>CM042976.1:15564530-16835363 GCA_023678885.1 Pogostemon cablin
TCATTCCTCCGACGGTTACGGACCCTATCTATTCTGATCATAGGGTGCCAGTTTCCCAGGTAGAGCAACCACGGGCCCAGTTGCGGGTTGAGCACATGATGACACCCGAGCAGTACCAATTGTATTATGATCACATTCGAATACATGGTGTTCCACCACCTACAACGGCTCATACAACTACGACTGTCACTGAAGAGGTTCTTCGTGCTAATGAATCGATTCGACCTACATCTAATGTACCAGTTTTTACTCCAGAAATGGCTTTAGGAGGTTCTGCTTCTCGAGGTGCACTTTTCATACCAGAATTGGTGAAAGCAGTTGAAAACATGGGGACTTCAAAATTTGACAGTGCAAGAGATGTTTCTAAAGCGGGGGCATGGTTAAAGGAGATTACAGAGACCTTTGACACTTTGATGATTGAAGAATGTTATCGTGTGGTCATTGCAACCAAACTGTTAGACCCAGATGCACGACGATGGTGGCAGAATCTAAAAGAGACATCCTCTATTACTATTACGTGGGCTATCTTTGTGGAACGATTCAAAGATCGATACTTCTCTCAATACATCAAGGATCAGAAGAGAAAGGAGTTCTTCAACCTCTTTCAAGGCATTGTGTCGGTCGTGGAGTACGAAAGCAAATTTCTAGAATTGCGAGAATTCGCTCCTGAGTCATATACGACGAGAGACTTATGCAAGAGATTTGAAGATGGTCTTAATTTAAATATTCGAGATCGCATCAAGTCTGGAGACAAGTACGTGAGTCTTGACGATCTCGTAGAAGAAGCCCTGAGGGTAGAAGGTTTAGTTCAGGCGAGACATAAGCTTGCAGAACGATCTCAAAAGAAAAGGCAAGGGAGCGCATTTCCAGGAAATGCATCGAAGGTGTATAGGGGTGTGGGATCTTCGCGTGGCGCACCAAGTTCGGTATCTATTAGTTTTCCTCAACCTCGGGAGCAGTTTAGTAGAGGCGGGAGCAATGTCTCGGGATCGGTTGGTGAAAATCGCAAGTGCCAGAATTGCTTAAAATATCACGACGGCCCCTGTAAGGCTCCTCAAGTATGTTTTCAATGTCGACAGCCGGGGCATATGCGAAGTTCTTGTCCTCAGCTTATGGGAACGAGCAGTCAGGGTTCTGGTCAGCTTCGTGGTAAACTAACATATTCTACACCCAGAGATACTCGATCTGCAGTTACCAGAGTGCCCGATGCCTCAAGCGGCCCTACTCAATCACCTATGCAAGGAAGGAAGCAAACTAGAGTATTTCATATTTCCCAGGAAGAGGCTCTCTCAGATCCAAAGGTTGTGACAGGTAATTTATAATCTTAGTATTTTCACATGCTAAATCTAACCCCGCCTTGTTATGCCACTTGATTACGAATAAAACATTCGTAAGAAATTCTATCTTTCCGAATTTTTAAATAACAATCTCACCTAATATTGCTTCTTTAGGCCATGTGTTTGTGGGAGACCATCAGGTCTACGCTTTATTTGACCCAGGTTCTGATAGGTCTTATATCCGGGATGATCTTACTGCGATCTTAGATTATCCTATCTCTCATTTGTCACCTGGAATCATCGTTCATCTCTTGGAGAGCGTCTAATTCGTGATTCGGTATTCCTTGGTTGTCCATTGAAGATCAAAGATGTCATTTTAGAGGCTGAATTGATACCATTGCCTTTGATTGATCTTGATGTTATTCTTGGCATGGATTGACTTTCTTCTCATCATGCAATTTTCGATTGCCACGAGAAGCTTGTTATTTTTCGTAGACCAGGATTCTCAGAACTTGTTTTTGAAGGTAAACTTCAAACGAGATCCCTCTCTTTTATTTCAATGTTGACTGCGCATAAATTAATGCGTAAGGGTTGTGAGGCATTCTTGGCATTTGTCATCGATACTTCTCTTTCTGAAACTAAACTAGATGACATCCCGATCGTGAATGAATTTCCTGATGTCTTTCCCGAAGACTTACCAGGACAACCTCCGAATCGAGAGATTGATTCTTCCATTGACGTACTTCCTGGAATCACACCTATATCGATTACTCCATATCGATTGTCGCCTGCTGAGCTCAAGGAACTCCAGACACAACTTGGAAAATTATTGGAGAAGGGGTTCATACGACCTAGCACATCTCCGTGGGGTGCTCCAGTTCTTTTTGTCAAGAAGAAAGATGGATCACTTCGCCTATGTGTCGACTACCGTCAATTGAACAAGGTGACAATTAAGAACAAATATCCTCTTCCAAGAATCGATGATCTGTTTGATCAATTGCAATGAGCAACTGTGTTCTCAAAAATTGATTTGCGATCGGTTATCACCAACTCAAGATTAGGGAATCTTATATCCCTAAGTCTGCTTTTCGAACCAGATACGGTCATTTTGAATTCTGTGTTATGCCTTTTGGACTCACAAATACTCCTGCAGCTTTTATGGATCTTATGAATCGGGTCTTTCGGCAGTACTTAGATAAGTTTGTCATCATCTTCATTGATGACATTTTTATTTATTCTAAATCGGACGACGAGCAATCTCATCATCTAAGAATTGCTCTGAACATTCTCAGAGAAAATCAGCTTTATGCTAAATTCTCGAAGTGTGAATTTTGGCTTCGTGAGGTAAGCTTTTTGTGTCATCACATTTCTAAAGAAGGAATCTACGTCGATCCAGTGAAGATTCAAGCTATACTAGATTGGGAGCGTCCAAAGAACGTGACAGAGATTCGTAGTTTTCTGGGATTAGCTGGATATTATTGACGGTTTGTCAAAGACTTTTCGTTATTGGCTTCATCTTTGACTAAATTGACTCGGAAAGGGGTAAAATTTGAATGGAGTGAAGAATGCGAGGAAACATTTCAAGAATTGAAAAGACGACTCGTTTCAGCTCCTATTCTTGCTTTGCCAGACCTAGCGATTGGAGAATTTACCATTTATAGCGACGCCTCGAGACAAGGATTAGGATGCGTTCTCATGCAAGAAGGAAAGGTTATTGCCTACGCTTCAAGGATATTGAAGAAGAACGAAGAAAATTATCCTACACATGATTTAGAGTTGGCTGCAATCGTCTTTGCATTGAAGATCTGGAGGCACTATCTGTATGGTGCAACTTGTCGGGTTTTCACTGATCACAAGAGCTTAAAGTATATCACCACGCAAAGGAGCTCAAACTCAGGCAAAGGCGATGGATGGAGTTGATTAGTGACTATTACTTAGTCATCGATTATCATCCTGGCAAGGCGAACGTTGTTGCAGATGCTCTGAGTAGGAAGTATTCTACCTCACTTGCTTCGATTCAATCTTTTTATCTTCCTATGTTGGAGCAATTTAAATCTTTACACATTTCGCTCGATTGTGAAAAGTCTAATGATTCTGCCTTAATCGCCAAATTCAAGGTTAGACCTACCTTGTTCGAGAAAATTCGAGAACGATAATCACACGAAGTTTATTTACAACAGAAGATGGCGAAGCTAAATCAAGGAAAAGAAACAGAATTTCAAATTCGGGATGATGGACTTCTTACTTTTAAAAATCGTGTTTGTGTTCCATCAGAACTTGATGTTCGTAGAGCTATTCTTGAGGAAGCCCATTCTTCAGCCTATGCTATGCATCCTGGTAGTACCAAAATGTACAGAACACTTCGGGAGCATTATTGGTGGCCAGGTATGAAACGGGACACTACTGAATTTGTATCAAAGTGCTTATCATGCCAACAGATTAAAGCGGAACACCAAAAACCAGCCGGCATGCTTCAACCACTACCTATTCCTGAGTGGAAATGGGAAAACGTCACAATGGATTTTGTTTCTGGTTTACCTCGAACCCAAAAGGGTCATGACTCAATTTGGGTCATTGTCGATCGTCTGACGAAATCGTCACATTTCCTTCCAGTGCATACCAACGAATCTTTAGAGAAACTTGCCAAGTTATATGTCGATGAGATCGTGAGATTGCACGGAGTACCAGTGTCAATCATATCTGACCGTGATCCAAGATTCACTTCTCGTTTTTGGCCTAGTCTGCAGAAAGCGCTAGGTACAAAATTACTATTCAGTACCTCGTTTCATCCACAGACTGATGGACAGTCAGAGAGAACTATACAGACACTAGAAGACATGTTACGTGCAGTGGTGTTGAATTTGGGAGGTAGCTGGGATAAGTACGTGACTTTGGTGGAGTTCGCTTATAACAACAGTTATCATTCAAGCATTGGAATGCCCCCGTACGAAGCTCTGTATGGCCGAAAGTGTCGAACACCACTTTTTTGGGATGAGGTTGGCGAGAGACAAATCGAACAAGTAGAGCTTATCGAAGATGCGAAGGCAAAAATACAACTTATTCGAGACAGACTTAAGGCAGCGCAAGATCGACAGAAAAGCTACGCAGATTCCGCCGTCGAGGAAAGTTGAGTCCAAGGTATATTGGCCCGTTTACGATCGTGCAAAGGATTGGTCGTGTCGCGTATCGACTTGAGCTACCATCGGAATTGTCGAAGATTCACGATGTCTTCCATGTCTCTATGCTTAGAAAATATGAACCAGATCCTTCGCACGTGCTCAAAGATCCCCAGTCGTATTAAAGGAAAATCTATCGTACGAAGTACAACTTGTTCAAATTGTAGATCGCCGAGAGAAAATGCTTCGTAACAAATCCATTCCTATGGTGAGAATTCTATGGAGAAGTGATCAAATTGAAGAAGAAACATGGGAACCAGAGTCAGTCATGCGTCAACACCATCCAAATCTCTTTTCATCTCTAGGTACGTTTATGTTTCGAGGACGAAACTTTTTAGAGGAGAGGATACTTTATAATATCTTAGCTCAACTAGATTTTTTTTTAGAAAGCCCAAAACCTATTTATTTATTTTATGGCCCAAAAGGCCAGCCCTATCTTAGCCCAACTAGATTTTTTTTAGAAAGCCCAAAACCTATTTATTTATTTTATGGCCCAAAAGGTCAGCCCTATCTTAGTCCAACTAGAATTTTTTTAGAAAGCCCAAACTTATTTATTTATTTATTTTGTGGCCCAAAGTTTCAGCCCACTTAAATGACCTTATATATAATTAGTAAGGCTAAAGTTAAAAAAAAAAAAGAGAAGAACGGGAGAAGAAAAGCAAAAGAGGGGAAAGTAGAGAGTGAAGAGGAGAAACCCTTGTTGATCAAATTCTCCCTTACAAACCTCATCCTAGGTGGTTTTTAAGTTGTTTTGAGGTAAGTGGTGTGTGAATTAAGCTTCCTTCTTCCATGATTTTGTAATTTTGTGGGGTTTTTCTTTTTGGTATGTGGGTAATTTGCAGACTGTTCGAACTGATTTTGACATAGCTATTACCCTTGAAAGTTTGCAAACTTAATTTCTGTACGTAGCTGAACTCGTTAGCTTTCTGTAGCCACTTGAAACGCCTCAATCCGATTATTCTACAATTAGTTATGATTTTTCTCGTAAACTGCCGCTAGCTGGAAAATTTCAGAATTTTTATGTCGAATTCAAACTTATTTTTTTATCGTTTCGTTTAGTTAATGTATTGAAACGGTTATATGGGATTGCGAACTGATGTTAAGGAGTTACATGTCATTTTTATTTAATATCGACTCGTTCGAACTCGATTATGATTTGTTTTTAGCAATGAAAGGGATGTTAACGCTAATAGTTAGTTATATTTAATTTGTCTTTAATTGCTCATCTCCTTTCTAGGTAAAGAACTATCGACGAAGGGCAAGGGACCGACTTCAGATTCCGGAGAGAGTTAATCACTTCCTTGTGAGTTGATAATTCGGGAACGCCTTCTCTTGTGGGAAGTGTGGACCCTCGATAAATGTGCATTTATTTTAGTTTTAGTTAATTGATAAGAAAATTATTTGGTATTATGTTATGTGGTAAAGAGCCTGATTGGCTCGATTGCTCTGGTTAGAGTCCTATTAGCCATTTTATGAGTATTATTGATTTTAACTTATGTTGAATAGCCTTGCCGGCTCGATATCTGATAGCATTTATTGTGAATTATTTGAGAATTGATTTCTGGTTATTCTTGTGTGTCAATTAAGACTCTAACTTGAGTCGTTATTCATCTTATGATGCATATGCATATGTATGCCTGGTACCAAGGTTAAGTAGCCCGAATTGGTCACGGTTAGGGTGAGTTGGAGCGATATTGATTAAGTAGCCCGAATTGTCGCGGTTCGGGTGAGTTAGAGTGACAACCAAGTTGCCCGTGATTGGTAAACCTGGGTGAGTTAGATCTAACGGGGCACCTGTCCATTTGCCAAATGCTGATACTCTGGAGGGTGATCGTTAGATGGATCAGTCTATTATAGGCTCAGTCAACGTCACCGGTGTGGGACATGCATGTCATATATGTTTATATGTTTGATCATTTCAAGTATTCACGTCGATATTGAATTGTGAACTTTAGCACTTGGCGTATTGAGAAAGAATATTAATGTGCATTTTATCTAGAGTAAAGGTGACGGGCTTGGACTGTCTCTCGACGGAGAGCTCAGTTCGAGGAGAATATTGACTACCCACGCGTCTTTTATGTGATAACATGTTGTTTGAACTAATTGTGTTATTCGTAAATGTGCACTAAGGTTTTTATTTTCATTAATATGTATACTGAGTGAGAAATAGTTATTGTGGGACGAAATGTGGGGTTTTATGTTATGAACCGCGAGTGGAATACATGCTTCGTATAAGGGTCGGGGTGACCGGCTTATCACCTCACTGAGCTAGTGGTTTTGCTCACCCCCATCATTCTTTCCTTTTCAGGCTGTTGATATCGTTTTGGTTGGAGGTTTTCCTATCGTTTGCTCGTCATTCAATCCGTGTTTTGGGTACTTTCTCTTTTATGTAAATTGACGGATTCATTGGCGAGATTGTATAGTTTATATTTGGTGACCCCCTTGATGTTCTTTTTGTACCTTCGCGATGTTATATCGTTCATGTATATTTTCTTTAAACTAAGTTACACCGTTGTATTTTGTACCTTTGTAAATCCTTGTTGATACTTTTTGAGATGATGTCCTCGGGTTGTACCCGTTGTTATCAGTTGTTCAGCTCTACAGGTACTTGATAGCAAGCCTTACGTTTTCTATAAACTTTGTGGAGTGGAGTGCACCCATTCTGCGAAATTTATGGTTAACGTGGCGGTTGTCGCGTTCTGTCTGGGGTCGGAGCGTGACAACTTTCTTGGTATCAGAGCCTGGTTTTATGATTATCATTCTTTTTATGTCAAGCCAATGAGTCCAACTTTGTTTCTATGTCATCCTAAGGTATCGTATTGCCTTGACGTTGACCTTGCATTTTCTTTCCTTTCTTCCTTGCAGTCATTATGGCACCTCCAGTTCGTCGTCGAGGTCGAGGACACGCTCCTCGTGATCCTCCGAGTCCTCTACTCTCTTCTGTTCCTCGCGGACCTCGAGGACATGTTTCTTCTGATCATGTCATTCCTCCGACGGTTACGGACCCTATCGATTCTGATCATAGGGTGCCAGTTTCCCAGGTAGAGCAACCACGGGCCCAGTTGCGGGTTGAGCACATGATGACACCCGAGCAGTACCAATTGTATTATGATCACATTCGAATACATGGTGTTCCACCACCTACAACGGCTCATACAACTACGACTGTCACTGAAGAGGTTCTTCGTGCTAATGAATCGATTCGACCTACATCTAATGTACCAGTTTTTACTCCAGAAATGGCTTTAGGAGGTTCTGCTTCTCGAGGTGCACTTTTTATACCAGAATTGGTGAAAGCAGTTGAAAACATGGGGACTTCGAAATTTGACGGTGCAAGAGATGTTTCTAAAGCGGGGGCATGGTTAAAGGAGATTACAGAGCCCTTTGACACTTTGATGATTGAAGAATGTTATCGTGTGGTCATTGCAACCAAACTGTTAGGCCCAAATGCACGACGATGGTGGCAGAATCTAAAAGAGACATCCTCGATTACTATTACGTGGGCTATCTTTGTGGAACGATTCAAAGATCGATACTTCTCTCAGTACATCAAGGATCAGAAGAGAAAGGAGTTCTTCAACCTCTTTCAAGGCATTGTGTCGGTCATGGAGTACGAAAGCAAATTTCTGGAATTGCGAGAATTCGCTCCTGAGTCATATACGACGAGAGACTTATGCAAGAGATTTGAAGATGGTCTTAATTTAAATATTCGAGATCACATCAAGTCTGGAGACAAGTACGAGAGTCTTGACGATCTCGTAGAAGAAGCCCTGAGGGTAGAAGATTTAGTTCAGGCGAGACATAAGCTTGCAGAACGATCTCAAAAGAAAAGGCAAGGGAGCGCATTTCCAGGAAATGCATCGAAGGTGTATAGGGGTGTGGGATCTTCGCGTGGCGCACCAAGTTCGGTATCTATTAGTTTTCCTCAACCTCGGGAGCAGTTTAGTAGAGGCGGGAGCAATGTCTCGGGATCGGTTGGTGAAAATCGCAAGTGCCAGAATTGCTTAAAATATCACGACGGCCCCTGTAAGGCTCCTCAAGTATGTTTTCAGTGTCGACAGCCGGGGCATATGCGAAGTTCTTGTCCTCAGCTTATGGGAACGAGCAGTCAGGGTTCTGGTCAGCTTCGTGGTAAACTAACATATTCTACACCCAGAGATACTCGATCTGCAGTTACCAGAGTGCCCGATGCCTCAAGCGGCCCTAGTACTCAATCACCTATGCAATGAAGGAAGCAAACTAGAGTATTTCATATTTCCCAGGAAGAGGCTCGCTCAGATCCAAAGGTTGTGACAGGTAATTTATAATCTTAGTATTTTCACATGCTAAATCTAACCCCGCCTTGTTATGCCACTTGATTACGAATAAAACATTCGTAAGAAATTCTATCTTTCCGAATTTTTAAATCACAATCTCACCTAATATTGCTTCTTTAGGCCATGTGTTTGTGGGAGACCATCAGGTCTACGCTTTATTTGACCCAGGTTCTAATAGGTCTTATATCCGGGATGATCTTACTGCGATCTTAGATTATCCTATCTCTCATTTGTCACCTGGAATCATCGTTCATACCCCTCTTGGAGAGCGTCTAATTCGTGATTCGGTATTCCTTGGTTGTCCATTGAAGATCAAAGATGTCATTTTAGAGGCTGAATTGATACCATTGCCTTTGATTGATCTTGATGTTATTCTTGGCATGGATTGACTTTCTTCTCATCATGCAATTTTCGATTGCCACGAGAAGCTTGTTATTTTTCGTAGACCAGGATTCTCAGAACTTGTTTTTGAAGGTAAACTTCAAACGAGATCCCTCTCTTTTATTTCAATGTTGACTGCGCATAAATTAATGCGTAAGGGTTGTGAGGCATTCTTGGCATTTGTCATCGATACTTCTCTTTCTGAAACTAAACTAGATGACATCCCGATCGTGAATGAATTTCCTGATGTCTTTCTCGAAACTAAGTAAATGTTGGATCGTAATGAAGTAAATATGCATCAAAACGATGGGAATGTTGATCATAATGAAGTAAATATGCATCGAAACGAAGGAAATGTTGATCGTAATGAAGAAAATATACATCAAAATGAGGTAAATATGCATCGAAACGAAGGAAATGTTGATCTTAATGAAGTAACTATGCATCTAAACGAAGGAAAGTTGATCGCAATGAAGGAAATATGCATCAAAAATAAATAAATATGCTTCTAAATGAAGGAAATGTTAATCGTAATGAAATAAATATGCATAAAAATAAAGTAAATATGCATCGAAATGACAGAAATGTTGATTCTAATGAAGTAAATATACATCAAAATGAAGAAAATTTACATCTAAACGAAGGAAATATCGATCGCAATGAAGTAAATATGCATTAAAATGAAATAAATATACATCGAAACGAAGGAAATATTGATCGTAATGAAGTAAATATGCATCAAAATGAAGTAAATATGCATCAAAATAAAGGAAATGTTGATCGTAATAAAGTAAATATGCATCAAAATGAAGTAAATGTGGATCGAAACAAAGGAACTATGCATCGAAACGAAAGAAATATGTATCAAAACGAAGTAAATATGTATCAAAATGAAGTAAATATTCTCCGAAACGAAGGAAATGTTGATCTTAATGAAATAAATATGTATCAAAATGAAGTAAGTATGCATCGAAATGAAGGAAATATGCATCGAAATAAATTGAATACATATCAAAATATGCATCTAAATGAAGTAAATATGCATCGAAACGAAGGAAATGTCGATCGTAATGAAGTAAATATGCATCAAAATGAAATAAATATACATCGAAACGAAGGAAATATTGATCGTAATGAAGTAAATATGCATCAAAATGAAGTAAATATGCATCAAATGAAGGAAATATTGATCGTAATGAAGTAAATATGCATCAAAACTAAGTAAAAATGCAACGAAATGAAGGAAATATGCATCGAAACAAAGTGAATATGCATCAAAATATGCATCAAAATGAAGTAAATATGCATCGAAATGAAGGAAATATTGATCGTAATGAAGTAAATATGCTTCAAAATGAGTAAATATGCATCGAAACGAAGAAAATATACATCGAAATAAAGTAAATATGCATCAAAATGAAGTAAATATGCCTCGTAATGAAGGAAATATTGATCGTAATGAAGTAAATATGCATCAAAATGAAGTAAGTATGTATCAAAACTAAGGAAATATGCATCGAAATGAAATACATATGCATCGAAATGAAAGAAATGTTGATCGTAATGAAATAAATATGTATCAAAATGAAGCAAATATGCATTGAAGTGAATGAAATGTTGATCGTATTGAAGTAAATACGCATCAAAGTGAAGTAAATATGCATCGAAACGAAGGAAATGTTGATCGTAAAGAAGTACATATGCATCAAAATATGCATCAAAAAGAAGTAAATATGCATATAAACGAAAAAAAATATTGATCGTAATGAAGTAAATATGCATAAAAATGAAGTAAATATGCATCGAAATGAAAGAAATGTTG
Organism: Pogostemon cablin; assembly: GCA_023678885.1. Taxonomy (NCBI): domain Eukaryota; kingdom Viridiplantae; phylum Streptophyta; class Magnoliopsida; order Lamiales; family Lamiaceae; genus Pogostemon; species Pogostemon cablin. The sequence goes on from CM042976.1 coordinate 15,575,503, forward strand.
ATCGTAAAGAAGTAAATATGCATCAAAATAAAGTAAAAATGCTTCGAAACGAAGGATGTGTTGATCGTAATGAAGTAAATATGCTTCAAAATGAAGTAAATATGGATCGAAATGAAGGAAATATGCATTGAAACGAAGGAAATATGCATCTAAACAAAGTAAATTTGCAACAAAATGAAGTAAATATTCTTCGAAATGAAGGAAATGTTGTGTATCAAAATGAAGTAAGTATGCATCGAAAGAAGGAAATATGCATCGAAACAAATTGAATACACATCAAAATCTGCATCAAAATGAAGTAAATATGCATCGAAACGAAGAAAATATTGATCATATTGAAATAAATATGGATCAAAATGAAGCAAATATGCATTGAAACGATGGAAATGTTGATCGTAATGAAGTAAATATGCATCAAAATGAAGTAAATATACATCAAAATGAAGTAAATATGCATCGAAATGAAGGAAATGTTGATCGTAAAGAAGTAAATATGCATCAAAATATGCATCAAAATGAAGTAAATATGCATCGAAACGAAGAAAATATTGATTGTAATGAAGTAAATATGCATCAAAATGAAGTAAATATGCATCAAAACGAAGAAAATGTTGATCGTACTGAAGTAAATATGCATTAAAATGAAGTAAAAATGCTTCGAAACAAAGGATGTGTTGATTGTAATGAAGTAAATATGCATCAAAATGAAGTAAATATGCATCGAAACGAAAGAAATGTTGATCATAATGAAGTACATATGCATCAAAATGAAGTAAATATGCATCTAAACGAATGAAATGTTGATCGCAATGAATTAAATATACATCAAAATGAAATAAATATTCATTGAAACGAAGGAAATGTTGATCGTAATAAAGTAAATAGGCATCAAAATGAATTAAATATGCATCGAAACGAAGGAAATGTTGATCATAATGAAGTAAATATGCATCAAAATGATGTAAATATGCATCGAAACGAAGTGAATACGCATCAAAATATGCATAAAAATGAAGTAAATACGCATCAAAACGAAGGAAATGTTGATTGTTATGAAATACATATGGATTAAAATGAAGTAAATATGCATCGAAACAAAGGAAATGTTGATCGTAATGAAATAAATATGTATCAAAATGAAGTAAATATGCATCGAAACGAAGGAAATGTTGATCGTAAAGAAGTAAATATTCTTTAAAATATGCATCAAAATGAAGTAAATATGCATCGAAACGAATAAAATGTTGATCGTAATGAAGTAAATATGCATCAAAATGAAGTAAATATCATCAAAACGTAGAAAATATTGATCGTAATGAAGTAAATATGCATCAAAATGAAGTGAAAATGCTACGAAACGAAGGATGTGTTGATCGTAATGAAGTAAATATGTATCAAAATGAAGTAAATAAACATCGAAATGAAGGAAATATTGATCGTAATGAAGTGAATATACATCAAAATGAATTAAATATGCATCTAAACAAATGAAAGTTGATCGCAATGAAGGAAATATGCATCAATATGAAATAAATATGTATCGAAACAAAGGAAATATTGATCGTAATGATGTAAATATTCATCGAAATAAAGTAAATATGCATCGAAACAAAAGAAGTATGTATGGAAACGAAGTAAACATGGATCAAAATATGCATAAAAATAAAGTTAATATGCCTCGAAACTAAGGAAATGTTGGATCGTAATGAAGTAAATATGCATCAAAGCGAAGGAAATGTTGATCGTAATGAAGTAAATATGTATCAAAATGAAGAAAATAAGCATCGAAATGAAGGAAATATTGATCGTAATGAAATAAATATGTATCGAAATGTAGTAAATATGCATCGAAATGTTGGAAATATTGATCGCAATGAAGTAAATATGCACCAAAATGAAGTAAATATGCATTGAAACGAAGGAAATATGCATTGAAATGAAGTGAATTTGCATCAAAATATGCATCAAAATGAAGTAAATATTTATCGAAACGAAGAAAATATGCATTGAAACGAAGTGAATATGCATCAAAATCTGCATCAAAATGAAGTAAATATGCTTCGAAACGAAGGAAATGTTGATCGTAATAAAGTAAATATGCATCAAAATTAAGTAAATATGCATCTAAACGAAGGAAATGTTGATCGTAATTATGTAAATATGCATCAAAATGAAGTAAATATACATCGAAACGAAGGAAATATGCATCGAAATGATGGAAATGTTAATCGTAATGAAGTAAATATGAATCAAAATGAAGTAAATATGCATCAAAATGATGGAAATGTTAATCGTAATGAAGTAAATATGCATCAAAATGAAGTAAATATGCATCGAAAAATGTTGATCGTAATGAAGTAAATATTGGCGTTTGATCGTTTGGTTAACGTGAACGTTATGTTTTCATACGTTTCTAATCCAGCGGAAGCAAGAAAACAAAGAAATGTATTACCTTTCACTATGGTATGTTGGAGAAGATGAATTCTCACCGACAGTCTGCGCAGTCTCACCATTTTCGGCATAACTCTCTTGTATGATCTCCGATTTGAGTCATCTATGCGCCAAAACGATCCTCTCTTCAGTGGCTTTTCGTCAGTATATCACACAAAAATTTCAGTTCTATACGATTTTAGAAAAAACGTGCAAGTTGACGGACAGCAGCAGCAAACAACCTTCCGGTCTTCTGCTGTATTCCCAAGTCCAATCTCGACGTCGTGTGGACGACGATCTTTGAGATTTTCTCAATTTGCTGTTCCCTCATCCTCCTCACAGTGTTAGACGTGATTAATCAGTTGATTAGGATTTACGGACAGCTGAGATAACTTATATATGGGCTACAAAGGGGACCAGGAGGAGAAATTAGAGTTGTGCCTCCATTGGGCTTAAGTATCCAAGCTTAGCCCAAACCTTATACTTAAATCCAATAATAATAATATATACCACTAAAATATTATTACTGTACTACCGTTCTAATCCCATAATTACGTTATGGGCTCCTTCTTATTATGAGCCCGTTAGTCTCCCCATGTTTAAGATATACAATGCCCATTAATTAATTAAGTTAATGACAACTCCATTAATTAATATCTCATCCGAGAGTACTACCACTCAACCTCATTATCATGCCGAAATAAATCCACTTGAAGGTTTTACATGATAATCCTTATGAGCTCCTCAAGGGGACATCATCAACCTATGTCGGACACGGATTCTTTCTTCAATCAACAGCACACCATAGAGACAACACTATTTCCCAACTCACCTAGTTTGTTGATTTAATACATGTAAATCTCACCCATTGATGAATCAAAAAAATACATATTGCCTTACATGTCCAGGTTATTGTATAGGGATTAAGAGCACGAACATTCATAATAACTGAGATAAAGTTCTCCTATAAGTCAGTATAAGTCGAACGATATCAAGCGGTCCCGCTCAATACACACGAAGTGCACTAATGTGATTCTATAGTCAAGACAAACTAATGCCAAATCACACTACAACCATCCCGATAGAGAGTCCCCGTCTATCTCTGTTGTTAGCATCTGTTTATACTTTATAACAAAAACGATAATATGATCTTACGCGTGTTGTTGCACAACATATTATCTACAGTATAAAGTTAGTGGACTATTGCGTCGGACATATAAAAATATTATAAGACGCAATAATTTGATCATATGATTCCCATTTCAATTAAATTGTTATAGCATTATTCATATAAAAAGATAGACTTTTAGTATACAATCCAATAGTAAATGTGCATCGAAACAAAGGAAATATGCATCGAAACGAACTAAATATGCATCAAAATATGCATCAAAATGAAGTAAATATGCATCGACATGAAGGAAATGTTGATCGTAATTAAGTAAATATACATCAAAATGAAGTAAATATGCATCGAAACGAAGGAAATGTTGATCGTAATAAAGTAAATATTGATCAAACTAAATTAAATGTGCATCGAAACAAAGGAAATATACATCGAAATGAAGTAAATATGCATCAAAATATACATCAAAATGAAGTAAATATGCATCGACACGAAGAAAATGTTGATCGTAATAAAGTATATATGCATCAAAATGAAGTAAATACGTATCAAAACGAAGGAAATATTGATCGTAATGAAGTAAATATGCATCAAAATGAAGTAAATATAAATCGTAACGAAGGAAATATGAATCGAAAAGAAGTGAATATGCATCAAAATATGCATCAAAATTGATCAAATATGCATCGAAATGAAGGAAATATTTATCGTAATGAAGTAAATATGCATCGAAATGAAGGAAATGTTGATCGTAATGAAGTAAATATGCATCAAAACGAAGAAAATATTGATAGTAATGAAGTAAAGATGCATCAAAATAAAATAAATATAAATCGAAACAAAGAAAATGTAAATCGTAATAAAGTAAATATGCATCAAACCGAAGTAAATATGCATATAAACAAAGGAAATGTTGATTGTAATGAAGTAAATATGCATCAAAATGAAGTAAATTTGCATCGCAAAGAAGGAAATATTGGTCGTAATGAAGTAAATATGCATCAAAATGAAGTAAATATGCATCGAAACGAAGAAAACATGCATCGAAATGAAGTGAATATGCATCAAAATGAAGCAAAAATGCATCGAAATGAAGAAAATGTTTATCGTAATGAAGTAAATATGGATCAAAATGAAGTAAATATGCATCGAAACGAAGGAAAAGTTGATCGTAATGAAGTAAATATGCATCAAAATGAAGTAAATATTCATCGAAATGAAGGAAATATGCATTGAAATGAAGGAAATGTTGATCATTAAGAAGTAAATATGCATCAAAATGAAGTAAATATGCATCGAAACGAAGAAATGTTGATCTTAATGAAGTAAATATGCATCAAAACGAAGAAAATATTGATCACAATGAAATAAATATGCATCAAAATGAAGTAAAAATACATCGAAATGAAGGATGCGTTGATCGTAATTAAGTAAATATGCATAAAAATGAAGTAGATATCTATCGAAATGAAGAAAATGTTGATCGTAATGAAGGAAATATACATCAAAATGAAGTAAATATGCATCTAAACGAAGGAAAGTTGATCGCAATGAAGGAAATATGCATCAAAATAAAATAAATATGTATCGAAAGAAAGAAATATTAATTATAATGAAGTAAATATACATCAAAATGAAGAAAATATGCATCGAAACGAAAGAAATGTTGATCATACTGAAGTAAATATGCATCAAAATAAAGTAAACATGCATCGAAACGAAGTACATATGCATCAAAATAAAGTAAATATGCATCAAAATGAAGAAAATGTAGGATCGTAATGAAGTAAATATGCATCCAAATAAAGTAAATATGCATCGAAACGAAGGAAATGTTTATTGTAATGAAGAAAATATACATCAAAATGATGTAAATATGCATCTAAACGAAGGAAATGTTGATCGTAATGAAGTAAATATGCATCAAAATGAAGTAAATATACATCGAAACGAAGGAAATATTGAGCACAATGAAGTAAATATGCATCAAAATGAAGTAAATATGCATCGAAATGAAGGATGTGTTGATCGTAATGAAGTAAATATGCATCGAAACGAAGGAAATATTGATCGTAATGAAGTAAATATGTATCAAAATGAAGTAAATATGCTACGAAACGAAGGAAATGTTGATTGTAATGAAGTAAAAATGCATAGAAAGAAGTAAATATGCATCGAAACGAAGGAATTATGCATCGAAATGAAGTAAATATGCATCAAAATATATTAAATATGCATCGAAACGAAGGAAATATTGGATCGTAATGAAATAAATATCCTTTAAAATGAAGTAAATATGCATCGAAACGAAGGAAATATTTATCGTAATGAAGTAAATATGCATAAAAATGAAGTAAATATGCTTCGAAACGAAGAAAGTATTGAACGCAATGAAGTAAATATTCATCAAAATAAAGTAAATATACATCGAAACGAAGGAAATATGCATTGAAACAAAGTGAATATGCATCAAAATGAAGTAAATATGCATCGAAACGAAGGAAATATGCATTGAAATGAAGTGAATATTCATCAAAATATGCATCGAAATAAAGTAAATATGCATCGAAATGACGGAAATGTTTATCGTAATTAAGTATATATGCATCAAAATGAATTAAATGCATCGAAACAAAAGAAATGTTGATCGTAATGAAGTAAATATACATCAAAATGAAGTAAATATACATCGAAACGAAGGAAATATGCATCAAAACGAAGGAAATATTGATCGTAATGAAGTAAATATGCATCGAAATGAAATAAATATGCATCGAAACGAAGTAAATATGCATCAAAATATGCATCAAAATGAAGTTAATATGCATCGACACGAAGGAAATGTTGATCGTAATGAAGTAAATATACATCAAAATTAAGTAAATATGCATCAAAACGAAGGAAATGTTGATCTTAATGAAGTAAATATGCATTGTAAAGAAGGAAATATGCATCGAAACGAAGTGAACATGTACCAAAATATGCGTCAAAATGAAGTAAATATGCATCGAAACGAAGTAAATGTTGATCGTAATGAAGTAAATATGCATCGAAACGAAGGAGATGTTGATCGTAATGAAGTAAATATGAATCGAAATGAAGAAAATATCGATCGTAATGAAGGAAAGATTCATCAAAATAAAGTGAATATGCATTGAAACAAAGGAAACATTGATCATAATGAAGTAAGCATGCATCAAAACGAAGTAAATATGCATAAACAAATGAAATGTTGATTGTAATAAAGTAAATATGCATCAAAATGAAGTAAATATGCATCGCAACGAAGGAAATGTTGATCGTAATGAAGTTAATATGCATCAAAATGAAGTAAATATGCATCGAAACGAAGGAAGGACGCATTGCAACGAAGAGAATATGCATCAAAATATTCATCAAAATGAAGTAAATATGCGTCGAAATGAAGGAAATGTTGATCGTAATGAAATAAATATGGATCAAAATAAAGTAAATATGAATCGAAATGAAGTATTCACCTTATCAATATCTCAAATCAATCATGGGGTCTGTTTGGTACTTAAATGGGCACTCAAATTGGGCTGAAGCTTTTGTCAGGCTATTGTAGTTGAACTTCTACTTACCTGAACCCCGACAACAGCAATACTATAGACATCGTGAAAAACTGTAACTACTCCATTACTTCTTGTTCCAGCCAGCCCGTCTCTCCATCCTTTCTCTCCACTCCTCTTCTTTCTCTCTCTCTCTCTCACTCTCTCTTTCTCTTTTCTTCCTCCCTCTCTCTTTTCTTTTCTTCCTCTAATTTTTTTTACTCACGGCTGCTCTTTTGTTTTGCCAATTAATCCAATTATGGGATATATGTATGTATATATATATATATATATATATATATATATATATATATTTACTATATTTAGTAAATTTATAATATTATTATAATAATTATTATTATAATATATTTTCTTAATAAATAAGTAAAATTACTTGTTTAATCCACGTATTCCCTTATCAACTGGGTAAAAATGTGTTCCCAATTACTCCATGTAATGTCTACGTAGCTGACTTTTATTATTATTAATATTATTATTATTCATTATGAATATACGCGCAATACTTAATAACTAAGATATGATACATTTATAAATTAAAACTCATACGTGCACATTTTCTTACCACTATTACTATTATGAAAACACATGTGACACTTCATAATTAAGAAATAATATGTTTATACAAAAAAGATAATTTAATTATATATCTAAATGAATGCAGGTAAAAATTTATGTACTTATATATATTCACAAATCGTTACCATTATTATCACGGATATGTCAAATAAAAATAAATAAAATGTAAAGACAATTACCACATAATTGTCACATAATCATCACATAATTATAAAAATACGTAAAACAAAGATTATATTATCATATAAATAGGGAAAATTCTCAAGTATTACATCCTCCCCACCTTATAAAAATTTCGCCCTCGAAATTTAGTCTCACTCTACTTTCAACATTTTATAATCATCACATTTGAAATAAATGAGACAATAATCATGTTAAACAAAATCACATATATGAAATTCTAAAATAGAACTTACTAGTCTGGTAGTGTACTGTAGATTCGGAGATTGTATACATGGACAGTCTACAAGACCATGACCGTGCTCTGATACCACTCTGTTACGGCCCCATTTTCACCAACAAAAAATAAATATTCTTTTCTTTTCATTTCATCATTTTTTTAATAAATTTTCGAGACTGATCACGAAGCAGCTCATTACACCAGCCCAACAGGTCGACATCCATGTAAACGAAGGAAATGTTGATCGTAATGAAGTAAAAATGCGTCAAAATGAAGTAAACATGCATCAAAACGAAGGAAATATGCATCGAAACAAAGTAAATATGCATCAAAATAAAGTATATATGCATCGAAACGAAGGAAATGTTGGATCGTAATGAAGTAAATATGCTTCAAAATGAAGTAAATATGCATCGAAATGAATGAAATTATGATCGTAATGAAGTAAATATGCATCGAAACGAAGAAAATATTTATCTCAATGAAGTAAATATGCATCAAAATAAAGTAAATATGCATCGAAACGAAGGAAATATGCATTGAAACGAAGTGAATATGCATCAAAATGAAGTAAATATGCATCAAAACGAAGGAAATATGCATTGTAACGAAGTGAATATGCATTGAAATGAAGTAAATATGCATCGAAACGAAAAAAATATTGATCGTAATGAAGTAAATATGCATCAAAATGAAGTAAATATGCATCGAAACGAAAGAAATGTAAATTGTAATGATGTAAATATGCATCAAAATGAAGTAAATATACATCGAAATAAAGGAAATATGCATCGAAACGAAGGAAATATTGATTGTAATGAAGTAAATATACATCAAAATGAAGTAAATATGCATCGAAACGAAAGAAATGTTGATCGTAATGAAGTAAATATGCGTCAAAATGAAGTAAATATGCATCGAAACGAATGAAATGTTGATCGTAATGAAGTAAATATGCATCAAAATGAAGTAAATGTGCACCGAAACAAAGGAAATATGCATCAAAACGAAGTAAATATGCTTCAAAATATGCATCAAAATGAAGTAAATTTGCATCGACACGAAGGAAATGTTGATCGTAATAAAATAAATATGCATAAAAATGAAATAAATATGCATCAAAACGTAGGAAATGTTGATCGTAATGAAGTAAATATGGATCAAATTGAATTGAATGTGCATCGAAATAAAGGAAATATGCATCGAAACGAAATAAATATGCATTAAAATATGCATCAAAATTAACTAAATATGCATCGTCACGAAAAAAATGTTGATCGTAATGTAGTAAATATGCATCAAAATGAAGTAAATATGCGTTGAAACAAATAAAATATGCATCAAAACAAAGTTAATATGCATCAAAATGAAACAAATATGCATAGAAATGAAGGAAATATTGATCGTAATGAAGTAAATATGGATCAACATGAAGTAAATATGCATCGAAACGAAGTAAATGTTGATCGTAATTAAGTAAATATGCATCAAAATGAATTAAATATAATGCACGTTTTCTTTGCACGCAAAATTAATCCTCAAGTATTAAGGATATCAATTGCAGCTTAAGCAAGCGAACAAGTGAATATCGAACCCAAAGGACGGCGTATTATCAATTTAATTATTATCTAAATTAATTAAGACGATTATGGAAATATAGTTTGTGGTTTAGAATTATTAAACTACTAAACACGTAATTAAAATAACGTGTAAAATAAAGTCACTTGAAGAATACGAAAGTGGATCAAGTAGGAGAATAGGTAGATCTAGGATAATCCAATTTTACTACTTAACTTCCCTTCCGTGTGTTGGTGTCCGACTCTGTCTTGTGGAAAATGGACGCATCACTAAACCATGCATATCTACTCTATACACACAAGTGAACATGCGTGTAACACGTGTGAATAACCTCGGAGCAAGAGATATAATTCCACCCCCTTTCTAGGTACTATCAGTATCAATTATTTCCATGGCCAAATAGTACTCTAACCCGATATGATCTCTCTTTATAGGTTCTATAGAATTAACCTCTTTATCCTACTTATTAACCCAAATTCAATTAATAAGTATCTATATAAAACAGTTCTGATAAGACTTCAAAATCCCTTCACTTAGAATTATAACATATAATCCTGCTCAGCGGTGAACGCACTCAATCAATAACCAAGAGATGTATTCAGACTCTACATAATAGTTAAAGATGCACAAAACGATCGTGAGTATGAATTAAAAAGGTACAATCTTATATAGAATAAATCCACAAGTAGTGTTGTACGGAGTTTATACACAAAGTTCAATTAATTCGTAAAACCTTCACAACTCTAGTTCTACCAAAAAGACTCTAGCTCATGGTGTTGCAGGAAACACACATGGGGGTTGGATAGATCTTGCCCGTAGTCTGGAAAATACAAGATAAATTAGGAAGCAAATAAAACCCTAGATGTGGCGTCGTCGCGTCCTGCTCCATCTTGAATTCTCCTCTTGATTCTCCTCTTGATTCCACAGACGAATCTTCAAAGTGATGGATAGATGGAGGAAGGGATGATGGTTGGGGGATGATCCCCCCTTGTCAGGTGTAGTATGTTGTGGCCTCTCTTCTCTTCTCCTCTCTTGTATTGTTTTTCTTTTTTCCCCAATGGTGTGATATACACCCCCTTTTATACTTGTAAGCTCTCCTTATAGGCCTTGAAATGGGCTTTTTGAGTGATCACACGCATTGAAGGTGTAAAAATATGGATATGGTAAGTTTCCACACGTCAATTCAACTTCATCAATAGGTCGAATTCACCCCTCCAGGTCAAATTGGTGGTCGAATTGACATACTGTAAGTTCCAGGTGCTTGATTCGACAAGATGCCCTGGTCTAATTGATGTGACGAGGTCGAATTGGCATCTCCGTCAATCAATTCAACCTCGATTCGACCTGATCCCCAGGTCGAATCCCTCTGTCGTGGTCGAATCCACCTTCTGCTCGTGTTATGTTGTCAATTCGACCAAAAGGGCTGGTCGAATTGACCTCCTTCTGGTCGAATTGCACTTCTGCTTCGCCCAAACGGATGGTTTCGACTTCCTTTCTTCAGATTTCAACACTTCCATTCCGATTTCCTTCGAAAAATCACTCAAATGGCTTCAAAAACACCTGATCCGTGCCTTTTCACAATATATATCGATTTACAACCGATTACAATCTTCAAACACTTCATAATAGCATAAATCCAGGTGCTAGATTCGTGAATTTACACACTCATCAAACCCCCAAACTTACATGTTGCTCGTCCCGAGGCAACGCAATCAAACCAAAGAGTCGTGTATAATTCACGAGATCACCAAGTACAACACAGAAAAATTACGAAAGTTGGATATGCGCTTTCAGCATTCTTGCACAAATTGCACCTTTTCTCCAACTTTGCACTTTTCATCCTTTTTCCACCTAAAACACAATAAAACACCTCAAGTGCACCTTTTTCTCACATACAATGAATATAAGACACTTGTGCTAATATATAATAAGAATTTCCATCAAAAGGTGTTAAATTGGACACTCAAACACGCTAATTTTCACTCTCATCAATCCCCAAACTTACCCGTTGCTCGTCCCGAGGCAACAAAATAAAAATAAAGAGAGAGGGAGTAAGAAAATTAGCGGGGAAACAAGGACTATGACAAATACCCCTCTTCAAAATGCAATTGTCCTCAACTTAGGTCATGCAACTCTTATTGCATGTAATAATCAATTCATAGCATACAAGTTAAGAAAATCACCACCAATTCAAATGCTCCATTAACATGTTCTCACGGGAAGTATATGACACTCGCACTCAAGTGTAAATGATGTACACTTATGGGTTAAGGTGTTTACACTCATATTCAATTCAAGTGCATGAGTAACCATAAGCTTGCCAATTGTCTCAACTCTCCTTTTACTTGTAGCAAGTAAATCATGGATCAAAAAGGTCTTTTATATGGTTGTAATGTAGGCTCTTTGGAAAAGGTGGGAAATATATGGATAAGTGATTCAAAACTCGGATCAATCAAGCTGTAGTCTCTCTCGATCTTTCATTCTTCCTCATCACTTCAATCAAGTACAACACTCTTCAAACTCTCCCATCTTTCTCCTTTAAGCACAACATATATTTTCAAATTTTCATAGCTCTTAAACTCCATCATTCTCCTTTTCTTTAGCCTTTTTTCTCTTTTTTCTTTCGAGGTTCCAGTTTCGGGCACTACCTCTCACATCCTCCAAGGGTACTAGATTTAAGCACTACCCTAGGGTGTTTGATTCCATGAAGTACTAGATTTGAGCACTACTCCAGGAATTTCTTTTTCATCCTTAAGATTTTTCTTTCATCATCCTTATCATCCCTCAAATCACCACTATCTTATTGGCTATCAAAAGAATGAATTTAAAAAGGCTCAAACGGGTTGACTAGAGGATTTAATGAATTCAGGTAAAGTATATGGGAAAATATGGGTTAAATATCAAAGATTGTCTAATATCATTTCCATAATCTACTAGACTAATCTTGAATATTCAAGGAGACTCAAGGCAAGTTCTAGAATACACGCACAAGAATGATACTCACTAGAAAAGAAATATTATGTAACATGATCAACAAGGCTCAAAATCTCACATGGGTTTTAACATGTAACAGATCACTTTTCATGGTAAGCAATATCTCACAAGTACACATAGAACTTCATATCACAATATAATTCAAGTACACTTCCTTCATCAATACAAAGAGCATATGAATCTAGGCATAGTTAAAAAAAATATAAGCTCACATGGATTACCACCATAAACTCAACCCATCACTCCATGAATTAAATGCACACATAAGAATTAAAATAAGGGAACGAGGGCACCTGATTTTTCTTCAACGTATACACGAGCTCCTCAGTCTAAGCCTCAATGTAGAACTCGTCTTGCCACTCTTTTACCTTTTTTCTATCATCAAAGCTCAAATAAACTCATCATCACAAGATTCATCAATAATAAAATAGGAGAACTCTAAGAACGACTCAATTGACTATCTAATCGACTCCACACACTAGAAACACTACTGAACACTGGGCAAATTACAAAAAATCGAAACGTCAAAACCGATTAAAGTTTCAACATACCGCAAAAAATCAACTCCCCTAGCAAACATTGCAAAGAAAAGATTATACTCTTGGTGCTTCAATGAGGCAATAACATCACACCCCCCTCAAACTTAGTAAAAATGTAAGTTGAAACTAAGTTTGTAAAGAGATGTAATTGCCAATTAGTAAGCACCTTAAATATAAAAATTTCTTACTTACATGAAAGAAATAAAGCAATAAAACAGAAGGGCAAACCCCCAACAGACGCTCATGTTTAACATCGAAGAGTCACGACGGTAGAGGAGCGAAGAGTCACGACGGTAGAGGACGGTCTCCTCGCATCCTCACCTTCAAATACTTTCTTGGTCATAAGAATATGATCATTGGAATGTCCTTCCTCCCATGGCTGTCTAGATACCTCTTTGTCAATCTTCCACTTAAATTCAGAATCATCTATCTTAGAAAAATCAAAATTAAACAAGTTAGAAAACCACATCTACGCTCTTGCATGATTGAGTCTCCATGGGCATTTTCATTGCATGATCAAAAGAGAAAACCACATCTTCATTATCCATCTGCAGTCTAAGCTTCTCGGCTCTCAACTTCTTTACTCTTTCCCACTTCTTCTCCAATGTAAACTCAGTATTCTGCTCATGTAATGGTACTGGAGTAACATCAACATCATGTGGAGCATTCGGCATGGAAAACGGTGCAGAACGGCTGGGTTCGACCTGGATTCGACCAGGGCTGCTGGTCGAATTGGGTATGTAGTGGTCGAATTGCGCACCTGGAAGTCCATTCTCTTCATGTCCGCTCGATTTGACCAGGATTCGACATGATGGTCTTGTCGAATTGAACTACCCCTGGTCGAATTGGCTCTCTATAGAATTTTTCTCTTCAGATTCGACATCAATTCGACCTCAATTCGACCTGAGGATCTGGTCGAATTGAATGGCTGCTGGTCGAATTGGGCATCTGATGAAACAGAGGGCTCCGGAATGTGGGATTCGACCTGGTCTCCTGGTTGAATTGAAGTGGTTTTGGTCGAATCGAGGCTCTTTTGCTTCCAAATCACGTCCAGGCGTCCAATTCGACCTCCCCTGTTGAATTCGACCAGGATTGTTAGTCGAATTGGGGTCAAATTGGGCTCCCGACGTCTCTGATTTCAATTCTGGCCTCATCGGTCCCTCATATTGCATTCCAGACCTTAACGTGATGGCTTTATCTTCCAATTTTTGTGTCAATTGATTCACGTTCGCAGTCATCTTCCCCATAATCAAAGTAAGGTCCTTCAATTGCTTAGATAAATCTGCATGATCAACATTCATAGTATCCTCAAGATAATCAATCCTTGCATCATTCTCAGCCATGTATCGATTGAAGGTATCTTCAACACTCTTCACTTCGTGCTGCTTCATACTAGGCTCCCTTAGTGTCAACTCTATAATCTGCTTTTGCTGGGACTCTAGTAGCTTGTTGATGTTAGCTAGACTAGAGACGATCTCATCATCTCTATTCGGCTTCACCACTTGATGTTCAACCTGCGCTACCTTGCCAAGTACATATGATCCTCTCTCTCTCTACAGGCCAGTCACGTGAATACATAGAGATGTCTTCAAACAACTTTTTTGCTTCAAGTGTTGTCATAGATAACAGTGCTACTGCTGATGATGCATCAATAAAAATACGTGACTCACAATCCAATCCATAGTAGAAGATATTTATGTACTGATCCTTTGACATTCCATGCTGTGGGCACCTCCTGAGCATGTCTTTAAACCTATCTCACGCCTCATAAAATTTCTCACCTTGATTCATAACAAATTGAGTGATCTCGTGCTTCATTCTTAAGATCCTTGAGGGTGGCATGTATCTCTCTAAGAACTTCTGCTGCAGTTGGTCCCATGTAGTGCAATCGGCTGCATCAAGAGACTCATACCAAGGTTCCGCCTTATCAATCAAAGAGAACTTGAATAAGGCGATCCGTCTAGCATCATCATTAGCTCCAGCTCCATTTTTAGTGTTTGCATAACCAAGAAATCTTCGGAGATGCTGATATAGATCTTTAAAACAACCTCCAGAAAAGGGATTCTTCTTTACCATGTTAATAAGAGCGGGATGGATCTCAAAATCATCATCTTCACCCCTTGCTCCTATCAACCCCATGTTGCTAATTCCATAATTCGTGAATATCAATTGCAGCTTAAGCAAGGGACCAAGTGAATATCGAACCCAAAGGACGACGTATTATCAATTTAACTATTATCTAAATTAATTAAGACGATTATGGCAATATAGTTTGAGGTTTAGAATTATTAAACTACTAAACACGTATTTAAAATAACAAATAAAATAAAGTCACTTGAAGAATACGAAAGTGGATCAAGTAGGAGAATAGGTAGCTTTAGGATAATCCAGTTTTACTACTTAACTTCCCTTCTGTGTGTTGGTGTCCGACTCTACCTTGAGGAATATGGACACATCACTAAACCATGCATATCTACTCTATAGACACAAGTAAACATTCGTGTAACACGTGTGAATAACCTCGGAGCAAGAGATATAATTCCACCCTCTTTCTAGGTACTATCAGTATCAATTATTTCCCTGGCCAATTGGTACTCTTACCTGATATGATCTCCCTTTATAGGTACTATAGAATTAATCTCTTTATCCTACTTATTAACCCGAATTCGATTCAATTAACAAGTATCTATATAAAAAAGTTCTGATAAGACTTCGAAATCCCTTCACTTAGAATTATAACATATAATCCTGCTCAGCGGTGAACGCACTCAATCAATAACCAAGAGATGTATTCAGACTCTACATAACAGTTAAAGATGCCTAAAACGACCATGAGTATGAATTAAAAAGGCACAATCTTATATAGAATAAATCCACAAGTAGTGTTGTACGGAGTTTACACACGAAAGTTCAATTAATTCGTAAAACCTTCACAACCCTAGATTCTCCTCTTGATTCTCCTCTTGATTCCACAGACGAATCTTCAAAGTAATGGATGGATGGAGGAAGGAATGATGGTTGGGGGGTGATCCCCCCTTGTGGGGTGTAGTATGTTGTGGCCTCTCTTCTCCTTTCTTGTATTGTTTTTCTTTTTACACCAATGGTGTGATCCACACCCCCTTTTATACTTGAGTGATCACACGTATTGAAGGTGTAAAAATACGAATATGGTAAGTTTTCGCACATCAATTCGACTTCATCAACATGTCGAATTCACCCCTCCAGGTCGAATTGGAGGTCGAATTGACCAACTGTAAGTCCCAAGTGCTTGATTCGACCAGATGCCCAGGTCGAATTGATGTGATGAGGTCGAATTGGCATCACCGCCAATCAATTCGACCTCGATTCGACCTGATGCCCAGGTCGAATCCCTCTGTAGTGGTCGAATCCAACTTATGCTCGTGTTATGCTGCCA
Source organism: Pogostemon cablin (assembly GCA_023678885.1). NCBI lineage: Eukaryota > Viridiplantae > Streptophyta > Magnoliopsida > Lamiales > Lamiaceae > Pogostemon > Pogostemon cablin. Next base: position 15,592,151 of record CM042976.1, read on the forward strand.
ATTCAACCAAAAGGTGGTCGAATTGACCTCCTTCTGGTCGAATTGCACTCCTGCTTCGCCCAAATGGATGGCTTCGACTTTCTTTCTTCAAATTTTAAAACTTCCATTCCGATTTCTTTCGAAAAACCACTCAAATGGCTTCAACAACACCTGAGCAGTGCCTTTTCACAATATATATCGGTTTACAACTGAGTACAACCTTCAAACACTTCATAATAGCACAAATCCAGGCATAAGATTCGTGAATTTACACACTCATCAAATATGAATAGAAATAAAGGAAATGTTGATCATAATGAAGGAAATGTTGATCGTAATGAAGTAAATATACATCAAAATGAAGTAAATATGCATCGAAACGAAGAAAATGTTGATCGTAATAAAGTAAATATGCATCAAAATGAAGTAAATATGCATCGAAATGAAGGAAATGTTGATCATAATGAAGTAAATATGCATCAAAATGAAGTAAAAATACATCGAAACGAAGGATGTGTTGATCGTAATAAAGTAAATATGCATCAAAATGAAGTAAATATGCATCAAAACGAAGAAAATACTAATCGTAATGAAGTAAATATACATCAAAATAAAGTAAATATGCATCTAAACGAAGGAAAGTTGATCGCAACGAAGGAATTATTCATCAAAATGAAAAAAATATGCATCGAAATGAAGGAAATATTGATTGTAATGATGTAAATATGTATCAAAATGAAGTAAATATGCTTCGAAACGAAGAAAATATTGATCGTAATGAAGTAAATATGCATCAAAATGAAGTAAGCATGCATCGAAAGGAAGGAAATATGCATCGAAACGAAGTAAATGCATCAAAACAAAATAAAAATGAAGTAAACATGCATCGAAATGAAGGAAATGTGCATCGAAACGAAGTAAATATGCATCAAAACAAAATAAATATGCATCGAAACGAAGGAAATATTGGATCATAATGAAGTAAATATGCATCAAAATGAAGAAAATACGCATCGAAACGAAGGAAATGTTGTTCGTAATGAAGTAAATATGCATCAAAATGAAGTAAACATGCATCGAAACGAAGGAACTATTGATCGCAATGAAATAAATATGCATCAAAATGAAGTAAATATGCATCGAAACGAAGGAAATATGCATTGAAACGAAAGAAATATTGACCGTAATGAAGAAAATATACATAAAAATGAGGTAAATATGCATCGAAATGAAGTAAATATGCATCAAAATGAAGTAAATATGCATCAAAATGAAGTAAATATGCAACGAAATGAAGGAAATATTGATGGCAATGAAGTAAATATGCATCAAAATGAAGAAAATATTCATCGAAATGAAGGAAATATTGATCATAATGAAGTAAATATGCATCAAAATGAAGTAAATATGCATCGAAATGAAGGAAATGTTGATCGTAATGAAGTAAAAATGCACCAAAATGAAGTAAACATGCATCGAAACAAAGTAAATATTCATCAAAATATGCATGAAAATAAAGTAAATATGCATCGAAATGAAGGAAATGTTGGATCGTAATGAAGTAAATATGCATCTAAACGAAGGAAATGTTGATCGTAATGAAGTAAATATGCATCAAAATAAAGTAAATATGCATCGAAATGAAGAAATTGTTGATCGTAATGAAGTAAAAATGCATCAAAATGTAGTAAATATGCATCTAAATGAAGGAAATATTGATCGCAATGAAGTAAATATGGATTAAAATGAAGTAAATATGCATCGAAACGAAGGAAATATGCATTGATATGAAGGAAATGTTGATCGTAATGAAGAAAATATACCTCAAAATGAGGAAAATATGCATCAAAACGAAAATGTTGATCGTAATAAAGTAAATATGCATCAAAATGAAGCAAATATGCATCGAAATGAAGGAAATATTTATTGCAATATGGTAAATATGCATTAAAATGAAGTAAATATGCATCGAAACGAAGGATGTATTGATCGTAATTAAGTAAATATGCATCAAAATGAAGTAAATAAGCATCGAAACGAAGGAAATGTTGATCATAATGAAGTAAATATACTTCAAAATGAAGTAAATATACATCTAAATGAAGAAAAATTGATCGCAATGAAGGAAATATGCATCAAAATAAAATAAATATGTATCGAAATGAAGAAAAAATTGATCGTAATGAAGTAAATATGCATCAAAATGAAGCAAATATGCATCGAAACGAAGGAAATATTCATCATAATGAAGTAAAAATGCATCAAAATGAAGTAAACATACATCGAAACGAAGGAAAAATGCATCGAAATGAAGTAAATATGCACCAAAATATGCATCAAAATAAAGTAAATATGCATCGAAACGAAGGAAATGTTGGATCGTAATGAAGTAAATATGCTTCAAAACGAAGTAAATATGCATCGAAACAGAAGAAATGTTGATCGTAATGTAGTAAATATGCATCAAAATGAAGTAAATATGCATCGAAACGAAGAAAATATTGATCGCAATGAAGTAAATATGCATCAAAATAAAGTAAATATACATTGAAACGAAATGAATATGCATCAAAATAATATAAATATGCATCGAAATGAAGGAAATATGCATTGAATCGAAGTGAATATGCATAAAAATATGCATCAAAATGAAGTAAATATGCATCGAAACGAAGGAAATATTGATCGTAATGAAGTAAATATGCATCAAAATGAAGTAAATATGCATCGACACGAAAGAAATGTTGATCGTAATGAAGTAAATATGCATCAAAATGAAGTAAATGTGCATCGCAATTAAGGAAATATGCATCGAAATGAAGTAAATATGCATCATAATTAAGTAAATATGCATCGAAACGAAGGAATTATTGATCATAATGAAGTAAATATGAGTATTGATCGTAATGAAATAAATATGCGTCAAAATTAAGTAAATATGCATCTAAACAGAGGAAATGTTGATCGTAATGAAGTAAATATGCATCAAAATGAAGTAAATATGCATCGAAATGAAGGAAGTATTGATCGTAATGAAATAAATATGCGTCAAAATAAAGTAAATATGCATCGAAACGAAAGAAATGTTGATCGTAATGAAGTAAAAGTGCATCAAAATGAAGTAAATATGCATCGAAACAAATGAAATATTTATCGAAATGAAGTAAATATGAATCAAAATATGCATCAAAATGAAGTAAATATGCATCGACACGAAGGAAATGTTGTTCGTAATGAAGTAAATATGCATCAAAACGAAGGAAATATTGATCGTAATGAAGTAAATATGGATCAAAACTAAGTAAATATGCATCGTAACGAGGGAAATATGCATTGAAATGAAGTAAATATGTACCAAAATATGCATCAAAATGAAGTAAATATGCATCGAAACGAAGTAAATGTTGATCTTAATGAAGTAAATGTGCATCGAAACGAAGTAAATGTTGATCGTAATGAAGTAAATATGAATCGAAATGAAGAAAATATTGATCGTAATGAAGTAATGATTCATCAAAATAAAGTGAATATGCATCGAAACAAAGGAAACGTAGATCGTAATGATGTAAATATAAATCAAAACAAAGTAAATATGCATATAAACAAAGGAAATGTTGATCGTAATGAAGTAAATATGCATCTAAATGAAGTAAATATGCATCGCAACGAAGGAAATATTGATCGTAATGAAGTAAATATGCATCAAAATGAAATAAATATGCATCGAAATGAAGGAAATATGCATCGCAACGAAGTGAATATGCATCAAAATATGCATCAAAATGAAGTAAATACGCATCAAAACGAAGGAAATGTTAATCGTAATGAAGTAAATATGGATCAAAATGAAGTAAATATGCATCGAAATGAAGTATTCACCTTATTAATATCTCGAATCAATCATGGGTTCTGTTTAGTACTTAAATGGGCACTCAAATCGGACCGAAGCTTTTGTCAAGCTATTGTACTTAAATGGGCACTCAAATCGGGTCTGTTTATTACTCCATCTAATGTCTACGTAACTGACTTTTATTATTATTGTTAATGTTATTATTATTATTATTATTCATTATGAATATACGTGTAATACTTAATAACTAAGATATGATACATTTATAAATTAAAACTCATACATGTAAATTTTCTTACCACTATTACTATTATGAAAACACGCGTGACACTTCATAATTAAGAAATAATATGTTTATACACAAAAGACAATTTAATTATATATCCAATTAAATGCAGGTAAATATTTATGTACTTAAATATATTCACAAATTGTCACCATTATTATCACGGATATGTCAAATAAAAATATAAAAATAAATAAAATGTAAAGATAATTACCACATAATTGTCACATAATTATCACATAATTATAAAAATACGTAAAATAAAGATTATATTATCACATAAATAGGGAAAATTCTCGGGTATTACATCCTCCCCACCTTATAAAAATTTCGCCTCGAAATTTAGTCTCACTCTACTTTCAACATTTTATAATCATCACATTTGAAATAAATGAGACAAAAATCATGTTAAACAAAATCACATATATGAAATTCTTAAATATAACTTACTAGTCTGGTAGTGTACTGCAGATTCGGAGATTGTATACATGGACAGTCTATAGGACCATAACCTTGCTCTGATACCAGTCTTTTTCACCAACAAAAAATAAATATTCTTTTCTTTTCATTTCATCATTTTTTTAATACATTTTCAAGACTGATCACGAAGCAGCTCATTACACCGGCCCAACAGATCGTCATCCATGTATACAACTCACAGGATCAAATGGGACCCAGCCACAAGCATCGTATGTAATTTACCTACAATGCATAAACTAGTGAGATAAAATCTCAGTAAGTAGAAACTATGCATGATAGTGCATGAAAATGCATTTATTTTTCTAATTTTTCAAGTTGATCTCTTTTATTTTGAAAATTGTTCACGTTGCAGGATCTCTACGACACACTTATGATATGCACCGAAAATGAGATCATCATTCGATTTATCAATTTCACATTATAAATATGGAACTGCTGTGAGGATTATCATTTCGTGGCCCAACAAGCTTCCTGCCGCTCGTCACTTGTCCCGCCACCAAGAATCATCTCCCTCCACAGAGTCCCACGTGGTGCAATCCGAGGATCCACCTTTCCTTACAGCCCTGAGCCCGCTAGGGTCCATCACCAACTGACCCCCTACTGCTCGGAAGTCCCCTCACTGAACATCACTCTCTCTCTCACAATAATTTAAGACGGTGGCCCACTCTAGGTAGCTTACTCTGGGTTTCCCCAGGTCACTCCTTCCTAGGTCGCCCCTTCTGACACTCAGTGCATATATAATGGCCGCACACACCATTAGTATCTTATTAATTTTGAGAAAAACATTTTTAATGATTATGCATAGTATGCAAGTAGGAGAAACTAAATATGCATCACATATAATTAAAACATTAATATCAAAATTTAATTAAAATAGAATAATTATTTCATCTAAAATCACATATATCTTCATTTAGAACAATCTTTTGATAAAATAGACCAACAAATATAAAACAACGATAATATCTCAAATCACATAAATCTGCAACTTGTATCACATATTAATTACAAATAATTCATAATGTAATTAAACTAATTACAAATAATTCATAACATAATTGTCACACATTAATCACAAACAATTCACACACAGCACGTTTATGCATTGTAGTTGGACTTCTACTTACCTGAACCCCGACAACAACAATACTATAAACATCGTGAAAAACTGTAACTACTCCATTCCTTCTCGTTCCGGCCAGCCCGTCTCTCCTCCTTTCTCTCCGCTCCTCTTCTCTTTCTCTCCCTCTCTCTTTCTCTTTTCTTCCTCCCTCTCTTTTTTCTTTTCTTCCTATCCCTTTTTTTTACTCAAGGTTGCTCTTTTGTTTTGCCAATTAATCCAATTATGGGATATATATATATATATATATATATATATATATATATATATATATATATATATATATATATATATATATATATGTGTGTGTGTTGCCACAGAGTAAGTTGGTTTAGGTTACTACACCGGAAACTTTAACTATTTACTATATTTAGTAAATCCATAATATTATTATAATAATTATTATTATTATTATAATATATTTTCTTAATAGCTAAGTAAAATGACTTGGTTAATTCGCGTATTCCCTTATCAACTAGGTAAAAATGTGTTCCCAATTACTCCATGTAATGTGTACGTAGCTGACTTTTATTATTATTATTAATATTATTATTATTATTATTATTATTTATTATGAATATACGTGTAATACTTAATAACAAAGATATGATACATTTATAAATTAAAACTCATACGTGTATATTTTCTTACCACTATTACTATTATGAAAATACGTGTGACACTTTATAATTAAGAAATAATATGTTTATACTCAAAAGATAATTTAATTATATATCCAAGTGAATGCAGATAAATATTTGTGTACTTATATATATTCACAAATTGTCACCATTATTATCACAGATATGTCAAATAAAAATATAAAAATAAATAAAATGTAAAGACAATTACCACATAATTGTCACATAATTATCACATAATTATAAAAATATGTAAAATTAAAATTATATTATCACATAAATAGGAAAAATTCTCGGGTATTACATCAATTTTGTCCATCACAGCCAAACTAAAGCTTAAATTTCATCTGATTTGGGATGAGTAATGAGTTCAGGATTTCAAAAGCAAAAAATAATAGTTACTCCCTCCGTCCCCTTGATACATATCCATTTTTTCATTTTGGTCTGTCCCAATACAAAGTATTCATTTCCCTTTTTGGATTGATGTGACCCACAACCACTACACATGGCCCCACACTCAACACTAATACAACTATCCATTACACATTAAATATTATTTTTCTCACCTTACTATACATTAAATTATTATACTCCTTAATCTACATGTAAAAAGTAAACGAATGCCTTTCTAGGGGGTGGAAAGAGTATTCTTCAATTAATGAACACTCAACTTATTTAGTTTGGTAGGGTGTAATATGGGTTCTCTTAATAGTTAATATGTGCTAATACGTTGTTTGGTAGTACATAATGTTACGTGAAGATTCCCAAAATAGGTATGGAAGAAACATTTGCTTCATCGATTTCAAAACCAACTGGCTATACGCGAATCTCTCACCGATGGGAACCACCGAAAGCCCAGCGCCGACTGGGCTTCCTTCTCTATCAATACCACATGGAATCAGTCTGTGCTAGTGGATTAGGTCTTATTTTGCTGCCTAGGGCAGCCTCCATCGCCGCCGCCATGTTTAACAGAATCGTCTCTTACTTATTTCATCACCGGCGGGCTCTTTTCGATGTGAATCTCTGCTAGATGCGAGCCTCATATTTTCCCAATTTTGGCCCTCCAATTTGAAGTCTCTGCCGACTTCTATGCATCACCGCCGCTTGTCTTGTTGTGAAAATCATGCTGCGGTGTTTCCCCTGCCTTGGGGTTCTCAATCTCTCCGTCAAGAGATGTCCTGCCGCCGACGTTTTAATTCCAGATCCCATTCTGTTCTGGGGCCTTCACCGACCTCGGGTTTCCTTCTCCTCTGCCAAGAGCAGTTTCTGCCGCCGACACGTTCAACGGTTGTAACGCCGACGCGTTGCTTCTGGTACTTCGAAAATTTTTAAGTTGTGCCGTTGCCTTTTCTCAGATTGGATCCATTCCTAATTTTTAAGGATTGTCGCCTTTTCTCAGATTGGATCCGTTTCCAATTTCTTAAGGATTTCCCATGATGGATTATCCTGATTTCAAATAGTAGTTGAGGCTGTGAAGTATCCTTGCTCAACTATTATCATGTTCTGTTCGATTGTTCAACTACTTGCTCAACTAGTAGTTGAGTTGTTTTCTATAGTCGTGGGGGTCTTCAAGGCCAATGGAAATGCGATAACTGATGTTATTCTTGAATCCGTTGTTGAGTGTTTGATTAGTGTTGGGATGAATGAGTGCATTACAATATTGGTTGCAATGAAGGAGGCTGGTTTTGTACCTTCTGGTCCTTCACAACGTAGGATTGTCTTGGAGATTAGTAGCAAAGGAGAAACATCACTGGCACTGGAGTTTATGGATATAATGATGCCTTCCACTGATTATCTAACTTATGAATCTTTAGTTAAAAGCATTATGTGCCAATGGCAATCTGGATGAAGCATCTACTAGTCTCCGAATTATGGTTGAGAAAGAATGGCCTTCTTGTGCTACTCATTCTTTAGAAATATTAGTTAGCACATACTGTCAGAAAAATGAGCCCTTGGATGCTTACAAGGTTGTATCAGAGATGGTCAATGGTAAAGGGTTTAACTCCTTCGTATGGAAAATACAAAAAATTAACAAAAGGGCTGCTATCCCTAAATCATTTCAAAGAAGCTATGGATGTTCTGAATATGGAAACAAGGTTGTCCTCCCTACTTCCATCTCTTTGTTGAGTATCTCTCGAGGACAGGTAGCACTGAAGATGCTATTGAATTCACACGAGCCATGATGTAAAAAAATATCCAGTTACAAGTGTTTTATTCAGTTATTTGAGGCGTATTTTATTGCTGGAAGGCAATGTGAAGCTCAGTACTTTCTTTTGAAAATGATGTATTTAAAATCTATAAATTAAATAAGGGCATAAAGGTAATATTACATTTAATACATAATATTAATATTACCTCTCAAACACTACAAAATATTATTATTATTTTTTATCCATTCAACCAAACAAAATCACTCATTCATATTACTTCCTTATATTACATAAATAATACTTACTCCACATAATACTTCTTTTATCTTTATTCACCTACCAAATGAAGGGTTACTATACAAATTTTGTGCGCACAACTAAATCTAAACAACTAAACATCAAACTCATGAATTATTATACATTTTAACAACTCTCAATAAAAATGGAGAATTCTTCAAATTAAAAGTACAAATTAGTTTACATTTGAAAGCATAATCAAACATTCTCTGAAAATTGCTCTCTATGAATGGCTTTCACCAGGTATTTTAGTATTTAGGTGTAGAGTTTTTATTTCATAGGAATGATGGTGAAATTGATTCATTTTATTACTTTTACCTTTCTTCTTCAATATGAGTCGATGAGCGAGGACAGGTGTTGTGGGGTGAGTTATGGTGGTTGTACGAAGAAATGTGTGATGAAATGTAAAAGTGTGGATGAACTAAGGTTTGAGGGTATTAATCTAAAAGTGAGGTGGGCTCATATAAAATATAATATTTTCAAGCTTTTTAATTGGTGTGCATATTTAGTATTGTATAAAGTTTGTAAAAATGTGGGTGCAGATAGTCGACTCTCTTATTACCCTTCGTTTTGTAGGGCATAATATAGGTTCCTCGTACTACTAATATGCCACAATACATTGTTTAGTAGGACATAATATTATTTGAAATGACCCGTTAATATGTATCATGTTCGGTGGATTGGCACTGTTGCCTTCAGCATTAATAATACGACGTTGGACGTAGTATTAAAAATAGGGCAAAAGGTCAAACAAGCCCCTCATCTTATCTCTCTAGATCGAATTTGCCCTTCAACTTTTTTTTGGGTCACTCAACCCCTTTATGTTTCTAATTTGATCAAATAAACCCCTCATTTTCTTAACGTAAAACAGCCATACCCTCCCATTAATTATCAATTTAACGGTATTAAGGAAACAGAGAGGGAGCTGAGTTGGTGATGGTGGTCAAGATTTCAGATGCACGAGGCCCAACCCCAGGCAATCGGAAAGGTATTTTGCCATAGCGCCACCATAGCTACTGTTTCCTGACACCTATCTTGTTTTCTTGATTTTCAGCATTTTGGTCTCTCTTCCCAAATCACATTCTCAACAAAATAATGATCTTACTCCATAAATTCGTTAAAAATTTCTAAACTGGGTAATTTTTTGAGATACAGGTCCAGCATATCTCGTGGATTATTATCAAATGCGACGAATAGAATCCTATGATTACATCATAGTCGGAGGTGGCACGGCGCGGGTTGCCTTCCAGCGGACACGCTATCGGAAAGATTTCGAGTTGTTGTTCTTGAAAGATGAGGAGTTCATGTAATTTGATGAGACGAGATGGATTCCATTGATAACATTTTTCAAGATATAATTCTGAATCCAGATTTCCATTTTCTGCTGCTCAAAATCAGCTTTCCATAGATGATTTGCAGCCAAGAAATGAATAAAGTCTTAGGCTCCACCTCCACGTATTCTCACACACCACTCTCCACACCTCCTCACCTTTCTCTCTCTCATCCCAACTCCACTATCTATAACAGCAGGCAAGTTCTTTCTTCCTGCGACGCTAACATGGTTGCAATGAGAACGAGATTCGCGATGGCTATGGTGTAGACGGTGGTTTCGGGGCAGCCGTTTGCAAACATGGTGGTTGAGTTCGAATGCACGTGTAGAACAGCGATGACACTCGGTGATTTTCAGCGGTTGTTACGGTGCGTCGGATCTGATCGGCGATGATGGTGGAGTCACTAGGCAGTGGCGTGCGGCAGTCCCTGGTGGTGCGACGGATGGTGATCGGCAGTAGATATGACCGGTGTGGTGGCCCTATTTTCAACGGCGGTCGACGGGTAGGCAGAGTGCGTGGATGCGTCGGATTTCCCCACTGGAAAAGTGGAAAATGAACTTGTCGGTGGATCTAGCTTTGGTGATATTGTGATATGATGATATCTTGACCACCGTCATCAGTTCTCTCCTTATTTCCTTTAACACCGGTAGACTGATATTTAACGGGAAGGGTTGACTGTTCCATTTTATGGAGGTGAGGGGTTTAATTGATCAAATTAGAAACTTAAAGGGGTTGAGTGACTAGAAAAAAAGTTGAAGGCCCAATTCGATCCCTGAAGATAAGATGAGGGGCATGTATGACCTTTTGCCCTTAAAAATACGATGGGCACAGTGCACGCGTACTAGAGATCAAATTTCCCGCAAATTTTGAATAGCAATTATAGTGGAAAGTTTGAGTTGCTTAAAATATTTTTAGAAATTCTCTCTCTAAAAATATTGCTTTCCAATTGAGATTTGGATGTAGGTAGCGACCCGGTTCTTAGTCAATCCACAACTCCTCCCTTCCGGCAGCAAGAATTCACGGTGGCAAAGCTTTTCTTTTCCGGCGCCGAGACTTCACGTCGACAAGGCAGGTTAGGTGGTCTTCTCGGCTATGGATTTCTGTAATTCCCAGGGGGCTGGGTCAATTTTTGCAGTGATAATTTTGAGCGCTCTCTTCCAGTGCACTTCGGTCCATAGGGGCGGATCCAGCTAGGTACCTGTACCCCCAAATTAAAATATAGTGTACATATATATCTTAAGTCCAGCTCAAATTTATTCATAGTTCAGTGGCTAATAGCCGAAATCTGTGGGATACGTCATGGGATCGAATCCTTATTCTCCCTTATTTCTATGTTACTTTTTTTTTTTCTATTTTTCCCTTCTGTTACTTTTTTTCTCTTTCTATTTATTCCCTTCTTGCTATGTTATTTGTAGGCCCATTGGGCTTATCTAAACATAATTTTAACCGTTTTACCATTGGACTGTACTTCTGTTTATTATTATTATTATTATTATTTATATTATTTGTACCCCCATTTTTTTAAATCTAGATCCGCCCGACTTCGGTGGTCGAATCTCCCTCCCGGCGCTCTGGTTTACACATCAGGCAGGTAGGATCTAGTCTTAATCCACGTGAACAATGATTCTCCAGCAGCGAACTCTGTTCAGCCCTAGTCCAGTTCTTCCCCGGCTTGCTGCTCTTCCGGTGGTGGCGCTGCCAGGCTAGGGCTCCACTAATTGGGGATTTACAGGTGGGTTTTTTATCATGTTTTATTCTTAGCTTCTCTGTCCGATGGGTAAGAAAGCAAAGGATGCAGTCCCCCAAAAGGGGCAAAGTCAATTACGGTGAATGATAAAATTACAAAGGAGAGAAGTCACAAGATCAAGGCACCACAAGTGCTCATCCTTGAGAGCGAGCCAGCCTTGAAGGAAGTGGTGGAGATAAAAGCGACTCAAACTGTCTGACGAGAGATGGAGACCGATCAGTGTGCGCAAGAAATGATGGATGCCATTATTTCAGGTGAGGAAGGTTCGTGTAAGGGGCTGTCAAAGTTGATTCAACATTTCGAGGGTCATTTGACTGCCCCTGCTCGCGTCATTAACTATAGACAGGCTGTTGTGGGTGGTGTTTGTGGTGTTGTGAGCTCGTCGACTGATGAGCAGGGTCGTTCTTGTGGAGTTGATACGCTAGAGGGTGGAGTGGTCCAAGGGAGTGATGTTCGACAGGTGGAAGTGAGAGTGTTAGAAGATGGTCCGAGCCATACTGCTCCTTTCGTTGTGGGGCAGGACAGGCCTCAGATCGGAAGCTCGCTTGGAGAAGGAGACAAGTCTGGTGGCGTCGCTGAATCTCTACCAAGGGCTTGCTCTGACTCGATACGAGCTGAACATCCTGAAAACACTCGACCCGAGCTGATGGAAATCATGGGAGGCATACAGGGGATAAACACCAGTGACCCGAGGGGCGGCAGCCCCTCTCCGAGTAGTTCCACTAATGTCGGTTCTAAATCAGCTGGTAAGAAATCTCCTAAGGAACCGATTGACTATTCAAAATTTATTAATAGTCGTCATATTGAACCGACTTGAAAATTGAAGTATGTTGCGCCTAGGGCTGATGGCACCGCGTATCTTGATCCTAAATTTAACAAAGATTGGGACCATACTTTGATTGGATATTTTTTGGGAAAGTTTCTGGGGATGCAAGCGTTACATGGGATTTGTCTTACATGGGAAGTTCGATATGAGATCACTATGCATCATAGCGGTTGAATTAACTTTCGATTTCATTCGGAGAGTGATCTTGACCATGTGATGGACACAGGCCCTCATCGTATCTGGCATAGGTACCTGATGGCTGATGCTCAAGAGACTACCTCCGGCCTTCCAGTTTGATGATAGGGAGATTTCTCACGTGCCTGTGTGGATTCGGTTCCCGAACTTTTACCTTGAGTTCTGGAGTACCGATCACATAAGCACGATTGCCTCCATGATTGGCCACCCAATTATGATTGATGAGGCCTCTGGCGGGAAGGGTGGGAATTCTTTCTGATGGCTCGTGTGGCTGTTGATCTAGCTCATGAGTTACCGAATCAGATAGATATCCACTATCCTGGGGTAGCTTTATCCAGCCTGTATTGTATGAGTAGCTTCCATCGTATTGTGTTGACTGTAGGAAATATGGACACATCCAGTATGTGTGCCAAGGTTGAAGAGGTTGGGAAAGAGGCTACTTCAGAATGGGGTGAGACAAGTGGGAAAGAAGGAGATGATTTTGAAAAGCAAAAAAAGAAGAGAAATAAGACGAAAAAGAAGAAGGGAGAGGGAAAGAAGGGAGTGAAGACGAAGGCCCAAAGTTCCGTACCTACCTTCGGGCGCTTTAAAGTACTTGAAGTGCCTGAGGGCCCATCTCGACCTAGACGTGAGGGCAAGACTCTGATGCAAGTTGATAGAAGTAGTGGCCCATATAAAAGTCGGGAGCCTTCGGTGATGAGCTCCTCGTCGGATGAGGATTATGTGGAGGAGGAGGAAAGTGAGGAAAGTGATGATTCTCCATCTCCTCGACATCATCATAGTGGTGGCCACAGAATGCATGCATCTGGTATTGTTATACATGAGTCTTCTGCTGCTTCTGGAAAGAAGAATCTTCATTCCGGAGCTAAACCTCCAGACCCATCCCATAGATGAAGATTCTCGCCTGGAATGTGCGGGGACTTGTGAACGCTCCATCGCAACGTGCAGTTTGCAATTAGTACGGAGTAATAAAGTGTGTATTTTGGGACTTGTTAAAACTAAAGTTAATATTGATAATATTGGGGATGTTATGAGTCGTATTGTGCCTGGTTGGAATATTGCTCATAATATTGATATTGTTGTTGGTGGTCGTATAATTGTTGTGTGGGACCCCTCACGTGTTGTGTTGGAGTCTGTGGTTATGCATGAGCAGTGTATTTCTGGTATGGTTCGTTGCTTAATATCTCGCAAGGAATTATATATCAGTGTTGTCTATGGTCATAATGGTGTTCTGGATCACCGGAGGTTATGGGATCACCTCGTTATGGTTGGCCTGAGTGTTGATTCCCCCTGGCTTCTTATGGGTGATTTCAACAGTGTCAGGCGGCCAGATGAGCGTTCTATGGAAAGTCCCTCCATTACAAACTGGCACAGAGTTGATTTTGAAGAGTGCTGTGTTCAGTTGGGATTAGAGAAGGTCAGGTCCAAAGGCCTTTTCTTTACTTGGATTAATGGCACGTATTGGAGTCGTACTGATATGGTGCTTGTCAATGGACTCTGGACGGTGGATTCAGGGGTTGTTGAGGCGGAATTCTTGGAGATGGGTACCACATATGATCATAGTCCAATGCTGGCGTCTGTCTTTCACTGCGAGGTGGAAAGGATTCGCCCGTTTAGGTATTTGAACATGTGGAGTACGAGTGAGGGCTTTCTTGAGGTGGTGCAAGGTGTGTGGAATTCTGAGGTTGTGGGAAATCGTCAGTTCATTGTATGCCGCAAGCTAAAGATCTTTAAACCTAAACTTAAACTGTTAGGTAAGAGGGACTTTAATCATATTGCAGAAAGGGCAGAAAGGGCTCGTAACGACATCGCTAGGCTTCAGGTGGCGAGTCATGGAGACCCAGGCAATGCTGAGTTATGGGGAAGAGTGCGTGAGGCTGCAAAACAAGCGGATTTCCTAACGAATGCATAACACTTGTTCCTCAACCAGCTTGCCCGTGGAGAGTATTTGAGAAATTAGGATATGGCGACTAGATTCTTTCACAGGATGGTTAAGTCTCATGGAACCCGAAATTATATCACCTCCATCAGCACAGAATCTCGGCACACCTCTTCCCTTGACGAGGTTGTGGATGAGTTTCTTACTTTCTACAAAGGATTATTGGGTTCTTCTATTCAGAAGGAGGAGTGTGATCCTTCTGTTTTTGAGTGGGGTACCGTACAGACAGATGAACAGGGCACTGAGATTGCCCCTATCTCAACAAAGGAAGTTAAAAATGTCATCTTGAGTATGAATATCAGCAAGGTTCCTGGACCCGATGGTTATTCTCCGGCGTTCTTTAAGGATGCGTGAGAGGTAGTTGGAGGAGACGTGGTTGCAGCTGTTCAGGAATTCTTTGACTTTGGGTGGTTACTTCGCCAGATGAACTCCACGTTCCTCACCCTAATACCAAAGGGCACTCATGACCCTGGCGTTAGGGATTTCCGCCCCATCTCGTGTTGTAATGTGCTCTATAAGATTATTTCTAGGATCATTGTAGGGCGTATAGCAGGTGTGATGGATGGGTTGGTATCTGAGAGCCAATTTGGTTTTGTGAAGGGAAGAAAGATGAGGGATTGTATCATGTTAGCGCAGGAGGTGGTGAAAAATTATGGTTGGGTTGTGGGTCGTATTGCTAGATGAATGGTTGTTAAAGTGGATATAAAAAAGGCATACGAGATAGTAAACTGGGACTTTCTTCGGGGCGTCCTTGTTGGCCTACGTTTTCCACCAAAGATGGTTGGATGGATTATGAAGTGTGTCACTACCACCTCCTACTCTATCTTCATCAATGGCTTGCCGGAGGGCTTCTTTGAGGGAAAGAGGGGATTAAGGCAAGGGGATCCCCTCTCATCTCTCCTGTTTGCATTAAGTATGGATTATATCTCCAGAATATTTAAAAGACTTGCCTAGCGAGATCAGTATAAATTTCACTCTAGATATTGTGCCAAGGTTGGTCTCACGCACTTGGCATTCACGGATGATCTGATTCTCTTTGCTTATGGTGATCATTCTTCTGCTGAGGTGGTTGCCAAAGCACTGAGAACTTTTGCAGGAGTTTCTGGACTAGAAGTTAGTGAGGCAAAATCCTGTTTGTTTATGGCAGGCCGTTAGATGAAGAACAGATGATCAGGGAGGTGTTGCCTTTTCAGGAAAGTGTCTTTCCTTTTTGATATTTGGGCGTTCCACTGCAAGGTAAGAAATTGAGGGAGCCAGCGTTTGAGCCACTTGTTACTAAAGTGGCGAACCTGATTCGAGGTTGGTCCAGTCGGCCTATCTCATATGCTGGTTGACTTGAACTCATTCGTTTTGTTGTATATGGAGTGATGAATTTTTGGGCTTCTATGGTAAAACTTCCCAAGGGTGTGATTGACAGGGTGGAGAGGATGATCAGGAGCTTCCTATGGGGCTCTGCTCGAGGCACTGTTCGATGGAGTAAAATCATTCTACCAAAGAGCAGGGTGGCCTCAGGTTGAGAAGTGTAGAGCTTCTTAATGATGTAGCCTTATGTGGAGCATTGTGGGATGTACATTCTGAGAAGAGATCTCTATGGGTCAAGTGGATTAGTTCAGTCTTTCTTACCCAATAGTCGTACTGGGACATAGAGGCAGTTCTGAGTGCCTCTATCGTATGGAAAGAAATTCTGCAGGCGAGAGATAACGTGCTCGTCTAGAAAGAGATCTATTTTCCACCCTCACCGAGTGCTCAGAAAGGGATCGTTTATTGACGAGCAGACTCTACTCTTGAGTTGCTGATGTTGGCTAGGTGAGATATGTATATAAGAAATTGTGGTGTACGTGGGTTCCGAGAAAACATTCTTTCCGTATGTGGCTGGTCGTGAGGAATCGGCTGAACACTATGGATAGATAGAGAATGGTAGAAGGGTCATTGGAGTGTGTTTTGTGTTTAGGCAGACTGGAATCGAGAGACCATCTCTTCTTTCGATGTCCATTTGCAAAGGAGGTATGGGATCGTGTAAGAACTGATGTGGAGTGGAACAGGATGGTGGCTACAATAATGGCAGGTATCAAGTGGCTTCACAAGGATAATCAGGTCCATGTGCTAGAGAAAGCGTGGCATGTGCTAGCACTATATGGATGCGTGTTCTTCATCTGGAAGGCACGTTGTTAAGCGCTAATTGAAGGTATGCGTCCGACATTTGATAGAGTTGTATACTCTATTTTATTGCATGTAGCAAGATTCCTTCTGTTTTTAGCTATGTCGTATTTTTATTTTTTGTTGAATTTCGTGGGGAGATGTAAGTGTACTTGGGCTTTGCCCTTTTGAAATAATCGAATAAATTAACATTTATTCAAAAAAAAGATCAAATTTCCAAAAATAGGTCTGATTGCTTCATCAATTCCAAAACCCTAATTGCATCCCTTTCTTCTCTTACGATTTTCATAGCCAAACTCGTTAGACGTACAGACTCAAATGTCAATGGGTATTTAATATTCATCATTGTCGGCTGATTCCTCCTCGTTCAGTTTTCCTTCCTCGTCAGTCGTCGTCTCTCAGCTTCTCCGGTTCCCAGCCCAGCCTTGCGTCTGATTCGAGGTAATTCATTTCCCTTAATTTAAAATTAAATTGAAATTATTAGAATAGGAAAAGAAATAATTCATTGAAATGCAATCACACCCGCCAAAATTATGCATAGCTTGATGAATCTGTTCGACCAAAGAAACAGGTCATTTTAAAATCACTGCAAATTTACACCCGATGTGAGTATTACTACTTCCTGAAAATGAACTTTGAGAAGGAGGCCACAAATGGTAGACCCAAATAAATGAGAGGCACAAATCTGTCCAATATAACAGGTATCCTATGTTGTCGAAATGGCATGAATTTTCAATGCTTTTGAGGTAAAATTAATTGTCTGTTTGTTTATGTTGGTGGTGCTTCCCATGCGAAGGTTTCTAAGGGAATAAAGGTTTGAACATTGTTAAGTTTCTTTTAAGAATCGCACCGAGTAATAAGTAATTGATTTATAGCACCTAATAAGTAGCATTGATTTATCTCCTTAATTTGAAGTCTTCTTCTAATGTTATACTATTTCGAAACCGAAGTACTTCAAATGTTGTGAATTTTTAGCAATAATACAGCCCCCAGTCAATTTTATTACTTAGCAAGAATGAAAATATGAAGAGTGTGTGAATCTCCTTCAAATGTTGTTTCTGAAATTAATAGAGTAGAACATTGCGAAATTGGTGTGTTTTTGTTGGAAGTATTTCCCTTTGAGTCACTTAATCTACTCGTGCCTTGGTGAGGCCTCTGAGATAGAGATAACATAAGAGGACGTTGAGGACTTGTATTCATAGTGTGATCTGGTTAATTACACCAAGAAAGTGAAGCAATCTTTTATCAAAAATTACTCCAACAATTTTGACTATTTAATGTTATTCAAAGGAAGTTCAGAAATCAAGAAGTGGAGAAATAAATAAAACAGCTGAAGATCTTGATGAGTTTATGAACTAGGTAGGTTACTTAAAATAATTTGTTTTGTTATCCTCTTCTTTACCATTAAAGTCAATATTTGTGATTAAATTACTTTTACATGAAAGATCTTTTATCTTTTTGGATGCCTTATTGACTATGTGCAAGTATATGAGATTGGTACTTATGGTATTGATGCTTATCTTCGGTATAATCTTCGAAAGAGACTATGTACAAGATGATTCAAGTTGAAAGCATAGAGTCCCTCTTAGAGGAGGAGCTTCAACAAGCATGTCCAGATCGTGGATTGCTTGGACTTCTCTCGGTTGAGAAAATGAGAAAATAGGTCAACGGAGGTCTTTCTTAAATCTTGCATGTTATAAGAATTTGTCAGTGTTCTGGTAAAAAAATTATTGAAACATTTCATATGATGAACAATTATCGTGGTGATTGCATGGTTGTTCAGCAATCTCGTGTAATTGATACGCAAGGATGCGTTAAGTTTGTATTTTTGTGTAAAATTATGAATTGTAGATTCATTCGTGTAACTGATTCTTTATTATGTATCCTCTGAAAATTTTGAAAAATGTGAAATTAAGTAATTTTTATTTTATTAATTTATAATATTAGGAGTAATTATTTTGTATTTGATGATATAAATTTAAATAATATACAATATAAATTAATTTAAATAAAATTTGCATTGTGATTACAAGAGGATAGAATCACTGAAATTTTACCCATTAAAAGAGGGTGTAAAAGTAATTTTACAATTTATATTCAGAATTAATATTACCTACTAAACACCTAATTATATTATTCTCATTTTTTATACCTTCTATCAAATGAACTCACATATAAATATTATTTACCTATTACAACATGCATAATACTTACACCTATAATATTTCTTTATCTCATCCACCCTACCAAATGAAGGGTTAATGTATTATTATTAGACCTAACTATCCATATCGCTATTTTACCAAATACACTCATCATGTTATGTTTACAAAAATAACAACTATATGTAAGGGACTAAAATAACCTTACACAAAAAACACAAGATCTATGTTCAACTGGCGATGGTTGAAAAATAGGCTTATGTTCAAGTGATGGTGGTCGAAAATTTAGGTTATGTTTGACTGGTGCTGGTCAAAAGTCCATCAACGGTCGAACAAAAGCTTAAATTTCATCTCTAGAGATGAACAACGAGTTTGGGATTTCAAGGCAAAAAAACAATAGTTTTCCTTCCATTCATGAACATCCAACATATTTACTACACAATTTTTTTTCATAAAATATTTAAAAAAACTAAACATCAATCCCATGAATTATTACTCATTTTAACAACTCATACAATAAAAATAAAATTTCTTCAAATTGAAAGTGTAAAACTAATACACATTTGAAAGTATAATCAAATATTCTTGGATCGATTGATCTCTTCGTAGGACTTTCACCGATCATTATAGTATTTACGTGTGGGTTTTTATTTGAGTGGAATTGTTCACTCTTTTTCTTCACTCACAAGAAGGATTACCCTCAAGTGTAAGTGAATAATTATAGCACACGCGTGACCAAGTTAAATTATCGAACCCACAGGATTAGAGTTAGACAGATTACCATAGTAATATAATTGCACCACTAATAATTAAGAAGTAAAAACCTTTTCTTATTTTGGAATTTATTAAACTAATATTGCAGAAAAATAAATACTAAATAAATAAATAAAATAAAAGTCACAAATAATCATAAGTGTTTCAAGAGAGAAAATAAGTAGCTCTAAGAAATCTACTTTAAATCATTCAAATTAAATCACTAAATAATCAGTTATAATCCATGTAGAAATTATGATAGCAATAACTTAAATATGCTAAGCCACTTAGATCAAGTAAACTTAACACGTAAATCTGGTTCAAGATCTCACATTCAGAAGAATAATTCTCACTCCCTTTCCAGGTACTTTATGCTAAATTACATTAATGGCTAGAGTACTAGACTTCTCTTTTTATAGGTACTTAAGAACAAACTTCAAGTATCCATCTAATCATCTAAGAAACCAAATCATATAGACCGGTAATTAAAAGGTGCATAAGATTACCAATATTAATTATTCTAATGAATAAAGGTTATGAGGTTAAATCACCTCTACTCATAACAAATAGACAAATATGATCATTCCATGACACAAGCAACAATCATAAACATACATAAGATAATGACATATATATGAATGAGGACAGAACACATATGAAGAAAAATATAAGTTTGAATCAAAACATTAATAATGGAATAAATATTCTGCAGAAGCCCATCAACTGGCCTAGATCATTAATCCAATCAATTCAAACCTTCAAAACTCCTAAAACTATCCAAAAAAGTACTAGCCCAAGGTGTTACAAGCAACAACCATGTCTATGTAATAAAACTTATCCATGAGTCTATAAATTAACAATAAGAAATTAAAGAAGGAAGAAAAACATTTGTCTTTGAAAGGCGGGTGTAGGGTACAAAGAGATGATGGTGGAAGTCGATGGGTGAATGTTTGTAAGATTGTGTAGGCCAAAGGGCATGGTGGAGAGTTAAGGTTGCTTCTGAAATTTTCGAAGGGCTCCTTTTATAGTTGAGGGCACATAAAACTTGGATTCCACCTAAAAATATGCTTTTTTCACTCTAAAACACACGTCGGGCCCAATTATCCTTGTTGATCTTCAACTCCACTTTTTTTTCTTTCTTTTTTTTTAAAGAAGATAAATCATGATTTGAAATTTAATTTTTCTCAAGAGAAGAAGATTGGAAATATTAAAAGATGAAGAGATCTTTTACCCATAGGACTCATTAGGAGATATGTTAGGAGGCTTCTTTTCTTCTCTCACTTCATATTGTGTTTACTTTTTTTTCTTTCATTACATTGAAATGTAACTCTCATGAATTTAACGTAAGAAACTCGAATTCCTCTCAAGATCTCACACATTGCTTCTTCTAACTCACTCACACTCTCACTTATTCGAATTGTAAAAACAATTGAATCAGAAATAAGAGAGATACAAGGGATTATAGTGGTTTGGCGTAAGCCTATATCCACCCTTAAAGAGAAGAAAGCTCTTATGATGATTAAAGGTTACAATATGATGATGAAGATGAAGAACTCAAACATATGAACCCTAATTTGTTCTATCTAGTAACTGATATGATTCACACCTCAAACTACTATGAATATGCCTTATGTATTGAACAACAACCCAATAAATCTGATACATATGCAATCCCATGTGATCATTCCAGCTGGCATGTTAGTTTGTAACAAACTAACTGATAAACCAACTCTTATTCCTTTCCAATGCACGGTTGTGATGTATGATGATCCAACGGTTCTCATCTTATGCATGTTGCTGATCTTAATCCTTTATCGTGCACATTGCTTATCCAATCTCCATCTTCCACGTGTCAATTGTTGATATACACCATCATGCATGCATGCAAGTCTATATACAACAATTCTTCACCTTAGACCTTGCATCATCACAAGCTACAAACTTCTCAACCTTACTGCTATTCAGGTTGCAGCCACCTCTGACTTCTTTCAGTTTAGTCCAATTAGGCTCTTACACAACTCATATTTTTGTACTGGTAATGCCTTTGTAAATGCATCAACTGGATTATTTGATGTCTTAATCTTCTTGACAACCACTATTCCCTTTTCTATCATATCTCTTATGAAGTACAACCTAAACATCAATATGTTTTGTCCTCTCATGGTATCCTTGATGTTTAGAAAGATGTACAGCACTCTGATTATCATAATACACTTTAATCCCATCTTGTTGGAACCCAAACTCACCCAAAAATCCAATCAACCAAACTCCTTCCTTGATTGCATCTGTAAGAGCAACAAATTCTACTACTGTAGTTGACAGAGCTATTATATGTTGATGTGTTTCCTTCCGACTTACTGTTGTGCCAAATAAATTGAACACATAACCTGTAAGTGACTTCCTAGTGTCGAGATTTGTTGCATATTCAGCATCCACATAACCAATTACTGTCTTATCTCAAGTTACTATTTTCTGAAACTTTAAACTTGTTGTGATGATTCCTTTTACATATCTGAGAGCCCACTTTACTGCATCCTAATGTAGCAAACCAGGATTGCTTATAAATTTGCTAATCATACTCATAACATATGCTAAGTCTGGCATGCAGCATACCATAGCATACATCAAGCTGCCAACAACACTTGCATAATGTATGTTGCTCATCTCTATCTTTTCCATGTCTGTTTGAGGACCTTGTAGTAGTGACAGACTTACTCCTTGCTTAGCTGGTATTGAGACAGTCTTAAAAAGATTCATATTATATCTTTTAATAACTTTATCTAAGTATGATTCTTGGAACAACTTTAACTCACCAACTGGTCTGTTTCTCTCTATCGGCATACCAAGAATCATCTTTGATTCTCCTAAATCCTTCATATCAAACTCCAGCTTAAGTATCTCTTTTACTTCATTTATACCAGCTAGATCCTTACATGCTATCAGGATATCATCTACATACAATTATAGATGTGTGTAATATCCATCCTTGCATCTCACATATACACAATATCATGCAAGCTTCTACTGAAACCATTTGAAGTAATATACTAATCAAACTTCAAATACCACTGTCTTGGGCTTTGCTTTAATCCATATAGTGATTTCAGTAGCAAGCAAACCTTAGTACCTGCATTGTCCACACTTACACCTTCAGGAATCTTCATGTAGATTATCTCTTATAAATTTCCATGTAGAAATGTTGTAGTTATATCCATCTGATGCAACTCAAGATCAAACTGAGTTACTAATGCCAAGAGAATCCTGATTGAACAATGTTTGACAACTGGAGAGAATATCTCATTGTAATATACCATTTCTTTTTGTGAAAAACCTCTTGTTACAAGTCTTGCCTTATACCTGATTTCCCCTTCTTTACTTGTAACTGGTTTCTTCTTGTAGATCCACTTACAACCCACTAATTTTTTAGATTTAGGTCTGTCCACAATCTGCCATGTCTTGTTCTTATGTAATAACAATAGCTCCTCCTCCATGGCAACCATCAATTTTCTACTATCACTTCCTGTTATGGCTTCTTCATATGATCTTGGCTCATAATTTTCCACATCAGATGCTACAAATTAAACAATGCATATGATACTATATCAGCTTCCATGTATCTGATAGGTGCTCTGATCTGCCTTCTTAACCTATCTCTTACAAGCTGATAATTGCTCAAATTATATCTAGGTGACTCTTCTTCCTTTCTCTGATCAGCATCCTTGCTCTGATTATTGTCTTGTTGAGTTTCCTTTCTTGCATGCTCCACCTGAGACTCAGATGTATCTGTAACTACTAATATTACAAAGTTCTTATCAGCTAATGGCATCTTCTTCTCATTAAATGTGACATCTCTACTAACAATAAACTTGTTAGTCTCATAACACCACAACATGTATCCTTTTACTTCTCTGGGAGTATCCTACCATGACACATTTTGCTTCTCTTTGCTCCAATTTATCTTGCTTCACATGAGAGTATACTTGACAACCTATTACTCTCAAATGACTGTAACTTGGAGTTCTTCTTGACCACATCTCCTCAGGTGACTTGAATTTCAAAGCTATTGATGGACACAAGTTTATCAGATAAGCTGCAGTAGTCACAAGTTCACCCCAGAAACCTTTTGAAAATCCTTCACTACTTAATATACATCTTACTCTCTCAAGAAGAGTTTGATTCATTCTTTCAGCCATACATTTTGTTGTGGAGTTCCAGGTGTAGTCTTGTGTCTCTTGATCCCTTTGTCTCTGCAATAAGCATTAAACTCCCCTGATACAAACTCAAGTCCATTATCTGATCTCAAACACTTTAACTTGTTTCCTGTTTGATTCTCTACCTCAACTAGCCAATCCATAAATGCAAAAAAAGCTTGATCCTTAGTTTTTAGGATCTTCACCCATACCTTCTTAGAATAATCATCTATGAAGGATATGAAGTATCTTCCTCCTCCTAAGTTGGATTTCTAGATGGTTCCCATAAGTCTGTATGGACATACTCCAGTCTCGCTGTTGTATTATGCTTTGCAGCACCAAACTTCAGTCTTTTTGCTTTACTTAAAATGCAGTCTTCACATTGATCTAACTTGCAGGTTGAGCTGTTATTTAATAGTTTCCGTCTTGCTAGCTCTTGTAACCCCCCTCTCATTTACTTGAGCTAGTCTGTCATGCCACAAATGAATATCTTCTTCATCTTGTGAAGTATTCAACTTACCAGAAACTACTGATCCTTCAAGGAAGTAAAGATCACATCTCTTGATACCCTTCATCACTACTGAATTACCCTTCATGATGGTGGGTATACCTCCTTTTAACTGACATATGCACCCTTGAGAATAAAACATTCCTAATGATATGAGCTTCCTCCTTAATCCTGGTATATATCTGACATTAGTCAACAACCTAATAGCTCCATCAAACATATTCAACTTTACTGAACCAACCCCTTCAATCTTGATGGCAAGGTCATTCCCTAATAGGAGTGGTCCTTCATTATATGGCATTAACTCAGTGAACCACTCCTTTATGGATGTCATATGGAATGTACATTCGGAGTCCATCAACCATTGATTTGATACTGGGCCTGAAACTACAGCTAAGGCCTCAATATAATCTTGATCATTATTTTGTTTATTTTCTATTACTTAGTTGGCATGTATCTTTTGATTTCCACCCTTCTCAGCTATCTTCCTTGCCACCATTGCTTTCCATTTATTGTACTATTTCTTAAAGTGCACAGGCTTGTTGCAATGGCAGCAATTCTTGTTATCTTCATCTGTTAAAGTGCTCGGATTTTTCTTCTCTGGTTTCTTCATATCTGCACCAGCTCTCTTATCAATCTTGTTCCACTTATTTTGCTTCTTGCCTACAAGACCTTCTCCAGCCACTGTAACATCTGAATTCTTGTAAACTTCTTTTGATTTCAGAGCTAACTAAACCTGATCCAAAGTTATTGAATCAACATTTCCACATAACAAAGTATCTCTTAAACTTTTAAAAGATTTAAGAAGTGAAGAAAGTAGTATCAAATCTTTATCTTCACTTTGCATAGCTACATCTATATTTTCTAGATCATCTATGATTTTATTGAAATCATCTAATTGACCAAGAATTGACTTATCTTCTGTCATCCTGAAGGAGTAAAGTTTTTGCTTCATGTATAGTCGATTGGCCAAACTTTTCACCATGTAGAGATCTTCTAGTTTCTTCCAAATACTCTCTGCTGTTGTTTCTTTGGAAATCTCTCTTAGAGCTTTGTCTCCTAAGCACAAAATAATTGCACTGCGAGCCTTGGACTGTTATTCTTGATCTGATGCGTTTGATCTGATTCGTTTGCAACTCCATCAACCTCAACCGCTTGATTTACTGGAAGTGGTTTAATTGCATCTGATAATCCCTATTGGATAAGTATTGCTTCCATCTTCATCCTCCTCAAACTGAAGTCAGTTTTCTCCATGAACTTTTCAACATCGAACTTCGTTGTAATCATGATGATCTACTTCTCTGATCAGTCGTCTATGGCTTCCCTTTTCTTACAGACAACGCCAATTCTCATGAACTTAATGCAAGAAACTCGGATTCCTCTCAAGATCTCACACAATACTGCTTCTTCTAACTCACTCACACTCTCACGTATTCGAATTCTAAAAATGATTGAATCAGATTCTAGAGAGACACAAGGGATTATAGTGGTTCGGCGTAAGCCTACATCAACTCTTAAGGAGAAGAAAGCTCTTATGACGATTACATGTTACAATATGATGATAAAGATGAAGAACTCAAACTTATGAACTCTAATTTGCTCTAACTTGTAACTAATATGATTCACACCTCAAACTACTATGAATCTGCCTTATGTATTGAACAATCCCATGTGATAATTCCAGGTGGCATGTTAGTTTGTAACAAAGTAACTGATAAACCAACTCTTATTCCTTTCAATGCATGGTTGTGATACATGATGATCCAACGGTTCTCATCTTATGCATGTTTCTGATCTTAATCCTTGATCATGCACATTTGCTTACCCAATCGCCATCTTCCACGTGTCAATTTCTGATATATACCATAATGCATGCATGCAAGTAACATTCTTATCATTGTCCCTCAAAGAAAGTTCCCCACATTTGACATCAATTTGAGCATTCCGGTAGCTAAAAATGATTTTCCTAAAATTAGAGGTACACACTTTCGGATCAGCTTCATATTGAGCACCCAAAAATTAATGGGAAAGACGAGCTTACTCAACTCTACCAAAATATCTTCAACTATATCTCCAAAGGTTTGATGATGAAAGATCTCCCACCAACTATATATAGATGCTTCGATGTGCCTTCAAATCTCCAAACATTACAAAAAAAAAATAGTTTTTTTTATCAACGAAATATTTCGTTGGTAAAAGCTTTAATTTCATTAGTAAATTGGTTTACCAACAAAATCTGTTCGTAATTTTTCGTTGGTAAAGTTGTAATTTATAAAACGATTTCCATTGGTATAATAGCAACGAATTTTATTTTGTAGGTAAAAACTTAATAAATCCGTTGGTATTCCATTGTCTAAAGAACATTGTAATTTTTGTTGACAATTCGTTGGTATTTACCAATGGATTGAATTCCGTTGATAAATTACGTTGCTAAAAAGAAATTTTTTTGTAATGTAAATTTATTTATTGATAAGTGCACTGAGGCATCATATTGATACTTGCTTCTAAACACATAATGCATCATAAGCTTTCGTCTTTTCAAATGTAAAATGAATTATGAAATATCTTCAAGTCTCCAAATTTCTGCACAAGCTTACCTTGCACCAATGCACTACACTCTTCAAATAGCTTAAAATTTTCTTTGCGTTCCTCCATCTCAAACATATTCTTTTTTCTCAAAGTCTCAACATACTTGTGAAACTCTTCGTTATTTTCTTCTTTCATATACTTAAGTGGAAAAGGGACGAGAATTTGAGTGATAAAAATGCCCTAATAATTACACTCATATTCTTCCTTTTTCTTCTTGCTCTTCATAAATTCTCCACTTTGGAATGTTCTCTTCTTCATATTTTCTCTTCTTTTCTTCTAACTCAAGCTCTTCTAATTGCCTTCTTTTGGCACAATTTTCTATTCTTTCCTCTTTATCATCAAATTCTACTTGAATCCCATGGTTCACGTTGATTACTTACCTATAAACAAATTCATGTTCGAGCAAGTCTTGTGTAACATCTCAAATAATTTATTTCGAGGAAATGAATAAAATGTGATACCTTCTTTTACTTTTTCACAAGGTGATACTCTATTGAGAAAACAGAGTACACTCATATAATGAGAGAATTCCATGAATTGATCGTGTAGAATTTAGCTGCCAAAATGGTAATTGATCGTGTACAATTGATCGTGTAGAATTCCATATTGAGAGTACACTCATATACAAGAAAACGGTAATTTAGCTGCAAAATTTTTCGTCGCTAAATCATTTTAGCGATTTCATGAGAATATGACCGTCGCAATTCCGTCTAGCGGCGATTAAAAAATTTCCCCGCTACATACGAATTGATTTATTTAGTAGCAAATATTTCACGATAATAATTATGAATTTTATCGCAAATATTTGCTACAAGATTTAATTACTTCATCGCAAAATATTAGCAACAATTTTTTTTATTTCATGGCTAACATTTGCTGCAATATCTATATAACGCCGCCAAATCTTAACGACAAAATTTGAATTTTCGCTGCAAAAAATTGCTGCAAAATTGATAAATTTCACCACTAAAACTTTGTTACAAAATTTTGATTGTTGCTGCAAACATTTGCAACGAATATTTTATTTTCATCGTAATATTATTTTTGCAACAAAAATATTATAAATGATTTTTTATCACAAATTTTGTGATGAAATAACTTTGTTTGTCACTAAATGCCAATCATTTTTTTCTGAAAAATATTATATATTATTTCATTTCCTACCGACCGAAATAATTACTGAAAATAAACTCGTATTAAAAATAAAATATTTAACTCATTCAAAATATTCAATCCAATAAAAGTCTCCAAATTCTAAATATTATAGTATTCAATCGAAACAAGGAAATTATTGTATCTCAAACCCCAAATAACTCAAAATTAAAAAGATTTCAATCTAAAGTTGAAAAGAAAACCAAGGATATCCAGAAATATTCCATTTATTAGCAACATGGAAAAATAAAAGTTCAGACACATTTCCTTCTTCCTCGCGACGCCTGACTTCTTTTCCTGCCTCATCATTAAATCAATCTTTTTCCTACAAAGATGTCAAAGCTACATACATGAAACATATACTTTTGGAGGTAATCTACAACCTTAAAGAAAAATATATACAAATATCTTAGCAATGAGATAATCAAGATAAAACACAAGACCCTAATAACTCTTTCTACGATTATTTACACTTTTACACGCCAATAATCAACCGCTACCATCACAATCCAAAGGATACAAGAATCTTGGGATATGATCATCATTGTCATCAAAGCCTAGAATGCTTAAAAATCAACACAAAGGGAATCTCACATTAATTGAAACATCTCATGCATGGAAATAAAAATAAAATTAATACACTTGCAAAACTAAGGATTAACAAAACTGTTAAGCTAGTACTTCTAGAACAACCACAAGTTGAATAGAGACTTCAATAAGAATAACCACTACTTATCATATAAAGTCGCCATATATTTCAACAGACAATTTCAAATAGAAAACACTTTATAGTAGCACACACAAGTTTCAAATGAGACAACGTAAATATTCATAAATTCAAAATTCTAACTCAATTACCATATTTGTTCACGTTCTTAATTAAATTTTATAGGGAGTGCCAATAAAGAATAGAGTCTATGATCTGAATAATGTACTTACTTTGAATTTATGGAGACGTGATTGGAGAGTCCTGTTCTTCGAGCATGGAATGATAGACAGTGGGATCAACCATTTTAAGCACCTTTATTGTAAGCTCTCGATAAACATCCATTTCTTGTTTCAGAATTTAATGTCCTCTTTAGCTGATTTAAGCTCTTTCTTGAGTTCACTATTGGAAGTCCTATTATGATTAGAAAGCATTGGATTCGGTTTAGGTCCATGACCTAATCCTGGTACATATCCTGATCGTGACCTAAGGATTTCATGACAAACATTATTTGCTATTTCTATATCATCCATGATTGGACTATCTTCACCAGCAGTGTAAGCCTTCTTCAGTTCATTAAAACGATTCAACATTTTCTCCTAAAGTAACACAAACACAAAAGTAAAGGGAGTTAACTATAATATACATTTGTCTCATTATAAAATTTAACATATAGGTTATAAAAGAAGAAGTAGAACTCATACATGAATCTCTTCGGCACCCTTAGTCCAACCATTGTCTTTATTCCAGTGAGTTTGTTTGTATAACTCAATTTTATTAACTTGGTTAGGTCCATCACCCTAAAATATACATTAAGAGTAAAAATCAAAATACATAATTGAGAAAAAATTAAAAAGAAAAACTATACTTATAACTTCATAACTATGTTGCACAAAAAGAAAAACTGTTAGCTTCTCCCGATTTTTTGCATTTTTTTAGATAATTCTTGTAGATATAACAGAATTTACTTCAAACTTTGAAAATAATTTAACATGACCGAACATGAAAAATTAAGCAACATTACTAAACAACAAGGTTCTTAAGCAAACCAATATCTAGTAGATATATAAATTAGAAACATTGAAGAAAACCATGAAGCAAATTATCAAACAAACCAAGAACATGATAAAATTAACAAGGAAAAAATGATGTTTCGTATTTCAGTAGATCCAAAAATTTAATATATATATATATATATATATATATATATATATATATATATATATATATATATATATATATATATATATAACTTGCACAAGTGTTTCCAATCAGCTTCATCTCCATAGAATTTTCTTGGAAACTTCTCCTGTCTTTCTTCAAAAGGTAGATGAACGAGAGTTTTATAGTACCTGTATATCTGTGATCGATTGTTGCGGAATAAATCACCCATCCATTTGTCTATGACATCTCTTACAGAATCAGGACCCGTGCTTAAGTCTAGATGGAAAAAGAAATTCTGCAATACAAGGAAAAAATATTAAACCTCTAATTTTTATCAATACATGATGAATTAATACAAATGATACGTACAAATAATCGATCAAACATGGGCTTCTTTTGTTCAGTGGTCGCATTTTTTCATTTATCGAGTTGTAGGGGAACAAATGTTTTAACAACAACACCTAATTCAGTTGTAAATAGTGTTGCGTATTTTCCAGTAGGGCGACCATCACAGGGACGAAAAGTGAGGGGCGACTTTCGTTCTTGAAATAGCTTTATGAGCTGCTCATTGTGTCTTGATTTCGTATCAACACGATTTTCAGATACTGGGGAGTGGTGGAGAAGTCTACAAAATCATAGAGTGTTATACATGTAATCATCGAAATAAAATATCACTTTTAACCAACTAAAGACATACCTTGAGTTTCATCATCATCAGTCTCCTCATCTTGAAGTTGTCTCTGAAGATCCTCTCTTACTCTCTTAGGTGGCATTTCTTTTAAAAATAAATGGTCAAATATAGAATTTGAGTACAATAGGTAGAACACAAAATAAATATTGGTCACTTAATTTATTAAATAATTTCAAACAAAAACTTAACAATGATAGAATATCAACAGCTAATTGCAAACCTTTATCAATTTAATTTATTTGTGCTTAATATAATTTATTTTCCAAGGCAGGTGTTCAACATTATTAGTTCAAATCCATCCTAACAGTAAATTACACACCTTTCAATATTTCTTTATTGACTCATTCTCTCTATTTCTAATTTGTTGCTGCAACGATGTTCTCGGAAGACTGGCATCCAAATATGTAAGCATACGTGTATATTTAATTTTTCAAATTCCTTTTAGTATTATTTCTTGTTAAACATAAACGTGTTTATTTAGCTTTCTCATAATATCAAGTTTTTAATCTTTTAATTAATCATGCAGATGGTATAAACGTGCATAGACGTCATCACATGATGGAGAATAAGGAGAAATGTGTTCCATCAAACCAGAAGATTTACAAAGACTTTACCTTATTCTCATTTTAATCATATGCATTTGTTGGTTAATTGACACCTATCATTCTTCTAGTTATTAAACTATAACCATCACTACTATTAAAAAAAGCTATTAATACACCCATTTTAGCAATTTTTAATATTTAATGTCTTTAAAGTTATTTTGTTCACACAATATATTAGTAAAATCCTACACATACACTTCATAGCCATCCTGAAATTTTGCTACATTTATGTGACTAAAGCTAAAAACTAAAGTGGTAAAAATACTTCAAAGGTTTTAACTTCTCAAACTAAAAGTGGTAAAATTATAAAAGGTTTTGACTTCTCCTGCACAAACATAGAAACACTAAAGACTAATGAAATTAAAAATATTACAAAAGTTTTGTCCCACAACTAATAAACATTAAAAAACAACAACTAATCAAGTCCACGTATATATAGGCTGAGACTAATTTAGAGATAACTATATTTTTATTTTTATTTTTTCAATAGTACATATTTTTTATTTAATAAGTATTTGTTAATCAGAATATAGCTCTATAATACTACTATTATTTATTCTAACTAGAAAAAGCCATTCTCTTGTGCAATACTCTAATAAGGGTAAAGAAATCTCACTCTTCCACTATAGAATCCTATAGTAAAAATATTTGAATTTAAAAGTAGAGAAGATATAAGATATTTTTTACATACTCCCACACAGATAAACCAGGGGAAAAAATTTGCAGAAGTTTTGTCCCACGAAAAATAAACATTACATCAACTAATAAGCTCAAAATCATCTTAATTTTAAAAGAACTCTCACCTAACATACATAATCGAGCAAATAAGTGTGAGACATATTGAGGGAGTAATGCAATAAATCAAAAATAAAAATCACAATTAAGTTTACTATTAAGACACACTGAACCAGTAGAATTTAAACCAATCGATCCTGGAAAGCTCCTTGGAATTTCTAATGAAAAATGATTAATTCCCCCCATTAATCCAATTGAAAAAATACTTTTATTCCAATTAACAATATATGCATTAAATGTTATCTCAAAATATGATTCCTGTGAGAAATACGAATTCCCAAAACAAGGCCCTGGACTTTCAAACCAAAAGTAAATGGGATCCTATTAATTTATACAAATTTTCGAATCCAAATTGAACCAAACTTTATCAAATATAGGATAACCTCTAAAGTTCATATCAATATTCCCACTAACTTGGGAATCTGTACACTATAACTTATATCGTAACTCTTCAACACACAAAATTAGGGCTTTTGAATAAGGGAGTTTGTGTAGAGATCGTACCTGGTGAATGGAAAGATTCAGAGTAAGCAGAGAACACTCTTTTTTCTGCAACTTCAAATTAGGGCTTTTGAATTTAAGAGTGTGTATTGTTGCGGTAGAGATGGGTAAATTGATATATACCTTCCACATTAAAATCCTATCGCAATCATTATCAAATGATGCAAATAAATCGGGATCTTGAATGGATTGCGCGGCACATTGGATGAATTGCGCGCCAATCATTGAAAAAGTTATCACAAAAAGCCTTTGAAAGTCCTCGCAAACAGGCATGGAATGAGAAGGAGATGGTGTTTCGTGGCTTTAGCTCACTATCCGAAAAGCCTTTGAAAATCCCTACCATAATTTATCTAATATAATATAATATAACTTAAAATAAATGTTAAAAAGTTATCGCAACTTTGAAAGATTAATACATATAATAAATGTATAAATGTGTATTTTTTTATAAGGATAAAAGTTAATATATAATTATGTTTTTTTTTTTACAAGAGGAAACAATTTATTTAGTTGGCACATCAGCTATTACAATATCCTAAATCCTCTCGGGGATCTCCATAGAAAAGAAAGTAGATTGGCATGAGAACGCCGTTAAAACCAAATTATGAGCCACCAAGTTAGCTTTTCTTCTTGCCCATCTATACTTAACATTCATCTTCTCATGTGTTTTTCTTTTAATATTGTGAATAACTCTCCCAAAATAGGACAAATGAGGAGTAATCTTCTGCAGTGCGTTCACCACTATTTGTGAATTTGATTCCGCTACTATTCTCTCACACCTCCTTTCTTTAGCAATATCAATGTCCTTCTCCTTTGTCATTGCCTCTACAATATCCACCTCATATACACCTTCACACCTCTCTGCAAAGCACCATAATACTTCTCCTTTGCTGTTTCTCATCACACCAGCTATTGTAGCACCATGCCCTCTTCTCACAGATTCATCAACATTCAATTTCATCTCATTTTCAGATGGAGGACTCTATCCCATAGACTCGTTTTCAACC
The DNA here is from genome assembly GCA_023678885.1 of Pogostemon cablin. Lineage (NCBI taxonomy): Eukaryota > Viridiplantae > Streptophyta > Magnoliopsida > Lamiales > Lamiaceae > Pogostemon > Pogostemon cablin. The sequence goes on from CM042976.1 coordinate 15,625,972, forward strand.
TTTGTTCTACGTACCTGATAATAAAAGTTGCTTTTTTATTTGTTTTAGGAATAATTTAAGACAATGTCTCTTGTGAGACGGTAATTACGTGAGACGTGTTGTGAGATGAGTCGACTCGTTGTTAAAGTATACTTGCTATATAAGTAAATTATGTAATTTGTATTTAAAGAATTTTTTTTTTAATTATGATGTATAATGTATTAAAATATGTTTTTAAAGTATTATAGTATCATTCACTAAAAACATACTTTAATTATTAATAATCATATATACTTTACGTATATAAAACTATACTTTAACAACGAGTCTACCGGTCTCACTATCCGTCTTAGAAAAACTCATCTTACAAGAGAGTCTTCATAATTTAATATTTTTAAATAATAAATTAATGGGTAAGTCTTGTGTACGACTGCTTTTTAAGGTTTTTTAAATAGTTATCATTTTATTTTTAAAAAATTATTAAATTTTTATTAAAATATTATCATTTTTTATTTATACTACAAATTATTCAGACATAATCAATCGCACCGCTATAACTTTTTATTAATTCAAGTATCACATTTATTAAAATGTTACACTTTTTATTCATCTCATGAAAGAGTCTTCACGTAGTTTTTGCCTAAATAAATTATAAACTAAGTTATGTGAATTGTAAAGTGGTGATAATATCGCAAAAATTACTTAGCGACAAAATATTAAAAGTTTATCGCAAATATTAGCCATGAAATTTATTTTATGTCGCCTTTATTAATAATTAAAAATATTTAGTAACAAAAACTTGCCATTTTGTTGCTAATATTTGCGATAGATTTTTATTTCATTTAGCAAAAAGAAATTTGTTTATTATTTTTTAATAAATAATTATTTTAAATACAAAATATTAATTTCTATACCAAAATTTAGTGATGATCATCAATTTAGTTGCAAATGTTAATATTAGCGACATAATATTAAAAGTTCATCGCAAATATTAGCCATGAAATTTTTATTTTTTTGTCGCTATAATAAATTCATTTTTTTCCTAATAAATAATTATTTTAGCGACAAAAAATAATTTTTATTACTAAATATTTTTGTTACAGCAAAATGTAGCGATGATTACTATTTTTGTCGCAAATATTAATATGAGCGACAAAATTTAAAAAATTCCTCCCAAATATTAGCCATGAAATTTATTTTATGTCACTAAAATAAAGTCGTTTATTATGTTTTCTAATAATTTATTATTTTAGCAATAAAATATTAATATTCATTGAAAACTTTAGCGATGATCAATAATTTAGTCGCAAATGTTAATATTGGCGACCAAATATTAAAAGTTCATCGCAAATATTAGTCATGAAATTTATTTTATCTCGCTAAAATAAATTCGTTTATTATTTTATTTAATAAATTAGTATATTAGCGACAAAAAATCCATTTTTATAGCAAAATTTAGCGATGATCATCAGTTTAGTCGCAAATATTAATATTAGCGATCAAATATTACAAATTCATAGTAAATATTAGCCATGAAATTTATTTTATGTCGCTAAAATGAATAAAAATATAAATTTATTAATAATTATAAATTTTGCAACGGAAAAACACAATTCGTCGCTAATAGAATGGATTTTGCAATGAAATCTTAATTCGCAGCTAATTTTTCATCGCTATATCTCCTTTTTCTTGTAGTGAAAGTAAGATATTTTTAAATGATATTATATCCAATAAATAAAAAGTGATATCAATATTTTTACTCATAATTTTGCTTTCATTGCATTAGGGTTATAGAATTTGATAAATGGCAATTAGGATTTATATATTTTTATTTGTATTTTTAGGTATTAGTCTTAATTCAACGAATGGGTAAATAATTTTTTTTCAATTAACTTTACCTAAATTTTAAATTAGTCCATAGATTTTTAAGTTTTTTAAATTGGTTAATTAACTTTCCAAAATTTGATAAATTAATCCTTGGAGCAGATCACCCAACTGATAAGGTTAGGTAACACTTCTGATATGGCAAAAAAATAATTTTTTTAGTCTTTTAAATTTGTCTCCTTTTTAAAATTAGTCCATGATATTATAAAATTTTGAAATTGATCCATTAATTTTTTAAATTCAACAAAATAGTCCTAAAGGCTTTAAAATATACCTAATATCATGAACTAGTCCGCACAACCTAAATAAATTCACCACCAACCTTCCTCACAAATGCCCGCCCTGCCAATGATCAGCTCTAGAAATAACTCACATCGCATATAATTTGTCTCATTCGTGTTCTGTACTTCAATTTGACCTATTAATATATAACCCACCACATATAAATATAAGCTGATATTTTTAAATTGTGGATTGTCCATTTCGATTACATATATTTTTAGTTTAATTTAGTTTTATATATATATATATATATATATATATTTAAAAATCCATATTTATCATAATGAGTTTTACACGTTAGCAACTTCTTATGTCTTATCAAAATTATCCAATGCACGTCGCAAATAAACTGCTCGACAAACGCCCCACCTTATCAATAACATAACGAACTCAAACTCAACAAATGATGGGTTGTGGTTGGTGGGTTAATATTGGTGTAATTTAACTACTTTTACATCCCTAATTGGTCTAATCATTGGTTTACATGACATTTTTGTTTGGTATGATTTCAATGATATATAATAATTTTATGGTAAAAATGAATAATTAGTTATATATTGGATAGTAACAGAGACGCATTCAGAAAATAAAATTGGGGATACAATATAAAATTATTTAATATAATATAATAAAATAATAATAATATGTGCACATTATAATTAATGTTGACACTCAAATCTTAATTTAAAAAATATTACTTATTTAAGTCATTATCTTCACAAAGTTAATGAAAAAGTAGTTTATTTTCTAAAAATTTGTGCCAACAATTAATAATTTGGGGGTAAAATGTAATTTTTTATAATTTTTTTATATATAAAATAATTTTAATTATTTTGGGTACAGTTGTACCCACTTGTTTCTATGTAGATCCACCTCTAGATAGAAAGGAAAATCATGTGAAATATTGGGGGAAAATATCGTGATGCACAAAATTCTAAATAGATATAGGTTGACTTTTTAGATTGTAAATCATGACGCATAAATTTCAATAGTGCTAAATATTCAGTAAATGAGTAAATGAGAACGAGAGTGGTAGGATTCTAAAGTTCAATACCAATAAAATGTATTTTTACAATATAAGTTGAATATAGTATTTAGTATTTTTTTCTCTCTCTAAAACTTTTCTCTCCTCCAAGAAATCCTAACTCCTTCACTTCTCCTTCCCCCTCTCCCCCACGCCGCCATCAATTTTGCCTCCACTCGTCAGTGGTTGTTAAGCCGCTGGTAAGTTCCCTACAGTTCTAACTACATATTCGTTTTTCTCTTTCTCCTTCCCCCAAGATCTGAGTTTTGTGCGATTTTTCTTTCATCCCTATTTGGAGATGGGAGCAGTTTTACCTCGTTCGACTTAAATTACACTCTGGCGGTGGCGAAAATGATTTGTGAAAGTTAGGAGCTTTGATCGGTGGCCCTCTCCATCTTTGGCGGTGGCTAAAAGATCTGAAGGGTGGCAAGAGGTAGTACAATAGGTAGAGTAGATTGGACTGTAGTGGAGGTGTGCTCGATGGAATGGTGCTTCGGGTGAGAGGAGGTCCAAAAATTATTTTCTTGTATGTATTTTGTTTTGCCTGTTAATGTTGTGTCTGGATGTTTCTTCATAATCGGGCCTAATTTTGTATAGGTTGCAGTAGCAATAGTTTGTCTTGTGTTAGATATCTTTTGATTATGTTGTTCATTCGCTCGCCTGTTTGAGCCTTTTGCCTTCCTTGTGGAGGTTATGTATCTTCGGATTGAGTGTCTGTCCCCTTTATGGAGTGTCAAATCTCCTATGTAAACGGAGTTCAATTCTCTGGGTCATTTAGTACCTTTTGAGCTTGTAGTAGCCAGTTGGCTAGTTTGATTTCAATGAAAATTCCTATCTTTTTGAGAAAAAAAAGTTGAATATAATAAAATTTATTAATGAGAAAAGATATGTTACGTACCTAACTATATTTGGTGACTTATTCTTGTTGATAAATAAACAAATTTCTTCAAAGTTGAAGGACCAATTTCAAAATTTTGAAACAATTTGAACTAATTTCAAAAGGAGACAAACTTAAAGGATAATTTTTTTTTGCCACGTCAGAATTGCCACGTGGCATTACCGGTTGGATGACTTGCTTCAACTGGTAAATTAATTAAATTGTCAAATTTTGAAAAATTAATGGATCAATTTCAAAAATTCAAAAATTTATGGACTAATTTCAAAAGAGCCGGGACAGCTATTTGCACCCCCAAATTTACTAAACGAACCCCAATTGCAAAATACATCCCACTAAAATTACAATAAACAAGTATCAATCACTAAACATACCCCATGCATGACAAATTTACCCTTTTAATTAGAATTAAACATATGATATAATTTTTATAAATAAACCCCTTAAATCCATCCAACATAAGAACTTAGAATTTGAAGCTCCAGAACACCACCGCGCCGGCGAGAAGAAGGAGAGAGTCGTGGGTAGTATAACAACAGATCGAACGCCATTTTTCTACGCCGGAGTGCAGTCGAACATGCCTAGGAAGGCTTAGCTACCATTTATTCTTTGACATTTCCTTTTTTTTTCTTTTTGAAAATGCATTTTCTAGGTTTAGTTTGATTCTAAACTGTGTTTCTATTGAGTAATTCCAACCATTTCATCCTCCATTACTCTAAAACCAAAACATTATTTTGTTCCTCTTGTTATCGGAGGTGTTGATCGATTCTATTACAGCTTATTTTCACGAATTTTAGTTGTTATTTTTCATCTTCCGATCCTCGCAATCACCTTTAAATTATGGAGTCGAATAACAAGGGAAATCCCATTAACAAATTTTTTAAAAATATTATTTCCTGATATTAAATTATTGTGGCTAAATTTGGTTTATTTTGTGCTTAACCTTATTTATAAGGTTTAGACTTTAATTTATTGATTATAACAATTGGTGCATTTAGAAATTTATTGGAGTTTACATAACAATTTATCATAACTGATGTTATTTTATTATTTATATAAGAATTTATGTCTTTTCACATAAATATATTTTAAATTTATAAATTAATAGAGTTCGTTTAGTAAATAAGGAGTGCAAATAGTTGCACCATTTTATTTTTTTTTAATCGGACAAAGTTAGTTGTTAGTATAGTTAGTAGTTAGTTCACCAAGCATCATACACCCTGTGACCAGGCCTCCTTATAAATCCTCACCTATTCATTCCCAAAGGGAATCGAATTTGGGTCACTCACATTAATGAGGAGCTCAATGGCTAGCTGGGAGGCAGCACGAAGCCCATTCTTGTGTATACATGTAGGGGAAAGAAAACATGATTTTATTTCCTTATTTAATTACTTAATACGCTAGGTTTTCTATTTATCAGTATTAGGGCTTTGTTCATGGGCCTTGAACTTAGCATTTAAAGTTCGCGATGTTTCATTATTCGATCATCAGAAAATAAGTTATCTTTTGCAATCATTTTGGTTTGTGGCAAGTTCTTCTGTGGGCCCCCTTTGAGGGAGTTCTAGTGTGTTCCATACTTCCTATTTTGCTATCCTGTTCCGTGATCTATCACTACCTGATTGATTGAGAAATTAGGTAAAGTTGATTGAGAAAAAAATTATTTACCGCCAAGAAGTGATAGGTTTATTTGCATTCATTTAAACTCATATACTATATATCGTGTTCTTTTGAGAAGAACATTCTTTTTTTGGATGCACCGGTATCTAATTCGTAGATCGGCTAATCCGGGGGAGGTCAAAATTCACCGTCCACTAGCGGGGACCCCATTTCAAGCAAGAGCTTTGCGCTCGGTATGGACTGGCCCTTAGTGATTGATCGCACCTGCGGGTTTCGAACCTGAAATCTTTGGGAATTTCACCCTTATAGACACCTCAAGTCATCACCGCTAGGCCTTCGAACCTGAAACCTTTCGGAATTTCATTTTTAAGAACCTGAAACCTTTTGAGAAGAACATTCTATCCTTACTTTTTTAGAATTCTTCGTTTTCAAATCTTCCTGCGCATTGCATTGATTCTCTCTCTTAAACTTTCTCTTTAATTTCTTTCTCCACATTAATTTATGTCTTTGATTCTCCGACCATGACTAAATTGCTCGGTCGAAGTCTTGCGCTATCATTATTGTTCTTGCTCTACGTAGTCATAACTATTTGAAAAAACGTAAAACATCGATATTATCATGAAATGGTCTCTCGTCCTTAATTTATTAATTATCATTTAAATTTAATGAATTTTTTATTTTTTTAAAAATAATTTTTAACAAATTATGTTAATTGTATTATATTTTATTTTAATAATTATTATATTGAAATGCCTAATATGTAAAGTAATAATTATGAAAATACTTCTTTCATTAAAAAAATAAAAAAAAAGGGACACCTCTTGTGAGACGGGTGTTCTATCATTAAAGTATACTTAGTATAAAGGTAAAATATGCCTAATAATAATTAAAATATGTCTCTAATAAACTATACTATATAAAACATCTTAATAACATACTTTAATACATTATTCATAATATTTTATAAAAACATACTTTAACTATCGAAAATCATACTTTAACAAATAATAATGATAATTTAAAGTGTCTCACAAACCACCTCATATAAACTCCATTCCAGAAAATACTTTGTCAAAAAGTAATTAACTGTGCAATTTCCATTAAATTAGTTTGATATGCTACCAACATTGATGAATAACTGTAACTTTTATTATTAAGATATACAATACAAAAAATAAATAATGAAACTCTCCAATGTAACAAAAATATAAAATATAAAATAAAAGTTCAAAGCAGATGATATATATTTATACATATATATTATATCGTATTTAAACAAACATAGCATTTAATGATTGAGACTAAAAATAATTCTTTTACATATAATCGCAATATCCAGGACCACTACGAACACCACCATCACTATCACCACCACCACCAGTAGCACCACCGACGCGACCACCGTCCCTGCTCCCACCACCACTCCACTCACTAGCACGGTGGTGATGGTTGTGATGTTGGTGTCGAAGGTAAATGGCTGTAGGTGAGGTGTTTGTGGCAATATCAGTGATGAATATATACAACCATCATCGCCACATGCACCGCCCCTACTAAGCCTCCTGTATAAGGGTTCGACACCAACATCACTAAGGTTTGAGGCTGCAGCCAACTGGTTGAGTGGATTAGTAACTTCATTTTTTAGATCATGAAGCTTCCTTGCCAAGCCAAACGAGATCAATCTGGGCCGTTCATCTTGCATAACCAAGAACATCAGCATAACCCACGAAACATGAATTACTACTGATTTAATCATCCTTTCTATCGTAGGGTATATATATTGTGTGAATAGTTTATAAATTTGTGTACTGTACAGTTTCTTAATTTTTTGGATATAGATATGAATTTTATATACATGCATGTCTAACTGTTGCATGTGAACATATAAGATTCTTTATGACATGCATTGACATATTGTATTTCCAGCTATGCTTAGAAAGGACCACACATGAACATAATTATGACATGCATTGACATATTGTATTTCCAGCTATGCTTAGAAAGGAACAATCATGAATCGATCTAACCAGAATTTAATTCAATAGAGATAAATATAAAAATAATATTTTAAAGTAATAATTTTAATATATGCGGTTTTATACTCCCTTCCCTCCGTCCCAAGTATTTATACCGGTTTGTAGGGGGTACGTAGATTAAGAAAGGCTAAAAATCATATGTTTTTGGGATACCGTGCCTCCAAATCCTATATTTTTTTAAAGTTGTACTCTTTAGTATTACATATTATTACGGAGAGTCTTGTGCGAGACCGTCTCACAAATCTCCTTTCATCAGACGAATTATCCATCAATCAATTAACATATTATATAAAATGAAAAATAAAGAAAAAAACCGCAATGGCCGATCACCGGGGCATAACTTCTCGGAAGTCACACCTTCATGAACACACGAATGTACAATTAATTAAGTGTGGCATCTATTTTCTTTTCATATACATTTTAAAATTTTATTAATTATTAAAGTTACAATTAATACTATTATACTTAATGTGATCAATAAGAAAATTAAGAGTGATAGTTGAAAATTTAAAAGTGATACTTATTTAAAAAGAAAAAAAAGTGATACACTTATTATTGAACTATTTCATGAAAATTTTATAAATTAAAAAGTGATAATATTTTTAATAAAAAATAATATTTGAACGTAGAAAGGTGATACTTGACTAATCAAATTATTTCATAAATAATTTGTAAGAAAAATAAAAAGTGATAACATTTTAAATCAAAAGTGATAACTTGATTAAGAAAAAGTGATACACATCCAATTAAATTATTTAATGAAAATTTTATAGGACGGATAAAAAGTGATAACATTTGTAATAAAAAGTGATATTTTATCAAATAAAAGTGATAAATGTCCAATTATATTATTTAATGAACACTACCTTTTAAAAATAAAAAGTGATAATATTTTTTCAATAATTAATGATAAATGATAAAGAAAAAGTGATTTTCATTTAAATGAATTTTTTCATGAACTATTATTATTTAAAATAGGCTAATTATACTGTGTACCTAGGTGCACCCTAAGATAGGGTGCACCCACTTTATAAAACGTATACAAATATAAACAAAAACATATACAATTATGAACAAAAATTTATACAATTTAATTGTTAGTTTTTTTAATGAAAAATTGAGTGTAAAAATATTTACAATTATTAAAAAACATGTATACACTATTGAATAAAAAGTTATACACATATGGACGCTAGTTTTTTTAATGAAAAACTTAGTGTGAAAAAAATATATAATTATTAAGAAACACGTATACAAAATAGAACAACATATATACAAAGTAGAATAAAAAGTTATACACATATGGGTGCACTCTTGCACCCGGGTGCACCTAATATCAACTCTTTAAAATAAAAGGTGGTAACTAATTAATAAAAAGTGAAATTATTATTCATTTTCTTTTCAATTATGTATTATTTTGACACGATTAATATTAATTGTGTTTCTAAGGAAAATATTTTCTATGTAATAATCAATAATATTATACCATATTCTAAACTAAAAAAAAAAAGCATATCTCAATTGTAAAAATTAAAAAATATATAAAATAAATAAAAATAAAAAAATAAAAAATAAAAAGAAGGAGAAGAAGAAGGAAAAGAGTGAAACATCAAAATGAGTTAGTAGTTAAGTTGACTGCACATTACATGTATAAATGTATATAGCAGGTAATAAGTTGGTTGAAAATCCGCCATTTTTACTTCAGTATTTATTTGACAAGTCATAGGATGAGATTAGGATGAGATTCATGATCTCGTACAAATTTTTGCCCACATGTTATATACCTTTAATATACTTAATTTTTAGAAAGAAAAAAAACTTGATTTTTTAATCAAATATTTATAATATATTCAGATTTCAGTCAATATTTTTAATAAAAAAAATTATACACTTACTAATTAAAGTATATATTCTTCAGAACAAATTGTTATACCTTATACACATTGCACCTTTAGAAAAATTATTATACCCTATACATCTTGTGCACTCGGGAACACAAGAGACTAACTCATTAATAAATGTTTTTTTTAAATATACTATAATGTAAGAAAAAATAGGGATAAATTGATAATTTAAAAGAGAAAGTAAATAAAATTATTGGGAATGATAAATAAGGGTAAAAAGTATATCTTAATCTTAATATATATAAAAGCAGAATAAATCCAATCTTGACCATCTATTTCTTAAACAAATCTCAATCATCCATTAAAATTAAAATAATTAAATAATTGTAATTATGACTTCTTCAAATTAGGAAATAATTTAGTATAAATCCTATCCAATCCTGACCATCTATTTCTCAAACAAATCTCAGTCACCCATTAAAATAATTAAATATAGTTTAGTGCATATTATATTTTAATAAATTATACTCCATCCGTTCCACATAAAGGGTCCATTTTTTCCATTTTAGACGTCTCATCCAAAGAGTGATCTTTCCTTTTTTACACATATGGGACCCACACATACCCACTAATACAATTAAAATATGGGGTCCACACTTCCACTAATACAGCTACCCACTACACATTAAATAATAATACTTTTAATCCACATGCAAAAATCAAACACTACTCTTTGGGTGGGATGGAGAGAGTATTTATTAAATACTTGCAATAAGATATGACCTATAAATAAATATATAAGAAAATATAATAAATTACCAAAGGATTTAGGGCATAAGGTTTCGGTTTAGGGTTTATGATTTATGGTAATTATCCTGACCATCTAGGGTTTAGGGTGTAAGGTTTATTGTAATTATCTTGACCATCTATTTTTCAAACAAATCTCAACCATCCATTAAAATTAAAATAATTAAGTAATTGTAATTATGATTTTTTCAAATTAGAAATAATTTAATCTGAATCCTGACCATCTATTTTTCAAACAAATCTCAGTCAAATCCTAACCATCTATTCTATCTCAACCACCCATTAAAATAATTAAACTTAATTTAATGACTTTTTCAAATTAGAAAATAAAATATTATTTATAAAAATTGAATAATATTAAATATTATTTGAATATATTAGAAAATTTCAAACAAATTTCAACCACTCATTTAAATAATTAAATAATTATAATTGTAATATTTTCAAATCGTGAAATAATTTAGTCCAAATCCTGACCATCTATTTCTCAAAAAAAAAATTCATCCACCCATTACACTAATTAAATAATTATAAGGGTTTAACATTTATGACATAATATTTCTAGAGGATTTGGGGTTTATGATATAATGTTTTCAGAGAGTTTAGGGTTTAGATTTAAGGTTTAAGGTTTCTAGAGGGTTTAGAGTTTATGACATAATATTTTCATATGGTTTAGAATTTAAGATTTAGGGTTTCCAGAGGGTTTAGGATTTATGGCATAATGTTTTCAGTTAGTCACCCATTGAACTAATTAAATAATTATTAAGACTTTTTCAGATCATGAAATAATTTAGTACAAATCCTGATCATCTATTTTTCAAACAAATCTCAACAACCCGTTAAAATAATTAAATAATTATCATTATGATTTTTTTCAAATTAGGAAATAAGATATTATTTATTAAAAATTGAATAATATTAAACATACTCCCTTCGTCCATCCGTAAGATACCCATTTGCCTTTTGCACTTGGATTAAGGAGTATTATTTTATATAAAGTGGAGTTGTATTAGTAGTGAGTGGTTGGTATGTGAGGGACCCTTTTACTAAAAAAGGAAAATGATTACTTTAAGAATGGACGACCAAAATGACAAAATGGATACCTTATCAGCAGATTGAGGGAGTATTATTTGAATATATTCAAAAATTTTAAACAAATTTCAGTCATACATTAAATATAATTAAATAATTGTAATTATAACTTTTTCAAATCATGAAATAATGTAGTCTAAATTCTGACCATTTATTTTTCAAACAAACTTCAGCCACCCATTAAAATAATTAAATAATTATAAGGGTTTAGGGTTTATGATATAATATTTTCAGAGGATTTAGAGTTTAGGGTTAAGGGTTTAGGGTTTCCAGATGATTTAGGGTTAAGGGTTTAGGTTTTCAGAGGATTTACGGTTTATGAAATAATATTTACAATCAGTCATCCATTAAAATAATTAAATAATTATAATTATGACTTTTTCAAATCAGAAAATAATTTAGTCCAAATCTTGACCATCTATTTTTCAAACAAATCTCGATTACCCATTAAAATAATTAAATAATTATAATTATGATTTTTTTCAAATCATAAAATAATATATTATTTATTAAAAATTGAATAATATTAAATATATTATTTGAATATATCAAAATTTTTAAACAAATCTCAGTCACCCATTAAAATAATTAAATAATTTTATACACGAAACATTAGATGAGTCTTTTGAATTATTTGCAATGGAAGTTTGGTTGAGTTAATTAACTATAAAACATTTTATTAATTGATTGATATTTATAAAATAGTAATATAGAGTCTGATCTTATAATTTTGAAAAAAGAAATTTTATTGTTTTATTTTAAAATGCTAAAATTATGCATTTTAATCTCATTGCAAAATATATTAGTAAACTTATATGAATTGATCAACTTAACAGGCTCACAAGGTTTTAGAAGTGTTTTGCTCATAACTACATTTGACTTTAATATTTAAACATTAAGTTAGATATATATAATTCAAATAAATATTATTCGGTCAAAACATTCCATGCAATGTACAGATTCAGTTAAGTTGTTGCTCTAAAAATAATACATTTCGTACTACGCACGGGTTCAATTACAAGTAAAATGTATAATATATTTTTACTACTAATAGAACGTGCTTAAATACTTGAGACACTCAAAATTTTACTAGACAATATTTAATTAAGAAAATATATCAGTAAAGTTTAATGAAGTCGATTGAAGTGTTTATTTATTGGCTTAATCTGTTGTCTAGTTTAATAAATTTTGAGATTTATAAATTTAATTTTATAGAAATTTACATTTTATAATTAATTAATATTTTATATAGTAGATCTTAACTAATTACTCACAATTTAAAATAAATTAATTGTGAGACATCAATATATATATATATATAAACAATTAATGCATAAAGGTTGGTGGATGAAGAGACTATAATGGAGAGATTTTTAAGATGATTGATATGCATTAATCTCTAGGAACAGATGTCATGACACATTTTTGTTTATATCTCTTATTATATGCATTAAATAAGTGGTATATGTATAATAGGACAATTTCAACCTTATCAGGCTCTTATAGTATAAATTTTGCTTTTTATCTTACTTGTTATTCATTCAACTATTCATAATAAGAGATGTCACACACAAAAAATTTATGGCAAAGATTAGGGATGATTATGGGTAGGGTAGAGTACAGGTATGGCAACCCTATACCCAACCTGCTAAAAATTTGTGCGAGGCTGTCTCACCTAATAACTTATGTAAAACGGATAAAAAGTAATAAGTATTTAATTAATGAAAAGTATTATTTGATGAACAATTTATAGTATAAATGAAAAGTGGTACTCCCTCCGTCCAAGAATACATGCACGTGCTTTGTTGCACGGAATTTAAAAAAATAACTTTTTGTTGTAATGAGGTGAGAAAAAGAAGGGATGTTTTGGGTAATTAAATAAAATAAAGTATTATGATACAGTAGATTGAGTGTAAAAAGGATGTGGTATTTTTGTAATTTTATAGTATTGTAATGTTATTGATGTTATGTTTTATTTTCATTTTTAGTGTGTGAAAGTATTCTTGGGATGAACTAAAATAGAAAGTGTGCAAGTCTTCTTGAAACGAACTAAAATAGATAGTGTGCAAGTATTCATGTGATGGAAATAGTAACATTTTATAGTGAAACTGATAACAAATTATGAAATCATAAAATAATCTCCACATGTGACGTCTCACACAAGATTTGCCCAAAATTTAATAGAAGATCCAAACTGTTAATCTCCCTCCCACATACACTCAAAGCAAATGAAATGGGTTTGGTCTCTGAAGGAAAATTGAAATGGACTAATCTCTAGAAGTTGATTGGTTCAATTTAAGATGAAGCCCATAGCATGCCTAAAAGGCCCATAATTTTGGAGTGCTTAGAAACGAGGGTTCTAACTGTAACTCCATAGACATGAAGGCTGGCATGCAGTGGTCTACTATATACAATTAGGATAATACACCACTTTCATTCCACAACAAAGAATTATTAATCCCTCCGTAACAAGTTTAAATTCACACTTTCTGTTTTGATCCGTCCCAAGTTCATCTACACACTTCTATAAAAAGAAAAAACAACTAACTAATATCCATATAACATACTTTAATTTCAAACTCGTAATCACATTTTTAACACATATAGCATACTTTATCATTTATTTATTACACAAAAATACCATAATACCCCCAAAAATAAATCAAAAAGTAATTTTTTATAAACTCCGTGTCTATCGTAAACGTGAAGATGAATTTGGGAAGTATATAGTAAAATTAAGCATAAACATCACTACATTTTAAAGTCTCATTTAGTTGTCCTACTTAATAAGCCGGAGCTCTTGCACTATGCTGCTTGTGAAAAGGAAAGTTATTTTATCTTTTTTCATGTATATAAGTCAGTCTCCTTAACTCTAATTATTTCTACTTCTAATAAACTGTATGTTCTTTTTCTTTTTTTGATTGATTAGTTCCCTTTTGGATTAAAAACGTGAAAAGTTTTTATAGATGACTTTTATTTAAGCAAATTAAAATTAATTTTAATTTATAGGTTCTTTATATGCATAAATTTGATTTATTAATTACATATTGTAGCCTCCATGGCATTAGTCAAGTGGTGGTAGAATGTAGTGTAGAAACACTTTCAACTAAAATGGTAGTTGGAGGATGGGGTTTGAATGCTAAAGAACAGTCATATAATAACTCATTCATTATAACTCATTTAAGACATATCCTCAAGATATGGATAGTGGGGATCTGTTCATTATTTTTTTTACCTTTTAATTAAAAGAGTAACAATTGCAAGTGTATAAGATTGAATGCAGCACGAAGTGTACAATCGTCGCTGCTGAAAGCTTCAAATCCTTCAGATATTTTCTTAATCAGTTGGTTAGGTATGTAGTCAGTAGTTAGTGGCGTAAAAGGTTTATATCTCATTTCAAATAAGTATTAGGGCATGTTAAGGAAAATTGATTATGTCCAAGAATTCAACCCATCAATTAATGTAGATCATTATGGTAGAGACATGTCACTTCTAATTTCAACACTACAATTTAATAAAATTGAAGGACTTGTATTACAAGCAAAGTCCAAAATAAATTTATATTTCATGAAAAGTAAAATATTTTAATGAAAAGTGATATTCAATTGATAAAAAGTGATAATCGTGTTGTAAATTATCTTATGTATAATTTATAATATAAATAAATAATAATAATAATATTTTTAAAAAGAATAATAGCATTATTAAAAAAAAATACTCCATCTGTCCCCTTGATAAGTGTCCGTTTGCTTTTTGCACGTGAATTAAGGAGTATAATATTTTAAAGTGTAATGAGGTGAGAGAAATAATGTTTTAAGGTGTAGTGGGTAGTTGTATTAATGTTGAGTGTGGGCCCCATGTATAAGTGGTTGAGTATAATAATATTATTGTTTGTGTCACATCAACCCAAAAAGGAAATTGACACTTTGTATTGGGACGGACCAAAATAGCAAAATGGACACTTATCAAAGGGACGGAGGGAGTATATAACTAATTTAGAAATAGTAAATAGGGTCACTTACTATGGGATACATGAAATAATGCATAATTGATATAAACTACATGGCTTAAAGAATTAATACTCATAACTACACAATTATAGATTGTGATACCATAAATATCCCTATGTGTTTGCACAATTTGTTTTGCACAATTTGTATTGTACAATTTGTTTTACACAATCTTGTTTTTGGTCCAACGGCGGTGAGTGGGTGAGGGATTAGGGTTTGTGGTTTAAAAGTGTACGAGATTATAATGAATTAAGGTATATTTGGTATTTTTACTTTAATATTTTGTATGTGAGAGTAATTTTTTTAATTCATTGTATCTCCTAGTAATTTAGGATAAAAGTGTGTACCTAGAAGTGATTTTTCCTAGTAAAAATAGTCTCATCATTAGATAGTTTCACGCATGGATCGATGGCTTAAAAAATAATTATCCTCTCTTATATAATTTATTTTAAAAAAATCATGCATGTATAGTCCACTGAGCATACTTTTATCACTTATTTTTTGATTTAAAAAAATCATAATACCACAAAACTTACCATTCTTTTAATTTCATTATAAGGCATAAAGAGTGAGTAGTATATTTTATTAAAATACGTGAATTTCTCTCATCATTCTATCGTGAGTTTGCTTGTTTTGGGTATAAGTTGTTGGGAGAAAATGGGAGTTGCACTAAATAATTCCTTTACAATATGAATACTGAAAAGTAATACAAGAAATGAAGAAAAAAGTAAAGTCTTCAAATCTTATCTTTAAATCTGGATCTGGATCTAAAACGGGATCAGGATCTTCAAATGGAACAGATGCGGGAACATGATCCGAATCTTGAACCGAGTAGAGATTGGATCTCTTCGTCTTGAAATTTGATCTCTTCCCGCAAGACGTAAAACACCCCGGTTCTTGGCGGAATATCTCCAAAGGTAAAACGGTTCTTTCGTTTCTGGTGAAGCAGCACCGCTATTGCAGAAACTCCAGCGAACTAAAGAGGATGGAGAATTGGATCGTCTAGACTATGCACTATGCAAGTGTATGCAGAGGTGCTCGTTTGTGGTGTGTTTGTTGTGTTGGAATGCATGTTGAATGACTCTATTTATAGACGCACCATTCCACTCATCCATAATGGTGATTGCATGATATACGACGTATTAATTGCTGATGACGTAATTTTCTCTAATCAGTAATTATGACGATTTAATTGTTGATTGCGTGATTTCCTCTAATCAGCAATTATGGAGGGTTACTGCGTCCAGATTCAACGAACCTACTCCAGGTTCAACGAATTTTTATACACATGTGATTCATCTTCACGGCTTGACCCGACGTTTGAGGATTTCCCTCCCACATGGGATAATAATTTCGTATTAATCCCCATTACGTTTCACATAACCTCTCCAGTAGATGAGCCAAATTACACTCACTCACTACACTTATTTAATTGGTGATTAATTTAACAATTAACTCTTACTAACCAACTAAATATAATTAATTTAATTGATTGATTAAATTAATTCCTACATAAGTAGAAAAAGAATGTGATATTTAGGAATATGTGGATTTAGTAAATCTAACCAATAGTGTTAATCTATGTTTGTTTTGGGATTTAAATATGATATATATTTTAACTTGATGTTAAATTAATGTGTAAAAATATGGGGTAATGTGTGTGGGATGGTAAGATGTGATGTGTGTAAGAAATTGGTGGAAATTAGATAATCCAAACCAAATAACAAGCGTGGAAGAGATTTCTAATTCCTAAATCTTAATTTATAAAACGAAAACATATCCTTCCACCAGCCTGAAAACATACCTCTTCCCCTCTCAAAGCTACACTCCAACTTCCCTTCTCTACTATTGTCATATCTTGACTCTTATGATCTAACCCGAAACTTTCTTTTACTAAAAAATCTCCACGTCCAATTCCCATAAGTAATAATTTATTAAAAAGATGCAAGTCCTAAACCCCTAGCCTCCTAGATTTTTTTTGGGTAACCTTTTGTCAATCAATCCAAATAACTTTATTCTTGTCTACTTCCCCATCCCAAATGAAGTTACATTTAATTTTCAAAATATCATACCATGTAATTTTAGGAGGAATGGGAAGGGAAAGGTGAAATGTAGGTAGAGATGACAAAACAATGTTCTTATTTAATTTAATTAATTATATCATCCAATCAATCCAAACAACTTTGTTCTTATCCACTCCCCCACCCCAAATTAGTAAGTTAACTCTTTCGTCTATTGAGATCTTTTTGTCTTTCCATTTCTTTATTTGACTTCTCTCAAGAACGTATGCAATAATCAATCAACTTGTTTGATCCTCACACACGATCACACTCTCTTTAATCTCTCACGTATCAAACTTCTAAAAGAAAGATTATAAACAAAAGAAGAACACGCGAATATAGTGGTCCGGCTATGTCAACGTCCACTCTTAATGGAAGGAATTTCACTATGATCAGGGGAGTACGCTCGTTGTGAAGCCCCCCCCCCCCCCCCCCCCCCAAACCTGAAAATTCCCTTTAATATATATATATATATATATATATATATATATATATATATATATATATTATTTTAGTTATTAATGATTAATTAGTCTTTCTAATAATAATTTTAATCCCTCAAACTTTCTTCTAATTATTCTTGCACAATTAATTAAACCTTACATATTAATAGAGAAACATCTACCAATTTTTATCACAAGCTCTATAATTTCTCATATTGAATCAATGGACATTATTGTCTGTACTTCTTTTTTTAGTTATAGACATTGAAAGTTGTATGAAAATATCTCTAAAAATATTTTTATTGAAAGTTATGCTTTTATATTTTATTATTTTATACTCTCATCCTCTCACAATTATCATCACAGTTTATATTTTTATTTGTCCCATAATAACTTGCACCACTTAAAAAATAATATCACACCTTAAAATACATTTTAATTTTAAAAATAATAATTTCATCTAATACATGTCACATTACACTCTATTATTTAAAAAAACTACATTATTCTTAAAAAAATCAATAAATTAGTAAAAAAAATTCTCATACTCTGTATCAACAGTTTCGGAGCTAGTAAAAAAAATATTAAGCCTCCCCCCCTCCCTAAAATTTAGATCTAACTCCACCCCTGACTATAATGATGATGAAGATTACACACTTAAGAGATAAGAAACTCAACAAACATATGAACCCTAATTTGTAACTTATGAACTATGTTGAAGCAGATTATCTAACTGCTTGACGTGATGATCACAAACGTGTATATGTAGCTAGATTCCTCTCCAACCAATCAACTGAATGACTAGCTGTATCAGTTGTAACAACTAACTTACTAACTGTTTCAACCTCTTGCCAAGTCATCAATCCTACTCTTTCCTTCCAAAAGATCGAGTTAAAAGTTTATTTTGTCTCATAACTATTGAAAACTTTAGACTTTGTTCTAAAAAAGATATTTGTATCGATTTTATCCCATAACTATTAGTTTTATTTCAATTTTGGCCAATTTTCGCCGGAACCCTAAAATTTGGCCGGAAAATGATCACACGCAACACACGTGACCTTTGTTGAGGTGGCGATACCATTAAAATTCCACCAGTTAAAAAATGACACGTCACATATATTAAAAAATAAATAAATATAAATTCTTACACAAAATATGCTGACCTGATAACATTTTTTAGTTTTTATAAAAGAAGAAAAAAACATCAGTTAACATTAAAAAAAAAAAGAAAGAAAAGAAACGAAACAAATTGGTCAACCCTCTCTACAGACGAAACGCCGTCGCCCGTCACCACCCTCGCCCGTTGCCGTTGCTGCCATAACCAGTGGCCCATTACATAAGGAACCCCCGGTCGCCGCTATCCCTCAGCCGCTAACCACCCAACCCGCCGGTGCCGTGCCTTGCTCCACCTCAACCTCCTCCCTCCAACATATTACGATTTTACTCTTTCTACAAAATCGAAGAAACCTAATCTATTTCTTCCTCCAATACCCCAAATTTGAATTTCCCAAACCCCAAATTCTGCTGATTGAGGTTACCGATTATAGTAGGCGGCGACGCCGTGGAATTTTTTGGTTTTGTGTGGTGGTGACGGAGCAGCGTCGCTGGTTTTCTTGGATCTCCGATGTTGGGGGCGGCGCCGATGGTGGATAGTCATGGTGTCGTCGATGGCGGTGGCACTATGATTTTTAATGATCTAGGGATAATATCGTTAGGGATAAACTAAATCTGAGGTTTCCCAATCCGATCGCAACGATGGCGGTGGCGGTGTCGTCGACGGCGAGGGCAGAGAGTGGAGAGATAGAAGAATATAGCAAAAAGATGGGATCGATCGTGAAGAGGAAGAAAAAGGAGAGGCCGGCAAGGGCAGTTCCCGGTTCTAGGGACGCGGAGCGTGACCTCTGGAGGAGCCTCCGTCACTGGAAGGTGAAGTACGTCTTCGACGGAGGTGTTCGCCGACGACGAAGAGAGAAGAAGCTGAAGCTGCTCCCGAAGCTCTAGGGCGGCACCGATCCCAAGTCAATTGGTCTCTGACGCGTCGACCAAGAACCGGAAGACTGTCGGGGAGAGAGACGCATCGTGCAAGGAGATCGGAGAAGCATCGAATGTTCTGTTCACTGTTCATCTTCTTCTTTAATTTTCTGTTTTGATTTTAATGTGTTGTTTTATTTTTAATGTGTTCATCTTCTTCTTTTGTTTTAATATTAATAATAATATTTTTTTTATTGAATTTCCAACGTGGAGATGATTTACTATTGAATTTTATTTTATTTTTACACTTGATATATGAGGTGGCAAAATGGTTGGTTGAATTCCAATTGAAATATCCAACTCAGCTAATTTAACCGGATTCCCCCAAATTAGAGAATCACGTGCAAGGCATGTGACATTTTCCGGCCAAATTTTAGGGTTTCGGCGAAAATTTGGCAAAATTGAAATAAAATCAATAGTTATGGGACAAAATTGATACAAATATCTTTTTTAAAACAAAATCTAAAGTTTCAAATAGTTATGAGACATAAAAAACTTTTAATTTCAAAACGATCCAACGGTTTATAGTTATGCCTGCATGTGATCTTAAGCTTATATCATCACATGCTTGACATCCAATGCTACTCTTCCACGTGGTAAGTTGCCAATCAAATAACATACATATAGAATCCCATGCATGCAAGTCTACTTCACAACTTATTATTTTTTTTCAAGCTCTTTTAGATGGTTCATACCAATGTTAATTTTAAGGTAAGACAATGGTAAAAAAACCCACTCCACTACCCAAAATATTTTTACTTCCTAGTCTCTCTTTATCCATATTAACCCAAACCCAAAAAATTGCAGCATGTATCAAAGTTGACATTCAAACCCAAAATTAACTTCATGTTCGTAAGAATAATTCTGATTATTAGAGCATTATTCTATGTGACACTATCTATAAGAGTGTTGTCATCCGCAAACTGTAGATGAGATACAATAACTTTATTCTTTCAAATACTTGATGCATAAAGAAAACCTACAAGTGTGGTTATGTTAAATAACAAGCTAAGTCCTTCAGCAATAATCAAAAAGAGAATATTAAACAACGGATTGTCTGCTTGAGCCCACGTTCCAGGGAACTCATTTCACTTACAAAGGCCTAAGAGTACTCCTCAAACTCACCTTTCCTCCTCGTTCGTTTCATCGTCAATTATGCTTTGGTCAATGATTCAATTATAAGTGAATCAATTGAATACAATGTGTTAAATTAAGTCACAATGACTAATTGGATTGTTTAATTATATTCAATTGAGTTTTTTATACTCAAGTTATTTAGGATCCAGTTCATTCAGTATATTGTGTCGAGTACGTAGTCAAATTAACTATCAAATCAAGAACTTTTAATTAATTTTGAAAAGGTCCATTATTAGGTACAATTTATACATCATTATTACTAATAGATACAATTAACTAAATATATTACTAATCAATACATTAGTAATTAGAGAAATGTTCATCTTAACCTTATTTTAATTGTGTTCAATAATAATTTAGAAGGATAAGATAAATTATTTTAATATTAGGAATAGAATCCACCCCATTATTTACTCCTAAATTCAAGAGGAAGTGAAATTTCAAATTTACTAAAAAATCTCATTCCAATTATTTTGTGAACCAATTAATGTTTGTTCCGTAGCATTGAATTAGATTATTTTGATACTCAGAAATTATTTAAGAATTATTTTGATATTCAAAAATTATTTAATAAATTTTGATATTAAAAAATTATTTAAAAATCATTTATGTATTCAAAAATATTTTGGTATTCAATATTTAAAAATTATTTAAAAGATTACCATGATGGATCATTTTATTTTGATATTTAGAAATTAATTAAGAAATTATCATGATGGGTCAAATATTATCACAATAAGAACAATGTATTTAAAAATATTTTGATATTCAAAAAATTAATTAAAAATTATTGTGATGGATCAAATATTACCACTATAAGAACTATGTATTCAGAAATATTTATGTTGAATATATTTGCTTTCAGAAATCCTATACTCATATTTTAAGGTAATCTAGATAAGAACTATGTATTAAGAAATATATTTAGAAATATTCAAAAATATTTGAATTCAGTATAATTCATTTTCTTTCAGAAATTCTACATTCATATTCAAAGTTGATTTAGACATAATCTCTACCAATACTCTGACCATGTGGACTAATATAAAATTACTTTCAAGATGACCTTATTTGCCTCATAATATCTATAAACCCAAAGAGGGATTAGAGTATATAATTTTGTAGCAATTGGATCACAACAATAATAAAAATTTGATCCTAACCATTGGATCGCCTCAATAACTTGTAATGCCTCAACTGGAATCGTTATTTGTAAATAATAAAATTTTTATCGCTACAATAATATATATCATTCTCACAGAGAATATAGAATGGTGTAGTAATATATTTATCTTATTTATGTATGGATATATTCGGTATTTCATTTTAATGTATTGTATTTATTTATTAGTAATATTCTTATCCTAGTGTATCTAATAGTAATATAAGTGTTTAATTTGTATTGGGTAGTAATAAATCCTTTTAAAAATAAAGAAAAAAACCTAAATTGAGAAAAGTATTGTGAAAGCATGTTTTTGCCCAAACATGTTAAGTCATATTCTTCTTTGCTCAACCTTTTAAAAAACCTTTTTTTTTTCCCAAAATTTTAATGAGTAGACGTAAATATCCTCAAGTGAAAAATAGACTTGATAACTTTATAAAAAAATATTGTAAGGATACATGTTTTGAAAATATGAGAGAAAGAAATAAGAGAACCCTCGAATATAAGTAATTTTTTTTTAAAAATACTTATACTCGAGTCTCATATTTATAAGACACGAATACAACTATGCTTTTTTGAAAAAAAAAATATTATAGCATTCGAGGGTTAGGATAATCCCTCCATGTTTATGTATAATTTTTAAAATTAAGGAAAAAATAAATAATAAAAGAGATATCCCTTGAATACAAGTCATTTTTGGAAAAAAAAAATTATAAAAAAATTGTATGCGAGCTTAATTTGTAAAACACGAATATAACTAATTTTTTTGAAAAACAATTTAAGCATTCGAGGTTTGAAATAATCTTTTATGAATAAAGATTTCTTCGTAAGAAATATGTCAAGAATAAAGCGATGTGATGTTTAATTTAAAATGATTTCTTTATTGAGTGATAATCAATAACATACAATAAAATTGGGCAAGGTTTTAAAAAACTTGAACAGAAAAGATGTCTGATATTCAAAATTGGGTAATATATAAACTATATCCCAAAAGAATTTGTCTTAAAAATTAGGTTACCCTTTTATTCCTCTCCAAGGATCCATCCCATACATAGAATATTGGGTTTCAGCCGCCGCATTCTACGGAATATTGGGATTCATCCCCTCATTCTACTCTATGCCCGAAGTATCTCTATTACTTTATTCATCATTTTTCATCTATCTTTTGTTTAATATTTTTACTTAATAGTAACAACGTTTTTTTTTTTTTTTGTGAGAAAAAATTTATACTCCCACTGTCCTGACGATGTTCACTCTTTCCTTCGTACCAAATAATTATTCACTCTCAAAAAAAAAATATCATTCTAATATAACACTTAAAAAATACACATTAATTTCAAAAAACAAAAATTTTGGTGAAACCGTCTCACGAATCCTCTTATACAAGACGGATCATCCATTAATCCATTAATTATATTTTAAAGGCCTTGTTTGGTTATAATTAAATTAGAAAATTAAAAATATATTCATAAAGTTAAATTGATTAGGTATATATATATATATATATAAATTTTTTAATTTATATTTTTTATTATTTAAAATTTTATTAATTTAAAATTTATTATTCATTTAAGAGACACTATCTTGTGAGATGAGTTATTTGTGAAACGGGCATGAGACAGGTCAACCCATCATTAAAGTATGTTTATTGTATAGATAAAATATGCTTATTTTTAGTTAAAGTATGTCAATAATAAATCATTTAATGACATACTAAAATTATACTTTAATGCATAATTCAACATACTTTAGAAAACATATTTTAACAGCTATTAAACATACTTTATCTAAATAATAGACATAATTCAACACATCTCACATACCGTCTCATATAAATAATGTCTCACAAGAGACTGTGTCTTCATTTAATTTATTTTTTTATTTAAATATTATAAATTTATAAAATGTGATACTCAATTGATGAAAAGTGGTAATAGTATTGTGACATGAACAATTTATAATATAAATAAAAAGTGATAATATTTTAAAAGAAAAATGATAATATTTTTAATAAAAAGTGATAACTAATAAAAGAAATAAGTTTCACGAAAAAATTACTGGAATAACATAATGTGATAATATTTTTAATAAAAATTGATTCTTATTCAAAGAAAAGTGATATCCGTCTAATTAAATTATTTCACGCACAATTCATCGGACTAATAAAAGAATGATAACATTTTAAATAAAAATTAATGAATGATAAAGAAAAGTGATAACTATTTAATTAAATTAATTTATGAATAATACATAAAAAATAAATAAAAAATGATAATACTTTTAATATAAAGTGATACCTGCCTAGATAAAGTGATAATAAAAAAAAGTTGAAATGTTTAATTAATAATTAATAAGACAAGTATTAGGATGGAAACGTCCTTAATTTTAAATAAGTGGAACCGGATTCTAAAATCTTAAATGGGTCTTCTTTAATTGAAATGAGTTAAATTCTTTAAAACATGGGTCAACACATATTCAACAACATGCGCAAATTATTCTTCAATTCGCCTAAAATTGTGATAAGAACTGAAATCATCCTCACATTTGTTATTGTTCAACATCTCGCCGCAATAATCTTCGAAACTCGTCTAGAATTGGAAATCTCCTTATGTGTTTGGCACCCACGCGCTGCCGCCATTCCAAGATGAAGAAGACGACAACGCAGAGAAGGAAGAAGAAGAAGTCGGCAAGTGTTGTTTCAACGAAGCAGGATTTCATGGGGTTCGATCACCGAAATTTCGTTGATGAAGAAATCGATTAATAGCAATTCCGGCGAGTCAATTGGGATTCTATTTTTGTTGTCATTTTCTGGGTCGGAATTGATAAAATGGTGCAGAGAGTGGGCTTAGTCGCCGGTTCCTACGGCGGCGGTTGGTCGTTGTTGTGCGGCTCTCTCACTCTCATGAATTCACACTGTTTTTGGAGCATTATCAGTGTGTCAGGTAGTTGATTGGAGTATAGGATGAGGTGGTCATTTAATTTGAGTGGAGATCCACTCAGAAATTCTGAAACTTTTCGGCATAATCTTTCCAGAGCACAAGTTTCCTGATTATCTTCCCGCCAAGCCAGATTGAGTCTGGTGAAAAGAGACAAATATCCATGGGAGAGGTTGTTTCATACACAGGCAAAGGATTGGGACACTTCATCTGCTAGAATGCGAGGTATTGAAGGAGAAAATAGCATCTACATACTAATTTGTTGGAGGGATACTGAAGATTAGATGTGTCATCCTAAAGCATAGAGTCTAGCTTGTAGTGTTCTACGTAATGCAGTTTGTAGTTTTTGTATGCCTACAAGAGCTCGTTTTTTAATTGTCTTGTGTATAATAATGGAAGTAAAGAGGTGTATAGCAGGAACTATAAGCTCAGAATTTCAAGGTGTAATTCAGATTACTATATCAATGTCATTCCAGATTACATTTGGTTGGTGAAGAAATGGCTTCTATCCAAAAGATGATTACAACTATCCATCATCCTATATACAACCAAAGCTTCCATATTGCATAAGTAAATAAAATCACATAGTAAATTCATGATAAAGAATTTAGTGCAACTATCTTCAACAAGATTAATGCAGCACTCCAAATTAATAAAACGGGAAACGAAACGGCAAAAGCATAGCATACCAAGTCAATTGAACGAATAGCTGATGGGAAAAACAACAAATTTTGCAATTATCACAAACTCATTTTAATATGAGGTCTCTAGATGAAGGAATCCTTCCATGTAAGAAAAGAAAAGGAAGAGAAATCCGTAAAGATATGGGATTGTGGGAGCCCTTTGTATTATTTCTATGAACTGGTTGCCTTAATTCATCTTGTGGAGAGGCATTTCCTATTAATTTAGTCTTAAGTTGAAAATTTTATTATTTATTTATAAGATTACTCTTTCTTATCAATTGAGTTACTCTTTATTATTAATTGGGTTACTATGAACAATTGTTTGGATTATTCTTCTATGTTGATTTGTCTATATATTATCTTGTTTGGTCAACATTTTCTAGGTTACTCTTTTCTATTAATTAGGTTACTTTTTATAGTGATTTTGATTACTATGAACAAGTTTTAGAATTATGTTGATTTACTTATATTATTTTTTATTTGGTCAACAAGGTTACTTTTTTTTATTAATTAGGTTACTCCTTATAATAAGATTATTTTTTCTTATTAATTAGGTTACTCTTTATAATAAATTAGGTTATTTTTTTATTTGAGATTCTAATTTTCTTATTTTCTGAAAATAAAGTAATGTACTGCGAAGAATTAAATTGTATGCAATCTGTAAATTGATAGATCATTCCATAAAATTAATTAAATTATTCTTTGAAATTAATTGAGTCACTCTTTCATTTGAGACTCTGAAAATAAAATCACTCTATAGAATTAATTAGATTACTTTTTGAAATTAACTGGAATACCCTTTATTTGTTTAGAATATGTTAAGATGAAAATAATTGAGATGTTATTTAATGTGCAAGATTAGTTAATGAACATCATATTTGTTTCTCATGACTTTGTAAAAGAGACACAAAACGACAACAAATATTGCATATGCAAGTCTGCAAAATTTACTGTTGCTATAAAGAAGGCATATTGCCACACTACTTGTTTGAACCGCCACAAATATGCAAGTCTGCAAAATTTAATGTTGCTATAAAGAAGGCATATTGCCACACTACTTGTTTGGCTCTATAAAGAATGTTTCTCATCAACACACACTTAAACACACTCCCTTTTTCTTATGGTAAGCACGACTCAATAAGCAACACTAATGTAAGCCAAACTAATCCATTACTCCTCCATGCGATTGTCCTCTGTTGCTAGTTGGGACACCTTGACCTTGATCTTTGGTACAGTAAGTGAGGGATCTTGTTGAAGCACAAGAGGAGCTTTGACCATGTGAATGCTCTATATCTAAACAAGCAGCCCTTTACCCAACGTCTACTCTCCTTTGCTATTTTTCTTTTTCTCCTTCTGCTTAACTTCTCACTCATA
The DNA here is from genome assembly GCA_023678885.1 of Pogostemon cablin. Classification (NCBI taxonomy): domain Eukaryota; kingdom Viridiplantae; phylum Streptophyta; class Magnoliopsida; order Lamiales; family Lamiaceae; genus Pogostemon; species Pogostemon cablin. The sequence goes on from CM042976.1 coordinate 15,653,265, forward strand.
TCAGGTGCTGTTTTTTACTCTGTATGTGTGATTACCATTTCTTTTTTGGTATTTCTGTGGATTCTTGCTTTAACTTTGCTGCTCTGCTCCCGTTTCTTGAAATTCAACAGCCACCACCTTCAAGATAGTCAACAAGTGCCATCGCACCGTGATGCTTACAGGTCAATAATTCTCTACTTTAATTGATCAAGGCATGGGATAACCACTTCAGATTCATGTTCTAAATCTCCAAGAGAAAATCAAAGCAATCCCATTCATTCATTATTTTCCAGAAGGGCAGTCAAAAGTTCACTCCCTTCACTACATATTTTTGTGGTGTGTTGGGTATATTGTTACATAAAATGATTATGAATTTTTAAATATGAAAATCGATCATTATCTGGGGGCAGTTTATTCTATTAAACTATCATGGCAATCAAAGAGAAAAAAACAGCTTGCTTACATTTCATAATTCGATCATTCAAATCAATACATTCCAAAAAAATAACAGAATATAAAAGAAGAAGAATAACAACAACGTACATGATGAAGCATCCCTGACACTTGAAATCCATAAAGAAAGACTTGGGTGACTGTACGAGACGTTTGAGCTTGTGCTTCCTTTTTCAAGCATCATGTGGTTACCCCACCAGCTTCCTTCTCAAGAGCGGACAATTAAGAACTCTTCAGGTGCCCCAATTCCCATTCATGGTTCGGTCGTCTCTGGGCCAGGAACCACTGCTCCACTGTCCCTTCCACCTCCAATTCTCTTGCGCCACGGCTGATTGTGGCTCGGGGAGGCTGGACTGCGCCGGTGCCGGCGCTATCCCCCGGCCACGCTGCCGTAGTTCACTCTCAACGGCGATCAGGTATCAACTTCTACGACGTCAGTGTCGTCAACGGGTGAGAAGAAAAAATTGCCAATTCACCGACGCTCATCGCACTACATAGTGGAGGATTCCATCAAATCGGACATAGAGAAGAAAGAGACGAGGAAGAGAATTGGAAGAAATATTTTATTAGGTTCAGATTTATAAATTGGAAGAAGAGATTCTCTGCCTGCCAGATTGAATAACGTGAAATCACAAAGAGAAGAAGGCAAGTGATAAAAGGGAAAGAGAAGGGGATCCAAGCGATGAGAGATAGAGAAAGGTAAGATCCGGCAGACCCATAAAACTCGCGAGACTTCATATTGGGTGTGAATTGGGATCCGATTTCATGAATATTTTATGGAACGATTCTACTCCAGTGGCTCTCAATTAATAATTATAGGTGAGTTCTTCCGTAACCTTGGTAATACATGACCGAAGGTATAACAACCGTTGAATTAAATATCTCTATTAGATATAAAAGATATTAATAAAATGATTACTTGATTAAAAAAAGAAAAAAATTAAATTAAGAATATGTAATTTCGAATCTGGCGTGCCCGTGTGGATTGCAAATTTGATTCAAGAAGGCATGATTAATTAATTCAAAACCAAACACGCCCCTTTTTTTTTCTTTAAATTATTTTTAGTTTAATTCAAAGTATATTTAATTAAGTTGAAGGATAGTCCGTCTCATGAATTAGGATTCGTGAGACGGTCTCAATCAAGACCTACCCAGTTAAAAAATGTCATCATATTCTTCCCACACTTAACACAACTTATACTATACTCTCTTCGTCTCTCGTTAAGAGAGTCTTTTGTTTTTTGACACGTGGATTAAGGAGTGTTATTATTATTTAATGTATAGTGGGTGATTGTATTAGTAGGAGTGTGAGTCTCATATTTTAATTGTATTAGTGGGTATCTCCGAGTCACATGTATGTAAAAAATGAAAGGAGACTCTTTGGGAGGGACGATCAAAATGGAAAAAATATAATTTTTAAAGGGGACCGAATGAATATTTAATACCTAAAAATATCACATTACACCTAAAAATCAATTAAGTTGGTCAAAAAGTACGTAAAATTTTCTTAATATCCATGATATAGTAACAGATCTATAATTGGTATGATTATATTTGTACACTTTCAAATAGCGTCTGTTGGAAGTGTACGTACAAATAAAAAAAATTGATCTCTTTTATGTGTACATGATAAAAGAGATCAATTTTTTTCTTTAATTTGAAATAAAAAAATTTAACATAAATCCAAACAAATATTTCCGATTTATTTATCATATCAAAATTTTGGGTTATTATGTGATGCACCTAGTTCACCGGTGCACCTAAAGGTTTATAGGGTAAATTAAAGATGTAGTGGGTAGTTGTAAAATTTATTTTTAATTATTTTATTTTATTGAGTGGTGAGAATTAAATAAAAAATGAATTCAACGGTTGACATTATCCAGGTGCACAGGTACTCCCGGTGCATTACAGTTAAACTCCAAATTTTTCTAGAATTAAAGAAAAAAAAAGTGAAAACGGTTTTGGACCGAGAGTAATAAACCGGAAATATTTGATTAGATTTATGTTAGATTTTGTAGTATTAATAAAAAAAACTATAATCATTTACAGCGAAAGTGATGAATTAAATTCTCAAACCTATTGTTGGAGGCTGGAAAAAGGATCCATCTTCGAAAAATCTAGTTTGGAATATTATGCAGGAGGATTTTTCAAATTTCGCACATTTGAAGATTTTTCAGTTTTCGCGGGATTGTGGGTGTAGTAAAGTTATTAATAAAGTGGGCCGTTTTGATTAAATTTGGTTAAAGTGTACATTTTTGCATGTTTGAAATTCATTTTGGGGCAGCATAAGGCATTTCCTCTTAAAAATGCAGTAACATGAAAATGATGGAGATGGAGATGGAGCAATGACTTGTAAAATCATAAGAAACAAACCCCAAGAACAAAATCAATCAAATCAGTACAAAGAAAGAAACAAGAATGTGTTGGGTTGAATTCTTACTGAGGTTGGAGCGAAGGAGCTGGTTTGAAATTTTACAAGTCAATTGAATTGGTAAATCAGTACAAAAAAGAAACAAGAATGTCTTTTAAATATGAAACAAGAATTTCTTTTAAAATATGCATGAAAATGATGGAGACGGAGACAAGAATATCTTTTAAATATGCATGATGACTTGTAATATCACAAAAAACGAACCCCAACAACAAAATCAATCAATCAGTACAAAGAAAGAAAATAGAATGTCACAAGAATGTTTTTAAAAAGTGATAATTGCAAAAAGTAGCCATTGGTTAAAAGTAATTTTTAATAGCCACAAGTTTTAAAAACAATTTATTCTAGCCACTTTTAATGGAACAAACTAAAATGCCCTTGAAAGGGACCCACTGATCACATGTTTGAGGACTCTTTTTTTTACCAAAAAGTATCAAAGTACAATAATTTGTTTTGCAGTCTATTGAATGCATTAATATGTTACTTTTACATGTCTCATGAATATATTTATTTATTAAAATACAAAAAGATTATTTAATTTTATTCGTATGAATTTTTTTTTAAATTTTTTTTGGAAAAAAAAGTGTTGGCCGAATAGAACAAATTGTGTTGGTCGAATAGGCCGAATGAAAGAAATATTTTTTTCGAATTTTTTTTATTTTTTCTGAAAAAAAAGTGTTAGCCGAATAGAATAAATTGTGTTGGCCGAATAGAACAAAATTGCTGGCCGAATAGACCGAATAGAAGAAATATTTTTTTGCGATTTATTTTTAATTTTTTCTGAAAAAAAAATGTTGGCCGAATAGAACAAATTGTGTTGGCTGAATAGAACAAAATTGTTGGCCGAATAGGCCGAATAGAAGAAATATTTTTTCGAATTTTTTTAAAATTTTTTCTGGAAAAAAAAGCCTAATAGAACAAATTATGTTGGCCGAATAGAACAAAATTGTTGGCCGAATAGGCCGAATAGAAGAAATATTTTTTCGAATTTTTTTAATTTTTTTGAAAAAAAAAATGTTGGTTGAATAGAACAAAATATATAGGTAGAATAGAACGGAATAGAAGAAACTTAGGTTGAATAGAATAATCAATTTTATGAGATTTTCGTATAATTTTAAATGTGGACTCATCCACCCTATTTAATACAGTCAACACTGACATAATCATGCCCCCATTATTGTCGTCCTTTATCTGACAATTATAGGGGTAATTTGGGGAGTCCACTAAATAGTGACTACTAAAAATTATTTTTAAAAGAAGTGTCTATTTAAAATTATACTTAATATGGCTATTTAAAATTTGATCCCTTTTAAAAAATAGGGGGTTTAAGCATAAATGTCCACCTTCAATTTTCATTAAACAAAAATGTCCACTGAATCGATAAAAATCAAAAGTGCCCCACTTTTAATCTACTTTCACATATATGCCCTTGATTTGACCTAAGAAATCTGAATCGATAAAAATCAAGTGCCCCACTTTTGATCTACTTTGACAAATATGCCCTTGATTTGACCTAAGAAATCATCTAACATACTTCTTTTCCGTTGTGCAGTCAAAATATATTCACCCCAAAATATAAAAAGTGCAAAGTGTGTACCAAAATGAAAGAACAAAATAATAATAATTATACAAATGGGGACTTAGGTGTCCACCCCAAAGTTGAGATATGATTAAAAAGATTTATTTCTCCTACAAGTTTTTTTTTTAAATAATTAATTTGGATCCTCAAGTTCAATCATTACTTTATATTAATTTTTTAATATATTTACACCGATAATTTGATTTGATGCTAGAAAATAATATTAGAATCAAATCTATTAAAACCAAATCTATAAATAATTTTTAGTTTATTAATTTTAGTATAGCAAATTTACTTTATATTAATTTTTTAATATATTTACACCGATAATTTGATTTGATACTGGAAAATAATATTAGAATCAAATCTATTAAAACCAAATCTATAAATAATTTTTAGTTTATTAATTTTAGTATAGCAAATTTACTGCAAATTTAGTAAGAGTATTAATTTTAGTATAGCAAATTTAGTAAGTATTTAGTAATCTGTAACACATTATATAGTGAGAAATCAAATATTGTACCAGTAAGAGTATTTAGTAATCTAAATACATTATTTAATAATATTTTTATTCTAACATTAAACAATTTTTACCGATTCTTCCCTTTGCGGGCTGCGGCTGCGGCTGCTGATTGCACGTTTATTTACTAAAAACATGAAAGAGGCCGTGGATCTATTCCTCCTAGCGTCGATTGCTCCTAGGAGTATAATTTTTTTAGTTTAAGCCTATATTAATTTTTTATTTTTCATGCTGACGTGGCTGTTAAATGGAGTATAATTTTTTTATTTTAAGCCTATATTAATTTTTTATTTTTCTCTGTATCTCTCTTCAACCCACCCTCTCTCTCTCCAACCCACATATTACAAATTTCCAATAAAATCGACGGTGGCAGGTGGTGCCGGAATAAGAAACCTTGCTATTCTCTCTCAGTGCCTTTTTCTACCTTTATTCGAAGATTGCTACTGAGGAAAAAGAAGAACCGCCCTTCCAGTGATCCCAAATGGAGAAATTGGAGTTACTGATCGGAATTCTAGAAAGAGAAAATCGAATTCCAAGGGGAAGGGGAAAGAAACCCCTGCTCCAATTCCTGCTAAAGTAATCCTCCAAATTCATTAAGAGAGAGTGTGATTTTCAGATGTACTGATTATGGTGGGTGGATGAATGCATGTTTCAGCATCAGAGAACAGTGAATCAGTGCAAAAAAATCAGAGGATGAAAATCCCAACAAAGAACAGTGAATCAAGAGCAAAAAGAAGCAAATCAGAGGATAAAAATCCCAACAGTGACATCGTCAATTTGTTTGTTGGGTGGAGGAATAAAGTAGATCTGGAATGGGGGAGACGTAGAACTACTCTACCAATTCCCATCCATCGCCGCTCTTTCATCTTCACCAACAATCGCGCCCGTTCGCCACTGCCGCCTCTCCGTCGTCACGTCGCGCCGTTCGCTGCTGTCGCCTCTCCGCCGTCGCGCGTCTCGCCGTTCGCTGCTGCCCCGTTGCGTCGCGCCGTTCACTGCTGCCCCCTTCGCGTTGCGCCGTTCGTCTCCACCACATTCACCCTTCACTACCACCACAGATCTGCCGTTCGTCTCCGCCACCACACAACAGATCTATTTTTCTTGCTATGTGTTGTTTTTTCTTCTCAAAACAGAGCGAAATTTCGAGCGAATTGAGGGATGAAATGAGGGCAATTTTATCATGCAAGGGAAGGGAGTGGGAGTTGATTCATCGGCCATGGATGAGATTGAGAAGCTGGTGACAAGTGGAATGGCAGTGGGGAGAAGACGATTCGCCGGCCATGGTAGAGATTGAGAAGCTGCAATTATAGTGGAATGGCAGTGGGGAGAAGACGTGTGATTGAATTTAATTATTTTTCAATTTTATTTGATTTTTTTGAGTTAATATTTATTTATTTATTTATTTTGTTTGAGTTAACGTCTTCCATCCAAAATCTAAGTGTCGGGACTAAGAAAAAAAAAAAAGGATTAAGTAACAAAAGTGAAATGAGACATTTCGTATGAGATTAAAAGTATACGAAATTAAAAGTGTATTTTACTCCAGATATATGATTAAAAAGATTCATTTCTCCTTCAAGTTATTTTTTTAAAAAAAATTGGATATTCAAGTTCAATCATTACTTTATATTAATTTTTAAATATATTTATACTTATAATTTGATTTGAGGTTTGCAAATAATATTAGAACCAAATCTATAAATAATTTTTAGTTTATTAATTTTAGTAGGGTAAATTTGTTTACATCAAAAGAGGTAAACTAACATCAAAAGCCACAAGAAATAAACATTATTGTCATTCAACATGATTTCTTTCTTTGGTTAATGAGTGACTGAATGTGTCTTTTAAGTTTATTGAATATGTACTTAAGGATACACCAGCAAAAAATTAATAATAATAGTGATTCTTGACTTTAGATCATTCTGGCCAGGCCCAACAATATGGTGAAAGATCTGTGAAATGTTTAATGTTGCTGTAATATGAAATTTTAAACATAATTACTATAATTTTAGCATGAAATGTTTAATATTGCCTGACTTTGGGATATGTATTTTAGCATGAAATGTTTAATATTGCCTGACTTTGGGATACGTAAATTAAATACACCTGTTTGCAACATTGCCTTATGGTGCGTATTAGTAAATGATGTATTCCACACACACATATATATATATATATATATATATATATATATATATATATATATATATATATATATATATATATATATATAAAAGCACTACAATTAAATAGTAAATATCAATTCTTTATTTTGGGTCAATAAATATTATGTATAAACTGTATTTCGATATTAATAACTCATATCTTCGCTATAGAAAATTACGCACAAATACAAAATTTTATTTTATTTTTCCCATATTATCCATACTTACTGAACATCAGTGTGTATCGTGTGAAGCAAATTAAAAAAAACACGATTAAGTATTTATATGTATATAATACATCACTGTGCACTCATTTGAGATTAATAATTTTTGGAAGAAAAAAATGAATAAACTATTTATATGAATATACATCAATGTACATTTAGGTGAGATAAATAATTGTCGAAGATAGAGACATTGAATACAACCTTAATTTGTACACGTGTGAACAGTGTACTTAATGAATCAATCTGAATTTTGATTAATTAATCGGAAACTTGTCACAAAATGAAGAATGAAGTAATAATTAGAAGAACGATGACGAATCTGTACATTGGCGTGCATTTAGAGAGAGAAATAATAGAAAGTGATCGCAGAGAGAATTAGTAAAACGATTTTTTCCTAAATTATTTCTTTCAAAATCTGTACATCAGCGTGCATTTTAGAGAGAGGAATAAAGAAAGTGACCGCAGAGAATTAGGAAAACGATTTTTTCTAAATTATTTCTTTCAAAATCTGTGCATCAGAATGCATTTAGAGAGAGTAATAAAGAAGGTGACCGTAGAGAGAATTAGGAAAACGATTTTTTCCTAAATTAATTCTTTCAAAATCTGTACATCGGGATGCATTTAGAGAGAGGAATAAAAGAAAGTGACTACAGAGAGAAATAGGAAAACTATTTTTTCCTAAATACCCTCTCCTAAAATCTCGAGTGATAAGTATAATAATAGTGTACATCTTTGTTCAACGAAATTATTGTTCTGTATAAACGTTGTGAACAAGGATAATGTTGGTAGAAAAAAATCGTTATGTATCCCGCAGTAATTATATTAGATTAATGTATTTATTAATAATTAGGTTGTAAATACACGTACCTATAATTAATAAACTCATTATTGTATTTTATCATATGATAGCTCCGCATTTCGATACATATGTTTATTTTCAAGGTTTTAGGGAGAAGGTGAATTTGAAATATATATGTTGCTAGCGATAAATCAAATACCAACCAGTAAGAGTATTTAGTAATCTGTAATACATTATCTAATACTCCCTCCATCCCATAATAATTGTCTTACTTTCCATTTTAGTCCGTCCCACAATAACTGTCACACCCCAAAAATAGAAATTTCACATTAATCATTAACCTCAAAAGTTATCTTAATTTCAAAAAATATCAATTGCACCTAACACATAACATACTTTATAATTTATTTATTACTTAAAAATATCACAATATCCCTAAAAAATCAATAAAATTAATCAAAAATCAACTTTTCTTAAACTTTGTGTCTACAGTAACGACGACAATAATTATGCGTTGGAGGGAGTAATATTTTTATTTTAACATGTATTAAGCAATTTTTACAGATTCTTTCCTTGCATTGGCTGGCCATCGCTTACGATGGCATGTTTATATATTAAAAACAAGAAAGAGCTAAAAGCAGTAGTTTGTGGATCTATTCCTTCTTTACTTAAACTCCGTATCTACAATAACAACGACAACAAAGAGGGAGTAATATTTTTATTCTAACATGCATTAAGCAATTTTTACAGATTCTTTCCTTGCATTGGCTGGGCTGCGCTTCTGATTGCATGTTTATATATTAAAAACGAGAAAGAGGCTAAAAGCAGCAGTTTGTGGATCTGTTCCTTCTAGCGTCGATCGTTCCCAGGACCCTTGAAAAAAGTGCTCGATTATTTCAAGGATTATGAACTGGTTCATGAAATTTATTATGGTTAGAAGATTATGGAGTATATTTAAGGTGAAAGGATGGAATAAAATAAGTTCAATTATATATGGGATCTACGACAAACATAGAAATTTACTTGTGATCCAAGAAATAGAAAAAAAAAACCTAAAATATATAGATATATAGAGATTTACGTAAATCCTTTCAGCACTGCGCCACCTCACTATTTTGATCGTATCTTCTTCATCCAAACTTCGATTTAGGTAATTATCACGCCAAACGTTCCTCTCTTGGCTTTCCTACCATATAAAATAACACATGTCACGGTCATGAAAAATGGCCATATGATCTCACTCTTGGTCGTGCATTTGTTCTGGAATGTTGCACAAGTTTAAGTCTAGGTCGTGCTTAAATTTTGAAATCTTGCACAATGTTGCTTCGTGGTCGTGCGATTCTTGAAATTTTCACAATCTCCTTCCTTCACGTGCAAGTTCTCTGAAAATTAGTACAATAATGCTCGATCAATCGTGCACTTTACTATTTCCTCCAATTTTAGTACTTTTTATCATTTCTCCACCTAAAAATAGACATAAAATTTCAAACTCAACAGTACAGAATCCAATTTACCTACAATATATTTTAATGTCAAAATTGTCACAAATTTCCAACTCACAATTCACAAAAAAAAAAAATTAATAAATACCGAGACATAAAATGCCCACATGAGATGTGTGACTTAATTGTGACACATAATATTTTTATGTGTGGGCAATGTCAAAAATATAAAAGACTTAATTGTGACGTTTAAAATACGTCACCAAAAATTTATAATAAAATTTTAATTTAAAAATAGCTTATTTCGGAAAAATATCATATCTATAGACTATATATATACATAATTATCAAAAAAGTTAAATAAGATATATAGCCTAAATGCCAAAGCATCCTTTCACGTGTCTGTATATACGGGTTCGAATCTTACAAGTAATAAGACAAATCAAGTAATGAAACGATATGCTCACTCACCATCCACATTTCTTTATATTCTCACAAATGGTCACACATAAAGTAAATATTTTCCAACACATACATGCGTGAGCTAAAAAGATTTACCTACACAATGTTATGTGTAAATAAAAATATACTTTAACAAAAATTTAGTGAGTTAACACTTATGTTATGCATGAGTAAGCAATGCCCACACAATTACATTCCAAGATTCCAATTAATTCAATGATATATATATATATATATATATATATATATATATATATATATATATATATATATATATATATATATATATATACTCAATTTTATTAGTTACATAATTTTATTAGTATAGGTATAATTTAAAATTAATTCTTATTATTCTGCTACCATAAAACTTGTCTTTATTATAGGTTTTAATGTTTATTAACTTCAATAACATATGATAATATTTAATTAATAATTAATATTCTAAATTATTATTATTTTAGGGTTAAAATAAATGTGTAAATTCTTAACATATGTGATGAGAGTGAAAATTCATATATTTTTTTGTCCGATTTGATACATCTTTAAGTGTGTCAATTAGTTTTATTTACACAAATCTTAATACTTTGAATGATTATTGACTAAAAGGTGTTTGAGGGGTATTTTGTTGCGTTTTGATAGGAGAAATGGTGAACTTGTGCAACATGTCAAGGAAAAACACGATCACATTCCATAACTTTTTTGTATTTTTTGAAAATTCAAACTAGCCATCTGTTATATGGTTGAAAAACCACATAATAGAGGATCGCGTAGGCGTAAGAATCACTCAAATTGGAGTTTGGATGAAGAAGTTATGCCCAAAACCGTGGAGTCACACAAGCTGCCAGCAGGTGCTCGATGGCGAGTAGAACCGGTATTTGTGCTCGATTTTCATCGAGCGAAGCTGCTCGATGCCAAGCGTCAATTCTGGAAGACGTGAAATTCAACATGGCGAGCGCTCGATGGACACATAGCAAGAGCGTGGTCGTTCAATGGACACAGAGCGACGTGTTTTGAGGCCCATATCCGCGTCATTTTGAGTCCACTCCATGATACATCCGATCTCACTATAAAAAGAAGATTTGTGATCACCATCATATCATCAATCCATCAGAAACACGACACATCCATCCTTCACCATCACCATCACCCACCTTCCATGCACCATACTTTTGGAGAGAAATCAAGACGGTACTGTTACTTACTTGGTCGGAGACGAAGATTCTTAGGGTTCTTTATTTTTCAATTTTATTTTCTGTATTAATTAGACTCATGGTTATGGTTTATTGATTAATTGTAATTTTCTTCCGTAATCCCATGGACTAAGTCTTTCATTGATGATGTTAGGGATTTAGACAGTTGAATTATGTGGTTTGATATTTTTACACTTGAATTTACAAAACTTCAGAATATTTATTTCTTTATTAAAGATTTGTTTTGAAACTTCTATAATTGTGTTTTGAATTATTATTCATGTGATAATTTATGAAGTTATCTCGAATTAAATTGTTATTAGGAATATTGATTTTTACATGAGTATAGATGTTTTCTATGACAGTCTTAGGGGGATTAACCATATAACATAAAACTGTTTAGATAATCAATAGGGAATATTAATTACTTGGTAAAATATCATTATTAGATAATAGGTAAGGAGACATATGATTAATGATCTAGTACCCAAGAAAGGGAGAATCATTTAATTACTAAGTATCTTTAAAGGGAATACATTAGTTACATTAGTATCTATAGAGGGAGGGAGAATTAATTTTCTAATTGATCCTATGAATTCCAGCTAATTATAAGTACTAAATAGCACCTGATCATTTTGGTCTAATTTAGCTTAGAGATTTTCTTCTATAAAATCTGCAGGATAGCGAATTATAAGTTTAGAGAGTATAATGAACTTGAGGATCTCTAAAAAGAATAATAGGACCCTATTCTTTATTTTTTTTACCCTTTAAAAATAATAACAACCGCAAGTACACAAGATTGACTATAGCACGATGTGTGACCAACATTATGCCAAACTATGGAAAGACAACAAGGTTCTCGATTGTCGTTGCACTCCTAGATCCATTGTCAATCTTGCAGTTGTTAAAGGTTCAAAATTTTAACAATGGTGGTTGAACCGTTGTCGTAGTTAATCTTTAACAATTGAAAATCCCCATTGTCATTGCTCAATATTCCATTGTTAAAAATGGTGTAGTCATGATGCAGATCAAATTATTATACATCTAGTATGCCATCGTCAATGCTAAAAGCTTCAAATTCTTGAGATGGTTTCTTGATCAGTTGGTTAGGCATGTAGTCAGTGGCGTAGAAGGTTATACCTCATTTCAGATAAGTTTAAGGGTATATTAAAGCAATGATTATGTACAAGAATTCAATCCACCGATTAATATAGATCTTTATGGCTTGAGACATGTCACTTCTAATTTCAACACTAAAATTTAATGAAATATAAGTTCTTGTGTTACCAATGCAGGGACGTCCTTGAGCAAAAATAAATTTATATTTCATGAAAAGTGATATTTAATTGATGAAAAGTGATAATAATGTTGTGAACTATTTCTTGAAAAATTTATAATATAAATAAAAATTAATAATATTTTCAAAGAAAAGTTATAATATTGTTAAAAAAATGATGACTAATTAAGAAAGTGTACACGCAAGTGTGGCCCATAAAACGATGAGTTGATATCCGATGCACCCAGGTGTAAGCATGCACTCATATGTGTATAGTTTTTTATTCAATAGTGTATACTCCTCCCATCCTGTGTTAAGGTTTACACTTTTCATTTTGGTTTGTTACAAGTTAAAGTTTACATTTTTTTTTCAAGAGGGACCTACACAAAATAATTATTTATTCCACATAGGCCCACACACAACACTAATACAACTAAAGTCTCTTTGGGAAGTTAATGATTTGCTTGTGATTTCTCTTGGGCGAGGATACTACAATACTATGGTACATGACAGTGGTTTTTATGAATGGGTCTTGGAGGAAAAGAGCTATGATTTGAAGCCATGTCTTATTCGACTCCAACAATAGACCTATCGCATAAAATCTTCAATCACACAAGTTTGAATTCGAATATATGAACTTCCTTATGAGTTTTGGAGTGATCAGGTCATACGTGCTATAGCTCAGAGAGTTGGTAAACCTATCCAGGTCGATCGAAAGGATCTTAATGGCCCGATGGGACACTTTGCTAGAAGTTGAGGTTGATGTACAGGAGGACTTTCCTAGGAATGTCACTATTATGGCGGGGGAATTTTATTTTAATAATTCAATCGGTTATAAAAACTTGCCTTAATATTGTACTACATGCTACACTCTAGGTCATGGTGTTGAGGAGTGTCGTAAGAATATAAAGGTAGATCAGCCACGTCCAAAAGGAAATGTTAGAATGCACTGGACACAAGTTAAAAAGAAAGTTGCTAAAGCTGGTACTCTTGGAGGGAATGTTGAAACAACTGAAAATGCAGAAAAGGATGTAAGCAATGCACATGATGAGCTCAATGAGCATATGGAGGAAGAGGAACATGATCAGAACGAACAGGATGATTTAGATCTTAATGTAGTGCATGAGGTGACCTTTATTGATCCTAATTTAGTAGTTGCTTAGGAAAAACAACATGGTAATGAGGATGTGGTGTTACACTCGAATAACAGTTTTGTAGTGCTTGATAATGATAATAAGGAGGATATTCTTCAAATGATGAATGCGAATAGAGAGACTTTCAGTGAAGGTGTCTCTCCTCGTTCGTCAGATTCATGCCGAAGATTACCTCACCCAACTAGCAATGAAAATGTGTTGTATGACGACTACGTAGAAGAGCAATAGGCCTGTTTTTTTACCGTTCTCAGAATATCAGCACCTACAATCTCAGTCTGTTGCTAACAAAGGGACTTTAGGGGGTGGTCGAGGTAGAGGTGAAGGTAGAGTTGGCCCAACCACGCGCTCAAAAGCTCAACAAGATAGAATCAACTACACAACCCCTTCAACAAGTACTCACACGTACCATGCAGTCTACCATTCGTGGGGAATGGGGCCTTATTCCTTATGAAATGCAGCCAAAGCACTACAATAAGAAGAGAAATAATTGATTTGTCTATTTTGGAATACTCATGGGATTGGAAATGTTGCTACACTTTCCACGTTAAAGGATCTCTACCAGCTGCATCAACCTCACTTGTTAGTTATTGCGGAGCCTAAAGTTGATTTTTCTAATATTTATAGGCATTAGTGGATGAGGTTAGGCCTTTCTTTTGTGACTCATAATGATAGAGGTCCTTCAAAACCTATCTTGTGGGTTTTTTTATTGTGATTCTTATGTGAGGGATGTTATGGTGGTTTTCTCTTCTGATCAGATTATTATATTTAATTATATATTTAATCGTACTCTTTATCACATTAGTGTTGTGCATGCTAATAATTCCTACATTACTCGTAGTGATCTCTGGTTGGACATTGTTTCTTATTTAGTTAATTGCATGATTGTTATTGGTGATTTTAATTCGACTATTGGGGATAGTGAGAGGAATGCTCCTTTGAGATATTCCTCTTTAGGCTCCTTGGAATTTAGAAAGTTTCTTAATATGAGTTGTTTGCATGATGTGGATATCTCTGGGCTAAATATACTTGGGTTTATTTATCAGCTAGATGCTCTTGTAGAGCCTTTAGAATTGATCGTGCTATTATTTCGGATGGTGTTTTGGATTCTTGGGATAGTATTTCTTTGACAGCTCTCCCTAAGCATCAGTCAGATCACAGTGTTATTCTTTTATCTCTTGCTATGGGGGGTGAGGGAATTCACAGGCCCTTTCAATTTCAAAAGATGTAGTTGACGGATACTGGCTTCATTATTGCTTGTGAACCTTTTTGACTGCCCTATTTGGGCTCCGAATATACTATTTTTCTTGTAAACTACGTCGTCTTAAAATTGCAATAAGAACTTGGAACAAGAATACTTTTGGCGATGTTTGGATTGGGGTGGATGATGCCATGAAGCATTTTCAGGAGGTTCAGTCTCGTATTGATATGGAGGGTGAATTTGTTGAACTTTTCTGTGAGGAAGTGGATGCTCACATTCTCTTGGACAACAAAAGTATCAGATTTTGTCTCAGAAAAATAAGGGTGAATGGATTTTTTTCATAAAGCTCAAAGGATTAAAAAGATCAGGAGTGATATTACTTCTCTTTATATTGATGATGAGTTGATTACTAACTATGGGGTTATATCTCAGCACATTGTTGATTATTACACTCAGCTTTTCAGCACTCCAGGAGATTCTCCAAATTATTCCTCTCTGGATTTCATACAGGCATTTATGACTGCTGAGGAAAATCTTTCTCTTACCAGAACACCTGATGATGAAGAGATTAAAGTTGTGTTTGACTTATCTCCGGATAGTTTGCCTAGTCCGAATGTTTCAGTGGAGCTTTCTTTCAGAAAGCTTGGCATATTATCATGCATGATCTTTGTACGGCGATCAGGTATTTCTTCGAAACTGGTGTTGTTCCTAATGGAGTAAATGCTAATTTTGTCACTCTTATCCCTAAAAAGGATGGTGATAATAGAGTAGAGGATTTTCGGCCTATTAATATGTGTAACTTCTTTTTTTAAAATCCTCACTAAAATTCTTGGTACTCATTTGGACCCTATATTGCATGAGCATTTTAGAAAACATCAGTATGGTTTCATTCCCAAAAGGATGATTCACCATTGTATTGCTCTGGCTTCTAAGAGTTTCAACTCCCTTGATCTTTCTACATCTGGAAGTGTTGCATTTAAGGTTGATATTAGGAAACATTTTATACTATCAGGTGGCATTTCTTAATTGAGGCTTTATCTCGTATGGGCTTCTCTAACAGATTTATGGGCCTCCTCAGAGGTATTTTTGCTTTTGCAAAAATCTCTATCCTTGTTAATGGGATTCCTAATGGTTACTTTGGTTGTGGTAAGGGTGTTCGACAAGAAGACCCTCTTTCTCCTCTTCTTTTCTGTCTTGCTGAAGAAGTCATGGGTCTTTGGTTATTTCATTTTATGGATAATAGACGGATTCTTCTTGCTGTGGCTGGGCGTGGAATTATCTCCCACCTTATCTCTTTTATGCTGATGATATACTTATTTTCTATAAGGCTAACGTTGGTTCTATTTCTATCTTTATGGTAAACATACCAAGCAGTTCATCAAGGGGCATGTTCGGAGAATGCTGGATTTCCGTGTAAGTACTTATCCTTTCAGGTATCTAGGAGTTCCAATATTCATTGGAGCTCCAAAGCTTTCTTACTTTCAAGAGGCCACAGATAAAATTATTGTCAAATTTAGCAATGGAAGAGTGATAGTCTATCCATATCAGACAGGATCTGTTTGGTTAATTCTGTTATTGTTTCTTATGTCGTTCATATTATAATGATGTATATGTGGCCGAGAACAAAGGTTAAGAGACTTGAAATGACTATGCACAATTTTTTTTAGTCTGGTAGCACTACTAAGAGGCACTACTTTAGTGTTAGTTGGAGTAAAGTTTGCTCTCCTGTTGAGGAAGAAGGTTTGGGTGTGAGATCTCTTCGTATAGCCAATGAGTATTTTCTCATGAAGATTTCTTGGGATATCCTGGATCATAACTCTTCTTTAGATGTTATTCGAGGTAGATGGTTTAGAGAGGCCCAGCCTCATGATCAGCAAATACTCTCTTCCATTATAGGAGGATGTCTTCCTCATATACATCGTATTATTGAGGATGAGATATAGGTGGTGGGTTATAACTATTTTTTGCGCTTCTGGTTAGACAACTGGATTGGTACTCCCATAGCTGACATCATTGAGATTCTGATGCAGCGAGTGCCTATTAAATGATGATAATAAGAGAACAAATTCTATAATTCGTTGATTTCTAAAGAATACCAAAAAATAAACTTCTCAAATATATTGATTCGTAAGAATACTATAAAAGAGGTTATGAGAAAATTCTCATTTTCATTATTCAATTCAACTCCCTTGATACAATAATATGATCATCTATTTAAAGGGATAAATTAAATCATATTAATATCTAATTAATCTACACCTATAATTATTTTGAATCTTCTATATCTTCACCATTCTCCTCCTCTCGAAAAGGATTCGCCCTCGAATCTAGCCTTGTGCCATAGCGAGCCTAAAGATTCGAAGACATATAGGAACATCCTTAAACTCTTGTAACCCAAATTCCTTCAATTGATAGCCTTCACATATATTCAGTATTATCTCTGATTATAAAATTTAGAAAATACGAATCTTTTGGATCAAACGAATCTTCTGGATTCAGTGCATCAGTAACAAAATCTTCAATGGTCTATTTGTAAAAAATCGGAGCACTATAAGGAACATGAAAAATTACATCTTCCACATAAAAAATTGGTGGGTTATCATAACCACAATATAAATCTTATTCATCAAAGATCGGTGAGCCACCATAGCCACCGTAGGAAACTTCACCATATTCCTCATCGAAGATTGGTGGGCCACAACAACAAATTTGACTTTTTCATCAAAATTTGGTAGTCCATCTTATATCGGATCGGAAATCATTTTGTTGGTAGATCTGTGTAATATAATCTTCATACGATCACTGATCATCATAAAATGTATCATAAACCACTTGAAATCTCAAATCCAACATTGAAAATTTGGCTCTGATTACTAACTGATACAGCGAGAGCATATTAAAGGATGATATACGAGAACAAACTCTATAATCCGTTGATTCCTAAAGAATACCGAAAAATAGACTTCTCAAATACGTTGATTCGTAAGAATACCATAAAAGAGGTTATGAGAAAACTCTCATTTTTATTACTCAATTCAACTCCCTTGATATAATAATATGACCACCTATTTATAGGAATAAATCTAAAACAATAATGACAAACATAAAATGTAATAATGACAGACATAAATAAAATCAAATCAAAATTAAATCATACTAATATTTAATTAATCTATACTTATAATTATTTTAAATCTTCCATATCTTCATCAGATTCCTATAAATAGCAGGCATCTTTTTACGCAGAAGATTGTTGATTATTACTATAATGATATCTGGAATATCATTAAAGACTTTGATCATGCTTATCCTGGCATTGTTGATGCTATCCTTATGGTTCGTATTTCTCATAATCTTTCTAATATTAGGTATTGGGGTAAATCTATTAGTGGCAAGGTTACCTCTAGTCTTGCTTATATTCATCTTTGCCAGAAGTTTCCTGCCACTTCTTGGGGTAAATGAAATTCATATTCCTCCTAGGCGTTCTCTAATTGTTTGGAAGGCCATTCGTAGAGTTCTCGTATCTTGGGATACTTTTCTTGATAGAGGTTTTAAAGGTCCCTCAAGATGATAATTATATAGATCAGCTGAAGACGATCTAGATCACACATGCTTGGATGTACTGTCTCTCAAATGGTTCTCCGACGTGTTTTGGATGGATTTAACTTTGGTAATAGAGTTACTCTCGACCAAAGTTTTGCTCAGTTTATTATTCAGGCTGTCTCTATGCAAGGTAGTGCTCATGTTATTTTTCTTTGGAAATTTGTCATGGTTACTTATATCTAGTTGATATGGACTCAAAGAAATTCCATAATGATTGATGGATACACTACTGGCGATGCTAGTAATTTTGTGGATAAATTCATTCGTCCGAATGCTATATCGCTTCTCTTATGACCTTGATTTGTGATGTTAATCACTTGGAGGTAGTTACGATACATAATACCCTTGAAGATCTTGCAACCCTTCATCACTTCAGAGTTAGGGGTTGTTCACTGATTTCTGTGCGTTTCCAAGTGTAGAGAATCAATTGCAGCTCAGCGTGTGACCAAATATAATATCGAACCCAGAGGATTATTATAGACTCTAATTAATTCTATTTATGACAATTCTAATTTAAGACAAATCCGGGTATTTAAGGGAATTAATTAAAACTAAGGATGCAGAAATTAATTACTAAAATAATAAAAAATGCAAATAAATATAATACGCAAGTGTTCAAGAGAGAATACAAGATAGCTCTAGGAAATCCAGTTTAAATTGGTCAAAATAAATCACTAGACAATCAGTTAGAATTCTTGCAGATTTTATGAAAACAATCACTTAATTATGTTAAATCCCTTTTCTAAAGTAAACTTAACACATGAATTTGGTTCAAACCCTCAGATGCAGAAGAATAATTCCTACTCTCCTTTCTAGGTGCTTCATGCAAAATTTCATTAAAGGTTAGAGCACTAGAAAGTACTTAAGAAATAAACTTCAATTCCCACATAATAATCTAAGAAACCAAATCCTCTAGAATGGTAATTAATAGATATATTAAGTGTCAATATTAATTATTCTAATTATAAAGGCTATATAGTTAGATCACCTTTACCCATAACAGACAGACAAATATAATCCCTCTATGACACAAGCAACAATCATACATATGCATAAGACAATGACATATAATGAATGAGGACAGATCATATAAGACAAAAATATAAGTCTTAATTCAAAGCATTAATAATGGAATAACTATACTGCAGAAATCCAAAACCTAGTCTAGGTCATCAATTCAATCCAATTCAAACCTTCAAAACCTAGAACTATCCAAAGAAGTACTAGCCCGTGGTGTTACAATCAACACCCATGGTTAGGTATGAAAACAATCCCATAGGTCTATTATTCAAAAGCAAGAAAGATAGAAACAGAAAAATCCTAGATGTGGAGTGATTCTCCTTTCTTTCCTCTTTGATTCTGAACATTCTCCGTTCTCCTTCTCAAATAAGCAATACTGATGAACTCTTCAATGGCAGGATGGGTGGATGAGATAATGAATCTTGATTTCAGTATTGTGACAGGGAAAGGGTATGCAAAGTGATGGAAAGGGTATGCAAAGTGATGAAGAGTTATGGAGAGTTATTGTTTTGGGACTTCCAAGGCCTTCTTTTATAGTTGAGGAATGATAAATCCCGAATTCTGAATCAAAGTGGGCTTTTTCACGTCAAAAACTTGAACGGACTGAGAAAACGACAAAAACTGAATTGGGCCTCGCTGGGACTCAGCACGAGTCATGCCAACAAGCAGCACGAGTCGTGTCGTACGTGGTGAACGCGCATCTCTTAACGTGACTCACTCATGTTGGGCACTAGGCACGGGTCGTGTCAGCCATGGCAAGGGTCTGTTGGCGTTCGATCATTTGGTTAACGTAAACCGTTAGGGTTCCATACATTTCTAACAGTCAGCGGAAGCATAAAAATAAGAAACGTATTACCTTTCACCAGGGTATGTTGGAGAAGAAGGATTTTAGCCGGCAGCCGACGCAGCCTCACCGTTTTGGGCATAACTCCATCGTATGATCTCCGAATTAAGTGATCTATGTACCAAAACGATCATGTCTTCCGTGGATTTTTGTCAGTATATCACATGTCAAATTCTGACTTATGCATGATTTTATAAAAATCGTAGAAGTTGGCGGACAGCAGCAGCAAATGACCTTCTGATCTTCTGCTGTATTCCCTAGTCCAATCTCGACGTTGTATGGGCGACGATCCTCAAGATCTTCTTAATCTGTTATTTTCTAACCCCCTTCACAATGTTAGGCGTGAATTATCAATTGATTAGGGTTTTCAGATAGTTGAGATGACTTATATATGGGCTACAACAGGGACCAGGAAGAGAAATTAGAGTTGGGTCTCCATTGGGCTTAAGTATCCAAGCTTAACCCAAAACTTATACTTAAGTCCAATAATAATAATATATACCACTAAAATATTATTACTGCACTACCATTCTAATCCCATAATTACGTTATGGGCTCCTTCTTATTATGAGTCCATTAGTCTCCTCATGTTTTAGATATACAATGCCCATTAATTAATTAGTTACTGACAACCCCATTAATTAATATCTCAACCGAGAGTAGTACCACTCAATCTCATTATCATGCCAGAATAAATCCACTTGTAGGGTTTACATGATAATCCTTATGAGTTTCTCAAAGGGACATCATCAACCTATGTCGGACACGGATTCCTTCTACAATAAACGGCACACCATAGAGACAACACTATTTCCCAACTCACCGAGTTTATTGATTTAATTACATGTAAATCTCACCCATGGATGAATCAAAGAAATACATACTGTCTTATGTGTCGAGGTTATTGTATGGGGATTAAGAGCACGAACATCCATAATAACTGAGATCAAGTTCTTCTATAAGTCAGTATAAGTCGAACGATCTCAAACAGTCCTGCTCAATATACACAAAGTGCACTAATGTGATTCTATAGTCAAAACAAACTAATACCAAATTACACTACAACCATCCCGATAGAGAGTCCCCGTCCATTGATTAGTCATTTTATAGTAGGGATGACCAATTAAAATAATTTATCGAACCACAGGGAGGTCGGCGCAAAAGCTTAAGCGAGATCACGTTTATCGTAATTTTATAGAGACGAATCATCAATGGGTAGTTGATCAAGCAAGAAATTAAATCAATCAAAGCAAGCAAGCAATTATTAGCAAACAAAATAGATGAATGAAATGAGTGGTTTTCCAAGTTGAGTAAAAGTGAGATTAACAACAATTAAGAAGTGGAAATTCTAGGATAAATGCATCGAATTCACATGAATCATGGGTTGAAGACTAAGGGTCAACACTAAGATCACCTAAACTCCCTCTTCAGATAGATAGGATATGGTTCTAAATATAGCTCAATGAGTTGGTTCTCACTCAAACAATTCCAACTAGGTACTAAGCTTGAAATGAGAGTCTCTTCACACGATCAATCAACCTCTCGATCAAACCAATCACATGTTCTATCAAAGGGTTCTAAACTCTAAAGGATTTCTCAATCTATTTACAATTTATAATGCACATGAAGTGTTTGATGGAATGATTCATTCAATTATCCTAAGCACATAATTGATTTCTCAATCTAATCACATATTTAGGACAACTAAACACACAAATCATCATAAATCTCAAGATCTTAAACATCAATGATAGAAAATCCATTTACCCAATCAACATATGAATTCAAATACACAAATCCTAAAATTATCCAACAACTCTCATGTTGCTAATCTCACAAGGGAGATTAGCCTACCATATTCAAAAGGAAATGATCATAGACATTAAGATCCTTACAAAACATGATAAACAATAATGTTTCACTACAAAGTATGGATAAAACTCCCTTGAAGTGCTTCAATGGTGATCTCCTTCCTTCCCTTGCAATTCTCTTCTCTTCCTTGCTTCTTTTCCTTCACTTGGATGTAGAAATTGATGGTGGGATGATGGTAGATCCAAAGGATGAAGAATGGATGAAGATGATGGTGTGGAATGGAAGAAATGGTGTGTGAGGTGTGTGCAGGGCTGTGAATTTCGGATATCTCCCCTCAAATGTTGAATTATTGGGTATTTATACCCCTTGGGAAGCTTCTAGAAGGTTCTAGAATTTTTAACAGCTTTTTACACAAAACGAGTCGTGCTCTGCAACACGGCCACAAGGTGGCCGTGTTGAGTGAATTGATGTCACTGAACGGCCAAGACTTACAGGGCCATGTTACGCAACACGGCTCATGTGCTGCAACACGGGCACAAGGTGGTCATGTTGGATAAATTGATATCGGCACACGACCACTTCTTACCGGGCCGTTTTCCGTACACGGCCCGTGTTGGTGCATGCCCCTGTTTTTCATATTTTGTTTCGGCTTGTTTTCCTTCGTTTCAACTCCGAATTGAGATCCGTTTTTTCCTACATCTTCATTATCATATCTAACATCCTATAAAAATAAAAAAACCAAATATCACATAAATATGGATAAAATAATACGAAAACGGATATAAAAAGACACTAAAATCTAGGTGAAAATATCACTCATCACACCCCCAAACTTAAAGTGTTGTGCATCCCCGAACAATGAAAATGATAAATCAATGGGTGAGATTTTCACCTCGGAAAAGACGAAATGAACATAAGTAATAACACATCAATAACAATAAGAATTACAAATCATGTTAAATCATCCTACAACATTAAACTCATAACATGAAAAATTAACAAGTTCAATCTAAAGAGAATAAAAGTGTAATATAGTCCCTTTTTAGTTCAAGTCTCACATAGGTTATAAATGTCACTCAACACTCTTTAAAGTAGGGTAAATCATCACTCATTAACTGATTGGCTTGACTCGCTATAAGCTTGCTCGTGGACTACTTTCACAAACCACCAAAGTTTCCATTAGTGATCAAAAAGGCCTTTAATTAGGATGTAATGATAGGCTCTTTTGTATGGTAGGGAGAATTTAGGTAAGAGTGACTCATCATGTGTAAGTAATCGAAGAGGTAGCTACTTTCTTCCATTCCTTAACAATTTCTTTCTTCCTTTCTTTTCTTTAATGATCACAAGCACTAATCATCAACTTTCCTTGAATTGAACTTCTTTTAATGCATGCTTCCTTCTTTGGATTTTTATTTTCTTGAGCATCTTGTTGTTGCTTTGCTCATTTTTCTTATTTTGAGGTTGCATGTTCACTCTTGTTTTTGCTCTTTTCATCCTTTTTCTTACTTGTTTACCATTTTCTTTCTTCGTTTTGCTTTCTCATCAAACCTTTCTAACTACCATCTCCTTAATCACTCACACAAAAGGGTAAATATATAAGGCTCATGTGGGTAATCAAGGCTTGTAATGTGCTAAATTCACAATAAAATGGCTTTAAGGCTCAAAGTGGTTGACTAGAGATGATGTTCATGGTAGGAAAATATTTAGCAATGACTATAAATGACAAGGATGGCCTTATATCATTTCACTAATCTCCACAAATCGGGCTCGTTCCTATAGTACTTGAACAAGTTCTAGCTTATCAAAACTCAATCGATCAACTCATGAAGAAAAATACCATGTATGCACGGTTGAGGCTCAAACGCTCACAAGCTTGTGCTCGGACCTTAAGGACTTATTACACCACATCTATCTTAAAATTGAACAAGTTAAATAAAACATGTCACAATTCAAAAGTGCAAAGATTCTTAATCATAACTTGTCATCACTTATCACAACAACATGCCATCACTCATATTCAAAAATGGCTCACGACATCCCTAAACAAACCACCAAACATACCAAGACAAAAATAAGAAAACACACAAAACATAAAATAAAGACTCAACAAAAAAGAAATAAAATAAAATCACATAACATGCAGGAATAAAAGTCACCATCATTAATAATAAAGTACACATTCTATATCATCCATGACAATTAAGCTCATAATCATCCTAACCTTTGATTGAAAAGTAAACTTCCTAAAAACATAACACCTAAAGTGCATGAAGATCCATTCAATCCAAATCAAAATCAATTAGAAGTGATAAGGTATAGAGTACTCCATCAATAGGCATTTGGTAAGGAAAGCGTTCGCTCCAAGCTCCATTCGTGCTTCCAATACCCTTCATTCATACTCGAAAACTCATACAACACCATTAGCTCAACAATTGCATTAGAAATATTGACTATCATGCACTTCAACACAACCAATCATATCAAAATCCAACCAAACTCATGAGAAAAATTTTAAAATTGACCCAATTTTACAAGAATCACATTCAAGTGGTGAGTCACACCACACACTCTCCCCCCAAACTTAAATCAAAACAAGAGTTGAGAATTAAGTTTGCAAAAGTGGTGGGACTTACCCTTGTAGTTTCCATCAACGATCTTCTAGTAAAGATATATACGCATCCACATAACTCAAGCTATGTCCACCACGCACTAGCCCCCCAAACTTAACTCGAGACTAGAGTGGAGAATTAAGTTTGCAGCAAGTGATGCGACATGCCTACTCGAATCCATGAAGCACTTCTCTTTTCTTCAATAAGCCTTCTTCTCACTAGCACAATCCACCTACGAGACCAAAATAAACAAAACAAGCATCAAAATATAAAAAGAATTGGTTGCCTCCCATTTAGCGCTAAGTTTAATGTCTTCAAGCCAGATGGAATTTTCACGCTCATTGGACCAAATGTTTGTCCACCACACTTTCTCCTCGCATCCTCACTCTAAACATTTGTTTCGCCCTCTTCTTGTCAACAAGATCCATTTCACCATTCTTGCTTACAAGCATCAAGTCATCTTCAAGGAGAGCTTCTAGTGGACTTCCTCTTTCTCCTTTGTCAAGCTTCCAATCAAGGTCTGGAGCTTTCTTCCAATCAACATCACAAGAAGACATGTTAGAATTTGACATTTTCATATAATCATGAAGAAATGAGTTTAAGTTGTCAAAGAGAAGAGAATCATGATCCATGAAATCATCCGGAGGCTTCAAATGAGACTTGGCTCCTTTTTCTTTTTTACACAAAAATGTGACACTTTTTTCTTTTGAGCTCAAAGAAAGCTCTTCTCTCCCAACATCAATTTTATCTCTTCCCGTAGCTAGAAATGGCCCCCAAAATGAGTGGAACTTGAGGGTCCGCCTTCACTTCCAACACCATGAAATCAACTGGGAAAGCTAGCCCCTTCACTTTCACCTCCACGTCTTCAACAATCCCTAGTGGCTTCACAACTTCTCCATTTACTACTTCAAGACGGATAGTAGTAGGCTTTAGCTCTCCAATTTCAAGGTCTTTGAAAGTGGCATGAGACATCACATTGACGCTCGCCCCCAAGTCACACAATGCATCAAGAGTTTCCTTCCCTTCAAAATCACATGGGATTATGAATTTCCCCGGATCACCAACTTTTGTAGGTCCCCCTTTTTGCATTGATTCACTTGCTTCGGTTAGCTCTTCTTTCTTTTTCTCCTTATACTTCTTTTTGAGAGATTTGACATGTTCCTCAAACTCTTTTTTCTTCTCATCTTTTACAAACATTTGTGGATAGGGAAAAGGGAATGGAATGATCGGAATACCCCAATAATCACATTTGTACTCATCTTCTTTGGCATTCTCCTCCACTTTGTTTTCCTCTTGCACCCTTTTCCATTTAGGCCCATTCTCTTCTTTCTTACTTACTTTTTCCATTTCTCCAATAACCTTGCTTTCCACCAACCCTTCTTCAACCTTTTTTTCCTCTTCTGTTTCAACAAATAAACATTGAGCTTTCGGATTCACTTCGGTTGTGGCTGGAAACTTTCCTTTTTTTGAGCACTCAAAGAACTTGCAATGTGTCCCACATTATACTCCAAAGTTTTGAGCCTCTTTTCATTTGCTTCTTCCGTCTTTTTCAATGCTTCATCTAGAGCTTTGTCTGATGCTTCTCGAGCTTTGTTTGATGCCAACAATTGTTCAAGTAGCTCATCAATTGATGTTCTTCCCTCATTGTTTGGTGCCTTTGCCCCCGGTTGATATCCAGGAGGATAAGCAACCGCATTGCTCGGATTAGAGTAGGAGAAGTTCCATTGCCTTTGTTGCTGTGGGTATGAGCTTCCACTACTTTGACCATTAAAGCTTCCTTACCTTGGTGGATAGTTCCCTTAACTTTGGTTGAAATTACCTTGGTAATTATTTTGATAATTCCCTTGGTAATTTCTTTCTTACATGTATTGCACATCTTCCACTCGTGGCATTGAGTTGGCCCATTGTTCTCCACTCACAATATTCGGAGGTAGAACACCTTGATCGACTTGTAGCCCCTCAACCATATTAGCTCCTTGATTATTCACACATTGGTTCAAGCTCATTTGTTTCATAACCTCCGCCACTATCTTTTCCATGTTTGGCGGACTTTGATCAACATTAGCACTCTTCACACTAAATTGTTGCCGTTGATCAAAACTCTTAAAACCATAGCATCCACTTACTCGCTCCGATGGCCATTGGTACACATTTGTAGCAATCTCATCAAATATCCTTATGGCCCTCTCCGAAGTGACTCCAAGTACGGATCCACCCGCCGAAGCATTAACAAGCACTCTTTGCCCATTCACAAGTCCTTGATAGAAAAATTCAACTTGTTGATTCTCTGGGAATCCATGTTGTGGACACTTGTGAAGCATATCCTTGAACCTTTCCCACGCTTCATAAAAGCTCTCTTGAGGCATTTGCTTGAATTGAGTAATCAAGCTCTTCATTTGAAACGTCTTAGAAGGTGAAAAATATTTGTTCAAGAACATTTGGGCAAGTTCATCCCATGTGTTGCATGTACCCGGTGTAATAGTGGAGAGCCATATTCGAGCTCTATCTCTCAACAAAAATGGAAACAACCTCATCTTGATACAATCCTTACTTACCTCATTCATCTTCACGGTGTTGGCAATCTTCACAAATTGAGCTAGATGAGCATTAGGATCTTCATTCGGGGTTCCACTAAACTGTTGCTCTCTCACCATAGAAATCAAGCCCGCTTTAATTTCAAAGTTGTTGGCGTTGATTGGTGGAGCCATCATGTGTGGCACGGCCCTCAGCATAAAAAATTCCGAATCACCCTTTGATCATTTTGCATTCCATGTTGCACCGGAGGTGGTGGTGGTGGTTCATAAGCTTATTTTGGAGGAGCATAAGCTTGTTGAAAGCCTTGTTGTCTTAGAACTTGTTGCACCATTTGTTGAAGCAAAGCTTGGTTGTTAAAAGCTCCATGATTTTGATAGGCTTGTTGAGGAGGATTTGTATTGAATTGAAGTGCGTTGTCTTGCACTTTCACATTTTGTCCTCTTTCCCCATCATGCTCTATCTCCACACGATTATCTTCTTGAAAATTCTCCATTAACTCACTATTTTTGGATTTGTTCTCCTTTCTTCTTCTTCTCAACTATGCTCAATATCCCAATCAATTGGTTCTACTTGTTTTTCCTTGGATCTTGTTTGCATACACCTTCAAAGCAAAAGAAGTTAGAACAAGGTTTTCAAAAGAAAATATAAGAAATAAATAAAATAAAAATGTCTCTAGTAAGATTACTCAAAATGATCCTTCTTCAAGCAACTAGCAACTGTTGCCTCCCCAGCAACGACGCCATTTGATTAGTCATTTTGTAGTAGGGATGATCAATTAAAATAATTTATCGAACCACAGGGAGGTCGGCGCTAGAGCTTAAGAGAGATCACATTTATCGCAATTTTATAGAGACGAATCATCAATGGGTAGTTGATCAAGCAATAAATTAAATCAATCAAAACAAGCAAGCAAGCAAGCAATGATTAGCAAACAAAATAGATTAATGAAATGAGTGGTTTTTCAAGTTGAGCAAAAGTGAGATTAACAACAATTAAGAAGTGGAAATCCTAGGATAAATGCATCGAATTCACATGAATCATGGATTGAAGACTAAGGGCCAACACTAAGATCACCTAATCTTCCTCTCAAGATAGATATGATATGGTTCTAAACATAGCTCAATGAGTTGGTTCTCACTCAAATAATTCCAACTAGGTACTAAGCTTGAAATGAGAGTCCCTTCACACGATCAATCAACCTCTCGATCAAACCAATCACAAGTTCTATCAAATGGTTCTAAACTCTAAAGGATTTCTCAATCTCTTTACAATTTATAATGCACATGAAGTGTTTGATGAAATGATTCACTCAATTATCCTAAACACATAATTGATTTCTCAATCTAATCACATATTTAGGACAACTAAACACACAAATCATCATAAATCTCAAGATCTTAAACATCAATGATAGAAAATCCATTTACCCAATCAACATATGAATTCAAATACACAAATCCTAAAATTATCCAACAACTCTCATGTTGCTAATCTCACAAGGGAGATTAGCCTACCATATTCAAAAGGAAATCATCATAGACATTAAGATCCTTACAAAACATGATAAACAATAAGGTTTCACTACAAAGTATGGATGAAAACTCCCTTGAAGTGCTTCAATGGTGATCTCCTTCCTTCCCTTGCAATTCTCTTCTCTTCCTTGCTTCTTTTCCTTCACTTGGATGTAGAAATTGATGGTGGAATGATGGTAGATCCAAAGGATGAAGAATGGATGAAGATGATGGTGTGGAATGGAAGAAATGGTTTGTGAAGTGTGGCAGGGCTGTGAATTTCGGATCTCTCCCCTCAAATGTTGAATTATTGGATATTTATACCCCTTGGGAAGCTTCTAGAAGGTTCTGAAATTTTTAGCAGCTTTTTACACAACACGAGTCGTGCTCTGCAACACGGCCACAAGGTGGCCTTGTTGAGTGAATTGATGTCGCTGAACGGCCAAGACTTACAGGGCTGTGTTACGCAACACGACTCATGTGCTACAACACGACTCATGTGCTGCAACACGGGCACAGGGTGGCCGTGTTGGATGAATTGATATCGGCACATGGCCACTTCTTACAGGGCCGTGTTCTGTACATGGCCCATGTTGGTGATAAACAAATGAAGAGTGTTTTCCAAATTAAGTAAAAGTAAGATCAACAACAATTAAGAAGTGGAAATTCTAGGATACATCAAATTCATACGAGTCATGGGTATAAGACTAAGGGCCAACACTAAGTTCACCTAAGCTCCCTCTCGAGATAGATAAGATATGAATCTTAATTAGCTCAACGGATTGGTTCTTACTCAAACAATTCCAACTAGGTACTAAACTTGAAATGAGAGTCCCTTCACATGATCAATCAATCTCTCGATCTAACTAATCATATGTTCTATCCAAGGGTTCTAAATTCTAAAGGATTTCTCAATCTCTTTACAATTTATAATCCACATGAAGTGTTTGATGAAAGAATTCACTCAATTATCCTAAGCACATAATTGATTTCTCAATCTAATCACATATTTAGAACAACTAAACACACAAGTATCATAAACCTCAAGATCTCAAACATCAATGATAGAAATTCCATTTATTCAATCAACATATGAATTCAAATACACAAATCCCAAAATTATCCAACAACTCTCATGTTGCTAATCTCACAAGTGAGATTAGTCTACCATATTCATAAGCACATTAACATATACATTAAGATCCTTACAAAACATGATAAACAATAGGATTCAATACAAAGTATAGATGAAAACTCCCTTGAATCCCTCCAATGGTGATCCTCTTCTCTCCTTTGCAATTCTCCCCTCTTCCTTGCTTCTTTTCCTCAAATGGATGGTAGATTTGATGGTGGGATGATGGTAGATGGTGTGGATGAAGAATGGATGAAGATGGTGGTGTAAAATAGAGGAAATGGTGTGTGATGGTGTGTGTGCAGGGCCAAGGAGCCTAATCTCTCTCATCAAATGTTGAATTATTGGGTATTTATACCTCTTGGGAAGCTTCTAGAATGTTCTGGAATTTTTTGCAGCTTTTTACACAACACGAGTCGTGCTCTGCAACACAGCCACAAGGTGGCCGTGTTGGGTGAATTGATGTCGCTGCACGGCCAAGACTTACAGGGCCGTGTTACGCAACACGGCTCGTGTGCTATAACACGAGCACAGGGTGGTCGTGTTGGATGAATTGATGACGGCACACGACCACTTCTTACAGGGCCGTGTTCCGTACATGGCCCGTGTTGGTGCATGCCCCTATTTTTCACATTTTATTTCGGCTCGTTCTCCTTCGTTTCAACTCCGAATTGAGATCCGCTTTTTCCTACATCTTCCTTATCATAGGTTTAAGCTCATTCACACTCATTTCAATAAAAATACAAAACACAGCCAAATGACACATAAATACGGATAAAATAATACGAAAATAGATATAAAAAGACACTAAAATCTAGGTGAAAATATCACTCATCATCTATCTTGGTTGTGAGCATCTGTTTATACTTTATAAGGAAACCGATAATATGATCTTCCGCGTGTTGTCGCACAACATATTATCTACATTATAAAGTAAGTGGACTATTGCATCAGACATATAAATAAATTATAAGATGCAATCATTTGATCATATGATTCTCATTTCAAATAAATTGTTATAGCATTATTCATACTAAAGCTAGACTTTTAGTATACAATCCAACAATCTCACACTTATACTAAAAGACTATGTTGTCATGTCTTCTGCCATACATCTAATTCCAACTCCCACTACACGACCATCAAAAGCTCTCGCCTTAAGGCCCTTGTAAATGGAATTACTAGGTCATCATCCGATATAATCTTGGCAACAACAACCTTCCCCTCATCATACGATTTCTCGTAACAGGTGGTACTTGTGCTCCAAGTGTTTAATTGCTTTATGGGCTCATGATTTCTTCAAGTTTGCAACTACACCATTATTATCACAATAGATTGTGATAACCTTGGGCAAACTTAGAAACACTTCAAAGTCCATCATGAAGTTTTTAGAGTCATATGCATACTTTGGTTGCCTCAGAGGCTGCAATTTATCATATTTCCATGGTGGAGTCCGAAATATATTTCTACATAACACTCCTCCATTTTATGACTCTACTTCCTAAAATTAAACACATAACCCTTGAGGTGGATTTACTA
The DNA here is from genome assembly GCA_023678885.1 of Pogostemon cablin. Lineage (NCBI taxonomy): Eukaryota > Viridiplantae > Streptophyta > Magnoliopsida > Lamiales > Lamiaceae > Pogostemon > Pogostemon cablin. Next base: position 15,684,745 of record CM042976.1, read on the forward strand.
CAGTCCCTATCTGATTGAAAATTTTGAATCTATGTAACCCATAAGAATCATTGAATCTGTTCGGGAAGTCCACATATAATATCTAGTCCTTTTCAGGTACATAAGTATATGTCTTACCACAGTTCATCATTCTTATTTTTAGTTACCTTGATACTCACTGACCATACCTCCGGCAAAATAAATATTCGATCTCGTGCATAGCATTGCTTAAATTAAGCTTTCTTATTCGCCGAAGCATAAGAAACCACTTTCATCTCCTTTATCTTCTTTTGTGTTAAGACACATTTCCTTGGATAATATCACATGCTAAAATAAGTAAGGATTGTATCATTTCATGAAGCTTGAGACAAGCATAACATCCTTTCTTGTGATCCGTATTACCGTGATAAAAAAGGATATATTTTACTTTTCTTAAGTCCTTCATTTTATACTGCTTTAACAACCATACCCATATGCCCTATAATACTTTTTCTTTGTCTCCAACGAGCAATATATCATCTACGTACTGTTGGTGCTTGGATCGTTTGGTTAACATGACCCGTTAGGGTTCCATACGTTTCTAATATCAGCGGAAGCAATAAAATATGAAACGTATTACCGTTCACCTGGGTATGTTGAAGAAAGTTGATTCACACTGGCAGATTGTGCAGTCCCACGAGAATGACCATAACATCCTCGTCTGATGTCGGAATTGAATGATCTTTGTGCTCAGACGATCCTCTCTTCAACGGCCGTCAGTATATTGATCATTGAATTCTGATCACTGTGCGATTTTAAATAAATTTCGCAAGGTGGTGGACAGCAGCAGCAAACTACCTTCTGATCTTCTGCCGTATGTCCCAAGTCCGATCTCGACATCGTGTGGGCGACGATCTACGAGACCTCCTCAATCTGCTCTCAACCCTCATCACACGTGAATAATGAATTAGATTAGATTAGAGTTCTAGATAAGCTGAGGTGACTTATATACATGGGCTACAGCAGGGACCAGGAGGAGAAATTGGGTTGGGCGTCCATTGGGCTTAAGTATCCAAGCTTAGCCCAAAGCTTATACTTAAGTCCAATAATAATAATATATTCCACTAAAATATTATTGCTGCACTGCCTTTCCAATCCCAAAATTAAGTTTTGGGCTCCTTCTTATTATGAGCCCATTAGTCTCCCCATGTTTAAGATATACAATGTCCATTAATTAATTTAAGTTACTGACAACTCAATTAATTAATATCTCATCCAAGAGTAGTACCACTCAACCTCATTATCATGCCGTAATAAATTCCACCTGTAGGGTTTACATGATAATCCTTATGAGCTCCTTAAGGGGACATCATCAACCTATGACGGATACGGATTCCTTCTACAATCAACAGCACACCATAGAGACAACAATACTTCCCAACTCATCGAGTTTGTTGATTTAATTACATGTAAATCTCACCCATTGATGAATCAAAGAAATACATACTGCCCTACGTGTCGAGGTTATTGTATAGGGATTAAGAGCACGAACTTCCATAATAACAGAGATCAAGTTCTCCTATAAGTCAGTATAAGTCGAACGATCTCAAGCGGTCCTACTCAATACACACAAGTGCACTAATGTGATTCTATAGCCAAGACAAGCTAATACCAAACCACACTACAACCATCCCGATAGAGAGTCCCCGTCTATCTCGGCTGTGAGCATCTGTTTATACTTTATAAGGAAACCGATAATATGATCTTCCGCGTGTTGTCGCACAACATATTATCTACAGTATAAAGTAAGTGGACTATTGCATCGTGCATATAAATAAATTATAAGACGCAATCATTTGATCATATGATTCTCATTTCAATTAATTGTTATAATATTGTTCATACAAAAAGCTAGACTTTTAGTATACAATCCAACAATCTCTCACTTATACTAAAAGACTATGCTGTCATGTCTTCTGCCATACATCTGATTTCCACTCTCACTACACGACCATCAAAAGCTCTCGCCTTAAGGTCCTTGTAAATGGATTTACTAGGTTATCATCTGATGCAATCTAGGTGACAACAACCTTCCCCTCATCATACGATTTCTCGTAATAGGTGGTACTCGCGCTCCATGTGTTTAATTTCCTTATGGACTTGTGATTCCTTCAAGTTTGCAACTGCACCAATATCATCAATATAAATTGTGATAATCTTGGGCAAATTTAGAATCACATCAAGGTCCATCATGAAGTTTCTAGAGTCATACAGATATTTTGGCTGCCTCATAGGCTGCAATTTATCATCTTTCCATGATGGAATTCGGAGTCTGAAATATATTTCTATGTAACACTCCTCCACACTATGACTCAACTTCTTAAAATTAAACAAATAACCTTGAGGTGGATTTACTGCCGTCCAATCCGACTAAAAAATACGAATCTACGTAATCCATAAGAAGCAGTGAATCTGCCCTGTAAGCCTACATATAATTTCCAGTCCTTCTCAGGCACTTCATATATGTCTTACCACAAATCATCATTCTTGTTCCGGGTTACGTTGATATCCACTGTTCATGCCATCGGCAAAACAGTTATCCAATCTCGTGCATAGCATTCCTTAGATTAAGCTTCCTCATTTGCCGAAGCATAAGGAACCACTTTCATCTTCTTTATCTACTTTTGTGTCACAAGACACATTCACTTAGATAAATTCACATGCTAAAATAAGTAAGGATCGTATCATCTTATGAAGTTTGAGATAAGCATAACATCCTTTCTTGTAATCCGTATTACCGTGATCAAAATGATATTTTTGCTCCTCTTTAGTCCTTCATATCATACCGCTTTATCAACTATACCCATACGCCCGACAATACTCTTTCATTGTCTCCAATGAGCAAGATACTATCTACGTATAGTACAAAAAATACCACCACATTTTCGTCACTCTTTTCAATACACAAGACATATCCGAGCATTGATAAAATCCATATCACTGGATTTCTTCATCAAAACGGATGTTCTATAATTTTGAAGCTTGCTTTAGTCCATTGATTGACACTTTTAACCTTAATATCAAAATGCTCTTAGCTCTTTGCAATGAATCACTCTGGTTGCTTAAGATAGATGTTTTCCTCAAGACTTCCAATAAGGAAAATTGTCTTGACATCTATTTGTTATCCCTCATATTCCATATGAGTAGCAACAGGTAAAAGAGTCCAGATCGACTTAGGCATAGCTACCGGCGAACAGGTTATCTCATAATCGAACCCTTTCTTTCTGAGTATACCTTTTTCGCAACAAGCTTTGCTTCCAAGGTTTTCACCTTACCATATGATCCTCTTTTATTTTGTATGACCACTTCCAATGGCTTTTACATCATTTAGTGTTCTTACAAGCTCCCAGATTTAATTTAGAATTCATCAATTCTATTTCAACATCATTGCACTAGCTAAGATATCACATTTCGATCTTGTAGTGCTTCGTCGTATATGTGGGTTCAATCCATGTTTACTAGGGATTAAGTCTTACGACTCTCTCAAAACATGTATCAAACAGGTTGTCGAACATCCCTCCCACTACGACAAGACATTACATGCAATTGTGTATCAGACGTGACATGCGTTGCAGTTTACCTTGTGGTATATCCTCTTGCACAATTTGTACTAATACTTTGTGTTTTCTTCTCACATCCTTTAGGATAACTTATAAATGGGTATGTGATTTATTACATAGTCCCTTTTCAAAAATCTAGTGTTTGTGTTAACAATCACCCTTCAATCTTTTAGACTAAATAAATTACTTTCATTTTTATAGCATATCCCACAAGCAGACAAACATTCAAATGAATTACTGTTTCTAGGGCTTATCAATAAAATGAATTAAGTAATTCCAAATAATTCATCATCCATCTAATCATTACCATAAGAGTCTTATTCCTTCTATCCACCACACCATTCAGCTGGGGCTTGCCCGGTGTAGACCACTTGAGATTTAATCTCAACCTCTGATTAATAGCTCCTAATTATCCTAAGAGATACTCGTAATGACGATTAAATCGTCATTACTTGATATATTTTCCATGATGCTTTACTGTACCAACCTTGCAATTCTTGAATAAATCAAAGAACTTAGACATGCAATGCATCAAATAAATATATCGGTATCTAGAATAATCTTCGATTATTCATTACCACCTCTCGCCTGGATAATATTAGGTCCGCTTGAATCAGAATGAACTAATTCCAACATATATATCTTTGGCTCTACACCCCTTTACCTTGAAAAGGTAATTAATCATTTTTACTTCAAAGTAAGACTCGCAAGTCCGATAGTTTCCACTTCAGATAAACCTTACGGTCCATCTGCTATCAACTTTTGAGTCCTACTCAAGTAAAATGATCTAGTCTTAGACGCCAAATGCATGTTTAGTTCATCTCCGAAGGTTCTTTTCTCTTACTAAGATCAGAAGATGCATTATTAATTACTATTTGTTGCATATGTGGAATATACATGATTTAAGAGTATACAAATTGTTCACCAACGTACCATAACAGATTACAACTCTATCCTTCATTATAATGACCATGTCAATTAAATGAAATGGAGTATCCATCTATTAATGCATAGAAACCAAATCAAATTCTTTCTATGAAAACGTACGTAAAGATAATTTCACAAAATCAAACATTTATTCATATCGTAAGATAAATAAACAACTCCCACTGCAACAGCCACTACTCTCGTAGTATTACCCATGTATAAAATAATCTTATCCTCACTTAGTAATAAACATTTAGTGATTCCGGTATCTACACAACGTATCAGTAGGTGCCATCACTAATCATGCTTCAACGACTACTAAGTAAGATTCTATCTTAGTTCAACATCTTGATGAAATTGAATTTTTTTCACCATATGTTTTATCAGAAGTTCCCCACCATATACAAACTCTTTGTAATTCAGGTGGAACTTGCTCAAAACATTTAGGTAAACAATGAAGAATAAAACTGACTTAGGTTTCCCCTTCAACTTCTATTCCATGTATTTCCAATTCATTCATCAAATGCAATCATGACCTACCGCCTTTTAACTTACTCAAGTATCCGAAGAGTTAAATGAGACCATCATATTTCTATAAATCTCTTATCTCTTCACCGGAGACTTTAATATGCATCATGATAAGTCTTTTGTGAGAACACACATGTATTTCTTAAGCAGTAAAATTAGAATCCAAGATTCTTTTCTAATCATCTAATTTTGGACCAGTAAATATAATTTCTCTTTGTCAACCATAAGTGAAATAAAACTATTTGAAATTCAGAGAATCATAAAAAAATACACCGATCAAATCTTCGAATTTATCCATTTATATTGATTCCCTCAAAACAATATAAAATATAAATTCACCGACATCTCAAGCACCGTGAGTTTGTAAGCCACGATAGTGTGGACGTTTACAAACCCGAACATTTACAAGAGAAGGTTTTACCCATTAATTTCATTTGTCAACCTAACTTTATGACAAAATAATTAATAGTCGGTTCCTCTTTAGCCATGCAAATAAAAGCAGTGACTCCGATGGGGAGGATACTTATTATTTACACCTAAGTGTACACCATTATTTGACCCCAAGTCCATTGCGCGAGCTTATGTGCCTTACAGATGGAGAAGTACACACGCGCTCAGATAACTTCCTACAGTCATCAATTATAAGTCTGTACAGTGATCCGCACATGAACTCATCCGATAGGAAGGAAGGTCTATGCCAACACGCAAGTTCATGTACATCACATTACAAACATAATTTTAAAGAAGCCTGTTCCAGCAATATCCATGAATAAACTCATCCGATGGGGAGGAAGGCTCTAATACCGACGCGCAAGTTTATTCACATTGCTAACAAACCAATAATGGAGGCCGCGAGAATTAATTACCAATCCCCTCTCCCACTTAGTTATTTAAAACCAAGGGTTTTTACATGCATATAATATTCAGAATAATATACGCAACCTAGCATGCTCATACTTCCAAATATATAATAATAATTGACCAATAAAACAATTATAGACGTTATATATAAGGAAATAAATTGCCAAAAATAAGTTGACTTGATCAACACTCCAACATACATGCATATAATATACCAAATATAATACGCAATCTAGCATGCTTCTATTTAAGACAATAAATCATAGATAATCATGCATACATATATAAAAATAATCAATTAATAAATCAATTATGACAGTTATATAACAGCGAATTCGATTGTTCGCCACCAATCACGAATGCGGACAACTGCGATGGGGATTGACCTCCCCGCAGCCTGCTCCACCACTCCGGCACCCTGCCCGATCATATTGTGAAGACTCACGCGAAATATGATACAGACCAGTCGAACTTGATGCAAACTCGCTAGAACCTAGTGCAGAGTCGATCGAACCTGATGCAGCATCGATCGAACCTGATGCAGACCAATCGAACCTGATGCAAATCTGCTCGAACCTGGTGCAGCATCGATCGAACCTGATGCAGACCAATCGAACCTGATGCAAATCTGCTCGAACCTGGTGCAGCATCGATCGAACCTGATGCAGACCAATCGAACCTGATGTGAATCTGCTCAAACCTGGTACAGCATCGATCGAACCTGATGCAGATCAATCGAACCTGATGCAAATCCGCTCGAACTGTCGCTCGTCCAAGGGCCTACTTGCACGGTACCAAGGTTAGCCCAACGCGCAACATCAAACTATACCTACTGTCGTTCTGGGTTCGCAACTGTAGGGACCAGGGAATCCAATCTCCACCATCCAGAATGTACTCCTATGAGTTCTGAACATTTTGTCCAAATTACAGGTCGATCCAACGGTTAGTTTACGAGAAACTGCTCTTTTCCCTCGACTGCGCAGAACAGAATCACCCAAAAACCTGCTTCTGTTTTCGGCGTATTCCCGACAACACAAAGCTTCAAATACGATCTTTACCGTTCAGAATGTACATCCACAAAATCCAAATGTGCTAACCAAAATTCAGGCTGATCCGGCGGTTGAAACTCCGGTTATTGCCTCTGCAATATCACTGCGCTGGATTTTCTCTCAATTTCTTCCTTCCATGTGAAATTGACGAACAGTTTTCGTCGAATCCTCTCACACACAACCATCGACGAACAGATATGATATAGGGTATATTTCACATAGGAATATTCATGGTTTGTGCAGTAAAACCAAAACTTTAAACATGCGATCCTAATTTCAAAAAATTAATCACATAAGCCCTAGCCTAACGTTTCACGCTTCACCACGAAAACGAAGCTCTGATACCAATTATTGGTGCTTGGATCATTTGGTTAACATGACCCGTTAGGGTTCCATACGTTTCTAATATCAGCGGAAGCAATAAAACATGAAACGTATTACCGTTCACCAGGGTATGTTGAAGAAAGTTGATTCACGCTGGCAGATTGTGCAGTCCCACGAGAATGGCCATAACTTCCTCGTCTGATGTCGGAATTGAATGATCTTTGTACTCAGACGATCCTCTCTTCAACGGCTTTCCGTCAGTATATTGATCATCAAATTCTGATCACTGTGAGATTTTAAATAAATTTCATAAGGTGGCGGACAGCAGTAGCAAACTACCTTCTGATCTTCTGCCGTATGTCCCAAGTCCGATCTCGACATCGTCTGGGCGACGATCTACGGGACCTCCTCAATCTGCTCTCAACCCTCATCACACGTGAATAATGAATTAGATTAGATTTGGGTTCGTGAGGTGACTTATATACATGGGCAACAGCAGGGACCAGGAGGAGAAATTGGGTTGGGCCTCCATTGGGCTTAAGTATCCAAGCTTAGCCCAAAGCTTATACTTAAGTCCAATAATAATAATATATTCCACTAAAATATTATTATTGCACTGCCTTTCCAATCCCAAAATTACGTTTTGGGCTCCTTCTTATTATGAGCTCGTTAGTCTCCCCATGTTTAAGATATACAATGTCCATTAATTAATTTAAGTTACTGACAACTCAATTAATTAATATCTCATCCAAGAGTAGTACCACTCAACCTCATTATCATGCCGGAATAAATTCCACCTGCAGGGTTTACATGATAATCCTTATGAGCTCCTCAAGGGGATATCATCAACCTATGACGGACACGAATTCCTTCTACAATCAACAGCACACCATAGAGACAGCACTACTTCCCAACTCATCGAGTTTGTTGATTTAATTACATGTAAATCTCACCCATTGACGAATCAAAGAAATACATACTGCCCTACGTGTCGAGGTTATTGTATAGGGATTAAGAGCACGAACTTCCATAATAACAGAGATCAAGTTCTCCTATAAGTCAGTATAAGTCGAACGATCTCAAGCGGTCCTGCTCAATATACACAAGTGCACTAATGTGATTCTATAGCCAAGACAAGCTAATACCAAACCACACTACAACCATCCCGATAGAGAGTCCCCGTCTATCTCGGCTGTGAGCATCTGTTTATACTTTATAAGGAAACCGATAATATGATCTTCCGCGTGTTGTCGCACAACATATTATCTACAGTATAAAGTAAGTGGACTATTGCATCGTGCATATAAATAAATTATAAGACGCAATCATTTGATCATATGATTCTCATTTCAATTAATTGTTATAATATTGTTCATACAAAAAGCTAGACTTTTAGTATACAATCCAACACGTACAGTGTACAATTTCGTCATTCTTTTCCAATACACAAGATACATCCGCGCATTGATTAAATCCATATGAGTGGATTACCTCATCAAAACAGATGTTTCATGCTCTTGAAGCTTGCTTTAGTCCATTGATGAACACTTTTAAGCTTACACACAAAATTCTCTTAGCCCTTTGCAATGAATCATTATGGTTGCTTCACATGGATGTTTTCCTCAAGACTTCCAATCAGAAAAGCTGTTTTGACATCTATTTGTTATTCCTCATATTTTATATAAGTAGCAATATATAAAAGAGTTCGGATCGACATAAGCATAGCAACCGGCGAACAGGTTTTCTCATAATCGAACCCTTTTTTCTGAGTATACCATTTCGCAACAAGCTTTGCTTCCAAGGTTTTCACCTTACTATTTTATCCTCTTTTATTTTGTATGACTACTTCCAATGGCTTCTTACACCATTTAGTGGTCGTACAAGCTCCCACATTTTATTTAGAATCTATAGACCCTATTCCAGAATTCATTGCATCTTGCTAAGATATCGTATTTTTATCTTGTAAAACTCCGTCGTATTCATGGGTCAATACCATATTTACTAGGGACCAAGTCTCACGATTCTCCCAAAACATATATCTTACGGGTTGTCGAACAATCCTCCCACTACGACAAGGCACTACACGCAATTGTGTATCAGACGTGACACGCGTTGCAGTTTACCTTGTGGTATCTCCTCTTGTACAATTGGTACTAATACTTTGTGTTTTCCCTCTCACTTCCTTTAGAACAACTTATACATAGGTTTGTGATTTATTACATAGTCCCTTTCCAAAAATCTAGTGTTTGTGTTTAAAATCACTCTCCGATCTTTTGGACTAAATGAATCACCCTTCATTTTTCTAGGATATCCCTCAAACAGACAAACATTCATACGAAATACTGTTTCTTAGGGCATATCCATAAAATGAATTTAATAATTGCAAATAACTCATCATATATCTAACCACTACCATATGAGTCCTTCTCTTATCAGGTTTAGAAGACGCATTATTAATTTCAAATCATTGCATCCGTAGGATAAACATGATTTAAGAGTGTACAAATTGTCACGAACATACCATAACAGATTATAGCTTCATCCTTCTTTATAATGACCATGTCATTTAAATAAAATGGAGTATCCATTCGTAAATGCATAGAAACTATAATGAAATTCTTTATGTGGAAACGTACTTAAAGATAATTTCACATAATCAAACGTTTATTCCTATCAGAAGATAAATAAACAACTTCCACTGCAACAGTCACTACTTTCGTAGTATTACCCATGTACTTAATAATCTCATCATCACTTAGTTGCATGCTTTTATTGATTCCGGTATCTACACACAACGTGTCAGTAGTGCCATCACTAATCATGCTTCAACAACTAGTGAATGAGATACTAACCTTGTTCACATCTTGATGAAACAGGATTTCCTTCTCCACATGTTTTGTCAGAAGTTCCCCACCATATACAACCTCTCGTATTTCAGGTAGAATTCTCTCAAAACATCCAGGCAAATTATGAAAAATAAATTGATCTAGGTTTCCCCTTCAATTTCTACTCCAAGCATTTCCAATACATTCATCAAGCTATCCATGATCTCTTGCCTTTCTAACTTACTCAAGTATCCGAAGAGTTGCATGAGACTATCATATTTCTATGAACCTCTCACCTCTCCACTAGAGACTTTAATAGGCATCACAAAATATCCTTAGTGAGAACACATTTTTATTTTCCTAAGCAGTAAAGTATAAAACCAAGATTTTTTTCTAATCATCTAATTTTTTACCAGTAAATATGTTTCTTTTAGTAAACAATAAACGAGATAAAAATATTTGAAATTACAGAGAATCACATATAAATACACTGATCAAATCTTAGAGTTTATCCATTTATATTGATTCCCTCAAAACAATATAAAAAAATTCACCGACATCTCAAGCACCGCGAGTCTGCAAGCCACGATAGTGTGGACGTTTACAACCCCGAACATTTACAAGAGAAGGTTTTACTCATTAATTTCATTTGTCAATCTAACCTCATGACAAAATAATTAATAGTCGGTTCCTCTTTAGTCATGCAATTAAAAACAGTGACTCTGATGGGGAGGATACTAATTATTTACATCTAAGTGTACACCATTATTTGACCCCAAGTTCGTGGCTCAAGCTTATGTGCCTTACAGATGGAGAAGTACACACGTGCTCAGATAACTTCCTACAGTCATCAATTATGAGTTTGTACCAATGAACCACATATAAACTCATCCGATAGGGAGGAAGGCACTATAGCCAACACGCAAGTTCATATGCATCACATTACAAACAATAATTATTTAATGAAGTATGTACCAGTGATCCGCAAATATACTCATCCGATAGGGAGGAAGGCACTATAGCCAACACGCAAGTATACTTGCATCACATTACAAACCAATAATGGAGGCCGCAGAAATTATTTATCAATCCCCTCTCCCACTTAGTTATTTAACACCGAGGGTTTTTACATGCATATAATATTCAAAATAAAATATAAAACCTAGCATGCTCCTATTACGGTACATAAGGTTGTAAATCAAAAAACACATGCATCTATATATAACAATAATCAATAAATAAATCAATTATCAACAGTTATATATCAGCGAATTTGATTGTTCGCCAGCAAACACGAATTTGAGTAGTTGCGACTGTGTAGAGCCCCAAAACCTAAATTGACTTTCCACACAGAAACTAAGCTCGACTCGAGCAGTATGCCAAGCTAAAGCTCGACACGAGCTTTACCACCGAGCTCGCCTGTGTATTCCAATCCTCAGCTCCGTGCACAGATCTGCGCGCACTGCTTGGCAATGTTCACTTCACCCAGCAACTAACGAGCGCCTAGCACAACTCAAGAACAGGCTGCCATGCACTATGCCTGCTCGTCAGCCAGCCTCCGTCCCACGTCCTGCATCATGCGCGAATCGCCATGCACCAGCCCACAACCGTTCGCATCAAGCAAGTCATCAGACGCCCATCTGTGCACATCCAGCATGCGGCCGTGCACAACCGCCCAACCATCCCTTGATCATACTCGTTCCAGCCCATCACCACGTCGCACGCCTTCAGCAGCCATCAGGAATCTTCCATGTGTCCAGCTGCTCACCACAGTGGTCCCTTCATACGCCGCCTGCACCTACTGCACCCTGCCGTGTGACGACAACACGTTTTCATGCATGCCAACAAGCGTGTCTGCTTGCTCACATTTTGTTTGGCCATTGTGCTATCTCGCCCGGAATGCTGAAAGACTCATCCGGACCAGCCATCACGTGTGCTCAGCGCGTAGCCCGCCGCCGTGTACATGCCTGTTTGCCAATGGGCATCTCCGTCCGACGATGACCACACCACTCGATTGTGTGCTAGTCAACACGTCGGCACGCCTGGCAACAGCCTTGCAGAATCCACTGGCCAGCATCCAGAGCCGTCGGACACCATGCTTGCCCAGCACGCCAAGGAGACTCGACCGGAAGCTGGTGCAGACCCGCTAGAAACTCAGGGTAGACTCGATCAGAATCCACCTGGGCTCGCCCGAAAATCCATTAGGACTCGCCCGGAATCCCAATCTGACTCGCCCGGAACCGGCTCGCCTGGGTCGTGTCTCGCACAGTAGCCATCTTGTACCAGCCCCGTCCGCCACCGTAGATACCTTTCAGTCGGCACCCTACAGCGGAACTGGTCCAGCAGGTCTTCTTCACTCCGCTTCCGTATTGCCGCTGCATCCTTCGATGATGTCGCCATGATCACACCGTCTCAGGCATGCTAACATCGTACAGCTTTGCCAAAGACCATGACTGGTCGCTGCCATCCGACTCCTTTCGCCGATGTACTATCAGCCACCAACAGCCAGCCTATGTCGCGCATCCTTTCGGCGTTGATCGCTCCGAACGCATTCATCCACTGCTATCGTTCATCGACTTTTCTGACAGCGGCGTGATCCTTCCGATAACGACTTTCATCCATCGTTTTTCACAATGGAATTATCACAGGTGCATTCATGTGCCGTGATCAACAGGTAGGGTTTTCCAAAATATCAAAATATTCTAAAACCTTAATTTCATGTAAGACACATAAACCCTAGCCTAACGTGTCACGTTTCACCATAAAATCGAAGCTCTGATACCAATTGTTGGCATTTGATCATTTGGTTAACATAAACCGTTAGGGTTTTATACGTTCCTAACAGTCAGCAGAAGCATGAAAACAAGAAACGTATTACCTTCCACCAGGGTATGTTGGAGAAGAAGGATTCCGCCGGCAGCCTGTGCAGCCTCACCGTTTTGGGCATAACTCCATCGTATGATCTCTGAATTGAGTGATCTACGCACTAAAATGATCCTGTCTTTCGTGGATTTCCGTCAGTATATCACACTTTGAATTCTGACTTCTGAACGATTTTATAAAAATCATAGAAGTTGGCGGACAGCAGCAGCAAACGACCTTCCGATCTTTTGCTGTATTCCCTAGTCCAATCTCGACGTCGTGTGGGCGACGATCCTCGAGATCTTCTCAATCTGCTGTTTCCTAACCCCCTTCATAATGTTAGGCATGAATTATTAATTGATTAGGGTTTTCGGACAGCTGAAATGACTTATATATGGGCTACAGTAGGGACCAGGAGGAGAAATTAGAGTTGGACCTCCATTGGGCTTAAGTATCTAAGTTTAGCCCAAAGCTTATACTTAAGTCAAATAATAATAATATATACCACTAAAATATTATTACTGCACTACCGTTCTAATCCCATAATTACATTATGGGCTCCTTCTTATTATGAGCCCGTTAGTCTTCCCATGTTTAAGATATACAATGCTCATTAATTAATTAAGTTACTGACAACTCCATTAATTAATATCTCATCCGAGGGTAGTACCACTCAATCTCATTATCATGCCAGAATAAATTCACCTGCAGGGTTTACATGATAATCCTTATGAGCACCTCAAGGGGACATCATCAACCTATGTCGGACACAGATTCCTTCTACAATCAACAGCACACCATAGAGACAACACTATTTCCCAACTCACCGAGTTTATTGATTTAATTATATATAAATCTCACCCATTGATAAATTAAAGAAATACATACTGCCTTACGTGTTGAGGTTATTGTATAGGGATTAAGAGCACGAACATCCATAATATCTGAGATCAAGTTCTTCTATAAGTCAGTATAAGTCGAACGATCTCAAATGGTCCTGCTCAATACATACAAAGTGCACTAATGTGATTCTATAGTTAAGACAAACTAATACCAAATCATACTACAACCACCCTGATAGAGAGTCCCCCTCTATCTCGATTGTGAGCATCTGTTTATACTTTATAAGGAAACCGATAATATGATCTTCCGCGTGTTATCGCACAACATATTATCTACATTATAAAGTAAGTGGACTATTGCACCAGACATATAAATAAATTGTAAGATGCAATCATTTGATCATATGATTCTCATTTTAAATAAATTGTTATAGCATTGTTCATACTAAAGCTAGACTTTTAGCATACAATCCAACAGGGTCATGTCGGCCAAGTCGTGCCACGCAGAGCCTCTCGTCCGCACGGGTCGTTCTACCCGTCGGCAGCCTATGCAACCTCACGGTTTTGATCATAACTTCTTTATCCGAACTCCGATTGAGGTGATTTTTGCACTCACGTGATCCTCCTTCTTTGGCTGTCCAATCATATAAAGAACTCACGAAAATTCACCCATTGGAGAGTGGCACGATTCATGCAAGAGTGGCACAAGTCGAGCTATTCCGGAGCGTGCTGGGTAGTGGTGGCCTCTCATGCTACATGTGGTCGGTACGAGTGACTTAGTGGCCAGCACGAGTCGTGCCTTGCTGCACTAGAACTTTCTTTCGCACATTTTCAACCCCAAATTCCAATTTTGCTCTTTTTTTACTCTCATTTTCCACCTAAAAATTCGAAATAACACATCACATGCATCTGTATCACAAATATCTGCAATTCAACCAAAAGATGCTCAAGTACGGACATAAATTCCACAAAACGGTACTAAATCGGACCCTAAACACGCAGATTTTCACACTAAACAAGGGTCGTCCCAAAAAGGCCCCCGTTATCACACCGCTCTGGTGATGTCCTCCTGCTCTATGATGGATAAAGGTAAACACAGATGGACATGCGAAGGCTGCTCTATGTACTATAGCAGGTGCAAGAGTTTACAGAAATTGTAGAGGTTTCCCTCTTGGTTGTTTTATGTTGGCTATGAGACTGGTTTTACTTTTGAGGCGGAGCTTGCTAACTTCTTTGCTGGCTATTGAAATAGCCTTTGATAGAGGTTGGACTTCACTATGACTGGAGTTTGACTCCACTTATGTTATCCATGCTCTTACTTCGAATTGGCCTGAAGTTCCTTAGAGACTTATGGCTCGCTGGAGAAAAGGGAAGGATATTATTCAGGATATGGCATTCAGGGTTTCACAAATCTATAGAGAGGACAATGCGGCTGCTGATAATATTTCATCTATTGGGGTGATTTTACTTGGCATGATGTTGTTCCCCCTGCTGTTCTCCGTCATTTACATACGGATATGAAATTCGAATACTTCAGAATCAAATGATGATTCTGAGTATTATTCTTGGCCTCATTCTTTATACCCGTGCGACTAGGAGTGAAGGGAATTTCGTCTTCCAGGTGGCGAAGTCGCCGGGTATCTCAGATGATAATGCTTCTTTTTTCCTTGGTTCACTCTATTTCTCTATTAAGATTGTGATGCATTTTTCATTTATCGACAGTTATTGGAGATCCTCTTGGTGGATTTGGCCCTTTCTCTCATGCATTGCTCTGGATAGGTCTATGTTTGATGGTGGGTTTTTTTACTCCATTTTCTAGAAGGTGCTTTTTTCCTCAATATGGTTTTTCCCACTAGGTTTTTCTATGTAGAGGTTTTTAGTGAGGCCCTTCGGGTGGAGGGAGGTCTACTGTCACTTGGCTAGCCTATTTTTTTTTGTCATAGGTTTCATTTTCAGTTGTACATCTGGCTTTGCAAGTATAGGCTTCTTAATCTTAGACTTAGCCTCGTCAGTATGGGTTTCAGGATTCCTTATACTTGTTGCCCTGTGCCATGCATCTTTTATTAGTCCGTGTCATGTACTTTTCTTTTAATTTGGTTCTATGGTATTGCATAGTTTTATATATATATATATATATATATATATATATATATATATATATATATATATATATATATATATATATATATATATATATATATATATATGTCCATCCGTCCCATGCGAAATGTGCTTTTACTTTTTCATATGAATTAAGGAGTATTATTATTTATGTGTAGTTTGTAGTTGCATTAGTAGATATGTGTGGGTCACATGTGTGTAGAAAATGAAATGGAACTCTTTGGATGGAATGCTTAAAATGAAAAAAATTGACTCTTTGGGTGGGATGGAGGGAGTATATATGTATCATAATACCACAAAACACTTACGATTCTTTGAGTAATATTTTGCCTATAGAATAGTATCTACTCCCTCCGTCTGCTAATAAGGTATTTATTTTGTCATTTTTGTTGTTCATTCAAAAGATATTCATTTCCCTTTTTAGAAAAATGACCTCACACATATCAACCACTCACTACTAATATAACTACACACTTTATATAAAATAAATATTACTCTCCTTAATTCACGTGAAAAAATAAATGAGTACATTATTTATAAACGGAGATAATATTACTCTTTTGTATACAATAAATTGCGTTCAAGACAAATGGTGAAATTTAATAATATCAATAAATAATTAGTAGGGAGTGAGAGAGAAGTTTCTCGAGAATGGTGTAGTCATGATACAAATCAAATTGTTATGCCTCTAGCATATACCATCGTCGATCCTAAAAAATTCAAATTTTTAAGATTGTTTCTTAATTAATTTGTTAGGCATGTAGTCAGTAGTCAATAGCGGAGAAAGTTTATATCTCATTTCACATAAAGCATATATGCATATTAAAGACAGTTGATTATGTTCAAGAATTCAATCAATCGATTAATGTAGATCTTTATGGCCTGAGACATGTCACATATAATTTCAACACTAAAATTTTATGAAATTAAAGGACTTGTGTTTCTGAGCAGAGACATACTTGAGCAAAAATAAATTTATAATTCATGACAAGTGAAAAGTTTTAATGAGAAGTGATACTTAATTGATGAAAAGTAATAATTATGTAGTGAACTATTTTATTAACAATTTATAGTATAAATAAAAAATTAATATTAACATTATTAATGAAAAATGATAACTAATTAAGAAGTCGTAAAATAGTCTCATTATCCGATTGTTTCACGCAAGGGTGGCCCAAAAAATCATTTTCCTTTCTCATACTCTAATTCAATTTTTAAAAATTCACGCATTGGTCCACCTAGTATACTTTATAATTTACTCCCCCATCCCATAATACTTTTCAAATTTACTATTCCGCGTTGTTTAAAAAAGTTACACTTTTTGACTAACTTTATTGACTTTTGAGGGTATTGTAGTATTTTACGTAATAAAAAATACTCCCTCCGTTCCACACTTATGTTCACACTTTTTGTTTTCGTCTGTCCCACACTTATTTTCACCACAAAAAAAATGAAACTTTACATTAACTAACAACCTCAAGACTGACCTTAATTTCAAAAATATCACTCTCACCAAACATACATAACAAATTTTATAATTTATTTATTACATAAAAATACCACAATACTTCTAAAAAGTCAATAAAATTGGTCAAAAAATAACTTTTTTTAACTCTGTATCTACAGTATCGGCGAGCTTAAGTTCGGGGTGGAGGGAGTATAAAGTAATGATATGTGTGTGAAAATTGAGTGATAAATTTGAAATTAAAGGAAAATTTGAGTTTATCGGATAAAGTTTTTTTTTTAATAGATTTTGCGGTAGAATTAAATGGAAAAGTGTTGAAAGGCAGTATTTGGTATAAAAAAATTTCATATTACATAAAACTTACAATTCTTTTAACTTCATTATAAGGCTACAACTTATATAGTGAGTAGTAGTATATTTTATTAAAATTTGCCTATAGTGAGTAGCACGTTGAGAGTACAATAAACTGTGTTCCAAGATAAATGATGTACAATAAGAACAGCAATAATTAATAGATGGGGGCTTGAGAGAAGTTTCTCGAAAGTTAAGGGACTGAAATAAATGTGGATGGTGTGTTGCCACTCCACCGACTGCTAAACGGTACACATGGCAAAACCACGGCGGTTCTTTTACTTTCTTTTATCTTTCACTGGCCCCTTTTGGCTAATTTCATGCCAACGCATTACCCCCAAATCACCCTAATATTTATCCATTTCCTCCTCCAACAAATAAATACACGCATATCTTTCTCTATTCTTGGAGCTTCAAAAGATGGAGGCCAGAAATGGGTTATTAGGAAATGAGGAAGATGGGTGTGGGTGTATATTAGACGACAGGGAGAATGAATTAGTGATGAGTTCCGTGAAGGAGGAGATATTCGACGGAGACGACGGCGGAGTGGCGGTGGCGAAGCCGATGGAAGAGCTGAGGGAGTTTGGGCCGGCGCCGTTTCTGAAGAAGACGTTCGAAATGGTGGATGATCCGGAGACGGACGACGTCGTATCGTGGAGTGGGAGCAGGGCGAGTTTCATTGTGTGGGACCCTCACAAATTAGCCACGCTTTTGTTGCCCAAACACTTCAAGCACAATAATTTCTCCAGCTTCGTCCGCCAGCTCAACACCTATGTATGTTGTTACACACTCTCTCTCTCTGCTGCTCTCTGCTGCTTTCGTTATAATTTTTTTATGGGGTTTTAGTTTACCCCACTCTAATTCATTTAAATTCAAGTTCAAATTAAATTAATGGTATGAATATAGACGAATTAATTTTTTAAAAATTAAAATGGTGTGTATCTATTAAACTTCCTTTGATACTATCTTCAACATCAAAGTGAGTAGGGATACTCTCCTAGGGGAAATTGAGTTATGGTAAATTGAGTGAAGTATCACTAATCCATTGATTTTTATTGAAATTTGGATAAAAAAAGATTTTTTTTTCAGCCACACTCGTGTGAGTCCAGGACCTTTTTAATTTTTATTACTAAAAAAAATTAAATTAGAAATTAATGCATCATATAAATATAAATAAAATAGGAGTATTTTTTATTTAAAAAAATGTCTTTCTTTTCTTTTTTCATTAAAGATATTGCTTTTTATTTATAATTACTTCACCCTATTTCATTAGAAATGCTTATCATTTTAATATGTAAATTCAATTTTGTGAAATGTTTTGCATAATTTGGTGTGATTTAGAAGTGATGGGATCAACTGAAATGGTGTCGCTTTATTAGAGAATTGTTCCTTTATTGGAATTTGATAGGATCAACTGAAAAAAAAAATTAATTATTATAGCGACTTTCAATTTCTAAAATATCACTTATTTATTTATTTATATTGGAAAAATGAAAAAAATGTGGATATCCGTAACATGTAGCGAGAAATTGATGCATGGAAAGCTTCACAAAAGACTAATGTTTTCTTGTATGATAACATATTCAATTTTACAAATGATGTTTAGTGAAATATTAATACAGTTAATTGGATGTTGATTATAATATTTATAATAGTTGATAAATTGTTACACAGCGATTCAGGAAGATCGACCCAGATAGGTGGGAATTTGCAAACGAAGGGTTCCAGAAAGGGAAGAAGCATCTGTTGAAGCACATAAAAAGGAGAAGGCACACCTCTCAAATGGGAGGTTCACAGCCCCGCCTCCACCCCTCTCTGGAGGCGGAGCTCGGAGAACTGAGGAGCCACCACCACGCCCTCAGAACCGAGCTCTCCAATCTAAGGCAGCAGCAACACGACACTCTGCATCATCTCGCCTCTGTCCAGCACCGCCTCCACCTCCTCGAGACGAAGCAGAGGCACACGGTCATTTTCATGATCAAAATGATGAGGAACCCCACGCTTATCAAGTGTTTGCTGGACAGGATAAGGAGTAGAAGGGGTGGTTTGAGTGGTAGAATCTTGAAGAAAAGGAGAGTGGATATGGAGAGTTATGACCACGAGTTGGAGCTCGTTGGTGCTCTTTGTTTAGACGACGAGGCGGATAGCTTTGACGTTTGCTCGGAGAATTTCGTCTTGTGGGAGAAACTCATGGAAGATGATATGATTTTTGAGGCAGGTGGAGAAGATGATGAAGCCATTAAGAATCAGTATCAATGTGAATTGGAGGACCTAACTGGAAAGCCCAAAGACATGGTGGAACTAGTTGGTTGATAAGTAGATGTAGTTAATCTAATCTCTGTTCTCTAAATTATCTAATATTACTATAATGCCCTTCATATTTCCTAAACGTATAAGAGGTGATGCTGTGTTTTCTTGGGCATTGTCAGCATTCACAATCTTATTTCGATTTCTCTCTTTGTAAATTCTTCTCTGTAAATTCTACTTATGCTTGTGTAATAATTTCTAGTGTAGCAGAATTAGAATGCAAGAAATCTGTTGTAGATTGTTAGCATGATAATAGTAGTAATAATATTTAATCATACTTGGTTTTGATAAGATCACCTAATTGCATGTTGATGCATAGACTACTTCAAAATGATCATATATGTCGGATTATGGTAGAAGAGAGTTAATTATATGAGCTTATATTTGTAACTTTTAAATTCTTTATATCCCATGGAATGTATAGAAATTTTTAATATAATCAATTTATCACAGCCACTTGATTCAGATTTCCAAAATCTTCCTTCTTGAAATGTTCAACACTAATACTTTTGGTCCAAATCAAACCTGGCCAAATCACCCATATGAAACCTTCAAAAGCAGTGAAACAATCTCTAACTAGCGATGTGGTGAATGGTAGTATACTTAACCCAGGATTGGTGTCTTTTGGCAAAACAATTATCCAAAATGTC
Organism: Pogostemon cablin; assembly: GCA_023678885.1. Classification (NCBI taxonomy): domain Eukaryota; kingdom Viridiplantae; phylum Streptophyta; class Magnoliopsida; order Lamiales; family Lamiaceae; genus Pogostemon; species Pogostemon cablin. The sequence goes on from CM042976.1 coordinate 15,705,435, forward strand.
CTTTTCTAACTCAATTGGGAAATGACAAAAATGTCTACGTCCCAACTACCACATCTACTAGAAATTTCCCAATTATGTTCGCTCACTTTTTACACGGGACAAAAGTTTTTTTTATATGAATTTAAAACGGCATCTTTATTTATTCTCCACCTCAAGTTTTTAGTAGCAGTATAACTAAAAACATGAATTTGGATACCCCTCAGCCAGTGTATTTACCATGCTGTCCCTCCAAAATGTCCAACTGGCTACTATAAGAATTTTAGCAACCTTCCCGTAACCCTCCTCCCCTGCTTCCTCACCCTATATTTCCAAAACCTAGAGACCCGCCCAAAAATTGAATTTTTTGGGAATATTTTCAAATTTTAGATGCACTCTCTCAGTCGAAACTCCTCTCAAAACCAGAGCTGCTGGAGAAAGAAAAGGTCGTCGGAGAAGAGAACTAACAGCACCGAATGAGCTGAGGAAAGAGGAAAGGCAGAGTGCATCGAAGATGCGACGGCCCCAAATCGTGAGTGGAAGCGTCTGCTGTCGCCGCTACTACAGGGCTTCGAGTTCCGTTCAATTCGTGCCCAAGGCGCGACATATGTGAGATTTGACAGTAAATCGCGTGAGGGGATGTTTCCTCTTGGAAGCGCTATCCTTGCGCTGTGGCCCCCTTTTCATTCCGACTCAAATCCTCGCTTTCTCGTGGACGGATAAATAGCTGAATTTTGGTGGATTCACCAAATACAATCCAGCACAAAGTCGCACCTTTGTTACGTGACTTCTGTGCCTTCACTTGACACTGATGTGATTATGGTTCCGGCGGGTGAGGATCTTCCCGCGCTGGGCCTTCCACCGCAAACCCCACGTCTTTCACCAAGAAACTCAAAAGATTCGAGATCAAGAAGTGTAACGCCGTTGCTCTATGGGCTTGGGGTATTATCCTAGCCCTCCATCCAACTCTTTTTTTTCCCTCTTACAATTGCTTGTATGGATTTCTGTCTTATCTGATTGCTTAAAACTAATCCCTAATTCCTGATGCAGATATTGTAGTGGATAATTGTGCCATTTGCAGGAATCATATTATGGATCTTTGTGAGTCTCTGATTCGTGCCTGTTGTCTGTTAAAGCTTGCTTGTTATGTCTACTGTTCCAATATATCTGTAATATCCTTATCACGTTTCGCTAAAGCTTTGTATACTGGGTTCATATATTGAATCCATATTCAGGAATGAATTTGGTTTTACTGGTTGATGTTTAATTGCCAATATAATTCCTTGGTCAAGTGATGAAAATGATGTTGTGTTTATAATTGATTCAAGATCTGTTTTACTTAAAGTTTTGCTTTAAGAAAGAATCATTAGAAATTTCAACTCCATCTTCTACGATTCGACTTTACTTGCTTAAAATCTGTTTATTGTCTTTAAAGTCTGAATTAAGAGTTGTATGCTTTGGAGTAGAAAGACCTGAACTTGATTCAATTCTGAGTTTCATTTGGTAAGTTAAATTCTAATTTAATTTTATTTGATTGAATGATAAAGAAGGTTAATTAAGTACTGGTCTGTTATGCAGTCTCTTTGTCCCCTCCCTGTAGTTGACAGATCTATTTCTAAGTGAGGCACTTGATGGGCATTGTCATGTGCCGTTCTAAATCTTAAACATGCCCCATCGCTGAAGCTTAGGCCATAATTGAATGCGTTCATCATTTACTGTTTACTTTAGATTTCTCTTTCAAATTTTTTGTGCTAATAAAAGGCAATGACAATCTTTCATTGGGCTATCATAGGTGAGAGTTGTTCTGTTGTGAAGGAATTGGACACAATAAAAGTGACTACTGCAGTATACCAAGACAAGACAAACATTCTTTTCTCGGTAACATCTCGAAAATTATTCCTCCAGTTCATTTGATATCTGGTGTCTTGTGGTTACTTTTATGATGCTTGGACTATTAACTTGTACAATAATATGGTCCTGGTATTGATGCATATTTGTTACATTGATTCTCATATAAGTAAAGTTTTTCGTGGTTTAGTTCAATGTTCATCCTCTTGATGTAAATATCATATAATTTGGTAAGATTGATTCAGTGTGTTTGATAACATGAAAATTAGTAGTAAAGAATGAGCTATGTATTTATGTTATTATGAGGGCTGATGATTGTTGCAGGTTGACAAATTCACCCCATTTTCATACATGCTCATCATTTTACTTAATTATACGACAAGTAGTCCTTATCTTCTAAGAACTAAATTCATCACTTAGTGCCTGTGTAGAATTTTCAAACCTCATTTGCAGGCTTGCACCAAAATTAATAGAGAATATTTGCCGTGATATTGTTACAATATCCCACATCAGTTCCACATGCAAGTGTGGAAAGACATATAAGTGGGGGTCAACCCTTTTCCTTTACCCCTGCGTGTGGAACCAATGTGGGATATTGTAACAGATATGAGTATATTTATAATCTTTATTGTATTTGCAACTCATTGACTGAGAATCTAGTGTATTTGCTCCTTGATTATTTTTACCGCACTTGTTAAAAATTTTCTGCAAATTTCATTTTTTAACCAAATATTGAGAATTGGTCATGCTCTTTATTATTTTTTTTTTTGGTGGGGTGTGAGGGTGCGGGGTTGGTAAAGTAAGTTTAAATTGTGTTGATTCTTCTATGGGTTGGAGTCTTGGAGCGGGTGGAAGACAATGCTTGATTAAGTCTTGATGAGCAACACATTACTTTCTTTTACATTTATTGGATGGAGGCTTTAGGAAGCCTAGAGATGATTGATGTTTAACTGTTGTCAGAGACCACAATATTTATTCTTCCGAGTTCTTTGTCTGCATCTGTAAATTCCTCCAAAATTGGTAATGGCGAGACTGACAGCACTTGAAGAGATTTTTATATGCTGAGATTAACTGGTGGATTCTTCATTATTTTAGATCTTCAGTGCAGTAGATGATTCATTAGCTCTTGGATTCACTATCTGCTTTCATTTACTTTTCAGGGGATGGTAGTAGTTGCTGGTAGAGCAAGAGCTGTTGTTGTAGGTGTTAATTGGCTCTAATACTGCAATGGGAAATATACGGGACTCCATGTTGAAAACTGAAGACGTAAGCTTTTCTGATTCTTTTAAACTTTTAGCAGCTGCTTCGTTAGTGGCCAAGTGGACTGTCTTATCCATTTAGAATATACTAGAAGATGGAGTTGGAGTACTGAGTACCTGGTGATTTCTTTAGCATACTGGAAATTGCAATAGCTTTGGATTTCAATTCAGTGAATGTGCATTGATTGTATCTACTAGCATAGCAGAGATGTCTATGAATTGCTGATTAAATCCTGATTCAATTGAGTCATTGACCATATGTGATGCAGGAAGTGACACCATTCTTGGTAGGAATACGCCAAAGGACGTGTAATTGTTCAACTAGTATGATTCATGGAGTTCTATGTCATTGACCATTCTTGTACTCATTATATAAAGGACAAGTGTATTATTCCAATGATAAGCACAATTCTCAAATCCTTGTAGAGAAGAAAAGAGGACATTTAATTATAGAAAATTTAATTACAGAAAATTTTGTTTAATTGTTTGCAAATTCAAAAAACTTGTAATATTTAAATTGTATTATTCTAATGATAAGTACAATGTCTTATTTTAAATGTATAAAAAAAAAGACATTTAATTATAGAAAAATTTGTTTAATTGTTTGCAAATTAAACTAGATAATATTTTTTAATTATTTTAATTTAATTTGTTTAAAGAAGGTACATTGATTATAAAAAAGAAAAGTTTTTGCACAAAGGATTATAAATGAAAACCACACTAATATTTTTATTGAAAAGATTGGTCAAAATATAAATAGTGTAAATATTTAATAATTTTTTTTTTTAGAAAATAAAGATTATACATTTTTATTTAAAAATATATTATTTAATATTAAAAAGTGAAGAATATAACTTTTGAAAAATGTAGGATTTTGGGACAACACGGTGTCCCTGAAAGTACGCAAGTTTTAGCCATAAATAAATTATTATTCAAATTCTTGTGCACCATTATTTATCTATTATTCTTTAATACATGAAAAATTACTCTTTAGATAGATGAATTATTACTCTTTTGAATAAAACATATTACTCTTTAAAGAGTACTCCCTCCGTCTCATTTCAATGTTTACATATTTCTATTTTGAGCGTCTCATTTCAATGTTTACGTTTCTTTTTTTGGAATATGGAACCCACTTAAAACAATTAATATATCACCATGGTCCCCACATCCAATACTAATACACATACTCACTTTACATTAAATATTACTCCCTCCGTCCCAGAGAATTTACAAAGGAAAGGTGAAGGGTTCTCTGGGACGGAGGGAGTATATCTTTCCACCCACTATTTATTAGAATACTATACTCCTTAATCAACGTGCAAAAAGAAAACGTAAACATTGAAATGAGACGTTGAGAGTAATTTTTTAAACTAAAGAGTAACTTTACAAAAATATGATTCACTTGTGAACTCAATTCACACTATACTCACTTAAAAATTTAATTTGTGAAGAGATAATTACTCCCTCCGTCCCATAATACTTTTCACGTTTACTATTCCATATTGTTTAAGAAAATGCGCACTTTTTGACAAATTTTATTGATTTTGGAGGGTATTGTAATATTTTTAGATAATAAAAAAGTATAAAGTAATGATATGTGTGTGAAAAAGGAATGACAAATTTGAAATTAAAAGAACTTTTGAGTTTGTTAGATAAAGTGATGTTTCATTTTTTGAGGTGTGAAAGATTTTATGGGACAAACAAATAAGGAAAGTGAGAAAGATTTTTTGGGACGGAGGGAGTATATTTTATAAGTCCAAAACAAAATATTACTCCTTCCGTCCCGTTTTACGTTTACTATTGTACATTGTTTACAAAAAATTACTTTTTTGACTCACTTTATTAACTTCTAAAAGTATTATAGTATTTTTAGATAATAAATAAAGTAAAAAGTAATGTTATGAGTGTGAAAAAAGAGTGACAAATTTGAAATTAAAGTAACTTTTGAGGTTGTTGGATAAAGTTGAGTTTCTTTTTTTTAGGTCCGAAAGTTATTGGGACAAATAAATAAGAAAAGTGTGAAAGCTGTAATGTCACATAGTATTATTTATTGTTTGCTAAAGTATATTAAAAGTTGGTCTTATGTAATTGGTATTTTTGATGGCGGATTAATTTGCTCAATTTATTTAATTTTATTTTTTAATGTGTCGTTATAATATAATCTTAAAGGTTTGTCAAGGTCTTGTTAAATTGAATAAAAAAAATGGCGAAAAAAAAATATACTCCCTCTATCCCGTATCAAGGGTGCATTTTGCTTTTTTGCACGTAGATTAAGGAGTATTATTATTTAATTTGTAGTGAGTAGTTGTATTAGTGGGAGTGTGAACCTCATGTTTTAATTGTATTAGTGGGTGAGTGTGGGACCCATGTGTATAAAAAAGGAAAGACAACCCTTTGGGAGGGATGAACAAAATGAAAAAAAGAGACCCTTGATGCGGGACGAAGGAAGTATTTATTTTCCTAATAAGGAGTCATTACAATGTTACCTTCAATGTGGAGCTTTAATATACATATCCAATGGCGGAGGACTAGGGGGGCGCTGGCGCCCATGTAAATTGTAATATTTAATATACACGTACAAGTTATACTCAAGGATGGTCGAGTGGTTTTGCAACCCTGTTTAAGGTAAGCGGTCATGTGTTCGAGTTTACCCCTTCTCTTTCCGTGACTCTTTTAATTTTCTTATTAATTTATTTAATTCTACACTTGTTTTATATTTTCTTACTCTTTTATTAATTTTTTTTCTGTTAACTTTTAATTTCTTACTCTTTTATTTAATTTTTTTTTCTAACTTTTAATCTAAATATAATAATAATAAATTTATTTTATTTATGATATACAATATAATACTCTTTCTCTTTAAAATCATTCACCCTTTACTCATACTTAAAAAAAAACAAAAAAAAATCTAGAAAGTACTTGTATCTAATTTTAAAAATGTCAATATTTTTAATGCAAAATATAATTATGTGTTATGTAAAACTATCATTTTTCTAAAAATAATCAATAAAATTTTGTAAAAAATAATTATTTTTTCTTAAACTACATGAACGAATGATTTCATAAAGACGGAATTTTTTTTAGTACTATTTTGGACCCCCTAACCTCAATTCCTGGCTCCGTCACTGTACATATCAAGCATGTTACTATTCCCATTGGGTTGCCTTTGATGACGTTGCATATTATTATTTCAATGTAATCGGGATACATATTGTATATATGAAATGGATATGAATAACATTCTAAACACAACCCCTAAAATTCTACTTAAACCCCATATTCTTTAAAGCTACATATTATTGATTAAAAATGCTCAAATATGCTCAATGTTGCCCCTAAGGTTGCCATTAATGTTGCCTATTATATTTACATACCAGGATATGTTATCTATCAACAAGATAATAATAACATTCTAACTCAACCCCTGAGACCCTAACTAGGTAATATACCTAAACTTTTTACGGGGTTGGGATAGAGATGCGACGTGAAAAACGCTGAAGCAGGTTACTGTTGCCCTAGAGTTACCATTAATGTTCCCTATAATACTAGGATACCAAGTATCGCAAATTGATATTAATAACATTTTAAATCTAACCCCTAAGACCCTAATTAAACATCGTACTTATGGATTTGGGAACAAAGATGCTTGGTTAAAAATATTGAAGTAGGTCAATGTTGTTCCTGGAGTTGCCATTAATGTTGGTGCAATAACTTTTTTTTTTTCAATTTTACTCCTACAACAATTATTTTTGTAATACTTATAGTTAAAAACTTATTTTTGTATGCTTCATTTTTTTCTACTAACAACTTATCTTATTTGATGAAACAATTTTATAGTTATACATATACTTGATAATTTTGTTCGTCAATTGATTGACAATTTTTTAAGATTGCGTGGTTAGGTTATGAGTTTTATATTCACTGTAATACTTTAAGCAAATAAAAATAAGACATTTAATTATAGAATACTTTGTTTAATTGTTTGCTGAAATATTTTAATAATGGGGCATATAGTTGGTAATTTTAATTATTTAACATACATGCACATTATTTAGATGTGCCACAAATTATAATTTATATTATTATCAATTTATTTATTTTTCTGAAAAAGTTGGTCGTAGGTATTCATTTAAAAACCCTCATTTAAAAACCCTCAAGCAGGTCAATATTTATTTTTGGGTTACCATGATGTTGCTTGTTATATTTATCATTCTAAACTCAACCCTACTTAAACCCCTTATTATTTATAACTACATATATTTGGCTAAAAACACTAAAGCAAGTCAACGTTGGTCATGGAGTTGCCAATAATGTTGCCATAAATGTTGCATCTTATATTTACCATATCCGGACACCTACTTCATCGACTGGATATTAATAACATTGTAAACTCAACCCCTAAGACCATACTTAGGTGCCCTACTAAACCTTAAATTCTTTAGGGCTACGTATGTTTTGTTAAAAATGCTCAAGCAGTTCAATATTGTCCTCGGTTTTGCCATTAAAGTTGTCTTTTATGTTTACAATACTAGGACACCTACTTTCTCAACTAGATATTAATGACATTCTAAACCCAACCCCTAATACCATACTTAGGCACCGTACTTAAACCTCAAATTCTTTAGGGCTGTGAATGTTTGGTTAAAAACGCTCAATCAGGTCATTGTTGCACTCGGTGTTGACATTAATGTTGTCTCTTATGTTGACCATATCAGGACACCTACTCTTGCCACTGGATATTAATCACTACTTAAACCAATCCCTATGATCATATTTAGGCACCCTACTTAAATCCCTAATTATTTAGGATTATAGATGTTTGGTTAAAAACACTTAAGCAGTTACGTTGCCTCTTATGTTTACTATACTAGGATACCTACTCTCTTAAATGGATGTACCATGGATATTAGGAGTACTTAGTCAAGGCCATATTAATCAAACAAAGAAAAATGACACCCTACTTAAACCCCACACTCAACATTAATACAACTACCCACTACACTTTAAAATATTATTTCTCTTATTTCAAAATACATTAAATTATTATACTCCTTAATCCACGTGCAAAAAGCAAACGGTTACGTTTTAAGGGGACCGAGGGAGTACTTTAAATGAATAAAATTAAAATAATTAATTAATCAATCTTTAGTCCTATAACTTTTAAATTATTCAATTTTAGTCATTTTTTATTCAATTTTAGAGTTATATATTCTCTCTTGAAGTTGGACCATGGGGTTGCTTGTTATTATTTGATGTTAGGACACTCCATCAAATGGACATTAATATCAAATAGATACTCCTTCCATCACATCCTAATAGTTACGCTTCATTTGTAATGTACAAAGGAAGCGTAACTATTAGGACGGGACGGATGGAGTATTAATAACATTCTAAACTCAAACACATATTATTTAGGGCTACATATGCTTAGTTAGAAATGCACAAGCAGGTCAATGTTGCCCCCACAACATTAATTCCTCCTCTCACAGCACAAGGCAACAATGACCAACACTATGCCCGTCAATGCTTCTTTTATCACCATTTTATCTTTATCAATGGGCCAAAAATATGCAAAAACTCAACAATATAGTGAAGTCATAGAAATTATAAAAATAAGCAATAAACTCTATAAATAAGGCTAAAATTATGCAATAATCATGTGAAAACGGCTTGTGAAAAACACGAATTTTTGTGCTGAACAACATGTCAATGTGATTACCTTTTGTGTTGTTCTTTTATTTTACACAGCTAAAACACAAAATAAAATATACAGAAACTTTTTGAACCCTATCGGGGACTTGCCGGGGCATTGAGGTTCGCCCCGAATGGGCGATTTCATTTTATTGGGTCTATTCAAGTTTACAAAGTAGTCGGATGGCAAGTGGCAACATATGTTGCCAATGTAATTACTTTTTGTGTTGTTCTTTTATTTAGCACAGCCAAAACACAAAATAAAACACAAAGTCTTTGAACCCTATCGCGGACTTGCCGGGACATTGAGGTTCACCCCGATTGGGTGTTTTTATTTTATTGGCTCGATTCAAGTTTACAAAGTAGCCGGATGGAAAAAATGGAAGCAACCATTAGGTGTGAACCTAGATATACCGGCAAGTTTCCGATAGGGTTCAAATAGTTTTTATATATTTGATTTTGTGATATGTCTATGCAAAATAATTGTAACGCCCCGTTATTTCGCTAAGGGGATGGACGCTACTAAATATGTTAATTCTCATAAATAAAAGAGGTCTAGTATACACAGCGAAAGTAATATAATAAAATCCCCAAAGCGATAATATAATAAAGTAAAAGTTGCATAACGATTATTACATATAAACGTCTACTCACCCGAGTAGAGTGAAATATCCAAAACGAGTATGTTCAGATGATATATCTGAAATAAAGTTCTTAATAAAATACTTAAATATAAGACATAATATAAAGTCTTCTATGGGCTTGAGACATCTGCAGGGGTCTCTCCATCTTCTAAACCTTGTTCTGAAAATCAATAAGGGGTGAGTGTCTGAAATACACTCAGTGAGTTAACTTAAATGATTGCATAGTTAAAAATAAATATGCATGCCAAATATATCATAAGATGTAACATATGTCATTTTAATAAAATAGTTTGCACATTGTCGTTCGATAACTCATTGAAAATATTTTAGACCGAATCGTCATCCGATAACTTGTGTTAGTTGGTCTGTGCACACCGGGCCATCACCCCAGTATGATGTTAGCATACTTTGAAATACATTTTAGTACTGAACCGATGTAGCCAGTAACTTGTGTTAGTTGGTCTATGCGCACCGAGTCGTCACCCAGTACGATATTAGTAGGAAAATATATGTCATCGAACTAAAAGTACACATGACACATAACATGACATATCATTAATACATATCACATCTTAACATAGCAATTATGACTTGAAAATATAGCACTCGGTAAAGAGTGAAAGTTACCCCACCTTGAACTTATTGGAAATGTGTAAAGTGACTAGGCTTGTCCTTCGGTCTCAGGTGTGCTTGCAAGAGTATACTAAATTGAGTTCTACTTACAATAGTAATTCCTATTACTAAAACTAAATTTCTAATATTATTATATATTTTTATATATTACAATCAAATCCTTATAATTAATCAAATTCTCATTTAAACTTATCCTAAACTTTAACATTATTACAAAATGACCCAACTTGAGTTATACAACTCCATTTGAAAATTCGAAAACACCATTGGAATACTCGTGAGTTGAGGATCACATCAATACAATTTTGCATCAAAATGTTGAAGTTTTGAAAATATGAAATTATACAGCGAAGTGAGTTTCTTCCCAACTTCATCATTTCACGTCCAAACTCAAAACTAATTATATGTTTGTAATCCTCGCGCGGAGAGCTTCAAAATGGCCTATAATATCAAAGTTATGTCCCAACGAAATAAAATATTCTATTAAAGGGCTAAAAACTTCGACGGAGCTTATCTAACTCATATCACATCTATTTCATAAAAGAGTTATATATTTGGAATCTACGCATCGAGAAGATCAATTCCGTATATGATAATGATTGACAAAGAGTAAAGAAATTATTTTAAGTGGTAGTATATATATATATATATATATATATATATATATATATATATATATATATATATATATATATATATATATATATATATATATATATATATATATATATTATATAGAGAGAGAGAAAGAGAAGATGGAGAGAAAGTTACTTACCTCTGATCGATTTCTCCTTAGTAATCTCCCAATTAACAATGGTGAAAGATAAGTGTATATATATGTATATATATATAGAAGATAAATGGATAAGTGTAAATTATTATTATTATTATTATTATTATTTAATGTTTAAATCTCCCAAACTTATCTAATACCCACATCATCAAACTCATCTCTAATTAGTTTTTATCCAAAATGTAACTTGAGAAAATATCTTACATATATTATTATTATATTACATTATTATTATACATATATATCTATATAATATAATTTTATTTAAAAATAAAAGATTAACGAAAATATAGATTATGAAATATTGGGGTGTTACAATAATGAAACAACACAAAAGGTAACCGCATTGGCAACATGTATTACCATGCGACTTATTTTATAAATTGAGTAGAGGAAAAAAAATGGAAGCAACCATTAGGGGTGAACCTCGATACCCCGGCAAGATTCATATGGTTTCTATGTATTTGATTCTGTGATATGTCAATGCAAAATAATGGAACAACACAAAAGGTAATTGCATTGGCAACATGTAATACTATCTGGCTGCTTTTATAACTTGAGTAGAGGCAAAAAAATAGGATCACCCAAGTGGGGTGTACCTCGATATCCCGGCAAGTCTCCCGGCAAGTCCCCAATAGGGTTCAAATGTTTCCTATGTATTGATTTTGTGATATGTTTATGCAAAATAATGGAACAACACAAAAGGTAACTGCATTGGCAACATGTATTATCATCCAACTTCTTTTATAACTTGAGAAAAGGTCAATGTTGCTTATGGAGCTGCCATTAATGTTATTTGTATTATTCGACATACTAGGATACAAAGTCTCGCAAATAGATATTAATAACATTCTATATCTAACACATAGGACCCTAATTAGGAAGCCTTCTTAATCCCTTTACGTGTTATAAAATTTGAAAATTTATAATTACCAATGTCTACTTTAAATGAATAACATAAATAAATAATTTTAGTATCATTTTTACTATTCAAAGACACAACACTAGCAATTGGATAATAATAATATTCTAAACCAAATCTCTAAGGTGATATACATGTACTCCTAACGGGGCAGGATAGAGACGGGTGTAAAAACGCTAAAGCAGGTCAATGTTGTCTATTGGGTTGCCATTAATGTTGCCTCTTATGTTACCATACCAGAAAACCTTCTCTATCAACTGGATATTAATAACATTCTAAGTCCAACCCTTAAGACCTTGTTTAGGCACCCTACTTAAACCCCTTTCTCTTTAGGGCTACCGATAGTTGGTTAAATATGCTGAAGCAGGTAAATATTGCCCCTGGAGATGCCATTATTGTTAGTGCTATAATTTTTTTTTTCAATTTTAGTTCTATTACAAAATATTTTTGCAATACTTATAGGACTTGGGTTGAGTCTTATTTAGTGTGGCTAACAGAGTCGTACAAATATTTTTCATACGCTTAATTCTTTTCTACAAACAAATTATATATATTTGAGATTGTGTAGTTAGGTTATGAGTTTTATATTCATTCAATGTCATACTTTAAGTTAATAAAAATAAGACATTTAATTGTAGATTACTTTGTTTAATTGTTTGCTGAAATATTTTAATAACTGGGCATATAATTGGTAGTTTTAATTATTTAAGAGATATGTATATTATTTAGTTGTCCCACAAGTTTTAATTATTTATTTATTATTTATTTTTATTTTTTTTTTGCAAAAATTGGTCGTAGGTATTCACTTAAAATGCTCAAGTAGGTCAATGTTGCCCTTTAGGTTGCCATTAATATTGCCTATTATGTTTACAATACCAAGACACCTAATCTATCAACTAGGTATTAATAAAATTCTAAGTTCAACTCCTAAGACTCTACTTAGGCACTCTACCTAAACCCCTTATTATTTAGGGTTACAGATGCTTGGTTAAAAATACTAAAGCATGTCAATGTTGCCTCTGGAGTTGCCATTAATATTTCTTGTTATGTTTACCGTACTAGGACACCTACTCTCGCAAATGGATATTAATAAAATTCTAAACCAAACCCCTAGAACCCTACTTAGACACCCTAATTAAACTCCTTATATTTTAGGGCTATAGATGCTTGGTTAAAAACGTGAAAGAAGGTCAATGTTGCCCATGGAATTGCCATTAATGTTGCCTATATTGTTTGAAATAGCAGGAGACTAAGTCTCGCAAATGGATATTAATAAACAGAACCCCCTTGACCCTATTTAGGCACCCTGCTTAAATCCCTTACTTTTTAAGGCTACAGATACTTGGTTAAAAATATTGCTCGAGGAGGTCAATGTTGCCCCTGGTGTTGCCATTAATGTTGTCTCTTATGTTTAGAATACCATAAAATATACTCTTACAAATGGATATCAATGGTACCCTAAAATCCTACTTAGGCACCCTACTTAAACCTCGAATTTTTTTAGGGCTACAGATGCTTGGTTAAACACGCTCAAACATACCAATGTTGCCCCAGGTGTTGCTATTCTTATTTGCCCCTGATGATAATTAAAAAACTTATTCAATAATATTTCGTTTTATTGTTTTTTGATGTGGTTCAAAATTTTGTAAAATTTTAAGTTCTTTTGTAAAGTTTTTTTTTTTTCGAAAATTAGAAGCCTTACAACGGCTTACAGGACTTTGCTGAGTTCTATAAATTTGAAAATAGTTTTTGCAAAATGATCTAAACAAAAAAAATAACTAAAAATTCAAAGTTATATGTCTAAAAATAAAAACCTTACCAATTACATGCTCAACTATGAAAAAAAAATTCTCAAAAAATTAACGTGAAAATTAATTTATTCATTTAAAGTAGGCATTGATTAAATATAAATCAAATATTTTTGTAACCCCTAATTTTTTGTTGTATAGATCTTCAAAAAATTAACTATCATTATATCAATTTAAACTGATGACAACATATATAACAATAACAACAAATTTAATTTTAATATTTCAGTTCCATAATTTTTTTTACTTTATGTCATTTTGCAATTTTTTAAAAACTTATAGGACATGTAAATTATTATAAATTCGTTTAAAACATACAGGACTTGCAAAGATTTCACGCAACATTAATAGCAACTCCGAGGAAAACATTGACCTGCTTGAGCATTTTAATGAGAAAATATCAATTTTGGTCTCGTATCTATACCAAATCCAATTTTAGTCATGTAACTTTTAGTGTTTTCAATTTTAGTCCTTTAAGTTTCAATTTTGGTCCTATATCTTTTAAAATTTCAATTTTATCCTATTAGTTTCAAAATTAGTCCTATATCTTTTTGAATAATTAAAATTAGCCAGTTTATAAATTATATCTTATTTCTAAAGATACAGGACTAATTTTGATGATTAAAAAAGATATAGGACTAATTTTGATGATTAAAAGATACAGGACCAAAATTGAAACTTAAATGACTAAAATTGAAAATACTAAAAGTTATAGGACTAAAATTGAATTTAGTAAAAGATATGAGATCAAAATTGATATTTTCTCCATTTTAACCAAGCATCTGTAGCCCTAAAGAATAAGGGGTTTAAGTAGGGTGCCAAAGAATGAATTTAGGGGTTGGGTTTAGAATATTATTAATATCTAGTTGATAGAATAGGTTACACAGTATGATAAACATAATAGGCAACATTAATGTCAGGCAACATTGACTAGCTTGAATGTTTTTAACAAAAACATCTTTAGCCCTAAAGAATAAGATTTTAAGTAAGGTCTCTAAATAGGACTCTCAGGGGTTGGATTTAAAATATTATTAATGTTTGGTTGATTGAGTAGGTTACTCGATATTGATAAACATAACACGCAATATTAATGGCATCTCTAGGGGGCAACATTGATTCAGCATGAACATTCATATCGCTAACACATGATCTTTTAAAAATTTAGAAGCTTTGCAAAGATAGGACTTTTCTAATCATATAATTTTGAAAATAGTTTTTGCAAAGTGATCAAAACTTAAAAAAAAATGAAAAGTTATAGGTCAAAAAAATTATAAACCTTAACAACTATGAACATGATCAGCTATGAAAATTTTTCATCAAACAATTAACTTGATAAAAATAAATAATTATTTTAATTTTATACGTATTAAAGTAAGTATTGATTAAATGTAAATCAAATATTTTTATATCTCGAATTTTTATTTTTATTTTATTATATTATTATTATTACTCTCTCCATCTCTCAATAAGAGATGAACTTTTGCTTTTTGGCACGTAGATTAGGAGTATTATTATTTAATGTGTAGTGTGTGGTTATATCAGTGTGGGTCATATATTTTAATTGTATTAGTGGGTGTGTGTGGGTTTCATGTATGTAAAAAATGAAAAGGGACTCTTTGAGTGGAACGACCAAAATGGAAAAAAAACTCTCTTTGAAAGGGACGTAGGGAGTATATATTTTTGGTATAGATCTTCAAAAAATTAGCTATAATTAGATTAAACAAAACTGATGATAACATATATATCAACAGCAAATTTATTTTGTATATTGTAGTCCCATAATTTTTTTCCAATTTTGTTCATTCTGCAATTTTTAAAATAATTTATGAGACTTGCAAAGTCCTATAAATCTTAGCAAGACCTCTAAGTTCCACAAAAAAATATTATAAAGGGGCTAAAAATCTAAAAAATTTTGAATCACATCAGCAAATAATAAAAATAAACTATTGTTGAATTAGTTTTTTTTTCGTACTTTATCACTTACAGCAACAAAGATACCAACACTATGATCATATACACTTCTATGATTAATTAAACCCAATGTTGATTACATTATTGAACTTTTCAAGTTGAGTTCTTTTGTAAAATATTTGCAAAACTTATAGAATTGCAAGAATTTATAAAACATTGCAAGTCTTATAAATTGTAAAAAAGTTTTTGCAAAAGGACCAAAATTGAAGTAGTATAATAATTACGAGACTTGCAAAATTTAATCATTGTATCAATTAAGGTCCCATAATTCTTTTTATAGTGTGATTACATCGTGAATATTAGAGATCAAACAGGACTTTGTATAATGGAACAAAGAAAAATGACAACAAAACAAAATTTATTTAGATTTATAGATTGCTAAAGTGTATTAAAAGTTGGCTGACTAGATCTTTACATCCCCTTATTTTTTATTGAGTGGTCATACAATGAATAAAAATGAAAGAAGGTCAGTAATTAATATTTGTTTAATTGTTTGCAGTTTGTATTTGATACTATTTTTGCGTGTGACGGTTTTAAAGTTTAATTAATGTCTACTTTAAGTGAATAAAATAAAAAAAAATTAATTATAGAATTATTTTAAATTTATCAGCGCATGAGATAGCTTAAAACACTCAAATAGAATGAAACAAAGAAAAAACTATTAACTACAAGATACACTATTAAGATCGTAAAATATTGAACCCTCAAGTATTGTTTATAACTTTGTTGATCTATTATTATTATTATTATTATTATTATTATTATTATTATTATTATTATTATTATTATTAGGGTAGGTCTTGCGTGAGATCGTCTCACGTAAGCTCTTACGTGAGACATATAAAAAATGATAATATCATTAACAAAAAGTGATACTCAATCGATAAAAAGTGATAATGGTGCAGTTAACTATTTCATGAACTATTTATAGTATATAAATAAAGAGTGGTAAAATTTTATAGCGAAAGTGAAAATATTATCACTTTTTATCCTTCTTACGTAAGGCTTAGATTAGACGGTCTCACACAAGTCTTTGCCTTATTATTATTACTCCCTCTGTCCGCTTCAAAGAGTCTCATTTTTTTCATTTTAGGGTCTCATTTCCTTTTTTTACACATATGGGACCCACACATACCCACTACACATTAAATAATACTCCCTTCATCTCGTTTCAATGTTTACGTTTATATTTTGCGCGTCTCATTTCAACGTTTTCTTTTTTGGAATATGAGATTCACCTAAAACAATTAATATATTATCCAACACTAATACACCTACCCATTTTACATTAAATATTATATATTTTCACCCACTATCTATTAAAATATTATACTCCTTAATCAACGTGCAAAAAACAAACGTAAACATTGAAACGGGACGGAGAGAGTAATACCCTTTAATACACGTGTCAAAAAGCAAATGGAGCCCTTGTTGGCGGACGGAGTGAGTATTATTATTATTATTTTTTTTTTTTTTGAGTTTTGTGGTTGATATTAGGGATTAGTCAATACCTTGTTAAATTGAATTGAATAAAGTAAAAGTTGGTAGTATTGTTGACATTTTTTTGTTGGTAGCTTATTTTGCCCCCTTTTTTTATTTAGTGTGGTTATATGATGGATATTATGGGTAATTCAAATCCTTATTCACTCGCAAAGAAAAATTGCAACATAAAAAGAAAGATTTATTGGAAATTTTCAAAAATTCCATCACATAATCCAACACAATTTTCGGTTGGAATATTTCATGGACAAAAAAGAGTATTTTTTACTTGCAGTTGAACGTTGACCTCATTTGCATATCCTTTATCAATTGAAATTATCTAGGGCAAATCATGCAGACGACTTTTTAAATTATAAATTCAATTGATAGCAAAGCACATTCAAGGATATGGGATTCCATATATGATCAAAATTGTAAAAACTTAACCTATTAAAAAGATACCAACCATTTTCTAGAATTACAGAGCAGCTAAAATTTTTGTAAGATTGCTTTTCAAGCTCAAAGACCTGGATAAATGCTAGGAGGGGGAGTGTGGGGTGCAGGCACGGATGGAGTTCGAGTCTACATGAACATAGTAAATGGGGCCAGGCTTCCCTTCACATTGAAGCCGTTGAATGGGACCACAACCGCCGGTGGATGGGGGGCCATGGACGTCAACACCGGAAAGATCATCTGGACCACCGCCAACCCAAGCAATGAAACCACCAGCGGACTTGTGACCGTAGTGAACAGAGTGGTGTTTGTTGGGTCGGTGGCGCCCACGGGACCTGTTTACGGAAGAAAGCTCTGACAGGAGCAATAATTTGGTCCTGCGACACCGTGTATGGAGGCACCTCTGCAAGATACGGCTAGATCAACATTGGCCATGGATATTCAAATGGCATGGTTAGAAGTATTCAGCCAACATGGAATAATGGCAAATATGTCTTTGCGTTCAGCATTTCTTAACAAACAGGGCTTGGAATGGAACAAATGTCCAAAAATACACTACATTATAGATTTATAATAAAATGAATTTCAAGGGAATTAGAGCTATAGTCTAACTCTCAGTTACCAAATGGGCTCTATAATGAGTTCTTGTTTCTCTTCTCGTCTCTTCATCCTTTATGCCTTCATCTTTCATCCTTCATGTGTTTAGCATAAGCTTCAAAATCACAGCTCTCCATGTTTTTCCCACCAAATCAGCATTTCAGCTTCTCCATGTCGAATAGGCTTCAATTATATTCGTACTATGAGGCTGATCCGAATACACAAACCTCACTTTCTTGTACGTCTTAGGTTCAAGAAGTAGCTTCACCAACTGCAGTTTAATGAGTTTGGACATAAATCTTGATCTCCTATTTACGTATGATCTTGTCCCAATGCACACACAAGATCAGAAGAAGACTTACCAAAAAGAAGGACTCAGAAGAGTTTGGGGGGGATTGCAGAGAATCGAATGCCAAGCCTATCAGGGTAGTCATCCTCCAATCGAGTTGTCTTCCGGACTATCTTCATTGACATGTTCCACCTTCAAAAATCAATCAACTATACCATCTGCTCCTGAACCTGATGCAGGTCTGATATTCCAGCAAGCAAGAAATCATATAAAAATAAGCAGGTCAATAATAAATACTCTAAAAAAACAGAGGCCAATTCTTGAGTTACTGCCAGTAAATAATCTCATTAAAGACCAAACCTGGCACCAAAAACTATGATAAGGATCAATGAAAAAAAAGAAAAAGAAGCAATCAACATCAAACACATTTTACAAAACATAAGATCATTTTGGCAGTCATATCATATGAAGCAGTAACCAGAAAGTATCCCTCCTACTTTGAATTGAGAAATAACTTTAGAGTGAGCAGGGATTATGTACGAAGATTTTCTCTTCCTCAAATCCCATATCCTACAAGTATTATCTTCACCACCAGTAGCTAAATGGCACCATTGGAGAGAAACTAATGTTAAAATCCTAGAAAGAGAAATAATAAGATGGTTCACTCAATAGAGCACCCCCTAACTCAATAAGTTGCATACAAAGAGAAAAAAAAAATACAGCAAGACTTACAGGCTTCACATTGCCTTCCAGAGCTAAAATACTTCGCTTAGATCTCAAGTCCCACACACGAGCAAGAGAATCCAATCAAAAAGACCAGCTTAGCATAATATGAGATTAGAATTCAATACACATTAGAGTAGGACGCTTCACAACTCCAGCAGTTTAAGGAAACATAGAGCAGTCACACCGGAATGAGGCGACGCCCAGATGTTGTCAAATCGACTACGGAAAACGCGTGAGGCTGGGCAGGAGACAGGGGAATCGGAGCGGGAAGCTCAGTAAATGACTAAACAACCCAAATTTGCTGGAGAGCGCCGTTGCCATTCAGGTTGGACGAAACAGTCGCGCAAAGTAGGAAAAAATTGGGGATCTGGAAGCGCTGGATAAAGCCAGTGGGAGCCCTATCGCGTGAACCCAATCGCGTGAGGCTTGTGGAGGGGCTCGCGCCTAGCAAAGACGCACCGGCGGAAAGTGAGGCAACTGTCGGCGGCGGAGAAGAAAGCCCTAGGCTGGGGAAGGAGTTCATGGCGATTCCAGGGCCGTCGCTATGGAGAAGCCGGCGACCTGAAAGAGAGAACCTGCGGCGAGAAATTAGTTGTACAAGCCAGATCTGGACACGTCCCTAGAGCAACAGGGGCGAGGTGGGAATGAATCAGCCGCGAGTGAACGAAAGGGAAAATAAGAGAAAGGAAAGAGCGGAGGGAACGGAGATGCGAGGGGGCAGGTCCGACGACACCGGCCCTCGCCGGAGGTGGCAAGTTAGGGCTAGAGTTTTAGAGAGAAGGTGGAGACAAAAAAATATAGAGAGGGAGAGAAAATGGGGTTCTTTATTTATTTATTTTTTTTTAATTCATCGGATCCGCTACAGATAAATTTTGAACTCGTTGAGTGTGCCACTGAAACCTGAACAAGAAGTGCATTTTTTATTTTCTGTTTTTTCTTTAAGAAATATAATTTCAGGAATAACAAGGTTATTTTAACAAGGCTAAAAAACAAAGAAAATTGAGAGGTATTCCGAAATTCAAAGATACCCATATCCACTTACATAGAATTCTTATTTTTCTCAATATATTATGATGTAACCATCATAAGAGTCTCCACAGCCACTACCCTAAAATGTGGAGGAAGTGTATACTCCATTAATTTGATGTGTAGTGAGTAGAGTATTTTAATATGTATTAAGTAGTTGTATTAGTTTTGTGTATTGGATCAATGTCTAGTATGTGCTTCTCGTTCCACTGAAATATCCTCATTTTACTATATTAAGTGTCCCACTTAAAGGTCCCCATCTTTCCATTTTAGTAAAAGAACTGCATATATTCACCACTCACTACTAATACAACTACCCACTACATAAAAAATAATACTTCTTAATTTACGTACAAAAAGCAAATGAGGACCGATGGCTGGGACGGAGGGAATATACTAATTGTTTTTTTCCAAAGACTTGTGTGAGACCAATAATAACTTTTACGGTTAATTGCAAAAAAAACCACGAACTTTACTCCTATTGCAAATTAATCCTCACTTTTGAGAAATTGCAAAAAAAACACCACCTTTAAGTATTGTTGCAAAAAAAAAACTCAATTTGTGACTAAAAGTAGGTTTTTTGGGTTTTTTTTTACAATAATACTTAAAAGTGGTGGTTTTTTTGTAATTTCTCAAAAATGATGATTAATTTGCAATATGAGTAAAGTTCGCAATTTTTTTTTGCAATTAACCCTAACTTTTATAATGAAAAGTTATATTCTATTAATGAAAAGTAATAATGCTATTTCATGAATAATTTATAAGATAAATAAAAAGTGATAACATTTTATAATAAAAGTGATAACTATTTTAAAAGTGTAAAATGATTTCACGTAATACTAACCCCTTTTTTTTTCTTTTTTTTTATCTACCAAAAATAAGAAATGAATAAATGTTGGATGTATTCATTAGAAGCCACCGCCACAACGCTTTCCTCATAAGGTAAGACGATGTCACTAAACATCAAATTTATTTCTAAAGGATAATAATCACATTAAGTCAAAACCCACCAGATATATCACCCATTAACATTATTCTTTGAAAAATCAGAGAAATTTTTGTATACAGAATACTAATCCACTATCAATAAGTTCATAGTTCTAATTTTACAATATTTTATACTAGCAATTCACATTTGAGTGAGGTAGAATCTTACCTCAAGTGACAAGGTCAAGAATTCTTATTGCTCCTTGCTCATCATTTGCTATAAGGCTGAACTTTTGAAATAAGGTAAAACAAATTAAAATAAAAAGTGAAAACTACAACAAAAGCACAGTCCAAGTTCAAGAATGCTGACAATGGAGATTAGATTTGAGACCATAATAGAAAAACATCTTCCTTGGCTTATTCATTTTAACAGACGCCAGTTGCCAGTACATGCTCTTCCTGAAATTCTAATTTTTGGCTATCGTAAAATTGGGTTCTAAAAAACTATTATACACATGGAAAAAATTACTTAAAAAAGGTGCATGTCTTCGTGAACGGTGTGCCTATGATGACTTTTAGTTCTTGAAAGGGAGTGTACCGTTTGGTTTCAACATTCCTACGGATGATGAAGACGATGATGACGATAAGTTAATTGTGCGGTCAATTTCTTCTTTGTCTTCTGTAAACGCCTTGCTCAAAACTTCTTCGATTTCCAACTTCCTTTGTTTCTTCAACGGACAATCTACAACATGACCATTCCCCAGCTGCGCTATCTCGGTATAATCATCCCTGTCCATGATCTTGTCTAATACATTTGAGCAACGAGGGAAGAAACGCTTCCCTAGTTCAACTGCAGCCATATAGAGACATACAGTAAGTAAAAAAGTAAAGCTCCAAAACACATCTGCAGTGTGATATCAGTGTTGTCAATTTCAGCATACTCGTACCTGTCCTGGAGAGGGCTCTCAGCCTAATCAAGTGTCCCTCTTTGATTTTAAAAGGTGCTTCATTCAAGTCCACCTCTGTTCTCTGAGAGCCAGAAATATTCTTGACTCCATTTAACGGGAATTCAGATGTTCCATCAACTTCAGTAATGTCCATGGCTACTTTAGCTTCCATGGGAAATAGTAGTTTTGCTAATGCAACTGAAAGGGCGACGATCAGTTAGTTTTCACCACAAATTCTAGACAAATTGTGGTCTTATATTAACAGTTACAAAATACAAACTATAAATACGCAACAGAGCAGTTCAATAGTACACAATTACATAGCGATTTCATGAGAGACTTCTGCAATAGAACTCTGGTTATTTAAGGCAACACCAACCAGCCAATCTAATCCACATGCTAATAATGAAGAAAAAATGGGCTTTGATAGAAGGTAGATCATTGATAGGAGATGGATAAGACCTTGAGAAGAAGACTCGGCTTAGATAAAAACATCTTATCTCTGAAAATGAATTTCATACAGAAACCGAGTCAAGTTTGAGAAGTCACTAGCAAATTTTTAAGTATACACAAAAGGATAAAAACTTAGCAGAAATGATATACATGCATAACATATTAAAAATTAAAACAAAAAAAAGATACATTAACTCATAGAATTAAGCCCGCTCACTTTCCCTGCATAACTCACTAGATTGCAAATCGTAAAAGTATAAATTTAGCAAGCAGTGGAAATATTAGAAGTAATGCTATGACAAAATGAACTAGCTCCATAAAAAATTTATCTTTTTTCATTTCTCCTTTCCCAGTCAATCTTTTTCCAACAAAATATACATGCTAGATCCTACTGAACAAGCATTCATCCAATTCCATCTTAAGAATTTAGTCATGGTCTTTAGCAGAACTTTCATAGCTGTTCCAAGAAAAGAGCATACTGATTAATACAAGAACCTACACTGGACAATTGATTACTACTCAGAGAAAGATGTTTCTGTCAGTATATAGATTATGAAGTGAACTTGTAATAATTACTAAATCTAAAGAAACAAATTACAAAAAAAATCAAGAAATTTTACTTGGTCAAATCATTTTTGGAAAAAACCTTTTGTCTCTAGTTCAGAAAAAATCCTTTCAATCTTGTATAGAAGCTTTAAATATAACATTTGCCTCCTGTCAAAAGCTATCAACATTTTATTCCAATATTTTAATCAGCCAGGATAAGTAATGAACCATTAAGTATAAGCTATCCCCACAAATTTTCTTCATCATAATAAAAGTTCCTTTCGATTTCAGATAGCTAAGCTTGTAAGAAAAGTGCCAATCCCAATGGGGCATGCAACACCATTTTGTTGGAAACCAAAAATTTATGGTGTTTTCCAAAGAAACTTTTCAGTTTCCATTAAAAAATTTTCACATTAAATCACTCTCATTTCTATAAGCATAAAACATCAATTATAATTGTCAATTTTTTTTTTCAAAAAATTTACACTGCATTTATGTCTACTGTTCTTAATAAAAAATAAAAAATAAATCACAACTATTCATCAAACAAAAAAATTCAACACTACATACGAAAACATGAAAAATTTTCCACTAGCTAAAACACTCTTGTCGGCCTAAGTGTAAGGGGTTAAAGTTAAATATAATTTAACTCCATCTGGAACAAACAAGTGGCGAAAGAAACCCCCGAGTAAATGGAAGGTCAAGACCTCCTATACCTGCAATGCTATATGACTTCCCAAAATGGCTAACTATTACTCCCTCAGTCCCATATTAAATTGCACACTTTTCGTTTTCGTCCGTCTCACAATAACCTTCACCACCCAAAAAAGGAAACATCATATCAAGCTCCAACCTTAAATGTACATCTTAAATACAAATTTACCACTCTCACCTAACACACATAACATACTTGTACAATTTAATTATTACCTTAAAATACTATGTTACCCCTAAAGTCAACAAAGTTGGTCAAAAAACAACATTTCTAAAACTTCGTATCTACAATAATGGTGCAAAGTAATGTGGGATGGAGGAAGTACTTGATTAGACAGGAACCAACAACGTTTTTCCTTCTATTCCACTCTTCTTTCCCCTATTCTTTGTTTCTCTTTGTGTTGTTTTTGTTTTCCCTCCTCCTCTCTTTTACATACCCAACAACCAATACTTTACTGCTGCCACACCAGATCTAACTCATCCTACCTCGACAGCCCCCACTCCCCAAAAAAAAAAAGAACTCATACGGTGCCATGACACCACTGCCAAACTACAACCCGAACCCATTATCTAGGACCGAGCAATACCAGCAACTCCTCCAGAAACACCCTCCCCAAACACCAAGAATCCTACCCCTTCCCTTTCACCCAAACCCTTCTCCAAAAACCCCCCACCAACCCTGCTTGTGTCAGTGCCCAGACAAACCCAAAGTTCCACCCTGTCCCTGAAACATATATATGTAGCACATTTGGTCTCTATATAGTCGACATAATTATTCCAATATCTTCTAATATCTGTAGGGATATATACGTGTGTGTTAGAAAATAAATGAGGACCACGAATTTATTTAGCTAGATCAATCAGTTACAGTTGAAATGTTTGAGAACTGAGAAGTCTTTTTAAATGTTAAAAACTTGAAAAAGCCATGCACTATTATTCTGCTCTACCTAGGCATGTGAGTTCCCCATTTTTAAAGCACAAGGATCCTTGTCCACTTCTAATATTTCTTGGGGAGTGATTTCTCTTAAAAATTTAGGGAGATTGATTTGCATTTAATCACACCTGTAAAACTGCATCAACTTAATAAATCAGAACTAGAAGATTAAGTTACCTCTGTTTTCGAGGTAGAGTAACTTTTTGCGCAAATCATCCCCAGCCATAGCCAGAGACATTGAAGCCTCTCCGAGCAAGGGATCTCGCCTCTCAGCTTGTTCCAAAATCTCAATGCACAACCGATCCTTAGGAGTAGCTTTTCCTTCTTCAGTACTTTTATGATAGTCAATAGCCTTTGTAAGCCTCTTGGAGATCTGAAGGGCTTTTCTTCCATCTGAAGTGAGATCAGATGGTCTAGCACCCTTAGTCAACAAAGAGACAATAATTTTTGGGTCTTTTCTCATTGCAGCAACATGAAGAACCGTGAGCCCCCTTGGATTTCGCTGGTTTATATCAGCAATTGCTAGGTCAAGTAGATCTATTGTGGTCTTTAAGTCGCAATAAGCAACAGCATAATGCAGCGCGTATGCATCATCTAGATTAGTATGCTCCTCTTTGAGTAGCATCCTGACTAACTCAACATCATCAGACTCCAAAGCTCGGTGTATTCTCTTAACATGTTTATCAGGAAATATGTTGCTCTCAGGAGACTGTAATCCAAGTTCTATCCGTGAATCATTAATTTGTTTGATGATTTGATGGGGTAAGGCTTTATCAAGAGTTACTATATCAAGATCCGACTTGACAACAATCTCGATGGATCTCTCAAGCAAACTCTTACAGACTGGGTCGCACTTGTTTGCAACAGTTAAAACCATCAAAACATCATCTGCTGTAGACTTGTCAAGAACATCCATCAGGTTCCTCTGCAAGGAAATTACGGATGCAGTAAATAGTGAATAATAATATAGCATATCCAGATTTCTCAAAAGCAAATCTACAAGTTGCTTCAGGATTGTTGTTTTCGGTTTATGTATTCATGTGACGACAAAAAAAAAAACTCTATACTTGTTCTAGGATAGATTTTGCTAAGATTATTTCCTGAAAAACCACAAGTAAACAGCTTAGAAAAATAGTTATAACTTATACGATATTATCACCTTTTTACTGTATCAAATCAATTAACTAGTGACAGTCTGAAAAAAAAAAGTCGAGGTTGTCTTAATGCTGAATCAGACTGATTGGTTTGCGACTCCAAAAACATATAGGTGCTCAGACCAAGGTGACATAGCAACATATTTGAGCTTCTACAATTTCCATCTGCTTCTGTTTCAAGGGATTATAATGGAAGAATTTTAAAATTTTGCACCCACAGTATAATTCAAAGCTAGAAACAACTATTGGAGCAAATAACACCAGCAGATACATGCTCAAACTGGAAACAAGAACACAATAATCTGATAGCGCTCAAACAGTCAAACGCGAAAGCGTTTGCCAAATAGGCTCCCTTCTATTTCATCAATGATGAAAAGATAAACACAACGTTCAATGTCACAGACTTAAATAACAAGAATTAACCCTAAGCCATTAATTAGGCCCAAACTAACAAGACACGATAATAAGAGATACTAAGAGTATTGCCAAAAATAACATAAGAGTGCCTAAGCCATCCTCGGCCCCTCTTGCTGGCGACGGCGCCGGTAGACCAACAACGGCCTTGGTTGCGGCGCCATCTGATCTTGCTCCACATCATAATCTGTATCTTATTATTATTATTATTATTATTTAACTTGCTATATTCTGGCTGATTAAATAACCAATCAAAATTTCTTGTTATAATCTCCAGTTCATCAATCAGAGAGGCAGTAAAACAGATATATGTATATTATCACCGTTCAAAGAGCATAATCAACTAGTTGCTCGCGTGGTTCAAACAAAATCCATGTTCCCTTTCCTACCAAAAGTGAGATACTGATGTGAAGCTAATTAAATACTACCACCTTAGATTAGATCACTTTGGTATTGCTAAAGAAAACAGTACCCAATTGCTAAACGATACACTACAGTAAATATAGCCGTTCACTTTCACCATTTCAAATTTCTCCAAAGCCAAAGTGGAGCATTAAAATTATACGGGATACCTAATCTACTGAACTAATAATTGATGCGTTAGTCGGAAGCCTGACACACGAACACCATAAATTTAAAGACGAGTTTGATTAAATTAATAAGAATTTGATTAAATCAATACCTGAAACAAGAAAACCAGTTCATTGATCTGAAAGACAAAAGAGGCGTACAGAACATCCACCATGAACGATACTGCAGGACTACACGCCAAGTGCGAGCACTCTTCGTCCACACACGTACAGATATCCTTTGGAGAAACCCTAACTTTTCCGCTGTAGATATACACAAGTACAGAGACTAAGGCCTCGTAGCTGACATCATGCTCCTTCATCACATCCTTTAATTCAAATTTCGCATTCCTCTCCCTATTCACAAACAAATTCTTGAAAAAAAGGCTTCGCGCTGATAGTATGCACCGATGGACCGGAATCTCCCTGCCCGAAGCGGGTACTAGCCGCGCGTCGGCGAAGAAATCAAAGTCCGGAGGCGATGAAGTGTCGAAGAATATCGATTCTAGGGTGTCGGAAAGACGTTTGAGCGCGGCGACTTCCACAGTTAATGGACCCTGCGGCGGCGGCGGCGGCGGCGGCGGCGATGATTCATTGGCGACGCCGGGGCAGCAGATACTGCTGCTCCCGCCGCTGACATCATTTGAATCCGAAAACGCGGTTCTGCTATCCATCTTGACCGAGTAATCAATCATACACACAAGTACATGTATATAGACGAAACTATGGCGGACTTTTCACGAGAATTCTGCCAGAGATTGAATATATGAAGGTGTAGACTTACATACATGAATAAAGACTGATTAAAATTTTGGGGTTTTCTCTAGAGAGAGGAAATATGAGGTCAGAAGAGTGAGAAGGACAAACGACTTTAGAGTAAACATAGTATCAGTCACACTTACTAAATAAGGCAGGCAAAATATAACATGCACAAACGCTAAATTTGTTCGTCCTTTTATAGTATCAGGTGTTTGATTGGACGTATTGGATGGGATTAATGGAACTAGTTGTATTGATTTTCATTATTCTTTTTTGTTTGATTTTAGGGTTAATTGAACGTATATGTATTTTTTGCAAATTAATCCTAATTTTATATTTAAAAAAAAAAGAAAGAACATGATCTTTAAGGTTTGTGCAATTCGTACCCAACAGGCAACTGAAGTCTCCTGTTGGATGCGTTTTGCAATAATACTTAAAATTCGGGGTCTTTTTTGCAATTTTTCAAAGATAAAAATTAATTTGCAATTTCTTAAAGTTTGTGGATTTTCTTGCAATTAAAATTTGTGATTTTTTAATTACAATTAGCCCTTATTTTAATTGATTTCTATTATTTTTTTTTCAAAAATATTACTCCCTCCATACACATTAAGTCGCACTATTACTGTAGAATGAAGTTTAAAAAAATTATTTTTTATCAACTTTATTAATTTTAGGAGAGTAATATAGTATTTTTAAGTAATAAATAAATTATAAAGTATAATATTCCCTCCGTCCGCTTTCAAAGGTTCCAACATATGATATGAAAATGGAACCCTTGAAAGCGGACGAAGGGAGTATGTGTGATAAGTGAGAGGTAAATTTGTAATTAAAATATATTTTTAAGGTTGAGGATTGATATAATATAGCTTTTTTTGTAGTGATATTGATGTGTGACGGATAAAATAATAAGTGTAAAATTTAATGGATTGATTAAAATCATGGAGTATTTAAGTAAAATAATTACTAATGAGATTAATGGATTGATTTGATTATTTATTTAAGGAGAATGATTTGGGTGGAATCGGTCCTATGAAAATTTGGTGGAACCAGATCCCTTTTCCAGCTGGCATCCACCCACCCATTTTCAATGACGCATTTCCATTTCTATATTCTTCCTTTCAATTTTCTCTCTTTTGAAGAGTTGCTCCTTCCCACAAACCCACCGCCTTCCATCACAACTACCAGTCGCCAGAATCCACTGTGAGTTTGCGGCGCTGCTGTCCCACTCACCACGCGGGAGGAAACGCCACCCTAATTTAGTAGTCCAGTCATCGATCTCGTCACCTCAGTCATCGGATCTGCCACCGCTCCCCCGTTTCGCGCTGCCATCGCTCCACTTCGCGTCGCCGTCCACCACACAAGTCCGACGCCACGATCGGTCTGATCTGCCAACGCTCATCGTCCACCACCACAGATCCACCGCCATCTTGCCACTACCCTGGTTCGCTATCCCCTATCGTCTCAGGTTCGCCTCTTCATGATGTGTGTGAGGTAGATTTTGGATGGGGTAAACCCATTGGTATGAGGTGTGGAGTGCCGAAATTGAAGCCGTCTACTGTCCCCGCCAGCCCCTCCCCACCTGCCACCAATCGCTCCGCTGCTGCCCTGGCCTGCCATCCATGTTTTCGCTTCTCGTATCACGTGATTTTTGAACACCCAGGAACACCCCAAGCCCCACGGCTTAGTCGCTGCCATGGTATTTTCCCATTTTATCTTTGAACTCACCCTTTTTCTAGTCGCATTGCTTGATGTAATTGTGTTTCTATAGGAAAAAGTGGAGCAGACCTACATAATGATTAAGTCAGATGGAGTTCAACGTTGCTTTGTAAGATTCAGCTTTTAGGCATTGATTAAGGGTTATGATTAATTTCGTGATTTGAATAACTTGTCGTGGATGGATAGGTTGGAGAGATATATTTAGTGAAAACCAAGTTTTTTTTTTTCTACTTTTTTTTTAGTTTAGCTTTAGGTCATTTTGGTTTTGATTAAATGGATGTTTATTGTGATTTTAGGTGTAAGGGTTCAATAAAGAGAATTAATTATTCGAATTTAGATAAATATTTGAGATGTTCTATGTTGACATCCAGAATTTTTGAAATTAGTTGTTACTTTGTCATTTTTCTTTCTGTATAAACTAAAAATATTTGGTGGATTTGTTGTTTAGAAAGGGTAATCCAATTTATTAAAATAAGTAATTTAATTAATGTAAATCAACAGCAAAATTTTCAAAATTTATTCTTAAAAAAAATTAGAGTAATCCAATTCATTACAAAAAGTAACTTCATTCATTAAAAAGAGTAACCTAATTAATGAGAAAGAATAACGATGTAAATCAACAACAAAATTTTCAAAATTTATTTTTAGAAAATTAGAGTAATCCAATTTATTATAAAAAAAACTCAATTAACAGAAAAGAGTAACCCACAACAAAATTTTCAAAATTTATTTTTAGAAAATTAGAGTAAACTAATTCATTATAAAATATAACCAATTAATAAAAAAAGAGTAACCTACAACAAAATTTTCAAAATATATTTTTAGAAAATTAGATTAATCCAATTTATTATAAAAAGTAACTCAATTAAAATTTTAAAATTTATTTTTAGAAAATTAGAGTAATCCAATTTATTATAAAAAGTAGTCCAATTAATAAAAAATAGTAACCTACAAAAATATTTTCAGAATTTATTTTTAGAAAATTAGAGTAATCCAATTTATTCTTCTACTTTTGTTTACAATTTTTTTTTCAATTTTACTATATATAGAAATAATTCAATTTTAATCTTGACAGTCCAATTAATATTTTTTTATTTCAATCATAAAATTTAATTACACTAATAATGGATTTTATTATTTAAATTTTACTTTTTTATTTTACAATATAAATTTGGTAAATATGAGAGATATTTTTAGCATATTTAATTAATTTTTAATATATACATATATAAAAACAAACTTAATATATATTTTTATTATCAATTTTTCTCCATCTTTTCAATTTTAATAAATATAGCCGTCAATTTCATACTTTTGATTTCAATCGTGAATCCTATTTATGCTAATAATAAATTATTTATTTATTTTTTAGTTAACAATATAAATTTGATAAATATAAAAAATATTATTGGTATATATTCTACTAATTGTCAATCAATATATTAATTTTAATAGGAAAAATTACTCATAGGTACACATTTTGTACCCATAATTACTGTGAGATACATTGATTTAAAAAAATTACTCTCACATACAAAATGTTAAAGTAAAATACCAAATATAATATTAATTCATTATAATCTCATACACTTTTAAACCACAAACTCTAAACTCCTCACCTACCCACTGCGGCCGTCGGACCACCACCGCTGGACCACCGCCGGACCGCCACCGCCAAACCCACTTGTTTTGCTGCACATACTTTTTTTACTGCACATAACATTTGCTGCACACGAACTTTTATGCTGCACATAAATATTTATGTGTAGCTAGGAGTGGGAAAGAAAATTAAAAACTCGGTACGCCGAGCACGTCGTATAAAAAAATATCAAAAAAGTAAGCCCAAAATTATTACTTTAAGAGCCTAGCCCATTTAATGTTACCAAAGTAACATTCCAATCCAACCCTATTTTTGAGTCTCCATCACGCTTTACTAATCCTTAGCGTGAAAGACAAACACATCAAAGTTCTCACCTCCAATCGGTGAATACCGCCATTCAATTCTACGATTTGCAGAATCGATTGGGGTACAATCATCCGAGTAAGGGCGGTAGAATGTCTGCTCAAGAAGGCGAAGACCTCTATTACGGAGCTGCTGCCGATGAACACTCCGTTTCCGGAGACTCCTAAGCAACCTGCGACGACAAGAGGTCGAGCACGCCAGAAGCGATCAACTCGTCTTAGCCGGATCTCGATGGCGATAATCCCAATTATTCACAGTAGGTGACGAAATCGTCAGCCTACAGCAGCACCTCCGAAACCAGCAAGGGTTCCGACCTCTCTCTTTCTAGATTTGAGAGAATAATCAATCAGCAAATCTTGAAGAAAATGGCCCATGATGGTGAATCCCAATCAGCAGTTCTTGAAGACATGGTGGAGAAGAGTTCTTGATTTGAGCCTCTGTTTCTTCATCAGCGTATGTGTACAAAATTATGTAGATTTTATGATTTATTTTTCTATATTATTCGATATGTTGAAAATAGTCGGGATGATTAGGTATATTGAATTTTCGACATGTAGTAAATTTTCGGTATATACCGAAAAAATCGGTACGGTATAAATTACGATTTGGCAACGATATGCATTTTCAGATACTAAGATTTCGGTATACCGAAATATCTGTATACCGATATTTCGATATCGACATCGGTATGCAAAATAGCATACCAAAATTTTTCGGTACGGTATCGGTATTTTCGGTATGCCGGATTTTTCCACCCCTATGTGCAGCATATTGTAAGGGTAATATTGGAAAATCACTATATATTATGTAGTTAGTAGTAATATTTTTGTATGTTTGTATCCTATAGTAATTAAGGAGATTTCAATGTACCTAGTAGTAACTATCCTTTTTAATAATATCAAATCTTTCAAGGCTATCTTTTGTAATTTTCTACATTTTTTCCTACGTTGTTGATTGATTTCAATTAGAATCATTGTTATCTTATTTTTATTTTTCTACGATTTTTGTATTTACTTTATAATTCTATAAACCTTATTTATATACTTTAATTTATTTTATCTTTTATACTTTTATTTGATATTATCTTCAGGTTCAATCATTCCATTTGAGGTATCATTCTTCTTTTTTATTTTTTGTTTATGTTATTATTTATGTTTTTTCTTCATTTTTTGTGTATTCTTCATATTCTATAAATCATGTTATATATATATATATATATATATATATATATATATATATATATATATATATATATATATATATATTAATCTTATTGATTTTATTTTTATTTGATCTTATTGTTTTCTTTATAATTTTATAAACTCTATTTTTATACTTTAATTTATTTTATCTTTTATATTTTATTTGATCTTATTTTCAGATTCAATCATTTTCATTTGAGGTATCTTTTTTTTTAATTTTTCATTTATCTTATGATTTATGGTTTTTCTTTTTTTTTTTCATTGTTTTCTTTATATTTTATAAATTTTATTTTTATAATTTTTTTAACCTTATTATTCTTATTTTTATTTGATCTTATTTGCAACTTCAATCATTAAAAAAAAGTCTCAGTGTTTGGAGTGATGAATTTGGACAATCTAGAATTAATTTCAGAAATTTTAGAATTGGATAATCAAAGCAATTATATTTCCATTAGGATCATCTCTATAAATATTCTTTTAATTAAATCTTTAGGATTAATGTATGAAATTTATTTTTAAAATTTTGTGATTTATTTTAATTTTTCTTTCAATTTTATTTTCATTAGGATCATCTCCCTAAATATTACTTTGATATTTATAATTTATTATAATTAAATAATATTTTATATTTTATTTTATACATATATTATTCAATTGAAAATAAAATATTAATTATAATATACTATATATATCTTTCTTAAAACAGTAATTAAGTTTTACAAAGAGATTATATCTATTTTTTTTAAATTAAATAAATATCAATTAAAATAAAAATATTAATATAATTAATAATAAAAATTTAGTATATACTCTATTTATTTATCTTAAATACCGAATCAAATTTAATGTTATAAAAAATAAGCGTATAAATAATGCAATTTAATTGATAAATATAAAATTATGTTATGTTAAAAAAATACATTTATATATTAAACATAAATAATTATTAGTTTTTATAAAATACGTAAATTCAAATATATATATATATATATATATATATATATATATATATATATATATATATATATATATATATATATATATATATTATATGATTAAAATAAAAAAATTAAATATAAAAGTAAATAATTCAAATATAATTCTTTCCGTGCAACGCACGGATGTATAATATCTAGTTTATTATAAAAAGTAATTCAATTAATAGAATGGTAGGTCTTGGGTGAGACCGTCTCACGGATCATAATTCGTGAGATGGATTATCAATTAACCTAAATACATAAATTTTATATTGTATTAAATTAAATTAAAAAACAACTTAAAGAAAAAAAGTCCTTGTTTAGCAACTTGAATTTTTTTTAACGACTGAGTACATATTATTATTATTAATTATTATCATTATTATAAATAATAATTATATTATTATTATTATTATTTATTAATTGTACACAAATTGTTCAACTGTTTTATTATTATTTTATTTTAATTAGGTATCACTTTATATTAAAAGTATTATCACTTTTTATTTATCCTATAAATTGTTCATAAAATAATTAAATTAAACAATTATTATTTTTCTTTATCGTGTATCACCTTTTATTGAACATGCTACCACTTTTTATTCTAATGAATTATTCGTGAAATAATTTAATTAGACGGATCGCTTTTCTTTGATTATAAACCACTTTTTATTTAAATGTTATCACTTTTTATTATTCCAGTAAATTGTTCGAGAAATACATTTTTTAATTAGTTATCACTTTTTTATGAAAGATATTATCATTTTTCATCAATTGAGTATCACATTGTACAAATTTATAATTTTTGAATTAAAAAAATAAATTAAATAAATAACAAATTTTAAATTAATAAAATTTTAAATAATAAGAAATAATTAAAAGAAAATGACTAATTATACTGTGCACTCGGGTGCACCCTAAGATATGGTGTACCCACTTTCAAAAATATATACACATATAAACAAAATATATACAATTTTGAAAAAAAATGTATACGATTTAGTTGTTAATTTTTTTAATGAAAAATTGAGTGTAAAAAAATATACAGTTATTAAAATACATGTATACACTATTGAATAAAAAGTTATACACATATGCATGCTAGTTTTTTTAATGAAAAATTTAATGTGAAAAAAATATATAATTATTAAGAAACACGTATACAAAATAGAATGAAAAGTTATACAGATATGAGTGCACCCCTTGCACCCGGGTGCACCTAATATCAACTCAAAGAAAAAAAGTAATATATAATATATATATATATATATATAT
Organism: Pogostemon cablin; assembly: GCA_023678885.1. NCBI lineage: Eukaryota > Viridiplantae > Streptophyta > Magnoliopsida > Lamiales > Lamiaceae > Pogostemon > Pogostemon cablin. The sequence goes on from CM042976.1 coordinate 15,740,103, forward strand.
ATATATATATATATATATATATAATATAAAAAAACCTAATTAATCTAATTCCATAATTAATTTCTCAAATTTCTTATTTGATTGCAACCAATAAGGGCCCTTTAAAATAAACTTAATGGGTTAATAGATGATCCGTCTCACATAAGAGGATCCGTGAGACGGTTTCACCCAAGTCTTTGCTTTAATAGAAATAGAGTAACCTACAACAAATTTTTCAAATTTTAATTTTAGAAAATTAGAATACAAAATTAAATAGTAATCTAATTTACTATAAAATGTAACCCAAATAATAGAAAAGAGTAATGTAAAAGATATGGACCATCAAAATCTCAAATTAATTTAATTCATTATAATGAATAACCAAATTATTAAAAAAATAAAAAACTAAATATATAAACAAATTTGCTTGCAAAACTTTATATATTACTATAGATTTCTGCAAAACACACACTTTTTAACTCTCTCATCATCACACACAAGTACAACACATTTTATGAAAAACACTCTCTTTCTCCAACTCTCTCTCATCACACACAACCATTCTCTTCAAAAATTCTCTCTCTTCAACTCTGTCTTATCACACAACCATTCTCTGCAAAAATACTATTTCTCCAACTATTCCTTATCACACACAACCATTCTCCCCTAAATGCAAAAGATTACCTCATTTTGAAAAATCAAGAGGATATGATAATTAATTCATAAAAATTAAATACAAGCAGAAACACTACTGAGGTGAACGATGAACATATAATTACTTCTCACTCTTCTTATTTTTTTACTATTCACTTAACAAACCCCTCCTGGAAAGGAAGCAAGAATCCACTTCCAGAATCCGTTGTTCACACCAAAAAGCTCCTACCTTTTCCACTGATTCTACATAGATGAACAGAATTTGCTCATTAGCCTTATCGAATCTCTTCTTCTGCCACAACAAACCCATCATTGATGTTTACTTTTATAGCATCGCCACTGATTCTCTGCTCATATCGTCCTTGGAGTTGACTCAAATTGACCCTAACGCCTACCCATTCTAAGCTCCAGAAAACAGGACCAACTACATTTTTATCAATTACGAGAGGTTCTCCACGAGTTTCGAACAATGGGCCCCGGCATTAGTGGAGACACCGATCTCCTCGGCCGCTCATGGCTGTTCAACACAGAATTTCAGTTAAAATCGGTGTCAATTACTAACGGAGCCACGATCAAAGCAATTTCCGCCATCAAAGGCATAGTCAACGCCGAAAAAATCCCTAATTAGTTCCCAGAAAACTTTACGAAACTACACTCACCGCTTTCGGGGGAGGAGGCGGTGGAGTGCTGCTGGAATATGAGTTTTCGGTGGATGCAAAATTGGATTACTTGGTGTGGAAACACAGAGGTGGCTGACGGTGGCCTGGAGGGGCTCCTCTTGCTCTTATTTTGCCAGAAATTTTGGGTTACCCAATTACAAATACTTGAACCCATTTCTACTTAAAAAAATTGGTCCTATGAATTTAGAAAAAAAAAGACTTGCCCACTCTAGTATTTGTCTTATTTAAGATAATGGTTGGTCTCTTTTGCATCCGGGTGCACAGAGTGTTCAAGGTTATAACATTTTGTTCTAAAGTGTAAACATATTAATTAATGAGAGTATTATTTTTTCAATGAAAAAATCATTGAAATAAGAATAGTATTAAAATTTGACTAAAAAATTAAAAAAAAATTCTGAAAAATAAAAGATATAAGTTCTTTTACTAAAAAATATAACATTCAATTTTTATGGATATAAAATTGAATTTGATTGCTTGGAACTAGCTCCTTGTGCTCTGGGTGCACACAAGACATTGCCTTAAGATAAATATCAAATATTCTATAATTAAATTAGAGTAACATATCTTAATGAGTTAATTGCAAAAAAAAAATCACGAACTTTAATTGCAAGAAAAATTACGAACTTTGAAAAATTGCAAATTAATCCTAACCTTTTTTAGAAATTGCAAAAAAAGACCCCAAACTTTAAGCATTGTTACAGAATGCACCCAACAGGCAGCTAAAGGTTACTCCCGTTGGGTGCGAATTGCACAAACTTTAAAGGTCAAGTCCTTTTTTGCTATTTTATAAAAGTCAAGATTAATTCGCAATACAAAATAAGATAGTGATTTTATATGCAATTAACCCTTGATTTAATGAGAATCAAAATTCCTCAATCATTCTCATTGATAAAATAACTACTCTCCATCCTTAAATAACTTTCAAATATATTGTGATTGATCTCTTTAATGATATTCATTATTATTCAATTTGAAGAATTCGAATAAGCTGGCCCCAAAATTTAGGATTATGTAATCCATTGTTTGTTCTAGTTGGAGTTTAGTAAAATTAGATTGTATCTATCTCTTACACATATCACATCCTACTCTTTTACACACATTACCTCCCTACTTTCTTTTACACATTGATTTTACATGAAGTTAAAAGTTATTGTATTAAATTCCCAAAACAAACATAAATTAAACTATATGTTGGATTTACTAATTCAACTTAATCTTAAATCTAACTTTCTTATTCCACTTAAACCCGAAACGAACATCACCTTCTCATAGAATGGCTTTCATATAAAATATAATGACTTATGTGAGACCGTCTCATGGAATGTCATTATGTGAAATGAATAAAAAGTGATAACATTTTAATATAAAAGTGATACTTCATTGATGAAAAGTGAGATTGGTGCAGAAAACTATTTCATGAATAATTTATAGTATAAATAATACTCTCTCCGTCCCAAGAATACATGCATGTATTCTCTGGCACGGAGGAGTTTTAGAAAAATAACTTTTTATTAGTGTGATCTAAGAAAGATAATGGGCATTTTGGATAATTGAATATAGTAAAGTGTAAAAGATTAACTTTATCATTATGTTAATTACAAACACCTTTTCCACACCTGTTCATATACAAATAAATCTAACACAATTTTTGGCATTCACACTTGATTGTAAAGAAAAAAAGCCTTAAAATGTTCATCCTTATTACTGTTCATACATAAAATATTTTTCACATTCATACAACTAATGACAGAAATATAAACAACCATAAATGGAAAAGAATTAACATTTTCCCTCCAAACCTTAAAGTAATTAATAAACAAACTGAAAATTTTCAGCTTTCCCTCTAAAAATTTAGAATCCCATATGCTCCAATATATTCAAACTTCTCTCCAGTATTAGCATGATAAATAAAGAAGACTTCATTAATCTCCATTAATTTCTCACTAAACTAATCAACCAAAAGATATCAGAAAATTAAATGACTAGATACCAACTAAATTTCACCTTAAATGATAAGAATAAGTTGGCACAATTTCTACTTGCCAACAGCGTTAATGGTTCTGTTCACTATAGGAAGACAAAAGAGGCAATCATATTATTTGGTGTTTGTAGAAGAACAGTTCAGAATATATGGAAGGAAGCTCGTAACCAAGTTGCGCAAGGGACCTCAGTACAAATAAAATGTAAGATGACAGGAATATCAAAGAAGAATAATATATAACTTGATACGGAGAAGATGAAAGCTGTTGCTTTTACAAGAAGAGAAGAAACATAAGAATTCTTGCACAAGATCTAGGTATTAGCAAGAGGCATGTTGGTAAATGGATAAAATAGGGGAACATCATACCGCACACTAATACAATTCATCCTGAGTTAAATCAGAAAAAGAAGCTCCAAAGGTTGAATTTCAGTTTAAGTGCACTAGTGTTTGATAGGGTTACAAGTAAAGAAAGGTTTTAAAGTATGCACAATGTGGTGCACATTAATTAGAAGTGGTTTTACATGAGTAATGCCTCTGAGAGATACTATTTGTTTTCAGGAAAAGAAGTGACACATAAAGCATACAAAAGTAAGAATTTTATTCTTAAGATAATGTTTATATGTGCAACTTTAATACCACTAATTGCTAGTGATAGACAAGTCATTTTTTATGGGAAAATTGGGTTATTCTCATTCATATTTGTGGAACCAGCAAAAAGTAATTCAAAAATCAGGTTAAAGGGCACAATAGAGACCAAACCAATAGATTAAATCACAAAGCAAGTCATCAAGGATTGCATTATTCAACACGTTCTGTTTTCATGCTTTAGGTTATATAGTATGCAATTACAGTCATGATTAAGCATGCAAATGAATGAACATGGACATGATTAAACATATACATAGTCAAGCATAAGCATGTTTAAACATGAAAATCAATCATGCCGTAGTTAAATCATCAGGGATCTCTTATGCTTAAGTATATATGTAATTTGCACATACAATACCAATATGCATGCTTAATTGTATAATATACAAATAATTCCAACTATCAAATCAAAGTGGCCACAGAATGCAAGTAGGAGCATATTTATTGAACAATATAATGCTAAAACTCACATTAATGAAAGTGATTCAGATTTTAGAGAGGGTACAAGTTCATATTTTTTTAAAATAATTGTGTCAGCCACCCAATTCACCCGACACAAACATCAATGACTTAGGGTTTTTCACTCTAATAAGTTGCATTTTGTTAAAGGAAAAATGAAAAGGGGGAGAGAAAAGAGTACAAGCTGAAAAGATTTATAAAGTCAAATGTAGAAGCCAAACATGCGCCTTTAAAGAGGCCAAACAGACGGCCTTATGGAGTATGCAGCTTAACACTAATAATTTAACTATAAAAAACATACATATACTTAGACTAAGTTAAGAGATGAAGGCAGATGGCCTCTAACAATAAAAATCCAAAAACGGACCATACGCCAAAAAAACTGAAGGGGCTCTCTCACATCCAATGCAACCAAATTATGAGAGTCACAATAAAATAGGAAGGGAATAAATAATAAGTAGTTTGTAGCACATCTCTTCCATGGTAAAAAGGCAGCTTTAAGCTGCTGGAGCATCATGTTTAAATGAGATAAGCCAACCGTATCAACGAACGTGAATAGAAGTAGGTGCCAAAACCTTGTGCACAACCCGAAAAATGGCCTAAACATACAAAAGCAGCAAGATCACAAGGCCAATTCTTTCAATCAACAAACATCCACACCAAAGCATGGAATGTAGTAAACCTTAAAAAAAGCAACCAAAATTTGCACTAGACCTAGAATTAGAAGAAGAAAAGCAACATGCATGTCGTGTTTGATTCAAAACTTGCTGTGGCTAAGGTAGTGACCATGGCAAGTGTCATCACCTACAAAGATAAGCGATCGAAATAGAAGGTTATATGTTATGCCATTACAGTCATGATTAAGCATGAAAATGAATGAACATGGACATGATTAAGCATATACATAGTCATGCATAAGCATGTATAAACATGCAAATCAATCATGATGTAGTTAAATCATTAGTGATCTCTTATACATAAGTATACATGTAATTTGCACATACAGTACCAATAAGCATGCTTAATTGTATAATATACAGATAATTCCAGCTATCAAATCAAAGTGGCCACATAATGCAAGTAGGAGCATATTTATTCAACAAGACAATGCTAAAAATCACATTAATGATAGTGATTCAGATTTTAAAGAGGCTACAAGATCATATGGTTTTAACATAATTATGTCAGCCACCCAATTCACCCAACACAAGCATCAATGACTTAGGGTTTTTCAGACTAATAGGCTGCATTTTATTAAAGGAAAAATAAAAAAAAGGGAGAGAAAAGAATGCAGGCCGAAAAGATTGACAAAGTCAAATGTAGAAGCCAAACATGCGGATTTAAAGAGGCCAAACAGACGGTCTTATGAAGTATGCAGCCTAACACTAATAATTTAACTATAAAAAATATGCATAGACTTAGACTAAGCTAAGAGATGAAGGCAGATGACCTCTAACAATAAAAATCCAAAAACTAACCATATGCCAAAAAAACTGAAGGGGCTCTCTCACATCCAATGCAACCAAATTATGAGAGCCACAATAAAATAGAAAGGGCAAATAATACGTAGTTTGTAGCACATCTCTTCCATAGTAAAAAGGCAGCTTTAAGCTGCTGGAGCATCATGTTCAAATGAGATAAGCCAACCGTATCAACGGACTGTTAGATTGTATACTAAAACTCTAGCTTTTTGTATGAACAATGTTTTAACAATTTATTTGAAAAGAGAATCATATGATCAAATATTTTACATATTATAATTTATTTATATGCTATTACAAAAGTCCACTTACTTTATACTGTAGATAATATGGTATGCGGCGTCGCACAGAAGATCATATTGTCGGCTCCTTATAAAGTATAAACAGATGCTCACAACCGAGATAGACGGGGATAATCTATCGGGATGGTTATAGTGTGATTTGGTATTAGTTTGTCTTGACAATAAAATCACATTAATGCACTTTGTGTATATTGAGTAGGACCGCATGAGATCGTTCGACTTATACTGACTATATAGAAGAACTTGATCTCAATTATTATGGATGTGCGTGCTCTTAATCCGTATACAATAATCTCGATACGTAAGTTAGCATTTGTTTCTTTGATTCATCAATGGGTGAGATATATTTATTGAATCAATAAACTTGGTGAGTTGGGAAATATTATTGACTCTATGGTGTGTTGTTGATTGTACAAGGAATCCGTGTCCTATTAAATAGGCTGATGATGTCCCCTTGAAGAGCTCATAATGATTATCATGTAAACCCTGCAGGTGGATTTATTCCAATATGATAACAAGGTTGAGTGGTACTACTCTCGGATAAGATATTAATTAATGGAGTTGTCAGTAACTTAATTAATTAATGGACATTATATATCTTAAACATGGGAGATTAACGGGCTCATAATAAGAAGAAGTCCATAACATAATTTGGAATTAGAGTGGCAGTATAGTAATAATACTTTAGGTATAAGTTTTAGGCTAAACTTGGATACTTAATCACAATGGGAGGCCCAACTCTAATTTCTCCTCCTGGTCCCTATTGTAGCCCATATATAAGCCATCTCAGAAGTCCTGTAACCCTTATCTACACGCCTAAATCGTGAGTGAGGGAGAGAAGACTGCAGATTGAGTGGGTCTTGAAGATCGTCTCCCATATGACGTCAAGACTATGCTTGGGAATAAGATCGGAGAGGTCGTTTACATCAACCTGATCGCATTCAACAAACCCTGGTGAAAGGTAATACGATTCTAATTCTTGCTTCCATTGCTTTAAAATGGCATGGAACCCTAACGATTCACGTTAACCAAAAGATCCAAACGCCAACACGAACATGAATAGAAGTAGGTGTCAGAACCTTGGGCACAAGACAAAAAAAAGTCCTAAATATACAAAAGCAGCAAGATCACAAGGCCAATTCTTTCAATCAACAAACATCCACACCAAAGCATGGAATGTAGTAAACCTTAAAAGCAACCAAAATCTGCACTAGACACAGATTCGGAAGAAGAAAAATAACATGTCGTGCTTGATTCAAAACTTGCCATCGGCTAAGGTAGTCACCATGGCAAGTGTCATCACCTGCAAAGATAAGCAATCGTAACAGAAGGTTATATGTTATGCAATTACAGTCATGATTAAGCATGCAAATGAATGAACATGGACATGATTAAGCATATACATAGTCATGCATAAGCATGTTTAAACATGCAAATCAATCATGACGTAGTTAATGTTGGATTGTATACTAAAAGTCTAGCTTTTTGTATGAACAATTCTTTGACAATATTTGAAATGAGAATCATGTGATCAAAAGTTTGCAATTATGTTATTGCAAAAGTCCATTTACTCTATACTATAGATAATATGGTGTGCGACATCACACGAAAGATCATATTTTTGGCTCCTTATAAAATATAAACAAATATTCACAACCAAGATAGAAAGTGACTATCTATCGGTATGGTTGTAGTGTGAATTGGCATTAGTCTGTCTTAACTATAAAATTGCATTAGTGCGCTTTGTGTGTATTGAATAGGACCACTATTGAGATCGTTCGGTTTATACTGACTATATAATAGAACTTGATCTCTGTTATTATGGATGTTCGTGCTCTTAATCCTTATACAATAACCTCGACACGTAAGCCAATATTTATTTCTTTAATTCATCAATGGGTGAGATTTAATTGTTAAATCAATATGCTCGGTGAGTTAGGAGATGGTGCTGTCTCTATGGTGTGCTGTTGATTGTAGAAGGAATCCGTGTCCTATCGGAATTGGTTGATGATGTCCCCTTGAGGAGCTCATAAGAATTATCATGTAAACCCTGCAGGTAAATTTATTCTGGTATTATAATAAGGTTGAGTAGTACTACTCTCGGTAATTATATTAATTAATGAAATTATCAGTAACTTAATTAATTAATGTGCATTGAATCTTAAACACGGGAGATTAACTGGCTTATAATAAGAATGAGCCGATAAACATAATTTGGGATTAGGGTGGCAGTGCAATAATATTTCTTTAGTGGAATGATTTATTATTATTGGACTTAAGTATAACTTTTGGGCTAAACTTGGATGCTTAAGCCTATTGGGAGGCCCAAACCCTAATTTCTCCTCCTGGTCCCTGTTGTAGCCTATATAATAGCCAATCTCAGCAGTCTGGATATCTTAACACACATGACAAAAACTGTGAGAGAGAGATTGACTACAGATTGAGTTCCTCTCATAGATCGTTGCCCACACAACGTCGAGATGTGGCTTAGGAATACAACAGAAGACCGGAAGGTCGTTTACTGTTTTTGACTGTCAATTTCACCGATTTTTCTGAAATCGTGTGTAAGTCCAAACTGCACGTGTGATACACCTTTGGAAAGCCAAGGAAGAGAGGATCATTTTGGCGTGTAGATCACCCAAATCGGAGATTGGATAAGGAAGTTATGGCCAAAACCGTGACGTTGCGCAGGCTGTCAGCGAGAATGTTTCTTCTTCAACATACCCTGATGAAAGGTAATCAATTCTATGTTTATGCTTCTGCTGTGATAGAATTGCATGAAACCCTAATGGTTCACGTTAATCAAAAGATCCAAATACCAACAATTGGTATCATCAGAGCATAGGTTCTAAGTCTAAACGTGACACGTTAGGCTAGGGGTTTGAGTGTATAATGTAGTGCTAGAACTTAGGGTTGAATGTTTGAATATGTTGGAACCCTAATAGCACGACACCACACACACACAACACCGCATGATACCATGGCGACGACAAGGGTTGGACGTCAGCACCGTGATGCTTGCTTGTTGGAAGAAAGTGATGGTGAAAGGCTGTTGGCTATGTATTTTGTGAAAGCGAATGTTTTCGTTGGCTGGAAAGAAAGGATGAACTTTGATACTATTGGCAATCGATCGTTTAGCTCAGCGTGATCCGTTAGGAATCCATGTAAACAATAACAGCGGAAGCAATGATTAAAGTTTAGCTTTATTTAGGGTTGATGTAGAGGATGAATAGTTGCAGAGAACTACCTCTTGATCTTCTGTTGTATGACCTAAGTCCAATCCTGATGTTGTGTTGGCAACAATCTACAGGATTTCTCAATCTGCTTTCTTCCCTCTTCTCACGTCAAAAGTTGCGCAAACTTAAGGATCCAGGAAGTTGAGATGACTTATATATTGGGCTACAGCAAGGACCAGGAGTAGAAATTAGAGTTGGACCTCTATTGGGCTTAAGTATCCAAGTTTAGCCCAAGGCTTATACTTAAGTCCAATAATAATAATATGGTCCACTAAAATATTATTACTGCACTACCGCTCCAATCACATAATTACGTTATGAGCTTCTTCTTATTATGAGCCCAAAAATCTCCCCATGTTTAAGATTACAATGCCCATTAATTATTTAAGTTACTGACAACTCAAATTAATTAATATCTCTTCCGAGAGTAATACCACTCAATCTTATTATAATGCCGGAATTAATACACTAGCAAGATTTACATGATAAACCTTAAGAGCTCCTCAAGGGGACATCATCAACCTATGTCGGACATGGATTCCTTCTACAATCAACAGCACACCATAGAGACAATATTATTTCCCAACTCACCGAGTTTGTTGATTTAATACATGTAAATCTCACCCATTGATGAATCAAAGAAATACATACTGCCCTACGTGTCGAGGTTATTGTATAGGAATTAAGAGCACGAACATCCATAATAATTGAGATCAAATTCTCCTATATAGACAGTACAAGTTGAACGATCTCAAGCGGTCCTGCTCAATACACACAAGGTGCACTAATGTGATTCTATAGTCAAGACAAACTAATACTAAATCACACTACAACCATCCCGATAGATAGTCCCCATCTATATCTATCTCGGTTGTGAGCATCTGTTTATACTTTATAAGGAAACTGATAATATGATCTTCCGCGTGTTGTCGCACAATATATTATCTATAGTATAAAGTAAATGGACTTTTGCACAAACATATAAATAAACAATTTATAATATGCAAAATGTTTGATCATATGATTCTCATTTCAAATAAAATAGTTAAAACATTATTCAATACAAAAGCTAGGCTTTTAGTATACAATCTAACAATCTCCCACTTATACTAAAAGACTACGCTATCATATCTACTGACACGCATCTAATCCCCATTCCTTTTACATGCCCATCGAACATTTTCGCTGTAAGGCTCTTAGTAAAAGGATCAGCCAGGTTATCCTCCAATGCAATCTTAGCAACAACGACCTCCCCTCTTTTAACGATGTCTCGTATCAGGTGGTATTTGCGCTCAATGTGTTTACTCGCCTTATGGGCTCGTGGTTCCTTCGAGTTTGCTACTGCACCACTGTTATCACAATAAATTGTGATCGCTTTGGGCAAATCAGGAATCACATCCAAGTCCATTAAGAAGTTCCTAAGCCATACTGCTTCTTTAGCTACCTCAGAGGCTGCTACATATTCAGCTTCCATGGTGGAGTCCACAACACATTTCTGCTTTATACTCCTCCATATTATGGCTCCTCCTCCAAGAGTATACACATAACTCGAGGAGGTTTTACAATCAACCCTATCTGACTAGAAATTTGAATCAGTATAACCCAAAGGTAACAAAGTATCTGCCCGGTAAACCAGCACATAATCCCTAGTCCTTCGCAGGTACTTCAAAATATGCTTTACCGTAATCTAATGCCATTGTCCTGGATTACTTTGATACCTACTGATCATGCCCACGACATAATAGACATCCGGTCTCGCACATAGCATAGCATACATGAGGCTTCCTACTGCCGAAGCATAAGGGACCAGCTTCATTGCCTCTATTTCATATTGTGTCTTTGGAAACATTTCCTTAGATAGAGGTATTTCATGTCTGAAAGATAGAAAACTTTCTTAGAATCTTGCATGCTAAAATGAGTCAGGATTGTATCAATATATGAAGCTTGGGATAAGCACAACATTCTTTTCTTGTGATCCCTTATTAATTTGATCCCAAGAATGTGTCCGGCCTCTCCTAAGTCCTTCATTTCAAACTGCTTGGACAACCATACCCTTACGCCCGACAATACCTTTACATTGTTTCCAATGAGCAGAATATCATCCACGTACAGTACAAGAAATACCACTACGTTTTCGTCACACTTCTTGTACACACATGATTTATCCGGACATTGAATAAATCCATATGATTGGATTACTTCATCAAAATGGATGTTCCATGATCTTGAAGCTCGTTTCAATCCATAAATGGACCTTTTAAGCTTGCACACAAGATGCTCTTCGCCCTTTGCAATGAATCATTCTGGTTGCTTCTTATAGATGTTTTCCTCAAGACTTCCATTCAGGAAAGTTGTCTTGACATCCATCTGCCAGACCTCATATTCCATATGAGCAACAATAGACAGAAGAATCTGGATTGACTTAAGCATGACCACAAGCAAGAAGGTTTCTTCATATCGATTCCTTCTTTCTGAGTATATCCTTTAGCCACAAGCCTTGCTTTAAAGGTTTCCACCTTACCACCAGATCCTCCTTTTCTTTTATAGATCCACTTGCATCCAATAGCTTTTACACCATCGGCTGGTTCTACAAGCTCCCAGACTTGATTAGAATACATGGATTCTATTTCAGATTTCATTGTGTTTTGCCATAATTGAGCATCTTTATCTTGCAGTGCCTCGTTGTAATTCCATGGGTCAATTTCATGTTCAACAGGGACCAAGTCGGATGACTCTCCAAATCCCATGAATCTATCTGGTTGTCTCACAACCCTCCCACTACGATAAGGCTCCGCAGGCAATTGTGTATCGGGTGTGACATGCAGTGCAGTGTCCTGTGGTATATCCTCTTGTACATTTGGTATTATGTTTGGTGTTTCCTCTCTTACTTCATCTAGAACAATTTTACTCATGGATTTGTGGTTCATTACATAATTCTCTTCCAAAAATCTGGAGTTCGTGCTAACGATCACCTTTTGGTCCTTAGGACTATAAAATAAACCACCCTTCGTTCCTCTAGGATACCCTATAAATAGACAAACATCAGTACGTGACTCTAACTTATCAGCATCTGCCTTCAACACATGTGCCGGAGCACCCCAAATCCAAACATATTTCAGACTAGGCTTTCGCCCGGTCCTCAATTCTATGGGTGTGGAGGCTACCGATTTAGAAGGTACTAAGTTTAAAATGTAAGTCGTTGTTTCTAAAGCATGTCCCCAGAATGAATTTGGTAATTCCGAATAACTCATCATTGATCTTACCATTTCCATAGAGTCCTATTCCTTCTTTCCGCTACACCATTCTGTTGAGGTGTGCCTGGTGCAGACAATTGGATTCAATCCCTTGCTCCGATAAATAATTTCTAAACTCTCCTAAGAGGTATTCGCCACCACGATCTGATCGTAATCTCTTGATATATTTTCCAAGTTGCTTTTCCACATCAGTCTTATACTCTTTAAATTTATCAAAACACTCAGACTTGTGGCGCATCAAATAAATATATCCGTATCTAGAATAATCGTCAATAAAAGTGACGAAATATTTATAACCCCCTCTTGCCTGGACAGACATAGGACCACATAAATCAAAATGAACCAATTCTAACAAATCCTTGGCTCTATACCCCTTTGCCTTAAAAGGCCTTTTGATCATTTTTCCTTCCAAGCAGCATTCGCAAGTTGGATAATTTTTCACAACTAATGAACTCAGAGGTCCATCAGCTATCAACCTTTGAATCCTACTCAAGTTAATATGACCAAGTCTTAGATGCCAAAGATATGTTTGGTTCATTTTCAAAGGTTCTTTTCTCTTATTAGTAGATGTATCATTCAATTCAATTTGTTGCACTGTGGGAGTAATTGGATTAAGAGTATACAAATTATCTATCAATGCACCATCACATATAATAATTCTATCTTTTCTTATAACAACCTTGTCATTAAAAGAAACAGAATATCCATCCATAAACAATTTAGAAAGCGAAGTTAAATTCTTTCTAAAATGAGGTACATAAAGACAATTCCTCAAAACAAGAGTTTTATTCTTATTAAAAGATAAATAGACGTCTCTCACTGCAACAGCCTCTACTCTTGTAGCATTTCCCATGAGTATGGTAATCTCCTCATCACTAAGCTGTCGGGTTTGATGGGACCCCTGCAAAGAATTGCAAACATGGTCAGTGGTTCCCGTATCTACATACCAAGTGTCAGCAGATACAGCCGCTAAACACGATTCAACAACTAGTATAAAAGATTTACCATTCATGTTCCCCTTCAGAAGAGGGCAGTCAGCCTTGTAGTGTCCCGGCTGCTTGCATTTGAAGCACTTGCCTTTAGGCTTCTTGACCGCACCAGCCTTTGCTTTCATTTGGTTCGCCGGTGTTGAATTTCCTTGCTTCTTCTTATTCCTACCGCCTTTCGACCTAGGATGAGGATCATTTTCAATAACATGAACCTGTAGAGCTCTACGAAACAGTTCTTCCGCCGCCACAAGTTCTGTCAGAAGTTCCGCCAATGTGTACAAATGTTTGTTCATACTGTAGTTCAGGCGAAACTGCTCAAAACTCCTAGGCAAGCTTTGAAGTATGATATCGACCTGGATTTCCCCATCGATTTCAGCTCCAAGAACTTCCAACTCATTGAGTTGGCCCATCATCCTAAGGACATGCTCCCTTACGGAAGTGCCATCAGCCATTTCAGTGTTCATTAGAACAGATATGCCCTTCAACCTGGCAGGACGACTCTGATGCCCGAAGAGTTCCCTAAGATTATGCATCATATCATAGGCGGTGTCCATAGCTTGATGCTGAGTCTAAAGCACATTTAACATAGAAGCCAAAATATAGCACTTAGTCATCCTATCAGCTTTGACCCACCTATTATAAGCAACTCTTTGCTTTTCGGTAGAGGCATCAGTAGGTGCAGGAGGACATTCCTCAGTGAGAACAAAAATATAATTTTCAGCAGTTAAAACAATGTCCATGTTCCGTTTTCAGTCAACATAATTAATGCTAGTAAGTTTGTGCTCTTTAAGTATAACAGAAAGTGAGTTGAGTGCCATTTGAAAATTCTGAGTATCATAAATAAATAAACAGATCAAACACTTCGAATTTATCAATTTATATTGAATCCCTCAAAACAATATAAAAAAAATCACCAACATCTCAAGCACCGTGAATTTGCATGCCACGATATTGTGGACATATACAAACCCTAACATTTACAAGAGAAGATTTTACCCAATAATTTCATTTATCAACCTAACTTTATGACAAAATAATTAATAGTCGGTTTCTCTTTAGCCATTCAAATAACAGCAGTGACTCCGATGGGGAGGATGCTTATTATTTGCATCTAAGTGTACACCATTATTTGACTCCAAGTCCATTGCGCAAGCTTATGTGCCTTACAGATAGAGAAGTACACACGTGCTCGGATAATTTCCTACAATCATCTTAAAGAAGTTTGTACCAGTGATCCGTGAATAAACTCATCCGATGGGGAGGAAGGATCTATTGCCAACGCGCAAGTTTACTCACATCACTTACAAACCAATAATGGAAGCCGCGGGAATTAATTATCAATCCTCTCTCCCACTTAGTTATTTAACACCGAGGGTTTTTAACATGCATGTAATATTTAGTAATAAAATATACATCCTTAACATGCTTCTATTAATAAGTAATTTAAAAATAAATTAAATCACATTGAACATGTTTTTTCACATATATAACAATAATCGTCAGATAAAATAATTAATCAAGTTATATATTTAAATTAAGTGCATAACATCATTGGATCAATTAAATGGGCGCAGCAATACCAAAGTCAAGACACAACAAAACACACGCCCAATATCCATAAAAATAAGCCCCAACGCCGCCAAGCATATGCTTAAGAAAATAAGCCCTAGCGTGGCAAACGCTTGTTTCCATCCATCCATGTGTTCCCAGTGTCAAACGTTCACCGGTGGTGCTCGCTGCTCCCGACGGCTGTTCAGATAGCCCACCGGAGTCGTGCCACCAGCCATCCGGATTTGTGCTGCCAGCCATCAGGATTCGTGCCGCCAGCCAACCTGAGACGTGCTGCCAGCGTCGCACGGCCATCCAACAGTCCCACCCAGAAGCTGACATGGAAATGCCGAAAGCTTCAGTTTGCAGCGACCACCAACGCTTGGATTCCATTGCCGTCTAGAACTCGCTTACGAGCACCACTGAGAGTCACTTCCAGTCGATGCCACGCTGCCACCGATCATCAGTCGCTACTTGCAGACTGACCAGATCGGAAATAACGCCTCAGACTCGACGGAAACTGCTTCTGACTCGCTCAAAAATTAGGAGACCTGATTGGATAAGACGAACACTATATAGGAAGCTCCATAACTCGCGCCCAGAACTGCCAGGACCCGATCGGAAACCACCATAAACCACTAGAAAGTGTCTTCAGACTCGACCGGAAGCACCAGTCAACTTGTCCAAAAACCAGCCTTCCAGGTCTGAAGCCCGTCGTCCAATTCTTGTCGCAGTCGTCACCTGCCGAGGGTATTGACAGCGATGTCAAACCCATTCGGCCGTCTCCTGTGCCAACCGCCGACTGCAAGTGATGCAGTCGCATCCCATCGTCTTCGAAGATTGTATTCAGTGGTCCACGCCAACCCAGTCACGAAGGAGTTGAGCGACAACAGCGATTCTGCGTGCGCATCATCGCGCGCTGTCACGCCAGCCGCCATTGCCGTTCTGCCTATCATCCGTCGTCAGTCCATGAACCGCCTGGTCGGGCCGACGCATCGCCAAGACTCGCCATTACCGTTCAGTCCAGCAGCTCTCAACCCATGATCATGACTCGCGGTCGCTCATGGTGCAGTCGTGTGTGTGCAGCGTGTTCAATCATATGCGCAAGTCAAATTCCAGCGTTCCAAGTATAAGGATTTCATGAATAGTACAAAATCATACAAACCCTAATACACATGCTAAACCAGCCGAAAAAGCACTTAGGATAATTATCACATATTCAAACCCTAATAATCATGCTTTCTATCCGACAATTAACACACGTATATCACATTAACCCTAGCCTAACGTGCCACGTTTCACCACGAAACTGACGCTCTGATACCAATTTTTGGCAATCGATCGTTTGGCTCAGCGTGATCCGTTAGGAATCCATGTAAATAATAACAGCGGAAGCAATGATTAAAGTTTACCTTTCTTCAGGGTTGATATAGAGGATGAATAGTTGCAGAGAACTACTTCTTGATCTTCTGTTGTATGACCCAAGTCCAATCCTTATGTTGTGTGGGCAACAATCTACAGGATTTCTCAATCTGCTTTCTTTCCTCTTCTCACGTCAAAAGTGGCGCAGACTTAGGGTTCCAAGAAGCTGAGATGACTTATGTATTGGGCTACAGTGGGGATAGAAGGAGAAATTGGAGTTGGGCCTCCATTGGGCTTAAGTATTCAAGCTTAGCCCAAAGCTTATACTTAAGTCCAATAATAATAATATGGTCCACTAAAATATTATTACTGCACTACCGCTTCAATCCCATAATTACGTTATGAGCTCCTTCTTATTATGAGCCGAAAATCTACCCATGTTTAAGATATACAATGCCCATTAATTAATTAAGTTACTAACAACTCAAATTAATTAATATCTCTTCCGAGAGTAGTACCACTCAACCTTATTATCATGCCGGAATTAATCCACTTGCAAGATTTACATGATAAAACTTATGAGCTCCTCAAGGGAACATCATCAATCTATGTCGGACATGGATTCCTTCTACAATCAACAGAACACCATAGAGACAATATTATTTCCCAACTCACCGAGTTTGTTGATTTAATACATGTAAATCTCACCCATTGATGAATCAAAGAAATACATACTGCCCTACGTGTCGAGGTTATTGTATAAGAATTAAGAGCACGAACATCCATAATAACTGAGATCAAATTCTCATATATAGACAGTACAAGTTGAACGATCTTAAGCTGTCCTGCTCAATACACACAAGGTGCACTAATGTGATTCTATAGTCAAGACAAACTAATACCAAATCACACTACAACCATCCCGATAGATAGTCCCCATCTATGTCTATCTCAGTTGTGAGCATCTGTTTATATTTTATAAGGAAACTGATAATATGATCTTCCGCGTGTTGTCGCACAACATATTATCTACAGTATAAAGTAAATGGACTTTTGCAGAAACATATAAATAAACAATTTATAATATGCAAAACGTTTGATCATATGATTCACATTTCAAATAAAATTGTTAAAACATTGTTTAATACAAAAGCTATGCTTTTATTATGCAATCTAACAGATTCGTGGGTTTGGTTGTTGGCTGCTGAACGATGGAGGCGACGCTACATGTGCCATCGGCAGAAGGTGCTGGTAGCTGGGTGCTGTGATGTGGCTTGTGATCAACGGGTCATGTTGTGATCACGGTGTCATTGGTTTACAAAAACACGCTTGGAGTTCGTAGGGTTAACGTTCTTTTATGAATGCCCTAAAATTTGTATACAACGGTGGAAGCTTGATTGTCGATGGGACATGGTGGCCCCTGATGAAGGCATGGCGGCATGGCATCGTGAAGGTTGCTGATGCCGTCATGAGTGGCAACGGATAAACGGCATTGCATGCTGGCAAAGTTGGACTGCATGCCAGTTGGCCGATGGTAGCTTGATACCATGAGTGACAATGTCGCTGGGCAAGCCACCATGCGCTTGCTTGGCTGCCGGCGGATGCTATTGGTCATCAAACTGGTGGCGTCGGCAGCGGAATCAACGGCGACATGCGGTGGCCGTGCCTCAAGCAATTCCGACAGGCTTGATTATGGCTGATGCAGAAGACGACGACCAGCAGAGTGATGTGAGACGTATTTCCGATGGCGATTCAAAACGGACCTGGTATAGTTTCGATCGAGATTGATAACATTTCGATGCCCGGTGTAGTTTTCGTCGAGTCTGGACAAGCTTTCGAACGGGTATGTGTTGGCTGGGTCGAGTCGCGGAGTCGACAAGTCTCGACGGCGGAACTCACAGGAGAATTCGCACTAAGGGCATGCTTGGGCTTTCGGAGCGAGTCTGAGTAACTTTCAGGCGAGTCTCCTGCGTGGTCGATCTGGTCTGCATCGCTAAGAATTAGTGCCAATGAACGACACTGCGGCTGACAAACGACGATGGGCTATAGCGCTCGTCTGCCAGGCATGGGTTGCTTTCCGGGCAAGGGAACATCAGCGCACTGATGCTTGTCCAGTGGAGTGATGCTCGCCGAGTACGTTGGCGAGTTATGGTGTCGACACGGTGGCTGGAAGCTTGCGGTATAGTTGCTGGGGTTGACTCCTTCCGGATGAAAGGGTTTCCACCGGGCGCGAACACGGCTGGGAGAAACTGACAACTATTTTTTCGGCAGCAATGGTGTTTTCCGGCATACCTAGAGTTTTTTTTCCGACTGGCACTCTCATGGATTAGTCGGCGGTTGTTTCTTGTCGTTAGCTGTGCAATGGGATTCTTAGCGAGCAGCATTTTTTTCTAGCGATGAACTGGCCTGATCGACATGTTCCAGCAAATGGCAGTTCTCCAGTGACACGGCATGGCTGGGGCGACACCAGGTGGTGGTTTTCGGAAGTTGAGGATACGTGTTTGGTGTACAAGTCCACCTTCTTGTTGTGCAAACCGCATGCCTATTTGTTGACCAAGTCAACCCTTTTATTTGGCTAATTTTATTTCCTTATATATAATTGTTAATAATTATTTTTATTTGTCAATTATTATTATATATTTGGATTGCTTGTGTTATTTGATTTACTGCCTTATTTGCCGTAATAATAACATATTTATTTGAATAATTATATATGTTATATTATATGCATGCAAAAACCCTCTTAATATCAAATAATGATATACACTTTGGTACAATTAATATGTATCCTCCCCAACATAGTCACTGCTATTAAATTGCATGGTTAAAGGACAAACGGCTATTAAGCATTGAGTCATAAGGTTAATTATGACATATGGAATTAATGGGTAAAACTTTCTTTTGCGAATGTTAGGGTTTGTATACGTCCATACTAACGTGACATGCAAATTCACGGTGCTTAAGATGTCGGTGAATTTATTTTATATTGTTTATTGAGGGAATCAATATAAAATTTAAATTCGAAGAGTTTGATCATCGTATTTATTTATTTGATTCTCTGAATTTTCGAATAGTTTATTTCACTTGTTGATTAACTAAAAGAAATATATTTACTTGTCCTAAATAAATTATTAGAAAAGAATCTTGGATTTAATTCTTGCTGCTTAGGAAAATTAAGATGTGTTCTCACTTAGGATGCCTTCTGATTCCTATTTAGTGAAGAGGTGAGAGGTTCATAGAAATAAGTTGGTCTCATGCGACTCTTCGGATACTTGAGAAATAAAGAAAGGCAAGGGGTCATGGTTAGACTTGATGAATGAATTGGAAATACTTGGAGTAGAAATTGAAGGGGAAACCTAGGTCAATTTAATTCTTCATAGTTTGCCTAGTTGTTTTGAGCAAGTTTCACCTGAATTACAAGAGGTTGTATATGGTGGGAAACTGCTGACAAAACAAGTGGTAAAGGAAATCAGTTTTCATTAAGACGTGAACAAAATTAGTATCTCATTCATTAATTGTTGATGCATGGATAGTGATGGCATCTACTGGATTCCAGAATCACTAAATGTTTACAATTAATTGATGATGAGATTACTAAATACATGGGTAAAGCTACAAGAGTAGTAGTTGTTGCAGTGGGAGTAGTTTATTTATCTTTTGATAGGAATAAACGTTTGATTTTGAGAAATTATCTTCACGTACGTTTTCATAGAAAGAATTTAATTTTGGTTTCTATGCATTAACGGATAATAATCTGTTATGGTACGATAGTGGTAATTTGTACATTCTTAAATCATGTTATCCTACGGATGCAACAAATAGTAATTAATAATGCATATTCTAATCTTAGTAAGAGAAAGGAACCTTCGGAGATGAACTAAACATACTTTTGGCATCTAAGACTAGATCATTTTACGTAAGTACGATTCGAAAGCGAGTCTACTTGGAAGTGAATATGATCAAATTGCCTATACAAGGCAAAGGTGTATAGAGCCATGAAAAGATATGTTGGTTTATGGTTCATTCTGATTTAAGCGATCCAAAGATTATCCTGTCGAGAGGTGGTTATGAATGTTCATCATTTTGGTTGACGATTATTCTGGAAACTAGATATATTTATTTGATGCACTGCAAGTCTGAGTATTATGATTAATTCAAGAAGTACATGGCTGATGCGGTGAAGCGTCATGGAAAATATATCAAGTCATTTTGATTTAATCGTGGTGGCGAATGCCTCTTAGGATAGTTAGGAACTATTAATCAGAGGTTGTGATTGAATCCTAAGTAGTCAGCACCGGGTAAACCCCAGCGGAATGGTGTGACGGAAAGAAGGAATAAGACTCTTATGGAAATAGTTAGATAGATGATGAATTATTTGGAATTACTAAATTCATTTTATGGATAAGCCCTAGTAACAACATGTTGAATGTCTGTCTGTTTGTGGGATATCCTAAAAAAATTAAGGGTGGTTTATTTAAAAGTCCAAAAGATCAGAAAGTGTTTGTTGACACAAACACTAGATTTTTGGAAAGGACTATGTAATAAATTACAACTCCATGTATAAGTTATTCTAAAAGATGTGAGAAGGGTAACACAAGGTTAATACTAATTATATAAGAGGATATACCACAAGTAAACTGCAACACATGTCATGTCTATACACAATTGCATGTAGTGTCTTGTCGTAGTGGGAGGATTGTATGACAACCGAATAGATTTATGTTTTGGGAGAGTCGTGAGACTTGATCTCTAGTAAACATGAAATCGGCCCATAGATTTCAATGATTTGATCTCTTAGCAAGTTGCAATGAAATCGGCCCATAGATCTTTATGTTTATGTGTTGGGAGAGTCGTGAGACTTGATCTCTTAGCAAGTTGCAATGATTTCTGGGATAGAATCTATGGATTCAAAATGAAACAACCAGAATGATTCATTGCATAGAGCTAAGAGCATTTTGAGTGTAAGCTTAAAAGTGTCCATCAATAGATTAAAGCAAGCTTCAAGATCATAGAACATCCGTTTTGATGAGGAGATCCAGTCATATGAATTTAATCAATGCTCGGATGGATCTTGTATGTTGAAAAGAGTGGCAGAAACATGGTGGTATTTCTTGTATGTACGTAGATGATATCTTGCTCATTGGAGACAATGAAAGAGTATTGTCGGGCGTATGGGTATGGTTAATAAAGCAGTATGAAATGAAGAACTTAAGAGAAGAAAATATATCCTTTCGATCATAGCAATAATGATCACAAGATAGGATGTTGTGCGTATCTTGAGCTTTATGAATTGATACAATCCTCACTCATTTTAGTATGAGATTTTATCTAAGGATTTGTGTCTTAAGACACAAAAGAGATAAAATAGATAAAGGCAGTTCCCTATGCTTCAGCAATAAGGAAGCTTAATCTATGGAAGGCTATGCACGAGATTGAATATCTATATTGCCAATGGCATAGTTAGTGAATATCAAGGTAACCCGGAACAAGAATATTGAATTATGGTAGGACATATTTGAAGTGCCTGAAGAGGACTGGAAATTATATGTAAGCTTACTGGAATAAATCATTACTTCTTGATGGTGATTTGGATTTTTGAATCATAGGGACGGCAGTAAATCCACCTCAAGGTTAAGTGTTTAATGGAAGTAGATCCATAGTATGGATGAGTGTCACATAGAAATATATTTCGGACTCCACCATGGAAAGAGGATAATATTGGAGCCTTGTGGCGGCCAAAGTATCTGTATGGTTCTAGAAACTTCGTAATGGACTTAGATGTGATTCTGAGTTTGCCCAAGATTATCATAATTTATTGTGATAATAATGGTGCAGTTGCAAACTTGAAGGAATCACGAGCCCATAAGACAATCAAACACATAGATAAATGGGTACTACCTAATACGAGAAATCGTATGATGAGGGGAAGGTTGTTGTCACCTAGATTGCATCAGATGATAACTTAGTAATCCTTTTACAAGGACCTTAAGGCGAAAGCTTTTAATGGTCAAGTAGTGGGAGTGGTAATCAGATGTATGGCAGAAGATATGACAACACAGTCTTTTAGTATAAGTGGGAGATTGTTGGATTGTATACTAAAAGTCTAGCTTTTTGTATGAATAATTCTTTGATAATATTTGGAATGAGAATCATGTGATCAAATGTTTGCTTTATGTTATTGCAAAAGTCCATTTACTTTATACTGTAGATAATATGGTGTGCAGCGTCACACGGAAAATCATATTATCGGCTCCTTATATAGTATAAATAAATATTCACAACCGAGATAGAAATGGACTATTTATCGGTATGGTTGTAGTGTGATTTGGCATTAGTTTGTCTTGATTTTAAAATTGCACTAGTGCGCTTTGTGTGTATTAATAGGACCACTGTTGAGATCGTTCGGTTTAAATTGACTATATAATAGAACTTGATCTCTGTTATTATGGATGTTTGTACTCTTAATCCCTATACAATAATCTCGACATGTAAGCCAGTATTTATTTCTTTATTTCATCAATGGGTGAGATTTAATTGTTAAATCAATATGCTCGATGAGTTAGGAGATGGTGTTGTCTCTATGGTGTGATGTTGATTGTAAAAGAAATCTGTGTCCTAACTAAATTGATTGATGATGTCCCCTTGAGGAGCTCATAAGGATTATCATGTAAACTCTACAGGTGGATTTATTCTGGCATGATAATAAGGTTGAGTGGTACTACTCTCGGTAATTATATTAATTAATAGAGTTGTCAGTAACTTAATTAATTAATGGGCATTAAATCTTAAACACAGTGAGATTAACGGGCTCATAATAAGAAGGAGCCCATAAACATAATTTGGGATTAGTGTGACAGTGCAATAATATTTCTTTAGTGGAATGATTTATTATTATTGGACTTAAGTATAAGTTTTGGACTAAACTTATGCTTAAGCCCAATGGGAGGCTCAAACCCTAATTTCTCTTTCTGGTCCCTATTGTAGCCTATATAATAGTCAATCCCAGCAGTTCGGATATCTTAACACACACGACAAAAAATGTGAGAGAGAGATTGACTGCAGATTGAGTTCGTCTCGTAGATCGTTGCCCACAGAACGTCGAGACGTGGCATAGGAATACAACAGAAGACCAGAAGGTCATTTACTATTTTTGGCCATCAACTTCACTGATTTTTCTAAAATTGTGTGTAAGTCCAAACTGCACGTGTGATACACCGTTGGAAAGTCACGGAAGAGATGATCGTTTTGGCACTTAGATCATCCAAATTGGAGATTGGATGAGGAAGTTATGGCCAAAACCATGACGCTGCACATGCTCCCATCGAGAATGTTTCTTCTTCAACATACCCTGGTGAAAGGTAATCAATTCTATGTTTATACTTCTGCTGCGATAAAATTGCATGGAACCCTAACGGTTCACGTTAATCAAAAGATTCAAACGCCAACAGTTAAATCATCAGTGATCTCTTATGCATAAGTATACATGTAATTTGCACATACAGTACCAATAAGTATGCTTAATTGTATAATATACAGATAATTTTAGCTATCAAATCAAAGTGGCCACAAAATGCAAGTAGGAGCATATTTATTCAATAAAATAATGTTAAAACTCACATTAATGACAGTGATTCAGATTTTATAGAGGCTACAAGTTCATTTGGTTTTAACGTAATTGTGTCAACCACCTAATTCACCCGACACAATCATCAATGACTTAGGGTTTTTCAGATCAGTACAGTCCTTACACGTTGAGACATCAAGCTATACAGTTGATGACTTAGTAAAAAATGTGTTGCTGGCTTTTGAAAATTACCCAGCTATCACATTAAACAAGGTTTTCTAAGTTTACAGCAGTGTTTGGTAGAAATCATGAAAGGTAAGGGGCATAACTTTTACACACAACCATACATGGGAAAGGACAGACTTATTAGGGAAAACAAACTACTAGAAAATCTTAAAGTGGATGCACAACTAGTCAAAGACAACATTCAATATTAGGTTGAAGAAGGAGAATTTAATGACTTGCAATATGATATAGGAAGTCTAATGAGAGATCTGGGATATTGAAATTACTATTAGTGTTTGGCAACCTTTTGAAGTTATGTTTTGGAGTATTTAAAGCCTAAACCATTACTATTTTGTACTCATGGAAGTGTTTAGGCTGTAAACATTCATATCATTAAATGTATTGTCTTACTCTATATTTTCAATGAAAATTCTCCAACTTGGAGTATCATTTTAATTAGAAGCAATGGATTATAATAGTATCATCAATATGATACAAGCATATTACCTTAGTTTTTATCTGCAGTTGAAAGTGAAATTTTTTTGTAAATATTTTTACTTTGAGAACAACTATATATTTTACAATGTGGAAATCATTTACTGATTTCAATCCAGAGTTGGAGTTTCAATTTGAGGAATTTATCTCAATAATTATTCAGGCAATGTTTGTTTCCACACTAAAAAAAATAAATCTACTCAAATTATTAAGACATCATAACCAAAAAGTTAACAATTCCCAGCCTATATAGCCAACATTCCAAAATATGCAAAGCTGGAAGTAAACATTCATAGATATGATAGTTCAAAAATTCATAGATTGCAGTTCATATTTGTTCCAAAATATAGCCAACATTCATAGCTTGCAGTTCATAAACATTCCAAAATAACCATAGTTTCAATTTATATAAGACGTAGGATCACAAGCGAGTTACCTCCAAGCTGGAAGTAATATGCAAAAAAGTTCATATCTTGAGTATCTAAGTCACCGTGGTCAGAGTCAACATTCTTTTAAGGCGGAGCCATAATATGGTGCTTCATCTCCGGGCGACTCTACAACATTTTCAAAGTTAAGGAAATCGGTGTCCATGAACAGAGAATTCGTCGAATCTGGCTAGCAATCGGAGTTGGCATTTTTTTATGCATTTTAGGTGGAGGGTCGTAATATGGTGCTTCATCTACAGGCGACTCTACAATCTTTTCAAAGTTGAGGGAATAGGTGTCCATGAACAGAGGATCCGTCGAATCTGGCCAGCAATCGAAGTCGGCATTTTTTTATACTTTTTAGGCAGAGGACCGTAATATGGTTCCACATCTTCATACGACTCTATATTTTTCTCAAAGTTGAGGGAATCGGTGTCCATAAACAGAGAACCCTTCAAATCTAGCTAGCAACGCATTGCATAAACTTGATCAAAGGAAGAACCTTCTGACTCGACCATATCAAAGCCAATAGCTTTCGATTTGAGTAGATCTGATGCAGGATTTTGAAATAAAACTTGGTCAAAAACAAAATTCCATTACAATCAGCAGAACCATCCATAGGGGTTTCACGGACGAAACTATCAAGATCAAAATTCATAACCAAGCCAGATGCCATCACCAGATGGGAATTTGAGGGCTTCGTGTCAAGTTTAGGGTTCATGTTAGAAAATAGAGGATTGAGAAAGTTATTGGAAGAGTTTTTGAGGATTATTTCCTTCAGAACACAAAAACAACCACATTAATATTTGGGATGGAAAAGTTCGATTACAAAAGAAAGTAAGAATTAGGGTTTATCGGAGTGGATAAAATGAGAAGAGAAGTTTTGGGGATGAAGATGATCCAGAGTTACAGGCTTTGTCTAATTGATTGTCCTCCAAGTGGGTTTATTAAATTTAATCAAAAGTTAATTTAATTAATTGTAGAATTTTTTTTAAGTGTCAATTAAAGAAGCGACATTTTAGTAGTATTGTGAACTTTTAAGGTTTTAAATCTTGTGTATTTTTTCCATTTATGGGTGGTACAAGTATTCTTGGGACGGAGAGAGTAATATTTATTTTTAAAAAAAGTGACAACATTTTTAGTAAGAAGTTATAACTAATTAAAAGTGTAAAATGGTCTCATTGTGAGACGGTTTCACCCAAGACTATCCCTTAAAAATATGGCAAAGACTCGTCTTCTCAAGGAATGATATTTTGGGATGGATAAGTAGTAATAAACATTTTAATGAAAAGATATATCCAATTGATGAAAGTGATAATGATGCAATGTACTATTTCATAAAGGCAAACGCTTTCATGCACCTGAGTGCACGGACTTAGATTAGTGTACCTAAACTTGACCTTACTCATATTATAACTATACATGCACAAAAAACCAGAACTGGCGGTTCGAACTGGGAAACCGCCGATTTTAACCGGAACCGAAAATACTGGTTCTGGAACCGGCAAAAATAAAACTGAAACTGGATATACTTCGGTTCAGTTCTGGTTCCTCATCTCTTGGGAAAAAATCGACAGTTCCAGTTCAACACCGGCGATTCCGGTCGAACCGCCAGTTTTTCAATTATTATTTTTTTTACTTTTTATGCTAAAACAAAAAAAATTAAAATCGGAACCGGCAGTTCCAGTTCCGGAATGAAACCTTTCTACCCTGGTTCGATTCTGGATCCCCCTACCTTGGAACTAGAACCGGTAGTTCCGAACCTGGTGTATGTCTAATTAACCCACCCAAAATATTTAAGAAAAAAACCTTAATTTCCATTCACAGCCAAACCCATCTACACACTTTCTCTAATTTTAGATATCTCTTTCTCTGTCTCTGTCTCTCCTTCTCTAAATTTCCTCTTTACTCTTGTTTGTGCTCTTCGACTGCTCCTCTCCGTCGTCTCGATCTTTTGCTTCACCTGCTATCGCACCTCGTTCACGTATGCCTTCTCCGATTTGTTTAGCACTTTGACTCGTCATAAAAATGTGGTACTCTTTCTAAACTTTCCTCAAATGTAATCCTAATTGTAACACAATTTTTCGTTATATTACTTCCATGATCCTGATTATTTCTTGTGTTAGTTTAAAATTCTGTCTTCCAGAGAAATAGAAAAACTAATTTGTGGCTGGTGGTGATCCATAAATTGTTGAATAATCAACTGAACCTAAGTGGTCACCAGAAGGTACTATCAACACCTTTTTATATAAAATATCTTTTTATTTTCTCGTCCATGAATAATAAGTTCTTCATATTGCAACCGAGTTACGAGCACATTGATAATTTGATTGTTTTGGAACATTCAACTTCTTAAAATTTGGAAAGGGCATTTGAGTTTGAATAACAAAATGTTCCATTTAAAAGCCAAATTAAACTATAAAAATTGTTTTATGTTGCGTTCGTTTGGATTACAAAATTTCTAATTTTGAAAGAATGTTTATATAACATAAAGTTTTGAAGAATTTTTGCCTGTATTTAATTGTCTTTCGAATCCATTAGAGGCTTGTAATTCCTTTTAGGCGTAGGGGTGTCTGTATCTACTTTTTTATTTTTTAGGACATAAAATGATGATATGTCCACAATACTATTTTATGTAAGTTGATTTGTTAAAGAAATTTCTGGAGAAAAGTAAACATCACAAAGCATCTGAATTTTTTGCTTTGAATTTGAAAATGTGACATTTGAATGGCAAATCTTGAAACGCACTAGTGACTATGCGATGATTTTGATGTACCATCTAAAATACTTCAATGGAGTGGTGTGACGAGCGAGTCTATTGTGCGCCCGGGCACACGGATTTAGATCCATGCCCCTTTGCAATTTTCGTTCCCCTTTACAATTTAAACTCTCTAGCAATACATAGGTTTAAATAGAATAGGGAGGGTAAGGGTTGTGTTCACATGGGGATACAGACTGTGTCCTCGGGGGCACAGAAGCTTTTGTCTTATATGCAAAATTAAAATTGTTTATAAAACAATTACTTATTATGACTTTTGTTTTCCTTGAAGCCTGAGATTCGATTTATACTAAGGGCTAAGATTTGTGCAACAGTTATACTGTCAAATCAAAATGAGATGAGAGCTCGAGTTACTAAATTTGCATGCAAATTCTACAAGGTGAAGCCTTGGGTTTTAAAGGGAAAATATGAGGAGAAAAAGAATAAAGCGCTAAAGACTACAAAAGAAGAAAATGGTTGCTAAGGAGAAATAGAAATAATTGAACAAAGTTAAACTAGTAAAAATGTTTATTTGATTAGGGGTGGGCATTTATTTTCGGGTTTCAGGTACCCGATCCGACCCGAAAAAAATTACCCAAAAAACTCGATTTTTTCGGATAATTTTGGGTTTCGGGTTTACTCGAACCCAAAGCTATAACTTTGGTTCGGGTTTCAGGTATTGAAAATGTACCCGAATTACCCGATCGGATACCTGAAGTTATTTTACACTTTTATTAATTATAAAAAATAATTTGATTCATGAAATATTAAAATTTTGATGCATTCTTAATTTTTTAATCATAAAATATATTTATTATCCTTTAAACATTACCTAATTAAATTTATTTATATTTTCAATTATCAATTATTTTTACATAATAAAAACACAATTTTGTATTATTACATCCTTATCTTATCAAATTTAAATTTGAATTCTCCTTATATTATTAATTTTAATATGATTTAAGTTATCATATACTTTAATGTATAAATATTTTAATTATTTGGATAAAAATAACATATAAAAATATACTTATAAATTTAAATATCTCACAACATAATTAAAATATACTATCTAAATCCTAACATTAGTATAAAAATTAATATTATTATGATGTGATATGAATTTATTATATTCTTTTATAATTATTTAAAAACAAAGAAAAAAATGATAAAAGAGATCAAATAAAATATTGCCTCAAAGATTAAACATTAAAAAAATTATTTAAATCACACCTAATTAATTTATTATAACAATACTTTAAAAAAAAGGTATTTTCGGGTACCCAAATTTTCAGATCCAATAAATTTTGGATCGAATTCGGATAATGAAAATTTCAACCCGAAATTTTGTGTACCCGATCTAAAAATTCGAAATACTCGAAACCCGATCCGATGTCCACCCCTATATTTGATGGTGTTTGTTGGCTACTACAGTTTTTGGATACAATTGTGTTAATTAGTATATAGAGGAAGTTATAATCAAGTTGGAGGTATAACTTGGTATGCAATAAAATGATTAGTTTTTGTTATGATATATGATCAATATATAACTTGTTGAATTAGTACAATGAGAGTTTTTGTTTTGTATGTGAAAAAAAATATTGTACTTTTTTGGTCCTTCATTTATACTTTACTAACTTGTGTATGAGTTTAATCAGTATGATTGTTTTTGCAAAAGATAAATTGTTGATGAATAAAGGGTATATTGTTATTGTGTAAGTGGTATTTTATGGTCATGTAAAGTGTATGGAGTTTCAAAAGGGTATATTGTTGATGAGTAAATGATATATTATTGTCATATATAGGGCTCGTTTGGTAGTATTTAATACGGGGAGTCAAGATGTTTAATATTTTGTAAGGGGACCAATATAAAAAGTCAAGCCTGTTCATAAATAATGTACCTCTTTACAAAAGCAATACAACGATCGTTGAGGTATTAATATTAAGAGTTGCACAGTGAATCAAGATAATTGAATAAAATTACCAAACTGACCCTCATTTCAATTCCCATAATTCAATAGAGCATTGCCCCCTCTTTCACACTCATACGAAAATAAAAGTATTCAACAGTACAATCCTTTCTTTTCTTTCACGCCCGCACGAATACGCACGAGGCTTACACTCAACCGATTAATTTGAAAAAAATAATCATTTTATTTTATTAAATTTAATTAATAACAAGAAAGTTTTTTTTAAATATCAGTTTTGAAGTAAAAAATTAACTAAAAATTATTTAAGAAAATATATATAAATTTATATAATAGAATATAGAAAAGAGCATTAAAATAATTTTATTATATACCTAAATAAATTAGAAAAGGGTACTATATATATATATATATATATATATATATATATATATATATATATATATATATATATATATATATATATTATTAATCATCTTTGCCTATATATTAAAAAAGAGTATAATAATCCACAAATTTAGTGAGGGCACAAACGTAATTTTACACTTTATACTAATTATTACTACTACCTACCAAACACCTTCATAATATTAATCTCAATCTTTAATATCAGATTTATTATTATTTAATACAAAATATTTTGTAATATTACTAGTAGATACATTAGGATAAAAATATTATTAATACACATAATTTATTAGTGTAAGATACCTAAAATATCCCTATATGATAATGAAATATAATCTCAAATCATATAACGTGATCCATTTCGTGATTTCCTTTTAATCTACGCCAGAACCACTGCCTCCTCCCCTCTCTGCCTACCTATTATCGTCATCATCATTTTCTGATGCAGGAGCACGTATTGGCCTCTCTCTCTCTCTCTCAGGTTGTTTGTAAAATTGAATCTCAATAATATTTTTTTTGGTTATATTAGTACTACGTTTGACTAATTAATGGTTCTCATGTCTTCATTAATGTGGAGTGGAAAGTCCAATGGCAATCATGTTCTTCTGTACAATTATTTTGTCCTTAATACAAATATCCAGTGTATATAGATTTCTGAACAGAAGTGAGAGTTTTACTCACATATGAACGATATGAGTGAGAGAAATTGATTATTAAATTCTGAACATCATATATAAATTTCTGAACGCAAGTCAAAGTATATAAATTTCTTAACACAAGTGAATTAAATTCTTTTTGAATGGTGTGAGTTCTTAGAAATTGATTATTAAACTCTGAAAACAAATATTTTGAAGACACGTATACATAAATTTCTGAACATAAATTGATTATTAAACTCTGAACATAAATAATTGACTATTAAAATCTGAACACAAATATCTTGAAGACACGTATACATAAATTTCTGAACACAAATTGATTATTAAACTCTGAGCATAAATACTTTAAACACTACGTATATGACTTTCTGAACACAAGTTTGTTTATTGAACTCTGAACATAAATATTTTGAACACCACGTATATGAATTTCTGAACACAAGTATGGATAAGGGAGTATTATTGGGCTTTCAATCAACGTAAACTTCCACCTACTTTAAAGGAAATAATCGTGGAATGATTTTTCTCTTTAATATTACATTAAATATCTACCCTCTTAAATTATTTTTGAACATAATTAAAATAAGGGCAAGAAGGATATTTTACTATTATTAATGTATTAATTAAAAATATATTTAATCAAATGCATCTGTTAGTAATTATGGTTTATAAATTGTACCTATGAGTAATGGACTCTTATATATTCTACCAAACAAATTCACTTTTTCATATTACCCACTTATATCAATATACATAATACTTACCTCCATAATGCCATTTTATCTTATACTACGTATCAAATGAGCCAATAGAGTATGAAGTTTAGTGCTCCCGTTGACAGTATTTTAAATTTATGTTGTGAAGGTAGTGGCATGTTACAAAAGATATATTGATTTCATGTATTTTAAATGTCCACATCATCTAAAAGCTTAAGTTTATAGAGAGGAGTATCGATTTTTACCTCAAGCCTTGCATGTGTAATTTTTTTATAAATAGGTGGCGGTGAGGTTCGAACCTGAACCTTTGTTAGGCCACGACTCTAATACCTTGAGATCCTTCTTTATTGATTTGGATTTGAGACTTTTATATTCTGTGTTCGTGACGTCTTCTGATATTTCATGTTATTAATCGATGTATGATTTATTTGGTCGCTTGTGTGCATTTTAGAATTTATTGGTGATCAGTTTTGATTTGAGGGGAATAACTCATACATATTTAATTCATTAGAACTAATAGAGTTGGATGATTAATAATTTATTTTTTTGTGCTATGCAACTAGATTGTCAAGCAAGATTGTGTACGTTCTGGAATTTATTAGTGATCGGTTTTGATCGAGGGGAATAACTCATGCATCTTTGATTCATTAGAACTGATATAGTTGGATGTTTGATTTATCTTTTTGTACTATGCAACTAGATTGTCAAGCAGGATTTATAGGGGCAATTCTATAGTTCCTATAAATGGATGCATGTTAGAATATAAATACTTATTAAAGGGAAAATATCTGTATTGTTTGTACCTAGAGAGAATGGTGAATTATTTTTTAAGCATCTTTTGTTCTAAACCAGATTTATACATTAATTTATTTAGACCTATCAAGTGGGTTTATATATATATATATATATATATATATATATATATATATATATATATATATATATATTGCTTCCATATCGTCTGCAGGAATCGTAATCATATGTCTCGAAAGCCAGAATAATTGGTTTAAGTCAGATTTCTCTAGAGCTTTCATCTCTATTCTTGAAACAGTTTCGTATTTTTCTCCGGTGATTTTATTTAATTTTCTATTACTTAGTAAATTAATTAATTCACAAACTGAAGTTGGTTACGAGTCTTGATAATTCTAGTGACATTAAAATTAATAATTATTTGTCTCAAGTGTTCGATAATTTAGCTTGGTCGCTTACTAGCTATAATTGATATCCTTTATACTTATAGGTTAATTGGAGTGTGTATAAAACATGTAGCAGTATTCACATTTGTTGGATTAGAATTTGTATATCGACACTCTGTTTTAGAATTTGAATTATTGGGATTTTATAAGCACTCTAGAAGGAGAAGTAAAAAATCCGAAGAAATCTTTTCCAAAAGCTATGTTTTATGCAGTAATTCTCATTGTGCTTTCATATTTTTTATCTCTACTAGCAGTCCCAGAGTTTTTCCCTTGAATTGTGACTTCTGGACTGACGATAACTTCTCAAATTTACAGCAATTCAAGGTGGGATGTGGTTGAGATGGTGGATTTGTTAGGAATTTTTTAATTTCCTAATATAATCTAATTATGGGCAATATATTATTATGCAATTATATTAGTTATTCAATTATTTTATGGACTTAATTAAGTGATCTAATTAAGTTTAAAAGTCCATGAGCTATAATAATATTGATATGTGCCAATTGAGTAGATACACAATACTACGTAATTAGGTGATAATGGGTGGCCTGATTAAAGTAGTATATAAGGTTACCCGGTTATGGTCCCCAATATACTAAGCCGCACATGGTCTTCCATTCTCCCCATCGGGAGGGATTACTACGGTCCCCACAAAGAAATTAGGAGGCTTAGTTGAGGAAGACCTAATACCTATGGATTATTGAGTTCGTTGAGTTCGTGTTCAGCCTAGATGACTAAATGAATTAAGGTACACTTCCGTTCTACAACATAGATCTCAATAGGGTCTCAAGTATTAGGATTTATGGATTTATTTCCTACAAGTGGTATCGGAGCCACCCTATTTATGATTCTCTGAGATCTGAAAGAACTATATTTTAATTCTAATATTTGTGTTTGAATCGTTAAATAATCACAATTTTATATTTAAGGATTGAGATCATTTATGAATTATAAGGTCTAATATCGTTGTTGTTCATATGTACATAGACGTGATTCAGCAATACGATTACACTGCAAATTCTTAAAGTATATGTTTTAATACATAAATATGTGATTTCGTGAGGAATTGCAATTGTTAGTGATGCGCGTTTTCTTTGCATGCAAAATTAATTATTTACATAAAGCAAGCGACCAAGTGAATATCGAACCCAAAGAACGGCGTATTATCAATTTAATAATTTACTAAATTAATTAAGACGAATGGCAACAAAAGTTTGAGGTTTTAATTATCAAACTAATAAACAATTAATTAAAATAACAAATAAAATAAAATATCACTCGAAGAATACGAAAGTGGATCAAATAGAAGAATAGGTAGCCCTAGGATAATCCAGTTTCACGCTTTAATTTCCTTTCCATGTGTTGATGTTCGACTCTGCCTTGTGGAATATGGACGCATCACTAAACCATGCATATCTACTCTATAGATGATTAGTCATAACTTGTAGTAGGGATGACCAATTAAAATAATTTATCGAACCACAGGGAGGTCAGCGCTAGAGCTTGAGCGAGATCACATTTATCGCAATTTTATAGAGACGAATCATCAAAGGGATTGGTTGTAAACAAATAAATGACAAGTAATCAAAGCAAGCAAGCAAGCAATGATTAGCAAACAAGATAGATGGATGAAAAGTGGTTTTCCAAATTAAGTAAAAGTGATATTAACAACAATTAAGAAGTGGAAATCCTAGGATAAATGCATCGAATTCACTGAATCATGGATTGAAGACTAAGGGCCAACACTAATTCATGCATTAAACTCATATGTATCAAGGGTAAAGATTAAGGGCCAACACATATATCACCTAAACTCCCTCTCAAGATGGATAGGATATGGTTCTAAACATAGCTCAATTAATTGGTTCTCACTCAAATAATTCCAACTAGGTACTAAGCTTGAAATGAGAGTCCCTTAACACGATTAATCAACCTCTCGATCAAACCAATCATATGTTCTATCAAAGGGTTCTAAACTCTAAAGGATTTCTCAATCTCTTTACAATTTATAATGCACATGAAGTGTTTGATGAAATGATTCACTCAATTATCTTAAGCACATAATTGATTTCTCAATCTAATCACATATTTAGAACAACTAAACACATAAATCATCAATATAAATCAAACAATTAATAATCAATGATAGAAAACTATAGATCCAATCAACATATGAATTCAAATACACAAATTCCAAAATTATCCAACAACTCTCATGTTGCTAATCTCACAATGGAGATTAGTCTACCATATTCATAAAGAAATTAACATAGACAATTAAATCCTTACAAATCATAATAAAACTATGAGGTTTAATACAAAGATTGAATGGAAACTCCCTTGATCTATCTTCAATGGTGATCTCCTTCCCTTCTTTGCATTTTCCTCTCTTCCTTCATCCTTTTCCTTCACTTGGATGTAGAAATTGTTGGTGGGATGATTGTAGATCCAAATGATGAAGAATGGATGAAGACGATGGTATGGAATGGAAGAAATGGTATGTGATGTGTGTGCAGGCTGTGAATTTCGAATCTCCTCAAAAATATTGAAGTATTGAGTATTTATACCCCTTGGGAAGCTTCTAGAAGGATTCTGATTTTTTTACAGAACTTCACACAACACGAGTCTTGCTCTGCAACACGGCCACAAGATGGCCGTGTTGGGTCTTCTGATGCTCGCACACGGCCTCTCCTTACAAGGCCGTGTTACACAACACGGCTCATGTGCTTCAACACAGCTCGTGTGTTGTAATACGGGCACAGGGTGGTTGTGTTGGATGAATAGATATCGGCACACGGCCACTCCTTACAGGACCGTGTTTCGTACATGGCCCGTGTTGGTGCATGCCCCTGTTTTTCACATTTTGTTAGTGATCAAAAAGGTCTTTATCTTTAGATGTAATGTTAGGCTCTTTGGTAAGGTAGAAAAATTTAGATAAAAGTAACTATTCAAGTATAGATAATCGAGTAGATGATCAACTTCTTCAACTTCTTCATATTTCTATCTTCCTTTATTTTCTTCTCTAATCACAAGCACTAATCATTATCATTCCTTTGATTTCTTGAGCTTCTTTTGATTTCATGCTGCCTTCCTTTGACTTTGTATTTGCTTGAGCATATTTTTATTGTTTTTGCTCATTTTTCTTGTGTTGAGGTTGCATGTACATTTTGCTTGAGCTCTTTTTATCATTTTCTTGCTTGTTCACCATTTCCTTCTTTCTCTTGCACAATTCTCACATCAACCCTTTATAAACCATCATCTCTTCGATCACCCACACATAGGTTATATATATAAGGCTCAAGTGGGTATTCAAGGCTTGTAATGTGCTTATATCACAAGAAATATGTTTTAATGCTCAAAGTGGTTAACTAGGGATGATGTATAAGGTAAGAAAATATATGACAATGACTTTAAAGTAACAAGGATGGCCTAAGATCATATCACTAACCTCCACCAATCGGGCTCATTCCCGTAGTCCATGAGCAAGTTCTAGTTTGTCAAGGCTCAATCGATCCACTCATGAAGAAATTAACCATGGATGCACGGTTGAGGCTCAAACGCCACAAGCTTTTGCTCGGACCCTTAGGAACTCATTACACCTCAATTCATCTCAAAATTGAACAAGCTAAATGTTGGTGCTTGGATCATTTGGTTAACATGAACCGTTAGGGTTCCATACATTTCTAATATCAGTGGAAGCAATAAATCATAGAAACGATTACCGTTCACCAGGGTATGTAGAAGATGAAGGATTCTCGCTGGCAGACTGTGCAGTCCCACGAGAATGGTCATAACTTCCTCGTCTGATGTCAAAATTGAATGATCTTCGTGTTCTGACGATCCTCTCTTCAACGGCTTTCCGTCAGTATATTGATCATCAAATTATGAGCACTGTACAATTTTACACAAATTTCGCAAGGTGGCGGACAGCAGCAGCAAACTACCTTCTGATCTTCTGCCGTATGTCCCAAGTCCGATCTCGACGTCGTGTGGGCGACGATCTACGAGACCTCCTCAATCTGCTCTCAACCCTCATCACATGTGAATAATGAATTAGATTAGATTCGGGTTCCAGATAAGCTGTGGTGACTTATATACATGGGCTACAGCAGGGACCAGGAGGAGAAATTGGGTTGGGCCTCCATTGGGCTTAAGTATCCAAGCTTAGCCCAAAGCTTATACTTAAGTCCAATAATAATAATATATTCCACTAAAATATTATTACTGCACTGCCTTTCCAATCCCAAAATTACATTTTGGGCTCCTTCTTATTATGAGCCCGTTAGTCTCCCCATGTTTAAGATATACAATGTCCATTAATTAATTTAAGTTACTGACAACTCAATTAATTAATATCTCATCCAAGAGTAGTACCACTCAACCTCATTATCATGCCGGAATAAATTTCACCTGCAGGGTTTACATGATAATCCTTATGAGCTCCTCAAGGGGACATTATCAACCTATGACGGACACAGATTTCTTCTACAATCAACAGCACACCATAGAGACAGCACTACTTCCCAACTCATCGAGTTTGTTGATTTAATTACATGTAAATCTCACCCATTGATGAATCAAAGAAATACATACTGCCCTACGTGTCGAGGTTATTGTATAGGGATTAAGAGCACGAACTTCCATAATAACAGAGATCAAGTTCTCCTATAAGTCAGTATAAGTCGAACGATCTCAAGCGGTCCTGCTCAATACACACAAGTGCACTAATGTGATTCTATAGCCAAGACAAGCTAATACCAAACAACACTACAACCATCCCGATAGAGAGTCCCCGTCTATCTCGGTTGTGAGCATCTGTTTATACTTTATAAGGAAACCGATAATATGATCTTCCGCGTGTTGTCGCACAACATATTATCTACGGTATAAAGTAAGTGGACTATTGCATCGTGCATATAAATAAATTATAAGACGCAATCATTTGATCATATGATTCTCATTTCAAATTAATTGTTATAACATTGTTCATACAAAAAGCTAGACTTTTAGCATACAATCCAACACTAAATAGACCATGTCATAATTTTAAAGAGTATAGATTCTCAACATAGTTCGTCATCACTTATCACAAACAACATGTCATTACTCACATTCAAAAAAGACTCACAATATCCCAAAACATACCACCAAGCAATCATATACAAGAATAAAAATACAAACAAAACACATGAGCAAAGACTCACCAAACAAGGAACAAGATAACAACACAAAACATGCAAAAATGAAAATTCATCCATCAAAAGAAAATCAAGCACATATCCTTATCATCCCATATCATTTAAGCTCAAGATTTTGCCACCTTATTCAAAAATAAGAAAAACTTAAAAAAAAACAAGTAAACCCCCCAAGTACATAACACATAAAGTTGCATACTAATCCAAACAATGCAAATCAAATCAAGTATATACTAAGTAAATAGAAATTATGAGTATTAAAATAAACTCCCTGAAAAGGCATTTGATAATGGAAATAGTTGGCACTAGCTTCCGGATTGCATGCACAATAAATCTCAACATTGATTTCCGAGCTCAATTCATGCTTCCACTACACTTCATTTGTGCTCAACAACTCATCAAAACCATTAGCACAACAATTACTAGCAAATAATGAACTAGCATACACTTCAACACAACCAAACGATCCAAAATCATACCAATACTCATGAGAAAAAATTTAAAATTTACCCAATTTTACAAGACCTCTCAATCATCATAATAAGCACACTCAAGTGGTGAGTTACACCACGCACTCTCCCCTCAAACTTAAATCGAAACAAGTTGAGAATTAAGTTTTCAAAATGTGGTGGGACTCACCCTTGTAGTTTCTAACAATGAGCTTCTTGTAGAGAAGTATATGCATCACAATAATTCAAGGTATGTCCACCACGTACAAACTTAAAGTAAAACAAGAGTTGAACTTTAAGTTTGCAAGAAGTGGTGAGACGTACTTTCACACTTCAAATCGAGCACTTCTCGTATCATCAATATACATCCTCCTCAATGAGCATAATCAACATACATGCCACAATGCAAAAAACTAAATCAAAGCAATTAAATGAAAGAATTAAAATAAATGATGGGTTGCCTCTCATCTAGCGCTAAGTTTAACGTCGTTAAGCCAAACGAATTATGAAGAACTCATCGGAATGGTCAAGGATATCGTTCATTCTTGCCATCAAATTTTAATCTTTGTGCTTCTTCCTCTATTAGGTATTTGTGGCAAGTAACAACCATAGTAGCATCCTTTGAGATTGGCTTTAAAATTTTCACTCTTTTGAGCTTGCATTCCATTAGCCGCTCCTTTCGAGACCACCACTTATTCCTTTTTACCAAATAAACTCCCAACATTTCTTCAAGCTCTCTTTCGTACCTAAGACATTGAGACGAATCAATAGGTAAAACAAAGTCAATATAAACAATATTTTGAAATTCAATGCAACTTGAAGAGTTAAAAGATGTAGAAATGCTCATTTCACTCCCGAACTCATCATCAAGTGCTCTTAGACCTTATTCCACTTCATCGAATTCATACTCATCTCTTGATTCTTCATCTTCACTTAAATTTTTCTTATCAACAAGAGACAAGAAATCATGGATAATCTCTTCATCCTCAAAACTCTCTTCTTCCTTAAACTCGTTACCCCTCATACTTTCATCCTCTAAGCTTTCTTCTACCTTGTCTTCCTTTTCTTCAATAAGCTCAACATCTCTTGAGTCTTCTTCATTTCCCCCGAACACTCGTCTACCTCTAACCCTTCTTCATTCTTTTCATCAAAAATTTTCATGTCGTAGAAAGTGTTTCGTTTACTTATCATTTGACTCATTTGACGTTCTAAGGCCTCAAATCTCCTCTCATTTTCCTCATATTCTCTCTTTCTTTCTTCTCTCTCTCTTTCTTTCTTATCTTCCTTCTTCAAAAAATTTCATCATTTGACTTAATTGATCTTGCAAGGAAGGTTTTCCATCATCATATGGTGGACACTCTTCTTGAAAATTCCCTTGGACATACCCATTTTGCATACATGTTCCATTCCCCATTTGGTAATTGGGCATGTTTCACACTTGTCCCCCATTAAAGTCGGAAGTAGGCATTTTGAGGCTCATAGTTTGAAAGACTTAGTTGAAAACTTTGCCTTGTACCACTTCCATAAGCATATCTTCTAAGCAACTCTATCAAGGCATTATTTTCGGATAGAGGAGTAATCGTAGAAATTTGATTGTTGTAAGAACTTTGTATGGAATAAGTGTTTCCTTGATACGGTTGGAATGTATTCACATTGTAAGCTCCTTGTCATCCCTCATAAATTCCATTATTGTAGCATTGATCCATTTTTATGCTCTTCTTCTCAAGATCTACTACAATCTTCTCCACTTACTATTTTTGGTTGGTCTTACTCCCCTTCTCTCAAGGTTGGTGTACCTATCAAGAAAAACAAGTTTGCACAAGATTTTTCAAAACAAATATAGATGCAAAAATAAGAAAAATGTCCTAAGTAGAGCTAACAAGTTCAAACACGTTACACCGAAGGCTTTTGCCCCGGCAATGGCGCCATGAACTTGGTTTCAATTTTTGTTAAATTGATTTAGAGAAATTGTACTCTATCATGTGTAACACGTAAGCGACCAAGTGCAAAATTTATAATATATCGAACCCAAGGGCGAAAGTGGGTAGCCGTATTTGAAAGATGTTTCACTCTAGTAGGACTAATCAATAAAGAGGAGGTTGATTAATACTAAAAACTAACTAATAAAGCAAGTAAAGATATAACATGTACAAATGTGATGGAAAATAGATGAAGGTGAACAATCTAAGAAGTATGTAAGGCAAGCAACATTCATGGATAAGATATATATAGACTCACACACACACACATGCATTGATGGTTTTCATGTTATGATATTAAGGGCAATCATGTTTATACCTCTAATCCCTATGGCTAAGACAATTAGGTTCTCAACTCTTTTACAAGTTTAAATCTCCTAGGATTGTCTCTTACTCTCAATTCCCTTAAGGTACTATGATCATAAGTTTGGTTCCCCTCACTAGTTCATCACTAATAATGACCTATCATGAGATTCTAAGCACTTGAAAACTATGGCTTACCTCTCCTCATACTAACTAAGTATTCTCATGCAGTCAATGATTTAATTAAACTACTAAGCATAATATTGGAATGGTCATCCTAACACTATGAATAGAGAATTTATCCACACAAATCATACATAAAATGAGAATAAGCATTAATGACAGAAAATATTCATAACAATCATTTCATCAAACATGTGGTGTGCAAAATCTACATAATTCCTAACCAATCACATTGTTAGACTCACATGAGGACTAACCACTACATATCATTACAAATTCAACATAATCCAATGCTTACTCCAATTGAACCAAATAATGAAGATAATAACAAAATTAAGGTAAGTTGGCTCCCCTTTTATGGTGAACTTCCTTCTCCTTGATCATGCTAAAATCTTCAACCAATGATGAATTTCTCTTCTTAGATTGGTGGATGGATGGATTTATGGATGGATTTGAGAAGATCAAGTGGATTAGATGGATGAAGTGAACGGTGGAAGAGATGGAGATGAATGTGTGTGATTTTGGTGTCTAGTGTGTGTGGAAACTGATCCAAAATAATTCCTCACGTACTTTGTGATCAAAACTTACACTTATACTCCATGGAACCTTCTAGAAGCTTCTTGAATTTTTCTAATTTTTAAGCACAACTCGACTCGAGTTGCAAGTCGAGTTGGGTCTTGCAACTCGAGTTGGCTCTCTGGACGCCTTTTCTACTCCGTACGACTTGCTGCTCGACCTGGACACTACCAACACGACTGGAGCTGACAATTTGAGCTCTCGCCTGTCAAGTCGTGTTGGCTCGATCAGAAACTGGAATTTTTGCGGGCTTTAGCTCGACTCGAGTTGCAAGTCAAATTGGACCTTTCAACTCGAGTTGGGCTTCTGGACACATTCTGGAGTGCAACTCGACTCGAGTTGCACCTTGCAACTCGAGTTGGGTTGTTTTCAGCCGGTTCTCCCTCGTTTCAACTCCGAATTGAAATTCATTTTTCCCACATCTTCCTCATTGCGTGTAGAATCTATTTTTACTTACAAATCACACAATTACACAAAAATATTAATTCTCTAAATATTTACAAATATCGCGCGTTTGTGGCATTTATTCATTAAAATCACACATTTATCATTTCAAAGCACAAATCTCCATATCTTCATATAACACCACCAAATGATGTACCAAATGAATAAAAACACACAAAATACATAATAAAAAGATAATAAATTATAGGTGAACATGACACCGATCATCGACTTGACTTCATCTGGTCGAACGAGCTTTACTAGTCGAATGACCTCTCTGTAAGTTGATACACCTCTTGTTCCACTTCATCTCCTTTGTTTGACTTAGTTGATGCTGGTCGAACAGCCTTTCCAGGTCGAACAACACCACAAAATCGTATTTTCCAATTCTGAGCATTTAAGACTTGTTTTCCTGTACAAATATGCTCAAATAGCCTCAGTAGCTTCTAATTCATGGATTTTCCATAAACAACCTGATTCGTCTTGATAACAGACTAAATCATACTCAATTTCCACACAAATTGGAGCTCAAACACGTGAATTATCACTCTCATCAACAATATGTGAATGTATATGTGCTAAATATTTACGTGCATTAATTTGGATATATAATTAAATTGCTTTATGTGTATAAATATAGTATTTCTTTATTATTAAGTATTACATGTGTTCTCGTAATAATAAGTGGTAAGAAAATATACGCATATGTATATTAATTTGTAAATGTATGATATTCTAGGTATTAATTATTGCACGTATATTCATAATGGATAATAATAATAATAATAATAATAATAATAATAACAATAATAATAATAACAATAATAATAAAAAATATTAATATTAATAAATAAATAAAAAGATAAATAGTAGGGGATAAGTTTGTTTGCGTGATAACCACTTACATGGCAATTATCTCATTTAAGGTGGAAAAATATGAGACGTGTAATGTTAAAAATAAAAAATTAAAAAATTAATTGGGTTTTGAGGTTGGTAACCAGTAACCACCACTTCATCTCACCCCCATTTTGCCTATATATATACATGGGTGCTTGGGTGATGACCTTGAACCCAAAATCAATTGTAAAAAAATAATAAATAATAATAAATAAAAAAGTAAGAGAAAGAAAGGAGAGAAAAGAGAAGAGCGTGCGTATCCGAACGAAAGATAGGAGATTAGTTACAGTTTCTCACGAGGTTTATGATATTATTGTTGTCGGAGTACATGTAAGTAGAAGTCCAACTACAATGCATAAATATGTGTTGTGTGTGAATTATTTGTGATTAATTTATGATAATTATGTTAT
This sequence comes from Pogostemon cablin, assembly GCA_023678885.1. Classification (NCBI taxonomy): domain Eukaryota; kingdom Viridiplantae; phylum Streptophyta; class Magnoliopsida; order Lamiales; family Lamiaceae; genus Pogostemon; species Pogostemon cablin. The sequence goes on from CM042976.1 coordinate 15,783,489, forward strand.
GAATTAATTGTGATTAGTTTAATTATGTTATGAATTATTTTAGGATTAATTTGTGATACAAGCTGTGGATTTATGTGATTTGAGGAAAATAGGTTTCACATGAAACTAAATATTATTTTGTAAATTATTTGTAATAAATTTGCGATACAAGTTGCGGATCTATGTGATTTGAGATAATATCATTGTCCTATATAGATCTGTGTGATCAGAAATTGTTGAATATAGATCTGTGTGATTTGAGAAGATATCATTTATGAGGATCTGTGTGATCCGGGGTGAAGTTGATATTCTAAAAATGGATCTGTGTGATTCGAGGTGAAGTTGTTGTTCCAGTAGTGGATTTGTGTGATTTAAGGTGAAGTTGTTGTTCCAGTAGTGGATTTGTGTGAACTGAAATTTAATTGTTATTCTATTTGGATTAAATGTTAATAGTGATGTCGTAAATGAATTGTGAAGCATATTTAACTGTCCTTGTTGCATACCATCCACAATTATGAAAAATATTTTTCCCAAAATTAATAAGATACTAATGGTGTGTGCTGCCACTATATATGCACTCTTTCAGGGACCGCAGAAAATCGATCCGACACTTTGTGTGTCACTTTATTCAGGGATCGCACAAAATAGATCTGACACTTTATGTGTCCATTGAGCTCATTTGGGTGCATATCATAAGCGTGTCGTGGGAATCCCGCAATGTGAACGATTTTCAAAATAAAGAGACCAACTAAAAATATTATGGAATATGCAATAGAAAAATAAATGCATTTTCATGCACTGTCACGTATAATTTCTACTTACTGAGATTTTATCTCACTAGTTTATGCATTGCAGGTGAGTCTGCTGATAATTTAGTTTTGTGATGTGACTGTGCAAGTTGTGGAGCTCCTACAGGGTTTTGAGCGGATATACATAGATGATGACCTATTGGGCTAGGCCGTGAGTTTATTTTGTTTCCGCTAATATTATGGTTTATATACTCTCTCCATCCGGTTCTAAGGTGTTCGTTTACTTTTTACACGTGGATTAAGGAGTATTATTATATGTAAAGTGAGTAGTTGTATTTGAGGAAAGTGGTGGACCATATTATGTACTTTTTTACTAAATATGGGAAATGGATACCTTTGAACCGGACGCCAAAAATAGTAAAATGGACGCCTTAGAAGAGGACGGAGGGAGTAATAAGTATTGTCACAAGGTTTTGGATTGATGCGTTGTAAGAGATATGTTATGTATATTGAATTACATAGTGATGGTTTTTGTTATAAACATATTATGAAAAAAAAATATAGGTTTGTATAATAATGGTGTTTGTGTTAAAATAGTATTTGAATTATAATTTATATAAGGTGGGTCATGTCAAATATAATACTTTAATGTGTAGTGGATAAATGTATTAGTGGTGTGTGTGGACCGTGTGTGGGCCCCATGTGAATATGTTAATATTTTTGTATGGGTCTCATATGCTTGAAAAGAAAATATGATAACTTTTGTGGTACAATCCAAAAAGAAAAATGTCACAACTTCTGTGGGCGAAGGGAGTATAAGTTACCATTCTTGTTTATGAGGAAAAATATTAAATGTAGAACTAATTTTTTAAAAAAAAAATTATGAGGAAAAATCTAAAATTAAATTTTAAAGAAAATAGAAAAATAATTTAAAAAATAAATAAAAATTGAAAAAATGAAGAAAAAAATCAAATTTTAAAGGAATAAGCGAGAAAAGGGGATGTTTTCTACCATTTTGATTTGGTAAACCGTCCTACCAAAGTTCCCAATTCTAATTTCACCATCATCCATTTATAAGAAAATTCAACATGTTCGAACTTCACCGCCACCCATTTATAAGAATCTGAGGTCCAGAATTTGAACCTCACCTCCACCCATTTATTGGAGAATCTTTCATTGAAGAGTTTAAGAATAGAAAACTGTGAGGTGTAGGATTCGAAACTCACCTTCACCGATTTATTTATTGGCGAATCTTTCATTGAAGGGTTTAAGAATAGAAAACTGTGAGGTCCAAGATTCGAATATCACATCCAACCATTTATTTATTGGCGAATCTTTCATTGAAGGATTTAAGAATAGAAAACTGTGAACCGTATCAACCAATTGACCTTGAAAATTATAAACACTATCAAACAATTGACCACTTTCGAACAAAGTCTACTGCCCCAAGTTCAATTCAAAGTAAAGTTTATTAGTGAAAAGAGGGTTGGTAACTTTACTTTCGAATAGAGTCTACTGCCACAAGTGCAATTCAAATGAAAGTTTATTAGTGAAAAGAAGGTTTTATAGCCAATGCAACTTTCTAAATCTGTAGTTCATTCTATGAAACAACGTAAATAAAAGTAGCTAGATAAGTTCCATTCACAGAGTATGCAAATCTAGAAAGCAACCCTCTTTTCAATAATAAACTTTCATTTGAATTGGTACTGTTGAGAGGTAGACGCTTGCGTATGTTGAGTCAGCAATACAACACGTGGAAGATAAAGGTTGGATGATCAACATACAAGATCAAGGGCTATGATCAAGTGTTGTAAGAATGGGCCGCCAAGGTTAATGGGCTTGGATATTGAGGATAGCTTGTTATGCAAGTTAAAGAGCTTATATAAGACAAGATATGGCAGTTCATATATCATCCATATATTCCTATAAGATAATTAACAATCTTGAAACGTTTCTTGAGAATTGGAGCCGTATGTAGGAAAAGGAAAAGGGACGATCAAAGAAAGAAGAATCGAGAAGGTGTGGGAAAAAAGGCTGAAACGAGAAGGAAAAGAGTGGGCAAACACTATTCACGTTTATTCACGTTTCTAAGAGAGTCAAAGAGCGCAAAAATATTGCAGAGGTCATATATGATGTTTGAGTTAAAAGTTTTTTTTTTGTCTCATAACTATTGAAAACTTTAGATTTTATCCCAAAAAGGTTATTTGTGTCGATTTTGTCCCATAATTATTAGTTTTGTTTTAATTTTGTTCAATTTTCGCCGGAACCCTCGATTTTTGCCAAAAAATGATCACATGCGCCGCACGTGATCGTTCAATTTGGGGAAATCCGGGGAGGGGGGTGAACTGGACATCTGGGCAAATTTGGGCTAGTAAAATCGCCACGTCATCAAAATTAAATTAAAAATAATATAAATATATATTAAGTTTTTATTTCACAAAATAAAAAATTACCTTAATTAAAAATTAACAAAAAAAATTAAAAAGGAAATTAATTTATATAAACAGAAATTTAATGAGAAAATATAAATAAGAAAAGGAAAATTTAAATCATCATCTTCAAGAATCTTATACAAGCACCGCCGTCGTCGCCACCAACCGCCGTCGACTCCATCGCCACCAACCACCATCTCCAACCATCGTCTGATTAACGTTGAAATCAGTCCTCGGATTTTCTTCTTGCATGCTGCTTCTCTCTCCGATGGCCTTTCGGTGGAGCAGCATATTCTGGTCGCTTCATCGACGGCTTCCCAGCGTCGTTTGACGAGGATGAAGAGAGGTGGTCGGGATCAGCGCCACCCTAGAGCTTCAGGTTCTTCTCTCTCCGTCGCTGGTCCTCATCATCGGCAAACACCTCATCTTCGTCGAGGTTGAAGACGTACTTCAAATTCCGGTGACGGAGGCTCCTCCGGAGTCACGGTTCGTCGATGGGAGACCACAGGAACTGGGATCTACCCTCACCGGCATCCCCTTCTTCTTCCTGCTCGGTGGCCCCTTCTTCTTCCCAAGAACTGAACCTTCTCTCTCTACTGTGTTTACATGTTTTTTATTTTATTTTAATTTTTTTAATGTTGTTTTCAATTTTCAGATAAATAAGAAATAAAAATTGTTTTAAAAAATATATGTACATTCAGTTGGCATTTTTATTTTTTTTTATTTTTTAGAGTGTATATTGGGTGCACCCGGGTGCAATGGTGCACCCATATATGTATACATTTTTATTCTATTTTGTATAAATATTATTCTATTTTGTATACGTGTTTTGTAATAATTGTATACTTTTATCACATTAATTTTTTATTAAAAAAATCAACATCCATATGTGTATAACATTTTATTGAATATTATATACAATTTTTCATTAAAAAAATTAAAAATTAAATTGTATACATTTTTACTCTTAATTGTATATGTTTTTGTTTATATTTGTATGTGGGTGCACCCTAAATTTAAGTGCACCCGGGTGCACACTATAAATTGCCTATTTTTTAATTAAAGTGTGATGAATCAATGACCCAAATTTAATTAGATTGACACCTCAGCATGGTCGTCGCACATGAATATTTTCCAGTAAAAATCGAGGGTTACGGCGAAAATTGGGCAAACCTGAAACAAAACTAATGGTTATGGGACAAAATCGATACAAATATCATTTTTTGGACAAAATCTAAAATTTTTAATAGTTTTCTCTACGAAGTTTCAACTGTCGGATCAAGGTGAAATTTTGTCAGCATGTTTGGAACTTGTTGAAATACATTCTGAACAGTGGAGATCATGTTAGGAGCACTTTATTGACGGAAATTGACTGAAAACAGAAGTCATATTTTTGGGCAATTCAATTCTGCGCAGCCGTGGTTAAAGGGTCGTTTCTCACAAATCAGCCGTCGGATCGAGCTTTAGTTTGGACAACACGTCCAAGACTCATATACGTTGATTCTGGACGGTAGAGATTTAGTTCTAAAGTTCCAAGAGTTGTGAACACTGAACATCAGTTGGTGTTGTTGGTTTCGACGTCAGGAGTTCACGGAGGATTTCTAAGTGAAGATGAAGAAAGCGATGGATGATCAAGAAATAAGGTCACTCTTGCAGATCAGCAAGAGGGATATGGCATCGTTTTTTGGACGGCGGTTCCAAGAGATGTTGCTACTCAAGGTGGAGTTGTGATGCAAAAGAGGGTTTCTGTTCCCTTTAAAACAGTGGATGAGTTTGTTGTACTCGTTAAAAGCAGTGGATAAATTTTGTTGCTCTCTAAAGGCAGTATGAGGAGTTTTCTACACTCGTTAAAAATAGTGGAAGAGTTGGCTACACCGTAAAGAAATAATGGAAGAGATGGCTGCACTGTAAAGCAGCAGGCGCTTGCGTATGTTGAGTCAGTAATACAACAGGTGGAAGATAGGGGTTGGATGATCAACATACAAGATCAAGGGCTGTGATCGAGTGTTTTAAGAATGGGCCGCCAAAGTTATTGGGCTTGGATATTGAGGATAGCTTGCTATGCAAGTTAAAGAGTTTATATGAGACAAGATACGGCAGTTCATATATCATCCATATATTCCCATAAGATTAGGTTTTATATGAGATCTAAGTTTATTCTTCATCATCGTTGTAATCTTCATCAATAAGATCTTTTTCTCCCTTAAGAGTGGACATAAGCATCACGCCGAACCACTATAATCCTTATCTCTCTCGTTTATTTCTATTTCGTGAGAGATAATAAGTATGAGCGTTTGTGGGATATAAGATAATTAACAATCACTACAACATAAGTATTATTATGTAACACCCAAAAAGTGTTACTTAACAACTAAAAAATGTTATTATAGATCATAAATAACATTTTTTTCGGTGTCGCTGTTATCCCTGTAACCTAAAGTATAATGTTACACTTTTTAATGTTATGATAACACCTCATATCAATGTTAAAACTTTATTGTAACATTTTTTAAAATGTTACATATACGCTTATGTAACATTTAATTTTCCTAAAGTAACATGATTTTGTTAACACTTTTAAATTTAATGTAACATTATTTACATAATTTTGGTAACACTTTTAAGTATAACGTAATATTAAATACATTATTTTGATAACACTTTTAAATATATCGTAACATTAATTACATTATTTTGATAACACTTTTAAATATAATGTAACATTAATTACATATTAATTGTATTACTTTAAAGAATACATGTAACACTTTTGTGAAACATTATGTATCACTTGTTATAACATTTTTTTATTTTTTTACAATATTTAATAATAATAATCATTATAATAATAATATTTTATTATTATTAAATTATTATCCGTGTTAGTTATTTATTAATAAATTATAATTAATAAAAACAATTTAAATAATAATAATTTTATTTAATTATTATTATTACTCTAAAAATGGTAATTATATTCATATAATAACTAATCTATGTACAATACATCGAAGAGGAAACAATACATTGTCGAAAGCTAGTTTCTTAGTTAAACTAAGGCTAACTTCTGTTTAAAACAAGCAACCAATCAACATGGTTAGATCATCTATCTAACAAGTTACACGATTACAATAAGAAAGACATAAAAATTAGCTAATTGTAGGCTGTAGCTTCAAATCTTAAACGGGAAAACTTGTGCACCAGCAAACTGCAACCGTAGATTTAGTAGCAAAAATCAGCAAGCATTGAACTCTGCAAAAATACAACAACACGATACACGTCAGCAAAACACACCTACATCTAATTTGTAGTATACATAGCAACGAACTAGCATTAGAAGCCTAAAAACAAATGATTAAACTTGAAAGATAGCAAGGTTGCTTCATCTGGTAATAAAAGCTTTACATATAATTGTTCAAAAGCAAGTTGAAATTTGACATAGTACCTTATGCTGATATGAATGAAGGTGGACAAGGAACTCAGTCTCACAATAGCAGCCACACCTACAACTTTACATGACATGTCTAAACCGTGAATCTTAGAAACCTAAAATTTTAAATTTATGCAACAGAAGTTGACACTCTATCAAGAGTATTGATCTTAATCATGTACCAGCTTATATAACCTTAGTCTTGTACTTGCTTATATAACCTTAGACTTGTTTGCTAAAAGTTGAAATTGATAGCAATCAATATATCATATTCAGAAAATTGATAAGCGTATAAACATATACTTGCACGTCTAAAATGAGAGTTGGAAATGATATAAGCAATTTAAATTCATTACCAGCATGAAGAATGGCTTTCATTTGGAACTACTTTTCCCAGTTTATCAGCCAATACTATTCAACATTTTCGAAAGATTCATTCTATCTGCACTATGTAATGCTGACAACCACTATATAACATCGAAGCAACCAGAAAAACATACTGCAATTTACTAGCCTATAACAATTTAAAGATAACCATTACCTATGAAAGGGCCTTTCAATTTTTCATCTGCAGTACAAAATCTAAAGTCATCAAATTACCGTAAACATACATAGAAAAGTCATTGGACATTTAATATTAGTCTTTAAACAAGAGCAACAATAATATAAACAAACAAATAAAATATGCATCTAAATGCTAGTTTGAACTGAAAATGAATTATTCTTATCATGGAAGATCCAAAAAAGAACTAAACCTCTTTTCCAACAATAAAACAACTTGCAAGATGAAAATAAAAATATGCATTCTGATTCTCCCGTTTCAAAGAGCTTATTTTCTATTGTGCACCAACTAGTGTAAGCCCATATAAGTTCACTACATGAATGAAGCACCAGATTGAAGTAAGATGCAAAAACAAATTATATGCCATGCAAATCTGGTTTGAATGCAGAATTGGTCTTAGTATTTAGTTATGACATACACATGTTTTCATGTATTGCTAAAACCCATAGGAGTACCATTTTAAATTTTTACAAGTCACTCTTTCTTTGCAGATTAGGTATGGCCTCATTGACCCTAAACAACTAAATGAATCGATGACACAAGAAATGTAGAGCAGAATTGAACCTAAGGTACCACACTTTGTCCTTTTCATTCTAATGTTTTTCTTTCTTTTCCTCGCCTCATTCCCTCAATCCAGCAAATCAAACATTTTAATACATTTATCATAGTATGGTTTGAAGGAAAACACTGTAGACATGTGAGGTTTTTATCATGTAATTACAATTTTTATCTGATCCGGTGTACATAAAACGGAAACCTTCAAAAAATAAAGAACTATCAGAAGAAGAAAGCAGCAGCATTGAGAAGGGCCCTAGACCAAGTAGACATGAAGTGAGAAATAAGTAGTTTCTTGACTGCTAACAGGTCCTAGAAACACTAACCAGAAATACAATAAACCTAAGTATTGTCATACTCATTAGAAACATACTAATTACCATCCAACGATTAGATATGAACTTGCTTCCCAAGCCAAACATGAAAATATGAAGAAAATTGAAGGCTTATATCAAGGGAAGTACACATGCGACGTATCAGGAAAAAACTTAGCTTGCATGTGCACTTCTTCTGTCTCATTTCTTTGCAATACAAGATTGGAGCAAAACTGCAACAGATATCAACAATACTCTATTGGTTTTTAAATGCACCAATACTAGCAAGACTGATATCAAAAACATATGCAGAACTATAAAAGTGTAATGAAACTTACCAATCTCAACCTTCAGCATTTCAACTAATAGACATCTTTCTTTCTCAGCATCCTAGTGAGTAGTGAGACGGTGAACTCTCTTTTAACTGAAACATAATCAAATTCGCACAAGAATGATAAAGAAGCAAGCAGATTCAATGAATCCTAGATTAATTAACATATCAAAGACAATATATTCAATATTCTAGCTGGGACCTGAAATAAGTTAAATTTCATCATAAATTAGTCAAGAGAAACCCCTATTTGATGATATTCCAGAGATGAAATATTAAATCCAAACAATTATCTAAGGCGATTCTCAAATTTATTTGGAGAATCCAACAGAAGATATCACCCCAATTTGCATAAATGGTTAAATGCATGGAAGAATGTACTTGCATACAAAATAATCAAGCCTATTCATTATGAAGCCTAACTGCGTAGTCTCATTTGAACAGCATTATTAGTCTTTAATAAACTTGAATTAGCAAAATAATCCATGGTGTAGCTTCGATACATTTTCTATAGATGGTCTTGAATCGGCACAAGGCGAAAATACCTCTGCGAATAGCCTTCACACTCCGGTAATACGTCGTCTAATGAGCAACAGGGTAAGCACAAGCAAAACATCAACACTGCGGATGGAAACAACCTTGTATTGTTTCTCTTTCCAAAGCGTATTCGAGATTCAATCAATAAAAAGGGAAGAGGGTACCTGGAAAATAGCACGAGCAAGAGGCCGAAGCCGACGACAACTGTCGAAGTCAAGTGGCGGAGGCACGACGGAGGTTGGGCTGTGCCAGATTCAGAAGAACGAACGGGATTTAGAAAGAATTCTCCGATGTTCTCTTGCCATTAGGGATTTCGCATTTGGGGTTTAAGGGTTTTTATTTTTTTTTTATTTTTTTATTTTACCTCAATAAAAGTGGAGGGAAACGAAACCGCAATATTTGGCCCGCTTCAATTTTTATTTATTTATTATTATTGGGGAAGTGACACTCTCACATTAAAACATTGCTCCTGGAAGTATATACTATTATTGGAAAATTACAACAAAAATTTCCGATGAAAAAAATAAAACACTTAAAATATTTAATGATAATTAAAAAAAATCTTCGTTAAAGGTTCAATGAAATATTTATAAGAATTTTCTTAAAAATAAAAATCTAATTATTAGAGTATTCCAGCAAAATTCACATTCTTTAAAAACTCAAATAAAAATTTTCAAGAATACTCTCTTATAAGAGGAAGTGAGATGGGTCGAACTATTATTAAAGTATTATATAAGTAAAGTATAGTTTATCGATACTTAAAGTATGTGTTGTAATACTGTATTATATTTTAATACTCTAATAAAATTATATTTTAGCGTATCATTCATTGTACTTTAAAAAATCATATTTTATCTATTATTAAACATATGCTACCTATACAACAATCATATTTTACAATTATATAATATTTAAATAATTGATTTGTTGTCTACTAAACTAACAAGTGACATCCAATTAAGTCAGTTTTAATTTTTTTCTTAATAATAAGAATCTTTTAACTTAAAATAAGAAGATGAGAAAGACTTATGTGAGGTCGTCTCACATAAGCTCTTATGTGTGACGATTAAAAATGATAATATCTTTAATGAAAATTGATAATGATAGTAAACTATTTCATGAACAATTTATAGAATAAATAAAAAATTATAACATTTTATAGCAAAAGTGATAACATTTTTATAGCAAGAATGATAACTAATTACAAAAGCATAAAATGACGTCATCGTTAGACTGTCTCACATAAGACCTGCCCTAAGAAGATATACAATAAATGTAATTTTTTCTCCTTAATAAAAAAAATTCCAACCCTATCACTGTTTAATTGTTCATGAAATAGTTTATTAAATAACTACCACTTTTATTATTTGAATGTTACTCCCTCCGTCTCAACTTTAACTTCACATTTTCTGTTTTAAATTTGTCATCACTTTTTTAACACACACAACTTACTTTATCATTTATTTATTATAAAAATACTATACTACCCCCAAAAGTAAGTTAAAAAATGACTTTTCTTAAACTCCGTATATATAGTAGACGTGAAGATGAATTTAGGATTGAGGGAGCACTTTTTATTAAAAGGTTATCACTTCACATAACTCACTTTATAAGACGGCTTTGCATAAGTGCTTGCCAAAAAATGATGGTACATCTTAGAGCTGTTATTCAAGTCGAGCGAGCCAAAGAATTTCGTATTAGAGCTTGACTCGACAAGGAAACGAGTCTAAGAATGAGTTCGAGCTCACTCAAATAATTCACGAACCGAGTCGAATTCCTTTGTTTTGCTCGTTAAGCATATCAAGTTGAATTTATTGAGCCTTAATGAGCTTATGGAGCCGATTTTTAATTAATTATATTTTATATTTATTATATATATTATTTTATAAAATTATAATTAAATAATATTTATTAATGTTATTATTTATTAACAATACGAACATAAGGCGAGCTTGAACTCGAGCTCGAGTAGTTACAAATCAAACTAAGCTTGAGCCTTAACAAGTCGAGCTGAGTTGAGCTCTCGAGTAGTTTGTTTATTTTAACGGCTCTGACAATTAAAAGACTGAATAATTATGAGTTGCTAAGAGTAATAATTTATACTATTTATAAAAAATATTATTTTTTTCGATGAAATATTACTTTTTATTAAAAATATTATTATTATTACGAATAAAAGATAATAACTTGAGAGGTTATCATACAAAATTTTGTCGAACAGTAAAATATTGAATTTTATTTATTACTTGAATTAATGAAATTAATCGCCAGAAATAATTTTTTTTAGATTTAAATACCAAGAAATATATTGAATTAATCAATATTCACTCAAATCAAACTAATAAGAAGCACACTATTGTGAGACGGGTCAACTTATTACTAAAATATGCTTATTTGTAGTTAAAGTATATCAATAATGAATTATATTATAACACTATAAACTCATTTTTTAATTCATAATTCATTATATTTAAAAATAATAATTTAACCTATTACTAAAGTATGTTTATTTGTAATTAAAGTATGTCAATAATAAATCATATTATAACACCCTAAAATCATTATTTAATTCATAGTTTAATATATTTTAAAATAATAATTTAACAAACACTTAATATACTATATCAATATAATAAACATACTTTAACATGTCTTACAAACCGTCTCACATAAATAACGTTTCATAGGAGACTTTGTCAACCAGTATTTTATGACTTTTAAATTGAAATAATTTTTAGTAATGTGATTTAAAGAACAATTTATTAAAATTGACAAAAAAAAAGTAGTTTTCTAGATTATAAAAAAATAATAATAAAATGAAATAAAGGAGAGCATATATTGATTTTATTTATGATTCATTCCATTCCATAGATATCCAAATAATTTTATTGAATTACTAAATTTGTTGTTATATCTTTTTATAATTATAAATATTATACAAATAAATATAAGTGAAAAAAGTTGGCTCCTGTTTTTCCCTCCTACTTTTTCCCTCCCTTCCAATTAACGGAGCTCAACATTTTCCCTCCTTTTCAATTGATTGGTCATACTCTCAACCCTTTCTCCTTTCAACTCGCGGACCAGAGGCAGCGATCGCACTTGATGGACACCCATGGAGGCAATTGCCACATCACAACCATTGGTTTATGCCTCAGTTTTGCTCAATAATTTCTCAGGTATTCTCTTCGTCTCTCCCTCTCTACTCTTAGCTCAGACTTTAATTTCGAGAAAAGGAAATAGTTTGCGGAATATTCTGTTTTACTAAATCATGTAATGCTCGAGTTTTCTTTTTTCTTTTTTCTCTTTTTGGATTATCAGGGCAGCTGTTTTTGTGGTTAAATGATCTATCCTAGAAGGGTTGTTAGATTTACTTGTGCATATTTCCAATGGGTGAATAAAGATATGTGTTTCTCTCAATTTACGAACATGAAATGAAATTAAAAATCTAACTGATGATCTCTGTAATTACTTAGCCCTTCACATTGTACCTTCCTCGGTTGGTTGTTTTGTGGAAATGGATAGTTTAGCTGTTAGTACATTAGATATTGTAGTTGAGGCTGTGAAAAAGAGGCACTGTTCAAGCAAAAAGCATATTAAAGAGCCATTGCTGATGCCACTTGCATTTATTCCCTCAACGCAACCAAATAATGACCCTTCAATTGGTTTGCTAATCAACTCCGGGCCCTTAAAATTCTGTATATCCACTCTAATGAAAGAAATCCCTAAAATATTTGTTATTCATGGAATAGGCCATTTAGACATGCTGTCGATTTACTTGGACCAATAATGACCTTTTGGAAGAAGATATGACTCAAACAAATTTCTTCAAATGTGTTAATGCTGGTCTTACTTCAAAAACAGATCATACTTGTTTGCATATTTTTACGTATCAGACCTGAATATAAATATATTTATACTCGCATATACACACACATATATCTATTAGGTCATTTATTGACCTGTTCCTTTTCTTTTTAAAAATATAAATGCTCGTTTCTCGCAGTTCTGAAAATGATCACTGCATACTAATATGGCATTTTCTAAGAAGAGAGACATTTCTTCTGTCAGGTGAAGGAGAAAGATGCACTTGATGGCTTCTCTCTGTATTTATACTTATTATAGTACTATATATGTTGAGCTATGTGTTTTCTAATATTTATTATTTTTCAGTTGGAATGTAGTTAATTTCCTGTGAAATTTTCAGCATGAAGGAGAAAGATGCACACCATTATTGTTTGGGAACTTTGATAATATGCTTTTTGGATATCATATGATTATCGCTCTGTTAAGTTTGTATCTGAGCCTAAATGAATTTACTCTCCGGTATATTTATGATCTTTATGCTCCTTCAATTTTACACTCCGGTCAGCTTTCTACTCTTCTCAGGCTTTATTATGATATTCCATTGATACATCTATTAAATCATACTGTTGGTCACGAATAGAGAGTAGAGATTTTTCTAATGCATGACAATAATAAACATAGTTATGGACTGTGGTGTCATGTGGATGCTGATTATGCTGGGAGCGCTTGTATCTGTCCAGAATTCTTTAATGGTGTAGTAGAGGCCAACTCATTTATCATGTATGCACACTAGTGGTTCTTAACAAACTTTGATTGTTCGCTACTATAGGCAAAGGTATTTGTTGACCCATTACAGAGTTAGGAAACTTCTATTAATTGTCATTTCTAGTTCATGAAATTGCATCAGCTGGTAAAGATTAGTTATATGTCAAATAGTATTTAGAATTTTTTTGATACTAACATTTATATAGTACAGTAACTAAAGAGTTTCATCAATTCATTTCTTATTCTAATGTTTTTTGCATGTGAAATAGAAATGAGATTAAACTTTTGTAGTTACAATCTTGTATATAGGTTAGGTTAAAATTCTTGTAAAATTTCAACCTTGTGTTGAATGTTATGCAATCTATTTGATTTATGATCAAGCTAGTACTCCTGATTTTTACAGGTCTTGGGAAATTTCTTGTTTTGATGGAAATGAAGGCTTATATTCTGCAGAATTTCAGTGCCTTGGGAAAAGAAGCAGGTACTAACTGCTGGATAGAATCTCATTTAGCTTTTCATGTACACTTATATTCTAGCTATTCTTAGATATGCTTGAGCCAATTCCAACATGCGCTAAACATGCTTTTTAAGTGTATAAGAATGCCCTGGTATTGTTAATCTCAGTACAGATTAAACATGTTCTTTCAATATTTTAAGTATATTATAAGCATGCCCTAGTATTTGAATTTTCATAATTTAAAATTGTAGATCACAAAATTCTCTACTCTAGATGGACTTAAAAGTCATTCTAAACTTCAAAGTAATGAATTTTTTAAGTGTTGTAGTGCTTCAGAATTATTCTGCTTACACACCAATGGTCTGGACTCTGGAGTCAAACCATGTTTTGCTGTGATGAGGAACTTGGAGAAAGGACTCAAGCAAGATGAGGCATCTCCTCTTTTGGACAAGCTGGTCTTTGATAAGGTTAATATTGTTTTTCATTGTCTCGTACTTTGTGTTATTTAATGTTTCTCAGCATCAAACTTTGCTTCACTTTGTTGTAAATAAAAACTTAACTTGAATCTGGATGTTTTCGTTGCACTATGGTTAGGAATATCCAAAATACATCCTTGCTGTAATATTTCCTTATAAAAGGTTTGTATTCATATTTCTAAATAGCCAGTAAAGAAGGCCCCAAGACAACCATGGCATTGCAAAATTGAAGGGCCAGCTGCTTATGATGTGCTGAAGAACTTTGAGCAAAGCTAGAGAAAAGCCACTAAATGGTCTGGATTTGGTAGGCGATTTTAAAGAATATCTCATTGGCATATTGATGCATTAATTTTGATAGAATGTATTTCATAGATAAATAGTCCATCCACAACTGTTCCAAATGACCATCCTTCATTGTGGGTTTCCAAGGAAGATGATCCTGAAAACTGGCATGTTCAGGTTACATATGCATCTCTAAAGAAACCTTTTCATTTGGTATTGAGGTGACAGAAAATGATATTGATTAGATATTTGGTGTTGCAGCTTTTATGATCTGTAGATTCTGGATCATTAAGAGGATTCCCAAAATATTTCCATGCTGCTACTGAACAAGTATATATCAAACTGCAACTTTATTTTATGAATTTCTTTAAGTTATCTTCTCTATGCTAACCAAGTGTGTCTTTATTGCAGAACCTTGTATGCGCAATGAATTTGGTGATAGATAAGAGCATTCAAATGGCTTACATTCAAGCAATAAAATCTGCACAACACTTCTTATACATTGTGAATCAGTATTTCATTGGGTCATCTTTTGCTTGGCCCTCTTACAAAAGTGCAGGTATTTGCTTATTAAATACTAATTTAATAATTTACCCAAATATTAATCTACTTAAACTGTGTAGCGTGAGTTGATTCAAAGTGATATGAGATATAAAAAACTAGAAAATCTACTAAAGTTTAACTTGTCATTTTTGCACATGTGGGATGTTGATGCTGAGCTTGATAACTTGCTAATAACTGAAAGGAATTAGCTCAAACGACCTGATCCTTATATTGTATCTTATGGAATATTAGGGGACATGGGTTCTATGACACTGACCTTTCTAGGTTCTAATTCAACTCTATAGGTATGTTTATTAATTTGGACTGTTCCCTGACTCACTTGCATCTGAATGCATTAAAATATTGATTTTATAACTCTGGAGATCTTCATCTGAGTATTCTGCTTTGAGATCATTAATTGTGGTGTCTCTTGAACAACATTTAATCCACTTATCTCATTCTTGTTCATCAGCCAATATGTGAGATACTTTAATTTTAAAAACATTCTTAACATATATTTTTTCTTCATCTTGATCATCTTTTCCTGTGTTACCTTCTTGGCTGGTTTTGACTTATGAAATTTCCCATGTTATGGGGGATTGGCATTTCAAAACATGTGATATGTGACATGCTTTATTATTTTGTTACAATGCTACTCAAAGATCAACTTTCTGCCCTCAATTAATGTTCAGAGAATTAGGAGGAGCTGGTGAAGCTCGTCGCCATTGAGAAGTCGTTCTCCGAAGCTAAGCAGCCTACCATCTCTGCCCAGTGGTTGCAAAATGCCAAATTCAACACTACTGATCCAAACAAAAAGGGTGAATAGATCACTTGTATGCTCAAAATGAAGATTGATAAAGGGATCAATTGGGTAGCGTTGATCATGTTGCGCTTATCCTTTTGTTGCGAAGCATTTCCATGGAAAACATAGCAATCTGAAACATGTGAAACCATTTTTGACTTGTTTTTTTTCTTTATCTTCCAAAGGTAAGATAGGATGAAGATGGCAAGGGTCTGACGTGAGTTTTTGATCGGAAACAAGATCATCTTATAGAAGAAGTACTCGTTCGATTTCAAGCAGAAGGAAAATCTCATCCATGTTAAGGAGGTGTGTAACACAGGGAACTAGATTTGGGTGTTTGTGTTAGTGGTTTTGAGACATTTGTGAATGATGTTGGCTAACTCTGAAGGTTGTTGTTTACTTGAATATGTTGTTTCTGTTATCTTTGCATGGTTCATGTTTTGCAAGCTATGGAAGTATTGAATTGCTGAAGTTTGAGATGTCTGATTTATGTGCAGTGTGTCTAATCTGATTTATATGAAAATTAGGTTTTTATATGTGTAGTGAATTTAACGTGCAGTGTTGCTGGTATGGTTTATGTGAAGCAATTATTTATGTGGCCAGCGAATAGTTTGAGTGCAGCAAATATTGTATATGTAGCAACACCACTGTGGTTTATATACATGTATTCTATGTGCAACTATTATTGTATGTGTAGCAAGACTATGTGAAGCATAAGTAGTGTCGGTCATGTAAAAATTAGTTTGTCTCTTGTATTTGCAGTGTCGTTGTTTGCAGCGACATTAGATTGAATGTGTTTTGTGTAGCGTAGAAATTGTGTGCAGCGGGAAAAACATGTGCCGCGTGGAATGATTTTTTTTATGTGCAGTGTATTGTTGACATACCTGATTTCATGCTGACTTTCGAACATTTCTACATCCACGCAGGTGGAAGGGCCGTGCTCGATGAAATATAGAAAAATCTGCAGCTTTCTGATTGGCACATGAGCTCTCAAGAATGACTCTGTATAAGTTTGGCAACACCTCCCGCAGCTCTCTTTGGTATGAATTAGCATATTCGGAGGCAAAAATTGAGGATAAAGGGGGGAGACAGAACCGGTAGATCGCCTTTGGGTTGTGGTTCAAATACAACAGCGCAGTTTGGAAAGATTTTTGAACCATAAATCCAGCCAATAAGAAGAGTCCATGGATTGATGAAATTCACCAGTTTCCGGTGGAGATTCCCAAAGTTATAGCCCTGTAATGCTAGTTCAAATTAGCGTGTTCTTCTTTCGGTTTGTTGTGTTCTGTGGTGCTGAGAATTTTTTCATTTTGTCATTCTGCAATACTTGATGATGCACAAGTGTCGCACAATTTAATGATGTGGATGCTAAATCTACATTGTAGAACAAGACATCAACGATGAGCCATTTAAAGAAGTGGAGTCATTTTTTCTCAAACTTAAAAGTTTATGTATTTAAAGAATTTTGTCATTTTGTCATTCTGCAAATTTTTATGTAAAAAATTTTATGTGACAAAAAAATTAATGTGCAGCAAAAATAATACGTCCAACAATAAATATTATGTGTAGGAAAAAATATCATAGGTAAGTGTTATGTGCAACAAAAAAAATCGTAAATGTTATGTTCAACAAAAATAGTTGTTAGGTCACATTAAGTTGAAAGTATATTGGGTAATTGATCTTAATTTTTTGTATCTAGGAGTAATTTTTTTTAAGTTGATGTATCTCATTGTAATAGTAGGTATTAAGTCTGTGTCTAGTAATAATTTTTTTTTTCAAATAAAAATACAACATGGAGTATAAAAATATTTATTTAAATTTAATATAACATAATAATTAAAATTTATTTATATAGATATTTATTTATATGCAACATGTATATACATATAATTTAAATACTTTATAAATAAAAATAAAACTATATTAAAATATAACATATATAAATATTTTACTTGTGTGAAAAATATAAGTGTTATATAAAATTGTTAAACTATAAAAATATTACATAATTGTGTTACCTATGAATAAGTGTTACATGAGAAGCGTAACTTACTTAAAAGTATTATATGCATGTGTTCATATTAAAAAAGTGTTACTCATCTATGTTACAAATATAAAAAGTGTTACAAATTTGTTACATATTATAATAATTTTGAAAGTGTTACTAATTTGGGTTAATTAAAATAAAAGTGTTACTCTAAGTTGTTACTTAATGTCACTTATGTTGTAGTGAATCTTGCATACGTTTCTTGAGAATTGGCGTCGTCTGTGGGAAAAGGAAAAGGAACAATCAAAGAAAGAAGAAGCGAGAAGGTGTGGGAAAGAAGAAGCGAGAAGGTGTGGGAAAGAAGAAGCGAGAAGGTGTAGAAAAGAAGGCAGAAACGAGAAGGAAAAGAGAGGGCAAAACACTATTCACGTTTCTGAGAGAGTCAAAGAATGCAAAAATATTGCAGAGGTCATATCCTGAGTTTCAACTGTTGGATCAAGATAAAAGTTTGTCCGCACGTTCAAAACTTGTTTAACTACATTTTGAATGGTGGAGATCGTGTTTGGAGCTCTTTGTTAACGAAAATAGACCGAAAGCAGAAGTCAGGTTTTTAGGCGATTCATTTCTGCGCAGCCTTGATTAAAGGGTCGTTTCCACAAACCAACCGTTGGATCAAGCTTTAATTTTGACAACACGTCCAAGACTCATAGACATTGATTCTGGATGGTGGAGATATGGTTCTAAGGTTCCAAGAGTTGTGAACATTGAACATCAGTTGGTGTTGTTGGTTTCGACGTCAAGGAGTTCACGGAGGATTTTTAAGTGAGGATGAAGAAAGCGATGGATGATCAAGAAATAAGGTGACTCTTGCAGATCAGCAAGAGGGATAGAGAGTCGTTCTTTGGACGGCGGTTCGAAGAGATGTTGCTACTCAAGATGGAGTAGTGGTAAAAGGTACTACTCAAGGTGGTTCGAAGAGATGTTGCTACTCAAGGTGGAGTAGTGATAAAAGGTGCTACTTAAGGTGGAGTAGTGATGCTAAAGAGGGTTGATGTTCCCATTGAAAATAATGGATGAGTTTGTTATACTCGTTAAAAATAGTGGATGAGTTTTGCTGCTCTCTAAAGGCAGTGTGATGAGTTTGTTCCACTCATTAAAAACAGTGGAAGTGATAAGAGGTGGCTGCAAAAGCAGCAGGTGGGAGAAGAGACGTAAGAGCATTGGTGTGATAATGCAAGTTCTAAGGTGGAGCATTGTTGAGATGTAGACGCTTGCGTTGATCAACATACAAGATCAAGGATTGTGATCAAACTGTTGGGGTAAGTTCTGGACCGTTGGATCAACAATAAGTTGAGATAATTAATGATTCGATGGATTTGGATAAGTTAAGAATTGATTGATTGTTATCTACAATCAATTCTAGCTAGCGGATATATGGATTAGAGTTGCATGCTCTTCAAGATATGAAGTCCATATATATTGGAGGCATGCAACGTGTAAAGAATTATTCATATATTCCCATAAGTAGGTTTAGGGTTTATAAGTTTTATCATCTTCATTACGTTGTGATGTTGTCATCATAAGAAGATTCTTCTCCCTTAAGAGTGGACGTAAGCAATTTGCCGAAGAGTCTAACTAAATGCAAACCCCCTTCTATTGAATGCACACCTCCTTTTTTACATAATTTAAATATATAATTTTAGAAAGTTTAAATTACCCCTTATTTAATTAAATACACACCCCCATATATTTCATACACACCATTGTCCAAACCCTAAATCTATGCTGCTATTTACATATAATTTAAGAATTGAAGAAACATATCTTAAAAAATACTTCCTCCTCCACTGTCAATCTATCAATTTCACCATTTTTGGCCGTTCATCCTTAATTTATTCATTTTCCTTTTTGGACTATGGGACCCACACCCTCCGCTAATACAAATAAAATATGGGACCCACATCCTCCACTAATACAACTACCTACTACACCTAAAATAATAATATCTCTTAATCCACGTGCAAAAAGTTAAATGGATACATAGAGGATGGACGTAGGGAGTAATTATTATAAATATATAAACATAATGATCAAATATGTGTTTCTCTTCCATCATACGTTTAAACTTTTCTTAATCATTGACATGTTTTTTCCAAAACATTCGTATTCCCAAAATGAAAATGAAAATTCTTGAGTGATACACTGTGTATTTGGAAACATGATGTTATAATCTATTTCATGTCATTGGAAGCTTGGCAAACTTGTACTACGGGTTAGCCTATAGGTTAGCCTATGGGTTAGCAAATCTTGCTACTATCCATTACCAGCCAGAGTGTTCTAAGCCGCCGATTCTCATTCCCGAAAGTTATTGTCAGTTTCCATTTCTTGAAATGAATTTTTAAGTCAAAAAGTTTCTTAGATTATTATTATGAAACATATTTTTTGGTCTCTAGGGTTTTTATAGAAGATGAAGCTTCATTCTTGATATCCGATGACCTGAAGATTGTGCGTAAAGTGAATGATAATTTTGACAGTCTTGGTCCCAAAACGAAAATGAAAATCTTTTCGAGTGGAAGAGTCATCAAGTATTGATATTGGAGGAATTCCTCACTGAGATCTTCTCAGCACGTTGAAATTGAAGTTTTGAAAATTTTATGCATCTAAGACGATGATCTTGAATTTTACAATCTCTCAATTAATGAAACCTTTCATTTTTGTGTCAAACCCTATTCAATCATATTTTTTGTCACCTTTGGTGGGAGTGGAAGTGTCGAAGGAATTCCTCACCTCTTCTCAGCACGTTGAAATTGAAGTTTTGAAAATGGAAAGAGAAATATTGGTGTTTATAAAAGTTTTGAAAATGGAAAGAGAAATATAGGTGTTTATAATATTAATTTTAAAAGGGTAGTTTTGGAATCTTAAGGGGTGTGTATATAATAAAATTAAGAAATAAAATATTATTAGGGGTGTGTATTCAATAAAGGGTGTGTATTTAATAAAAAGGGGTGTGAATTTAACAGCACTCTTTGCCGAACCACTATAAACGTTTGTGTATTTAAAAGGTTGGTGCGGAATAATCGAGTGTCTTTAGTTGGGTTAGTTGAAGCTAAATTGAAGTCTGATAATATAGATAGGATTATGCAGAGCACTTTCCCCGATTGGTTGTATGTACACAATCTGGATTTGATTAAAGGAGGTAGGGTTGTAGTTGTTTGGGACTCATCTAAAGTAAATATCTCCGATCCCGTCAGTCATGAACAATCTATTTCAATTAGGGCTACATGTTATATTACACAGAAGCAATTCTTAATTACTACAGTGTATGGAATGAACCAAGTGCCCCCCCCTGACGAAAGCTCTGGGAACACCTTGAATCATTGCATGATAACAATTAGGTTCCGTGGATTATTATGGGAGACTATAACTGTATCAAATTGGAGGAGTGCTCGAGTCCCAACTCAAGTCCTAACTTCTCGAGCATGAGAGATTTTAATGATACGTGTGCTATTCTAGGGATTTTGGACACCTCAAACAGTGACATGTTTTATACTTGGACAAATGAGACTTGTTGGTGTAAGCTTGATAGAGTGATGGTTTGCTCAAAATGGAGATCTAGGGGTTGGACAGCGGAAACACAGTTCCTTAATCCAGGGGAGCACTCGGACAACAGCCTAGCTCTTACTACTCTCTTCAAGAAATATACCAGAGGATTTCCGCCTTTCAGGTTCTTAATTCTATAGACACTAACGATATATTTTTGTCTTTGGTTACACAGGTTTAGAGCCTTGAAGTTAGAGAAACTGCACAATTCTTCCTATGTTCCAAACTTCGAGCCCTCAAACCCCATATGCGGTCCCTCAACAAGTTGCACTTCTCTCATATAGCCCAAAGAGCTGAGAAGGCTAGGGATGAGGTTGGTCAATTGCAAAAGGAATGCCATCAAAGCCCGAATGATAACACACTATGGTTCCAAATGAAGGATGCCGTTAAAAAGATAGTTTTTCTATCTGAAGCGGAGAATAGCTTTTTCTCTCAATTTTTGAAGAATCAGTACGTTGCTGCTTAGGATAAATACTATCATAGCTGCATTAAGAGGAATGGAAAAAGGAACCAAATCCTCAGAGTGTACACCCCAAATGGCTCTACAGAGTCTTGAAGGAGGTGAATGAGGCTTTTCTTATCTATTATAATGAGTTACTAGGAAAGGAAAAGCCAATCAATCAGATAGATGATGATGTGATCAATATGGGTAAAATCCTCCCAGATACACACAAGATACACACAGGCTTGAACTGATTGCCCCTCCTACGAATGAGGAGATTAAGGCTGCCCTTTGGTCTATCAACCTGAATAAGGCTCCGGGGCCTGATGCATATACTGCTCATTTTTACCAAGCTGCATGGACTATGGTAGGAAATGAGGTATACAGGGCAGTTTCAGAGATTTTTGCTACGGGCAGCTTGCTTAAACAAGTAAATCATACATTTATCACTCTAGTGCCCAAGAAGCAATTCGAGCCTACGATTAAGGATTTTGGGCCTATATCTTGCTGCAACACCGTGTACAAGATCTTTTCTAAAATCCTAGCAGCTCGATTGGTGAAATACCTCCCGACTATCGTCCAGAACTGCCACTTTGGATTTGTGAAGAATAGGCATATGAGAGACTGCATTCTATTAGCTCAGGAGGCATTCAGGAACTATGGATGGAAGGTTAACAGAATCGGTCCAAGATTCTCAGTAAAAGTGGATATTAAGAAGGCCTATGACTCTTGAATTGGATATTCCTTCAAGACCTGATGATTAGGCTTGGTTTCCCTCACACTTTCGTTCATTGGATAATGCAGTGTGTTAGCTCTTCTAGCTACTCTCTTCTTATCAATGGTCAGCCAGATGGCATCTTCAAAGAAAAACGAGGGCTTAGGCAGGGAGATCCCATA
The DNA here is from genome assembly GCA_023678885.1 of Pogostemon cablin. Lineage (NCBI taxonomy): Eukaryota > Viridiplantae > Streptophyta > Magnoliopsida > Lamiales > Lamiaceae > Pogostemon > Pogostemon cablin. Next base: position 15,806,433 of record CM042976.1, read on the forward strand.
TCTTCTCTCCTATTTGTACTATGCATGAACTATTTCAGTAGGCTTTTAACCCAAAAAATAAGCCTAGAAGAGTATCAATTTCACTCTATATAGTGTAAGAAGATCAACCTCTCTCACTTAGCATTTGCATATGACTTACTCGTATTTGGCCATGGAGACACTAGAATAGCACAGGCAGTGGCTAAGTGTTTCAAAGTATTTGAGGCAACTACGGGGTTAGCAATCAGCCCGAAGAAGTCAAGCATTAACAAAGCTGGAGCCAACATACATACTGCAAATCTGATTGAAGGACTATTACCCTATAGTCATTGCAGCCTCCCAGTTAGATACCTTGGCATCCCACTATGTTCAAAGCGGATCAACATCCAGGACTTCACTACTTTGTTGAATAAAATGGCTGAGATGATTGCTACTTGGTCTTCAAAACTTCTTTCTTTTGCAGGAAAACTTGAGCTTATACCCTCTGGAATATATGGAGTGCTAAAATTTTGGTTTTCCATTGTCAAGATTCCAAAGGGTGTCATCCTTCGTATTCAATGAATTATTAGACATTTTCTTTGGGGATCACGACACAGCTTGGTTGCTTGGGAAGATGTGACCAAATCCAAAAGAACGGGATAACTTGGGTTGCATGAACTCATGGATTGGAATCACTCTCTTCTTGTTAAAGCCTTATGGGATATCCATGCTGAAAGGTCGTCCATTTGGGTTAAGTGGGTACATGGGATTTATATTCAGAGATCTACTATTTGAAAGTTCTCAAACCATATAACTCAGTGTATGGTTGGAGAACGATGTTGGATATCCGTAATCAACTATCCATTAGATTCAGTGCAGGGAGAAATATCGAGCAACACCTCATGGAATGTGTGTCCAATGGTAAGCTTAAGGCCAGGAAAGTCTACTCTCTTCAGAGACCAGAGGATCCTCCTCATGATAGGTTCATTTTCTCTAGGATATGGCACAAATGGATCCCTAGGAAGCATAATATGAGATTGTGGCTTCTAGCACGGGGTCGTCTACTCACCAAAGATAGAATTTGGAATTTGGAACATGACCGTCAATGCACATTTTGTGTGGGCAGTGTGGAAACTAACTCCCACTTATACTTCTCGTGCCGATATGTTGGCAAGGTTTGGGCAGAAGTGAGTACATGGGTAGGGTGGAACAGAACTTTTAGTACCATACAAACAGCATTCAAGAGATTACATAAGGATAACAGAAGAGAAGGAAGTATGAAGAAGATTCGCACTATAACTCTTTCCACATTCATCTATATTATATGGACAATTTCACCTCACCGACCTACAAAAAAGATCAAGTTAGAAATTGCTAGATTAGCAAACATTCTCTAATTTTCCTAGCCTCTTTTGTATAGTTAGGCTTTAGCACTTTTGTGGTAGCTGCAGATGAGTATATGTATATGTGATGTAATTCTACTTGAATTCTGAATATATTAACCAATATTTAAAAAAAAAGATTATTTTATTTTAATTTTTTAATTTTTTATTTTTAAACATTATTTAATAATAATAAAAACAGAATATAAATTATAAAGATAATGTTTTAATTTGAAAAAAAATAAAAATATATTATAATTGATTTCATTTCCATATGAACCAAACAAAATCCAAGACTATGATATTGATTCCTACTATCAACCAAACAATACACTCATAAACATCATAGCCATTTTCATTCCTTTATATTATTATTCTCATTACCATTCCCATTCCATTTAAAATACAAACGGCCCCTAAGAGTTTTCTACTAAATCATCCAAAATCTGTAGTATTAAAAAAATACCAAAATTGAAAAGAAAATAATTTAGAATACTTTACTTTAAAAATGTCCGACAAAAGTTAACAAAACTTAATCTCATTAATGAATATCCACTACTATAAGTTAGAACAAAATCTACTATCCACTACTATAAATGTGAATGATAGAGATTTTATTGAGGTAATAAAAATCTAATACATAAAGATATCGAAATCTGAAAGTTTGATATTGAAAATTTTCCCCTCTAAAAATTTGATATTAAGAGTTTCCCTAAAACATCCACAAATCTATAGTAGTATTAAACAAAACACCAAAATTGAGAAGAAAATAATCCTTAGAATTATATTAAGAATAGTGCAAAATATATAGAAGACATAGATTCAAATTAAAACATATAAAACTTGAACAAAGAATTTAGAGTTTAACTAATATGAAAATCTAACAAGTGCGCTTAACTACACTTGCTACGGCATATATAAGTTGCAAACAAAAAAATGCACTAGTGGATAATAGAGATGTTATTGAGGCAATGAATGAAGAAAAGAAGAATAAAGAATGTACTAACATAGATTCAAATTAAAACACATAAAACTTGAACAAAGAATCTAACTAACATGGAAATTTGATAAGTGTGTGTAACCAACTACTACACTTGCTACCATCATAAGGGCATATATAAGTTGCAAAAAAATGCACTAGTGGATAATAGAGATGTTATTGCGACAACGAATGAAGAAAAGAAGAATAAAGAATGTACTAACATAGATCAAATTAAAACATATAAAACTTGAACAAGGAATGTAATTAACATGGAAATCTGATATGTGTGTAACCAACTACTACAATTACTACTATCATAAGGAGAATATAAGTTGCAAACAAAAAATCACTAGGGGATAATAGAGATATTATTGAGACAACAAATGAAAGAAAGAAGAATAAAGAAAATAGAGATATTGAAGAATAAAGAAAATAGAGATATTATTGAGACAACAAATGAAAAAAAGAAGAATAAAGAAAAAAAGTTTCAGCTCAAATATTGACATTTAGAGTACTCTATTTTAAAAATGCTGACAAAAGGTTAGAAACAACTTTTTTTTAAAAAAAAAATAATGTTAATCTCATTAATAAGTGTATAGAATCTACCATCCACTATTATAAAATTGAATGATAGAGATTTTATTGAGGTAATGAGTGCAGAAAAGAAGTTATTCTTATATATATATTTGAAAGTTTGATATTGAGAATTTTGAAATTTTAATATTGAGAGTTTTTCCTAATTTTGGGATTGTTGAATCATTCACAAATCTATACTGAAAATTTAAGATTGAAGTATTTTTTATCTATTTTTTTAATTATTTTATTTTATTTTATATTTTTACTGTTGAGGATGCTAACAATTTGTTATTTATTTATTTGGCTTGTGTATTTGTTCGATTGATTAATACAAAAAAGTTATTGTTGGGTGATTACATGACCTTTCTCTCCCCTAATTTAAACTAAATGCTATTATATCATCCACAAATCTATAGTAAAAAAAATGTGATGTGTAAAATTAAACAAGAAAAAAAAAATTTTTAGGACATCAGTAATTTTGATTTTAAAATTTATTTTATTAGTTTGAGGATTGTAAACAATATTATGCTATTTCTTGATTCATATGCTCAAATAATGTTTTGAGAGTCATACTACTATTTTGGTATACTATAAATAAAGCCTACAATGCTTGGGCTTGTATGGTCGAAGATGTCAAAGTTTGAGCTTGTGAGTTGTGTCAAGGATGTCAACTGAGTGATCTTAGTCTGTGAAAAAATTAAAAAATATTTCATCCGTACCAAGAATACATTCGCCCTTTCCATTTTGGTCCGTCCCAAGAATACATTTGCCTCCTAAAAATGGAAACAATACACAATATCAATAACCTTACAATACTACAATATTACAAAAATGACACCTTTTTTTTACACACAATTTACTCAAAGTCAACTATATCATACACTTTATTCTACTCAATTACCCAAAATACCCCTTCTCTTTCTTACATCACACCACCAAACAATTACTTTTCTTAAACTTCGTGCCCAAGAATACGCGAATGTATTCTTGGGACGGAGGGAGTATATGTTTTTGAGTAAATATTTAAAAATGAAGAGAATTTCTTAATAAATATTAGATAGTCGAATTGTAGTTATGTTAAAAAAAACACCTATATATAAAAAGTTTTTTTTTAAATTGCATAAAAAAAATTATTAGATGCAATAGGTATGAAATATATATCCTTTTATATCATTAAAATTGACCACAATAATAAAAAAAAGTTGAAGGAAAAAAATTATAATAAAATAAAAAAATCTAAATTCTCATTAAAAAAACATAACCAAATGAAATTTAAAAAAAATCTAAATTTAACAACTAAAAATTTATAATAAAATAATATACTTTTTAATTAATTGTGATAGGTGGTCAATACCCAAGTCACTGCTCCTCCTCCAAGAGAAGGCTGAAGTCCCCCAGGTCTGCCCCGCTGAGTCCGAGCCGAGCTCTGCCCCGTCGAGTCGGAGCCTTCCATGCCCGAGCCAAGCTCTGCCCTGCCAAGGTCCGAGCTCTCCATGCCAAGGGTGAGCTCTACCGGCAAAGCTCTCCATGCCAAAGGTGAGCTATGCCCTTCCAAGCTCTCCATGCCAGAGGTGAGATCGGCCCTTCCGAGCTCCCCACGCTTGAGGTGAGCTCGGCCCTGCTCGGCCCGTCCAAGCTCCCCACGCCAGAGGTGAGCTCGGCCCTTACAAGCTCTCCATGCCAAAGCCGAGCTCTGTCCTGCTGAGGTCTTCCAGAGCTAGAATCCTTATGATGGCTAGTGGATGACTTGTCAGGTCATCTATCACATCCTTGTCAGGCTTTCCCATCTCCTAAAGCAAGATTTCGTATCTTAAAACAAGATTTCATATCTCCTGCATTTAATGCCTACAAGCTACTAGCCTAAAGCATTTATTGCTAGAATAGTAGGCTCACCCCACTTGTATAATAGGGGGCCGCACCTTCATCTTCAGTTTCATCCTCATCCTCACCTTCATCTTCAACCTCAAGCTCAACCTCACCTGCATCTTCACCATCTTAATCACTGTAAAGGAGAATTATCTCACTCCACCACAAAAAAAAAGAAACAAACTTTGTACTTTAACTCCCACACACTTGGGAGGGATTCTTGTGTCTTCATCTTCCATGATTTCTCCATAATATGTTTGATTAGACCGACTAAATTATATAACAGCCACATTAAACATTCACCTCCCCCATTAAAAATCGACTATCTATATTTGGACACTTAAGAGGAATTCTTGTGGCTTCTTCTTCCATTCTTTCTCCATATTGTATTTGATTAGTCTGATTAAATCATATAGCCACATTAAACACTCACCTCACCCATTAAAAATCAACTATCTACATTTGGCGCTAGAGGAAGGGCATCCCTTCTGCAACTCCAAGAAGTTATGGCGTCCAACTCTCACCAAACGAGCTCAAGTTCAAAGACTTCTCAGTCTAAAGGGAAGGAAGCAGCTCACTGTAGAGTCCATACTAAAAAAAATGGCCTTTATGAAAGCAAAATCTAAAGAAATTATGGCTCTCAAAAGGAGGATGGATGAATTAGAAAAAGGTCTGGGGTGAATGGACCACCTCTGGGCGAAACTCCATTCACACCAAACATCACCTCTCAACCATACCAACCAGAGGTGAAGTTCCCACAAATTGGCACATATGAGGGCAAATCTTACCCCATGGTGCATATAAAAAAGTTCACGGTGTGGACAACCGCGCAGGGAGCTCAGAAGCTACCAAGTGTCGACTATTCTCATTAACTCTTGGGGACACGACCTACACATGCTACAACTCACTCTCCCCAGCCTCTATCTATGGTTGAGATGTGCTCTCCAAGCTCTTCCTATCTCAATTTGTCTACTTGATCCACACGAAAGGCTCCAAATTGAAGCTTGCCAACATAAAACAATATCCTAAAGAGTCCCTCCAAAATTTTCTCAAAAGATTCAACGATCAGAACCCAATAGGAGAAAAGATGAGTGATGAGACATACATCGTGCTAGCTGCTGCCACCCTACGACCAGGGTCAGATATGTGGGTGGTCGTCCAATGGAACTTCCCACCATCTTACGAAACATTCATGGCGATGGCACACCACTTCGTCCGACTGGAACAAGCTTAGGAAAGGGCTAGAGAGAATTGGCCTACTTACGAATAAAGATCCATCTCATCGGAAGACTGATCCAACCTATCCGAAAGCAGATCAGACCGAGCTGACCAGCTCGTGGGTGGACCCAACATATCTAAAGACAGATCTGACCTACCCATAGTCAGATTTGACCGAGCGGACCATTTCATGGACAGATCTGACGTGTCCAAGAGGCAAAGTCGGCATACCGAACGCAAATCTGACCTATCCAAAGACAGAAACTCTCCATACACTCGGCCCTTCCAAGCTCCCCACGTTAGAGATGAGCTCGGCCCTTCCAAGTTCTCCACACTAGAGGTGAACTCTGCCCTTCCATGCTCCCCACACCAGAGGTGAGCTCGGCCCTTCCAAGCTCTCCATGCCAAAGCCGAGTTCTGTCCCGCCGAGGTCTTCTAGAGTTGGAGTCCTTAGGATGGCTAGTGAATGACTTTTCATGTCATGTGTCACATCCTTGTCAGACTTCTATCTCCCAAAGCAAGATTTCGTATCTCCCGCATTTAATGCCTACAAGCTACTAGTCTAGAACATTTATTGCTAGAATAGTAGGCTTACCCCACTTGTATAATAGGGGGGCCGCACCTTCATCTTCAGTTCCATCCTCAACCTCACCTTCATCTTCAACCTCAAGCTCAACCTCACCTGCATCTTCACCATCTTCACCACTGTAAAGAAGAATTATCTCCTTCCATCACAAAAAAAAAAACAGAGATACAAACTCTCTACTTTAACTCTCACACACTTGGGAGGAATTCTTGTGTCTTCCTCTTCCATGCTTTCTCCATATTATGTTTGATTAGTCCGATTAAATTATATAACAGCCACATTAAACACTCACCTCACCCATTACAAATCGACTATCTACATTAATCAATAGAAAAAAAATTAGAACAAAATTAATCAAAAGAACTATAAAATAAATAAATAACAAAATACTAAAATAAAATAATACATTAACATATGCTTTCCCCATCCCGCATTAAAGTTGATGTTTGTTTTTTGCACGTAGATTAAGAGATATAATATTTAATACATAATGGATTGGAAATATAATAATTATTGTGTAATTAGTAGTTATATTAGTGTTGCGTGTGAGTCCTATATGAAATAAATAAATGTTTTGTGTGGGTACCACTTCACAAAAAAAATAAATATAAACCTTAACTTGAGATAAAATAAAATGGAAAATATAACTTGATCAATAGAAATTAAAAAATTTAGATATTACTAAATTTTTTGAACTTTGGAGAAATATTATGAGTTCAACTACGATGCACTTGGACGATTTTAATCGTTAGATTACATTTTTATTTAATCTCTATCATTAATTAAATTAAATAATTAAAAATTATGAAAAAAGAAAAAGAAAAAAAAACCACCACTGGTGCACCGGTGCACTAGGTGCATCCTAAAATCACCCCAAAGGAGTTTAACTTCGGTGCACATGTGACATCGGTGCGTTTGGATGATTCTAATCGTTAGATTAAACTATAATACAATCTATACCATTAATTATATTAAATAATAAAAATAAATAAAATAGAAAACCACCCACTACTCCATGATTTTAGCCTATAAAACCTATGTACACCGGTGACCAGGTCCACCACATAATAATCCCTAAATTTTATTTAGTAATTATTAAAATTGAAATTAATTCGACGACACCTAGTGACACTCTCCTTTAGTATATATTAATTAAAAATATGAATTGAATGTTCAAAACAAAAAAAATTAATGACAGTTGATGAGATAATAGTATGAAAGTTGTAACAACCAAAATTGGCCAAAGCCCAAAGGTGTTATCACAAAGGTAATTCTCCTACAAAATACAACGACCGGCGATTTTGAGATACGAGAAAAGACTACACTTGCCATCGACTGCTTGTTGCTATATGGAGAGAATTAAATCACCAATTCACAGCATTTTCACTCGCTAAAGTTTAACGCTCTTTCTATCGTATCAATGCAATAACTAACTGATCTTCCCAAAGCCATGGCTTCGCCTAGTCTCGATTGAGCTTCACCCTGACACGACAATATCAAGACTGCAGCTTCTGCAGCCTCTCTAGTCTTGGATTCAACCTCGTTTTCTGCGAAACCGAACCACTTCAGTACTCTGTCCAACTGCCTCCAAGTTGATCACCTTAAGTTAGTAACGCATTAAACTAAAGGCCAGGGATGCATTACCATATCAAGGGTTAGTTCTGCTCCTGGAGTGTTAAAACCGGGCATCGGGTTCTATTGGACCACATTATCAGATCCAGAAACTGACCTTTGAAACATCAGAGTGTAGTAACTCTGAGTATCCAAAAAGTAGATGTTCTGCTGTCAAGCCACCAAGTGCCACACATGAGAACTTCTTTAGAGTCTGTTTAGGAAAATTCATCATTGAAACAAATTAGAATCTGCCCAGAAATATTTTAGTATAGAAATATACTTGCTAAAAGTTTTCCAAATGATGAACAAAATTCTAAAACTCTGAACCCAAAAACCCGCATAATAAATTTTTTAGTGTCTGTTACAGAAAATTCATCATTAATTAAACAAATTATAATATGCCCAGAAATATTTTATTATAGAAATATACTTCTGAATGTTTTCCAAATGATGAACAAAATCCTAAAACCCTAAATCCTGAACCCTAAAACCCGCATGAGAACTTTTTTAGAGCCTGTTACAGAAAATTCATCATTAATGAAACAAATTATAATCTGCCCAGAAATATCTTAGTATAGAAGTATACTTGCTGAAAGTTTTCCAAATGATGAACAAAATATAAGCCTCCATAATATTAGTTCCCATTGAGAAGAGAGTTTACTAGGATGAATGCCACTCTGGAAAACTTAGATTTCCCAACTTTTAATGGAACTAATAATCATGGATAATCAAACCTTTGACATGCTGAAACCACACATTAGCAAATGGAAGTCTAAAACAAAGCACAGTAGAGGTTTTTGTTGAATGTTGAGTAGTCCCTTTCTTTAGCTCATCATGAAGGAATGACGAACTTGTACTTAAGTTTTTCTCATATCCCAGTGATAAAATTACATTTCATATGCATATCCACAGGAATAAATCTAAACAGAGCATGTATCACATTAGTTGTGCACAGTTGGACATAAAGCATATTAAAATTGGCACCAACTTTTTCCTACCAGCTGAAATCCATTGATACGAAAAACACAGGTGCTCCCCTAGAGCAACCTCCAAACATTATTAAACAACATTTCTGAAAGAAATGGGAAGAGCACAAATACAGGATATCCCACCTCATTATTAACCCTTCCTCTGGAAAAAACTTTGTCAGACATGGGATCCAGACCAACCTGTGAATATTGAACAATGACGATCGGTGAAATGATGGGGGGAAATTAAAAAGTGATTCAGAATTATATAATAAGTCTTCCTTTATAAACGTATTCATATTAAAAATTGCCATATTTGATGGCTGGGCCAACATCAGAGATGAGAATTAGGGTTAGCAATTTCAAAGAGGTCATCATGTGATAAAGGAAAGGGTTTTGATAATAAATTGTTTTGATAAAAGAGAAAAGATGACAACAATTGGAATTATAAATACTCATGAATGAATTCCTGCCCAAGCAACAACTGTCATTCCCAAACTCAATGATCACATAAGTACTGTATGAAGGACTCAAAAGCATAATCCTAATCTAAGGTCCTAAGCTCACCAAGTAATAAAATCCACAGCTGGTTGATTTAAGAACTTAATTAAAGGAAACTCTACTCAAGCCAACTGTAATAATAATTAACATGGCGTAATGAACATGCTAAGGGTGTCTAAAAGGTGGAGAAGGAGAACTTATGGACTAAAAGTCAAGAGTTCAAAAATAAGATATAATAAACGTTATTATAATTGGCAATCGTAAGCCAAACATGCAGCTAATTGTGTCAATTATATTCAATCTTTTTGTTCAGCGATCTTCAACTCATTGATTTACCTATTACCAGTCAACAAGTGTTGAAGAACTGCCTAGAGTGGGGACTTGGAGGTCTATTTACTGAGGATCTTTGGTAATTGTGTTTAAATTTCAAATTGGGATAAGTCATCATAATGCAGATATAATGAAGTCTAAGACTCTTAAATATATTCCATAAATGAGATTCTGTGATTCTATTATGCAGCCAATGCGCGAAGGAAATCACCACCATTAGCCTGCTCCCAGTACCTACAAGTTTGTAACATGGATATTTCTTGTCCAAGTTATTATCAATTAATTTATTCAAGATCTAAAATATCTTCTGGTCACGTGAATGAAATGCTTTTAATAAATTAAAACAGCATATGGCAAGTGTACGACAGGTCAGTGGTCAGAGATGATAGAATTACCTGTTACTTGTATACAACATGAGAAGCAACTTTGTAATGCCTTTTAAGCCGACAGTATAGACAAATAAATGAAATTCTTTTGTTGCCTCCTAAATCTTAAAAAGGTGTAAATTACAGGTGCACATTCTTGCAACATTCACTCACCCCACAATTCTCCTTACAAAGAGTAAGTCGTTAGATGCAGTAGCCATTATTATTATTATCATAAAAGTGAAACTTACACCTGATTTGCCTGTGCACAGTCCTCCAAAGTTATAATCATTAATTATTCAGATAATGCACAATGTTATTATACAGTACAGCTAACAATTTATTTGCTCAACTTGGTTTTATTACCTGTTAGACTTACAAATTTTGCTTTGACCAATATTTTTACATAAGAGAATGTACTCTTAAGACAAACAATTTATACATTCTAACAAACAACTATCTTTTCAGAAAAGCGATGGTGTTTTTTTCTATTTATTATCTTGATATTAAAATGATGCAGATCATCACAAAAGTCATACCATAAACCAGGATATAAGGAATTTTATTTATACTTTTAAACCAAAGTTTACTTCTCCAAATTATCTTAAGACGAAGGAAATAACCTATGAGTACACTTACATCTCTAAGAAATTCAAAGCCAAGAAATTCCACCTTCCCACGAGTAAATTTGTCCTGCAATAGTTCCTCCACACTTGGTACTTTGTATCTCCTGGGAAGGACCCCAAGCATATAGCCAACTAGAAAGTGACCAGCTTCATGCTATAAAACAGAAATTTGACAAAGATTCTCACGTAGTAGAAAAACAACAATGCAACAAACTAGTTTAATTGAAGACTATTAAGAGTAGATTACGCTAAATGTGAAACACTCAACCAACAATTATAAAAGAAACAAATTATTTTTTTTACGTAAAATGCATAGTAACTATACCTAGCTTACAGTACGCTAAATAAAATATTCAAGGCTTACATACACATGGAGCAACATATTACTAAACCTTAAAATTACGCTGCAGTGAATCACACTGATCTTTTGATGTAATTTGTTCTTTAGACTTATCATATAAAACCTACTATCTTTGACTAGTGTCACTTTCAGGAAAGAACTCATTTTTTGATTAGTGATACCAAAGAGGCACAATGTTAACTTCATGAATATTATTCTCTCACAGAATATCCATGTTGGTAATTAGTGTTGGCAGTATAGATTTGAAATATATTAGTTTTGACATTTCTGCCTTAAGCAATGACTCCTTTTTAAACTGTCAGAACTTTCTCCAAGTTAATCTATTAAGTATTACCAATGTACAATAAACCAAATTTAATGCAATTACGTTCTAACTCAACATCACTCTTATGTTTCTGTATTCTCTTACTTGTTTACGGTAGAAGTCTTTCACATTTTACAATTGGTTCATATGAATTCTGATAGAGGAAGGAAAGATTAGTTATTTTAGTATCTGATTACAAGTCAATTATTTCCTTCTCTATCAATTGCCTCCTTCTCCGAACGTCTTGACCCCAAGGCTGCAATTAGCCATAACCCATAATATATGCTTATTGCTTACAAAAAGCAACCCTAGAGAAAAAAGGAAAGTCAACATCTCAATCACTTTAACAACTACTTTATTCAATTGGCTAAACACAGAATATGCTAAATCTTTTCATCTTGAAATATATTTAATTCCAAAGAGAATTAATATTTCAAAAGCAAATAAAACTTCTTACTTGCATACATATTATATGATCAGCAGAAATAGAATTATAGTTCTCTTCCTCCTTGGTTTTCTTGAAATCTTCTTGTGAGATCTACATAAATAAGTATGAATTACGAATAGCAAACTAACAAGACAATTGAACATATTTGTGTAGTGGGCGTAAAAAAAAAAAAAAAAAACTTAAAGACAGTCTTTTTTCTAGATAGCAAATATCACAGACAGTATGAACTATTTCTATTATGCATTCATCCTAAATTCCTAAAATCATGGAATAAAACTATGTAATTCTCATGAAACCAATAATAAATCCTTTGAAACATTAAACATGTCTGCTAGGTAAAAATGCTACTGTGCTAGTATATAGGTAACATCAATACAATATCAAATGTTGGTTTGTTAATGAACACATTGTCATCTCAAAAAAAGAAATCAACTAAATCCAAGAAAACACATCACATATTGATGCATTTTATTGTTGCAAAACAACCCTGAAATTAGTAACTGCAATATCCAATAAGGTTAAAAAGAACAGATCCAGGAAGATGAAATCTTATAGGGGAAATGTATGTAGTCCAAAAATGGCATCAGGAAGATGACTGCAGAAATTTAGACTAACACATGGTTATATACTCCCCTTACTTCCAAAGTAGGTATATATTAATATGTACAAGAAAACTAGAAAGACGACATTGTAGGTAATTTGTTATTGAGCTTCAGCATACAATATTATCTCCTCTTATGCAAGAAGTTGTTGCCTTCCATACAAATAATTATATTCATATCCTGGTACAGCTAAAAAAAGAATAAAAGAAAGACAACATAACAAAAAGATCAAATTAGCGTACCCATGTTACTTCCTCCTGTAGTTGAAACTCTAAGCTAAATTTAATGGAATGAAGGATAGTATCAACTACTGACCGCCTTGATGATATTCACTCTTCCAAGGTAACTTGAACTCATCCAAAACTGGCAGAGTTATAGGGACCTATAACAGTGAAATATGCGAACAAATAAGTGTTTCAAAAATTGCACATGCAGGATTTTCTCTTCTCTTAGGTATAGTTACTTTTTTTTTTCATAGGTCGCTAATGTTTTAACTAAACTAAGTTATTCATTCTTTTCTCTTGTCATAGCAAGTTCACTTCAGGTTTGCCGATACACACAGAATATCACCAGCCATCATCATTTGCAAATCTTTTCGCACTCTCTGCCTGTTTCTGTATGTTCGAAGGGGTAGCTAAACACATTCAATTCCGCCATTTTAGGAAAAGCTATGTGAAACGCTGTATTTTAATTGCAACAATCCACATGCAACTGCTTTTCAGGAGACAAGAGTTGCATTAGATATACAAAGCTAGAAAGTTAATAGATTTTTCACTCTCTCGAGCCAACATGAACAATGCGATATCGGCACAAACTTTCAACAAATCAAAGTGCAAAAGATATTAAGTCATTAAAATTCAGAAAAATGTTAGACAAGTGATCACATTCACATTGAACATGCCCCGACTAATCTTATCCAAGTAATTTCTTTATACAAGGTTGCTCAATGAACTTTTTATTTTTCTTTTTGCAATGTGATCGATAATACTATGAAATTTTGGGTTCTCTTCATATCAGCCAGTTGAAAGCATAGGTAATAGCAGCCCTCATTTTGTTAAATTCAAGTTCAAAGTTCCAATGAAGTTTGAGCTAAATTCTGGATAAATCAAGATTCCCACTTCTTTTACGTAGCATCACAAGATAATTTAGGGTAATAAAATTAGACAGAGGGAGGGAGGGAGAGACAAGTATACCTTTGGTGCTGCGATGGCGCCGAAGCCACGGAGGAGGCCGCCGGGATGAGCCTTCAACTGCTTCACGAGAGACAACGCTGCCTTGTAATTCCCATTCTCCAATTCTCCGTCCACCCTCCTCAACGTTCTACGCCGTCGTAGCGACGCCTCTCCTTCCTTCAGCATGGCCGCCGATATTTGAAACGGGTGAATTTGAGTCGTCTGCACCGGTGAGATCTCTCTAACAGCGGGAATACACGCTCCCATTTCTACTGCTCATTAGTGAGTAAAAAAGAGAGAGAAGCTCCTGTAAACTATAAGACCTCAAAACGACAGCGTTCCTGCACGTCCAATCATCCCACCCCACGTTATCCTCTGCCACGCTGCTTTGCGCCATGTGTGGCTAAAATAAATAGAACGAACGCATTGGGAGGAATCACAGAGTAAAACTTCTTGGAAAAAAAAAAGTGGATAACTGAAGATTATGTTGCATATTCCAGTGTTTTGAAGATTTTGAGTGAATGGGAAGTCATATTCTGGTTTATGGAGGCTGCGCAATTCCCCTTTCCCGGCGGCGTTGCAGGATCGTGAATGAATTGGAGACGGTTGGCGGCGGCGGCGTGAGGTGGCCAGTGTTGGAGCAGGTCGACAAGGAATTGAGCAGAGGGGATGAGAGGGCGGCTTTGAATCTTATCAAGGACTCCCAGACCAAACCAGACGGCCTCCGCTGCTTCGGCGCCGCTCGCCAGGTTCACAACAACCCCAGCCCAACAAGCTTACTGTGCTGTATGCAATCTTGGATTTTTTAACTAATGAAACTAATAAAATCCTGAGATTATTATTGCCTATCCAGTAATTTTATTTTAGGTAAGAAAAGGCAACATTCTTGAATAATTTTGTGGGTTGATGCAATTATATCTGTTTGTGTGAATTTTAATGCCTAATTACAACTGCACGTCAAACATCAATGCTTCCTTAATGCACAGTGGGATTCTGTAAATTAAGGCCTTTGCTTATGAATGTATGTATGGTTGATAATGGCTTACTTGATTAAATAGACTGGTTGCAGATTCCTCAGAGGCTTTACACACTAGATGAGTTGAGATTGAATGGCATTGAAACCGAGTCTCTTTTATCGCCTGTCGATACGACGTTGGGTTCTTTAGAGAGGACCATTCAAGCTGCTGCTCTTCTGGGAGGCACTGCTGCGTGGTACTTATTTGGGTTAAGCCCTCAACAGATCTTTTATTCATCACTCGGATTGCTGTTTCTCTGGACCTTGGATGCGGTATGCAGCCTACTTAAATTCTGATTTGCTGAAATATGTGTTGAACTTGTTGAGTTTGCACTATCATGAACCGTTTGTGTGGTATTTGTTTGCTGCTGGTATGGTATCAGAGAATTCAATAGCAATAGATTTGTCCTTGCAAAGTTGATATTTCAGTTCATTGTCAATCTCGTAGGCGTTTATTGAGTGGAGTTTCATCAAGGGATGATAAGCTGAAAGATTCTAATATATTTGATGCTGTACTGACTGTGAGAGACGAATGGAGGGTGGAAGAAATCTTAAATGACATTAATTAAACTTACTTTAATCAGTATAACTTTTCAGCAGAATGATCACTAATAGTTTTGGAAATAACATGTACTAATTCTAGAAGTAGTTTCTTCTTGTTTCAATATTAGGAATCACTGGAGCTTTCTACTAGTATCCGTTTTATACCCCCAGTTTTTTTTTTTCCATAATAAACAAGAATTACATTTTGCATATTCCAGTGCCTTCTTTTTTCGGATTATTTATGCAAGATTACTTGGCATCCAGTGCAAAATATATGGAATTTTCTGTTCTCTCTTTGGAAATATTTGTGGTTTTTTTGTGCATATAATTTACTCTGTGCTTTAAAGAGATCATGCGTAGGTTTCTTTCAATGGCGGTATCAGTTTCTTGGCTCTGGATACACTTGGTCATTCATTGAGCCAAAAGTACCATAACAGAGTTGTTCAAGTAAGATCCTCTGTATCTTTCTGGCCACCGTCTTCCCCCCCACCACTCAGACATACATTATAAGCGTTTTATAATTGTGTATTTCTCTCTGTTTCAATGAACTTATACTATTTCTTCTTTTTGCCATCATGCTAATCAGCATGAGGCAGGCCACTTCTTGATTGCATATTTGCTCGGAATCCTGCCAAAGGGCTACACGCTGACCAGCT
This sequence comes from Pogostemon cablin, assembly GCA_023678885.1. Taxonomy (NCBI): domain Eukaryota; kingdom Viridiplantae; phylum Streptophyta; class Magnoliopsida; order Lamiales; family Lamiaceae; genus Pogostemon; species Pogostemon cablin. Next base: position 15,822,506 of record CM042976.1, read on the forward strand.
TGGAAGCTCTGAAGAAAGAGGGATCACTTAATGTTCAGGCTGGGACTGCATTTGTAGACTTCGAGTATCTTGAGGAAGTGGGTTTCTTGAACCAATTGGCGGCTTTCCTTTTACGCATTATTCGTAGCATCTTTACATATTTGTCACTTTTCAGCTCACCTCTTTCTGATCAATCATGTGCAAAGCATTTGAAGAGCTAAAAAATATCAAACACACTGCATATAGTTATGCACTGCATGCATGGGGTAATTCTGTACCATTTTTTTAAAAAAGTTGCTTCTATGACAGGTGAGCAGAGGAAAAGTATCAGCCAATGTACGTTCGCTTTTCTTACCACACATCTACATCGCTTTTTCTCCACACTTCTCATTCTAAGAACTCATAACCACTGATGAAAACGATGATACCTGTTTGCAGACACTAAACAGGTTCTCATGTATAGCCTTAGCAGGTGTAGCAACAGAGTATCTTCTCTTTGGCACTGCAGAAGGAGGTCTTTCAGACATCAACACAGTTCTCTCTCTCTCTCTCTCTCTCTCTCTCTCTCTCTCTCTCTCTCTGTGATTGATCCATGAAAGATGACATGCTTCTGCTTATTTCTGATACTCTCCTCTTGACAGTTGGATAGATTACTTAAAGGATTGGGGTTTACCCAAAAGAAAGCTGATGGTCAAGTGAGGTGGGCTGTTCTAAACACAGTCTTGATCCTTCGTCGCCACGAAAAAACTCGAGCAACGCTTGCGGAGGCCATGTCAGAGGGCAAATCTGTTGGCTCTTGTGTTAGCATAATTGAGAAGACCATAGATATCGCAGATCTGTAGTTGGAATCAATCTATTATACTTCTGTGGTAAGAGTGTAATTGTCACACCCCAAATTTTATAGAAGGAGATTTTCATTTTTATTTCTCAAATAAGACATTTAATAGGCATGACCAAACACTTTAATAAATAATAATGCAAACAAGAAAGAAATTAAATAAGTTACGAGTCCCATAGGTTTATCGCAAGTTTTTAAGAATCATTACCCTCAAAACATTAATCTGTTGCTTTTAAAATTCAAAAGTATTTTAATTGAATGTACAATAAATCGCAAAGAATGATTAATCAAAAAAAAAAAAATGCAAGAGGAAATAAGGTGGAGCTTTAAAAGTAAGGGACTGGTAATTTTGTTTCCCAAATTATAAATAAACATTCAAGCCATTTAGTTAATTCTCCTATTGAAACCAATAATTAAGAAAATAGTATTAATCTCAATTGATCTCCTATGACAACCCACTACCCTCTATGCCTTATGAACTTTCAATTATAATGGTGTACCACCATTAGGGGCCTACCACACCTGCCATGGGGATTAGTGGATGAGATAAATCAGGATGTGCTTCAAGTGACTTATAGAGAGGACTCATTGTTTAACTTGTGCTTGCAACCAAAGGTAGGATTCGAACTCACACCCTGCAGCAACCAAGCTCAGTTGGAAGGTCTTTCCACCATCCCCTCTACCATTTGAGTTATGCCCTGGGGGCAACTTTCAATTATAGTGCAGATGGCATGTTAACATTCAACCTCAATTGGCAACTCCTAACAATGCAACACGTTTACAGTTTTCACTCAAATCCCACTTCCACATAAGTTGCCCATTAACATTTATTCCCAAAGTAGAAACAGAACCACATAATATAATACTCCCTCCGTCTCATTTCAGAGGTCACACTTTTTATTTTTGGTTGTCCCACAAAAGTTTGCACATTCCCAAAAAAAGTAAAAAGTAAAAAACAACCACCCTTCCCCATACACTTTTTTACAAAAAAAATCATCTCTACCTAACATATTTTATCATTTATTTATTACAAAAAATACCATTATACCCCTAAAAGTTATCCCTTTCTTAATCTTCGTGCCGAAATTGGGGGAGGGAGTACAACCAAACAGTGCAGCATGCAATCAGGATAAGAAAACAGATCTTGATGAAAACAAGAAGCCACACACAGTGGAGATAATTCAACCCCAAGTACGTCCGCATGGACAATTTATTTTAAAACATAACCTCCGGCATTCGAAGTGTTTCGCGACTTAAATACAAAAGGTTAGACAGAATACCAGCAAAATACTTCAGATTCCCAAACTAAAACATATAAACGCAGACATCATATTTTATTAAATTAGTATCATCTCTTCTTGTTATTTCACCCGAGCACGCTACCGCCACGCTAACCTGGAAAGGAAAAATAGTTTGGGGTGAGCAACCACAACTCAGTAAAGATTAAATTATGCTTATACAAGTCAAATAATTCACGTGCAACAATTTAAATCACTTACAAAATATTCCTGACATATTGATAAGGCACCTTTCGGTCCATTATCCATGACATAAAAGATACGACATCACTATTCGTTACCCGTGACATTGGTAAGACACCATTACAGTCCAAACTCGTATTGCATATATGAATTCACATACTTCAAATACATCACAACATGATAATAATATTTTAATTAATATAAACTATCACATATGAAGTAATTAACACATATAAGATGAGAGAATCCCCACCTTTACCACGTGAAGACAAAATTTCGAGTACTATACGTCATGATCCAAGTTACCTTCGAAACCTATAAACACAAGACTAATCATTACTAACGTGTGGTACTTCGATCATAACATTTATTCTACAAGATATATAAAAGTTGCAGACGAACGGGATTAGGGTTAGGGTTCAATGATAGAAGCAGAAAAGAAAAAGGGATTTGGGTTTTCTATGATGAAAGCAGGAAGAAAAGGGAAAGAAGAGGAAAAGAAGAAACAAAAAGAAAAGAGAACTGTTACCTTCTTTCTCTTGATTGCAGCCGTGAAACGAATATTTTTAGTGAGAAAAATATAATAAAGCTGCTAATATATATATATATATATAGTGGTTGTAAGCACGGGACTTGAGTTAAACCTCCCTTAATTAAAGGAGTTAGTTTAGGGAAGGATTGCAGAGGATAAATCTCCTTGATGGATAAGGAAAATAACGATATGATTCTTGGGAAGAAAGAAATTTCAAATTCTGCTTCTGCTTCTTTTTTACTTACAGTCGATAGAAAAAAATGGGTTGCTGGAATAATTGGGCCTTAAAGAATGAGCCACCAAGAAAAACACGTGATAAAATTATGGGTTATTACAATAATGATTCAATTAAGTTAATATGTAAGTTAATATAACTTATAAATGTGTTGAATAAAGTTTGAGCAAGGAAACTATAGCTCCAAGAGAAACTTCAGGCTTAAGTGGAAAGTGTTTCGACAAAGAATACCAACGAAAACCAAATGAGCTATAATCATATCTTAACTTAAATCGAACCCCGAACTTGTGCTTTCTTTCTTTCATGTTTAGCATTAAACATAAAGAATACGTAAAATATTCTTTCTACTCCAAATTTAGCATAAGACATACGTAAAACATGCTTTCACTTTAGATTTAGCATAACACGTGAGAAAATACGTAAAACATGCCATATTCTTCTTATTTCATTCTTCTGCATTTTTTTATTTTTTATTTTTACAAATTTAAGGTTGGAGATGTTGATATTACCTCCGAGTCATTTCTTAAGATGAGTCATTTCTCTTCTTCATGTAGAGAAGTTCAGCCTCTCCTCAGAAAAAATGTGCTAAACATCCTCGGCCTCCTTCTTCCGCATGTGAATTTCCTCTTCTTTCTTTCTTCAGCAACATACGTTGTTTGCTAGCGTATTCTTTTTGGAATCTCGTATCTCTTCCTTCTTTCTTTCAGTAATGAGCAACCCACGCCCTAACAAACTGAGCTATACCTAGTTTTCTTCTTCTTTCCACAACCTCACACGTTCTTCTTTCTTTCTTTTTTTCATTCCAAATATTGGTGCCGACCACTCCACGAACACTGTCGCAACTCAACCTTGTTGGTTGAACTGGGGGAACTAAGACATATTCATGGATAATGGTCCGTCTTCTTTCATCATGAAGATCAATGCCGATCATTCCACGAACACCGTCGAAGCTCAACCTTATCAGCTGAACCGAGGGAGCTGAGGTGTATTCATGGATAATGGTCCGTATTTTCTCATTCATTCTTCTGGTTTCTTCAAGATCGTCCAGTACCAAGATCGGGATATGTCTTGCTGGTGTCACATATTTTGGCTCTGGTACTTGGATGTGGATTTGGTTGCCACTCCAGGTCACGTTTCGTAGTACCCGAATACCTGGTGTTGTTTCGCTCACTTCTTCCACGGAATCGATCTCCACATTTCTTATTAAATCTCTTCACAAACAAGAAAAGAACATAGTATGAAAACTAAAAAACAGAGGTTGACTTTCTTGTTGTGAAGAACTTGGGGAGGGTGACTCTCTTTGGTAGTAGTGGCACACGTTATAACAAACTGAGCTAACCCAGTTTTCTTCTTCTTTTTTTGTTTTGGGTTTGAGCGACACACGTTCTTCTTCGTCTTAGGATCTCCTTTTTTTCTGCGATTTCTTTCTTATTTTGGTAGCCAGCGACACACGTTGCTATTGGTCTTGTTCCAGATCTAAGGATCTCATTTTCTTTTTTGGGTAACAGGGGATACACGTTAACCAACTGCAACACCAAGTTTTCTTCTTCTTCTTCTTTTTTTGCAAGTTGAAGTAGAAGACCTTGTAGAAATCTATATAGATGGATCATAGCCACCCACAAAGGAAAAGATTTTTGTGAGTAGGTGGTTGGATATTTCAAATAAGAGAGTTTTGCAACCAGATCTCCCTTTGCATTCCAGAGAGAGAAATAAGAGAGTTTAGGGATTCTGAGTTTTCTCAGCAACAAGAACAGGGTATGAGCTAAGAACCAAGAAGTTTAAAACTGATGGACTTCGGTGGGCAACGGCGGCGATGACGGAGAAAACTACAAAAAGTGGATAGAGGCAGTAACCCTTCCTCTAGCGCAAATTGTTGATGGTCGTTTTTAGCGGGTTAGATTAAGATTAATTAAGCTTGAAGTACTGATTAACCTGACACTAAAATGGATTCATCCACGTCACCCCCATTAATTTGGAGTCCTTTCCATGTTTATTGATATTTGTATTTCGAGGTTCCATGAAAGAACATTTACATGGAGAGAGAGAAATACATATGTGAGTGTTGAGTTGGAGAAGATGAAGTATATAACAGAAAACACAATTGAAGTGAAGTGAGAATCCCCCTTTCTATGCTGCAGATGCGTTGTCTTATAATGGAGATATTTTAGGTGGATGGTCCCCCTTTGATGTTGCTATGTCTTTCCATGTGTCCCTCCAAGGGAATCTTATTTGTAAGAAGGTTCGATGAGATCCTGACATATTATCTTCATGAAGAATACGTGTCGTCTATGGTCGATTGGGGCTGATAATGATTATGTGATTCTGATGGGCTCAGATGATAATAGGTCGAGATAATGGGCCGATGGCCGAGATCGAGGGCTGACCTTATCCTCGGTGTCGGTATTTAATTCTGCCTCCTAGGTGTCGGCCTCTGCCACCTGCCTTCTTCTTATGCCCAGTCAGTATATTGGTCAGCCTCTCCTGTTTCCATTCTTTCTTGGGCGTCGGTTCAATCTCCACTCTTTAATATTATATTATTTTCCCAAGCGTGTAAGTCATGCCTTACATGGGTGTAATAACACCCAAAACATGTATCACTTTTCATTATAAAAATTACTAGTATGAAGCTCGTTCATTGCACGGGACATCAAATAAAAATATTTTTTGTTACAAAATTTAAATATTAATAGTTTACCAAAAAATTTTATTATTAATACTTGAGTTATATTTTTGTGTGGTTTTAGATTTACCCTAAATTTTAAATTTATTATTAATTTTTTTAATTTAGTTGTGCATTTTAATCACATCATATCTAATGGTTTGGATTTTTTAATGCACCATTACTTCAAAATCTATACCTATATATAATGAGATTTCATATATATATATATATATATATATATATATATATATATATATATATATATATATATATATATGAAGTGAGCACTTATTTCAATAATAGAGGTTCTACCTATAATTATTTCAATTTAGATTTTAGAGTCACATGAAAACCTTTAAAAATTTGATAGTGATATTTAAAGTGATATATATATATATTCAATAATAAGTACTACACATTAGTCAACATTAACCATTATTGGGAAATGAATTGTGATATGGTATGTACTTTCTACACCCACCAATTTTACTTTATACACCCAGTCAAAGGTCAACATTTGCCAAAATATCAAATTTATCCTATTGATTTTAAAATAATTACAAAAATGCCATTACACACACCCATATACGCCCAAAAAGTTAAAAAAATCAAAATTTAACCAAAAAGTCAAAATTGATGGCTAAAAATTTTTGGAAAATTACAAAATGGCCATTATGATAATTAAAGCTTATTACTATCATTTTAATCCCTATTTTCGTTTCGCTTTCAATTTAAAAATAGTATCAGAGCACTAAGTTTATTTACTTATGAATGGAAAATTATTATATACTCGTATCACTTAACGAGAGGAGAGTTTCAAAGATATATGAATCTGAACGAAAGTTTGACATTCCAGTGTGATAGGACTATTAGCCCTGTTCAAGATATGAGTAACAACGTCTTCTGGCCTTTTGGATACGGGAGTACAAATAGCCCTATACAATAATATTATAATATTTTATATAGACAAAAGGCGAAAAAGATGGTAGAGGCCAATAACAGATTTTGGAATGGACTAGAACAAGGATGGAAACAAACAGAGGCTCGTACCAATCACACAGAGGAAGAACACCTGGAGAAAAGCTGCCAGAATGAAATAAGATACTCCAAGGAGGTATCAAGGAATATAGTGGAACTCCACAATTTCACTAAGATCCAAGGACGTGTCCCCAAACACAAACAATAGAGAATACGCCCTAATCAAGGTCTAAGAAAGATCTGCAAGCCATACCACTTTTCATGGTAGTCAAAATGAAGGAGTGGAAAGAGATTATTCCAGAATCCTCTAAGATGAGTCAAGATCTTAGAGAAATTCAAAAGACAGTAGAATTCTTTGGAGACTACAGTCAGAAGATGACCACAACAATAGCCACAATCAAATTCAAGATGGATAAGATCGAGGAACTTCAAAAGCAACAAGTCGATCTCATCAAAAAACTGATAAGCCAAGTGCAATACCTGGAGACCAAGGTAAACGGGAGGAAGCCAGGAGGAAGGTTGCAACCAACATTTGGAATAGAACTCCTTTTACATCAAAAGGGAAAGACGACGGAGGTCACAAGGCCAAAGACAGAAAGTGAGAAGATGATATCTATCATTCGAGAAGAATCCACATCTCCAGATGGAAAGAGCGAATCTTAAGATTTACGAGATCTATATGAGTCCTTCTAAGGACTTACTCTTATAGATTTAAATATGAATGTGGGAGAAACTTCAAGCTCTCAACAGCAGTCGCAGGATCCTCAGATACAACATGATTTAAGCCAAAATGAAGGAACTTCTGAATCACATGGTTTCCATGAAGTGAGATAAGAAGAAATAATCCCAAATTTCAAGATAAGGGCAACGGGATTGTCAACGGGAGCAGACTGAATTCGAGGATCTAATCTACACAACAACCCATATGGTCGGTCTCACCTTGAACTGATAAATCCATATAGGTTGATCATAAACCTCGACACTCTGGACTTCAAGAATAGAGAGACATTGATCGACGAGTACGAATGCAATGAAGATTGGAGGAGGTGTTTTAGAGCTAGATAAAGAAGGGTTCATAAGATTTCTAACAATGAGCCTGGAAGGATCAGTAAAGTTCGCCTGGGAGCTACTCTCAGACGAAGTGAAGGAGGCCATGGAAGGTGAAGACCTTGGTAATATTGTCGATCGCATGGTCAAGATCTTCAAGATCCATTTTATCGTAGTAGGCTACTTTGAAGGAATGGAGGAAGAAAAGAAAAGAAGTATAGGAAGGCCTTATACAACCTAGAACTACTTGAAATTTGCCATGTAGACGAGTACATCAAACTCTTACAGAGTATAGATGTAAATCGAAGATCAAAGAGGAGGAAGTTTTTTACCTAATCTTTACCAAGGTTCCAAGCCCATAGAGAGAGATGCTGATCAAAGAATATGAACCACGTGAGCTGGATTCAATAGCAAGGAGAATGTCCTTTCTCAAGCCAAGATCGCATAATGGTGTCATCAAGCATCACTGCATAAAAATTAAAAGAGATTGAGGTGAATAAACAAAACAGTACTCCTATGCTACGAAGGCAATAATCTTCCAACCATCATTAGAAGAAGTCCAAGGAAGTAGAAAAGGATGAAGAAAAGCCATCCTTACACGCAAAGAAGCGAAGGATGCAGGTCCAGAAGCCCAAAATCCTTTTGGTCTAAACAAAATGTCTGAAGTTATAAATTAGGGTAAAGGTCTGGACAATTCAGACGGAGTTCAAGAAGCCAAGCCTCATCCTCAGGAAACCAGAGGAGTAAAGAAAGAACTCCCAGAAGAAAGAAATTCCGAAGATCACCCACACAAGCTAATGAAAGATCTAAGGATTGTAATTACTACACGTGTGAACCCAGAGGGCATATCTCACTAGATTTCCTGGAGAACTAAAGGCGGGGAGTATGACAGTTCGAAACCACTTCAGAAATGGAGAAAGCTGTTTACTTCTAAGATCTGGTACAGGTATATCAGTTTGAAGATATACCCTCAGACGAGAGCATCTATGAAGAAAAGTTCTTCAGTCAAGACGAATCCTCTGAAAGTAAGTCAGAGTGAAGTAGAAAGCTTCAGACAGGATATGCAAGAGGATATGTTTGGATTCTTTTCCCAGACATCTATTTCTCATAAAGCCCTCATGAGAATCATGAAGGAGTATCCAAGACTCCATCTATACGATGGGTTCACTATAGGAGGAATGGAGCGGTTCCTTAGCCTCAAAAAGAGAAAGCATCACATCATATATAAGGTGGTCGAAGGGGAAATTGTTATCCCTATGGAGCTCACGGGAAATATGATGGAAATGCAGCTAGTTCCTATTGAGGAAGGCAAGAGGGAAGTTAGCAAGCTACAGATAGAAGTAGCCAAGACCATGTCTTGGTTCCATATCGGAGAAATTCGGATCCTCATCAAAGAAACATTTAAAGAAGGTATCCATACACCAATCGATATTGCTATCTTTGATAAGAGGATTAAGAACACAAGAGAAGTGTACTTAGAAGGAATCTCAGGAAATCTATAAGCAGGAAAGGTGACATTCTACATTTACCCAAGGATTGCCTACAATCTGGCGGATAGAGATTTCAATAGGGCACTAACCCTTCATCAAGATTTTAAGAACAAAGATTTGCTGAAGGAAGGGAATAGGTCATACTCTATCACATACAGTATGTCATATACTCTATCCAACACCCATCATTCGAATTTATTCCAAATGAAGGAGTATATTGAGATACCAGAAGTGTTCGAAAGAGTTGCATGTCCAACTAAGCCAGAAATAATGGAGTTGCCGCCAATCCACAACATGGATTTACGGGTCAAGGATAAGCAAGTCTGGAATAGACAAGACAGTGTCAGATTCGAGTAGAAAATGATTTCTTTCCAAGAAGATAGAATGATCAGTGAAAAATTGGGAAAGAAATTAATCGTGGAAGTAATCCAGGAGCCAGAGAAGTTCACGACCAAAGGTGAACTAAAATTCCCCGAAGGATGGAGAGGAGTCAAAGTAATATTCGATATCATAAAAAAGAAAAACTCCATTTCTTGTGATGTCTTGTATTATCTCCAACAACCAACAACTGGAGATATCGAGGATAGCTCAAACTCGGAGAACTTGAGCTGATAATCGAAGGAGTAGCAGGAAGGTTCCTACAACAACTAGTGCTGGGATTTGAGTTTTCCGAAGATCACAAACCTTGGGAGCAATTACAAGATGGAATAGAGTTCACAGTCAAAGGGAAAAGATACAAGGTTCAATAATAGAAGCTCGGTGTTATAAGCTCTTATCTTCCCATGACCACAAGTCCATTCTCGATATATATCACCGTAGGAATGATATATAAGGAACATGCAGAATATTTTGCTGCATACATTGATTCAGGAGCCGGTATCTGCACAGCAAAGGAAGGAGTCTTCCAAAGGCTCAGGCGAAGATTTGTCAATTGTACTAGGAAGATATTTCTCACAGAGGGTGCTTACCCTTAAGAGAGGAATCAAGAAAGCGGAAATAATGATCGGAGGAGCGAATCGTACCCCATGGTATAAGAAGACTCCATCAATATATTTTCATAACATCGGTGTGGATATCCTTTTATAAATAATTTCCTACAGACATTCAAGCGTTTTACCCAAGAAAACGCAACAAGAAGGTTTTTTCACAACCCTTTGTGAACATAAGATCATTGCACCAAGACTGCGTAATGCATTTTAGAGAAAAATGCTTATATAATTTCGCAACAAGTGTGGTGACAATGAGGGAAAACTTAGCCATCCTAAGATGAACGATCGAAGAAGATATGTCGAAACAGTTCTTCAGATGAGAACCAAGACTAGAGGAGGATGGAAGATAGAGAAACTACAGGAAAAAATAATCCACCTTTTCAAAACAAGCTTGGGAGAGAATCTACAGAGAGACGCCACAATCGAAGAACAAAATCTTTAGCGGACGTCAAAAAGAAGATACAGAAGAACTTCAATGAAGATCCTCTAGCTTGGTGGGACAAAAACGAGTTTAAAGCCTCGCTCATAGTGAAAAAAGGAAAGGAGCATGAGTTCGTAAGATACAAGCCTATCATGATGAACTAAGAGGATCGGAAGGATATGCAGCAAATATTTAAGGAACATCTGGACCTTAAGCTGATATCGCCAGGAGTATCTCCATACAGCATAGTCCAGGATTTCTGGTCCAAAATTATGGAAAAGTCAAGCGAGGAAAGCCGAGACATGTGATCAACTACCAAGGGATCAACAACATCTTGAAATTTGATGGATACTACATACCAAGTAGGGAGCACTTGGTCAACTATATCAAGAATGCCAAGGTATTCTCAAAGTTCGATTGGAAATCTGGGTTTTACCAGGTTATGATGGAGGAAGGAAGCAAGAAGTTTACAACCTTCTCCACACCACAAGGCCATTATATCTGGAATGTCATGCCTATGGGCTTGGCAAACATACCTCAGATATATCAGAGAAAGATGGATAATATTTTCAAGATTATTTCTCATTCATGTTTGTTTATGTGGATGTGCTAGATTGTATACTAAAAGTCTAGCTTTTGTATGAACAATATTTTAACAATTTATTTGAAATGAGAATCATATGATCAAATGTTTTGCATATTATAATTTATTTATATGTTATTACAAAAGTCCACTTACTTTATACTGTAGATAATATGTTGTGCAACAACACGTGGAAGATCATATTATCAGTTTCCTTATAAAGTATAAACAGATGCTCACAATCGAGATAGACGGGGACAATCTATCGGGATAGTTGTAGTGTGATTTGGTATTAGTTTGTCTTAAATATAAAATCACATTAGTATGCCTTATGTGTATTGAGCAGGACCGTTTGAGATCATTCAACTTATACTGACTATATAGAAGAACTTGATCTCTGTTATTATGGATGTTCATGCTCTTAATCCCTATACAATAACCTCGACACATAAGCCAGTATGTATTTTTTTTATTCATCAATGGGTGAGATTTACATGTATTAAATCAACAAACTCGGTGAGTTGGAAAATAATGTTGTCTTTACGGTGTGATGTTTATTATAAAAGGAATTCGTGTCCTATTAAATAGGTTGATGATGTTCCCTTGAGGAGCTCATAAGGATTATCATGTAAATCTTGCAAGTGGATTAATTCCGGCATGATAATGAGGTTGAGTGGTACTACTCTCGGATGAGATATTAATTAATGGAGTTTTCAGTAACTTAATTAATTAATGGGCATTGTATATCTTAAACATGGGGAGACTTTCGGGCTCATAATAAGAAGGAGCCCATAATGTAATTTGGGATTGGAGCGGCAGTGAAATAATAATATTTTGGTGGAATATATTATTATTATTGGACTTAAATATAAGTTTTGGTCTAAACTTGGATACTTAAGCCCAATGGAGGCCCGACTCTAATTTCTCCTCCTTGTCCCTGCTGTAGCCTATTTATAAGTCATCTCAACTGTCTGAAAACCCTAACTGTAAGTAAGAAAGAGAGAACAGCAGATTGAGAGGATCTTGTAGATGACGGCCAACACGACGTCAAGATTGGACTTGGGAATACAGTAGAAGATCAAGAGGTTGTTTTCTATAGCTGTTCTTCTTCAACATACCCTGGTGAAAGGTAATACGTTTCTATGTTCTTGCTTCCGCTGATTTAGAAACACATGGAGCCCTAACGGTTCACATTAACCAAACGATCGAAAGTCAATAGGATGATATTCTCATAGCCTCAAAGAACATGAAGGAGCATTTGGCACACCTGGAAGTATTTTCAAAAGTATGTCATAAAGAAGGATTGATGCTTTCTAAAAAGAAGGTAGTAATAGCAACAAGGCAGATCGAGTTTCTTGGAGTCGAGATTGATGAGTCTGAAATTATTCTACAACCACACGTTGTAGAAGAGGTTCAGGAATTTCCTGAAGATCTCAAGGACAAGAAGCAATTTCAAAGCTTCTTAGGAGTTGTAAACTTTGCTGGAATAATCATCAACAATCTAGCATAATATAGAAAGGTATTTAGTCCTCTATAGAAGAAAGATGTCGAATTCAAACGGGAGGATTCACACCGAGAGATGGTTAAACAATTAAAGGAAGTCTGCAAAAATCTCCCAAAGTTAGCCATACCTAATGACGAGGATGAGATGGTACTTTACACAGATGCCAGTGACCATTGGTGGGCTGCTGTTTTTACTAAGTCCACATCAGAAGGAGAAGTTTCATGCAGATATTGTCGAGATGGCAGATTAATGAAAATGAGTTCTTTGCAATACGAAAGGTGTTAAAAAAATGGCCGCTATTTCTTCTTACGAAGAAATTCATTCTTAAAATTGATAACACGAGTGTCAGAGTCTTTTAGAAAAACAAAATTGAATCTAAACTTGAAAAGGCTAGACTTTTAAGATGGAAAGTTGAATGTCAATATCATGATTTTAATATTGTCATTATTAAATCTGTTGAAAATATTTTTGCAGATTTCCTGACTAGAGATGGAGGAGGTGAAATAGACTTCATCCTAATAAGATCCAAGCACCTGATAGAGCTCATTGCGGCGCTTCAAAAGAATTTTGAGACTCTAGCAATGAATACAAACATTGTTGGAAAATTACAACAAGAAGATCAGACCAAAGTGTCTAATCTAATACGAGACTTGTATACGTAGCAATGCGAGTATATTCGAGACAATATAAAGGCCTTTACGCTGGGCTATCATGAATATTCGACAAAAGGAGTGCATTCGGGAATGGGGCCCTAAACCCAGAGCAAGGGATTCGAGTACCCCTAGCATGAGTTTTGGATAGGAATTTCTGAAGGAAGAACTGGTCCAAGAAAAAATCAAGGCTCTGGAGTCAGTCTCAGGCCTATGACAGGCACTGCTAAGGCTGATATTAACTTAGCTGATTTTTCTCATTGGCAGGAATACCAGGCTAGTTGGGAGAAACATAACAAACGACAGGGAATATCCCCGAGTCTGGATGAGGCCTGGGTCGAATCTAGAAGACGTCAAGCAATGGTTCAACTTTGGGGCATTAGGCTTAGTATACACCATGGCTCCCGGCTTCCCAAAAATCTCAAAGCTACCAAAGTGGATAAAGAAAGCAATAATCAAGGCATTGTCAAACAATAATACTTTGACCAGGGGAGAACCATCGAAGCTGCATTTCATCAGTGCAACTCTAAAATCGGTTGGGAAAGGCTGTCACGAAGCCTTTTATTTTATCAAGTTAAGAAGGCCAATATTAAAGCTGCAAATAGCATCAAGGAGCCTTCCGGAAAGGAATCAGTTTTTGGTTTCTACATACTTAGAGGATCAAATCTCTACTAAAAAAGGGAGGGGTTTGTATGCCTGTTTTCAAGCAATGATCCAGGTCAAGTTTCCATTCAAATTCGAAGACAAAATGGTGAATGGATCTTTCCTGTTGAAAAATCCAACAGAAAACAAGACAGGGTACACAGAAGGACATTTTGAAAGAAAGAAAGTGCTTCTCTGGGAGAACAAGCTACCGATGAGCAGAGAAACTCATCGAAATTTTTGCAGCATGATACATCGAGGGCGATGGACAGAAAAGCTATGCACTAGTTGCTCCATCCAGACAGAACCAGAATTTGGAAAAAGGAGTACAATTGAGCATAGAGAGGAACAGGAATGTTGGACCTCCCCGAAGAAAGAGACACGTTCAAGAGCCGGAGGACCCTTTGGATACCAAATGGGAGAAATGACTCTCCAAAAAAGCAAAAGTCAAGTGACCCTGCAAGAAAACATAGACGTGATCCTGCAAGGAACTAACAAAAGGCCAGAAAATGGAGGAACCTAGCCAGCTGATAAAGTATCCAATGCAGCCAGCTACTGAATGCATTCAAGACATGTGGCGTAAGCAGTGACGTCACAGTAAGTTGGAGGCTTTGGAATCCAAATTTCACGTCCACAAGCCTCTATAAATAGAGAGTTAGAGGAAGCAAAAGGCATCGAAATATCACCCTTTGTTTTCTCTCAATAAACATTGTAATATCATTTCTTTCTTGCATGAGTGTTCTGTACAATAGGTAGCTAGAGGAGTCTTCTCCTCTTGTTTAAGTGTTATGAGAGTGTAATAAATATTTCCATTTCATAAATAAATAATCTTGGGGTACTGCCCGATGTAACCTTTCATTTCTTCTGCAATCTTAATCCTCATACTTTCCGATAAGAAACAGTAGCAGCATCCTGTACACCCGGTGTATGAAACGAATCAAGATTGTGCTGAGGTCCGCTGAAGGAACGGGATTGAACCATCACACTACGAGACGCGTGGTTGGCTATGAGGAGCAGCTGTAAAACCTCCCGAATACCTGGTGGATTTACGGTCAAAGAAAGTACTGTTATCTCCCGAATACCTGGTGGATTTACGGTCAAAGAAAGTACTGTTATTGTTTTAAGTTGATTAATATAGTGTTAATGTTGTTTAATTAATAAGCGGAAGTATGTTGTGTCTGATATGGTCGTAATAGACTATATTTGTTTTTAAAAGAAAAAGAAAAAGGAAAGGGATTAAAAAACAATTATTAGATAGGGGACGACTATTTGCACACCCGAATCTATTATACGAACCCCATTAACATATAAATTTAAAATATATTTACATGACGTAAATACCTTTTTATAAATAATAAAAAAAATAATTATAATTAATTTTCTAAATACCCCCAATTAAGATTTGAGTTTTCATGACTACATCAACAAAAGAGCATACTATCTACCACCGTAGCGGGTTGCTCCGGCAGGCGAGGTGGCTGAACGACGTCTCCCACTAACTTACTTCGACATGTTCTGGATGTTCGTCTATCCAATAAAGCGTCTTCTCTTCTGCACATTAAACAGCAAAATGCCTCTGGATTCCCATTCTGAAGGTGAGAAAATATGCATGATGGACATCCTCTTTCTGGACTAGCATTCAAAAATTTTTAAAGAAGGAAAGACATATTGAATGTGATAAAATACAGAACCACATAACTAAATAAATATGAAGGCATAATCCAACAAGCATCAAATTCTAGAAAACCTTAGATGATTGCCTTGCCAGTTTAATATTTTAAAGAAAGTCGAGTAAGTTTGCTTATGGTGCTCTGACTTGTGAGTTGTAATTCACTGTTTGAGTACTACCAAAATCACCAAAGACAGATTAAAGACCAAAAAACAACAGATCTGTGACTAGAGATCGGCATCGAAGCATGGAAGTTTTGACGAAACTCGCACGCTTCCATTTTATGATAGATCTGTGATTAGAGATCCATTGGGGAGGGCTCGTATCTACTGGAACCAAATGAAGACCTTCAAAATTGGGGGTCAACCCTCGAATCTGCCGACGAATAGAATCCGAGCAACTTTTGTTTTACAGAGAAAGGACATCGAGAAGCTGAAGAACATGGCTGCGGCGAGTGAACCAGCTGGTTCGATTCACCTATCATCGTTTACTGTAAAAATGGCTTACGTTTGGTCTTGCTTCAGTAAATCCACTGCTGAAGAAATTGAGGACGAGAATACCCCCAAGTTCTTGAGCTTCTCCGCGGACGCTCGGAGCAGGCTGGATCCGCAGCTCCAGCAGCCTATTTTGGCAGTTGCTTAGGGTTTTGAAATTTAATTAGGGTGCACTAAAAATATAATAACAAAAATTTAATTAGGGTGCACTAGAAATAATATCGGGTGTATTTAGAAATTTAAATATAACTAATCTTAAAAATTTAGAGGGTATTTACGTCTTTTCACTTAAATATATTTTAAATTTATAAATTAATGAGGTTCATTTAGTAAATTTGGGGGTGCAAATAGTCATTCCCTATTAGATAATGACAAAATTGTAAAATTTTGGTCAATATTTAGTCAAAATTGAGTCAAAATGGTGGGTGTATGGCAGAAGGTGTATGTGGAAGGATAATGAGAATGTGAAATCCTCAATCAATCATTTTGATTCAATATACTTCCACTCCTTCAATCAATTTCATACACATACTATTATTCATTATCATTACCAATTCGTAATTTGAACCAAACGACACCTTAATAATTTATGGAATTCATGTAATAAATCGATACACTATTAAAAAATAATTAAAAAAACTCTTTTATAGCAACGGAATTTACCAACAGAATTTAATCTTTTGATAATTACCAACGAATTGTCAACAAAAATTTACATTTTTCTTTTAGCAATGAAATGTCAACGGATTTATTATTATTTTTACCAGTGAGATAAAATCCGTTGTTATTTACCAACAAAATCATTATATAAACTACCAACGAAATCAGTAGCATTTAGCAGTGGATTACCAATAGAATGAAATTTTATTTGCTAAAAATTACCAACCACTATTTTAGCATGAAATTTCGTTCTTAATCAATTGATAAACTAATTTAACAATAAATTTAAAGTTTTTACTGACAGAATATTTAATCGCTAAAAAACTATTTTTTTAATGATATCACCCCAAATCAACAAATAAAATGTAATCCGTCTTAACTAAAGTTAAGTGAATTTAAAAGGTCAATTAATTAAATAAACAAATTTCTTTCATACCTTTAACATTAAAAGGTTTGCCAGAAATTTTCTTGCTGCTCTTCGTGATGGAAGAAATTTAAATTGAAAAAGTTCTATTATGAGAATAATACAATCTAATTTGACTAATATAATTGTGAATGTTCAATGTCACAACAATATGAATATCATGTCATTTACATAACATTTAATTAAATGTGAATTTGTCTTCCGAATTCATTTGACACAACATTGATTTACACATAATTAATGTATCATTTTATCTTATAAATTGTCACACCTTGGATTTATTAAACTCGGTAGAAATTATTTTCTTTTCATATCATTTTATAAACAGATATTCTTATTAAGGAAATAGGACATCACGTCATTCATCCCACATTAAACTTTACAACTCAAAAAAGAAAAAATTATATAAATCTTCAACTTTTAAAGTAAATTTTAATTACAAATTTATCACTATCACCTAACACATAATTTATTACATAAAGAAACTACATTACCTCCAAAATTGATAAAATTGGTTAAAAATCTATTTTTCTTAAACTTTATCTCTATAGTAATAATACAACTTAGTAATAGTACAACTTAATGTGAGATTTACTATACAACTTAGTGTGAGATGGAGGTAGTATTAATTCAATAAGATGTGATGATTATATATATTCACAAGTGAGGTGCATAATATAAAACATGACCCTATATTTCAATATGCTAAAGCTTAAAATACAAAAGAATTTCGTCTCATAACTTTTGCCAAATTCGATTTTCGTCTCAAATTTCTTAATTTTTTTTATTTTAAACTCATACCTATCTTAAAAATTTAGGTTTCGTCCCAAAATTAATTTTCCATCTCAAATCGTTCCATAACTCCTGAAATTTTTTCAAAACGGTCCCAAATTTCGGTTTTAGCAATCTAATGCTAATGAATTTATTATGTTTTTACCAGCGGAATAAAAATTCATTGCTATTTACCAACAAATTATTATATAACCATTGGAATTATTACATACTCTATAAATTACCAACAAAATTATTTACTAACAGAATTGAACTTTCATTGTTAAAAATTCACCAACCACCACTTTTCCAACGAAAATTTACCAAACGTATTTCACCAACGTATTTCGTTGTTAATCCATTAATAAATCAAATTTATAATTATACTAAAGTTTTTACCTATAAAATATTCCGTGAGTAAAAAAAATCAAGATTTATTAATATAATTGACCATGCTCTTCGAACTTGCCTAGATTAATCCACTTTTAAATTAACTAGTTTTCGAGATGCACGTCGCATGCACGTCATATATTACAATGTACTATAATTATTTTTATGGAACCTAAGATTGTTTCATCACTGTGTAGTCAAGCTAAAGTTCTCCGGAACCTGGTGACTTTTCTATTTCCTTAGGAGGTGCACCTGCCCTTTTTAAATCAAATATGCGAAGCACTTTTTCCATTCCAGTTAGCAGAAGGTGGGTGTCCTGGAAATTTATAAAAGAAATCGAGTCAGCACAATCTGTCAATTATTAGATAGACATAATAATCAATATTGCACTAACGGAGCATATGAAATATGGACTTCTCAAAGCTAAGTTTGTACATTTCAAAATAACCACATAGCAGAGGCATTGAATTTGATATCTTCCATTTATAGCATTATTCATACATCAATTTGATATGAAAAAATTTGTTACATTAAATTAGGAGTTTTATTTATCTATTAGTACCTCATATTTAAACAAACTATGACCACAAAAGTCAAAACTGTACAGTTGGTAAAGCATTTCAAATAGAAGACTTAGATCCATCTCACAAACAAAAAGACAATTGCTTTAATATTGACATAAGATTTTTACATAGTTCTACTTCTTACATGAGTAACAGTAAAGATAAGGCACAAATACTGCAACTTGCAGAGAACGTACAAAACAGAAAAGGCATAAACCATTCAAAGAAACAAACCTCAGAATGCGCAAGCACAGACAATGTGCTTATGCTCAAACGAATGAAGTACATCCCCTGTTAATGCATCCAATATTTTTCTGCAGCCAAATAACAACCAGGCTCGGTATTTAAGAAGTCTCCGAGTTATCTATATTAAAAGAATCATATATTAGCATATAATCTTGACTTGAAGAACAAAGAGAATTTATAGTCATACGCTGAAAAATCAGCAGAGGCTGAGGCAGCACATAGTGCATGTTTATCCAGGCTACAACTCCATACTGCACCTTTATGCCCTTGAAAGGTTCCAATCCAATTTCTCGTCTCTCCATTTTGCAACATTTGTATCGAGTCTGAAAATAGATGAAAAACCTCGTAAACATTTCATGAGAGTTTCATTTCCACTTAAACTATAATGCAGTAGGATGTTTGGTTCAAAATATACATGCATGAAACCAAACCTTCCAAAGTTATGTCATTTCTGAGGATAATCTCACACTTCATTACGTAAATTAGCATTAAGCTGCCATTGGCTGTAGAATTGTAGATACCAAAGAACAGTGAGTTATACTACGTTTGGGCATTCGTCGAAAAGTGCAATATGGTTGAATATATCAAATTCACAATCTCATCAAGCAGAAGGAATGATATACTAAAAACATTCTCAGCAAAAAAATAGTTGCAGACATGAAACATCTAATAGAAATAAGTGCGAGTTGATAAACTATTAATAGAATTTAAAAAAAAAAATTAAGATAGCCAAGTAATGGCCATCTAATCCACTTCTTCGAGAGCATCTTACCCTTAATATTTAGTGTCTATCCATCCACAAAAAAGAAAGAATGAATTCCACAGTCTCAATAAAATTCAAAGTTAGAAGGAAAATGAAAGTGAATTAACCTTTAGCGCCATTTAGGAGAGCTTTTGAACTTCACGCGCATCCTCCTTGAGTTTGCACTCGAAGTGGTCGTGACGATAGCCTCTTTATGTGCTCCTCAAAATAATCTTCTTGCGGCTGTCAAATTCAATTATTTTTAACAACATCAACAAAGTTCTAGAATATAAGAAATCAAAATTATAAATCTTTGCCATATAACTTAAAGATCAGTAATGTATGATAGTGAATTAGGTAAACAGATACTTGGCCATGGCAATTAAAATTTTGGGAGCACCAAGTCGATGAAGTAAGTGAGAATAAGGATCTGGAAGCGGCCTTCAGCATATCCGTTGAACCCCTCCAGCTACTTGGAGAATCGGGGAAGTACTGGCAAACGCACAGCCGGGGCAGCCGACTTATTCACCTGAAAACTGCAGATAATTGAAACAAATTCAAATTCAGCTTTTTAACATTTTTCCACACCTATTCATATCTTCTTTTTCCACTCCATAATATAGGACAAAATGATACTAATTTCTCTGAAAATTAATCAAAATGAAACATGATAATATTCATAGAATAAAATCTAATCACACGATTCTGTTCACTTTCAGGGACTTAACTTTCAAATTGATGTATTATTCATACCAAAGAGAAAACACAATTTAAAAATTTCTGCATCAGAAAAGAGAGTTGAGAAACATACTAATCAAGGAAGAGTTGCAACTATCATTCCAACTTTAAGCATTTGCGAAATGATAAACCACCTCTGCCTCCTAAATTCTGTATATTCTTTTTAAACTTCTTGTTCTTGATCAAGTCCAAGCCGTCGTGGCGCTCGGAAATTCCCTCGGCTTTCTTCATTTCTATGAAATTGATGCAATCTACAGATATGTTTCTAAACCCTAGTTGAAGAAGCAAAGTAGTGAACCCTGATTGAAATAATAAGAACGTTAAATTGGGTTTGTACAGAAGATCGTGGCTGCAAAAACTCAAGCGTCATCAATGTTTCCATCTCCATTGCTGCCCTGGAGCACACAATTGCGATTCTCTTTTTTAACAACGTTTTAGATGTGATAAAACATTAAAACTTACATTATAGTACGTTAAATATTAAAACAGTAATAAATACTCCATTAATATATTAAGATTTATTACGTGGATGTAAGGGTGGGTATTAAGATTTATTACGTGAATGTAGGGGTGAGATATATCAAAGTTTTTAGCTATACCGTATATCATATCTAAAATATCAGTATTAGAAAAGTCAACCTTTACTATACCGAAAGTTTCGGTATACCAAACTTTGGTATACTGAAACTTCGATATAAGAAAATGACATACATTTTGCTTACCGATATTTAAATATACCCACCATATTAATTATTTCGGTAAATACCGTCAATACTGGATGTTCGATATATCGTTTTACATGTACTAATATACTATATCATTTAAAATTACATCATAATAAATTTATAGAAAACAGTGACAAAATCCAAATAATCCACCATAAACTACAATGACATTGATAAAAACAAATATGTACATAATCCACAAATTACAAACAATATGGAAAACAAACCATTCAAATTGAAAAACATTAATAAAATATAATAAAGGTAAGAGTTTATCCTAGTGAGTGATTGGTGTACTTGAGAACGAATAAGTTTTAAGTTAATTTAATACACTCTTTGATTGAAATTAAATAAAAATAATTACAATTATACCCTAAATTTAAAATAATAAAATTATAGTGTTTACGTGCAACGCATGTTCTCTATAATTACACCAAATTTAATAATGAGTCAATAATTTTAATATATTAGAATTTCTTTTAAGTATATATACCTTACTAAAATAATTTACGGTATTTCGGTATATACCAACATACCTCGATTTTAAAATTTTTTTTACCTTTACCGTACCAAAAAATTCAATACGGTATCATACCTTATCAAAAATTTCGGTAAGTTTGGTATTTTTCGATATGGTAAGTGCGGTATACCGAAATTTTGGTATTTTTCCCCAGCCCTACGTGAATTTACATACAGTAACATATTAGAATATTAATATACTATTTAAATATGATTTAAGAGGTAAATAAAAAATATAAGTAGGGATATAATGGGAAGAAATATTTCTCAAGATGTTTTCCACTTTTAATATATTATGATTATGATATGATTTGTTCTCTTTATTACTCATTGAGTTGGATATGAATCAAATTTTAATTTTTTTTAGAATGTAAGAATGTGCTGTCAAATTGTGTTATGTATATAATATTAAAGATTGTAGCTATTTCAATTCAATTTAAATTATTTTTGAGTTAGTCTATTGTACACAAGTTTTAGCATACATCGGGTTGAATAATTGTAAATGGATCCTATATAGTAAAAGAAAATTTAGATCTCTCCATTCTCACTTCTCACTTCTGGTACATTTCTCCTTCTTTCTCTCTCTCAACATTGATGGTCCCTTCCTCCCTCTTTCTCTCTCTCAACACGCCTCTCCATCCTTTCTCTGTTTCTCTCATTTCACGTCGTCACTCCACCTTCGTCATTCCACCATCTTCTATCTATGTCTCACTTCACTGTGCACAGCCCATCCACCACCGCAATTATGTGATAACCAGACGACGAAGATAATTTCTCTTATCACAAGTGATTCATTGGATATCTCTTCCCATTGCTTCAGATTTTAGGATCTTATTGGCTTTTTCAGATCTCCATCTGTTACGACTATCATTTTTTCAGATCTCTATCGGTCACGACATTCTGGCCGGACATCGACGACGTCCAAATCTTCATTGCTCATATTTAGATCAGTCATGATGTTCAAGTTTCAGGAATTTAGTTATTGCTGGAATTTGACATTTTTCAATTTTTCAAATTGTTAAAATGTATTAGATGTAGTTCAATAATGTATAGTTTTTTTTAATAAATGTATTTTCCAAAATTTGATATGTGAGAAATTCTAATTGAAAATTATACCGTTTGAGAGTTTAATATCTTTTAAATACAGGTTAAATGTATTTTGGGCATGGAATAATGATCTATCTCCAAGTTTCTGGAATTTAATTATTGCTGGAATTTGATATTATTCAATCTGTAAATTATTATAATGTATTAGATGTAGTTCAATAGTGTATAGGTTTTTCTTAATAAATATATTAGTTGGAATTTGATATGTGAAAACTTTTGATTGAAATTTATTCAATTTGAGAATTTAATATCTTTTAAATCCAGAGTTATTTTTTAATGTAAGAATGATTATCATGTTGAAGATTTAAATGGATTTTGGGATGGAAAAATGAAGAAGTTTAAATTTTCTCCGTTAAATGATCAACTGTATAAGTTTTAATAATTAAGTGTATTAGTTTTATATTTATAGTGTATTTTTCCATTTTGTTGTACTTAATAAATTAAAAATATACATTTATCAATAAAATCATATACACTTTCTAATTAAAATATATACACCAATTTTTTGTACTTAATAAATTGAAAATATATATTTATCAATTAAATCTTATACACTTTCTAATTAAAATGTACACACCGATCCTGTTCAACAAAGAATAAGCATCACACAGTCATTTGTCTAGACACTCAAAGAAGATGGAAGATTTATAATAACAAAGAAGTAAGAAGATTTATAATAATTATCAAATGATAAGCATTTCAATTCATTTGTCCACCACTCAAATAAGATGAAAGATTTATAATAACCAAACAATAGTTACAAGAGTATATTCAATATAATAACAATATTTTTAAAATGACTAAACCTGAAAATTTGAAAGAAAAAAAATTAAGGTTCAGGTTGGAATTAAATCTAAAAATTAAGATGAAGAATTAGGTCATAGATGGCAGATAGTCATTCTCTATCGTAACCTTCTTCCTAAACGTTGATGATAGTCTCCTAAATCGTTAGAGATGATGAATAAAAAGGGGAGAAATACAGGTCATCGCCGTTCTTCATTGCTACCGCCTTCTTCCTCGTAGATGACGAAGGTCCTTTGAATCCACGCCCAATAATATAAAATACTTACCCTAAGATACTAGGGCACAAGCATCACCACATAAATAAAAATTAGGGCATAGTTTGTAATGAAAACAATATTATAGAGAATGTTGTGGTGGAAGGGAGAGAGAACCAGTGGAAGAGAGAGAGAGAGTTCAACACCAAGGTTGTGTGAGAGAAAATGCAGGGGAGGAAGAGAGAGGGACGGAACGCGAAAGGGAGTGAGTGAGAATAAATGAAATTAGGGTCCAAGTCACTTATATATGACGGGTCAAAATTTTAATTGGGTAGAATTAGACCCGGTTGACAATATACAATGTTGTACACTAGTCTTTGTCATTTCTTGAAGCTATTGGGTTACAGAAGCTCTATTAACCATTTCTTGTCAGCATTTTCAGTGATGAACTTCCTTTGGGCACGTTATCGCATGAAAAATGTTGATTATTCTGAAGTAGCATTTCATTCGTCCCCAAAACTGCTTCTACCCATGACATTTTTTTTTTCTTCCTCAACTTTTTTTTCCTTTCTAATTGTGTGTGAGATGTAAGTCAAAGGATTATCATTAAAATTATTAGTAGCATAATTTACAGTGAGAAGGAGAATGATTTTTAACATAAGGTTAATCACGTCACGTCATGATTCTATCTCTAAATCATCGCGCAGTAGAAGACATTAGGTAAGATTTTTTTAAAAATAAAAAATAGAGTAATATTTAATAAATTAAGGGTAATTTTGACTTTTAAAAACTATAGTATATTTCAATAAAATAATGGAATGTGTATTTAATTAAAATGGATGTGTATTTAGTGAGATCATTCTAGCCATTCTAATAATATTTTAATAATGCAACGTGTCACTATTTGGATTTAATACTATTTACAGTGGTTTTGATATTTTATTCATAGGTTATTATAGTATCTAACACATAATGTTTTTTTAGTAATAACCAATTTAAATTTATCCCGATTTAAATTTATCATCTTGTACATAAATTATTATTTAATATATTTTAAAGTGTAAATATCACATTATGTTAGAAAAATATATATTTAAAACTAATAATAATTCTTTTTTTCCTATATTAATCATTAATAAATTAAATAATCATATAACTTTTCTTGAATTTTATTGAATCTCATAATTATTTTTTAATTTTTTAAAATAATTAAAATATTAATTAATTAAACTCCTATAATTAAAATCATTAAAATCTATATATACATACATATCTATCTATCTATCTATCTATATCCTTATACATATATAAAAGTAAACATAAACTTCTACTTTTGTTTTTAATTTTTTTTCAATTTTACTCTATTTAGAAATAATTCAATTTTAATCTTGACCGTTCAATTAATACTTTTATTTCAAACATAAAATTTAATTATACTAATAAAGGAAGTTATAATTTAAATTTTACTTTTTTATTTAATTTAAAAATAATTCAATTTTAATCTTGACCGTTCATTTAATACTTTTGATTTCAATTAATCATACTAATAATAGATGATATTATTTAAATTTATTTTTTATTTTACAATATAAATTTGGCAATATAGGAGATATTTACCTAAACTTCTACTTTTTTTCTTTCAATTTTACTCTATTTAGAAATAATTTACTTTAATTTGTTTAATCTTTTTTATTTTACTTTAATTTGATCTAATGTGCAGGTCAATCATTCGAGGTATCATTCTTCTTTTTATTTTTTGATAGCTTTTTTTCTCTCTATTTGATTTTTGTGTTTTCTTTATAATTTATAAATATTATTTTTATACTTTAATTTATTTTATCTTTTATACTTTTATTTGATCTTATGTACAAGTTCAATCATTCTTATTTAAAGTATCATTCTTCTTTTTGGGTTTTTGTTATGTGTTTTCTTTATAATTCTGTAAATCTTATTTTTATACTTTAATTTATTTTATCTTTTATATTATTATTTGATCATATTTTCAGATACAATCATTCTCATTTGAGGTATCATTCATCTTTTTTTTTATCTTATGATTTATGTTTTTTTATTTTGTTTTGTTGTGTCTTCTTTATATTCTATAAACTCTATTTTTATAGTGTTTTTTTAATCTTATTCTTCTTATTTTTATTTGATCTTATTTGCAACTTAAATTATTAAAGAAAGTCATCAATGTTAGGAGTGATTAGTTTGGACAATCCATAATTAATTTTAATTAGAATTTTTCTTTATAATTTTATAAATCTCATACACGTTAAATCTTATGATTTTTTTTATCTTTTATATTTTTATTTGATCTTATTTTCAAGTTCAATAATTATTTTATCTTATTTGCAACTTCATTCATTAAAGAAAGTCATCAATGTTAGGAGTGATTAGTTTGGACAATTCATAATTAATTTTAATTAGAATTTTTTCTTTATAGTTTTATAAATCTCACACATTAAACCTTATTTTATCTTTTATACTTTTATTTGATCTTATTTTCAAATTCAATCATTTTCATTTGAGGCATCATTCTTTTCTTTCTTTTCTTTTTTTAATTTTTAGTTTTATCTTATGATATGTTTTTTTTCTTATTTTTTGTGTTTTTTTTGTATTCCATAAACCTTATTTTATAATTTATAAATATTGTTTTAATTTAATTTTTAGAATTAATGTAAGAAATCTATTTTCAAAATTTTGTAATTTGTTTTATTTTTTTTAATTTTATTTTTATTAGAATCATCTCCATAAATATTCTTTTGATATTTATAAATAATTTAATTTTACTGAGAGATTATATCTTTTTTTAAAATAAAGAGATATCAATTAAAATAAAATAATTTAAATATAATTAGTAATAGAAAGTTAATATTTATCTTAAATACCGAATCAAATTAAATGTTATGAAAAAATAGCATATAAATAATACGATTTAATTGATAAATATAAAATTACGTTATGTTAAAAAAATTACGTTTATATATTATATATAAAAAATTAGCAGTTTATGTATAATACATATATATATATATATATATATATATATATATATATATATATATATATATATATATATATATATATATATATTATGGTTAAAATAAAAAATAAATAGATTTAGAAGTACATAATCGTAATATAATTCTTTCCGTGCAACGCACGGATGAGTAATATCTAGTACATATATAAAAAGCAAATCTAAATTTACATTTTTATTTTCAATTTTTTTTAATTTTACTTTATTTAAAAATAATTCAATTTTAATCTTGACCGTCTAATTAGTACTTTTGATTTCAATCATAAAATTTAATTATACTAATAATGAATTTTATTATTTAAATTTTAATTTTTTATTTTTTACTATTGGTAAACATGAGAGATATTTTTGGCATATTTAATTAATTTTTA
The DNA here is from genome assembly GCA_023678885.1 of Pogostemon cablin. Classification (NCBI taxonomy): domain Eukaryota; kingdom Viridiplantae; phylum Streptophyta; class Magnoliopsida; order Lamiales; family Lamiaceae; genus Pogostemon; species Pogostemon cablin. The sequence goes on from CM042976.1 coordinate 15,849,997, forward strand.
ATCAATATATGCTTAATTTCAATTATTATATCAATCAATATTCATTTAATATATTATTATAATTTAATTTAATATACATAAGACATATGATTTTCCTTTGATTTTAATCATAAAATTTAAATATACTAATAATGTATTTTATTATTTAAATTTTACTTTTTTTATTTAACAATATAAATTTTGTCAATTTTTAATCAATATATGTTTAATTTCAATTAATATATTAATCAATATTCATTTAATATATTATTATAATTTAATTTAATATACATAAAACATATGATTTTCCTTAACATTAATATATCAATCAATGTGCATTTAATATATTATTATAATTTAATTTAATATACATAAGACATATGATTAAAAATTCATTGAAAATTCGATGTCATTAACTAATTAAAGAAAACTTGAAGGATTATTTTATAATAATTTATTTTTGGCTAAAATTTTGTAACCCTAATGTTATTCACCCTCTCATTCCTTTTGTTTCACCCGCAGCCATAAAGAGTTTTTGGGCAAAATTATTGTAGCCCTAATTTTATTCACTTCCTGAATGTTGGCACGCTGAGAATTGATTGGAGTCCATCTCAATGAAAAGGATTCATGACGGCAGCATCCAACGGAGGGGCGTGTAACCAGTTGAGCTGCAGTATATGTGATTCAGCTTGAAGTGGGCGGCGGTTCGATTGTGCAGAGGCAGAGAAGGAGCGGAGTCGGGGAGAGAAGAAGAGGGAGAAGCTTACCAGGTGCCGGATTGTTTAGTCAGAGGACACTTGTATGTTTTCTCATAAGTTGATGCTCAATGTGGATTAGGGTGAAATACGAACTTTGGTAGGTTGCCTCATTTTTTTATATGTAGGATTAATGATTTGTCTCATATTTAGTATTATTGTCTCTCCTATTCCTTTTAGTATGGAAATAAATTGTTCTGATCGATGTCCGGCCTCCCCGGGAGAATCAACTATCCTACCATTGAGTTTAACATAAAAGGTAAATTACATAAGCTTTAAGCTAAAATTAGGATTCAATTAGATTTTTTTCTGTTCCTACTGTTTGATATAAACACTATCATGGATGTTTTCTCATAATCTAATGCTCATTGTGGGTTAGGATGAAATAAGAACTTTGGTGCCTTCTTTTTTTCCGAGCAAATCTCATGGTTGGTGTTTCTGTTCTTTTCCATATTAGTTGCTGCTATTGACAGATTCTCTGGGCATACTGTTGTACGAATTAACTTATTTGAGCAGGTAAGTAGGGCTTGACCATTAAAAAATTTTCAGTTCTCCATAAGCAAATAATTTTTTCTTCTCTTATGTTTCTTCCTTACCCTATAACCTTTTGGGTTTGAACTTTTTTATTAGATTTATTTACCGCAGACTGACATTATTTATTTGCTGGGGTCTGATTGCATGTTGAAAGTGATGAAATAATGCAATTTCCCTATTCTGATGGTATCCTTCTCTCAATTGTCATAATTCTTTGTTTGATCTCAGCAAAATAAATAGTCTTGGCTATTCAAATTTATTCAATGTTTTGAGGTTTTATTTTCTTTCAATTTAATGAATTGTTCTCGAACTTTATTTTCTCAGAAAAAGAATGAGCAGAGATGGTTGGAGCGAAGTGCTGAGTCAGTTGAATTAATTTTGGAAGATGATGATAGTGAGTGTTGACGTTTGATCGTTTGGTTAACGTGAACTGTTAGGATTTCATACGATTCTATATCAGCGGAAGCAAGAACATAAAATCATATTACCTTTCACCAGGGTATGTTGAAGAAGAGAATGAATTCTTACTGGCAGCATGCGCAACCTCACTGTTTTGGGCATAACTTCCATATCTAATCTCTTATTTGAGTGATCTACGCGCAAAAACGATCCTCTCTTCTGTGGCTTTTCAAAGGTGTATTACATGTCTAGTTTGGAGTTCCAGAAGATTTTAGAAAAATCATGGAAGTTGACAAACAGCAGCAACAAACAACCTCTTGATCTTCTGTTGCAATCCCAATTCCAATCTTGACGTCGTATGGGCGACGATCTTCAAGATCCTCTCAATCTGCTGTTCTCTCTTCCTCTTCACAGTGTTAGGCGTGAATCATTAGGTTTAAGACAACTAAGATGACTTATATATGGGCTACAGTAGGGACCAGAAGGAGAAATTAGAGTCGGGCCTCCATTGCGCTTAAGTATCCAAGTTTAGCCCAAAACTTATATTTAAGTCCAATAATAATAATATATTCCACTAAAATATTATTACTGCACTGCCGCTCTAATCCCATAAATATGTTATGGGCTCCTTCTTATTATGAGCCTATTAGTCTCCCTATGTTTAAGATATACAATATCCATTAATTAATTAAGTTACTGACAATTCCGTAGTACCACTCAACCTCATTAACATGCCAGAATAAATCCACCTGCAGGGTTTACATGATAATCCTTATGAGCTCCTCAAGGGGACATCATCAACCTATTTAATAGTACATGGATTCCTTCTACAATCAACAGCACACCATATTAGACAACACTATTTTCCAACTTACCGAGTTTGTTGATTTAATTACATGTAAATCTCACCCAGTGATGAATCAAATAAATACATACTGCCTTACATATCGAGGTCATTGTATAGGGATTAATAGTACGAACATCCATAATAACTGAGATCAAGTTCTCCTATATAATCAGTATAAGTCGAACGATCTCAAGCGGTCCTGCTCAATACACAAAGTGCACTAATGTGGTTTTATAGTCAAGACAAACTAATATCAAATCACACTACAACCATCCCGATAGAGAGTCCCCGTCTATCTCGATTGTGAGCATCTGTTTATACTTTATAAGGAAATCGATAATATGATCTTCCGCGTGTTGTCGCATAACATATTATCTACAGTATAAAGTAAGTGGATTATTGCATCGGACATATAAATAAATTATAAGACGCAATCATTTGATCATATGATTCTCATTTCAAATTCATTGTTTAAAAATTGTTCATACTAAAAGCTAGATTTTTAGTATACAATCCAACAATCTCCCACTTATACTAAAAGACTATGCTGTCAAGACCACTGCCATACATCTAATTCTCACTCCTACTACACGACCATCAAAAGCTTTCGCCTTAAGATCCTTATAAAAGAATTTACTAGGTTATCATCCGATGCAATCACAAACTTCTCCTTATCATATGATTTCTCGTAAAAGGTGGTACTCGTGCTTCATGTGTTTAATTGCCTTATGGGCTCGTGATTCTTTCAAGTTTGCAACTGCACCATTGTTATCATAATAAATTATAATAATCTTGGGCAAACTTAGAAACACATCTAAATCCATTACGAAGTTTCTAGAGTCATGCAGATGGATTTGGCTACCTCATAGGCTCTAATCCAACATCTTCCTATGGTGGAGTTCGAAATATATTTCTATATAACCCTCCTCCATATTATGGCTCAACTTCCAATATAAACACATAACTTTGAGGTGGATTTACTGCAGTCCCTATTTGATTTGAAAAATCTGAATCTATGTATCAAACAAGAAATAGTAAATCTGTCCAGTAAGTCCATATATAACTTCTGGTCCTTTTCAGGTACATAAGTATATGTCTTATCATAGTTCAACATCTTGTTTCGGGTTACTTTGATACCCACTGTCCATACATTTAGCAAAACAGATATCCAATCTCGTGCATAGCATTCCTTAGATTAAGCTTCCTTATTCACCGAAGCATAAGGAACCGCCTTCATCACCTTTATCTTCTTTCGTGTCATTAGACACAATTTCCTTAGATAAAGTCACATGCTAAAACAAGTAAGGATTGTATCAATTCATGAAGGTTGAGATAAGAACAACATCATATCTTGTGATCACTATGATCGCAAAGATATATTTTGCTTCTCTTAAGTCCTTCATTTCATACTACTTTATCAATCATACGCATACGCCCGACAATACTCTTTCATTGTCTCCAATGAGCAATATATCATCTACGTATACTACGAGAAATATCACCACGTTTCCGTCACTCTTTTCAATACACAAAACACATCCGCGCATTGATTAAATCCATATGGTTGGATTTTCTCGTTAAAATGGATGTTCCATGATCGTGAAGCTTGCTTTAATCCATGAATGGACATTTTTAAGCTTACACTCAAAATGCTCTTCGCACTTTGTAATGAATCATTCTGGTTGCTCCATATAGATTTTTTTTCAAGACTTCCAATCAGGAAAGTTGTCTTGACATCTATTTGCTATGCCTCATAATTAATATGAGTAGTAATAAATAAAAGAATTCGGATCGACTTAAATGTAGCTACCGGCGAAAAAAGTTTCCTCATAATCGAACCCTTTCTTTCTGAGTATACATTTTCATAACAAGCTTTGCTTTCAAGGTTTTCACCTTATCGTATGATCCTCCTTTTATTCGTATGACCACTTTCAATGGCTTTTACAGCATTTAGTGGTCGTACAAGCTCCCAGATTTGATTTAGAATCCATATATCCTATTCAGAAATCATTACAACTTGCTAAGATTCCGCATTTCGATCTTGTAGTGCTTCGTTGTATGCATGGGTCGATTTCATGTTTATTAGGGACCAAGTTTCATGACTCTCCCAAAACATAAATCTATTCGGTTGTTGAACAACCCTCCCACTACGACAAGGCCTACATGCAATTGTGTATCAGATGTGACACGCGATGCAGTTTACTTGTGGTATATCCTCTTGTACAATTAGTACTATACTATATGTTTTCCCTCTCACTTCCTTTAGAACAACTTATACATAGGTATGTAATTTATTACATATTCCTTTTCCAAAAAACTAGTGTTTGTGTTAACAATCACCCTTCGATCTTTTGAACTAAATAAATCAGCACCCTCTATTTTTTTAGGATATCCCACAAACAGACAAACGTTATACAACACATTGTTTCTAGGGCATACCCATAAAATGAATTTAGTAATTCCAAATAATTGATCATCTATCTAATCATTTCCATAAGAGTTTTTCTCTTATTAGGATTAGAAGACGCGTTATTAATTACTATTTGTTACATTCGTGGAATAAAGATGATTTAAGAGTGAACAAATTATCACCAACGTACAACAACAGATTATAACTTCATCTTTCATTATAATGACAATGTCATTTAAATGAAATGGAGTATCCTTCTGTAAGTGCATAGAAACTGAAATCAAATTCTTTCGATGAAAAACGTACGTAAAGACAATTTCACAAAATCAAATATTTATTCATATCGTAAGATAAATAAACAACTCCCACTGCAACAACCATTACTCTTGCAGCATTACCCATGTCCATAGTAATCTCATCATCACTTAGTTGCAGACTTTTTGTGATTCTAGTATCTATACACAACGTGTCAGTGGATGCCATCACTAATCATGCTTCAAAGACTAGTGAATGAGATACTAACCTTGTTCACATTATGATGATAATGGCTTTCCTGCGCCACATGTTTTGCCAGAAGTTTCCCACCATATACAACCTCTCGTATTTCAGGTAGAATTTACTCAAAACATCCAGACAAATTATGAAGAATAAATTGATCTAAGTTTCCCCTTCAATTTCTACTCCAAGCATTTCCAATTCATTCATCAAATCAACTATGACCTTCTACCTTTTAACCTCACTCAAGTATCCAAAGAGTCGCATGAGACCATCATATTTCTATGAACCTCTCACCTCTCCACTAGAGACTTAAATAGGCATCAGAGGGCATTCTTAGTGAGAACACATTTATATTTTCTCAAGTAGTAAGAATTAAAATCAAGATTCTTTTCTAATCATATAATTTTGGACCAGTAAATATGATTTCTATTAGTAAACAATAAGTGAGATAAACCATTCGAAAATTCAGAGAATCATAAATAAATACACCGATCAAATCTTCGAATTTATCCATTTATATTGATTACCTCAAAATATTATAAAATAAAATTTACCAACATCTCAAACACCGTGAGTCTGCATACCACGTTAGTGTGGACGTATACAAACCCGAATATTTACAAGAGAATGTTTTACTCATTAATTTCATTCGTCAACCTAACCTCATAGCAAAATAATTAATAGTCGGTTCCTCTTTAGCCATCCAAATAATAGCAGTGACTCCGTTGGGGATGATATTTATTATTTACACCTAAGTGTACACCATTATTTGATCCCAAGTCTATTGCGCAAGCTTGTGTGCCTTACAGTTGGAGAAGTACACACGTGCTTGGATAACTTCTTATAATCATCATAAAGAAGTTTGTTCTAGCAATCCATGAATAAACTCATCCGTTGTGGAGGAAGGCCTATTGCCAACACACAAGTTTATTCACATCACTTACAAACCAATAATGGAGGCCACGGGAATTAATTACCAATCCCCTCTCCCACTTAGCTATTTAAAACCGAGGGTTTTACATGCATAGAATATTTAGAATAAAATAGGCAACCTAGCATGCTCCTATTACAGCACATACGCCAGTAAATAAAATAGAACATGTATCCATATATATAACAATAATAGACATTTAAATCAATTATGACAGTTATATATAAGGAAATAAATCATTAAAATAGAACAACTTGTTCAACACTCCAGTGATTAAACCGATGCCTTATGCAACAAGCGAATAACTTGTGCCCTAAGATATTTATTGTCATAGATTGCCGTCAACCGGAATCCATGCACCTCGCCTGGCACGTCGCCCTGCACCTCACCCGGCAGCACGCACGACACCTCGCGCCCCTCCGAGCATGCCACCGGGTGCTCTGCCCGATTTTTCAGAAACCACGCACGATGCCACGCCCCCCTCTGAGTACGCCACCGGGCGCTTTGCCCAGTTTCTCAAAAAATGCATGACTTCACGTGCCCCTCCGAACATTACGCCATGCACGATGCCACACACGACGCCTGGCCATGCGTTTGTTTTCTTTCCAACACTCTCGTCAACTCTCCAGCACGCCCGACCACATGCTCGCCATTGTGCATGCAAAACGAGCGTCTCATCTGCCTCCACACACATTTCCAAGTGTGACAACGTGCAACCTGTCGTGCGCGCTGCCTAGCTATGCGCTTGGCTACGTGATCGCCAACTCTCCAGCAAGCACGACACGACGCCCACCGACTGGTACCACCGCTCGATCACATGCCCGGTTCCCTATTCTTCCCTTTCGTGGGCCAATCTGTGCACCATCTTCTCAGCTACGGGCGCATCACCCGACAACTGGCACTCAAAAGAGCACTAGTCGTCTTCTTCACCCAAAAAACCGAAGCTCTGATATCAATTGTTGGGGTTCGATCATTTGGTTAACATGAACTGTTAGGGTTCCATATGATTCTATATCAGCAGAAGTAAGAACATAAAATTATATTATCTTTCACCAGGGTAAGTTGAAGAAGAGAATGAATTCTCGCCGGCAACATACGCAGCCTCACCGTTTTGAGCATAACTTCCTTATCCAATCTTCAATTTAAGTAATCTATATGCTAAAATGATCCTCTCTTCCATGGCTTTCTAACGGTGTATCACACGTCCAGTTTGAAGTTCCAGACAATTTTAGAAAAATCGTAGAAGTTGACAAACAGCAGCAGCAAACAACCTCTAAATCTTCTGCCGTATTCCCAAGTCCAATCTTCACATCGTGTGGCGACGATCTTTAAGATCCTCTCAATTTGTTGTTCTCTCCCCCTCCTCACAGTGTTTGGCATGAATCATTAGGGTTTAGGACAGTTGAGATGACTTATATATGGGCTACAGTAGGGACCAGGGGGAGAAATTAGAGTCAGATCTCCATTGGGCTTAAGTATCCAAGTTTAGCCCAAAACTTATACTTAAGTCCAATAATAATAATATATTCCACTAAAATATTATTACTACACTGCTGCTCTAATCCCATAATTATTTTATGTGCTCCTTCTTATTATGAGCTCGTTTGTCTCCCCTTGTTTAAGATATACAATGTCCATTAATTAATTAAGTTACTGACAACTCCATTAATAAATATCTCATCCGAGAGTAGTACCACTCAACCTATTATCATGCCAGAATAAATCCACCTGCAGGGTTTACATGATAATCCTTATGAGCTCCTCAAGGGGACATCATCAACCTATTTAATAGGATAAGAATTCCTTCTACAATCAACAGCACACCATAGAGACAACACTATTTCCCAACTCGCCGAGTTTGTTGATTTAATTACATGTAAATCTCACCCATTGATGAATCAAAGAAATACATAATGCCTTACGTGTCGATGTTATTGTATAGGGATTAAGAGCACGAACATCCATAATAACTGAGATCAAGTTCTCCTATATACTCAGTATAAGTCGAACGATCTCAAGCGGTCCTACTCAATACACAAAGTGCACTAATGTGATTTTATAGTCAAGACAAACTAATACCAAATCACACTACAACCATCCCGATAGAGAGTCCCCGTCTATATCTGTTGTGAGCATCTGTTTATACTTAATAAGAAAATCGATAATATGATCTTCCGTGTATTGTCGCACAACATATTATCTACAGTATAAAGTAAGTGGACTATTGCATCGGACATATAAATAAATTATAAGACGCAATCATTTGATCATATTATTCTCATTTCGAATTTATTGTTTAAACATTATTCATAAAAAAGCTAGACTTTTAGTATACAATCCAACAAGTGAGGAGGACAGAGTGTAGAAATCCAAGCAAAATAAGGCCCAATTGAAAAAAATGAAGCAATTGCAGCAGGTCTAGATTAAGGAAATGTTTCAGATTATTTGATTTAATCATCTTATGTCAACTTTTGAAAAAATTGCAATTGCAGCGTGTACTTTTCCACATGTGGTTGTTTGGAATGAATAGCTTTCTAAGACATGCCTCTAATAAATTTGCAGGAGCTGAACATACTACTTTCCAGACCATTACAACCTAAAACGTTTTCAAAGCGCTTTTTTGTTGGGGTAAGTGCATGTACTCACCCAAATGAACTTTAGAAGATTCATAGAATGACCAATGGTAACTAACCAAAATGGTGAACATCTACTGAAACTATTGTTTTGGCTCTAATGTTGAATGACAGAACTCCACCTGGTAGAATCATGGGCAGTCGAAATTTTTGGCAAATCTAAAAACACATTGGTTCATGCCCCATTAAATTCTATTACTACAACTACATAATACACAAAAAATAATAATAATACTCCTTCTATTCCGTCCTAATGATTACATTTGCTTCTAGCACGGAAATAAGGAATATAGTATTTTAATGTATAGTGAATAATTATTCTAGAATGTTAGGAGGGTCTCATGGAGATAGTTTAATTGTTTTGTGTGGTTCTCATACACAAAAAAAAGTAATGAAATCATTAGAAACGGATCCCATATTGCAAATATATAACCGTAAGGCCAAGAGGATATAGGAAATACAATAAAGAAAACCAATAATAGATAATAATATTTAAAATTATTTCTTTGCAAAACAAATATGAGATAATTAAAAACATAAATAAAAATAATAATACTACAACAAAATTCTAACCATACCAAAACCGGACAAGACAAGCTTATACATCGTAAAGATCAAACTATTAAAAATAAAATATAAATAACAATAATCCTATAATAAAATGCTTAAAATTATTCGCAAAATATAATTATTTTTGTGCAAAACACATATGGAATAATTTTAAACATAAATAGAGAAATAATACGACAACAAAATTCAAACCACACCAAAAACGGATGAGGGAAGCTCAAATATATTCATAGAGAAACATAACACTATTAAAATTTAAAAAAAGCTAATGATCCTATAATAAAATTCTTATTGTGCAACGCACGGATGAGAAATAATAGTAATATTAATAATATTAAACAATATACTAAATTTATGACATGAACATTTACTTAAAAATAAAGTGACAGTAAGCAAAATAAATAAGATTATACTTAAAATAGAACACCATATAAACAAAATGAATATATAATGGGCATGTCAACTAAAACCCCTAATTTAAAACTAATAATAATTCTTATTTTTCATTTTTTTTCCTATATTAATAATTAATAAAATTAAATAATCACATAACTTTTCTTGAATTTATTGAATCTCATAATTATTTTTTAATTAAAAAAGTAATTAATTAATTAAACTCCTATAATTAAAATCATTAAAATAATATTAATAGCATTAAACAATATACTAAATTTTTGACATGAACATTTACTTAAAATAAAGTGGCACGTAAGCAAAATAAATAAGATTATACTTAAAATAGAACACCACATAAACAAAATAATATATAATGGACATGTGGCAATTAAAACTCCTAATTAGATACTACTAGTATCGGGTTATCATGTATGTTATTTATTTATTATTTTTAAATTTATATTTTTAAATAAATTTTAATTATATATATTTGGAATGATTGAAAGTATAATTTTTTTAATCGACCAAGAAAAAAAAATGGCCTCAAGATATATAAATTGAATCGAGTGAAAAATATGTATCATTAATACTATTAATTTACAAGTGCTTGCCAAAAATATTTTTTTTTTTTAAATTAGGAGGTGGTGGCTCCACGTTGCTCCTTGAAAAATTTTGTGTATGTGGCGCTCCCACGTTGATCCCGCAATTATTATATTTAATTTAATTTAAAATAATTAATATTTTGTAATCCTACCATTAATACATCTTAATTTAAATATTTAATAATCCTACCATTAATACATAATAATATTATTTTAAGTTTATATAAGTAATTTAATTTAATACTTTAAATATTTTTTATTTAATCCATAAATTTTGTGTGAATTTTAAATTATTTATTTTCATTGGATTTTAAATTATTTATTTTTATATTTAGCATATACATTTTAATTAAGGTATGATACAATAATTTAATGTCTTATAAATTATTCAAACTTTACTCATTTATTTGTTTCATACTTACTTAAAAAAATTACATTCAATAATAATTCTCAAAAGTACTTACATTTAAAAATGTCGCAATTATTATGCACATCAATCTTCTACTATATATAATAAACAGCGCTAAGTCGGTAATCCATCGGTAACCGTACGGTAGCAGGACGTCCGATAATCGTAAATCCGTAAATTTGGTGTGAATTTTAAATTATTTATTTTCATTGGATTTTAATTATTTATTTCCTTTAATCTGTAAATTTGGTGTGGATTTTAAATTATTTATTTCCATATTTAGCATATAAATTTTAATTAAGGCATTATACAATCTATTAGTTATAAAGTTTTGGTAAATTTATAGTATTATGTAATAATATTATTTTAAGTAATTTTCTTATAAAAGTTTATGTAAGTAATTTAATTTAATGCTTTAAATATTTTTTATTTAATCTGTAAATTTGGTGTGGCTTTTAAATTATTTATTTTCATTGAATTTTAAATTATTTATTTTCATATTTTTAGCATATAAATTTAATTAAGGCATAGTACAATCGATTAGTTATAAAGTTTTGGTAAATTTATGAAGAAACAAAAAACTTTTGTTGTTGTTTGATTATTTTAATTAAGTTTTAATAATTTTAGGAAAGATGGAGTATATTTTTTAAATTTAATATTTTTAAAGTAATTTTGGTGTTAATTTTAAATTATTTATTACCATATTTATCATATAAATTCATTGTATATAGGTATATGACATAATACAATCAATCAATATTCATCTATAGGTAATCTCCATTGCAATCTTTATACCGTTTCTTTTTTCTTTTATTAAATCATCTCATCAATTTATGATCCTGTGTCTGAAATTACTATGCAAAAACAGACTTGGCGAATTAAAGTTAAATGTTTGAGGCTTTGGATTCATAATGCAGACAAAAAAAGTATACCTAGATATGATTATGATGGATGAAAATGTAAATTTTAGTTGATTTTAATTAATGATTAAATATTCTTATGTATACGGTATATTTTATATTTCTACAACTTTCACATTATTAACATGATAAGGTTTTCTATTTAATTATTGTTATATTATATGTGTAGGGTTCAAAGATTCAAGCAACAATCTGTCATAATCACTTCTCAAAATTTGAGAAATTATTAAGTGAGAGGCAACATATTTTATATCAAATTATCGTGTTGCTGAAAATATTAAGTTGGTCCTTATTACAAATCATGATTTCAAGTTGAACATCCACAATTACACATTGGTGCGATTGACTTCGCCATTGGAAACCAACAAAACTGGCTTGAATTTTATTGATTTTGATATAATCAATGCTCAAGACAATAATAGAGATATAGTACTCATATGTATGTTTTAAAAGTTTATTATTATGTTTTAATAGAAACTAATTATAGTTTTAAAAAAAATTGTTCTATTTCTTCTTACAATGACAATATCTATAGACATAATTGCTTTGGTAGTAAAAATATGAGATATAATTTGTGTTAGTGCAAGGGGCAAGCCTACAGATAAAATTGATATTGAGCTTGAAGGTGAACGGTAACTTTTTTTAAAAATATTTATCCATATTTTTATTTTGTAACTCAATTTTTATGTTTAATGTTTTTTTTTTGGATTAAAATTTTAACATCAATTTAAAACACACGATCATGAATTGTACATTATGGGGAGAATATGCAAGACAATTGATGCAGTACAAGAGAAACAATCCAAACCAAACACTTATTATTGTTCTTGAGTATGCCAAAATCAACAATAAATATAGAGGTATATTTTTTTTAAAACTCATTTTATTTATGTATAATTATGTATGTATTTAGATGTCATTAGATGTTTATTCTAATATATTTATCCATTAATAATATATTATTTGTCCTCTAATTTTCCTAGATATGTTTTAACAATAATAATAATAATTATTATTATATAAAAATTTAAATCAAACATTCTTTAAAATATGCTATAGAAAAAAACATATCAAATTCTTGGAATGCAACAAGGATAACAATTAATGAAGATATAAAAGAAGTTCATGATTTTCAAAAGAGGTACACGCTCAATCTATACATTACATTTAGTGATTTTTTCTTTTATATATATATATATATATATATATATATATATATATATATATATATATATATATATATATTAATATTTATACTTTTGGAAATATAGAATAGGTTTAATAGGCCATGACAGATTGCCTGGATAATCTCATATAAATCACATTAGTAGAAGCTTCGTCTTTGAAGAATTTACACCAGATGTAGAAGTGATCTATCTTGAAGAAATTCAAGATACCAAGGATGTAAACATTCCATTATAATATTTTTGTTTTAAAATATTTTTGCTACAAAGATTAAAATGCATTTCAATTATTGTATAACCTATGTTAATTTATATTTTCTTCATGGATTTTTAGGAAAGCTATTGCGTTGTTGTTGCAAATACTCAAAGGATCCAAAATCAATATGGATGGTACTATAATGGATGTAACAAATGCACCAAGAAAGTTATTGTTAAATCTGGAGTCCTTTACTGTGAGAAGTGTAAGCAAGACATACCAGTACCTATTCTAGAAGAAAAACTATTTGGAGGGAAGACGGTGGTTTTTGGTGGAGATTTTAAACAAAATTTGCCTGTGGTTACAAAAGGCACCCGCGAGGATATTTTATCAGCAACAATCAACTCTTCGAGCGTATAGGATGACTGTACAGTGCTAACACTCACAAAAAATATAAGGCTACTTTCTGAAAGAGATGATCTTGAAAATAATGAACATGATATTGTTGAGTTCTCTGATTGAATAATGAATATGATATTGCTGAGTTCTCTGATTGGATATTGAAAGTTGGTAATGGTGATGTTGGGAAAGGTATTAATGGAGAGTACACAATTGAGATCCTTTTGGACCTACTAATATGGGTCGACATCAACCCAGTGGATGCTATTGTGAACAGTATATATTCATCATTGTTGGAAAATTGCAATACACCAGGATATTTTGAGGATAGGGTAATTCTAATTCCTACATATAGAGTGGTAGAGACTGTCAATAACCACATGCTAAATATGTTTCCTGGGGAAGTAAGAGAATATCTTAGTTCAGATAAAATCTGTCCAAATGATATATCACCCCACACTAATATTCTATATTCGGAAGATTTTTTGAATTCTCTTAAATGTTCTGGACTCCCTAATCATGTTTTGGTACTTAAGGTAGGAGTTCCAATAATACTCCTCAAAAACATTGATCCAGCTTCAGGATTATACAATGGAACTAGATTGATAGTAACTAAATTCGGGATTCATGTTATTGAAGCGAAGATATTAGGTGGTAAAAATAAAGAGAGCTTGGTGTTATTTCGTAGAAAGATTTTGACTCCAACGGACAACACACTAACATTTATGCTTCAAAAGAGACAATTTCCAGTGTTGGTGTGTTATGCAATGACTATAAACAAGAGTTAGAGACAATCATTATCGAGTGTTAAAGTTTTCCTAACGAAACATGTTTTTACACATGGTCAGTTATATGTTGTGCTCTCCAGGGTTAAGAGTAGGGCAGGTCTAAAAATACTTTGTCTAGATAAAGAAGGAAAAACAAGCAACAACACAGTTAATGTTGTGTTTATTGAGGTTTTTAGAAATTTATAGTAATTAATGTTATAGATAATATAAATATGATTATATTTAACTTTTAATTTATTTCAATTCAGTTACATAATATATCATTTAAAGGTAAACATCAAAATTACACTAAATAAAGATAAAAATATACAAACATGAAAAACAAAATAAAATAACATTACATCAAAACACATCGAAATTAATAACAAAGTAAAGATCATTTAAAAAAATCATATTATAAAAAATATAATCCGTGTAATACACGGGGAAACATACTAGTTCTCAATTTATTTAACATTAATATATTGCAAGTTATTCTTTATTTACATATAAATAATCACATAAACACATAAAATCAACTTTTAAGCTCTTTTCAATTGTGATTAAGTTATTGAAATAAATAAATTAGATGATTAATATATCAAAAAAATTACTTAGATGTACCAATATAAGTTAGGTTGATGTTAAAATATAGAATTATACTAACATTAAATATAAAAAGCTCAAACATAATTTCCAACTTTAATTAAACTTTCATTCCAATCCAAATTAAAGTTTTCATTTAAAAGTATAAAAAAATAAAATAACGCTGAGGTTCGAACTTAAAATCTCCTTAAATCAAACAACCAATTAAACGTTGTCATCTCACAAATTAAAAAGAAATTATAAATGCCAAATACACCAAAATTGACACATTACATTTTTTTAGTCTATTTCAAGAATCTTATTTTACTTATCTCCTTATCTACAGACATCTATACAACAGTTTTTATTTGCTAATTTGGAGTAGCTCTCCATTCTCCTTGGTGACATGGCAGGAGGAGAGGACTTGAAACACTTTCTATAATACTATTTTTTATTTCCTCCTTTTCTGTATTAAAATTGTTATTGTAATGTTCCCATTTCATAAGTTTTGCGATTTAATTTCCTCTCTTACTTCTGTTTTTTAACGCATACCTCTTCTTTTTTCTTCCAACTTTCTATAATTAAACTTTCCTTATTTTTTCTAATTATTCATTATTGAATTTAAATACTAATTAATTATTGAGCTAATTTTCATAGAATATTGAGGAAAATATGATCTTCTTTAATAGTCTCAATTAATTAGTATTTATTGTCATGTGTCTATATAAACACACTATCAAACAAATTTTTGTATTGCATTCAAACTATTTTGTTTATTTTATGTGTTGTTTTTATTAATTTCATTTTCGTGTTTCCTATATGTATATATTGATTATATCTATATTTTTTTGCTTTTGTTATAAGTTGATTTTATTAGTTTTTCATACATATGTTCTTTCTTCTTCTTCTCCTCACTCTCTCTCTGTATATATATATATATATATATATATATATATATATAGTCATATGAAGATTTATGTATTATGTACATTTTTAGTACTTTAATATGTTCATATCATTTAAATGGTTCAAACCCTATCATGCTATTAAAAATTTTCTTGATTCCTCTTATCTAATCATATTTTATTTAATCTCGCTCACACATCACAATAAATATTTATTATAATTTTTTTTTAAGTTTCACTCTCATATTTACCTTTGAGTATTTTCTCATTTTCTCATATTACTTGAATATATATAATTATTTTAATACTGATTGTGGAGATTCAAATTTGCATTGAATTCATTCCGATGAAGATCTCATAACATGTGGATTGTGAGAGTAAAGATTGAAAATAATCATAATTTATTTGCAATGATGTTTCTACCAGATATGTTACCTTCATATTGAATCATCTGTTTAGGATTAATATAATACAAAACGTAATTTGGCAATCTTTTTTTATAAGTGATAAGTTTTGAATTTGTATAATACTTTATCATAAATTTACAGGATTACTCTATGTTATTTGTTTTGATTTTTTAATTTCTTTTTACTATACTATTCCCTATGATTTCTTTGAATTATTATTAATACAAAAAATTATATCTTTATAATTATATTAAATTGTTTCAAATTTTCAATATAATAGAATCATTCTTATAAAAGCAACCATGATATATAAGAACCTTTTTAATGTGATAATTTATTTATTTTATTATTATTATTTAAACGTATGTTCATATTTTATAATATTTCTTGCATGTACATACTTTTATACATTTTATGTGTTGTGAAAAATATTTGTAAATAATGTTAATGTATTTGATATTCTTAAGAGCATAATTTAATTAAAAGCATATTAAACAATATATTTGTTGGATTAAATAATAATAATAATAATAATAATAACTTAATTACTCCCATAATTAATTAGTAAAATTTGAAATCATTTATATTAAGTTTGATTATGGATCCAACCTACTCATCGTCATTGCTCCCATAATTAGTAAAATTTGAAATCATTTATTTTAAATTTGATTATGGATCTAAGTATTCATGATTAATACAATTTTAAATATTTATTTTATTCATCAAAATTTTAATCATTTAATGATTAGATTTTGATCATTTCATATTCTTTATACTAAATTTATATTATAATTTATTACCTCTAATCTTCTATTTACAACTTTAGATATTATGATTATTTTATATTTTAGATAGATTTTTATCCCTTCAAAATAATAAAGTTTTATATCAAAATATTAAAATTTTAAGTACATAATAAATTGGATTTAAACTTACTTATTAATAAATTTACATTTTTAATATTAATTTATATTTTTTAAATAATTTAAGGAAGTGAAGAAAGTTCAAGGATTAATTATGAAAATATAATTTTATTAATGTAATAAGTTTTGAGTGATTATTGGCCCGGTAAATTTAATATTATAATTTTTAAAATATTTTGAATTCAGATGACTTTTTTTAATATAAAATGCTTTCATATTATTTATAAATTAGAATACAAAATATAAATTATCATTTTTTATTATTATTTTTTGTTTTACACATGATGTTGTTGCTCCAGGAGTGCTTTCAAATTAAATTTCTTTTTCATTGTGATTTCTTTTTCATTGTGACGACATTATGAAACACGAGATAAGTTACTTTAATTTAATATTTGATTCAAATTTTAATTATTATTTATTTTATTATTAATTTTTTAAGGTTATTTTTTGTTGTTTATTTAAAATTTAAGCAATTGATTGAAAGGATCATCAATCAAATTAAAGAACATTTTATTAACACGTCAAAGAACAATCATGAGCGGCTTTATACCTATATATTTTTTAGTATATTTAAATAAAAAAAATTATTATGACCATTTTTTTATTTTTAAGATAAATCAATACCAATTCAAATTAATTAAATTAATATATTTTTTCTTTATACTCACTCCATTTGAATAGAAAAATCATTATGATCATTTCTTTATAAATGTGTCAATTGCTCTATTTAGGTGGAATAATTGTTTTTGCAAAATTAATATTGTTGATTATTTTATTTAGTGGGTGATTAATTTCTCTTATTGTAAAATATTTGAATTGATTAGTTTCTATATATTTTATTTAAATTTATTCAAAACTTTCCTTTGCTTACCAATTTTCAATTTTTATACTGTTTATGAATGAATTTAAATACTAATTAATCCATCTATGCTTATTTACAAATTTTAATTTTTTAATACTAAACTTTCCTTACTTACCCATTTTTAGTTTTTATATTATTTACTAATGAATTTAAATACTAATAAATCAGGCTACTTTACAAAGTTAATTTTAATAAAATTTAAAGAGATCTTCCTTTACTAAAAATCTACACATGATCCCAACATTTAATATTAATTCTCTTTATTGCTTCATAACGGTTTAGGGTTCTACATGAGATTTCTACATGATATATAAAATTGGGATGTGACTGATATATTCTTTATATATATATATATATATATATATATATATATATATATATATATATATATATATATATATATATATATATATATATACACAGACACACTTGGTCAAAGTTTAAAGGACATCATACGATGGAGTTCATAATGCATTTGCAGATTTGCATTGGGTTAAAAATCATTGTTTTAAGAGAAGACTTATGTAATGCCCCGGGTTACGCTATGGGGTTGGGACGCTACTAGATATAAATTCCCCAATATAATAATAGAGAGGTCGAGAATGCACAGCGGAATAATATAAAAAAAATATCCAAAGCGATAGTATAATAAAGTAAAAGTTGCATAAAGATTATTACATATTAGCATCTACTCACCCGAGTAGAGTGAGATATCCAAAACAAGTACATTCAGATGATATATCTGAAATAAAGTTTTAACAGAATACTAAAATATAAGTCATAATATAAAGTCTTCTAAGGCTTGTCAACTGCGAAGGCCTCTCCATCTTCTAAATCTGGTTCTGAAAATCGATAAGGGGTGAGCGTCTAAAATACACTCAGTGGGTTAACTTAAATGATTGCACAGTTAAAAATAAATTTGCATGCCAAATATACCATAGAATGTAACATATGTCATTTGATAAAATAATTTGCATATTGTTGTTCGATAACTTAATGAAAATATTTTAGACCGAATCGTCATCCGATAACTTGTGTTAGTTGGTATATGTGTACCAGGCCGTCACCCCAATACAATGATAGCATACTTTGAATTATATTTTAATACTGAACCGACGTAGCCAGTAACTTGTGTTAGTTGGTATATGTGCACGGAGTCGTCACCCCATACAAGTGTTAGTAGAAAATATTTATTATCGAACTAAAATCACACATGACACATATCATGTCATATCAGTAACACATATCACATTTTAACATAGCAATCATGACATAAAATGTAACACTCGGTAAAGAGTGAAAGTTACCCCCACCTTAAACTTATTGGAAACGTGTAAAGTGGACTAGACTTGCTCGTGAGTCTCAGGTATGCCTGCAAAGGTATACTAAACTGAGTTCTACTTCTAATAATAATACCTATTATTAAAACTAATTTCTAAAAAAATTTAAACAAACTAATTATTGTTATAAAATAATTAATAATATACTAATTATTAATATAGAAATATATCATTTAAAATAATAATTTAACAATTATAGTTTTCTACTTTAGTAATAAGTTGTAACATTAAAATATAAATTCAAATGACATTAATATTTAAAAAAAATTGGATATAAAATAAAGATTCTACTTCTAAACTAAAAATATTGACAAGATTATATTAATATAAAAAAAAAACTAAAATAAATAAATAAATAAATCCGAAAGTACGTATGTAATATATATTATATATTACAAAATGACCTAACTTGAGTTATACAACTCCGTTTGAAAATCCGAAAGTACGTATGGAGTCCCCGCAAGACGAGGATCGCATGCATACCAAATTTTCATGAAAATAACGAAGTTTAAAGGGGACAAAATTTTGATACGAAGTAGGTCTCTTCACAACTTCTTCATTCCACATCCAAACTCAAAACTAATTATATGTTTGTGATTCTCGTGAGGAGGGCTTCAAAATGATCTATAATATCAAAGCTAACTCACACCGAAATAAAATATACCATTAAAGGGGTTGAAACTTTGATGGAGTTTTTCTAGCTCAAAATGACATCTATTTCATAAAAGAATTACATATTTGGAATCTACGCTTCGAGACGAACATTTTCATATATAACATGATAAAAACTACTAACAAAAAGAGTAAGTCATATGAAAGCAGTATGTGAGAATATATATATATATATATATATATATATATATATATATATATATATATATATATATATATATATATATATATATATATATATACACACACACTTATATATCTATATACTGAAACATATCACCCACCTCACTTCTACTTTCCCTCACAGTAATTTCTAAAAATCTTACAAGTGAGATATGTATATATGTGTATATATAGTAGAGTATAAATTTTATAAGTGAATAGTGAAATTTACAAATCTTTGCAAAATACACACAATCTGCCCCAAGTTGTATTTAATCGTCATTTTCATGACGTCATTATTTACATCATTCCTTATCTTGTGACAACTCAAGTGGATAGTTACCATAATTAACATTAATATTATTATTACTATTTATCAAGGATATTAATAAAAATAATGGGTATTACAACTTAATTTCAATTACTTGGATCAATTTGTTTTTTTGGGAGGGTATTATCTTTTGTGATCATTAATTAATTATATTTATGAAAAGATTATCATATTTATAAAAAGATTGTTCTAGACATTGATTTAATTAGAATTTAGGGACTTCTCTAATTAGATTTGAAGATGGAAGATTGTAAACGGAAAGGTGATAATTATGATTAAGGTACTATTGAAATTTAAAAAGAAAAAATTCTAATAAAAGATGATAAATTAGATTTAGAAATATTCATTTGAGTATGGAATTCGATCATAAAATAATATTAGAGGCCGATTGTGACTAAATTTTATTATTAGTCACATTTCGGTAGAGATAGTATTTGAGTTCTTATAGCATTTGTAAGTTCTTATAGTATTTGTAAGTTTAGGCCAACACAAATTAACAACTCAATTATGTTGATTTTGCTTTAAAACTTTTGATTATATATTGGTGTTTCGATAATAGTTCTTTAAAATATAGATTATAGGTCAGCATTATATAATGAAATAAGATTCATAATGAGAAGCTCAGTATATACATAATTTTTATTATATTAAATAAGAAATCATTATGAATATGTGTTTTTATTTTTAAGATACTTAGGAGTTTTATAAATTCTTATGAATTCAAATTAATTTTATATTGTAATAATTATATTAACAAATTATTTTATTAAGAAAAAAGATACTATACTAATATATTTTATTTTAATGTCATATGCGGACGTCCAAAAAATGCAATTACAAATTAAAAAAACTCTATAAACTTAAATATAGGATTTTAAAAAATAATAAAGTAATGTGTCCGTAGAGATACAAACCCGTGTCATCCTTAAATCCAATCAACCGGAAATTCTAAGGTAGAAAAAAGACAATTATTAGGATTAATGAATTCACGATGAAAAAAAAAAATTACTTGAGATACAAATTTAGACCAAGAAAAAAAAGGAAAAAAGAAAACCATAAAAAATTTAGGCCATCTCTTAATACTAAATTAAATTAGTCTAATAGTTAAAATATAACTATGATACTTAAAATAAAAAATAAAAAAGCCCAATATACATATTAGATAAGTTAAATAGATTTAGCAAACAAAAACTATAATGTGTTCAAAAAGCTTTGAATCCATGACCTCTTTTAGGGTGATTTTGTGGTGCACTGAGTAAATCGGTGCATCTGGGATTAATGGGTTAAAAATAGGAGTTAGTGAGTAATTATATTTTAAAATTTTAATTATTTTATTTTATTTGATGGTAGAGATCGAATTAAAATATAATCTAACGGTTATGATCGTCCAAGTGCACCGGTGCACTATGTGTATAGTAGATGAACTCTCTCTTTTAACATCCTCAATCCAATTAAAACATGACACCTCCTAATTTTAAACTAATTATAATAAATTCCAAATTTACTATATTTTGGCACCCCCACATTCTCACTTAGAATTTTATTTTATTATAATATATAAGAAGAAAAATTTTAAACTCGTAATAAATTTCAAACTTACACCTCACATTTTCACAGTCTATTTTTAGAATTTTAGAAGATTAGATAAAAATTATCACTTTTGCCATTTTATTTTCACTTAAATTTATTCTAATGTGCTAAAATTATTGTTTAATTAAAGATTAGTGAAAATGACAAAACAAGTAATTAGGCAAGCTTACAGCTTGAGGTTTATTATTCCACATGGTTTATTATTCCACATAAATCATCAACTTTAATGAGAACAATAAAAGAAACATGGAGAAGAAGAGAAAATACAGAAATTGAGAGAAAGAGATATTTTTATTAACGGTGTTGTCTGTGAGTCTCCAACACTCTAATGTTCTCACTCTTAATATAGAGAAGAGAAAGGTTACAATGGTAAATAAACTCTCTTCATATTTTAATGATAAAAGGAGTAATGTCCATATAAAATATTTCACAACACTCCCCTTTGGACATTACAATGTTATGACATCATATGCATGTCTCGTTAAAAACCTCGTTAGAAATCTCTGTAGGAAAAACCAGTCGAGGAAAAGAGTACATGTCTTATTAATCTAATGTTTCATAATAGCTGTCTCATTAAAAAACTTTCAACTAAGAAAACCTCATAGGATAAAACTTAGTTAAAGAAAAAAGTACAACTTGGTTTTCAGGACCCAATCTTCAAGATTATTTAGAAGTTGTTTCTTCACCAAGACATTTAACTTGTCTGTCTCATTAAAAACCTTTAACTAAGAAAACCTTTGTATGAAAAAAAACTTAGTTAAGGAAAAAAGAGTACAGATCTTATGATTTTGATGTGTTGCATTAGTTGCCTCATTAAAAATCTTAGATTAAGAAAACTCGGTGGGAAAAGCTTAGTAAAGGGAAAAAGAGTACAACTATTAGTCTTCAGGACTTTATCTTCTAGATTATTTAAAAATTACCGCTTCCCTGAAAATAGGGATACATTGTAATATAACTGTTGATCTTCAAGATCAAAAATTTAAATTTTACTTGGAATCCTGACTCCCCCTGAAGACGACAATCTTCTGGGTCTAGATAATACAAACAAGGACATACTAAAATATAATTTAGGAGTAAACAAAACAATGATAAATAATTTACATGAGAAGATGCTATTTGTAATACTCACTGCTCTTCAGGAGCTTATAAATTTGTCATGTCTCGCATAATATATTAATTGCTCATCCATGCAACACATAATTTATTACCTTATAAAAGACTCGAAAAATTAGTCTTTCATCATATGGGCTATATGTTTATTATATCAACAATCTTATTACACTAATTTGAAACTTTAACATTATGGAGATCATTTAATTAACATTCAAATCAATATGTCAATGTCACGTTGGTTTCTTATAGATAAACCAATATATTTTTGTATCTACGAGATACTTGAGGATATGTTTAATTTTATGTAACTTCTCTTTGTCCGAGAGTCATAAAATCTTGCTAGCAAGTTCATCATAAGTGCATATCAGACCTGATACAATTATGAGAAAACATGTGCTTAAAAGCATTGATTTGAGGGACTTCTAGCCCAAAATATCCTCATTATATACTTCAAGTATATAGACATTATTTTTCCACTTCAAGGGATAAAAACGACCATTGGCATACAACTTGAATAGATATATCGAGAATTCATGTGAAACAATCGTCCAATAAATTAACTGGTATTTAAAATTTAAAATAATTTCAACTACAGGTTGAGACAACTCTTTGGTTTATCAAAGTTCTGTCATTTCAAAAAATTCGTCATATTAGCACGAGTTACTTATAAATTTCTTATACATTCCAAACTTAAATCATTCATATACACTATTTTCATTCTTCTCCAGGAAGAAATAGCAACTTAAAATGTAGTACATCCATATTAACTATTTCAAGGTCTTGCAATGATCAATATTGTAGCTATATGTTGTGATATTTTATTCTCATCCAAGTTGAGAAGATTTAATCTTTCGTGGATATTCATATAAATCATATAATGATGTATATTTACTGCATATCTAAATATGTTGAAACTGCCATATAAATTTAGTAGTGAAACGTAATATACAATGGAACAATATGTATCATTTATATATTGTGCCTCTGCAAGAACCCTTTGAACTTTAACTGATCACCACTTTATCATTCATATGTCCTTCTGGGATAAATATTTATATCATATCAGATAACATTGGAATAAATATTTAAGTTAAGCTCAACCTCAATGTTTTATTCTGTCTTACCGAGTTTCCGTGCTTTTGGCACTTTGTTATCAATTATAAGTTCTGGATCCAGATTAGTATTTAAAACAGTAAAAGCGATCAAAAAGGTAAATATGTTGCCGACAACTTTCTATTTCAATTTATATTCTTCTCCCAACTTTTATAATTATTTCTATAAATATTTCTATATTTATGTAACTAGATCCTTGTCATTTCCCAATACGTTTGGATCTAGCCGTTTCGCATACCCTGTATTTTGGTTATTTTGATGCATGTGCGAATTTGCTGGGTATCTGTCTACTAGACAAATCTATTAAAGAGAATTTTCGTTATCAAACAAACTTTTCATATAATTTTGGAAGTGACTATTTATTCTTAAAATTAATTTCTACGGATATTTAATTTTTAAATCATAAAATCTTTCACGCTTCTAGCGTTGATACAATGATTGTTTAAAATATTATGTCCCTGGGGAACTCCACTTCCAGTGGTCCATTTATTATAAATCTAAGGGACTTTATCACTTCATCATAATAGTTTGACAGTTTATTTGCTATTGCAAATCAATAATCTTTTGAACTTCTGGTTCAGTCAATCTAGTGCAAAATGATAGAATTTCTCGGCATTCACATAAATATTGAGCTTAAATCTCCCCCTAATGCCATGAAATAATTTACATTAAATGTGTAATTAGCGTACTAATATATATATATATATATATATATATATATATATATATATATATATATATATATATATATATATATATATATATATATATTGATCCCCTATTTTTGGGCTTTATAGAAATTGACGGATAATTATCATTAGAACACCCATTAAAATACGGTACGGTGGTGATATAAAATACTAATTGCACAATTCAAAATTTGTAGATGGAAAATGTTAAAGGCTTCTGGCCATAATTGAGTCGCACTAATTATAAAGGGGGTATAATTATGATATACAAGAATCAGGTTTGTGTAAAATTATTCCAAGTTACCCAAATATTCATTGTTGGAATTTCATAATAAATATTCACTGAGTGTGAATATAAAACATTGGATGTTCCACTTTTTCAATATTATCAGTTCTTATTCATTACAATTGACTAACTCACATTTTTAATATTTGAGCTCTATGTAATTTTATTTGTATTAGTGCACTATAAATAAGAATGTATTTATTCAGTGGATACATCAATAAAATATTTTGTTCGTGATATGAAAAAAAATTGACCAAATTTTCTTCTTGATTCTCTTGAACGTATTAGGAGAACAATTCCAATATTAGTATGTAAATATCATACTATAAAATTTCCACACAAACTTCACAAGTGCCTTTTCATATCTCATGACTAAAAGAATTTAAATTATCTGGCTCATTCGTTTGCCCAAAATAACCCAATTATTCATGCCAAATTTGGGTATCAAAAATCAATATCTCAACAATATAAATATCAATTCCAAATATCAAACTTAATAATTGTGTATGATCAAATAAAATCATTTAATAGCATATAAAAACAAAATAATAATGTCATAGAAAAGAAATCATGTTTGAACAAATATTTTTATGCAGAGTAATATAACTAAATTGTCTAGCATTTCAAGAATATCTCAAAAGTTGAAGTCATACTTGATCTCCTTAATCTTCAAGCTTAGGGTGCCAAATCGTCACTAGGTCAATATTTTTATTTGCTTCATGCAAATAAATATTTTTATTTGCCCCATTTTTATTCCACAAATATTTATCGCATATTTGAATATTCCATGGCCAAGTGATTTGGTTTGCCATATATACAAGACCAACAACCCTCTCATCAAAATCTATGACACATTCGCTTTTGTTGAAGTGTTTGTTTAAATCTTCGACCTTTTTCACCTTGTGGAGTCCAATTCAACTTTAATCTGTAAGCAGAACATTACAAAATGAGAATTGATTGAAAAACACCCTTTCCACCTTCCATGTTATCATTCTCGTACTCCAGCAGCAGTACAGGGTAGCAGAAAAATATAACTAATTATTAATGAAAAATCATTATAGATTAGTTGGTTCAAAACCTATGCTTCACGCACTTAGTACATTCCAGAAGAATAGTACGTTACAAAAGAATTATAATTGACATGAACGTGATAAGAAAAAAAAGATAGTGGAAAAGGGACAAATTGCACGAGATTTTTCTTAGTTGAAAGTTTTTTAATGAGGCAGCTATTATGAAGTATTAAAATGATAAGACATGTACTCTTTTCCTTGACTGGTTTTTCCCACAGGGTTTTCTAGCGAGGTTTTTAACGAGGCATGCATATGTTGTCGTAATGTCCAAGGGGGAGCGTTGTAAAATAATAAATGATAAGAAGATAGGGGACTAATGTAAATTTTATGTAATTTTATATCCATTGATTTACGCCGGTATTGATTTGAATGTCAACAAAAAGGTCTGGGCTCTATCAAAGCCATTAAATCCTCTATCTCACCCACCTTTTTTTTTCTTTTTTTTTTTTACGAAATTGAGTTACCTTGATCGTATCTTTGAGGTCATTTAATATTGTCTTGACCATTACGAGGAGTCCAATGTGAATTCCCTCATTTACTACCTCTTGCTCTTCCTCTTCCTCTTCCATGCCATTATAATTCTTCTGGAATATACCATGTGCTTCTGGCACAGGGTTAGAACCAACTGGTCTAGCATTGTGGTTTTTCATTAATAATTGGTTATATTTTTCTGCTGCTAATAGTGCAGAATTTAGCCCCAAATGCTTAGTATAATTTCTAGCTCTATACTGCTGCTGGAGTACGATGTTGTTATCATGGAAGGTGGAAAGAGTTTTTTTTTTTAATCAATTCAGTTTCTGTAATGTTCTGCTTAAAGAGTTTCAATTGTGAGATAATACGATGTAAAGCAAAATTATATTCTATTGCGGATTTAAAAGTTTTTTAAATCTTATATACAGCCAGTCAAATTGTGAGGAAGGATTATAACAGTTTGTTGATAAAAAATATCCTTCAGGGATTGCCATAAAATTAGAGGATATTTTTCTATTAGATACTCATTTCATGCGCAAGTCAAAAAATAAATATTCATAAAATTTGCTTCTTACCTTTTTGGAAAATATATCTTAACATACAAGTTAAAATCAAATAAGAAGGTTAAGAAGTGAATCTTATAATAAAATAAATAATTTCATGATTGAAATTAAAATCTTAATTCAAACTAATTAAAATAGTTACATAAACCAATAATTAACATGGAAAATCTTTTAACAAAAGAAGTATGGACAAACAATATCCAATAAATCTTGTCAATGCAAATAAATATTGTCATCAATAATTAACTATGTATCTGTTATGATACGGAGTTAGTCTTGTTGGCAATGTTAAAATGGAAATAATATAAATTTACATGTATTACCATGTCAAAGTAATCCAATTAATTAATGAATCCTCCAATTCCCATAATTAACCGAGGCAGTACTCCAATTTTCAAATTAATGGAGTACTCATAAAAAAATCAATAAATTATTAAATTAAACCTGTCCATACATAATCAATTTAAAACTAGTGCATCTCATGATTTTTCAAATTTCAATTAAAAGACGAAAGCAATAATGAATATAAACCAATTGGAATCATATATTGACAAATCATATTATTAACATTCATGCATATATTATTTAAAATTTGAATCTAAAAATTATATGAAAAAATCGGCGACTTTGATTCTTCAAATTTTGAAAATATATAAAGAATGAAAAAATGGTTCCCGCGACTTTGATTCTTCAAATTTTGAAAATATGTAAAGAACAAGTATATGAAAAAATGGTTCCGCAGTAATTAATATAAAATCAGCGATACTAAAGCATAAAATAAGAAAAATAAAATAAAAAATAATAATAATACATCCATCCAAATCATATATTGGCTTACATTATGGTGATTTAAATTATAAAAAAAATATGTATGCAATCTTTTTGTGCCATTGATCACAGTATGGATAATTTCATGTACACATCAACATGATTTCAGTAAAACATCAAGACACATGATGCAAATAATCAAGCATAACTATTTGTATTTTTTTTAATATATTGAGATTTAGATCAATAATTATGATTAAATATATTTTTATCAAATATTAATTACAAATATTTAAGAATTTAATATTACCTTGCAGAAAAGATACGATTTTTTTCTAGGGTTCCCTCCAATTTGTAACCCGATGTTCCCTTCAAATTCAGTTGGTCTTCAGTTGGTCAACGCGTACTGATAACGTGTTGTAAAGTAATTTAATCAGAACAATAAAAGAGACATGGAGAAAAAGAGAAAATACAGAAGTAAGAGAAAAAGAGAGATTTTTATTAACGGTGTTGTCTGTGAGTCTCCAAAACTCTAATGTTCTCACTCTTAATATAGAGAAGATAAATGTTACAATGGTAAATAAACTTTTTTCATATTCTAATAATAAAAAGAATAATGTCCATATAAAATATTTCACAACCCAACTATTTTTTTTTTTATTTCTCAAAAAATAAAGTAAGCCCCTAAAACGAGATTACTGGTTTTAAACAGACTGGTTGAGTGATTGGTTTTACGAACCAAAACCACCAAGTCAATAAACTAAACCTCGCAACAACCAACTGTAGATCCTCTCATCCGCACTAAATCTCCATATTCAATCCATCCTCTATAACCAATTCTTGATGGCAATTCAATGGCTTCTTGTGTGTCACGGATTCGTGACGCTGTTAGTAATGGTTTCGTTCCTCTGTGGGCAGTGGCCCATTTTCCAGGGCACCTTCATTCAGCGCATCCACTTCTTCATCACCTTCGGCGCCTACGATTACTTCCGGTATATTTCCTTTTTCCATTGATGTGATGATCCTAAAGTGAGATGATTTACGCTGTTATGTAGTGATTTGCTTTATTCTGTCATGCCGTTTAATCTATACTCTTCTAATCTTATTGATGGTGGCGGCGGCACAGGCGATTTGTTCATTTTGTGTGTGGTTCAAGAGGCATGAATGCGCTTCTCTCTGTTGAGTATTATTGTTGTGACCGCCCCAACCCAATTATACAGGTACCTTTTGCAATTTTTGGTTATTATCTTCTTTGCAAAGATTCTGCTGTGTTTTTTAAAATTGGTACTTGAATTGCTGCTGATGTTGTGCTATGAAATTTCGTCAACCATTTTATTAGCTGATATCTTCTGTTTTTGCCCTGTGTAATCGTTGTGGATGTGTTGTGTTGAATTAACTTCTTAGCTTATTACTGACTCTTTGGGGTATTGAGTAACTTTTCTGCTCTTTATTTTGGTCCTTGTTTATCCTATGGTTATTAGTATGACTGTCATACTTTAGTTTTTTTCCTTGTTTACCTTTTTCTTCTATCACTGCAAGTTAGTCTTGTTCCACATAATTATTCTAGAATTGTTTTACTTGCTTATGGAATCTAAGTTTGTGCATTGGATTATTTTGTATTGAGAATCATAAAGCCAAGCTTATAAGGGCTACAATAGCTCATTATCATAAGTGAAGTTAATTGAATTCTTGGAATTTGAGTTGAGTAGTTTGATAACCCGTGGAAGTTTTTTTGGTGATACAGTACAAATCTTTTTCTTTGCAGGAATTACCCTATTAGTCGTTTCCCTTTTTCTAGATTCACAAGCAGCATCGTAGGCTTTGGAGTGCTTATGCTTATATACTGCTTTCAGAAATTTAAGCTTACTCAGCAATATGTTGCCCATTTTGTCTTAGGTTAAGATCAACAGTCCCATTTTGGTTTCTTTATCCCAAATGATCTTTATGGGCCAGTAATGATTATCAAATTTTAAAGTTTCATCTACCATTGCCTCCCTGCACTACTTTATTTGGTTTCCTTAAAAACACCTGAGTGATGTAATGATCTTTACTCAAAATGTTGATAAAAGTTTTGCTGAACATATAATAACAAGAAAAGAGTCATTTTTTTAAACTACACATGGAAGAACGTTTCTTTGCTTTATACTACAACTTGATTTAATTTTAAGGAAATCTGTAATTAGTACAAGAATGTTTCTTAAGCCTCGTCTTCTCTTCATGCAGTTGATATATTTGTTAATAATTGGAGCAACTTACTACTTCATTTCAGAATCATCCTTTATCTACATTCCTGGGTATTATATAAGTGATGTTCACAGGTACTTTCGGTAATCTTATGGTTTCTGTTTGTGCACTTTGTTATATGTTTTTACTTTATGTGAAAGTTATGCATTAACAGGTATACGAGCTTCTTGGCAGTTGGAGTGGGTATTCTCCTCTTTCTATTGACTAGCTTTTCTGATCCAGGGGTTGTGAATTCTGCTAATGTTTCTCAATACCTCCCTGCTTATCCCTATGACAACATTATCTTCTCAGAGAAGGAATGTTCAACCTGCAAAATTCCCAAGTAAGCTTATTATTTTGGATATCAGAAATCCTAAGCTCTCCTGACATAATTAAAACTTTATTTAACTTTTAATTGGCCTCTTGCGTTACTAGACCTGCTAGGTCAAAGCACTGCAGCATATGTGATCGCTGTGTTGCTCGGTTTGACCACCATTGTGCGTGGATGGTACGTTCTGTAATTTCAGCTTCCTGATATCAATAATAACAATTAGACTGCCTTATTTATATGATTTCGTCATCTTCTTTGAAGAATAATTGCATTGGAGAGAGAAACACAAGATACTTCATGGCGTTTATTATTTGGTGAGTTATAACTTAGACAGGAAAATATATACTAGTAAATATTTTTTCCATTGATTTACAGCACTTTAACACGGGATGGAACATTTTATTCCGAAGAAATGACTATGTGCATGAAAATCAGATTTGTAGTTGATCTCATTTTATGTTTGGGTAATCTTTTTTCATACAGTCATATATATGATTAATCTGTAGGATTAACTCAGATGAAAACGTGACCAAATTCTTAGATGTAGATTAACAAATGTTTGAGGTGAAGGACTACTAGGAATGAATAATCTATATGAGGAAGACTCAATTTGTGATTGTTTGGTGTTGTGCCAAGGGTTAAATGCACCTGTTAGAACTTATTTAGAATGATAGGTCTGATGTGAATGGTGGACTGGAAGAAGAGTATGATTTAAAAGGGAGTTGAATGAGAATACTGGATATGATGTTTCAATTTTAAACCTGTTACTGAAAATTAGAAACTGTGGGTCAATATTGGTTATTGCTGTTTGATCCCAGCTGACTAGGAAAATTGGAAAATTCTTCCACTATACAAGATATTCTGTTGGGAATCTCCGTAGACGAAATGTACGCATGTCAGATCAGGCCACATGACTGTGAAGATTTTTTATTGGATCTTTAGTTGTCCTTATGATTTATGCAGGCATTTTCTCATCTGCATATATGGAATTGTTGCTCTTGCATTAATTCTTGCTGGTAGACTGAAAGAATTACAAGTTATCCGCATTCTAACAGGTTTGATTTGTTCTTTATTAGTGTTGTCTCTTTTGTGGTTCTGGAGGTCTATAATACCTTTAATGAACCTTTATTCCTCTCCTTTTCAAATGTATTGCAGCTTATTATGGAATTGAAAATTCTATCAGAAAGTTGGCTCCACTTGTTTTACAGGTGAGTATTTATTTTACATCCATCTGAGACATAGAGTGGCACCTTTTGTTGCAAGCATGAACAAGCCATTGATGTGCCTGTTCTCTGCTCATTGAAATTCCTTTTATTTCAAGTTCTAATATGATCAAATGAACTATAAATTTATGCTGCATTTTTTTTCCTTTTAACATGTTCTGACATTAGCTCAACAAAATATAGGAGTGGTCATATTCACATTTTTTTTACTCTGCAAAATGATAGATTTCAGGCCATGAATTTGATCCCTACAAGATGAACTTGGAAGAAAAAAAACCATGATTCACATTTCATGTGGAAAAGCTGCATTCTGAATGTGCTGATTGTAGGGCCAAACCTCCTCTTCTTCAATTTGCAGGAAATGTGTGATGACTTTTTTTTTCTTATTTTTTTTGGTGGTTATAAAAATCTTGAACTGATGGGATTAGGTGGGGCATTACCTAAAAGCAGTGGATGAACGCTGCATATGTTGGCCTAAGATATATACTTTGTAAATGTCTTGGCATTCAACAATAAACATTTGTCTTGTGGATGCAATTGCTTATTGCATATACCACATAAATTCTTTGTGATTGTTTATAAGGAGGAAGTTTTTGCTTCTAAAATTGACCGCTTTGAATCCGCATGGTAGCGTCCAGCTGATGTATATAGGATGGGTTAGTGAAAATATAGGACTTTTACCCATCCCAAAGTTGATGCACCTCAGTCCTCACTGATTTGAGCTGTGTTAGATATGGTGTTTTCCAGAAATGCTGTATCATTTTTGTGAAAATTAATGAAGTCGTCATAATAATGACTTTCTAAGGATGACAATTTGACATTATGAACTTACTTGGGGGCTGTTTAGTTTGTGCAGGATAATGGGAAAAGGAAAAGGAATAGAAGTGGGGTGGAATCACTTTGTTTCCTTCCAAAAGTGTGAGGAATAGATGATTTATAAGAAATTGGTAAACAAAACACTATTCATGGAATGATAGTAGAGTAAGGAACACCCACACTACTATCATTCCCATTCCTCAAATCCTACACCTTCCAACAAACACCTCCTAAGTGTGAAAAATTATTGTTTTTAACAAATGACTAATTATCCTGTATTTATATTTTTCTATGCAGATACTATGTTTTATTTTATATAAATATTTACATAATATACATATGTTCTACATTATCATATATGATGGGATGGGTCATGGGTGCGAGGAACTAATATCTAAGACTGTGAATCGTTTATGGTCTTGCCACTATAATGGGTTTGACCCAAACTAATTGTCATGCCTAGGCGATAATGCCCTACGACTGCTTATATTAGTGGAAAACCTGGGAAGTTTATATTTCCATTATCTCCTTAGTGTCACAGTTTCTGTTAGTGGGATTAATTAGTACTTCCCTGAAAAATAATTTAATGTACTATATGATGAGCCTAAGATGCAAATAATGTTTGCTAAATTTGCTTATTTTGCCACAACTCTCATGATTCTTTGTATCTACTTTATGGCAGTGGTTGTTAAACTCCTATAACACGCAAATCCTTATTATGGTGTTCCTGGCGGTGATTGCGCTTCTGTTATTTGGTTTCTTCGCATACCATGCTAAACTTTGTCTAACAAACACTACCACAAATGAGGTACATCTCTTCACATCATTTCAGTAGTGTTGTTACTCTTTATAACTATGAATTGATATATCTCCTTCAATGTAGTTTCTGATTGTCGTGCTCTGATAGGAAACATTAATCAACCATTTATAGTACAGAATAATACGACTTCCCACCTGGGCACACACGCCCACGTCCACACCACACACATATATACTTATTTGAATTTGAAGAATAAACGAAACAAGAAGCAGATGGTGTTGAGGAAATAAACATTAATTTATTTTTCTTATCGCAGAGCTTTAAATGGCAAGAGCATCTAAGCTGGCAGAGGAAGGTAAATGAGGCAAAGGCAAGTGCAGCAGCTCTAAAATCCAGTTTGGATGAACTACATCAAGAGAGGAAGCATCGACAGAGCAAATGGAAGACATTCTTCAGAAGATCTCATTTAGAAGAGGTAGAAGTGGTTAAGAATAACATATATGACAAGGGCTTTCTCCACAACATATGGGAGGTTGTCACTCCCTTGTCATCAAGACGGTCATTTTTGGTAAATAAATCAAAAACGCGTTAAGGTGTGCCGCCTACCTGTCTGTATCTTGATCTTTTTGCCTTTTGCCAATGCTTCAACAAACTATAATCTGAACCCAAAGCTTAACACCAGGTTTAGTGCAGTTAGTTACTCGGTGCATTGTATTTTCATTTGTATGCTCGGTGACGATTGTTTGTGGGGACATGCGAGATTGCTGCTGGACTGACTCGGGTTGAGCAGATAAGAAATGAGCTATTTTTGCAACAGTTAATATGAGTACTGTAGTAGGGAACCTCAATTTAGATGTAAAGTTGCTTGGATGTACTTAAAGATGTACTCATACAATGTTTGTAATTCATTTTGTTGTTACAGCTGACAATTGTACACGAAAAAGAAGAAATATCGACAGAAATTAGCTATGAATTACTGTTTCATCAACAAATTTGTGTTTTTTCGTTGCTAAATTAATATTTATTAATAATTTTAATTTTTTTTTTCATTTGAACGACATAAAATAGATATTCATCGCTAATATTTCTAATGAGCTTTTAATATTTGGTCAATAATATTAACGTTTGCAATTAAATGGATGATATCGCTAAATTTTGTTATAAAAATTAGTAATATTTTTCACTAAAATAATTATTTTTAAAAAAATACTAATCATAAATGAGTACTCATTTTATCGCAAATATTAGCGACAAATCCAAATACTTCATTGTTAATTTTTAAATTTGTGATTAATTTAAATTTCATGGTTAAATTTTGCTAATAATTTTGGCTAAAATTTGTGTGTTTCTGAAGACACGTACCCTTAAATCCTACGTTTTTCGAAAGTTGTATCTTTTAGTATTAAATGTTATAAACTTATATTCTTCATTTTTTGAGAAAAAAATTAAATTTTTTTAATCAAATATTTACATTATTCATATTTTCGATTGACATTTTTTAATGAAAAATTATATTCTTATTAACTAAAGTGTATCTAAATGTTATACTTTTATACACATTAATCACCCGAAAATACAAGAGACCAACTCAATAATTTTTTATACGATCGCAAAAATAAATAAAATAAAAAGACAAATTCTCTTGTGAGACATTATATATGTGAGACGGTTTGGGAGACGTGTTAAAGTATGTCTATTATATAGATAAAGTATGCTTAATAGTTGTTAAAGTATGTTTTCTAAATATGATAAATGATGAATTAAAATATGACTAGCTTTTTGTATGAACAATACGTTAACAATTAATTTGAAATGAGAATCATATGATCAAATGCGTCTTATAATTTATTTATATGCATGATGCAATAGTCCACTTACTTTATACTGTAGATAATACGTTGTTCGACAACATGCGGAAGATCATATTATCGATTTCCTTATAAAGTATAAACAGATGCTCACAACCGAGATAGATGGGGACTCTCTATCGGGATGGTTGTAGTGTGGTTTGGTATTAGCTTGTCTTGACTATAGAATCACATTAGTGCACTTTGTGTGTATTGAGCAGGACCGCTTGAGATCGGTCGACTTATACTGACTTATAGGAGAACTTGATCTCAGTTATTATGTATGTTCGTGTTCTTAATCCCTATGCAATAACCTCGATACGTAGGGCAGTATGTATTTCTTTGATTTATCATGGGTGAGATTTACATGTAACTAAATCAACAAACTCGATGAGTTGGGAAGTAGTGTTGTTTCTATGGTGTGCTGTTGATTGTAGAATGAATTCGTGTCCGTCATAGGTTGATGATGTCCCCTTGAGGAGCTCATAAGGATTATCATGTAAACCCTGCAGGTGGATTTATTCCGGCATGATAATGAGGTTGAGTGGTACTACTCTTGGATGAGATATTAATTAATGGAGTTATCAGTAACTTAATTAATTAATGGACATTGTATATCTTAAACATAGGGAGACTAACGGGCTCATAATAAGAAGGAGCCCATAACGTAATTATGGGATTAGAACGGTAGTGCAGTAATAATATTTTATTGGAATATATTATTATTATTGGACTTAAGTATAAGCTCTAAGCTTAGATACTTAAGCCCAATGGAGGCCCAACTCTAATTTCTCCTCCAGGTCCCTGCTGTAGCCCATATATATATAAGTCATCTCAACTGTTCTAAACCTAATTCTCTGCGCCTAACATACGTGAGATAGAGAGTGAACAGCAGAATGAGCAGATCTCAAGGATCGTCGCCCACACGACGTCGAGATTGGACTTGGGAATACAGCAGAAGACTGGAAGGTTGTTTGCTGCTGCTATCCGCCACTTTCTATGATTTTTATAAAATTTTACAGACTTCAGAATTGAATGTGTGATATACTGATGGAAAGCCGCCGAAGAGAGGTTCGATTTTCCGCTTAGATCACTCAAATCGGAGATCAGATGAGGAAGTTATGGCCATTCTCGTGATGCTACGCAGGCTGCCGGCTAGAATCAACATTCTTCAACATACCCTGGTGAAAGTTAATATGTTTCATGTTTTCATGCTTCCACTATATGTTAGAAACATATGAATTCCTAACGGGTTATGTTAACCAAACCTCGAAAGCCAACAATTGGTATCAGAGCTTCAGTTAAGTGGTGAAGCATGAAATGTTAGGCTAGGGTTTATGTATGTGTACATGAATTAGGGTTTAGAATTAAGTTTCTTATTGGATACTCTAATTGTACACGATGGCACACACATCGGCGGTTCGTGGTACGGCTGGCTCACGGCGGTATGAGGCCGGGAAGGATTGTCCGATGGCACTTCGTGTCGGAATTTGAAGACTGAAACCCTAGGCGTGACAATGGATGTCTTGCGGCGCAATTTGCTTGGAGGCTGCGCTTCGATGGCGGCACGATGGTGGATTGCGGCTGGCTTGCGGGAAAGGCTGGACATGGCAGAAGATTCGCGGCTTGACTGTGATGCGTGGCGCGATCGTTGGTGGTGAGCGGCACGGGTGTTTAGTTGGTGATGAATCAATTGGAAATACTTGGAAGAGAAATTGAAGGGAAAACCTAGGTCAATTTATTGTTCATTGTTTGCCTAAATGTTTTTTGCAAGTTCCACCTGAATTACAAAGAGGTTGTATATGGTGGGGAATTTCTGACAAAACATGTGGCAAAGGAAATCCATTTTCATCGAGATGTGAACAAAGTTAGTATCTCATTCACTAGTTGTTGAAGCATGAATACTGATGGCATCTACTGACACGTTGTGTGTAGATACCGGAATCACTAAAAACGTATAACTTAGTGATGATGAGATTATTATGGACATGGGTAATACTACGAGAGTAGTGGCTGTTGCAGTGGGAGTTGTTTATTTATCTTACGATATGAATAGACGTTTGATTATGAGAAATTGTTTTTACGTACGTTTTCATAGAAAGAATTTTATTTCAATTTCTATGCATTTACGGATGGATACTTTATTTTATTTAAATGACATGGTCATAGTAATGAAAGATGAAGCTATAATCTGTTATGGTACGTTATTCACAGTTTGTTCTCTTAAATCATCTTTATTCCACGGATGCAACAAATAGTAATTAATAATGCGTCTTCTGATCCTAAAAAGAGAAAGACTCTTATGGAAATAATTAGATAAATGATGAATTATTTGGATTTACTAAATTCATTTTATGGGTATACCCTAGAAACAGCATGTCGTGTAACGTCTGTCTGTTTGTGGGATATTCTAGAAAAATGAAGGGTGATGATTTATTTAATCCAAAAGATCAAAGGGTGATTGTTAACACAAACACTAGTTTTTTTGGAAAAGGACTATGTATTAAATCATAAACCCATGTATAAGTTGTCCTAAAGGATGTGAGAAGAAAACACAATGTATTAGTACCAATTGTATAAGAGGATATACCATAAGTTAAACTGCAACGTGTGTCACGACTGATACATAATTGCGTGTAGTGCTTTGTCGTAGTGGGAGGGTTGTTCGACAACTTGTAAGATATATATTTTGGGAGAGTCGTGAGACTTAGTCCCTAGTAAACATGGATTGAACCCA
This sequence comes from Pogostemon cablin, assembly GCA_023678885.1. NCBI lineage: Eukaryota > Viridiplantae > Streptophyta > Magnoliopsida > Lamiales > Lamiaceae > Pogostemon > Pogostemon cablin. Next base: position 15,888,213 of record CM042976.1, read on the forward strand.
CAGATACAACGAAGCACAACAAGATCGAAATGCGATATCTTAGCTAGTGCGATGATGTTGAAATAGAATTGATGAATTCTAAATTAAATCTGGGAGCTTGTAAGACCACTAAATGGTGTAAAAGCCATTGGAAGTGGTCATACAAAATAAAAGAGGATCATATGGTAAGGTGAAAACCTTGGAAGCAAAGCTTGTTGCGAAAAAGGTATACTCAGAAAGAAAGGGTTCGATTATGAGATAACCTGTTCGCCGGTAGCTATGCCTAAGTCGATCCGGACTCTTTTACCTGTTGCTACTCATATGGAATATGATGGAATATGAGGGATAGCAAATATATGTCAAGACAACTTTCCTGAAAGGAAGTCTTGAGGAAAACATCTATGTTAAGCAACCAGAGTGATTCATTGCAAAGAGCTAAGAGCATTTTGATATTAAGCTTAAAAGTGTCCATCAATGGACTAAAGCAAGCTTCAAAATTATAGAACATCCGTTTTGATGAAGAAATCCAGTGATATGGATTTTATCAATGCTCGGATATGTTTTGTGTATTGAAAAGAGTGACGGAAATGTGGTGGTATTTTTATACTATACGTAGATGATATATTGCTCATTGGAGACAATGAAAGAATATTGTCAGGCGTATGGGTATGATTAATAAAGCAGTATGAAATGAAGGACTTAAGAAGAGTAAAAATATCCTTTTGATCACGGTAATACGGATCACAAAAAAGGATGTTAGGCTTAGCTCAAGTTTAGCAAAATGATACGATCCATACTCATTTAATATGTGAATTTATCTAAGTGAATGTGTCTTGAGACACAAAAAGAGATAAAAGTGATGAAAGCGGTTCCTTATGCTTCGGCGAATAAGGAAGCTTAATCTAAGGAATGCTATGCATGAGAATGGATAATTGTATTGTCAATTGCATAGACAGTGAGTATCAAGGTAACTCGAAATAAGAATGTTGAACTGTGGTAAGACATATGTTTATGTACCTGAAAAGGACTAGAAATTATATGTAGGCTTACCGGACAGATTCGTTGTTTCTTATAAGTTACGTAGATTTGGATTTTTCAAATCAGATAGGGATGACAGTAAATCCACCTCAAGGTTATGTGTTTAATTTTAGGAAGTAGAGCGAGTGTTATATAAAAATATATTTCGGACTCCGGACTCCATCATAGAAAGATGATATATTGGAGCCTATAAGACAGCCAAAGTATCTATATGACTCTAGAAACTTCATGATGGACTTTAAAGTATTTCTAAGTTTGCCCAAGATTATCACAATTTAAATTAATGATATTGGTGCAGTTGCAAACTTGAAGGAATCACGAGTCCATAAGGCAATTAAACACATGGAGTGCGAGTACCACCTACTACGAGAAATTGTATGATGAGGGGAAGGTTGTTGTCGCCTAGGTTGCATCGGATGATAACTGTCACGCCCCGACCCCAGACAGAACGCGACAACCGCCACGTTAACCATAAATTTCGCAGAATGGGTGCACTCCACTCCACAAAGTTTATAGAAAACGTAAGGCTTGCTATCAAGTACCTGTAGAACTGAACAACTGATAACAACGGGTACAACCCGAGGACATTATCTCATAAAGTATCAACAAGGATTTACAAAGTAACAAAATACAACGGTGTAACTTAGTTTAAAGAAAATATACATGAACGATATAACATCGCGAAGGTACAAAAAGAACATCAAGGGGGTCACCAAATATAAACTATACAATCTCGCCAATGAATCCGTCAATTTACATAAAAGAGAAAGTACCCAAAACACGGATTGGATGACGAGCAAACGATAGGCAAACCTCCAACCAAAATGATATCAACAGCCTGAAAAGGAAATAATGATGGGGGTGAGCAAAACCACTAGCTCAGTGAGGTGATAAGCCAGTCACCCCGACCCTTATACGAAACATGTATTCCCACTCGCGGTTCATAATATAAAATCCAACATTTCGTCTCACAATAACTATTTCTCACTCAGTGTACATATTAATGAAAATAAAAACCTTAGTGCACATTTACGAATAACACAATTAGTTCAAACAACATGTTATCACATAAAAGACGCGTGGGTAGTCAATATCCTCCTCGAACTGAGCTCTCCGTCGAGAGACAGTCCAAGCCCGTCACCGTTACTCTAGATAAAATGCACATTAATATTCTTTCTCAACACGCCAAGTGCTAAAGTTCACAATTCAATATCGACGTGAATACTTGAAATGATCAAACATATAAACATATATGACATGCATGTCCCACATCGGTGACGTTGACTGAGCCTATAATAGACTGATCCATCTAACGATCACCCTCCAGAGTATCAGTATTTGGCAAATGGACAGGTGCCCCGTTAGATCTAACTCACCCGAGTTTGCCAATCACGGGCAACTTGGTTGTCACTCTAACTCACCCGAACCGCGATAATTCGGGCTACTTAATCAATGTCGCTCAAACTCACCCGAACCGTGACCAATTCGGACTAATTAACCTTGGTACCAGGCATACATATGCATGTGCATCATAAGATGAATAACGACTCAAGTTAGAGTCTTAATTGGCACACAAGAATAACCAGAAATCAATTCTCAAATAATTCACAATAAATGCTATCAGATATCGAGCCGGCAAGGCTCTTCAACATAAGTTAAAATCAATAATACTCATAAAATGGCTAACATGACTCTAACCAGAGCAATCGAGCCAATCAGGCTCTTTATCACATAACACAATACTAAATAATTTTCTTATCAATTAACTAAACTAAAATAAATGCACATTTATCGAGGGTCCACACTTCCCACAAGAGAAGGCGTTCCCGAATTATCAACTCACAAGGAAGTGATTAACTCTCTCTGGAATCTGAAGTCGGTCCCTTGCCCTTCGTCGATGGTTCTTTACCTAGAAAGGAGATGAGCAATTAAAGACAAATTAAATATAACTAACTATTAGCGGTAACATCTCTTTCATTGCTAAAAACAAATCCTAATCAAGTTCGAACGAGTCGATATTAAATAAAAATGGTATGTAACTCCTTAACATCAGTTCCCAATCCCACATAACCCGTTTCAATACATTAACTAAACGAAACGACAGAAAATAAGTTTGAATTCGACATAAAAATTCTGAAATTTTCCAGCTAGCGGCAGTTTACGAGAAAAATCATAACTAATTATAGAATAATCGGATTGAGGCATTTCAAGTGGCTACGGAAAGCTAACGAGTTCAGCTACGTACAGAAATTAAGTTTGCAAACTTTTGAGGGCAATAGCTATGTCAAAATCAGTTCGAACAGTCTGTAAATTACCCACATACCAAAAAGAAAAGCCCCACAAAATTACAAAATCATGGAAGAAGGAAGCTTAATTCACACACCACTTACCTCAAAACCACTTAGAAACCACCTAGGATGAGGGTTGTAAGGGAGAATTTGATCAACAAGGTTTTCTCCTCTTCACTCTCTTCTTTCCCCTCTTTTGTTTTTCTTCTCCCGTTCTTCTCTCTCTCTTTTTTTTAACTTTAGCCTTAATAATTATATATCAGGCCATTTAAGTGGGCTGAAACTTTGGGCCACAAAATAAATAAATAAATAAGTTTGGGCTTTCTAAAAAATAATCTAGTTGGGCTAAGATAAGGCTGACCTTTTGGGCCATAAAAATAAATAAATAGATTTTGGGCTTTTAAAATAAATCTAGTTGGGCTAAGTTAGGCCTGGCCTTTTGGGCCATAAAAATAAATAAATAGGTTTTGGGCTTTCTAAAATAAATCTAGTTGAGCTAAGATATTATAATAACCTAGTAAATCCATTTACAAGGACCTTAAAGGGAAAGCTTTTGATGGTAATGTAGTATGAGTGAGAATCAGATGTATGGCAGAAGACATGACAACATAGTCTTTTAGTATAAGTGGGAGATTGTTGGATTGTATACTAAAAGTCTAGCTTTTTTTGTATGAACAATCTTATAACAATTAATTTGAAATGAGAATCATATGATCAAATGATTCCGTCTTATAATTTATTTATATGCACGATGCAATAGTCCACTTACTTTATACTGTAAGATAATATGTTGTGCGACAACACGCGGAAGATCATATTATCGATTTCCTTATAAAATATAAACAGATGCTCACAACCGAGATAGACGGGGACTCTCTATCGGGATGGTTGTAGTGTGGTTTGGTATTAGCTTGTCTTGGCTATAGAATCACATTAGTGCACTTGTGTGTATTGAGCAGGACCGCATGAGATAGTTTGACTTATACTGACTTATAGGAGAACTTGATCTCAGTTACTATGGAAGTTCGTGCTCTTAATCCCTATACAATTACCTCGACACGTAGGGCAATATGTATTTCTTTGATTCATCAATGGGTGAGATTTACATGTAATTAAATCAACAAACTCGATGAGTTGGGAAGTAGTGCTGCCTCTATGGTGTGCTGTTGATTGTAGAAGGAATCCGTATCCGTCATAGGTTGATGATGTCCCCTTGAGGAGCTCATAAGAATTATCATGTAAATCCTGCAGGTGGAATTTATTCCGGCATGATAATGAGGTTGAGTGGTACTACTCTTGGATGAGATATTAATTAATTGAGTTGTCAGTAACTTAAATTAATTAATGGACATTGTATATCTTAAACATAGGGAGACTAACGGGCTCATAATAAGAAGGAGCCCAAAACGTAATTTTGGGATTGGAAAGGCAGTGCAGTAATAATATTTTAGTGGAATATATTATTATTATTGGACTTAAGTATAAGCTTTGGGCTAAGCTTGGATACTTAAGCCCAATGGAGGCTCAACCCAATTTCTCCTCCTGGTCCCTGCTGTAGCCCATGTATATAAGTCACCTCAACTTATCTGGAACCCTAATCTATTTTATTATTCACGTGTGATGAGGGTTGAGAGCAGATTGAGGAGGTCTTGTAGATCGTTGCCCACACGACGTCGAGATCGGACTTGGGACATACAGCAGAAGATCAGAAGGTAGTTTGCTACTGCTGTCCGCAACCTTGCGAAATTTGTATAAAATCGTACAGTGCGCAGAATTTGATGATCAATATATTGACGGAAAGCCGTTGAAGAGAGGATCGTCTGACCACAAAGATCATTTAATTCCGACATCAGAAAAGGAAGTTATAGCCATTCTCGTGGGACTGCACAGTCTGTCAGCGAGAATCCTTCATCTTCTACATACCCTGGTGAACGGTAATCGTTTCTATGATTTATTGCTTCCGCTGATATTAGAAACGTATGGATCCCTAACGGGTCACATTAACCAAACGATCCTAGCCCCAACAGGAAGAGCTTTAGTCAAGGCATCAACTGGATTTTCTGTAGTATTAATCTTCCTTACTACAACTGATCCTTTCTCAATCACATCTCTTATGAAGTATAATCTCACATCAATGTGGTTAGTTCTTTCATGATATCCCTGATTCTTGGATGGATGAAGAGCACTTTGGTTATCACAGTGTACTTTAAACACTTCTTGTTGAATCCCAAATTCTTTCAAAATTCCTATCAACCACATGCTCTCTTTGATTGCTTTTGTTAATGCAACATATTCAGCTTTGGTTGTTGATAATGCTACCACATGTTGATGTGTAGCTTTCCAATTAATAGCATACCAAACATACTGAACACATAACCTGTTAATGACTTCCTCGTGTCAAGGTTTGCAGCATAATCTGCATCAACATACCCCACAATAGCTTGATACCAACCTGTTCTTTTCTGAAATTTCAAACCAACTGATGTTGTTCCTTTAATGTATCTCAAAGCCCATTTTACTGACCCCCAATGCATCATTCCAGGTTTGCTCATAAACCTACTGATCAGACTCATGACATATGCAAGATCTGGCCTACAACACACCATTGAATACATAAGGCTTCCAACTGCACTTGCATATGATATCTTGTCCATTTTTGCTCTTTCTTCATCTGTCTTTGGACTATCTTGTAAAGATAATCTCAATCCTTGTTGTGTATGTACTGTGACAGACTTACACTGATCAATATTATACCTTTTCAGAACTTTGATCAAGTAAGATTCCTGATTCAAACTTAGAGTGCCAGCTGATCTACTCTACTGATCTGCATACCAAGTATTACACTTGCTTCCCCAATATCTTTCATCTCAAACTCTCTTTTTAGAGTTTCTTTTATTGTATTTATTCATGTCATATCTTTACATGCAATCAGAATATCATCTACATACAATAGCAGGTAGATGAAGCTCTCTTCTTCACTTTTAACATAAACACTGTTGTCATGCAAACTCGTTAAAAAACCATTTGATGTTGTATTCATCAAACCTCAAGTACCACTGCCTTGGACTTTGCTTTAGTCCATACAGTGACTTGATCAACTTACATGCCTTGTTGTCTGCTCTATCAACAACAACTCCTTCAGGTACTTGCATGTAAATTACTTCCTCAAGAATTCCATGTAGAAATGCAGTAGTAACATCTATTTGATGTAACTCAAGATTAAACTGAGTTACTATAGCAAGTAAAATCCTGATAGAGAAATGCTTAACAACTGGAGATAATATTTCATTATAATCTACACCTTCCTTTTGTGAAAAACCTCTTGCAAAAAGTGTTGCCTTTTATCTGACTCCACCTTCTTTACTAGTTACTGGTTTCCTTTTGTAAATCCATTTACACCCTACAAACTTCTGACTTTCTGGTTTACCAACAAGTATCCAAGTCTTGTTCATTTTCAAAGAGAGTAATTCTTCTTCCATTGCACTCATCCACTTATCACTTTCCTTACTTGAAATTGCTTCAGAGTATGATCTTGGCTCATTCATTTCAACATCTGTTGCTACAAATAATGCATAGGATACAATGTCAGCTTCTATGTATCTGACATGAGCCCTTATCTGCCTTCTCAATCTGTCCATCACCAATTGATAACTACTTAATGTCCTTCTTGAACTTGGAGTTCCAATCTCATCTACCTGTACTATTCCTAAGGCCTGATTCCTTCTCTGAAGTTGAGTATCTCCTGATTCAGGCTCCACCTCAAGCTCAACTTTACTTGTTTCTGAAAGTATACCAGATGATCTTTCAATTAAGGGCATATTCTTCTCATTAAAGTTGACATCTCTACTAACAATAAACTTGTTAGATTCATAGCACCAGAGCCTATATCCTTTTACTTCTTTTGGATATCCCACAAGTACACATTTGATAGCTCTAGGATCTAACTTATCTTGTTTTAGATGTGCATATGCTTGACATCCTATTACTATCAAATGACCATAGTTTGGGATCTTTCCAGACCAAAATTCTTCAAGGGTTTTGAATTTAAGTGCTGCTGATGGACACCTATTGATCAAGTAAGTAGTTGTAATGACCAGCTCACCCCAAAATCCTTTTGAAAATCCTCCACTTTACAGCAAACACCTCACCCTTTGAAACAATGTCTGGTTCATTCTCTCAGCAACACCATTTTGCTGTGGAGAACCTGGTACTGTCCTGTGCCTCTTAATACCTTTCTCTTGACAGTAGCTATTGAACTCTTGTGAAACAAACTCTAGTCCATTATTAGTTCTCAAGCACCTTAATCTACATCCAGTATGATTTTCTTTCCCTGTAAGCCAAGTTTTAAAAGCTGTAAATGCTTCATCTTTTGATTTTAGGACCGTCACCCATAGCTTTCTTGAATAATCATCAATGAAAGATATAAAATATCTTCCACCTCCCATAGTTGTTGTCTTTGATGGCCCCCACAGATCAGAGTGTACATATTCCAATTTGGAATTAGTAGTATGCTCTGCTGATCCAAACCTAACTGTTTTTGATTTTCCAAGTATGCATACTTCACACTTATCTAACTTCATGGTTGAACTAATATTCAATAATCCTTGCCTTGCTAGTTCTTGTAACCCCCTTTCACTCACATGAGCAAGCTTTCCATGCCACAGATGAGCATCCTCCTTTTCTTGTGATGCATTTAACTGTCCAGTGATGACAGATCCATCAAGGAAATGGAGATCATTTTTCTTGATTCCTTTGATTACAATTGAGCTTCCTTTTTTGATAGTGAGTAACCCATCCTTCAACCTGCTTTCATACCCTTATGAATCTAACATGCGTAGTGAAATCAAATTTCTTCTCAAACCTGGTACATATCTGACTTTAGTAAGCAATCTAGTTACTCCATCAAACATTTTAAGTTTGACAGAGCCTATACCTTCAATCTTAATGGCATGATCATTACTTAATAGTACAGATCCCTCACTACATGACCTTAGCTCAGTAAACCTGTCAGATGTCATATGAAATGTACATCCTGAATCTAGTAACCATTCATCTGTGACAAATGTGAACTAACGACAATGCTTCCATGAAATCAGAATCAGAATTACCTTGTTCTTCTGTCACTTCATTTGCATGAGACTTTGAATTTCCTCCCTTCTCTGCAATCTTTCTATCCACCATTGTCTTCCATTTGTGACATTTCTTTTTAAAGTGTCCAGGTTTATTGCAATGAAACCAATTTTTATTGTCTTCATCTACTAGAGCACTTTGATTCTTATCTACTTTCTTCTTATCAACACTTGCTTTCTTGTTGTTATTCTTCCACCTATTTTGTTTCTTGGCTATCAATCTTTCACCATTTACTTGAACTTCTAAATTCTTGTGAAGTTCCTTTGCCTTGAGGGCCAGCTGTACTTGATTAAGAGTGATACTCTCATTATTTCCAAACAGCAAAGTATCCCTCAATCCTTCAAATGATGAAGGTAGTGTTGACAGTAAGATTATTGCCTTATGTTTTGTATGCAGTGCAACATCAATGTTTTCTAAATCATCAATTATCCTATTAAATTCATCTAATTGCCCAAGAATCGACTTATCCTCTATAATCTTGATGAATACAGTATCTGCTTCTTATACAGCCTATTAGCAAGACTCTTAACCATGTAAAGTTCTTCTAACCTTTTCCAAATACCTCTAGCTGTAGTTTCTTTGGTAATCTCTCTTAAAGACTTATCTCCTAAACACAGTATGATTGTACTACGAGCTTTGGATTGCTTTTCGTGATCAGCTGCAGTTGCAGCTGCAACTGCATCAACATCCGCTGCTTGATTTGCTGGCAATGGCTTGATTGCATCAGCTAATCCCTGTTAAATGAGGATTACCTCCATCTTCATTCTCCATAAACTGAAATCGGTTTTCTTTGTAAACCTCTCCACGTCGAACTTTGTTGTAACCATGGTGATCTGCCCTTTCTATCAGTCGTCTATCGCTCACTTTCCCATAGACGGCGCCACTTCTTATGAATTGAACGCAAGACACTCTCAATTAACTCTCACAAAATCACACAATTGATTGAAACTCTTGATCACACACACACATACACTTATCTTTGATCTTATGTAAACTTAAAATGAAGAAACACACGAAGGAAGTATAGTGGTTCGACTATGGAAGCCTACGTCCACTCTCAAAGGAAGATGAATCTTATTGATGATTAAGTAGAACTTGTAGAGATGAAAACTTAAACTGATGATCAAACCCTAATCCTTCTTGTTACACCTTATATGGATGATGAACTGCTATGGTGATGTATGAGTTGAATGACTCGATCAGATAACTTCTTGGCCTGCTGGAGTTTTTTAGATGGAATCTAATAACTAACCAACTGATTACAGCTACTCCCTTTCTCCAAAACTGATCACTATCCTACCCTACATGCAACATATGATCTTACGGTTCAAACCTACGCCAACACATCAATCCTCTCTTCTGATCTTTTATGCTGACTTACTCAATCTCTTCTTGAGACGTGTGTATTGCTAGCTCAACCCCATGCAATGTAATCCAACATGCAAGTGTCTATCAATACTAACAAAAAGAAAGACAATGAAACCAAGATCTAAGGTATGGAAACACTTTGAGAAGATATTTGATGAGGAAGGTAACCTTAAACAAGCAAAGTGCAATTATTGTGGAAGTTTATTTAATAGTGATACTAAAGTAAATGGAAATTCAACTCTAAATGCTCATATGAAAAATTGCGGAAGTAATCCACATGTTTAAGAAGCAAAACAAGCACTATTAAATTTGCAACCTAGTGGTGGGATAGAGACTAGTGAAGTGGGCTTACTCGGTACTTGGAAATTTGATCAAGATGCAATTAGAAAAGCTATTGCATATATGATTATAGTTGATGAGTTACCTTTAAAATTCATAGAAGGTGATGGATTTAAAAAAGTTATGAATCAAGCATGTCCTAGGTTTAAAATCCCATCAAGATGGACAGTTTTAAAGATTACTTCATGTTGTATACTGATGAAAGGGCAAATTTGAAGTCTTTTATGAGAAATAATTGTCAAAGAAATATTACCACTGATACTTGGACATCTGTGCAAAGAATTAATTACATGTGCATTACTACTCACTTTATTGACAATGATTGGAATTAGCATAAGAAGATAATTGACTTTGTTACAATTTCTAGTCATAAAGGTGATTACATTGGAAAAGCCATTGAAATTTGTCTACTTGAATGGGGCTTGAATAATGTGTTTACTGTAACTGTGGACAATGCACGTTCAAATGATACCGCACTTGCTTTCTTGAAAAGAAAAATGTCAGGTTGGGAGGATAGTTTGGGTGATTGTAAGTATCTCCATATGCGATGTATAGCACATGTGATTAATTTGGTTGTGTCTGAGGGCTTGAAGGATGTGAATATATCTGTGAAGCATGTGAGAGATGCGGTGAGGTAAATAAGAAGTTCTCCTGCAAGAATTGAGAAATTCGAAGAGTGTGTAGAGTATGAGGGGATTTCTTACAAAAGTTCATTGTGTTTAGATGTGGCCACTAGGTGGAATTCGACTTATTTGATACTAAACACAACTTTAAATTTTGAGAAGGCATTTGAGAGGTATGAGGAACAAGAGTCCAGCTTTGTTTCTGATTTGGAGAAAGATGGTGTTTCAAATGCTTATGATTGGTTAGCTGGAGTACGGTAGATGCAGAGGGAATTTTCGGTGGAGCGGTGAAATGCGTTGACATCGAGATCGATTTGTTAAGAGAATTCCAGATTTGTTGCACCACTTTAATGTTCTTACATTACGTATTTCTGGTTCTTTTTACTTCACTTTCAATACTTGTTTCAGTGAAATAAGTGATTTGTGTTGCATTTTGAATGAAAGGTGCAATAGTGATGATGCTGATGTTAAAAAGTTGGGGGAGTCTATAAAAACCAAGTTTGAGAAATATTGGGGAGATCGGATAAAATGAACAAAATCATTTTTTGGGCAACTATTTTGGATCCTCGTGACAAATTGTATACATGGAGTATTCATTTAGTGAGATGTATGGTGAGGAAAAAGGTAAGAAATTATTCCAAAATGTGAAAAATGAATTGTTGGAATTGTTTCATACATACAAGTCTAAGTATCTTCCAGAGAATGATGTTATAAATGATAATAGCTTCGAAAATTCTTTTTATTTAGTTGTTACCCACTCTCACATTGGTCAAATAGCAAAAAACCCAGCTTCATTATATAAGCAAAAGTTCATAAAGAAAATAGGTGGGACTGGTGAGATAAGAAGAGTGAAATTGAAATTTACTTGAGTGAAGATAACTTGGTGGATGCTGGGAATTTTGATATATTAAAGAGGTGGAAGTTAAATTTGAGAGATTCCCAATTCTTTCAAAAATGGCTTGTGATATTTTTGTTGTTCCCATTTCAACGATGGCATCCAAGTCGGCATTTAGTACCGGGGGTAGGGTACTTGATGCCTGAAAAATGTTGAAGCTTTAATTTGTGCACAAGATTCGTTTTGAAATTCAAAAGCTGAAACTTGCATGGAAGAAATGATCGAAGAACTTTAGAAATTTGAAAAATGTACATTCTTTTATCTTACATTTGTAGATAAAAAACACACTTATGGCTTTTGTATATTTCATTTTTAATTTTATTTTAGTTTTCAGATTTGCCTAAGGTGGTGGGAGTTGGAGAATCTTGAAAGAATGTTGGTTCGTATCCTCTTTCAAAAGAGAAAAATGGTGCATGTGTTCATCTACTAATATTATATATGTTCATCAATTAATAATAAGTATTTTAATTTGTGTTTATGCAAATTTCAGTTCGACTTTCATGATTTTCAAGGAATAATCTTTGATGGGAAACTCACCTAGCCACAGCCTAATCAAGTTCTTGAAAGTTGAAACTTGATAGTTTGAACTACACATTTTTGTGGAAGAAGTGTGTATTGTTCACTATGTTTTTCCTATTTTAATGTTTGTTATGAATTTGGGAAGGAATTCTCTATGGATTTGATTGTATTTTAATCAATGGTACATTAAAACTTGATTGTCATTTTTACTGTTGTTAGAACTGTGAAATATTAAGATTGAATATTATGGACATTTGCTACATTTTTTTTTATATTTTTATAGGTAATTCGGTGTATTCGGTTATAAAACCGAACCGTACCATTTTTTAAAAAAATTCAGTGTTTGGTTTGCAAAATTCGGTCCGGTTCGGTTCGGTTCGATTTTGTACCGATGCACACCCTAAGTACATAATAACAATAAAAATAAACCTTTCTCATCAGCTAATAGAATATATGAAAAAAAATATTTCAAATAAAAAATTTAGCATACGATTCCTAACACTCATGCTACATGTTTGGGTCGAATATCTGGACATAACAATCAAGGCATACTGATCTTTTGATATTAAATTAGTTTAAAATAATAATAAAATAAATAAATAAATAAAGAAAAAAAATAACCTCGGTCACAAAATTTTAAAGAGCACGTAAATGTGCTAACAACAGTGGCCTACTAGAGAATTTCAAAAGAAGGCAATTAAGTTGGGATAAATGGAATCATCCTGGATACTACACACCACAGAGGTTGGTTTAAAATACTCAAATCACATCCTTGTACCGAAAACAATATCTACCCCAATTCCAAAGTATATAGGTGCATGAAATTAATTTACATGAAAATGCAGCAAGAACAGGAACCACCTAAATCTCATCATTTGAATATATAAACAAGAATCAGGATCCAGGGGAAAACGGCTCGCGTAACTAAATAAAGATATTCTCGAACACAATTACAATAAACAATGTAAACATTTGAAGGCAGTTGCCTGAACTTGAAAATGTAGTGGATTGGTAAATAATAAGCCATGATTTCAGTGGCCACTTTTACACAGGGAACATTCAAGATGAGGCAGAGGCAGAGGCAGGATACCGAAAGAAAAGAAGGGGACATGGAATAAAAAGACCCACACCACAACTCGAATGGAACGACTTTACCCACCCTACGACCCACTCAAGTTTTTGTCAGTTTTATCTATCCTCATCACAACAATTGCCAACTTATCTCTTCAATTTGAATTCACATCAGCCCCATAGCGAATTTACCAAGAGTGTTAATCTCCCCTCATTTCTTTATCACACAAGTTAGATGATTTACAGGAATGTATTCATTCAATGAAACCTTTCTTCATCATCAAAGTGCAAACTCTCGATACCTTTTATTGTGGATTCATAATTCTTTATGCTGGAATTATTCCTTCCGGAAGAAGTGTTCTTTGGGTCAGAGGATCGACCAAAGGGTGAGGTTCTTTGCCCGCTGGATATTTTGTTTGCTGTGGCTGGACTAGCCTCGGGGGTACGAGAACGAGTTGGATCGGAATCATTCCCCATGGTGAAAGTTTCACGGCTTCCAGAAACAGCAGGACGTCTCAGTGATCCACTAGACCTTCCAAAGAAGGTGGAGCTCGAGAGCTGCATAATTAAACGAGTTAAGTAGCAATAACATAGGATTTTAAGAATGAATATACATTTATTTTTCCCGATAAACAATTGCATTTATCACAACAGCACATTTAGGTACAAAAATCTAATTACAGTCCTCAAATATATAATAAATAATGTCTGGCCTCAACTTCAGATTCCTTTTTCAGATTTTCCAAGAATTTTAAAAAATAAAAACACAAAAATGTTTTGAAATTGACACAGTTCATACAAAAAGATAAAATAGATAAAATAGCATCAAAACAAAGCTAAGAGCGACTAGATTTACAGCTTACCATTGCATCCTTGCTGGCTGAATCATTTGCAGCCGGACTTTTCTGTCTAGACAAGCCACCAACATTTAGAAGCTGTCCTGATCTTCTTCTAGAAGGATCAGCTGAAGTGCCAACTTGCCTCCCCTCTTCCTCACCTGCAAATAAAGGGGATGCATCTCATAACAATTCACCAAAAACATTTGAATAAAATGAGATAATCCATGTACACACGGGAAAAAGAAAGGAAATCATGAAAACTAAAAACCATACAAATTAAGGACATAAGAAAAGGTGAAAAATCAATATACTGAAAAATACCTGGCAGCCTTTCACCACTTGGAACTGCTGGGGGAAGAGCAGAGCTTGTCCCAGCATTTGCACCCTGAAACAAACATAGAGTCCATAAGATGGGATATTAAGCTATAAATTTTCCAAGTTTAAACACTTACAATAGCCCTGGTAGGAGGAGCTGCCATTTGAGACTGCTGATACTTCAAAATAGTCCAATCAAAAACATAGTCAAATTGGAAACCTACAAGAACAACAACAAATAATAACTGAATACAACCGATACTAAGTCAATGAATTGTAGTACAGAAAGGCCTTTGCTATCAAAACTAGAACAAATATCCAACCTTCACGAATGAAGAGATCACGGAATATTCTCTTAAGATAAGCATAATCTGGTTTATCATCAAAACGAAGTGAACGACAGTAATGAAAATATGATGCGAGCTCAGTTGGGTAACCCCGACACAAGGCCTGCAAAGGATGTAAAGTCAGCATTGTGTCCGCAAAAATCAAGAACGTCCAAAAACACAATTTTCTGACATAACATTACCTCAATAGAAGTTGAAACCTTTTTCTCACTTATTTTCTCATATTTCTGCTTCTTAGTTCCTGCTTTCAGTCCCTGCCAAGGAAGGCTGTACTACTATATGTCAAATCACAAAGCTCAATACAGTATAGTATTAGAAGCTAAAATATGATGAAATAGCTACCTTCCTCTCAAGAAGTACATCAGGACAAATCCAAGAGATTCCAAATCATCTCTCCTGCTTTGTTCTACATTCAATATTAATAACATCACAAAACAAAATCAGCAAAAACAACTAATATGAGTGTAGGGGTCAAATTTTCCAACATTCCATGGCAAACTGAAGACGTACCAATACCCAGGTGAGTATTCATACTAGCATATCGTGCAGTTCCAGTCAAGCTTTTGTTCTCCCTAGATTAAAAGTCAATTTATCAAAATTATATTCACATATATCAACACACAAGGTTCACATTTGAAAGAAGGCACCAAAAGATTCTTTACAGACATCCCATCCATTCACATATATAGTTATAACAGACTGATCCAAATGCTAATGCAAGACAGATTGTAACTTAATGCTACACTTTGAACAATCTGTTCAAGTCTTAACCTAATTGAACCACAGATAGAAATATCACACAGATGGAATACACGCAGAGACTATATATTTCTATTGTTCATAAGAAGATCATCCTCCAGTAAGAACTTGTCTTGTTCTGTTTCCTGCTACTGTGCTGTGTGCTCTTAGTTTTTTGCTTCATCATTTCTCTATTTCCACCTAATATTCTTTTTCAGAAAGAACTGGATGACCATGCTAATGACTATAGAAAGTCACAAACTCATTGCCTCCCAACTACCATTCCTGCATTTAATTGATTAAAGAAAGATGTACAAAAGATCACAAAAACTTTTCGTTAACTTCAAAGAATCGATGCTTCTCATATTCCAGCTAAGCTTAAGCTCCATACATGGAACTTGGAAGATGGGAAGACAAAAAAGTAAGTATAAATCAAATCAAGGAATCAACTATTTATCAAAACAAATCCCACGAACATCATATGTATCCTGAATTTGACCATGAAACATAAAATTAATTTATCTTCTGAATTTGCATATCTGCTGCAGTCAGTTATGTGATGCAGATCTCACCTGTAAGGGATATGTTGATGAGAAGAGCTATCTCTATATTTCTTTGCCAGACCAAAGTCAATGATATAAACCTAGTGATAACATCACAAAAATGTATTGCATCAGCATAAGTTCAGGCATTAACCATACCAAAGAGATGGAGAGAAAAAGACCTGATTGGCACGCCGTCCCAAGCCCATGAGGAAATTATCTGGCTTGATATCTCGATGTAAAAATGATTTTGAATGGACAAATTCAACGCGATTGATCTGACATAACAATTGGACTCAGCTTAAACTTAAAAGATCATGTACAAATTCATGCGGAGATAATTCTTTTCCCTATTGGTTACATCATAGTTTTAAGCTTAAAATATAAAATAATGACCATTTGATCGGCAAGCATGAGAACTGTCTTCAGAGAGAGTTTCCTACTGCAAAAATTGAATAGATCTTCAAGACTAGGTCCAAGCAAGTCCATAACCAGAACATTATAGTCTCCTTCTGCACCAAACCATCTTACATTTGGTATCCCAGCTGCAATTTTGTGCGCAGAATTAGAATCGTGGAAGCAAATTTAAAAAAAAAAATGATCATTAGATAAACAGTGAAGATAATATTCTGATAAGTCATTACTTCCGCCCTGCAAAATTCTGTACAACTTTGACTCATACAGCAACTGAGGATGTTTTGTCTTAATATTTTCCTGAAACATCAAATGTAGAGTTAAAAATGTAGACAGGAATGTCTGCTTATTATCAGAAGATTGAAAGACAAAAAAAAAATTGTAATTTATAGCACAAGTAGCACACTCATTTTCCCTGAACATTTAACAACTGATCTATAAAATGACAAAAACAGCAGTACAATTTAAATAAGCCATTTCAGTAGCTAACTCTTGTCTAAAAGAATTTTCATCAAGTTTAGAATTGATATCATACTATATTTCTAGTATCAAGACCTCATCAGTGTTAAGTCACTCAACTTCTTCAATAAGTTATGATAACTGATTTAACAAGTAGAGTTTCTTTTAGATAATATCATGCATTAATGTATGTAATAGCAAAGAATGAAGCTAACACTTAATTGTTTTGCCAACATTCATTACACCTTTGTTAACTTTACACAATTACACTATAAAATTGATAATGTACATTCACATTAATCACAGTAAGAAACACGACATTGTGTACAAAGAAAAAAACAATGCAACATAAATTGCGTCCCCATAAAGTCTTGCCGTCCACATGATCAACTAGAAAAATAGGAAGATACTGAAAAAAGTCTATGATGTAATTCCAGATACTAGGCCAGGTCCACAAAAAAGAACGACTTGCATAAACAATGGATTATGATTCTAACCATCTATTAACAGGCAAGTTACTGCAAATGAAGATAGATTCTTCTCTAACACTAAGACACACACATTCAATACTACTATCAAACTGAAAGCAGAATTTTGGAAACTATTTTAGCTTCAATATATTATATACTTACAAGTAACTGTGACCACAGATGTTCCCAAAGAGGTATGCTGAAAGTAGATAAACAAAACAAAATATCGAAGGGTACATGAGTGGCACTTGCAAACCCATAAAATTAAACACCCTTGTCAGTAACTAAGGTCTGAAGCTACCTTTTCTTGTGTTCAAACTTAATCTCATAAAGAAAACTGAATAAAGTGGCAGCTCTTAACATACACAAAAAGGGTCTTCTGACCAGCAACTATTTAAATGAAAACTCTTTACACCTAATACGCATGGGTTTCACTAATCATAATTATGACTTGTTCTTAATCGAGTTTAAGTTCTGTATGCTATAAATCCAAGTATCGAACAATTTAAAGTGTTGCCCCAAGAGCATCATAAGAGAAGTTCAGAAAGTAAAAACTTTCTATCACATGTTCAACAATGATTAACACCTAAGAATTCACTGTAGCAATGTAGAAACTATAATCCTATTGAAGGGAAAATGCAAACATCAAAAAAAGAACCGGAAAGACCAGTTTCCAAATGAGAATTAGGCAAGAAATCACTGAGCTCTTAATTAGGAAAAAATAGCTTTTAAAAAAAAAAGTTGCATAGCCATAATCATTTCAGGTGAGTTAACTTAAATCCCATATCTAATATCAAATTAGGATACTCTGAATGTTCTGAACAATTAATAACAAAAATGTGATATTCAATTATTAAGTTTTTTAAATACCAAAAGAAAGGGAAAATGGTTAAGAGCACAGCAAAACAAGAAAAGCTGCCTATTGAACTAAGTAATAATAACACAGAAACCAGTCCTGGCACACATAAACAGATGTCATACCATAAAGTACAGTTCCAAATGACAAACAGGGAAAATCCATTGCAGGACGACAGAGAGGGAGAGAAAGAGTTTAACAGTTGTAGAACACTATAACCTATCCTCCATCAAAATCAAAACTGATTGAATGGAACTCGAACCAAATTGTTATAGTAAAACGGAAGTCAGATTGCTTTAATCATACCACATTAGTTCTTTAAACTAATGTAAAGTGTTCAAGAAACATCCACCTACATTGCACAACCATGCAGTGGAGACTTAAAGGCATCAGCACTACATTGTAAATTAAGTTCAATTTAATGAGAAAGTTCAGGAATCAACCAGTAAATAAAAAACATGCAGTGGGAACTGCAAGGCCTTGGCAGTAAATTACAGATTCAGAACAACAAAAAAACACCAACAAAAAAGAAGAATTCGGAGAGACCCAAAAAAGAGTGTAAGAAAGATCAAAACTCACAAGCTTAATTGCAACTTCCTCATTAGTCTGGATATTAGTCCCTGCTACCCAAAACAAGAACCAACAATCAACACTAAAACAGTGAGAATTACACCAAAAAAAGAAGATAAATTTATCGAAAAAATAAAACTCAGAAAATTACCGAGATAGATCTCTCCAAAGGATCCACTGCCTATCTTCCGACCTAACAGATACTTGTTTCCAACACGGGGCTCCATCGACGAAAACCTAGATATCCTCCTTCTCAGCGCACGAAATTCATCAGCAATCGAAAGCTACAAAAGCAGTATCAAGATCTTGACGGCTGATTAATTGGTTGGATCTAATAAATGGAGTGATTAATGTGATTAATTCCGTCTTTAAACAGGAGAAGGAACACTAGGGTTAGGTTTAAATAGGATGAGTAGAGAGAAGAAAAAGAAAAGAAGAAAAATTCTCGCGCAGTTGCTTTCTTCCCATATATAATTCGTTGTTTTAATTGGAAAAAGTAAATGGCGGTAGAGAGCACGCGCTGGTGTGGCCAAAGGTTCGGATTCCTGCAAAAGAGAATTACTCAACCGATTGAATGAATGGATTTGAGCTCGCGTGCGGGGGCCTCGTCACGTGACGTCCTTTTTATCCAACCTGGCAACTCCCCTCACGTGATTCTATTTTCCACACTCGTTTTGAATATCCTTGGAATATTTTTATTAAAATTATCAAGTTGTAAATAAGAAAAAGGGAAAAGGTTCATATTAACCCCTTTATTAGTTGTGTGAGAAGTTCAAACAAACCCTCTTTATTTTTGAACATCAAAGTAGACATGCACAAATGAATCGAAACCGGCGGTTCGAACCGGGGAATCGTCGGTTTTAACTGGAACCAGAACCGCCGGATCCGGAATCGGAAAAAAAAACCGAAAGCGGCTAAGGAAGGGTCGGTTCCGGTTCCTCATATTTGGGAAAAAAGCCGGCGGTTCCGCTTCGAACCGCCAGTTTTTATTTATTTTTTATTTTTTACGCTTAAAATCCAAAAAAAAATTAAAACCGGAACCAGCGGTTCCGAACCGGTACTGGAATCGTCGGTTCCGGAACCGAAAGCTTCGTACCCCGGTTCGGTTCCGGTTCCCCCTATCTTGGAACCGGAACCGGCGGTTCCGAACCGGGGTGCATGTCTACATCAAAGCCCTTAATTTCTTTTAAAGGATTATATTCACCCTTTATTTATAAATTTATAAATATAATAACAAGAGAGCATTATGTTAAATAAAAGAGATAACGGGGTTAAACGCGGGTCCCATATATGACAAATTGGTGGAATAATTTTCATCTCCTTCTTTTGGCAATTGCAGGTGATAGTACATTGGTGCTGCAACGCCATTAAAACCAATCTCCTCATCTCCTTCAATGAAAAAACAATCTCTTCATATTCATCTGACTTGTTTTGTGAATGCAAACCCGATCCGATCACAAATTTAACCCAGTAATAACTTTCAACTTGATCTTGTCCACTTCATTTATACCAAGCGGTCCAAGCCTCCTTTTGTCCAATCTCTTCTACGCTCTTCTTTTCACAAGTCACCTTCTTAATTTTCACAAAAGTTGGAATTCGTAATTCCCATTCACACTCCCATTAAGTTTCGTCGAAAATTTTGTATCGTTTTCATCAAGAACAACAATGTCTTTTCTCTGAACCGCTCTACTTCTGATTCCAAGAATCTGTACGGTTCAATTTAGGGCTCAAAATTAATGGGTTTTTAGAGAGAAAGCTGAGTCTTCTGGTTGGATTGTGAAGAGAAAGAAAGACACTACTATTGAGAAAAATCATAAAAAAAACTTGCTTAAAACAAAATAAATTCAAAACCCCATTTTATCAAGAGAGAGAATGAGTGGAGAGATCAAATTTTGATGAGGGGGGATACAG
The DNA here is from genome assembly GCA_023678885.1 of Pogostemon cablin. Taxonomy (NCBI): domain Eukaryota; kingdom Viridiplantae; phylum Streptophyta; class Magnoliopsida; order Lamiales; family Lamiaceae; genus Pogostemon; species Pogostemon cablin. The sequence continues at coordinate 15,908,924 of CM042976.1, forward strand.
AGAATGGTAGACTGGGAGTGGTAGAGGAGAATCAAGAATGGAGGCTGGTTTACTATTTTTTTTTCGTTGAATGGGTCCCACATAAATAAATGCTCCCACACTATTAACTCTGTTAACTATTTTGGTCAATGAAATGTCAATTTTGTTTGATTTATAAAAAGTAGAGGGTGGATTTGATCTATTTTAAAAGTTCAAGAATTTGGATGTTAAAAAAATTGTACAAAAGTTTATACGATCCTATGGTGAAATGTATGGGGATTAAGTGACCTTTTGTCCTAAGAAAAAATCAATTGATTGATAGTCAGTGTGCCGAGTTATTTATATTAGGTAAATGAGAGAGAAAGTAAATATTTAGCTAAAAACTTGAGATACAATCAATCGTATTTTTAGGTAAATGAGATATACCGTAAATATTTAGTTAAAAAATAAAATCAATCGTAATTTTAAGTAGTATCATATGTAGAATTGATGAATCAATTGCTTGATTTTATTACAATGAAAGAGTTTAAATAGTTGTATAATCTAATCTAATAAATAAGAAAACGAGATGTATGGAATACAAAGAAATAATCAGAATCCTATGATTCAAAGTGATGATGGTTGATTGGTCTAACTTCCTATATCATCATCGATGTTAATTTTATTTTTTTATTTATAATTTTTTAGTTTGGTTATTTTTTATTTGATTTTAATCTATTTCTTTTCTCATTATATCGGAATATGTTCGTCACAAAATTTGGACAATAAATGATTAAATTTGATAAAATGACTAAAATTTAACAAACAGATCAAAATCAAAAAAGAAAAAGACCAAAATTAAGAATTGCAAATAAAAAAAACTAAAATTAGAATCAATCATACTTAAACAACAAATTTTAATACTTTCCTTTAAAAAAATTTGAAAAAAAATTACGTGAGCCTATTTCACGGGATGATTTTCATTGGACGGATAAGAAGTGATATTATTTGACAATCACTAGCTTGGACCAATCTTATTTTTTGAATTCGTAGGACCGGGTCTTTTTAATGAAATGGTCGGATCCTTAAAATGGGTATGTCCCACCTGCTCTTTCTCTCTCCTCATTTATAACCATATCATGTGCTGTGTTTCCGGTGGACAATACTAACATTCTCGATCTTCTCACTCATCTCCCTCCCCATTATATCAGTGCTTGCTTTCTCTCACTCTCTGATCTTCCCACTCATCTCTCTCTCCATTAATATACCACTCCCTACTCTCTCTCACTATCTCACCCACAATCTTTCTCTCATTTCTTGACCCACACTCACGCTCTTTGCTATTGGAGTTAATTATGGTGGAATTACCAACAACCTCCCATCGATGATCCATCAAAATTCCTTCACCCAACGTGACTCCAGCCTGATGCTAGCCATTTCGAGCGTCCTCACCGTCGTGTTCCATCCCTGGGATGCAACCCGACACGCACCCACCATATCAGTCTGGTAGAGACGGAGGGTGGCGTTCTCGTGGACGAACTCCAACACCTCGGACCACTACTCCCGACGATCGGCGCACCACAGTGCACCTCCATGGAATTGTTCCTGACGGCGACAGTGAAGATGAGAGAGGCGGTGTGAATTTTAATCGTAAAGTAGAAGACGAAGACGAGTGTGAAGGTCCCCTGACACGACCCATCTTACATAACTTATAATTCAAATACTATTTAACATAAAAATTATCATTATAAAACCAACATATATATTTTTTCTCATATAATATATTCATAACTAAAATCATAGTCTAACATACGTCACCAATTTATGACACCACATCAATCCACACAAACTCGTGATAATACTTATTATATTACATATCAAAAACATCAGCGGAAACAAAATAAACCCACAGTCTAGCCCAACAGGTCATTTATGTACATCCACTCAAAACCCTGAAGGAGCTCCACAGCTTGCACAGTCGCATCACAAAACTCATTCATCAACAAGCTCATCTACAATGCATAAACTAGTGAGACAAAAATCTCAGTAAGTAAAAATCATGCATGACAGTGCATGAAAATGCATTTAGTTTTCTATCGCCTATTTCCTAATCTTTCTAGTTGGTCTCTTTTATTTTGAAAATTGTTCATGTTGCGGGATCCCCACGACACACTTATGATATGCACCCCAAATGAGCTTAATAGACACACACAGTGTCGAATCGATTTTTTCGATCCCTGAATAAAGTGCCGGGAATGATTTTTCCGAATCCTGACAGAGTGTTGGGGATGATTTTTTCGAACCCCAAATAAAGTATTGGGAATGATTTTTCCGAATCCTTAATAAAGTGTCTGGAACGATTTTTTCAAACCCTGACAGAGTGCATATATAGTGGCCGCACACACAATTAGTATCTTATTAATTTTAGGAAAAATATTTTTCATGTTTATGCATGGTATGCAACCAGGACAATTAAATATGCATCATAAACCATTTATGATATCAATATCAATGTTTAATCACAATAAAACAACAACTTAACTTCAATTCACACGATCCACTTCTGGAATAATAACTTTACCTCAATCACATAGATCTATTTATAGAATAACCACTTTACCTTGGATCACACGGATCCCTTTTTGAAATAACTGTTGGCGTTTGGATCTTTAGGCTAGCGTGAACTGTTAGAGCTACAAATAATTCTACTGCAGCGGAAGTAAAAGAGCAGAATTATCTTTCACCAGGTTTGATGTAAAGGATGAACAGTGAACGACCTTCCAGTCTTCTGTTGTATTTCTAAGCCTCTCCTTGACGTTGTGTGGGCAACGATCACCAAGGAGAACTCAATCTATAGCTCCTCTCACTCTCACGATTTTTAGATGTGAGTTGTGTATCGTGTGTTTGAACAAGCTGCTGAGGTTTGCTATTTATAGACTACAACATGGACTAGGAGGAGAAATTAGGGTTTGGGCCTCCCATTGGGCTTAAACATCCAAGTTTAGCCCAAAACTTATACTTAAGTCCAATAATAATAAATCATTCCACTAAAGAAATATTATTGCACTACCACCCTAATCTCAAATTACGTTTATGGGCTCCTTCTTATTATGAGCTCGTTAATCTCCTCGTGTTTAAGTTTCAATGCCCATTAATTAATTAAGTTATTGACAACTCCATTAATTAATATATTTACAGAGTAGTACCACTCAACCTTATTATCATGTCGGAATAAATTCACCTGCAGGGTTTACATGATAATCATTATGAGCTCCTCAAGGGGACATCATCAACCAATTCTGTTAGGACACGGATTCCTTCTACAATCAACAACACACCACAGAGACAACACTATCTCCCAATTCACCTAGCATATTGATTTAACTATTAAATCTCACCCATTGATGAATTAAAGAAATAAATACTGGCTTAAGTGTCGAGATTATTGTATAGGGATTAAGAGTATGAACTTCCATAATAACAGAGATCAAGTTCTATTATATAGTCAGTATAAATCAAACGATCTCAATGGTGGTCCTATTCAATACACTGAAAGTGCACTAGTGTAATTTTATAATCAAGACAGGATAATGCCAAATTACACTACAACCATACCGATAGATAGTCCCATTCTATCTCAATTGTGAATATCTGTTTATATTTTATAAGGAGCCGATAATATGATCTTCCGTATGACACCGCACACCACATTATCTACAGTATAAAGAGAATAAATTTTTGCAACAACATTATTGCAAATGTTTGATCACATGATTCTCATTTCAAATATTATCAAAATATTGTTTATACAAAAAGCTAGACTTTTAGTATACAATCCAACAATAACAACTTCATCTCGGATAACACAGATCCTTATAACCAATATTTTCTCAAATCATACAGATATATTTTCAACAGTTTCCAATCACACAGATCTATATAGGACAATGATATTATTTCAAATCACATAAATCTATAACTTGTATTACCAATTAACCCCAAATAATTCATAACGTAATTAAACTAATCACAAATAATTCATGGCATACTCATCACATATTTATCACAAATAATTCACACACAACATATTTAAGCATTGTAGTGGACATCTACTTACCTGGACTCCAAATAGTAATAACACTATAGAGCTCGTAAAGAAATATAGCTAATCTTTTCTTTCTCGATCCGGCTATGCGTATTCCCTCTTACCCTCTTGCTCCTCTCCATTTCCTTCTTTCCCACTCACCCTCCTTTCTCTTTCCTCCCCCTCTATCTCTCTTCTTGCTCTTCTTTTTTTTTAAACAGCTGATGCCATTTTTCTCCATGTTAATGAACATTACCCCAAATGGGTTGGTTAATATTTATAGTGATGATAAGACGGTTTAATCATTGGGGGGGTTGAAACACGTAAATGACTATCAACCACTAATTCTATTAACATGTATTAGGCCACGTAGGTGCTATTATGTTATGTTATGTTATGTTATTTATTATTATTATTATTCATTACGAATATACGTCCAATACTTAATAACTAAGATATAATACATTTATAAATTAATACACATACGTGTACATTTTTTTACCACTATTATTATTACGAGAACACGTTTGATACTTAATAATTAAGAAATAATATATTTACACACATAAGATAATTTAATTATATATTCAAATTAATGCACGTAAATATTTATGCAGACATATATTCACATATTGTCACCATTTTTATCACGAATGTCTCAAATAAAATAAAAAGATAAATAAAACGTAGAAACAATTGTCACATAATTGCCACATTATTATCACATAATTATAAAATGCACATAACACAAATTAAATTATATTGACACATGAGTAGTAAGAAGCCCGGGTATCACATCCTCCTCACCTTATAAAAATTCCGTCCTCGAAATTTACTTACCTGAATAGCTCTGGATATTTAGCCATTATCTCATCCTCTTTTTCCCAAGTGGCCTCCTCAACTAATTGGTTTCTCCATAATACTTTAACTAACTGTATATCTTTATTTATGAGCTTCTTCACTTCTCACCGCAAAATCTCAACTGGCATCTCTTCATAACTCAAATATTCTTTCAACTCAACTTGTTCCTGCGTGAAAACATTAGGCAAATTCGGAACATTCTTCCTTAACACAGACACATGAAACACGTCATGTACTCTTGACACAGATGCTAGTAAGTCTAACATATATGCAACACTGTCAACTCTCTCAATGATAGTGAACGGACCAACATATCTTGGATTAAGCTTCCCTTTCTTTCCAAACCGCATTATCCCCTTCATTGGAGATACTTTCAAGAAAACCTGATCAGCCACTTCAAATTCCAACTCTCTTCTCCGTTTGTCTGCATAATTTTTCTGCCGTTCTTGGGCAACTTTCATCTTCTCTTTGATACGTGTTACATCTTCGGTCATTTCACGAATCAAGTTTGGTCCCAAAAGTTTCCTTTCTCCAACTTTCTCTCAATGTACTGGAGATCTACACTTTCTCCCGTACAATACTTCATATGGAGCCATCACGATAGTAGACTGATAACTGTTGTTGTACGAGAATTCTACCAAAGGCAAAAATTTACTCCACTGACCTTGAAAATCCAACACATATGCTCTGAGCATATCCTCCAAAATCTATATTGTACATCATCTGTCTGTGGATGGAATGCTGTGCTGAAAGATAATTGTGTCCCCAATGCCTTATGTAAAATTTTCCAAAAAGCAGACAAAAATCTTGTGTTCATATCTGACACAATGGTAAGTGGTACTCCATGGAGTCTGACAATCTCTTGAATATAAGTTGTGCATAGCGATCTATAGAATACATAGAATAGATAGGAAGAAAATGAGTTGACTTAGTCAATCTATCCACAATAACCCAAATGGCATATCACCTTTTACTGTCTTTGGTAGTCCAGTAACAAAATACATAGTGATAATCTCCCATTTCCACTCTGGAATAAATAAAGGCTGCAAAGTTCCTGCTGGTCTCTGATACTCAGCTTTTACTTGCTGACAAGTCAAACATTGCTCCACATATTGAGCGACATCTCTCTTCATCCCTGACCACCAATAATGTGACTTTAAATCTCTATACATCTTAGTAGCTCCTGGATGTACAGAGCATGGTAATGAATGAGCTTCTATCATCACTTCCTTCCGAATGTCATCCACTTCAGATAGACATAATCAACCTCTATAACGAATCACGCCATCATCTGTTATTTGGAAGTCAGAAGACTTTCCAGAGCTGATATCATTCCTTATCTTGTCAAACAATTTATCCACCTCTTGTCCCTGTCGAATCTTATCCATCAAAGTTGGTCGAAGTGTCAAAGTTGTCATCTTTGCTTCCAACGATCCTTCCTGAATGATAAAATGCACATAACACAAATTAAATTATATTGGCACATGAGTAGTGAGAAGTCCGGGTATCACATCCCCCTTCCCCGCTTTTGCAAACACGTAATTTTCCAATTTAATTTCAAAATCAAGATCAATTTTGTATTTAATTTCAGAATCAAGATCAACTAAATGAAGAAAAGAGGTGTTGCGAAATTGGTAGGTTTTGCTAAACTTGTTGAGTGGAATGGAAGGCCAACGTAGATTTAATGACAAACTAAGCAGTTGGAGGGAAATGACAAAAGAGCAAGTCTTTTCCCTTTAGTTTACTATCCAACTTTTGCCTTTCTCCTTTTAAGATCTTATCTACCTGCTTTGATATGTGTGAAAGTTTTAAAGCTAACCATGTTCTGACCACTTATTTCAAATTTCAAAAAATATTTTATTTTTATATGTATTTGTTTATTTGTATAAATAAAAATAAAAGGTGTAAGCTCATTGGAATTAATTAAATCACTCTTTGCAATTAATTAGATCACTCTTTAAAATTAATTAAATTGTACGCAATTAATACGTTGTTAGATCACTCTATAAAAATAATTAAGTTACTCTTTGGAATTAATTAGATCACTCTTTGAAATTAATTAAATTGTATGCGATTTATATGTTGTTAGATCACTCTATAAAAATAATTAGGTTACTTTTTAAAATTAATTAGATTACTCTTTAAAATTAAGTAGATTACTCTTTGAAATTTAACACATTTAGTAAATTTAGCAGTAATTCAAGTAAGCAACAAACACATTAATCTATCTCTCATAACCCCAAAGTCACTGCCCCCCACCCCCATACCCCCATCCCCTCTTACAAAAAAAAGCTTTCACGACCCTCTTTCTCTCTCTTCCCGTCTCTCTCACTAAAACACTAGAACACACACTTCTTATAATTTTCCACTCATTTAAAACTAAAACCAAATTGTGGGTTTGTTGTTGTTGGGAGGAGTAGCAAATTGAATGATCTTTTTAGTTTCACATGCAAACTCATACCACCAACTACACTAGGGTTCTTCCTCTTTCTCAACCTCAACATTCATTATTACCATTCAATAATCTTCAGAAATTGTTTATCCTAAAACCCACATTTCAAGAACCCCAATTCCAACCTTCCACCACCTTCACCCCCCACTTGCTATAGAATATTGTCATCAGCTAATTACACGGTCGACTTCTTCTAACTAGGCGGCGGAACCGGGAGGGGCGGCGCCACCAGCGGCAACCCCATTCAAGAAGTCGGTAGCCACCCATCCTCAGAAATCAACCCAGAAAGCTAGTTCATTTTCCGAAATAAGCAGGAGCAAATGCCGTACAGAGGTTTCGAACTCTGGCAGCCACAACCACCGTAGGCGCAGAACTTCCTCAGCGCGGCGGAGGGGATCTGTACACTTCGGCTGGGGGGCTGGGGTTGGGGCCCAACAGGGGAAGTGGGTTCATAAATATTTGGTGAAATTGGATCCTTATAGCAGTAAAAAGAAAGCGTAATTGAAAAAATATTTGGAGAAAAGGTAGAGGTAGGATGATGAGAGAGAAGGAGAAGGGTTCAGTAGCAGGTAATGAGAGAGGAAGATGAGGGTAATTGAATTCTTTTTACTATCAGGATCCAGTTCCACCAAATATATGGTAGGACCGTCATATCCTAATTGCTCTCATAATATCTTATTGAAAGTGATACTCAATTGATGAAAAATAATAATGATGAAATAAATTATTTCATAAATAATTTATAATATAAATAAAAAGCAATAATTTTAAAAAAAATGTGATAATATTATTAACCTAAAGTAATAACCAATTAAAAGAAATACATAAAATAATACCAACTGATTTCATTTCATAACGTGGGATGCCTCATTATTTAAGTTAGTTTAAATACATAAACTATCAAAAAAAATTATTAGAGAAATACTAGTGTGGAGAAAATTACTCTTGTTTATCACAATTTTATGGCTAATGCTACTGTGCACCTGGGTACACCCCAAGATACGGTGCTCCCACTTTTAGAAACATATATAATTACGAATAAAAACATACACAATTATGAATAAAAATTTATACACTTTGTTTGTTAGTTTTTTTAATGAAAAATTGAGCGTAAAAATATACAATTATAAAAAAAACATGTATACACTATTGAATTAAAAGTAATACACATATGGATGATAGTTTTTTTAATGAAAAATTGAGTGTGAAAAAAGTTAAAATTATTAAAAAACATGTATACAATATAGAATAAACAGTTATACACATATGGATGCACCCTTGCACCCGGGTGCACCGAATATCAACTCCAATTTTATTTGTATTTAGTCTCAAGATATTTAAGTTTCTTCCCAAAACTTTTTTCTCTTGTAATTTTAATACCGACGTTAAATGTGCTAAAAAGAATGGTTAATTATTCGGTGGATCCGGGTACACGGTGGACCCTGGTGCACGGTGCACCCACTTTCAGAAACGTAAACGATTATAAATAAAAATGTATACAATTTGTTAGCGATTATTCTGTTAGTTTTTTAATGAAAAACTGAATCTGTAAAAACTATACAATTATTAAGAAATATGTGTGCACTATTGAATAAAAATGTACACATATAAATGAACGTCTACACCCGGGTGCATCAGATGTCAACTAAAAAAAATTGTAGTTCAAGTTATACTACTCATTTCCATTATAAATTGTACAACTTTGTTCTTAAAATTGCTAAGCTATTTTTTGGCAAGCAACATGTGTACAATTCTTTAAGGACATATTTATGAATTTTTGTAATGTGAATTTTTGAGGTCATCTTTTTTCTTTTTCTTTTTTTTTTCTATTCTCTCTATCCCAATATTTATGTTTATTTGTGCAGGTACGAAGATTAAGATTTTTCTTTTAATATATAATGTAAGAAAATGTATGGGTAAGTGATGTAGAGGAAGCGTATAAACACAAGAAGAACAACAATGAATCAAAGTGTGAGTTCCGCTAATACTACATATACTACAGAATAAACATACGAAGGGATAAGCTCTATTTTCTAATCAAAAACTTCTGTCCAGCAAACATTACATAGAACCTTATTTATAACGAGTTTTGATTCCAATCCAAAACGCCTATAAAAAATACTTATTTTAAATTAAAACAATAAACACATTATATTGCTCTAATTAACTAAATCCACGTTATTGGACCTTATCAACTAAAAAGGGGATCATACTTGTCCAGAAATAACATTGCGACTTCATCTCCACCATTCTTATCTCCCTCAGAACGATTCGCCCTCGAATTGAACAAGGCTTCATCCCCAGAAGAGTTATCACTAGCAAATGGCACCAAATGTTTCACGTTGAACACGTCTGAAGTATGAATGTAGCTCGGGAGGTGTAAACGGTATGCATTTGGGTTGATTTTTTTTCACAATCTCCAACGGTCTAATCTCTCTAGAGGCTAACTTGTTGTACTCATGAGCTGGAAATTTTTCTTTAGTGAGCACTGTCCAAACGAAATCTCCAATATCAAAATGCTAATCTCTTCGTCGACGGTCTGCAACATGTTTATAGCTTTTGTTTGCTTCTGTTAAGCGGGCATGAGTAGCTGCGTGAACTTGAAGCAAATCAGCAATCATCTCCTCAGCGTGGTCATGAGCAGGTCATACGAAAGGTAGTGCAAGGGTATCAAGTAGAGCACGAGGAATAATCCCATAAGCCACCCGAAATAGACACAAACCGATGCTACAATTAGAAGCAATATTATGTGAAAATTCAGCATGAGGTAACAAGCTGCCTATGATTTTATGTTATCTCCCACAAGGCAACACAATAAATTCCTCAAGGATCGATTAACAATTTTCGTTTGGCCGTTAGTTTGTAGATGATAAGCGCTACTAAAGTGCAACTCCGTCTGCAACATATGCCATAAAGATCTAAAACAATGACTAAAAAATTGGGTATCTCAATCAGAGACAATAGACAAGGGCAGGCCATTAAGGCGATATACTTCACGGAAAAATAATTGAGCAACATTGGTGGCATCTATTGTACGTTTGCATGGAATAAAATGAGCAATTTTGAAAAAACAATTCACCATTACAAAAATAGAGTCGTTTTCTCATTGTGTACAGGGCAGAATGTAGCACCCTGAGCATAATTTTTTTAAAAAAATCGAAGTACTACTATTAAATCAAAAATATTATCATAGACTTACTTAATAGCTTCGTAAGATATTTTTAAAAGAGAAAGATATTATTTATAAATTTTTGAAAATGATTTTATAATAATTTAATAATGTAATGCTAATAAAAAAATTTAATACATATAAATATGTATGTAAGTGTGTATATATATATATATATATATATATATATATATATATATATATATATATATATATATATATATACTTACTTGTAATATCCCCGTGCGTTGCACGGGTTATTATAATATTATATAATTAATATAAAATATATAGTTAAAGAAAATAGTATAAGATATACTATTACAAACTGAGTGTGATATTTCTTTTTTTTTATATGTGGAACTCTATAGAATGTTAAGTATTGTTCTTTTAGAAAATATCGAATGATATTCTTTTTAAAAGAGTTACATAATTTATTATACACAATAGTATTGTATTATTCATGAGGACTAACTACTTGTTATCAATAAGAGTAGTACTTATTGTAGTAAAGATTAGATAATGAATACCAAGAAATTTATATATAAGTTTGTATACCTGGATGTATATATACATTTGGAATAATATTAAAATACCTGAATAGATAATGTAATACTTATCTTAAAGTTGTGCTTGTTTTTGGTTTAATTGTCTATAACTTTGTGCATTATTATCATACACTTTAATATAATAATTTATACCCTTAATTTTCTCGTAAATAATAATTTTTTAAACATTATTACTCTTCATATTTCAATAGGCACTTTTAATTAAAAAAATATTTGAACACCTTTTGTACTTCGATGCACAAAAGATCAATTATTAAACTTTATATCAAATAAGTAGTATATAAGAAAAATATTAATTAATGTGAAAAAAAACAAAAGATATTTTTCGTTGGTAATCCATTGTTAATAATTCAAACCATTTATATACTTAATGTTTTTTAAAAAAAAGTGCAGATAATTTTATATTTTTTTATTAGAAATATATTTATAACAAAATATATTTTTAATTATAAAAATTAATAAAAAAATTTAACCATATTAATTGGTAATAACAGGTATTCAAATTCCTCTTTGTCATCTATTGTATTTTTAAACATTTTAGCAGCAACCATTTTAGTAGTAACACTGGTGGCCGTCCTGGAGGCGGAAGAGGTAGGGGCATCGCTCCATCATTCCGCCCTCTGCCTGGGGACCTCGGTCGACCCGGGGGAAGGGGAAGATTAGCGTCTCTCTTGTACACCCTTAGCATCGGGGCCTGCAACATCCCTCTTAACCTTCCCTCCTTAAACAACTTCCACAACTCCGTGATAAGATCTCGGCATTGGTCTGTATTGTGCCCATGTGTCAGGTGGTACATGCAATATTTTCGAGGATTGGTGAGCTCCGAGGTCCGAAGGACCGGCCTCGGCATCCGAAGGACTTGTTGATCTTTAACATAGTAAAAGACTTCGGCAATATTCAAGTTGGTTCTGGACTTCAGCTCTTCGTACATTTGTTGTACCTTGGTATCCTCCGTAAATGGTTTAAGGTTGTTGGTGCTTTGTATTCCTTCGTTCCCACTGCGTTCACCCTCTTCTTGCTTGGTTCCACCGAAGTGCTCTGATTGCTTGCCTTCTTTGCCATTTTAGAGACATCTTCCGCTTGGATGTACTCGTTCACCATGAACATGAAAGCCGCGTAGGATATGGGTCCGAGATAGAGATAACTCAGTTGTAGGTAGGTCTTCCCATGAAAGATCTTGACTATCGCGTGAGCAGGGTACTGAGGATGAGCAAGATCTCCGGTTCCTCGGCCTTCTACATCTGTTATGCCTCCTTTAGAAGACAGATGGGGTCCTTCGTGGAACTTCGTTCTCCTCCGGCATATCCCGAGTCGCAGGTCGGCTCCTCCTTTAGTTCTGTGAATGAGATCGGCGAGACTCTGCCCTTCTTGGCCTGTCCCTCATCGGATGGTTTTCGGCCTCCTGATTCCTTCCGGGTCGTGGTTGTGCTCGAGATCCATCCCCCGTCAGCACCTCCGGCGATGGGGGGTTCCTTCTCTCTGGATTTCCTCCATGGTAAGGCTGCCTTTGAGTTCCCGTTTTTGGGCGACGAATGTATTCGCTGCGCCCACCTTCTAGTGGAGTCTTCTTTACACTCTCTCTTTCTTCCACATTCCTCCTCCATATGAAGTTAATAGTCTCTCTAGCATCCCCTCTGTTATGCTCCTTTCTGGCGTCCTTCCTTCTATCAAGGTCCTCCCGTAGATCGCCGTGGACGTTATTTTGCGATCTACGCCGATTGAACCGAGAGAGATTTTACGGCGTGCTCATCGATTACCTTTCGAATTTTCTCGTTCATTTCTTTTGTCTTCCAAATTTGCAACTCCTTCACCTCCCATCTTGATTTTCAGATGCAGGACAAAACTCGAAGATTTTTCTCACGAAAACAAACCCACAATTCGCACAGATAGAGAACAGGGATGGCTAATCATAGCATTTACCACAGACGGCGCCAGATGTTGACGACTGTTCTTGGCTCGTTAATTTCGTGTATGAAGGATTAAGATATTTAATAACGAAACCAAGAACGAACACGATCAAACACAATAAACTATAAACAAAAGGATCACAACCAATAGAAATTCCATTCCACCAAAGAATCCAACCGATTTTATTACTCTCCCCTTCTTAGAACAACAGTCGTTCCTCCCCGTTTCTTACAAGTGTAATGTCTAAAGTGAGTATCAGTGACCTGCCTCTTTCATGTGAGAGAGGCTATTTTATATTATCCAAAAACCCTAAAATCTAACCAATCGCCTTCCGCCATCTGGAAGAAGACAAGTCGCCTTTAATGAGTCCGTCTGGTACGCCGACCATCCACAGGGGAGTCTGGGAGCCGTTTGTTGCACTGCAGGGATTTGCAGGGTGTCCCCATCCTTTGCTGGCTTCCCATTGGTTGTTGGAGTCGGGTGTGCCAGTCAATTGTTGTCTCCTAGTTAGAATTGCTGCTCAAAATACCTTTTCTTCCCGTTAGTGTTGTCTTCTAGCCTGCAGTATTGTTCTCTTTTATTATGGTGTCCGTTCTTTACTGTCCCATCTTCGCTGCCTTCCATGGTCTTCAGATAGGTTGGCTTTCGGTGCTGGAGTGTTCATCCGAGCTCTCGGCTAGGGGAAGGATGAACGCCGAGGTTTCCTGCCGAGGGCATTTCTTGGCTTCGGCCTTGTTAGGCAGGCTCGCCTTTGTTATTTCTTGAGCTGGGTATTCGGGCTGTCGTGATCCCCCTTGGGCTGTCTTGATTCCCCTCTCATTTCTGTCTATCGTTTGGGCCGCCAAGGGATTGGGCCTTCCTCTTCAAGTATAATAGAGGTTATTGGGCTTTTTGGGCCTAACAAGCATGGGATATAATACCCATAACAGGTTGGAAGAAAGCGAAATAGATTAATCGCTCAAAGAAAGCTTGAAAAGAATAATACAAAAGTATTAAGTTAATCGATTTCGTAAACAATTTAGACAGAGCAGTTATGTATTCAAAGTGTAAATTAGTGAAGAGATTAAATGAATATACAGTTTTTGTGAGAGGACAAGAAAAGTGGGAGTTTCTACGAGTATGGGTGTAGATGTCAATCACAATGCTCTAATTGTTGTACTATCTAAATTACATAGCAAAAATGATACAGTACCTCATATGAAGGTTGATTATCATTCTATTATAGAAATGATGGGGATGAAAAGCGATCTTCAAGGAGGTGATCTCTGCATCGCTTTCGTGAAGAAGAAGTGGCACCGCTCTCAGTTTTCATGGATGTTTTTGGTAGCATCGCTAACTGCCATTAGAGAGATGAATAAGATTCAGAAGAGGAGAGGAGAGAGAGCCCGTATTCGGAGGAGATCCCCCGCTCGGCGGAGGCGCCGGAGGAGAACCGCCTCTTGAAGGCGGAGAACCACCGCTGGGCGGCAACAGCGTATCAAGAGATCCTGATGGAGGCGGGGACGACGCCGGCAGGGACGGCAGGCTGGTGCTGGGAGGTGGGAAGGAAGGAGAAGGAGACGGCGTGGATGGCGGAGGAACGGTGGGAACGGGCAGCGGAGGTGGGGAATGATGAAAGAGGCGGGGTAGTGGCTAGAGGAGTGGGGTTTGCTGGTGGAGGAGTGACCACAGCTGAGGCGGCGTGGCGGCGGCAGGCGGCGTGAAGGGCGACAGTGCGGAACCTGGAACCGGTGAAGACATCCCCGAAACGCTTTACAGAAAATTGGGAAATGAAATTTAATTAATTAAGGAATAAAGTGGGTAAAGAGGGCAGAGATTATATATTCAATAAATTTTAATACAAATATATGGGGAGAGAAAATCAGAGAGATTATTTATTAAAAAAAAAATAGTACAATTTGATATATTGGGAGAGAGAATCATAGAGATTATTTATTCAAAAATTTTAATATAATTTGATATATTGGGAGAGAGAATCATCCAAAAATTAAAGATGAGAGAGAAAGAGTTGCGTGGAGAAAAAATATAGATAAGAAAAAAAAAAGTAAAGTTTTCACTAATTTGATTGATCTTGTAAGGTAAATTAATATTTTCAAGTATTAAATAAATTATATTACTTGTATTAGGAGATGTGAAATTTTTAAAAAATAAAATGTATTAAAAAATTATTTTAATGTGCTTTTCTATATTTAGTGTATGAAAATTGTATTAATAAATTTAAAAAAATGTGAAAGAATGAAATTTTCAGTTACAAAATGGAAAATCTTTTAAAATATTATGCTAATTCTTTCAAAATATGTTTGATAATTTTGAAATAAATTCTAGAGTAATAACGTTAAGATACTTAAATTTAAGATAAAAATGTTATTAATTAATTAATTAATGGGACACAATAATAATAATATAGAAGAATAACAAATGCCCAACAAATTATATTGTATTAGTGTGGATACTTAAATTTGAAATAAAAATGTTACTGTATTAATTAATTAATTAATTAATGGCACAACAAATTTAAAAAAATAACAAAGGCCCAACAAATAATATTACATGAGTAGAGAGATATGATATGGATTGCATAGAGCTTTTTAAATTATAGTTGCATATTTTATAATGTTGACATACACCGATACACATCATGAAAGAAAATAATGAGTATTGTATGATTCCTGGTTAAAAATAGTTTTAATTCTTTGTCGTGAAAAATTATGAGTACTCAATATACAATTCTGATCTCTTACATGATTTTAGAGTAGTTTGGGACATATGCAGCAATTTATTAAAAATATTATTATTCCTTATTTATTTCATAAAATATATTATATTAAACCATTTCACAAACTTGATTTAACATAATAAAAATATGAGAAATTGTGGGAAATGACATACCATTTTACAGTTGATTTTGAAAATTAATTACCGACCAATCATAATTATTTTTGAAAATATCACCTTTTGATTTTATTTTCATTTTTTATTATATACATATAATAGTGTGCAAAGCATCACACATGTTTGCTAAAAAAAATAAAACTATGTATTGTAACACATATAATCACAATATTAGTGAAAAAAAAAAGCTGTAATATTATATTTATACTATTATATGAAAACAAAAGTGAATTTTAAAATTCCTAATAAAAAAGTAATATATTATGGAGTATAAAGTTTTTTTTTTTAAGAAAAAACTTCCCCCATCTATCAATAAGGTAATTATTTACTTTTTACCCTCGGGGCATAGCTCAAGTGATAGATGAGAGGGTGGAAAGACCTTCCTACTGAGTTTGGTTGCTGCATGGTGGGGGTCGAATCCTGCCTTTGGCATGGATTTGGCCCCTTGCAAGCATCAGTTAAACAGTGAGCCCTCTCTATAAGCCACTTGAGGCACATCTTGCGATTTACCTCCTCCACTAATCCCCAGACAGGGGCGGTGGGGGTCCCTAATAATGGGGTATACCATTATTTACTTTTTACATATAAATTAATGAGTATTATTATTTTATATAAATTTGATAGTTGTATTAGTGTGAGTAGTGGGTCATGTACGAGGCAAAGAATTGTGTGAGACCGTCTCACGTAAGCCCTTACGTTAGACAGACAGAAAGTGATAATTTTTATAATGAAAAATAATTTTAAATTAATGAAAAGTAATAATGCTATTTCATAAAAAATTTAGAGTATAAGTGAAAAGTGGCAATATCTTATAACAAAAGTAATTACGTTTAATAACAAAAGTGATAACAATTTTAAAAAGTGTAAAATATCTCGCGTGAGATGGTCTCATGCAAGATATACCCATATTATTACCATCATGATGTAAACCACATAATTTTATTTGGAATTATGTTTATATAATATAATATAGGCATAGATCAATGTATATTATGAATTAGTATTATGATGTTCAGATCATTAAATAAATTAATTATAAAACTTTTCAAAAGAAAATAATGTTGGGGAATATGGGGGTGCACCACACAATCCCTTTTCAATATGAATACTGAAAAGTAATAAATAAAATTCAAGAAATGAAGAAACGAGAAAGGTCTTCAAATCCTATCTTTAGATCTGGATCTTCAAACGGAACTGGCGAGGGAACTGGATCTGGATCTTGAATCGAGTCGAGATTGGATCTCTTCCTGCAAGACGTAAAATGCCCAGGTAGTGCTCCGGTTCTTGGCGCAATGCCCCCAAAGGTAAAACGGTTCTTCATTTTCGGCGAAGTAGCACCGCTATCACAGAAACTCCGACGAATTAAAGATGATGAAGAACTGGATCGTCTAGACTATGCACTATGCAAATGTATGCAGAGGTGATCATTTGTGGTGTGTTTAGAATGAATGCAAATGAGCTTACTTATAAGTGCACCATTCCACTCAGCCATAATGGCGGTTGCGTGATTTACGACGTATTAATTTTTTATGGCGTAATTCCCTCTAATCAGCAATTATGACAAATTGCTTGTTGATTGCGTGATTTCCTTTAATCAGCAATTATGGAGGGTTATTGCGTCCAGATTCAATGAACCTACTTCAAGTTCAATAAATCTTTCCATATGAAAGGATTCGTCTTCCGGCTTGATCTGATTTTCGAGGATTTTCCTCCCAAGTGGGACAATAATTTCGTATTAATTTATATTACGCCTCACATAACCTCTCCAGTAGATGAACCAAATTATACTCACCCACTACACTCATTTAATTAGAGATTAATTTAACAATTAACCTTTACTAACCAATCAAATCCAATTAATTTAAATTAATTCCTACAATCCTCCATATGAGTGGAATTTGGTGAACCCACATGAAATGCAGACACACAATCCAGTGCTCGTGAGACATTAATGTATCCAGACAGGTAGCTTGAGACTTTAAACCTTCCATAGTGCAATACTATCGAGTATACCAGTGGCTTAATAGACACAGGGTCTTTGAACTACTCCTCCTTAGCGTATACTGAGACAACAGTGCAAACACATCATTGCCTCTCATCATCCTTGTTCTCACGTTTTGGTCCATTTCGGCCTGGACCCCCTTTAGATTCATAAGTGTTTCTCTTGAAGCGGCCACTCACTTTACACTTACATAGGTGATCTCATATCTTGAGTACCCCGTTATACTCAACCAGTCTTTACTAGGCCTTTTAGGAATCATTAAAAGTCAGAGACTTAACCTCACCACAATACGGGGTTCCATACTTGGTAATATTGCTCTACTAAGGAATGGTAGGTACTAAGTTTTACTTGAACCTCTACAACTTCGTTTTCCCATTGAACCAAGTTCTTGGAATCTCTAGTCATCATGGTTGAGTTTCCACTGTTTTCGTTCTTACTTTGTGGATTTTAATCACATTCCTTCTAACAATTTTATTAATCTTGATTTTCACACATGTGTGAGTGGATCCACTTTCTTTTCTTCAAGATCAATTTATTTGTATTAAACACAACCACTTTTCATTTTAATTCAAATACCTCCACACTTGGAGTATCACACCCATACACGGGTAGCACCCCCACACTTGGAGTGATACCCCTACACTCGGGGTTGCACCCCCCACACTTGAGGATTTTATGTGTTTTATGAATTTTGGATTTTATCCAAACGTCACACAATCTTACATCAACTCACATGACAGTAACATGTCATGAGCAATTTAATTTAAATTAAAGATATTCACATCTTTACTTGCCTTCTCGGCTAACATATTGCCATTTTTTGCTTTATTTTCTTTATTTCTCAAAGAGTTCAACAACTCGATAAGCATTTAATTATCACAATAACATTGCAAAGTGCATTACGTATGCCACTAAGAATGAATTTCTGAACAATAATTTATCCTTATCATCAAATCCATTGATCTCAGATTCAACATCTCGATAGATATTCGTTACGTACGTATCGACTCCCATAAATTATTTCAGGTTTCTCCCCGATGCCAGAACCATGAATGGTCTCGACATCCCCATTGGAGGGATACATCATTTGGGATACAAACCCAACAGGATTCACAGTTACTCTTTGGGAATAAGTCCTAACAAAATACTTATTGACATAGGAGGTTTCACCCACTTTTGGGATTAATGCTCCGTCAATATCCATCATGGTATTCATGTTGTGATTGTAGGTGTAGGGGATACAAATGATTTTACGTCTTGCGATTGTTGGGGAATATGGGGGTGCACCACACAATCCCTTTACAATATGAATACTGAAAATAATAAGAAATGAAGAAACGAGAAATGTCTTCAAATCTTATCTTTAGATCTGGATCTTCAAACGAAACTGGCATGGGAACTGGATCTGGATCTTGAACTGAGTCGAGATTTGATCTCTTTCCGCAAGACGTAAAATGCCCCAGTAGTGCTCTGGTTCTTTGCGCAACGTCCCCAAAGGTAAACCAATTTTTCATTTCCGGTGAAACAGCACCACTATCGCAGGAACTTCGACAAACTAAAGATGATGGGGAACTGGATCGTCTAGACTATGCACTATGCAAATATATGCAAAGGTGCTCGTTTGTGGTGTGTTTAGAATGAATGCAAATGACCCTATTTATAGATGCGTCATTCCACTCAGCCATAATGGTGATTGCGTGATTTACGACGTATTAATTGTCGATGGCATGATTCCCTCTAATCAGCAATTATGACAAATTGATTGTTGATTGCATGATTTTTTCTAATCATCAATTATGGAGGGTTATTGCGTCTAGATTCAATGAACCTTTTTCAAGTTCAACAAATCTTTCCATACGAAAGGATTCATCTTCTGGCTTAATCTGATTTTCGAGGATTTTCCTCCCACGTGGGATAATAATTTCGTATTAATTCTCATTATGTCTCACATAACCTCTCCAGTAGATGAGCCAAATTACACTCACCCACTACACTCATTTAATTGGTGATTAATTTAACAATTAACCTTTACTAACCAATTAAATCCAATTAATTAATTAAATTAATTCCTACAAATAATACACTCCTCTCACAATAATAATTATGTTACATTTCTCTAATATACTTATGAGATTCATACAAAATAATTACTATTATATTTCAATGTGGCTCAAATATAACACTAATACAAATACAATTATCCATTATATATATTAAAAATTTATATCTTTCAACTCACTATGCAGTATGTAACAATAACATTTAAATCCATCTCACATAAGCGTTGTATTACAAAAACCTTTTTCATTTTTATTTATTTATTTATTTTTTATTATTATTATTTATACAATAATTTACGTAATATTTTTCATGCGATTTTTCCCGCATTGTGCTAGTGTATTACTAGTTAATAATAATAGTGTGATAAAAGTAGTACAATAGTAGTAATTATAATATTAGTATATATTTGTATTATCATTTAAGATTAGGTCAGAGGCTTGACCTTCCTTTTAAATCATAAAATGATGATGATGATGACAATTGTTAGATTGTATACTAAAAGTCTAGCTTTTTGTATGAACAATGTTTTATAATTTATTTGAAATGAGAATCATATGATCAAACAATTTGAATGTTATAATTTTTTTATATGTTTGTTTGTGCAAAAGTTCACTTACTTTATACTGTAGATAATATGTTGTGCGACAATGTGGAAGATCATATTATCGGTTTCCTTATAAAATATAAACAGATGCTCACAATAGAGATAGACGGAGACAATCTATCGGATGGTTGTAGTGTGATTTGGTATTAGTTTGTCTTGACTATAAAATCACATTAGTATGCTTTGTGTGTATTGTGCAGGATCGCTTGAGATCGTTCAGCTTATACTGACTATATAGGAGAACTTGATCTCAGTTATTATGAATGTTCGTGCTCTTAATCTCTATACAATAACTTCGACACCTAAGCCAGTATATATCTTTTTGATTCATCAATGGGTGAGATTTATTTATTAAATCAATAAACTCGGTGAGTTGGGAAATAATGTTGTCTCTATGGTGTGATGTCGATTGTAGAAGGAATCAGTGTCCTATTAAATAGGTTGATGATGTCCACTTGAGGAGTTCATAAGGATTATCATGTAAACCCTGCAGGTAGATTTATTCCGGCATGATAACAAGGTTGAGTGGTACTACTCTCGGATGAGATATTAATTAATGGAGTTATCAGTAACTTAATTAATTAATGGACATTGTATATCTTAAACATGGGGAGACTGTTGGGCTCATAATAAGAAGGAGCCCATAACATAATTATGGGATTGGAGCTGATGAGTGTGTAAATTCACGTGTTTTAAGCCTTGATTCTTGTGATAATGATGTATGATTTGATCGTAAGTGAAGATAAATCGAGATATATAGTGAAAAGTCACGAATCAGGTGTGTTTGAGGCCATTTGAGCGGATTTTCGAAGAAAAAAAATGATAGAAGTGATCAGAACCGAAGAAGGGGTGTTGTAAGCACCCGATTCGACCTAATGGGGATGGTTTGACCAGCACCCCTGGTCGAACCAGACGTCAAAAGCTAGGAAAAGTATGGTTTGACCACGATAGTGCGGTTCGACCAGACGTGTTGGTCGAACCATGGTCGAACAAAAAGCATAACTTTTCGTAGGTGGGGTTCAACCCGAAGCTTCTAGTTCGACCAGTCGTTCTAGTCGAACCAGGAGCCTACCAAGTTGTTACGGGCTGGTTTGGCCAGGCCTTAGTTGATTTGACCAAGGGCCTTAGTCAAATCGATGCACAAAAAACTTCTGAATCCGTATTTTTACACCTTCAGTACGTGTTTTATCTCAAAAAGCCAATCCTAGGTCTATAAAGAGAGCTTACAAGTATAAAAGAAAGACCATACGCAACTGAAAAGGGACATTCTCCACTACATTCATTCTAGACAACATCCGAAATCCAACCATCATCCACGAAGCTATGGAGAGAGATTCGTGTGTCGAATCAAGTGAGAACCAAGTGAAGATTCAAGACGGAGAGAGACGCGACGACACCCACATCTAGGGTTTACTTCGCATCTTAATTTATCTTGTAATTTCAAGACTATGGGTCAGATCTATCCAACTATCATGATTGTTCTTTGATCAATCATGGGCTAGAACTGCTTCGGTAGTTCTAGGGTTTATGAAAGTTTTATGAGTTAATTAATCTTCCGTGTGTATACTATGTACAACACTACTTGTGGTTTGTTTTATATAAGACTATACATTTTTAATTCATACTCAGAGTTATTTTGTGCATCATTAATTGTTATGTAGAGTCTAAATAAATATCTTGATTATTGATTGAGTGCGTTCACTGCTGAGCAGGATTCTATTATTCTAAGTGAGGGGACTCCGAAGTCTCATTAAAACTATCTTATATAAATACTTGTTAATTAAATATGATTCGGGTTAATAAGTAGGTCAAAGAGAATAACTTCATAGTACCTATAAAGGGAGATCATATCAGGTTAGATTACTTAGTGCACGGGAAATAATTGATATTGATAGTACCTAGAAAGGGGGTGAATTATATCTCTTGCTCCAAGGATATTCACATGTGTCACACGCTTATTTACTTATGTCTATAGAGTAGATTTGCATGGCTTAGTGATGCGTCCATACTCCACAAGGCAGAGTTAGACATTGATACACGGAAGGAAAGTTAAGGAGTAAAACTGGATGGCCCGAAGGACTACCTATCTTCTCACTTATTCACTTTCATTTTATCTACACTACTTGTTTATTAAATTGCATTTTAATTATTTTTTTATTGGTTACTTAATCATCATAATTTTATTGTCATACTAGTCTAAATAAGTTAGATTATAATAAAATTGATAGTAATACGTCCCTTGGGTTCGATAAATACTTGGTTGCTTATCAAAGTTACAATAGCATCCTTCACACTTAGGGATTAATATTGTGTGTTGAGAAAATGCTCAGCAAGTTCTTGGCACCATTGTCGGGGACGGCGTTAATTATTAGTTTATTATTACTAGTTTAATTAAGACTATATTGTTCTTGTCTTTATTTTCTAACGCTTATTTTTCTTCGGTGTATGTCACTAGATCAAAAGTAGGAGATTTAAAATCTTATAATCTGGAGATTGGAGCATCGTCGAGGATGAAGAAGGGGTAGAAGAAGAATAAGAACGTAGAACCAACTACAACTCTTAATTTAGGAGTTGAAGTTGAAGAGCTGAACTCGCAAACAATTGTAGCTGCAACCGGAGCAAGAGGGGCGAATCCAGATAATCTTGCATCCGTGAAGTCTTTAAGAACAACGGAGGAGGCAATGTGGGGCTGTTAGGAGCAAGAGGGGCCGGAGCTGATTTTGATCTTCACCCTGCTCTGATCAGCATGATTGAAAGGAGTCCCTTCTCTGGGGGAACCTTTAAAGATCCTCAACAACATCTGAATAAGTTCCTTGGTTATGCAAGTACACAAAAGGATGCAGGAACTCATGAAGATGCAAGGAAGATTATCTTGTTTAAGTTCTCGCTTATTGAAAGGGCGAGAGATTGGTACGATACTCTTGATTCTGCATAATGCACTACCTGGGAGCAGTTGAAATTAAAATTATTGGAGCGATACATGCCACCTTCGAAGGTTGTTAAGATGAAACAAGAAATCAATCAATTTGCTATCAGTGGTAATGATAAGTTTCATGAGGCTTGGGACAGATTAAGGACATACTTAGGAAGTGTCCACAACATGGGCTATCTACAGCTCAATACATCATTATTTTCTTTAACGGATTGGACTATGATTCTCGAGTTTTACTAGATGCTTCATCAAATGGAGCGTTGCTTACAAAGTCATCCGTTGAGGCCGAAAAACTCTTTGAGGATATTTTGATGAATTCAGGAGATTGGCCAACTGATCGAGTGAGAGGCACGTATGTTCTTGGAAAAGTAGCAAAGGTTGAGCACACAATGGTTAAGTCAAATAGAGAAGATGAGATCGTCTCTAATTTAGCTAGTATCAACAAGTTACTTGAGTCTCAGCAAAAGCAGATTACTGATATAGCACAGCAAGAACCAACGATATAGCATGATGTTTGCAACGAATGAGCTAGCCAAGAGGAATTGGAAGAGGCGAACTATGCCATGGGTCAAAGTATTCTAGGAACGAGGTTCCAAAATCAAAAAAACCGGAATTATCAAGGAAATTATAATAATCGTGGTCCCTCTGGTAATTATCAACAACCAAGGAGGCCGGAGTTTTCATGGAGTAATCCTAATACAGCAGTACAACCTCCTATTGGTGTTGATCCGTGTGCTGAGGTTGAAGAAGGAAAACCTGGTTTTGAGGATACGGTGAACAGTTACATGGCAAGGAATGATGCAAGAGTGGATCACTTAGAGGCGAAGCTTGAGGCAAATATTGATGCAAATCATGAGGATATATCTAAGCTGATGAAGGACTTGACGTTGTTGATGGGGCAGATGGCCGAGAATGTTAACCAATTGACGTAAACTGTATGGAAGGGTAAGTTCTCATCTCAAAGTATAGCAAACCCAAAGCAGTGCAACGTCATCACATTGAGGTCTGAAACTCAGTATGAAGGACCGATGACGCCTGAAACAAATTTTGAAGCTCCAGCTGGCTGGTTCAACCATAACTAGCATGGTTCGACAAACCCTGTTGGTCGAACCAGCCTGTCCGCGACACTTTATTCTGTCTGAAGCATGGTTCGATCATGACCATCATGGTTCGACCAATCCTATTAGCTGAACCGTGGTCGAACTAGCCTTTCCGTGATACTCTGTTTTGTCTGATGCACAGTTCGACCACGACCTCCATGGTTCAACCAACCCTGTTGGTCGAACCATGTTGGTCAAACCATGGTCGAACCTGCCTGTCTGGGAGAGAAAACATTTTTTGAAGCATGGTTCGACCACTACTCACCTGGTTCGACCACTACTCACCTGGTTCGACCAATACTCATGGTCGAACCATGGTCGAACCGTCTCGTTCGACACTATTTTTTGCACCGAATGCTTTACTTGATGTTGATGCTACTCCAGTATCATCCAAAGCGCAGAATACTGAGCTTTTAGTAGAGAAGAAATGGGAAGAGCAAAGAGATTGAGAGCCAAGAAGGATAAAACGGAGAAGGTTGAACGTGATGAATGGGGGATTCCCAAGACTAAGACCTCCTCCGTTTCCTTTCAAGTTAGTAAAGAAGGGATTGAAAGAAATGTTTAAAAAGTTTTCAGATATCATAAGCAAGATAAGCTTGAGCATTCCTTCTCTGAGGCACTCTTGGAGATGCTATACTATTCTCGCTTTCTAAAAGACATACTTTTGAAGAAGAGAAGCTTGAACATAATTGAAACTGTGAATTTGTCTGAGAACTGCAGCTCGATTATACAGAGGAAGCTGCCAGCTAAGTTAAAAGATCCGGAAAGCTTTACTATTCTATATGAGATTGGAAAGGGGCTGGCACGACGAGCCTTGTGCGATCTTGGGGCAAGCATCAATTTTATGCCATTGTCAATATTTCAAAGGCTTGGTTTAGAAAAATTAACTCCCACAAAGGTTGCTCTACAATTGGCGGATAGGTCTATGACTTTTCCGAAGGGTGTAATTGAAGATGTTCTTGTAAAAGTGGAGAAACTAGTCTTTCCTTGGATTTTCTTGTGCTCGAAATGGAAGATGACAAGGATAATGTTCCTCTCATCTTAGGGAGACCATTCCTTGCTACTACTGGAGCGATGATTGATGTTCAAAAAGGGGAGCTAAGGCTGCGCATGGATAAAGAAGAAATTCTGTTCAACCTTGATAAAACAATGAAGATGCCAATGGAGATGCAGTGTCACAACATTGATGTGGTGGAGGAGAAGAAAGATATGTCTTTGTTCCTTTCAAAGGATCCATTGGAGACATGCTTAGCGGAGTCTCTTACTTTTCCCACCACAGAGCTAGATGAGCTCTCCAATGAGGTATGTATTGAATTTCTTGAAATTCTACTTGCTTTGGGTGATGACAGGTATGAATCACAAAGGACCAAGTTTGAAGAGGCGAAGTGGACTAGGAAATACTTACCATTAGATAGAGAAAGCACAATAAAAGAAGAGAAGAAAGAGAAGTTGAAACCACTACTGGAGCACTTGAAGTATGCTTATCTAGGTGACAATGAAACATTAGGAAATATAAGTCTGCAATTGGTTGGTCTCTTGATGATTTGAAAGGTATTAGTCCATCATATTGTATGCATAAGATAAGATTGTTAGATGAAGCTAAGAGTAGCATTCAGAATCAGCGGAGGGTAAATACTGCTATTCAAGAAGTTATTAGGAAGCAAATCCTAACATGGCTAGATGTAGGAATTATATATCCAATTAGTGATAGTCCCCATGTGAGTCCATTGCATGCTGTAGCTAAGAAGGGGTGCATGACTATTGTGAAAGCCGATGATGGCGAGACTCTAGCCACTAAGATTTCTACGGGATGACATGTGTGTACGGACTACATGAAACTGAATGAAAATACATGCAAAGACCACCTCCTTCTTCCTTTCATGGATCAAATGCTTGATCGTCTTGCAGGGTATGATTTTTACTGTTTCTTGCATAGGTACTCGGGGTATAATCAAATCATGATTGCACTCGAAGATCGGGAAAAGACTTTTTTCACTTGCCCTTATGGAACTTTTGCCTTTATAAAGATGCCTTTTGGATTGTGTAATGCACCTGCTACATTTCAGCGATGCATGATGGCCATATTCGATGGGTTGATAGAGAAAATTATGGAGGTATTTATGAATGATTTTTCTATTTTTGGTTCCTCGTTTGATATTTGTTTATCTAACCTATCTACTGTTTTGAACAATTGGAGTGGTGCTTGGACAGATTAATGAGAAGAAGTTCTGCGCCATTTACTATGCGAGTAAGACTTTTAATGCAACATAAAAGAACTACACTGTCATTGAGAAGGAGTTTCTATCCGTTGTGTATTCATTCATAAGTTTTGATAATAATTGGTTGGCATGAAGACCATTGTGTACACGGATCATTCTGCAATCCGATACTTGATGGAGAAGAAGAAAGCGAAGCCAAGGATCATTAGATGGATCCTTCTTTTGCAGGAATTTGATATGGAGATCCGAGATAAGAAAGGTATGGAGAATGTGTTGGCGGATCACCTATCAAGGTTGGAGACAAGAGAGCATTGTGATGATTCATTTGAATACATAGAGGAGATGTTCCCTGATGAGAAGATCATTTCAGTGTTTGCTGAAGGAGCGAAAAGAACTTGTGTAGTAGCTGCCCAAGGAGTAGATCCATGGTATGCAGATTATGTCAATTACATTGTCGTAGGAGAAATTTTAAGAGATCTCAACAGGTATCAACTTGCGAAGTTGATGAGAGTGGAAATTAGCGTGTTTTAGTGTCCAATTGAACACATTTTTGATGAGAATTGTTGTTATATATTAGCACAAATATCTTATATTTGATATATGTGAGAAAAAGATGCGTTTGAGGTGTTTTATTGTGTTTTAGGTGGAAAAAGGTTCAAAAGAGCAAAGTTGGAGAAAAGGTGCAACTTGTGCAATGAATGCTGAAAAACGCATGTCCAACTTGTGCAATTTTTTTTGTTTGTGGAGATCAAAACTGGTGTTGTGATACATGGACAGGAAGCCAAGGAAGAGAGGATCGCGTGAGCGCAAGAATCACTTGAATCGGAGCTCGGATGTGGAAGTTATACGCAAAACGGTGAGACTGCGCAAGATAATTCGACCAAGATATGGGGAATTCGACCTAACCTTCTGGTCAAATCCTGGTTAAATACAACTGCAACGGAGGCAATTCGACCACGACATGTCAATTAGACCAGCTGCTCTGGTCAAATCCAGCACCTGAAGCTCGAATCCAGCGTCTGAAGCTTCCAGTAGGGTGATTCGACCTTCAATTCGACCAAGGGAAGTGAATTCGACCTGGCTTCTTGGTCGAATTGGTCTGCTGAAACTTACCATATCCGTATTTTTACACTCTAAATGTATGTGATCACTCAAAAAGCCAATTCAAGGCCCGGAAGGAGGGTTTACAAGTATAAAAGAAGGGTTTGTGCAGTAGAAGACGGAAGACAATACAATAGAATAGAGATTGGATTGGAAGAGAACCACAACACCATACTACACCCCACACGGGGGGGTCACCCCCCAACCATCATCCACATCATTTCCTCTATCCATTCATCACTTTGAAGATTCGTCTGTGGAATCAAGAGGAGGATTCAAGATGGAGAAGGATGCGATGACTCACAAATCTAGGGTTTATTCGTTTCCTAATTTATCTTGTATTTTTCGGACATCCGTGTAAGATCTATCCAACACCCATGATTGTTCTTCATAACATCATAGGCTAGAGCCTTTTTGTTAGAACTAGGGTTGTGAAGGTTTTACGAATTAATTGAACTTTCGTATGTAAACTTCGTACAATACTACTTGTGGATTTATTTTATATATGATTGTACCTTTTTAATTCATACTCACAGTCGTTTTGTGCATCATTAACTGTTATGTAGAGTCTGAATACATATCTTGGTTATTGATTGAGTGTGTTCACTGCTGAGCAGGATTCCATGTTATGATTCTAAGTGAGGGGACTCCAAAGCTTCATTACAACTATCATATATGAATACTTATTAATTGAATTGGATTCGAGTTATTAAGTAGGATAAAGAGGATAATTTTACAGTACCTATAAAGGGAGATCATATCGGGTTAGAGTACCAATTGGCCAGGGAAATAATTGAAACTGATAGTACCTAGAAAGGGGTTATATCTCTTGCTCCGATGTTATTTACATGTGTTATACGCATGTTTACTTGTGTCTATAGAGTAGATATGCATGGTTTAGTGATGCGTCCATATTCAACAAGGCAGAGTCGGACATCAACACACGGAAGGGAAATTAATGAGTGAAACTGGATTATCCTAGAGCTACCTATTCTCCTACTTGATCCACTTTCGTATTCTTCGAGTGATATTTTATTTAATTTGTTGTTTTACTTAAATATTTACTAGTTTAATAATTAAACCATCAACTTTATTGCCTTCTTCTTAATTAATTTAGAAAATAATTAAATTAATAATACGCCGTCCTTTGGGTTCGATATTCACTTGGTCACTTGCTTAAGTTGCAATTGATATCCTTAATACTTGGGGATTAATTTTGCATGCAAAGAAAACGTGCATCAAGTTCTTGGCGCCGCTGCCGGGGATGACTGTTATTATTGATTTTATTATTTCTATTTTGATTAAGACTTTTATTTGTGATTATTTATTTCTATCTAACCTTGAATTTTTCTGAGGTACTTGTGCACTAGGAAAAGGAAAGGAAAGAAAGGAAGGAATAACACACTGTGCTAAACATGGCCGGAGCAAGGCAGAATCCGGATAATGTTGCCATACGTGAAATTTTCACGAATTATGGAATTGGTAACATGGGGTTGATAGGAGCAAGGGGGAGATGATGATTTCGAGATACATCCCGCTCTTATTAATATGGTAGAGAAGAATCCCTTTTTCGGAGGTTGTTTTGAAGATCCATATCATCATCTCAAAAGATTCCTTGGTTATGCAAACACTCAAAAGAGTGCTAGAGTTAATGATCATGCTAGGCGGATCGCCTTATTCAAGTTCTCTTTGATTGATAGAGCAGAAGCTTGGTATGAGACTCTTGAAGCCACAGACTACACTACATGGGATCAACTGCAGTAGAAGTTCTTGGAGAAATACATGCCACTCTCAAGGATCTTAAGAATGAAGCAAGAGATCACTCAATTTGTAATGAATTAGTGTGAAAAATTTTATGAGGCGTGGGATAAGTTCAAAGACATGGTCAGGAGGTGTCCACAGCATGGAATGTCTAAGTCTGAATACATAAGCATCATCTACTATGGATTGGATTGTGAGTCGCGCATTTTTATTGATGCATCATCAGGAGGAGCGATGTTATCTAAGACTGCACTTGAAGCAGAAAAGTTGTTCAAAAACATCTCTATGAATTCACGTGATTGGCCTACGGAGAGAGACAGAGGATTATATGTAATTGGCAAGGTGGCGCAGGTTGAACATCAAGAGAAGCCGAATAGGGATGATGAGATCGTCTCTAGTTTAGCTAACATCAACAAGCTACTAGAATTCTAGAAATGCAAATTACAAAGTTGACACTAAGGGGGCCTAGTATGAAGCAGCAAGAAGTGAAGAGTGTTGAAGATACCTTTAATCGATACATGGCTGAGAATGATGCAAGGGTTGACCGCATCGAAGCGAGAATGAATGTTGATCATGCATATTTATCTAAGCAGTTGAAGGACCTTACTTCGATTATGGGGCATATGGCCGTGGATGTGAGTCAATTGACACAAAAGTTGGGGATAATGCCATCACATTGAGGTCCGGGACACAGTACGAAGGACCGATGAAGTCGGAATCGAATTCTGAAGCAACAGGAGCCTGATTCGACCCCCATTCGACCAACACTGATGGTCGAACTGTACAGGGGAGGTTGAACACGGCACCTGGGCGACGTCCGGAGGAGTCAGAAGATCAGTTCGACCAAAAACAGGTCAGTTCGACCAAGAGCTCTGGTCGAACTCAGGTCAAACCAGCCTGTCCTCAAGACTCTGATGTCGGGTTTGACCAACCTAGCCAGAGTTCGACCAACCCAGTTGGTCGAACTAAGGTCGAACCAGCCTGTATGCATTGCTCTGTTTTGTCTGAAGCTCAATTCGACCATGATCACTCCAGTTCTACCAACTCTACTGGTCGAACACAGGTCAAACAGCACCATCCCGTGCACTCTGTTTCGTCTGATGCTCGATTCGATCACGATCACTACCGTTTGTCCAACCCAATTAGTCAAACTGTGGTCGAACCAGCCTGTAAGGGAGAGAATGCACATTCAGGTGTGCAGTTCGACCACTATTCAACCAATTCGACCAGCAACCCTGGTCGAACTCAGGTCGAATCATTTTGTTCTGTATCGTTTTCCATGCCGAATGTTTTACATGATATTAATGCTACTCTCATGCCATCCCAAGGACAGAATAATGAGCTTATAGTTTAGAAGAAGTGGGAAAGAACAAAGAGATTGAGAGCCGAGAAGCCTAGACTGCAGATGGATAATGAAGATGTGGTTTTCTCTCTTGATCAAGCAATGAAGATGCCCATGGAAACTCAATCATGCAAGAGCATAGATGTGATTTCTAACTTGTTTAATCTTGATTTTAACAAGTCAGATGATTCTGAATTTGAGTGGAAGATTGACAAGGAGGTGTCTAGACAATCATGGAAGGAAGGAAATGCCAATGATCATATACTTGTTACCAAGAAAGGTGAGGCATTGAGTGTAGACAAGAAGAGGAAAAGAAAGTACTTGAAAGTGAGGATGCGAGAAAGCCATCCTCTGATCCAGTAGTTTAAAAGGTTACATCCGTCGTGACTCTCCGACGTTAAACAAGAGCGCCTGTTGGGGGCTTTCCCTTCCATTATATTACTTTCTTTCTTTAGTGTGATTAAGAAATTTTTATATTTAAGGTGCTTACTAATCGGCAATTACATATATTTTCAAACTTAGTTTTGACTTACGTTTTTACTAAGTTTGGGAGGTGTTATGTTCTTACCTCATTGAAGCAGCAAGAGTATAATCTTTTCTTTGTAATGTTTACTAAGGGAGTTGATTTTTTGCGGTATGTTGAAACTTTAATCGGTTTTGATATGTCGATTTTTTGCAATTTGCCTAGTGTTCAGTGGTGTTTCTAGTGTGTGGAGTCGATTAGATAGCCAATTAAGTCTTTCTTGTAGTTCTCCTACATTATTATTTATGAATCCTGTGATGATGACTGTGTTTGAGCTTTGATAATAGAAAAAGGTAAAAGAGTGGCAAGACGAGTTCTACGCTGAGAGCTCGTGTATACGTTGAAGAAAAATCAAGTTCCCTGGTTTCCTTACTCTAATTTTTATATGTGCTTTTAATTCATGGAGTGAAAGGATTGAGTTTATATTTTTGGTGATCCATGTGAGCTTATATTGTTTAAATCGTGCTTGGAATTCATACGCTCTTGAAATTGATGAAGGAAGTGTACTTAAGTTATATTGTGATATGAAGTTTTATGTGTACTTGAGGGATATTGCTTACCATGAAAAGTGCTCTGTTACTTGTAAAAAACCCATGTGATATTTTGAGCCTCATTGATCATGTACATAATCACATGATATTTCTTTCTGGTGAGTATCATTCTTGTGCGTGTATTCTAGAACTTGCCTCTTGTCTTACTTGAAACTACATGTGTGTTAGATGATGGGAAATGATCTAAGGCCATCCTTGAATTTAATAATCACTTAGCCAAATAATTCCTTACAAAATGATGTTTATCCGTAGTTAGCCCCGTTGAACCTAAAAGCCTTATTTCTTTGGCAACCTACGAAGATAACCACTTTGATATCCTATTTGAGCCTTAAATTCTTATATTTAGTGGAGAATTAAATATTGTCAAAGTGTGTGAAGTTGATTTTGATGGTGTTTTGAAGGAATAAAATATTTGGAGCCGTACAAGTGATTATGAGCTTAAAAATAAGTCGCTTAAGAGTAGTGCCCGAAACTGGTACCCCGAGATGTTAAAGGTAGTGCCCGAAATTGGTACCTCAAGAGAGGAAAAAAAAAGAAAGGAAAGAAAAAGTATGTTGAGCTTGAAGGAAAGGACATAAAAGAAAATTGGAAGAGCATGAAGCTGGATAGCCTTGAAGTGTAAAAATCTGCAGTACAAAAGATCTCTGATTTTAATTCTCTACTAATTGAGTCACTTTATCCATATATTTCCTACCTTAACCAAAGAGCCAACATTACGTCCAAACAAAAGTCGTTTTGGATCCTATTGTTGAATCATACTTTTAGTAGTGGAGAGTTTGAGACATTTGGCAAACTTATGGTTACGTATGCACTTGAATTGAATCTGAGCGTAAACACCTTAACCCATAAGTGTACATCTTTTACACTTGAGTGCGAGTGATATATACTTCCCATGAGAACATGTCAATGGAGCATTTGAATTGGTGGTAATTGTCTTAACTTGTATGCTATGAATTGATTATTACATGTAACGAGAGTTGCATGACTCAAGTTAAAGACAATTGTATTTTGAATAGAGTATTGGTCATAGTCCTTGTTTCCCCGCTAATTTTCATACTCTCTTTCTTTTTATTTTTATTTTGTTGCCTCGGGACGAGCATCGGGTAAGTTTGGGGGATCAAGAACTTGATGCGCGTTTTCTTTGCACGTAAAATTAATCCCCAAGTATTAAGGATATCAATTGCAGCTTAAGCAAGCGACCAAGTGAATATCGAACCCAAAGGACTGTGTAGTATTAATTTAATTATTTTTTAAATTAATTAAGACGAAGGCAATAAAGTTGATGGTTTAATTATTAAACTAGTGAATAATTAAATAAAATAACAAATTAAATAAAATATCACTCGAAGAATACGAAAGTTGATCAAGTAGAAGAATAGGTAGCTCTAGGATAATCCAGTTTCACTCATTAATTTCTCTTCCATGTGTTGATGTCCGACTCTATTTTGTGGAATATGGACGCATCACTAAACTATGGATATCTACTCTATAGACACAAGTAAATATGCATGTAACACGTGTGAATAACCTCGGAGCAAGAGATATAATTTCACCCCCCTTTCTAGGTACTATCAGTGTCAATTATTTCCCTGGCCAATTGGTACTCTAACCCGATATGATCTCCCTTTATAGGTACTATCAAATTATCTTCTTTATCATACTTAATAACCCGAATTCAATTCAATTAATAAGTATTTATATATGATAGTTGTAATGAAGCTTTGGAGTCCCCTCACTTAGAATCATAACATGGAATCCTGCTCAGCAGTGAACACACTCAATCAATAACCAAGATATGTATTCAGACTATATATAACAGTTAATGATGCACAAAACGACTGTGAGTATGAATTAAAAAGGCACAATCATATATAAAATAAATCCACAAGTAGTGTTGTACGGAGTTTACACACGAAAGTTCAATTAATTCATAAAACCTTCACAATCCTAGTTCTACCAAAAAGACTTTAGCCCATGATGTTACGAAGAACAATCATGGGTGTTGGATAGATCTTACCCGGATGTCCGAAAAATACAAGATAAATTAGGAAACGAATAAACCCTAGATTTGGGAGTCGTCGCGTCCTTCTACATCTTGAATCCTTCTCTTGGTTCTCCTCTTGATTCCACAGACGAATCTACAAAGTGATGGATGGATGGAGGAAAGGATGTGGATGATGGTTGGGGGGTGATCCCCCCTTGTGGAGTGTAGTATGGTGTTGTGGTTCTCTTCCAATCCAATCTCTATTCTTTTGTATTGTATTGTCTTCCGTCTTCTACTGCACAAACCCTTCTTTTATACTTGTAAACCCTCTTTCCGGGACTTGAATGGGCTTTTTGAGTGATCACACGCATTGAGAGTGTTAAAATACGGATATGGTAAGTTTCCGCAGACCAATTTGACCAAGAAGTCAGGTCGAATTCACTTCCCTTGGTCGAATTGAAGGTCGAATCACCCTACTGGAAGCCTTAGACGCCGAATTCAAGCTTCAGGTGCTGGATTCGACCAGAGCAGCTGGTCGAATTGACATGTCGTGGTCGAATTTCCTCCGTTGCCATCAGATTTGACCAGGATTAGACCAGAAGGTCAAGTCGAATTCCCCCTGTCTTGGTCGAATTGTCTTGTACAGTCTCACTGTTTCGCATATAACTTCCACATTCGAGTTCTGATTCAGGTGATTCTTGCGCTCACGCGATCCTCTCTTCCTTGGCTTTCTGTACATGTATCACAACACCAATTTCGATCTCCATAAAAACACAGAAAAATTGCACAAGTTGGACGTGCGTTTTTCAGCATTCATTGCACAAGTTGCACCTTTTCTCCAACTGTGCACTTTTGATCCTTTTTCCACTTAAAACACAATAAAACACCTCAAACGTACCTTTTTCCCACATATATCAAATATAAGATACTTGTGTTAGTATATAACAACAATTCTCATCAAAAATGTGTTCAATTGGACACTAAAACACGCTAATTACACTCTCATTAGAAGTTTAAGAGGGATGCTGAGACATTTGTATGGTACGATCTGTTCGTCTACAAGATTTGTACGAATTTTATCGTCCGTAGGTGTGTGCCTGAGATGGAGATGGAGAGAGTCCTTGATTTTTTTCATGCACAACCAACGGGGGGCATTTCGGCGCCCAAAAGACAACAGCTAAGGTACTTCAATATGCTCTTTTTTGGCCTACTTTGTTTAAAGGTTGTGAATCCTACGTAGCGACATACCATAGATGTCATAGGATGGGAAACACAAGTAGAAGAGATTAGATGCCACTTCAGCCGAGCATTGTTGTTGAGATCTTCGATGTAAGGGGGATTGATTTTATGGGGCCGTTTCCCCCATCTAATGGATTCTTTATATCCTTCTAGTGGTATATTATGTTTCTAAGTTGGTGGAAGCCATTCCCACTCGTATGAATGATTCAAAGACAGTGTTGTCTTTCTTGAAGAAACATATCTTTACCCGTTATGGAGACCCTAGAGCACTTGTAAGTGATGGAGGTTCCCACTTTGTCAACAAGCTTCTCGAAAGAGTGCTCAAGGATTATGGTGTTAAGCATAGGGTCACTACACCCTATCATCCTCAAGCTAATGGGCAAGCCGAAGTCTCCAACCGATAAGTGAAGCAAATTTTGGAGAAAGTAGTCAGAACTAATAGGAAGGATTAAGCTATGAAGCTTGATAATGTTTTGTGGGGGTTTCGAACTGCGTACAAGAATGTGCTTGACATGTCCCCCTTATCAAATTATCTATGGGAAGCCGTGCCACTCACCCGTAGAGATTCAGCATAAAGCTTTTTGGGCATTGAGAAGTTTGAACTTGTGTCTTAAGGATCAAAGGAGTTGAGGTTGACTCAAATCAATCAAGTAGACGAGTTCAGATATCAAGTTTATAAGAATTTGGTGATCTACAAGGAATGAATGAAGAAATGGTATGATTCGAAGATCACTTACAAGGAATTCAAGCAAGGTGATGAGGTATTACTCTTTAAATCTCGTTTGAAGCTCTTTGCAAGAAAATTGAAATCGAAATGGACGAGACTGTTCATTATCCATAGAGCCCGCGGAGGGGGGAGTTTTGAGATCATGGACAAAGACAGAGACATCATAGCGGCGAATGGGCATCGATTGAAGCATTACAAGTCGTCGGACGATGCTTGCGTCGTCTTTGAGGATGCCTTGCATTGATTTGATACCGTTGTGACTCTCCGACGTTAAATAAGAGCGCCTGTTGGGGGCTTTCCCTCCTGTTTTATTGTTTTATTTCATTAGTGTGAGTAAGAAATTTTTATATTTGATGTGCTTACTTATCGGAAATTACATCTTCTTGCAAACTTAGTTTTGACTATAGTTTCTACTAAGTTTGGAGGTGTGATGTACTTACTTCATTATAGCACTGAGAGTATAATCTTTTCTTTATAACGTTTGTTAGGGGAGTTGATTTTTTGCGGTATATTAAAACTTTAATCGGTGTTGATGTGTCAATTTTTTTTGTAATTTGCCTAATGTTTAATGGTGTTTTATTTATTGAGTCGTATGCGGATTATATATACATTGATTATTAAATCTTAATGTGATTCTCTAGCTTTAGAATTGCACTGTTTGGTACCTAATGATCGTTTTTGAGCTTGGCGTTTGAAGGGGACGAAGATAATCGATTTTGAAGGATCAGGAGCTGAGTTCGACTAGGGAGGCTGGTCGAACCAAGTAGTTCAAATCGAATCAAAGACCACATAAATTGTTACAGATCAATTCGACCAAGAGGGGTATGATTCGACTAAGAGTTTGAGTCGAACCAGCCACCTGAAAGTTTGCTAAAGGCTGGTTCGACCATGACTTCCTGATTCGACCAGTGATTCGAGTCGAACTAGAGTGCTAAAGTTGTCCACAAGCCTGGTTCGACCACGACGAGGTGGTCCGACCACCTGGTTCGGGTCAAATCGCACAGGTAAGTTGGGTTTTAATTCTGATTTTCACCCCTATTTCGTACATTCTTCACACCACCCTCACTCGAATCCTTTCTGAACCAAAAATAATCTCTTCTAATCTGTGATTTGGGTTCATTCTACTCCGATTAAACCACTTTCCATCCTTTCTATACTCGAATTCTCACGGATTTGGAGTGTTTTAGTGCAAAACTAGGGTTCTTTATTCCAATTTGGGGATTTTTCATAATTTGTTCATAAAAGCCATGGCTGGATCAAAAGGTATGTTCTCTTGACTCTATTACCCTAGGATTGAAGTTCTATTGCTTGATTTTAAGTGGGTAAGTTGATTGAAGTCGTTTTTTATATGGATTCATGTGTAATTTGAATTTTTTTTGTTTGAATCTCATATGAATAAGTGATGGGTCCAATTTTAATTGTTGATTAGTTGTTAGACCTTGATGTTTACGTGAAATTGTTGAGTAATTGAAGTGGTGAAGTGAAGCATGTTGAATTTTAAGTTGAATTGGATAGATGCATGCTTAGGGAAGTGACGTGGTTGTTAAAATTATTTATAGTTTTTATTGAAGAGTTGAATGCGAAGTAGAATTGAAGCATGATGATCTGGAATTGATTATACGTGTTTAACTTGAAGTCTTAAGTAGAGTTTCATGTATAGTTAGTCTTGAACTAAGTTTAGTTTGCTTTTCTTGTATCCGTTTGATATTGAAATATTATTTTGTAGGAAAAGAAAAGGAGACTAAAGTTCGTTATAAGAAAAGACATGATAGACTGCCTCGTGAGGACGAGGTTACTAAGAAATTGAGGCTTAAGGAGAGGCTGCCTAGGGATTTTAAGATTCGAATGGAGAAATGAGAGGAGATAAAGGATCGATGGGGCGATATATCGGATAAGATTGCTTGAACGAGGTACCAGGATGATGGGGCCATGATTACAATGCATATTCGTGATGATATTATGTGGATGTTCGATCAAGTGGGCATCCATCGTTTCATGGAGTTAAAGAGGCCGACGTACTTTCATGTGACTGCGGAGGTTTTGTGTTCAATCACCGTTAAGAAGGGTTCTAGTTCCCTTCCTTACGAGTATTCATTCCATTTGGGAGGCGAGATGCGAACTTGGATAGCTGAGGATTTCAATATGCTATTTGAAACTTCTAGGGGATCTCTAGGCACGAAAATGGGTACTTTAGACCGAATTATTTTTGGATATCTATTTCCGGAGAGGACATGGATTTCAAGATGAAGGTTGATCGTGCTTCGTTGATTTGGAATCCCGTTATTCGATATATGGATAGAGTTTTGAGCAACACATTGTTCGTCTGATCTGAGAAAAGTTGCGTATCTAGGGGAGAGTTGTATGCTCTCTGGTGTATGTTGAATAGAGTGAAGTTCAATGTAGGTTCGTATTTTATTCAGCGACTTACAGATTCAGGAGTTCCACATTTCAGAGATTGGAGGATTGCTTACTCCTGTGGCTGAGTCATACCATATGGATTTCACTAGCATTACACCCATCTCGGAGGATCCGGATCTAGTCACGAGTGCATGTGTCAAAGTTGGATTTACTTATTATTGAGATAGACACTGGCTTTACATGAGGGGTTCTAAACCATTTTCTTTCATGTTTTCATATGATGTGAGGGCTTTAACTATGATTCGGAATGATGAAAATCGATTGATGAACACTTTGGCACATGAAGCGATGTCAACAACGTGCTTGAGGAAAGGAGATTGGAGGTTTGTTTATGATCTATATGCTGCAGAGATGTATCAGAAGATGTAGCGTATTGTAGATCAAGAGCAGCAAAGGCAGCTAGAGCTGCAGCAGCAGCAACCTCATCATAGAGAGCACGAGGAAGAGCATGTTGAGATGCATGAGGAGGCGCCTATCCATCCTGGGATGGATATTGTGCAGCAGCATGAGATGCCACCACTACCATATCCAGCACAACCATAACAGCAGTATTGGGGCGGTCCTGAAGAGTATTACAGGGAGCAATTTAGGTTGATGAATGAGCATTTTACCAACCTGAACAACAATCAGAAAGAGACGAACCGCCAGCTGGGCTTGCTTACCACTAGTTATGTCGCACTCGATATGAGATACAATGCACTGCATGCTAACTACGTGGTGATGGATCAGAGATTAGGGGATCTGAATGATAATTATGAAGCTCTGGATAGGAAGGTGGATACCCTACAAAGAGACTTCGATGATTGGCACAGGGGCAAAGATGATGATGATGAAGATGCTCCAGAGGAGTAGAGGGCGCCAGGTTTTTCATATTATCTGTTTCATCTCATCCCCCTTCTCTTTTTCTCTTTACAGGATGTGTATTTGTAGTGTGAGTGGCATGTACGTATATTGGTATAATGACTTGAGATTAGATTGATGTGTGATACTTGATACTTGAGGTTGGATTGGTTGGGGATACTTGTTTTGATTGATATGTTGGGTTCTTTGCTAAGTATGTTGCATTCGTATTTTGCATGTATTGATTTTGTTGATGAGAAGCATGTATGACTTGTTAAATATGTGGAGTTCATGGTGAAATTGATCTTGATTATATGCTTTTGAGGAGTGCTTATGAATCTATTACCCATGTGAGA
The DNA here is from genome assembly GCA_023678885.1 of Pogostemon cablin. Taxonomy (NCBI): domain Eukaryota; kingdom Viridiplantae; phylum Streptophyta; class Magnoliopsida; order Lamiales; family Lamiaceae; genus Pogostemon; species Pogostemon cablin. The sequence continues at coordinate 15,948,577 of CM042976.1, forward strand.
ATTTGAGCCCTATGAATCATGCTACATCAATGTATGATAGTTTATTCTTGTGAGAATTGTTTATATGACCGTATTTTAGAACTTGGCTTGGAGTCTTGTGTGAGACTTATGATTAATTAGTTATTAGGACATGATCTTAGGCCATTATTGTTTATTTGAGTCATTTAGCTAAATTTTACCTTCCCTTATATTGTATAAATCATTAGAAGCCCTGTTGAGCCTTTAAAAGCTTTTTCTTTGGCAAGCCTTGATAATAAGCCTTATTTATCTTTTACTTGAGTTTTGTTGAATACCCTATTCATTAGTAGAAAGTTGAGGTGAATAAATGCTAGTTTGAATTTGAAGAAAAGGAAGGAAAATTTTTGTTGAGCGATATGAAGAAAAGATAAAAATATGGTTAAATCTTAGGGGTAGTGCCTGAAACCGGTACCACGACTGCTTAGAAGGGTAGTGCCCGAAATTGGTACCCTTGTACCTTGAAGAAAGGAGAAATAAAGATGTTGATGCTAATGTGAAGAAGAAAAAGTTGAATTGCAAAGATCATGAGAACAAGATGGAGAAGATGAAGCTGTTTGTTGAAAAGTAAAATTTCAAGGTAATTATATACTAGAGAATTATTCACTTTATCTATATTTTTCTACCTTTACCAAAGAGCCAACACTACAACCCAAAAGCAAGTCCTTTGTGATCCAAGTAATGAAGTGATTATAAGTTGATTTTTGAGACCCTTGCCAAGCTTATGGTTACGCGGGAATATGAATTGAATTGAGCGTATATACTAACCCATTAAAGTGTACATCTTTTACACTTGAGAGCGAGAGTAAACACTTATCTTGTGAGCTAAACGACTTAGTACTCCAAAGTGCATTATAATTGAGTGATGTTGTGCATGAATGAAATATATGATGCGAGTGATACTTATTTTAAGTTGATAGAATTGCATGTGTAGGTATATATTGTACTTGACTAGATGGACTTGTGAAATTTACACTTACTCTTATGGTTTGATTACGTTGCCTTGGGACGAACAACATGTAAGTTTGGGGATTTGATGAGTGTGTAAATTTATGTGTTTTAAGCATTGATTCTTGTGATAATGACGTATGATTTGATCATAAGTGAAGATAAATTGAGATATATAGTGGAAAGTCACGAATCAGGTATGTTTGAGGCCATTTGAGCGGATTTTCGAAGGAAAATAGGGTAGAAGTGATTGGAACTGGAGAAGGGGTATTGTAGGCACCCGATTCGACCTATTGGGGGTGGTTCGACCAGTACCCCTGGTTGAATGAAGCGCCAGAAGCTGGCAGAAGTATGTTTAGACCACGACAGTGCAGTTCGACCAGACGTGTTGGTCGAACCGTAGTCGAACCAAAAGCATAACTTTTCGCATGTGCGGTTCGACCACGAAGCTTCTTGTTCGACCAGTTGTTCGAGTTGAACCAGGAGCCTGCCAAGTTGTTACAGGCCGATTTGACCAGGCCTTAGTTGATTCGACCAGGACCTTGGTCGAATCGATGCGCGAGAAACTTCCGATCTGTAATTTACACTTTCAGTATGTGTTTTCGTTTAGAAAGTCCATCCTAGGTCCATAAGAAGAGCTTACAAGTATAAAAGAAAGACCCTACGCAGCTGAAAAGGGACATTACCTTCCACCTTCATTCTACACACATCCGAAATCCTACCATCATCCACGGAGCTGTGGAGAGAGATTCGTCTGTCAAATCAAGTGAGAACCAAGTGAAGATTCATGACGGAGAGAGACGCGATGGCGCCCACATCTAGGGTTTACTTCGCATCTTAATTTATCTTGTAATTTTTAAGACTATGGGCAAGATCTATCCAACTACCATGATTGTTCTTCGATCAATCATGGGCTAGAACTGCTTCGGTAGTTTTAGGATTTATGAAGGTTTTATGAGTTAATTGAACTTCCGTGTGTATACTCTGTACAACACTACTTGTGATTTATTTTATATAAGACTATGCATTCGTAATTCATACTCAGAGTTGTTTTGTGCATCATTAATTGTTATGTAGAGTCTGAATACATATCTTGATTATTGATTAAGTGCATTCACTACTGAGCGGGATTCTATGTTATGATTCTAAGTGAGGGGACTCCGAAGTCTCATTAGAACTATCTTATATAAATACTTATTAATTGAATATGATTCGGGTTAATAAGTAGGTCAAAGAGAATAACTTCATAGTACATATATAGGGAGATCGTATCGGGTTAGAGTACTTAGTACATGAGAAATAATTGATATTGATAGTACCTAGAAAGGGGGGTGAATTATATCTCTTGCTGCAAGGACATTCACACGTGTCACACGCTTATTTACTTGTGTCTATAGAGTAGATTTGTATGACTTAGTGATGCGTCTATACTCTACTAGGCAGAGTCGGACATTGATACATGGAATGGAAGTTAAGAAGTAAAATTGGATGGCCCGAAGGACTACCTATCTTCTAACTTATTCACTTTCGTTTTATCTACACTGCTTGTTTATTTAATTGCTATTTTAATTATTTGTTTATTAGTTACGTAATCATCACAATTTTATTGCCATACTAGTCTTAATAAGAGATTATAATAAAATTAATAATAATACGTCCCTTGGGTTCGATAAATACTTGGTCACTTTTCAAAGCTACAATAGCATCCTTCACATTTGGGGATTATATTTTGTGTTGAGAAAATGCTCATCAGGAGTGGCAGTGCAGTAATAATATTTTAATGGACTATATTATTATTATTGCACTTAAGTATAAGTTTGGACTAAACTTGGATACTTAAGACCAATGGAGGCCCGACTCTAATTTCTCCTCCTGGTCCTGTTATAGCCCATATATAAGTCATCTCAACTTCCTGGAACCCTATTCTGATTACCCCTTTTGACATGAAAAAGAGGAAGGAAGCAGATTGAGGAGATCTTGAAGATCGTCGCCCACACGACGTCAAGATTGAACTTGGGAATATAACAGAAGATCAAGATGTTGCTTTCTGTAGTTTTTCTTCTTCAACATACCCTAGTGAAAGGTAATACGTTTCTATCTTATTGCTTCCACTGATTTAGAAACGCATGGAACCCTAACGGTTCACGTTAACCAAACTATCGAACGCTAACAACAACAACAACAATAACAACAACAACAATAACAATAATAATAATAATAATAATAATAATGGTAATAATAGTAGTATAATAGTGATAATAATGATAATATTAATAATTATAATAAGAAATTTGTATTATCATTTTATGATTATGTCAGAGGCTTGGCCTCCTTTTAAATCATAAAATGATATTTATATATGTATAGTACTAATCATATTAATTATTTTTATAATACAAATCTCAATAATAATAATAATAATACTAATAATAGTATTAGTAGAAAGGTTAGTTGGGAGTATTAATATTTATCAAATATGTTGGGGTGAAGAATTATAACCAAACGAATGGTTGTATGTATAGGTAAATTTTCACCTAGAGTAACTTCAGCAGTGTGTGTGATTTCATTCAAAAGATTTTTCAAAGTTCTGCCAAGTTGCATTCTAGGTGTGGAAAAAAATATGCCTATATTCATTTTTTATATTTTATTTATTTTATTTATATATTATTATTATATATTAATATTTTAATATTGTCCCAAATGATTAATTATTTATTCTCCATTTAAATTTGAAATAGTGTGTGTGTGTATATTTTTTTCGGTGCTAGGAGTGTGGTTGAACTTGATGTCTTCATCACTTCTTCCTGTAAATTTTAGAAGCAAAACAAACTTTATTAGTAGTATTATTGAAAATAGTGCAAAATTAATTATAAACGTTAGGGGTATTACATAGACCAAGAACAAAATCCATGCTAACAGCATTCCATGGGTGTGATGGGATAGGCAATGGTCTATACAAACCGGCGTTTGTAGCCATTCCTTTTGATACTTGGCAAACTCGACAACGAGCTACAAATCTTGACATTTCTTTGCAAGTAGATGACCAATAATATCGACGAAGCAATATTTTCACAGAACGATCTCGTCCAACGTGGCCTATATGGTGAACCTTAGAGGTGAGAAGAGCTCGCAAGCTGCAATTTGGAATGCAAAGTTGTACACCACGAAATAAAAATCCCTGAAGTATTGTGTAGATGGGATCACTTTCTTGGGCTAATTTTTGCATGATAGGAGAAAAAAAATCTGTTGCATATAAGTTTTTAAAACATGAAAACCTGGCACCACAATATTCATCTCTGAAAGCAAAGAATGTCGTTTGTTCAATGCATCAGTAACACGGTTTGAAGCCACTGTTTGATGTTTGACCACAAAAGTAAACTGCTGTAAGAATGCAGCCCACTTTGCATGTCTTGATAATAAATTATCTTTGATTATGATCGGATCTTATGGTCTACGTAATCCGTTCAGATTCTATGCACATCTAAGCAGCAGAAAAATAGAAAACTTTACCTTTCACCGAAGACTAGCGGAGAAGTCTGAATCTACAAAAATGACTTCGTGATCTTCTGATGTATTCATATGCCTCGTCTAGACATCGTGTGGGCGACGATCCTCTAGGCGATCTTAATCTGTAATCTCTCTTGAATTTCTCACGTTCGCTATTTTAATCTGATGAGAAATCTGATTTCTCATCTAAAAGTACGAAATAGGTTTGTAATTCATATCCAGAGAATGCTGGGATGTCTTATTTATAGGCTACAGCAGGGACCAGGAAGAAAAATTAGGGTTAGGCCTCCCATTGGGCTTAAACATCCAAATTTAGCCCAAAACTTATATTAAGCCCAATAATAATTAATTCAGTCCACTAAAGAATTATTATTGCACTGCCACCCTAATCCTAAATTACATTATGAGTTCTTTCTTATTATGAGTCTGTTTAACTCCCCATGTTTAAGATATACAATGCCTATTAATTAAATGAGTTACTGACAACTCAATTAATTAATCTCTTATCCAAGAGTAGTACCACTCAACCTTATTATCATGCCAGAATAAATCCACTTGCAGGGTTAACATGATAATCCTTATGAGTTCATCAAGGGGACATCATCAGCCTAATTTATTAGTACACGGATTTCTTCTACAATCAACAACACACCATAGAGACAGTACCATCTCCCAACTCACCGAGCATACTGATTTACAATTAAATATCACCCATTGATGAATTAAACAAATAAATATTGAATTATGTGTCGAGGTTATTATATAGGGATTAAGAGTACGAACATCCATAATAATTGAGGTCTAGTTCTCTTATATAGTCAGTATAAATCAAACAATCTCACGCGGTCCTGCTCAATACACGCAAAGTGCACTAGTATAATTTTATAGTCAAGACAAACTAACACCAAATCACACTACAACCATCCCGATAGATTGTCCCGTCTATCTCGGTTGTGAGCATATGTTCATACTTTATAAGGAGCTAATAATATGATCTTTCGTGCAACGCTGCACACCATATTATCTACAATATAAAGTAAATGGACTATTGCATCGATATATAAATAAATTATAAGATGCAATCGTTTGATCAACGATTCTCATTTCAAATATTGTTAAAACATTGTTCATACTAAAACTAGACTTTTAGTATACAATCCAACAATCTTGAGTTTAAAGATGTTTCAAAGACTCATGATCAGTGTAGAGTACAAATTCCTTATGAAATAAATAGTGTCTCCAATGACGAATTGCTTGCACAAATGGCATAAAACTCTATGTCATAGGTGTTATATCTTGATCGAGCACCCACCACCTTTTCACTAAAATAAGCCATGGGACCTCCACCTTGGCTGAGGATCGCCCCTATCCTAGCTTTCAAAGCGTCACAATGAAGTTCAAAAGGAGTGGAAAATTTTGAGAGTGCTAATAGAGGAGCATTTGTGAGCTTATCTTTAATCAGGTGAAATTGGGCAATCTCAAATAGTAGATATTTTATTATCATCCACTACTATGCCATCGGCTTAAATACGATACCCTAGAAATAAGACAAAATCCTTATTAAATCAACACTTTGAATGAGAAGCAAAGAACTTCTCCTTACGTAATATAAGGAAAATAGTTTTTAAAAGCTCTACATGTTTAGCTTCCATCTTGCTATACACCAATATGTCGTCAAAGTAGGCAACCACAGAAGTCCCAATTAACAGACGAATAGATTGATTCATAATGCGCATGAAAGTGCTCGGAGCATTTGACAATCCAAAAGGCATTACTAACCACTCAAAATGGCCTTCCCGAGTCTTAAATGCAGTTTTCCATTCATCCCCCGGATGAGTCCGAATTTGGTGATAACCAATATGCAAATCAAGCTTGCTAAATATTGTTGCCTCTGATAACTGATCAAGTGAATCATCAAGCCTCGAAATAGGAAAACTGTAGCGAATAGTGATTTTATTGATGGCCCTACTATCAACACACATACGCCACTGTCCATCCTTTTTTGTATTAGTAACGCAGGTAGTGCACAAGGACTCAAGCTCTCACTGATATGACCTTTTCGCAATGAATCCTCAACTTGATGCCTCAACTCTTCATTTTCTGAAGGACTCATGCGATAATGAGGACGCTTTGGTAAAGCATCCCTAAGGATGAGGTATATTTGATGTTGGATATCTCTCAAAGGTGGAAGAGAGAGAGGCAGATCAGCTGGGAACAGATCACTAAATTATTGCAGAAGTGGTTGAACAGCATGTGGGATATCTCCTCCAAATGATACATCTTTTGCTATAATAATGAGGACATGCGAGGAGACTTGCAATTCTCGTTCAAAATCTTTATATAACAATAGAAAAATTGAATTTTTGCAATGAGAGCTTGACCAAGTAGAATCGGGGGCAATAAAGTGAATTTAGCACCCTCAAAAGTGAAACAATATGAATTACAGCGTCCATCGTGCATAACCCCTATGATCAAATTGCCAAGATCACCCTAATAGCAAATGACATGCATCCATTGGAAAACATCACACCAAATGCTATTAGAATAATTAACTCCAATTGAAAATGCTCGGCGATCCATAGATATATTATTTGTATGTTTAAGCCAAGCTAGATTATAAGGTTTAGGATGAGCCCCAACATCAAAACAAGTTTATCAACAATAAGTGAAAAAATTAAATTTTCACGTGAACCTGAATCAATGATGAAGCGACATATCTTCCATTTAATTGTAAAGGTTGATTCGAAAATATTGTTATGTTGGGATGCATCATCTTGTTGCTTTGGTGTGAAACAAGAACGACGAAGAAATTAAACATGTGAAGCTATGGAATTATGATCTGATATTACATTAAACTTCTTAGATGCCAGTTAAGCTATATACATGTAAAATGTTTATTATCTTCAAAGAGGAATTAAATAATAGCAACTTGACAAGTATACCAAGAATGAAAAATCTTGAAAGTTTCAACTCTCTAAAAAGAACAATGACATCAATAATCAAACTCTCAGATGAAAGTGTGTTTAATGTCAAATGACCATTAGGCTCAAAGGATGATTTGGATGCACAAAAACACCAATGTACATGAAATTAAACACAGAATTCAAATTATCAATTCAAATTATCAAATACAAATGAAACTAGAGAAAGGGAAAACGAATGTTAGTAAATCCTAGATCAGGAACATACATATTCCAGTGAACTTTATCACCATAACTATTAAAATTCCAAAATAATCTTAATATTTTTATTCATTAAATAATCTAAATTTATATAAAAAAACTCAATCAAATTCAACTTCAGTATTCAAATAAATATTTTAAAATATAAAATATTGCATCCATAAATTCTAAAAAATACCGTAAATGAGTTCCCGAATCCACTGTGGTGCTGTCCACTGTGGTATTTTTAGATTGTTTAGTTTCCAAGGTAAGTACACATGAAGTGTCTATAGGAAAAAACTAAAAGAAATCACAAGTTTGGTAAGCTTCTTCAACCTTAAATTTGTTAGACCTGAAGGTGGCTAGCAGCATTTTTCCCCTAAGGCATGTGTCATTCATTTATTCTAGGGTTTTCGTCTATACAACCTCTGTATTCATTCATAGAGCTCTAGATATTACTATGTGCATTAAGAAATCAGTCATGAGTGTTTTGAAATTTAAATCAAAATTATATTAAAAATAACACATTAAAGAACACATGAATGGTTATCTGAGTTCGTGAAATATTCACATTACTGACATATACGCACACACTACACCCTCAACAGGGACTATAGAAGCTAAAAGGAGCATGGGTCTACTACATTATATACGCTAGCGCCAAAGCAAGGTGCCCAACTATCATGCTTTGGAGCCTCAACTACAGCTTCTTTCCCGGCTTCCAAGATTTATTCTTAGCCAATGAATATATGATAGATTAGTCTCAAACTTTTCTGGCCATCTTGAGTAGATACGTGTCGATATGTAATAGGGGTTGAGACATCTATAGCCATGCAAGAAAAAGGGAATCATGTGTGGTACGTTGTTGGGAACTTTTCACTTTCATTGTATTTGAGGAAGCGAAGCTACAACATCATTCAACATTATGCTAAGACCATCAGAACGTAGCAACCTATTTAGACTGGCACAGATGTCTAGCTAGACACCAGAAATGACAAGAAAGACACAAGAAATATGTCCATTAGAAGTCAAACGAATACATACGGTGAAGATACTGTTTTAAAAAATCATGTGATGCAAATATTAGGAAATAAATAGAAAGTCTACCATGAAAAACACTATCAATTCTATCCTTCAGATGGAGTTTTCACTAGTATATATATCTTACGTTGATTAACCTAGGCCTTGATTATGAGTTACTAGCGTATGGAGGCCCAGATTTAGTGCAATTTTTGTAAAATGCTGGACGTGACTCTACTCATGAGGTTGTTTCCTCAGTTGCATCCTCAACTTGTCCTATGGGTAATTCTAGAGTGCATGTTTAATCTAATCAGATTTAGTACTTCTAACTTCTAGCACGATATTATGTCTTGAAGAGTCAGCATGTTCTTGCTGCTCAAATATTGGTGAGGCTAGCAGAAATGCGTTCAACTGAAGCTGGAGATACCACAACACTTGAGCAAAGGCCTCACTGAGTAATGTTGTTCTGCATGCAAAGAGTGCCAGCGAGACCTTTTGCCTTAATGTTTCTGTCCGGGGAGGAGTGAATTCAGGTAACTAATTAAGTGCATCTATATACCAGCAATGACAAGGGACGAAGGAGGTACCTTTGCTTGCTTGAAGATTTCACTTCAGTAAACCCAATGCGAAGTTGGTGAAACCTGAGCATAGCTATGTCACGTGAAGTGAAGAACCTCTGCTTCTTTTTTTAGACACCTTCTCTTCTTATTTTATTCCCCAGAGCACAAGAGCTTGGGTAAACTCGTCAGCTTGATACCTATAATACAGAGTTTTAGGGGGGAATATATATCGCTTTCCATTCCAGGGGAACCTAGAAAAAGGGAAGGAGATATGGAATGAGTGAGTGACAACTGGCTTAGCGTTGCTATAAAAAACAACCATCTATGTGCTATAAGAGCCACTCTTCCCTTATCTTGCTCTACTTCGATTATAACTCGAAAGTGAGTTTTGAAGTTCAATTCAAGATGGGGTTGAAAGGATGAGCTGCTATAAAGATTGACTAGCTAGGGGCCTTATGGCATCTTGAGACTGAGGTCTTTTTAGAAAGTAACCTGGTAGTGTTCTAACGGCGAAAGAGTTAAGGACAAAGAATCAGATTTGGAAAGAACTTACTTTCACCTTGAAATTAGAGCTTATATATATATATATATATTTTGTGAAGAAAAATGAGATGTCGGTTGGAAGAGTTTGTAATTAGTGTTTGTGAATTTGTCGATTACAGATCAAAATGTTCATTCGTGAAATTGAATTATGGTTGTTGAGGGTAAAAGTTACGTCAATTATCTCAAAATTTTCTACTGTAGCTGGTTGTTATATTCTATGTCTTGGAGAACACCACCACAGAGTATTTCTGCCCCTCCGTGTAGAGCCTTTCTATGGTTCTAAAACCCTCACTGACCATCATCGGCAACACCCTCCTTGGAAATAGAGCGAATGATGTTTTTGCCAGCGTGATTTCATTCACACTGACAAGATAGGTACGCAGCCACGACGGTGGAGGCCATCTCTTGGAACCCCATGGTGGAGAGAATGGCGGCGATGAGTGATAATTAATGGGGACAACGGCAGCACTGATAAAGGCGGAGAGGAATATTCCAGTAAAGATGAATTGTAAAAAAGTGAAATTAAATAAAGAATGTAAGAATGGTTACTTTCTATATGAACGAGATTTATGGTCTGTAATAATAGCTGGAACAACACTACATGTAATCTTTAAAGATAGATGAAATGTTTCATCTGCAAAAATTTTGAAATCCAAATCATTGCAATCTTCAAAGAATGTTATTATCGCTTTTGTTTGGAAATTGAATAGGGCGGCACACTCTATTTGCAAAGAGGGCTGATGAGAGTGAAAATAAGCATGCTTTAGTGTCCAATTTAACACATTTTTAATGGGAATTATTGTCATATATTAGAACAAGTGTCTTATATTCGATATATGTGAAAAAAGGTGCATTTGAGGTGTTTTATTGTATTTTAGGTGGAAAAAGGATCAAAAGTGCAAAGTTGGAGAAAAGGTGTAACTTGTGCAAGAATGCTGAAAAACGGACGTCCAACTTGTGTAAATTTTCTGTGTTCTTCTAGAGCTTAAAACTAGAAGTGTTATGCATGGTTGGAAAGCCACAGAAGAGAAGGTTGTTTTAGCATAAGAAACACCTCAATTGGATTCCAAACGAGAAAGTTATGATCGAAATGGTGACGTCGCGCAAGCTGCTTCTACTCAGCACGACTGTTCCACTTTACATGACTTATTACATATTCAAATGTTGGACTTCTAGTGAGTTCTTTAAATGAATAGAAAGCCAAGGAAGATAGGATCGCGTGAGCACATGAATCACTCAAATAAGAGTTTGGACAAGGAAGTTATGCTCAAAATCGTGAAGTCGTGCAGCTGGTAGCGAGAATTTCCGAGAATTTCTGAAAATTTTCAAAAATTACCATTTCTTGGAGCACAATTAATCTCCTTATCACATAATAATCCTCCATGATTCACCCATATCTTTTATTTCCTTATTTAATTCCCTTCTCACACCTATATATATTTTACATCATTATTCATGTGAGGAACCGCAACACAATCATCATACACCCCACAAGGGGGATCACGCCCCATCCATCATCCACATCCCTTCTTCCATCTATCCATCACTTTGAAGATTTGCCTGTAGAATCAAGAGGAGGATTCAAGATGGAGAAAGACGCGACGATGCCTGCATCTAGGGTTTTATTCGTTTCCTAATTTATCTTGTATTTTCCAGGCATAAGGGTAAGGTCTATCCAACCCCCATAATTGTTCAACATCATGGGTTAGAACCATTTTGGTAGAACTAGGTTTGAAGGTTTTATGAATTAATTAAACTATCTTGTGTATCCTCCGTACAACACTACTTGTGGATTGATTTTATATATGATTGGGCTTTTTTAATCCATATTCACGGTCGTTTTGTGCATCTTCAGCTGTTATATAGAGTCTGAATATATATCTTGGTTGTAGATTGAGTGCGTTCACCGCTGAACAGAATTACATGTTATGATTCTAAGTGAGAGGACTCCGAAGCTTCATTAGAACTGTCATGTATGAATGTTTATTAATTGAATTGAATTCGGGTTTGTAAGCGGGACAAAGAGGGTAATTTTATAGTACCTCTGAAGGGAGATCATATCGGGATTGATTCCAGACGTGAGAAATAATTGATACTGATAGTACTCTGAAAGGGGGGTGAAATTATGTCTCTTGCTCCGAGGTTATTCACACGTGTTATACGCATATTTACTTGTGTCTATAGAGTAGATTTTCATGGTTCAGTGATGCATCCATAGTCCACAAGGCAGAATCGGCCTGCACTTGAGATGGAAGTTAAGTAGTAAAACTGGATTACCCTAGAGCTACCTATTCTCCATACTTAATTCACTTTCGTATTCTTCTAGTGTTATTTATGTTATTTGTTCTTTTAATTATTTGTTTAGTAGTTGATAATCAAACCTCAAACTTAATTGCCTTTCGTCTTAATTAATTTAGTAAATAATTAAATTGATAATACGCTATCCTTTGGGTTTGATATTTAATTTGGTTACTTGCTTAAGCTGCAACTGATATTCTTAATATTTGGAGATTAATTTTGCGTGCAAAGAAAACGCGCATCAAGTTTTTGGCGCCTTTGCAGGGGACATCTATTATTATTTGTTTATTATTTTTAGTTTGATTAAGACTTCTATTTGTAATTATTTATTTCTATCTAACCTTAAATTTTTCTGAGGTACTTGTGCACTAGAAAAATGAGATGAAGGAAAGAAGGAATAACACATAGTGCTAAACATGGCCGGAGCAAGGCAGTATCCGAATAATGTTGCCATACGTGAAATTTTCACGAACAATGGGATTGGCAACATGGGGTTGATAGGAGCAAGGGGGGAAGATGATGATTTTGAGATACATCCCGCTCTTATTAACATGGTAGAGAAGAATCCTTTTTCTGGAGGTTGCTTTGAAGATCCATATCAGGATCTCAAAAGATTCCTTGGTTATGCAAACACTCAGAAAGGTGCTGGAGCTAATGATAATGTTATATGGATTGCCCTATTCAAGTTCTATTTGATTGATAGAGCAGAAGCTTGGTATGAGACTCTTGATACCACGAATTGCACTACATGGGACCAACCACAGCAGAAGCTCTTAGAGAGATACATGTCACCCTCTAAGGTGTTTAGAATGAAGCAAGATATCACCCAATTAGTTATGAATTAGGATGAGAAATTTCATGAGCCGTGGGGTAGGTTTAAACATATGCTTAGGAGGAGTCCACAACATGGAATGTCTAAGGCTCAGTACATAAGCATCTTCTACTACGAATTGGATTATGAGTCCGTGTTCTTATTGATGCATCATAAGGTGGGGCGCTGTTATCTAAAATAACACTTGAAGCAGAAAAGTTGTTCGAAGACATCTCTATGAATTCACGTGACTGACCTTCGGAAAGAGTTAGTGGAACTTGTGTAGTGGGTAAGGTGGCGCAGGTTGAACATCAAGAGGAGAAGCCGAATAGAGATGATGAGATCGTCTCTAGTCTAGCTACCATAAAAAAAGCTACTAGAGTCCCAGCAGAAGCAGATTACAAAGTTGACACAAAGGGGGCCTAGTTTGTAGTAGCAAGAAGTGAAGAATGTTGAAATTACCTTCAATCGAAACATGGCTGAGAATGATGTAAGGGTTGACCGCATCGAAGCGAGAATGAATATTGATCATGCAGATTTATCTTAGCAGTTAAAGGACCTGACTTTGATTATGGGGCAGATGGTCAGGAACGTGAATCAATTGACACAAACTTTGGAGAAAAGAATGTTCCCGTCTCAAGGCATAACAAACTCAAAAGAGTGCAAAGCCATCACATTGAGGTCCGGGACGCAATAAGAAGGTCCAATGAAGCATGTAAATGAAAACGATGAGAGCAGGGCTACCGTTCAACCAATTATACTTAGTTCGACCAGACCTGATGGTTGAACTGTGGTTGAATTATTTTCGGGAAAATAGAGAAATGATACTCTATTTTTTGGCTCGTCGTTTGACCAAGGCACTCCCGTTCGACCAAACAACCGACAACTGTGGATAAGAAATATTGAGTTCGGCTTACAGAGTCTCCGTTCGACCAAACCTCTTTGGTAAACTATGGTCGAACCAGCACCCTATGAACTGGACAGACTAATCCCGTTTTCAGACACCCAGTTCAACCAAACACATGTCGTTCGACCAGACCATTCTGGTTGAACCATGGTCGAACTGTAACTGTCGAACCCCATTTTCATGTCGTATGCTATATTTGTTGTTCAGAACACTCCAGTACCATTAAATGGGCAGAATACTGAGCTTATAGTTGAAAAGAAGTGGGAAAGAGTGACAATGCCCATGGAAACACAATCATGCAAGAGTATAGACGTGGTTTCTAACTTGTTTATTCTTGATTTCAATAAAACAGATGATTATGAAATTGCTTGGAAGACTGACAAGGAGGTGTCAAGACAGCCATGGGAGGAAGGTAATTCCAATGATCATATTTTTGTGACCAAGAAAGGTGAGGTGCTGAGTGTAGACAAGAAGAGGGAAAGAAAGTACTTGAAGGTGAGGATGTGAGAAGACCGCCATCTGATCCAGTAGTTCAAAGCGGTTCTACATTGTGACTCTCCAACGTTAAACATGAACTTTTATTGGGGGCCTGCCTTTTTGTTTTTATTGCTTTATTGTTTCTTTCGTGTGAGTGAGGAGTTATTATATTTGAGGTGCTCACGTTTTGGCGATTACATCTATTTTCAAACTTAGTTTCGACTTACGTTTCAACTAAGTTTGGGGGTGTGATGCACATAACTCATCTTATGAGCACCGAGGATATAATTTTTCCTTTTGTTGGTTGTTTGTTTGTTAGGAGGTTGATTTTTTGCGGCATATTGATACTTTAACCAGTGTTGGTATGTAGATTTTTTGCAAATTACTTAATGTTTAGTGTGTTGTGTTGGTGTGTCTAGTGTGTGGAGTTGATTAGATAGTCAATTGAGTCTTTCTCATAGTTATCATATTTTGTTATTGATGAATCATGTAATGATGAGATGTGTCGAGCTTTGATGATAGAAAAGTTAAAAGAGTGGCAAGATGAGTTCTACACTGAGGCTTTGACCTGACCAGTTGAACAACTTGAGGAGTTCGTGCGATTGTTTTGAAGAAAAATCAGGTGCCCTCGTTTCCTTATTCTAATTCTTATGTGTTCTTTTAATTAATGAAGTGGAAGGATTGAAATCTTGATTTTGGTTGTGGCCACATGAACATAGAATGTTTAAATTGTGCGTGAAATTCATATATTTTTGAAATTGATGAAGGAATTGTACTTGAATTATATTTTGGTATGATGTTCTATGTGTACTTGTGAGATATTACTTACCATGAAAAGTGCTCTATTACTTGTTAAAAATCCATGTGAGATTTTGAGTCTTATTCATGTACATAATCACATGGTATTTCTTTTCTGGTGAGTATCATTCTTATGTGTGTATTCTAGAATTTGCCTCTTGTCTTACTTGAAACCATATGGGTGTTAGATGATGGGAGATGATTTTAGGTCATCCTTGAATTTATGAGTCATTTAGCCAAATAATTCCCTACCGAATGATGTTTATCCGTAGTTAGCCTTGTTGAGCCTAAAACCCTCATTCTTTGGCAGCCTACAATAAATAACCACTTTGAGCATCCGATTTTTTTTAGCTTTGATTCTATCATGACAAGAACTAATGGCATTTCAAAGTATATTGATGGAGTTTTATAACCGATTGGTAAGGAATGAAATTGATGTTGAAACAGTGATTGAGCTTGAAAATGCATCTAAGGATAATCTTAGAGTAGTGCTTAAATCTAGTACTCCATGGAATCAAACACCCTAGGGTAATGCTTAAATCTAGTACCCTATAGAGTATGCGTGAGGTAGTTCCCGAAACCGGTATATCGAGAGAAAAAAAGGAGAGAAGAAAAAAAAGAAAAGGAAAAATGTTGTATTTGAAAGAAAAAAGAAAAAGAGTTGGGGGAGGAAGTTGTGCTTAATTGAAGTAAGTAAAAAGAATGAAAGATCTTGATAGGCGCGCTTGATTGATCCGAAGTTTGAGTCACTTATCCATTTATTTCCTACCTTGACCAAAGAGCCAATATTACATCAAAAATAAAAGTCCTTTTTGATCCCATTGTTGAATCGTACTTTTAGTGGTGGAGAGTTTGAGATATTTGGCAAGCTTATAGCTACACATACACTTGAATTGAATCTGAGTGTAAACACTTTAACCCATAAGTGCATATTATTTACACTTGAGTGCGAGTGATCATGTATACTTCCCGTGAGAACATGTCAGTGGAACATTTGAATAGGTGATAATTGTCTTAACTTGTATGCCATGAATTGATTATTACATGTAATGAGAGTTGCATGACCTATGTTGAAAACCAATTGCATTGTTAAGGCGGTATTGGTTATAGTCCTTGTTTCCCCGCTAATTTTCTTACTCTCTTTCTCTTTATTTTTATTTTGTTGGCTCGGGACGAGCAAAATGTAAGTTTGGGGGTTGAAAATATGTGTATTTTAGTATCCAATTTAATACATTTTTAATGAAAATTATTGTCATATATTAGCAAAAGTGTCTTATATTCAATATATGTGAGAACAAAGTACGTTTGAGGTGTTTTATTGTGTTTTAGGAGGAAAAATGATCAAATTTGCATAGTTGGAGAAAAGGTGTAACTTAGGCAAGAATGATGAAAAATGCACGTCGAACTTTTGTAATTTCTCTATGTTTGTGTGGATCTCAAAACAGGAAGTGTGATACATGGTTGGAAAGTCACAGAAGAGAGGGTTGTTTTGGCATAAAAAACACCTCAATCGAAGTCCAAACGAGAAAATAATGATCGAAATGGTGACATCACACAAGCTATTTCTACTCATCAAGCCTATTCCACTTTACATTACTTGTTACATATCCAAATGTTGGACTTCTGGTGAGTTCTTTATATGGGTAGAAAGCCAAGGAAGAGATGATCGTGTGAGCACTAGAATCACATAAATCAGAGTTTGGACAAGGAAGTTATGCTCAAAATGGTGAAGTCGCGCAACTGGTAGCTAGAATTTCCGAGAATTTCCGAAAATTAACTATTTCTTGGAGCACAATTAATCACATTATCACATAATCCTCCATGATCCACCCATATCTTTTATTTCCTTATTTAATTTCCTTTTCACACCTATATATATTTTACATCATTAATCATGTGAGGAGAAGCAACACAATCATCCTACACCCCACAAGGGGGATCACCCCCCAATATTCATCCACATCCTTTCCTCCATCCATCCATCACTTTGAAGATTTGTCTGTGAAATCAAGAGGAGAACCAAGAGGAGTATTCAAGATGGAGAAGGACGCGATGAAGCCTACATCTAGGGTATTATTCGTTTCCTAATTTATCTTGTATTTTCCTGACATATGGGTAAGATCTATCCAACCCCCATAATTGTTCTTCGCAACATCATGGGCTAGAACCGTTTTGGTAGATCTAGGCTTGAAGGTTTTATGAATTAATTAAATTCTCTTGTATGTCCTCCGTACAACACTACTTGTGGATTGATTTTATATATGATTGTAGAGTAGAGTAGTGCTTAAATCTAGTACTCCATGGAATCAAATACCCTAGGGTAGTACTTATTTCTAGTACCCTATGGAGTATGAGTGAGGTAGTGCCCGAAACTGGTATCTCGAGAGAAAAAAGGAGAGAAGAAAAAAAGAAAAGGAAAAATGTTGTGTTTGAAAGAAAAAAGTAAAAGAGTTAGGGAGGATGTTGTGCTTAATTGAAGTAAGTAAAAAGAATGAAAGATCATGATAGGCGCGCTTGATTGATCCGAAGTTTGAGTCACTTATCCATATATTTCCTACCTTAACCAAAGAGCCAATATTACATCTAAAAGAAAAGTCCTTTTTGATCCCATTGTCGAATCGTACCTTTAGTGGTGGAGAGTTTGGGATATTTGGCAAGCTTATGGTTACGCATGCACTTGAATTGAATCTGAGCGTAAACACCTTAACCCATAAGTGTACATCTTTTACACTTGAGTGCGAGTTATCATGTATACTTACCGTGAGAACATGTCAATGGAACATTTGAATTGGTGATGATTGTCTTAACTTGTATGCTATGAATTGATTATTACGTGTAATGAGTGTTGCATGACCTAAGTTGAAAACCAATTGCATTGTTAAGGAGGTATTGGTTATAGTCCTTGTTTCCCCACTAATTTTCTTATTCTCTTTCTCTTTAATTTTATTTTGTTGCCTCAGGACGAGCAACATGTAAGTTTGGGAGTTTGATGAGAGTGAAAATAAGCGTGTTTTAGTATCCAATTTAATACCTTTTTAATGAAAATAGTTGTTATATATTAGCACAAGTGTCTTATATTCGATATATGTGAGAAAAAAGTGCGTTTGAGGTGTTTTATTGTGTTTTAGGAGGAAAAATGATCAAATGTGCAAAGTTGGAGAAAATGTGTAACTTAGGCAAGAGTGATGAAAAATGCACGTCCAATTTGTGTAATTTTTCTATGTTTGTGTGGAGCTCAAAACAGGAAGAGTGATACATGGTTGGAAAGCCACAGAAGAGAGGGTTGTTTTAACATAAGAAACACCTCAATAAGAGTCCAAACAAGAAAGTTATGATAGAAATGGTGACGTCACGCAAGCTGTTTCTACTCATCAAGACTGTTCCACTTTACATGACTTGTTACATATTCAAATGTTGGACTTCTGGTCAGTTCTTTATATGGATAAAAAGTCAAGGAAGAGATGATCACGTGAGCATAAGAATCACATATATCAGAGTTTGGACAAGGAAGTTATGCTCAAAATGGTGAAGTTGCACAGCTGGCAGCGAGAATTTCCAAAAATTTCTGAGAATTTTCGAAAATTACCTATTTCTTAGAGCACAATTAATCTCCTTATCACATAATCCTCCCTGATTCACCCATATCTTTTATTTCCTTATTTAATTCCCTTCTCACACCTATATATTTTACATCATTATTCATGTGAGGAGAAGCAACACAATCATCCTACACCCCACAAGGGGGGGATCACCCCCCAATATTCATCCACATCCTTTCCTCCATCCATCCAAAACTTTGAAGATTTATCTGTGGAATCAAGAGGAGAACCAAGAGGATGATTCAAGACGGAGAAGGACGCGACGATGCCCACATCTTTGTTTTTATTCGTTTCCTTATTTATCTTGTATTTTCCAGATATATGTAAAATTTATCCAACCCCCATAATTGTTCTTCGCAACATCATGAGCTAGAACCGTTTTGGTAGATCTAGGTTTGAAGGTTTTATGAATTAATTAAACTCTCTTGTATGTCCTCCGTACAACACTACTTGTGGATTGATTTTATATATGATTGTACTTTTTAATCCATATTCATGGTCGTTTTGTGCATCTTCAACTGTTATATAGAGTCTGAATATATTGTAGATTGAGTGCGTTCACCGCTGAACTGGATTACATGTTATGATTCTAAGTGAGGGGACTCCGAAACTTCATTAGAATTGTCATATATGAATGTTTATTAGTTGAATTGAATTCGAGTTAGTTAGCAGGATAAAGAGGGTAATTTTATAGTACATATAAAGGGATATCATATCAGGTTAGATTCCAGACGTGAGAAATAATTGATACTGATAGTATCTAGAAAGGGAGGTGAAATTATGTCTCTTGCTCCGAGGTTATTCACACGTGTTACACGCATATTTACTTGTGTCTATAGAGAGTGATTTGCATGGTTCAGTGATGTTTCCATAGTCCACAAAGCAGAGTCGGCCTGCACTTGAGAGGAAATTTAAGTAGTAAAATTGGATTACCCTAGAGCTACCTATTCTCCATACTTGATTCACATTCGTATTCTTCTAGTGTATTTATTTTATTTATTATTTTAATTAATTGTTTAGTAGGTTATAATCAAACCTTAAACTTAATTGTCTTTCGTCTTAATTAATTTAGTAAATAATTAAATTGATAATACGCCGTCGTTTAGGTTCGATATTTAACTTGGTCGCTTGCTTAAGCTGCAACTAATATCCTTAATACTTGGGAATTAATTTTGCATGCAAAGAAAACGCGCATAAAGGGCGGCAAATGTAGGTTTGTCATTAGATATAAAAATAAATAATTCAGAACAACTCTTATTGGATGTGGAAATGGTGGTAAATTCATGCATTAATGTACCTACACTTTTAGTTTTACATTTTTCTTCTTATATTTTAAGAGCAAAATCAAACGTACCCACTTTCACATATAAAACATATTTTCTACCCACTCATATAGAAACATATTTTTTCAACCACTTTATGTGTTTTTACCCAAAATATCATTTAATTTAATTAGTTTTCAATTATGTTAAAAGAAAAAGTATATATATATATATATATATATATATATATATATATATATATATATATATATATATATATATATATATATATATATATATATATATATATATTAAATGGAATGAATTGACAAAAAAAGGGGGTCAAACATACATAAATGAGTTAAATTAAGATTTTGTAAGTTGAAAAAAATTTGGGCTAAATAGACAAAAATTATAGGCCAAATAGACAAAAAATATTGGCCGAATAGACAAAAAACTGGTCTGAATAGAGACGTATTGTATTAACGTCGACAAATTAAAAAACCTAGAAAATATTGGCCAAATAGAGTAAAAATTTTTGGATGAATAGATATAATATATACCGAATAGACAAAAAATGGGCCAAATAAATATCATTAATAACCCAAAAAACATAGACCGAATTGAGTAAAAAATCTTGGAACGAATAGATATAAAAAATGAGCCAAATAGATAATAACATATTAAAAGTACAAAGGTCTTGAGAAATATTTTCTTCCCATTTTGTCCTTTCACTATTTATCTATTTACTTCTCTATCCTTATTACTAATTTGAATAATTATTATAAATTTAATTTTTAGTATTAATTATCAATCATTTATGTGAACTCTTGAAAAAATTCATTTCACTTAACAATGTAGCATTCTATTTACTTCTCTCTATTACTTATTTGAATAATTATTATAATTTTAACATTTAATATTAATTATCAATAATTTTTATGAACTCTTGAAATTCTTTTCTCTTAACCATGCGGCAAATGAAACTCTTAAACTTCTAAAATTATTATAAGTTTAATTCATCAATTGAGAAAGTCTCCATTGTAGGGATATAAAGGCTGAACGTCGGAATGTGATGTGAAATTAGAACACATCACATTACTAGATGTATGTTTATATATTTTGGAGGTGGTGACATGATTATTATTATTTTTATCATTTTATGTTTTCTTTCATGTTGTAAATTACAAATTTTTAATCTGCCTTTTTGTTGTACATTGCAAATGAAGTGAAAGGTAAGAATAAGGTGGCAGAAAAGTCCCGTGATGTCAATAGTACTCCAAATGAAGTAGTGAAGGGAAAAATGCAAATAAAAACTCTACAAAATGAAACTGACTATGAGTGCTGGTATTGATCAAGATTTATTTATTGTGGTTTTCTAATATTACCTTGAATCATTTTGGAATGTTCTGATCTTTAGATGTTTCAGAGAAACATAAGGGGAGTCTATTAGTGAAGAGCATATGCTTATGGAATCGAACAGGTAGAATTTGAAGGAAGCGAGATCGATGTTCAACAATGAAGAGCAAGAATATCAATTGTGTGTTGCCAAAGTGTTGTTCAATTAGCATGATTATACTCAACTATACTGTAATCTTAGTGTTGTTATCTTGGAATTAAATTTGTTTTAAAAATTGAAGATAGAACACATGACGAAGTAGATGGAGAATCCCAATCCAGAATTTACATCAAATACCACAATCTTGAATCCAATGAAATTAAATTTTATTCCAATATGCAAGATCTCTGGAGTATGAAGAATGCAATGCTACCAGTAAATTTGCAAGTATTTAGAATGTGTTTAGTTTCATATCTTCATTAGCCTACTGATGGGCATTTTCTCAACACACAATTAATCCCCAAGTATGAAGAATGTAACTATAGCTTAGGCAAGCGACCAATTTATAATTATCGAACCCAAAGGACTGATGATTATCAATTTATTAATATCTAAGTTAACTGAAACTGTTGCTTGGCAATTTAATTGAGGAATTATTATTAATCTACTCAAAAAATATTTAAATAATGAATAAAATAGAAAACAATAGAGAAGAATCGAAATTGGAACAAGTGAGAAGTTAGGTAGTTCTTCGGGCCATCTAGTTTCATTCATTAATTTCCCTTCCGTACATCAATGTCTGACTCTGCCTTGTGGAATATGAACGCATCACTAAGCCATACAAATCTGCTCTATAGACACAAGTAAATAAGCGTGTAACACGTGTGAATCACCTCGGAGCAAGAACACAATTTCACCCCCTTTCCAAGTACTATTAGTATCAATTTTTTCCCTGTACTAAGTACTCTAACCCGATATGATCTCCCTTTATGGGTACTATAAAATTATCCTCTTTATACTACTTACTAACCCCAATTCAATTCAATTAATAAATATTCATATATGATAGTTCTAATGAAGCTTTGGAGTTCCCTCACGTAGAATCATAACATGGAATCATGTTCAGCAGTGAACGCGCTCAATCAACAACCAAGATATATATTCAGACTCTATATAATAGTTGAAGATGCACAAAATGACTCTGAATATTGATTAAAAATGCATAGTCATATATAAAATAAATCACAAGTAGTGTTGTACGGAGTATACACATAGAATTTCAATTAAATAGTAAAACCTTCATAAACCCTAGAATTACCGAAACGGTTCTAGCCCATGACGCTTTGAAGAACGTTCATGGTGATTGGATAGAACTTACCCATAGTCTTGAAAATTACAAGATAAATTAAGAAACAAAGTAAACCCTAGATGTGGGCGCCGTCGTGTCTCTCTCCGTCTTGAATCTTCACTTGGTTCTGACTTGATTCGTTGCACGAATCTCTCTCTACAGCTCCTGGGAATGGAGTTAGAGTTTGGATGTGTTGTAGGACATGTGGAATCTAACTCTCTTTTTAATGTGATCTTCATCTCCTTTTATACTTGTAAACTCTCCATGTGGACCTTTACTATGCTTTTTCCTGGAAAATATGCACAGTCACGCACTGGAGGTGAAATCCCGACGATTCGGAGTTAACGTGTCCTTATTCGACCAGAATGGTCTTGGTCGAGTGATTAGAGTGAAAATAAGCGTGTTTTAGTGTTCAATTTAACACCTTTTTTATGGAAATTGTTGTCATATATTAGCACAAATGTCTTATATTAGATATATATGAGAAAAATGTGCATTTGAGGTGTTTTATTATGTTTTAGGTGGAAAAAGGATCAAAAAGTGCAAAGTTGGAGAAAATGTGTAACTTGTGCAAGAATGCTGAAAAATGCATGTCCAATTTGTGTAATTTTTTTTTATTTTTATGGAGCTCAAAACTAGAAGTGTGATATATGGTTGGAAAGCCACAGAATAGAGGATTGTTTTGGCATAAAATTACATCAATCGAAGTCCAAACGAGAAAGTTATGATCAAAATGGTGACATCGCGCAAGCTGTTCCTACTCAGCACGACTGTTTCACATTACATGATTTGTTACATCTTAAAATGTTAAACTTTTGGTGAGATTTTATATGCATAGAAATCCAAGGAAAAGAGAATCTCGTGAGAGAAAGAATCACTAAAATCGGAGTCTGGACGAGGAAGTTATGCTAAAAATCATGAGGTCGCGCAGCTGCCGGCGAGAATTTTCGAAAATTTTAGAAAATTACCTATTTCTTGAAGCACAATTAATCTCCATATCACATAATCCTCCATGATTCACCCATATCTTTTATTTTCTTAATTAATTCCCTTCTCACACCTATATATATATTTTACATCATTATTCAGGTGAGAAAGACGACAACACAATCATCTTACACCCCACAAGGGGGAATCACCCCCAACCATCATCCACATCCTTTCATTCAGCCATCCATCACTTTGAAGATTCGTCTGTGGAACCAAGAGGAGAATTCAAGACGGAGAAGGACGCGACAACGACCACATCTAGGGTTTTACTCATTTTTTAATTTATCTTGTATTTTCCATAAATATGGTTAAGATTTATCCAACCCCCATGATTGTTCTTCATAACATCATGGGCTAGAACCTTTTTGGTAGATCTAGGGTTTTTGAAAGTTTTTATTAATTAACTGAACTTTTGTATGTATACTCCGTACAACACTACTTGTAAATTTATTTTATATAAGACTATGCGTTTTTAATTCATACTCAGAGTTGTTTTGTGCATCATTAACTGTTATGTAGAGTCTGAATACATATCTTGGTTATTGATTAAGTGCGTTCACTGCTGAGCAGGATTCCATGATATGATTCTAATTAAGGGGATTCCAAAGCTATATTAGAACTATCTTATATGAATACTAATTAATTGAATTGAATTCGAGTTAGTAAGTAGGATAAAGAGGATAATTTTATAGTATCTATAAAGGGAGATCATATCGGGTTAGAGTACCAATTAGTCAGGGAAATAATTGACACTAATAGTACCTAGAAAGGGGGGTGAAATTATATCTCTTGCTCCAAGGTTATTCACACATGTTACATGCATATTTACTTGTGTCTATAGAGTAGATTTGCATGGTTTAGTGACGCGTCCATATTCCACAAGGTAGAGTCGGACATTGATACACGAAAGGGAGATTAATGAGTGAAACTGGGTTATCCTAGAGCTACCTATTCTCCTACTTGATTCACTTTCACATTTTCCTAGTTTCTTATTTTATTTTATTTGTTATTTTAATTATTTGTTAGTAGTTGATAATTAATTCCACAACTTTTTATTGTATCGTCTTAATTAATTTAGTTAATAATTAAATTGATAATACGCCGTCCTTTGGATTCGATATTTAACTTGGTCGCTTGCTTAAACTGCAATTGATATCCTTCATACTCGGGGATTAATTTTCCGTGCAAAGAAAACCCACATCAAGTTTTTGGCGCCGTTGCCGGGGATGGTTGTTATTATTATTTCTAGTTGATTAAGACTTTTATTTGTGATTATTTATTTTTGTCTAACTTTGAATTTTTCTGAGGTACTTGTACACTAGGAAAAATAGATAAAATAAAAGAAGGAATAACACATTGAGCTGAACATGGCCGGAGCAAGGTAGAATCTGGATAATATTACCATACATGAAATTTTCAAGAACTATGGGATTAGCAACATGGGGTTGATAGAAGCAAGGGGGAAAGATGATGATTTTGAGATACATCCCACTCTTATCAACATGATAGAGAAAAATCCCTTTTTTGGAGGTTTCTTTGAAGATCCATATCAGCAACTCAAAAGATTCCTTGGTTTTGCAAATACTCAGAAGGGTGCTGGAGCTAATAATAATGCTAGGAGGATCGCCCTATTGAAGTTCTCTTTGATTGATAAGGCGGAATATTGGTATGAGACTCTTGATGCCACAGATTGCACCAAATGGGACCAACTGCAGCAGAAGTTCTTAGAAAGATACATGCCACCCTCAAGGATCTTAAGAATGAAGTAAGAAATCACCCAATTTGTTATGAATCAGGGTGAGAAATTTTATGAGGCGTGGGACAGGTATACAGATGTACTCAGAAAATTTATCTTCTATTATGGATTGGATTGTGAGTCGCGTATTCTTATTGATGCATCATCAGGAGGAACACTGTTATCTAAAGCAGCACTTGAAGCAGAAAAGTTATTTGAAGACATCTTTATGAATTCACGTGACTGGCTTACAGAAAGAGTAAGAGGCATTTACGTACTTGGCAAGGTGGCGCAGGTTGAACATTAAGTGGTGAAGCCAAATAGGGATGATGAGATCGTCTCTAGTTTAGCTAACAGCAACAAGCTACTAGAGTCCCAGCAGAAGCAGGTTGCAGAGTTGACGCAAAGAGGGCCTAGTATCCAGCAGCAAGAAGTGAAGAGTGTTGAAGATACATTCAATCGATACATGGCGATGAATGATGCAAGAGTTGACTGCATTGAGGCTTCTATGAATGCTAGTCATGCAGATTTATCTAAGCAGTTGAAGGATCTTACCTTTATAATGGGGCAGATGGCCTAGGCCGGGAACGTGAATCAATTGACACAAACGTTGGAGAAAGGAATGTTCTCCTATCAAGGTATAACAAACCCTAAAGAGTGCAAAGCCATCACATTGAGGTTCAGGACACAGTACAAAGGTCCGACGAAGTCGGTGGCCGAAAACAAAGAGAACAGGGCTATGGTTCGACCAGACCCACGCAGTTCGACCAGACTTGAAGGTCGTACTGTGGTCGAACCACTTTCAAAAAAATAGAGAAATGATACTCTATTTTCTAGCTCACTGTTCGACCAAGGCACTCCCATTCAACCAGACCACTCTGGTTGAACCAACACCTATTGAGGAGAAAGATCGAGTTCAGTTTACAAAGCCCCCATTCGACCAGACTCATCCCGTTCGACCAGACCTCTTTGGTCGCACTAAGGTCGAACCAGAACTGGACAGACTGAACCCATTTTCAAGAGCCCAATTCGACCAAGCTCATCCCGTTCAACCAAACCAATCTAGTCGAACTATTGTCGAACTGTGAAAATCAAACCCCACTTTCGTACCGAATGCTATACCTGTTGTTCAGAGCACTCCAGTACTATCACAAGAAGGAAAGCTTAGACTGCAGGTGGATAATGAAGATGTTGTTTTCTCTCTTGATCAAGCAATGAAGATGCCTATGGAGACTCAATTGTGTAAGAGCACAGATGTGGTTTCTAACTTGTTTAATCTTGATTTTAATAGGACAGATGATTTTGAATTTGAGTGGAAGATTAACAAGGAGGAGTCTAGATAGCCATGGGACGAAGGAAATTCTAAGGATCATATTTTTGTGACCAAGAAAGGTGAGGTGCTGAGTGTAGACAAGAAGAGGGAAAGAGTTTGAATACATATCTTGGTTATTGATTGAGTTCACTGTTGAGCATGATTCCATGTTATGATTCTAAGTGAGGGGACTTCGAAGTTTCATTAGAACTATCTTATATGAATACTTATTAATTTAATTGAATTCGAGTTAGTAAGTAGGATAAAGAGGATAATTTAATAGTACCTATAAAGGGAGATCATATCGGGTTATAGTATCAATTGGCCAGGGAAATAATTAATACTGATAGTACCTAGAAAAGGGGGTGAAATTATATGTCTTGCTCCAAGGTTATTCACACGTGTTACACACATATTTACTTGTGTATATGGAGTAAATTTGCATGGTTTAGTGATGCCTACATATTCCACAAGGCAGAGTCGAACATTGATACACGAAAGAGAGATTAATGAGTGAAATTGGATTATCCTATAGCTACCTATTCTCCTACTTGATTCACTTTCATATTTTCCTAGTTTCTTATTTTATTTTATCTGTTATTTTAATTATTTGTTAGTAGTTGATAATTAATTCAACAAATTTTTATTGTATTTCGTCTTAATTAATTTAGTTAATAATTAAATTGATAATACGCCGTTCATTGGGTTCGATATTTAACTTGGTCGCTTGCTTAAGCTGCAGTTGATATCCTTCATACTTGGGGATTAATTTTGCATGCAAAGAAAACGCCCATCATCGAGCAAGGTCAGCCTTGGTCGAGCAACGGCCTAGTGGTATGTCTATAAGCTGAAACTTCTCCTAGTCTCTTGCTCGACCAACTCTAATATTTCTCAACCAAATCATCTTGGTCGAGCAGCTTCTCTCTTGTCGAGTGGCACCTCAAAAATTGTGTTTTCCGATTCTGAGCACTTCTGATCTATTTTCCTGTATAAATATGCTCAAACAGCCTTAGTAGCATCTGATTTGTGGCTTTTCCATAAACAACCCAATTTACCTTGATTATAGACCAAATCATACTCAATTTTCTCATAAATCAGAGATCAAAATACGTGAATTCTCACTCTCATCAAATGCCCAAACTTACATTTTGCTCGTCCCGAGGCAACGAAATCAAAACAAAGGCAAGAGATTGTGAACTTCATAAGATTCTCATAACATGAACAACTTATATTAACATATGCAATTCCATCAATTCAAAAACATGCATCCATCCATCATACATTTCATCCATGCGAAAATATCAATCAATCTCAATATTTATTCGAGTGCTAAAGTGTTTACTTTCTCTCTCTCAAGTGTAAAGAGGTACATTTAAAGGGTTAGTATTTATGCTCATAATCAATTCATACATCCGCGTAACCATAATCTTGGAAAGGGTCTCAAAAATCAACTCATAATCGTTTCAACACTAGGATCACAAAGGACTTATTTTTGAATTGTAATGTTGGCTCTTTGGTAAAGGTAGGAGAATATAGATAAAGTGACTAATCACTAGTAGAGAATTACCTTGGAGTTTTGCTTTTCATCAAACAACTTCATTCTTCTTCTCCATCTTTATTCTCATGATCTTTTCGACCTTCTCTTCTCATTCTTCACTTGAAATCAACATCTTCTCTTTTTAAGCACAAGGGTACCAATTTTGGGCACTACCCTTCTAAGCAGTCGGGGTACCTGTTTCAGGCACTACCCCTTCAAACAAGAGTTAACCATGATTTTTTCCTTCACTTTACATCACCATCACCAATCATTCATTCCTTTTCTTCTTCATATTCATCACTAGCAACTTATTCACCTCAACTCTCTACTAGCAAATACGGTATTTAAAGGCTCAAGTAAAGGTACATAAGGGCTTTTTATCAAAGGTTTGCCAAAGAAAAAGCTTTAAAGGCTCCACGGGGATTCCAATGATATACACATTATAAGGATAGGTAAAATTTGGCTAAGTAGCTTAATTAAACAATAATGGCCTAAGATCATGTCCTAGTCTCTATCGATCATAAGTCTAAAACAAGACTCCAAGTCAAGTTCTAGAATATGAAAGTTTGAATGATACTCATAAGAATAAACTATCATGCATTGATGTAGCATGATTTATAGGCTCAAATTCTCACATGGGTAATAGATTTCCCTAACACTCTTAAAAGTATGCAACTAACATCAATCTCTACATAAATTATAAGTAATCAAATAAACAATACATGCCTTTCATCAACAAAATTAACATGCATTAAATACAAGTGCACATGCATGTAAAAAAGTCAACATCTCTAATCAAATCGATCACAAATCCTCATCAAGTGTATCAAATATCCATCAAAACCTAATATTATCAATACTGTACATGCCACTCACTCATGAATCAATGAATCTCGTACAACTCACTACACACGCAATACCCAACCTATAAAGTGAAAAATAGAAGGGAGGCAAGAGGAACAAACAAAGATAAAAAACCTGCAGCACTCTACTCCTATAGAGCATCCTCATCACTATCTTCTCTGCACCAATCATCGAAATCCCTTTGAAAGATATCGATCTTCCTATCCAATGCCTCATAGTTCTCGTTCAAGTCTCCTAACCTCCTCTCCATAGCATCATAGCGAAGGTTGAGCGCAACATAATTTGTGTTCGCCAAAGCAAGTTGTCGGTTAGTCTCCTGCTGGTTCGTGTTCAAGGTAGCGAAGTGCTTATTCAACAACCTGAACTGCTCCTTATAGAAGCGATCCTGAGACTGCCAAAAGTCATTCGGATACTGCTGCGGTGGTGGTGGCTGCTGCATCGGAGGAACTTCCATCTCTGGAAAATCGTGAGGTATCTCCATGTGTACATCAGGAATCGGCTGCTGTTGTGGATGTGGCTGCTGTGGATGTGGCTGCTGTGGCTATGGCTCATCCTCCTCATACTCCTCCGGCTCTCCCGCTAGAATCATGTCTAAGTCTAGATAGACCCCATCAATATGCATCTGAGCCAATGTCTGCCAATCTCCATCTCTAACATAAGTAGTGGAGATCGCGATGTGAGGAGGAGTGTTCATAATAAGATTCGCATTTATCTGAACATAAGTGAAATCAACGAGGGAGAAAGGCATCATGAAAGATATCAAATTAATTTCACGGATGAACATCCACACGTTATCCTTCCTCCGAGCCAAGTTTATCCTCACACATGTTGAGATAATCAAATCTGAATCACCTAGGATCGGCCTATGTCCCATCAAATCAACATATAATACTCCGCTAATGGAGTAATCGGCCCTCCTATGTTGACCTTCTAAAATGTGTGCGTAGTGAACCACTGTAACTGCTGAAAGAAGTAAGCTCCCAGATTGAAGTGAACTCCATTCATCACACACCAAATGACATACAACTCTCCCCTCGGAATACATCCACCCTCAGCTCGGGTAAAAATAGTATTTCCAAATGTTGTATAATAAGATATGTTCTCTTTCGCCAGGTGAACCGGGCTTTATCTGACTCAAGACAAAGGAAAATCATAGTTCCATTCTGAAGGCTAGCGAGATGCTTCACACATGTGAGTTGTTGAATGAAAGCATGGTCCTTAGTTCCTACTACAGGTCAGTCCAATACAAGACCTCATCCTGAAAAAGAATCTTAGCAGTACTTCTTTCGGAGAAAGACTTTCTACAATTATTTAGCAGAAATGGAGAACTAGAAAACTACCGGGAAGCGTGGCACAGGGGAAGTCGGGGGAAGAATCCGATCCATATAAGCAATCACCGAGTTACGAATGAAGGCAGCCCTCGAATAGTTTGAATTGTAAGCTCCCTGCAATCCTGTGATCGACCTCCAAAACACGTCTATATTAAAGTCCTCATGCTCCTGAGTCGAAATCCCACTTGGGCATCCAAAAAACCTGTTGAACTCATTAGCATACATATATCTCAATCGCCCTCCAATCTGAAACCATGCAGCCTCTGGAAGAAAATGCTTCCCACGAATCACCTCTAAAGTGCAAAGTACCTCAGCTGTGATGTGGAAGTAAGTTTTTCTCTTCAAATCCATAAATCCATTTATTTCTATTTGGTTAAACGTCTACCTGATGTCATTGATAATGTTCATCTCCACTATGGCTTGATCATCTTGATATCGAGTCTTAGCAATCTTCCTCGAAAT
Organism: Pogostemon cablin; assembly: GCA_023678885.1. Lineage (NCBI taxonomy): Eukaryota > Viridiplantae > Streptophyta > Magnoliopsida > Lamiales > Lamiaceae > Pogostemon > Pogostemon cablin. Next base: position 15,979,401 of record CM042976.1, read on the forward strand.
CACTCCCCATAACTCCTCTCTTTCTTCTCATTCAGGTATATGTATATCGAAATCAGCTGCCATTCTTTTATCCTTCTTTAATCACTTCGCCGTCTCACCTTTCTTGGGTATTCCACTATCCTTCCTCTTAGAAGAAATAACAATCCCTTTACCTAAAAAAAATTATATTTCAATATACAACAAATGCAAGAAAAAGCAAGTATACCCAACTTAGGACTAGTTATCACATAGACTCTACTCAAGACTTCAAATTATATGTCAAACCAAATCAACTCTCAACTTCTCCATAACTTCACATGTATAACCAAATTAAAGTAATAACCCTCAACAAGTTATATCATGGAGAAATCAATCTTATAAGTCCTAATTAACACCAAAATTCCAATATACTTCAACCATACCAACATGCTTCAATATGAATTCAAATATATATCCAACAATTAAGCATAATTCATAAGCATTCTACAACAATTCCACAATTCAAATTACTCATAATCATCACTCGAAATCAATGAGCCCATGCATAAATTGAACAATTAAACTCAAGCCCGTGATATATGCATCATAAATTTCACTAAATTCCACAAAATCCAACGTAAAATTGAACCCATGCAAATTACATTTAAAATTTTAACAAAAACACCCAAATTCAACTTTCAATCCTAACTAAAAATATGTTTAATCAACTTACCCAACTACAATAAACATAGAACAATCCAATTCAAGGGTAAAGAGTCAAGAAAACATACCTTTATATCCAGTCATGAATGTGTATGCAACGAACAATGAAAATCCCAAAATTGAGTAGAATAAGCCCTAATTCACACTTGAGTCCTCCAAAATTGGTGTGGAATGTGTGTAATTGGGGAAAGGAATGTGTACTAAGAGTTTGGAGTAAAAATCTTACAGTTCGGGATGAGTGCTCGAGAGGTGGTGGTGAGAAATGGCGAGTAGCGTAGAAACTGATCTTATATTCGCGATTCTACAACCTTGCTCGACTCGAGCAACATGGTCGAGCAAGGCCTCTATAAGCTTAACCATTGCTCTTGTAATGCTCGACTTCTTGCTCGACCCAGGAAAAATGGTTGAGCAAACACTCTGTAAGCTGAACTACTCACCGTATGTTGCTCGACCATTGATCGACCAAAATGGTCTTAGTCAAGCAACCTGCATTTGGTCAAGCAAGTTGTCTATAATTTGAATAGCCTTCCAAGCGCCACTGGACTGTTGCTCGACCACAATATCTTGGTCAAACAACAGTACTTTAGTTGAGCAAGCTCTCGACGCTCCATCTTTCGTGATTTCCTTCATCCCCTGTAAAACTCAAACTCGAATACAACTTTAAGTATCATATCAAGCCAAAACAATAGCTAGAGAATCAAAACTTATACTCAATAAATTGTGCATGCTACTCTGTTCAAAATGCACAATAAAATAAAATAACACTGAACACTAGGCAAATTGTAAAAAATCGACACATCAAATAGGTTAATGTTTCTATATACTGCAAAAAATCAACTCTCTTAGAAAACGTTACAAAGAAAAGATTATACTCTTGGTGCTAAGATGAGGTAAGTACATCACACCCCTCCCAAACTTAGTAAAAACTTAAGTTGAAACTTAGTTTGCAAAGAGATGTAATTGCTGATTTGTAAGCACCTTAAATATAAAAATTTCTTAGTCACACTAAAAAAATTAAGCAATAAAACGGGAGGGTAAGCCCCCAACAGGCGCTCATGTTTAACGTCGGTGAGTCACTTAATGCAAGGTGTCAACAAAGACCATACAAGCTTCATCCGGAGACTTAAAGTGCTTCAAACGATGCCCATTACCCGCAATGATGTCTCCGTCTTTATCTATGATCTCAAAACTCCCCCCTCCGCAGGCTCTATGGATCAGGAATGGTCCCGTCCACTTTGATTTTAATTTTTCTGCAAAAAGCTTCAAACGAGAGCTAAAGAGTAATACCTCATCACCTTGTTTGAATCTTTTGAAATCATGCCACTTCTTCATCCTCTCCTTGTAGATCACCGAGTTCTTAAAAGCTTGATCTCTGAACTCATCCAATTGATTGATGTGAGTCATCCTCAACTCTTTTTGCTCGTTAAAAGACAAGTTCATACTTCTTACTGCCCAAAAAGACTTATGCTGAATCTTTACAGGTAAGTGGCATGGCTTCCCATAGACAATTTGATAAGGTGACATGTCTAGCACAGTTTTGTACGCAGTACGGAACTCCCACAAAACATCATCGAGCTTAATCACCTAATCTTTTCTATTAGTTCCGACTACCTTCTCCAAGATTTGCTTAACTTGGCGGTTTGAGACTTCGGCTTGCCCATTCGCTTGAGGGTGATAGGGTGTAGTGATCCTATGCTTGACACTATAATTCTTAAGAACTCTTTCAATCAGCCTATTGATGAAGTGAGTGCCCCCATCACACACAAGTGCTCTAGGAACTCCATAGCTGGCAAAAATATGCTTCTTCAAGAATGACAGCACAGTCTTAGCATCATTTATGCGAGTTGAAATCGCTTTCACCCACTTAGAAATATAATCCACAGTAAGAAGGATGTAGACAAATCCATTAGATGGGGAAAAGGCCCCATAAAATTGATTTCCTATACATCGAAGATCTCTACTACAATGCTTGGCTGAAGTGGTATCTCATCCCTTTTACTTATGTTTCCCATCCTTTGACATCTATCGCATGTCGCTACATAGGATTCACAATCTTTAAACAAGGTAGGCCAATATAAAGCGGATTGAAGTACCTTCGCTGCAGTCTTTTGGGCTCCGAAGTGCCTTCCATTAGGCTGTGCATGGCAAAAATCGAGCACGCTCTCCATCTCAATCTCAGGCACACACCTATGGATAATAGAATCCGTACAAATCTTGTACACAAACGGATCATATCATATGAAGGTCTCAACATCTCTCTTAAACTTGGAAAGTTGATACCTATTAAGACCTTTAGGAATTTCACCTGATGCAATGTAATTGACATAATCATCATACCATGGATCCATTCCTTGAGCAGTGACTACACAAGCTTTCTCCACTCCTTCAGCGAACACCGCCATAATTTTCTCATCAGGGAACATCTCTTCAATGTATTCGAAAGAGTTATCACAATGTTCCCTTATCTATAACCTTGATAGGTGATCCACTAGAACATTCTCTGTTCCATTCTTATCTCGAATCTCCATATCAAACTCTTGAAGAAAAAGAACCATCTAATGATCCTTGGCTTTGCTTCCTTCTTCTCCATCAAGTAATGGATTGTAGAATGATCCGTGTATGCTAAGGTCTTCATTCCTTCCAAATACTAGCGAAACTTATTGAATGCATACATAACAGCTAGAAACTCATTTTTGATAACAATGTAGTTCTTTTGTATTGCATAAAAAGTCTTGTTCGTATATTAGATGGCGCATAATTTTTTATCTCTCAACTGAGCAAAGGTGGTGGCCATTGAGATGCTTCCACCACCTACTAATGAAAGAGGAGTGCGGTCCTTCCTTGGACACGTCGGCTTTTATAGAAGATTCATCAAAGACTTCTCGAAATACTCCAAGCCTTTGTCTCACTTACTTGAAAAGGATATACCCTTTAATTTTGATGATGAATGTCTAACAACTTTTCAGGTTTTGAAGGAGGCACTTATAACTACGCCTATCTTGATCACACCGGATTGGACTCAACCATTTGTACGTATATGTGATGCAAGTGATCTAGCACTTGGAATGGTGCTAGGGCACGAGAATCACAATCCAACCCATTTCAGAAAACACTGATGTATTGAGCTTTTGATAACCCATGTTGTAGACACTTTCTAAGCATGTCCTTGAATCTATCCCAAGCCTCGTGGAACTTCTCTCCTTGATTGATAACAAATTGATGAATATCTTGCTTCATTTTAAACACCTTTGAAGGTGGCATGTATCTCTCCAAGAATTTCATCTTCAGCTGGTCCCATATAGTGCAGTCTGCAGCACTAAGATTGTCATACATATCTCTTGCTCTTTCAGTAAGCGAGAATTTAAAAAAGACGGTCCTCCTTGCATCCTCATGAGTTCCTGCACTCTTTTGTGTACTCGCATAACCTAGGAACTTATTCACATATTGTTGAGGATCTTCAAAGGTACTCCCAGAGAAAGGGTTCCTTTATATCATGCTAATAAGAGCGGGGTGAAGATCAAAATTTGCATCAGCTCCTCGCGCTCCAAAAACTTGATAGGCATTTTTAAACACTTCAATTAAAATCCTCAAGTGTAAGGATGTCAATTTAAAGGCAAACAACCAAGCTAAATTATCGATCTCAATGAGACAGTTAATTATTTATTTACTCTAAATTACTATCTAATAAGAATTAAGTAACCAATTTCCAAAGTTTTTGAATTAATTAACTAAAATACTGATATCTAAATAATTAAAAGCAAGAAAAATAAATTCAAGTTTAAATCAAGAGAATAGCAACAGTTCGAAGGTATCTAGTATAGATCAATTGATTTAGGTTCCTAGACTTCCAATTGTTTATTCATGTAGCATAAATCAAAATACACCACATAACCCTGTTAACCCACCAAATATGATCCGATTTTAAGTTGACAATATATTCTGATTTATTTCCTAAGGTATGTGAATATTACCAAGCACCCTTCCTAGATATTAATCAACACGAACAACAATACCTCCGGATGGCAAGTTCGACTAACAAGATATTTTCTGAAAGTACTACAAGACTTTATTTACTTCCTACTTGAATGTTTAATTGCATTATTCCAATAAACAGTTCAAGTATCTGATTTACCAGTTCATGGAATTAAAGTATTTATAGCGGAACTATCTTAATCCCTAACAGATAGACAATACCAATCATGAACGCACACACGATAACATAATAAATCAAGCATTATAGTGGATGTCATAAAATTATTATGAAGGCATTACGAAGCAGAAAAGCAAAGTCTAATTAAATTAAATAAATTCAGAATATCAACTGCATAAAATCTCAATCTTAGTCTAGGTTCCCAAATCAATTCAATCTAATAATCAAACCCTAGAACTATATTAGGAAATTATCCCATGAGGTTAAAAACAATACTCATGGCTATGCAATTCATACCACAAATCAAGACAAAAGAAAGGGAAAGATGAGAAACACAAAACCCTAGCGTAAGTGTAGTTTGACGTTCCTTCTCCGTCTCTCTGATCGTCCAATCTCCCTCTAATAGCACTTAGAAACCCCTTTTAAGATGGATAATGGAAACTGATGTTTTCTGTATATGTGGTGTTCTTGGGCGTGAATTCACGATGATAATGAGTGGGTTTTTCCTCTTGTGTGTTGATTTCCCCCTTTTATATCATGGGCTATTTGCAGGGATTTTTTGCATCAAAAATTGGTCAAATCACTATCTGAAAGTCGAAAATACACTGCTAGATTGAACAGGCCGCGACTGGGCCCAAAAACAACCCGCTAAGACCCAGCTCGTGCCGAGCTGGTTCTGGATGTTGCTGAGCTGTAGCCGAGCTGCATATGGGTGAAAAAATGATGTCTTGTAGGCTTGTAGGACCCCAACTCGGCTATAGACTCGTACACACTAGGTACAACTCGAGCCGATCTGTCTGCCGAGGTCCAGACTATATTACGCGATCTCACCGTTTCGAGCATAACTTCCTCATACGGACTCCGATTTTAGTTATTTTTAATCCAAAATGATCCTCTCTTCTATAGCTTTCCAACCATATATCACATGATCAATTCAGACTTCTACAAGATTATCGAAAATTATGATACTCGGACGTGTGTTTTTCAACATTCCTTTACACTTTCACTCTTCATTCCAACTTTGAACTTTAGATCAACTTTGAGCTTTAGATCCTGTTTTACCCTTCAAAACTCAAAAAAATACCTTAATAGCATCTTAATTATGCAAGATATGAAAATCATCCCATTCTACACAAAATTATGGCCACATTCTATCAAAAACGGTGTAATATGAGACCTAAAATATGTGAAATTCCACTCTCAACACGCTCCTAATAGCCCCAAGTTGCCTCCCCCGTTGTTTTTGAAAACTTCACCGATTGCAACATTGTCCAGATTTGGCCTATCTTGGGCCATGTTGACTGCTTCCGCTTCTGACTTGTCTTCAGTTGCAGCTTCAATCGTTTTCGAGTTCGCTTCTTCAACTTCAACTCCTAGATCAAGAGTATCAGTTGCTTCCACATTCTTATTCTTCTTCTTCTTTACTTTCTTCTTCCTCGATGACGCTCCAATCTCCACATCAAAAGTTTCTAGTGTTGCTCCCTTCGATCTAGTGTGCATACATTTGAGAAAAATTCAACGTTAGAAAGTAAAGATAAGCATGGAATAGTCTAAATTAAACTAAAAATAATAAATTAGATAATAGCAACCATCCCTGGTAATGGCGCCAGAAATTTATTGGGAGTTTTTTCAACACACAATTAATCCCCAAGTATGAAGGATGTAATTGTAGTTTAGACAAGCAACCAAGTTATAATTATCGAACCCAAAGGACGGATGATTATTAATTTATTATTATCTAAATTAACTAAAACTATTGTTTGTCAATTTAATTGAGGAATTATTATTGATCTAATCAACAAATATTTAAATAACTAATAAAATAGAAAACAGTAGAAAATAATCGATATTTGAACAAGTGAGAAGATAGGTAGTTCTTCGGGCCATCTAGTTTCACTCATTAATTTCCCTTCCGTATATCATTGTCCGACTCTAGCTTGTGGAATATGGATGCATCACTAAGCCATGCAAATATACTCTATAGACACAAGTAAATAAGCGTGTAACATATGTGAATCACCTCGGAGCAAGAACACAATTTCACCCCTCTTTCTAAGTACTATCAGTATCAATTATTTCCTGTGCACTAAGTACTCTAACCTGATATGATCTCCCTTTATAGGTACTGTGAAATTATCCCCTTTATCCTACTTTTTAACCCCAATTCAATTCAATTAATAAATATTCATATATTATAGTTCTAATGAAACTTCGGAGTCCCCTCACTTAGAATCATAACATGGAATCATGTTCAGCAGTGAACGCACTCAATCAACAACCAAGATATATATTCAAACTCTATATAACAGTTGAAGATGCAAAAAATGGCTCTGAATATGGATTAAAAATGCATAATCATATATAAAATAAATCACAAGTAGTGTTGTGCGGAGTATACATACGGAAGTTCAATTAACAAGCAAAACCTTCATAAACCCAGAATTACCGAAACGGTTTTAGCCCATGACGCTTTGAATAACGTTCATGGTGATTGGATAGATCTTACCCATAGTTTTGAAAATTACAAGATAAATTAAGAAACGAAGTAAACCCTAGATGTGGGCGCCATTGCGTCTCTCTCTGTCTTGAATCTTTACTTAGTTCTCACTTGATTCACTGCACGAATCTCTCTCTACAGCTCCTGCGGATAGAGTTAGGGTTTGGATATGTTGTACGATGGATGTGGAATCTAACTCTCTTCTTAATGTGACCTGCATCCCCTTTCATACTTGTTAACTCTCCTTATGGACATTTACTGGGCTTTTACTTAAAAAAATACGCACATACACGCACTGGTGATGAAATCCCGACGATTCAAAGTTGACGTGTCCTTGCTTGACCAGAATGGCCTTGGTCGAGCAACTGTCGAGCGGTATGTCTGTAAGCTGAAACTTCTCCCAGTGTCTTGCTCGACCAACTCTGGTGTTGCTTAACCAAATCATCTTGGTCGAGCGGCTCCTCCCTTAGTCGAGCCGCACCTTAAAATTGTGTTTTCTGATTCTGAGCATTTCTGATCTATTTTCCTATACAAATATGCTCAAATAGCCTCAGTAGCATCTGATTCGTGATTTTTCCATAAATAACCCGATTTGCCTTGATTATAAACCAAATCGTACTCAATTTTCACATAAATTAGAGCTCAAAATACGTGAATTATCACTCTCATCACCTACTCAAAGAAAAAGTATGATATCTTCCCTTTATTGTTATACAAGTTTGTCTATTAAAGTTTTCAATATTACATTTTGATTTGCTTTTAACTTTATTGTCATATAAGTTTGTCTATCAAAGTTTTCAATATTACATTTTGATTTACTTTTAACTTATGTAGATACACACGACATGTAATGCAGTATATGCTTGGATTTTGGTTTTAATTATTTTATTTTTATTTTTATATACTCCCTTCGTCTCATTTCAGATAGGACACTTTTCATTTTGGGTTGTCTCACAAAAGTTTGCATCTTCCTAAAAAACAAAAAGTCAAAAAATATCCACCCTTACCTATCACACCTAATATATTTTATCATTTACATTATTACAAAAATTACCATAATACCCCTAAAAGTTATCACTTTTCTTAATATTCATGCATAAAGTGAGGTGCAAACATTTGTAGGATGGAGGGAGTATGTGATAGTCATAGCAAATGTCTAACATTTAGCAACATATATCTCACCATAGTTAGCAAGGATCAAAAAATCATAATGTGCAATTATCATAATCTAATTGAAATGTGCATATTTAATTATATATTTACTTAGTTTCAATCATTACAAGACTAGATTTTGATTTATTGATTAGTGAAGATAATTATGATTTTTATTGTCCTATTTCAATTTGAATTTAAAGATGATCTCATATAATATAAAGATTTATCATTTAATTGCAATTAGTTTTTCGTATGAGATTAAAAATTTTACTGAAAATTATTATTATAATGTATTACGTAAATGCAACATGCGTAGCACGTTTTGAAAACTAGTATCTTTAAAACCCCAAAAAATATAGATCGAATAGAGTAAAAAATCTTGTGACGAATACATAAAATTTTGGCCTAAAAGACAAAAAATTTGATTTGAATAAAGATCAAACTAAAAAAAATAGACCGACTAAAGTAATAAATCTTGGGACGAATACACAAAAGTTAGACTGAATAGACAAAAAAATTGAATCGAATAGAGATTTATAATTTTCATATATATGTGTGTGTGTGTGTGTGTGTTGAATAAAAAAAATTGAGTCTAACAAATAAAATTTGAGTCACCAACAATAGATATGTGTATTATTTGAATGAATGGTACAAAGTGGGTAGAAAAAATATATTTATTTTTGAGTGGGCAAAAAAATATAAACTATATTAAAATAATTACTTTAATACATTTTCTATATTTTTATAAAAAAAATATTCACAAGCGTATGTGAAATCATTTCCAACAAATGCACAAACAAATTAAACTTGATATGTTATTTACTTTCTTTTTTTACTTAAATAATAATATTCTATTTATATTAAGAAATTTAGGCAGGAAAATCACTCTTCCCTTTTATAGCAGACTTTTCTGCTTTTAATAATATGGTCAAGTAAGTAAATACAGAAGTTATGAAGGGATAAAATTGGAAATAAATGTTTCTCAAATTCTATGAGAGAGATGATAATAATTTAATAAACTATGAAATTTACGTTTTCTTATTTTCTTATAAGCATGAAGAGATTTATTGGGATATTGTTTTACTTTACATGTTTGATGCGAAATACTACGTACATTGAAGGTTGTCTTGGAATAAGTTGTCCAGTGGACGTGATTGATATTTACAAGGTCGTCTTTGTGTGTTGGGATTCGTTTATATCTAAAAGGGGTAGTCGAAGTTGTTGCTTCAGATACATATTATAATATGTTTTTCAACTTAATTGTATGCTGTAATATTTGGTTGAATTTTATTATGTGATTTCCGTGTCTTCCTTAATTAGAAACAAAATGTGAATAGATAATTTAGGATGGAAGTGGGATTTGAGTTGGTGGACCCGTGCCCTGCTAATGGAGTTTCTAGTTTAATTCGGCTTCAAAATTGCCACATGTTGCTAAATTAATTAATCTAGGTACGTGGTGAAGATTGGGTTTCTCAGAGGTGTTCTAGTGGGGGTAAAACCCTAATTTTCTTATTTAGGTTGAATGTTTTGATTTTAATAAAAACCAGTAAGTTTCACGATGAAGTGGCAACATGAGCATTAATCAAGACAAGTATATAGAAATGTCGCAGGAAGCACAAGTTAATTCCATCATTTTAAGACGAATCACTCGCTCATTCTACATTTACGCATTCATGAGAAAACGAGTAGCTGCAAATGCAACTAGCGAAAATTTCAAGAGTTCCTCAGTAGTCAGTCATAAAGCGAACTAATAAAGATTAGAAAAATCTCAATACTACGATGTCGATGACACAATAAATAACTATTCAATCTCGTACATCTATAGCTATTATCGACAGACATCAAAGAAGCAGCATGTTAAGTCCTAAATTCACCATAAGAAAAAATAAAATATACCATGATCCCAATTAAATGAATTTTTCGGGAAGAGACAATGTTCTAATTTTACATAGGGATATAATTGGAAAGAAATATTTCTCAAACTCTTTGTACTTTTAATATATTATGATATGATATTATAAGGTTTACCTCATTGGCAACTAATTTGATAGGTCGTGCAGATAAGACAAAACAAGTGAAAATAAAAAAAATTAAAAAGAAAAAATAATCAACAACCGATTGAGAAAATTTTCGTCACACAACTTAGGCTTCAACCCATCACAATTATTATTTTTCTCACAATGTGACACTTGTCACATTGTGAGTGGAAGATGCTTTTTTTTATATTTGTAATTTAAAATTTCAATAAATGATAATTAATTTTTTTTTGAAAAAATAATTAAAATTCTTATTTTTTTTCTTTATAAATGTAGTATAATATTGACATATTTTGGATCGCAATAAAAAACTCTCTTTTTTCTCTCAATTTCAAATTATATCATCTTCTTTCTACTATAATTACGAAATTAAATATTTTTTAAAATATAAAATTATTATAATTTTAAATACACTATAAAAATTTTTAAATAATAATATATAATTTAATAATAAATATATATAAATGAGAGAGAGAAATGAATATTTTATTTAAAAGGTAGGTTGAGTTGGGTTGTTGATGGAGTATAAAAAAATTAAAGTTGGTTTGGGTTTTAGGTTGTATATGTGGATGAGAGAGAAATGAATATTATATTATTGGGTTAAGTTGTTTTAGGTTGTCAGTGGGGATAGTCTAATATTTTTTACAAGTATATTGTGAAATTTTGATTAAATTATACATTTTATTACTTTAATTAATTGTTGAAAACCATCTAACTTTATGATATTTTAATATACTATACTCCCTCCGTCCCCCAAAATACTTCAAGTATTATTGTACGGGAATCTTAAGAAAAATTACTTTTTTAATGGATGATAAAAGATAAAGGAGAGTGTTTTTGGAAATGAATAATGTGAAGTGTGTGAGATTAACTTTGGATTTATTACTATCCAATACAAAATATATACTATTATTACTAATATATATATTAGGTAAAAATATTACTAATAGCTACAAAATATTAAGATGAAAATTTTAATATTCTCTCCGTCCCACGTATTTTTACCCACTTTTTATATTGGGGTGTCCCAAATATTTTTACTCATTCTATTAATAGAAAAAATACACTATATTTCTTACATACTTTTTTACATTTTATTCATCAATTCTAACAATTTTATTCACTTTTTTATATTTTATTCATCATTTCCAACAACTTTATTTACTTTATCTTTCAAAATTACCAATTAATCCCTACTTTTTGTTACATTATATTATATATTTAAAAAAATCCTTCTTAATCTTTGTGCTCGTACAAATGGGTAAAAATATTTGGGATGAAGGGAGTATAACCTTCTTCATTTTTTTATTTTTTTACGGGCCTTTTTCACTTATCTTACACATAACAATATTTGTCTTTTATGCAATACAAGCATATAAAAGTCCGCAGGAAAAAAATCCTTTTAGGTTTCTCTTCCTCCAAAAAAGTCATAATTTTCTCTTCAATTCAATTCATTATCTTTCTAGCAATCATTTTTTTTCTCTCCTTCAAATTATGTTCAGACTCTTCAATTCAACTTCCTCTCTCTCTAGCAAAGTGGATAGGTTCTTTCCCCAAAGATAAAATTGAAATCAGAATCTCGTATACACCTTTAATGACGAACTGCCGCCACCTGTTACTAGAGTAAGTCATCAGGCCATTCCTCTAGCCGGTTTTCAGCGTTGTTTGCTCGCCTTCGTTCACCGCGATATTCAGTCTGATATGCCAATCAGAGAAATTAATTCTCACGCAGTATTCTATTTTTATTGATTTTTTAAACTCTGAACACAAATATCTGAACACTATGTATATGAATTTCTGAATACAATTTTAAGGGAGTAAATCAAGGAAGATAATTCTTTTTCTATACAAATATACATAAATATTTTTGAATACATAAATTTTATCTTTTTGAACACAAATATATTAAACATAAATATTTTCGAATACACAAATTTTAACAACATATAACACCATAACGTAACAGATTTTAATGTGTTGAACATTAATATTTTTTTAATACATAAATTTTGAACAATATAGACCATCATAATGTAATAGATTTTAATCTATTAAATACAAATATGTTGAATATAAATATTTCTGAATACAAATCTATTTAACACAAATATGTTGAATATAAATATTTTTGAATACATAAATTTTGTACAATATATTGAATACAAAATATGTTGAACATAAATATTTCTGAATAAATAAATTCTGGACAACAATAAATGTCATAACGTAACATATTTTAAGGGTTTGATATTGGAGTCAACTTCTAGCCTATTTTTAAGGGAGTAATCATGGAAGATAATTATTTCTATATTATATTAATTACTCTACCCTTTTAAATTTCTATGAACACAAATAAAATAAGGTTTAAAAAGGCATTTTATTCATCATTAATGTAGTAATTTGCAATATTTTTGAGATAATGTATCTACTAGTATTAATTATGTACACATTGTACCTAATAATAATGGACACATTAACTTTTTGTTTAAAGTTAATCTCCAACACATTTTTGTATAAAAGATAATGCCAATCAAATACCAACAACAACAATAACAACAATAATAATAATAATAATAATAATAAATTTTACATTCATCCTATTTTTCATACGAATTAAAAATAAAAATCTGCATAATAAAGTTTTCACAATTTAAATCTTGCATACATCTAACAAATAAAGCTTACAATTTCTCACAACATATTCTAACATTACTATTCAACATTTGCTAAATTTTGGAGTCGAGTTCGTGTGATTTTTCATATTTTTATGTTATTTTTAGTATTTTATTTCTTATTTTGTGTTATTTGTATTTTTTTATATTAAGTGTGTTATTTGTATTTTTGTTGTGGAAATAGGTGATTTGGTGTGATATTTTGACATGAAAGGATGAAACAATTGAAGGAGGGAAGAAGACAGAAGAAACACGGCCGAAATGAGTAACATGCTCAGCTATTGGCGTATTTAGCATTCAGATGAAGAATAGAGGAAACACGCCCACTGTCAAGGCGTTTGAAATGGAAAAAGTGTGTTGCTTCTACAGATCACACTCTACCTCATTCAACTAACCCTTTTTTGCCACATCACCAACACTACAAGCCTATCACACACTATACACCCACCATCACTATCACACACTACACGCCCACTTCATTTTTCACACGGCTAGACACCATATCACACGCCCACTCCATGGTCATGTGGAACTGATTGACGCGAACACCATTCAGAAGTAGCCATGTAGCTCTTTTATTATTTTAACCTTATTTCTTCTCCCATATAAATACCCAATTTATGAAATTTCTGCAGGAGCCGATTCTCCATCCAGAAAACAAAGCATTATCTGAAAACATACATCACCTACTTCTTTGTTTATTTTTCACCTTAATTCTCATCCATCTTCCATCTTTTCCATTTTGGTATTGAAGAGTAAAGATCTCAAGAGTTAGATATGGAGAGCAAAAGTGATTAAAGAGATATTTAAGAAATTGATAGGTAAGATTTAATTCATTTTGTATCTTTATTTGGGTCTTTGACTAAATGGATCGTTGTAATGAATCATTTATTGTTTTGTTGCAATGACCATGTTAGACCAATCCCTCTAGTAGGATTAGAGATATGAAAAGTACAATTGATTTATTAGCATGTGAATTAAATTATTTTTAATTGGTGATAATTTCTATCCATGGTTTTTTATTGTTTAAATCTTAAGATGACATGGTATGTTATTTATGGATGATTTATTGATTTAATGGATTGTTGATCAATATGTTGTTTATATTAATTAAGTGTCTTCATAAGATTCATGTTTATATTGCTAAGGGTGTGACGAAAATGATCCTCTATAGTATTAGACGAGCATGGGTGGACATCCTATTTAGGTTTGACCGAAAGGATGTTCGAACCTAATGAGAGGAACCAATCCATTGTTGGCCTTAGTACAAACAAAAGGGAGAATTACCTTTGGATAGTACCTTCTAAGGGAGATTTAGAGAATAATTAGTACCTAGACGAAGGTGGTTAGTGTTGAGCATCGATCCTAGATGCGTTTTGGAGTCTCTAGGAGATCCACAACTTTCATAACCCAAAAGGGAGCTTAGGATAATATCGTGATCACTTCTAACTGATACCTATTTTTTTTACTTTTAATTTCTCTTTTTGATATTGTTTTTTAATTACTTATTATTAAAAATTGAACTCAATTTCGATCATTCTTACAAAAGCAATGTAAACATGAGCTCACGTATTTTATAATCTAAACTTAAACTCCATTGGTTTTGATAATTCTTATTACTTGGGATATATTTCTACGACGATCGAATACACTTTCTCATGAGTGAAAAATATGCAAAAAATTACAGATTCATGAAAACCTGAATTCAAAAGGGCTAATGAGCATTATATTTGGTGTATGTAGAAGAACCATGCATTATATTTGAAAGAAATCATATGAGCAAATGGAAAATGGGAATCCAATGCAACTCACAAATATAATGAAAGGGGCACCATTAAGAGATAAATTGATCTTGGATTCAAATACAATGAAAGACACTGCATTTGAAAAGAGAACTACCATAGGAAGCTTGCTACATAGTTACATATGAGCAAAATCATTGTTGATAGATTGACCAGGAAAAAGTAGATTATACCACACACAAATGTAATTAAAATTTAAACCCGAGCTAACTCCACTAAACAAGCTCCAAAGGGTTAATTTTACATTAAGTGCAATTGCGTTTGATAGTGCTACAAAAAAAATATAAGTTTCACAGCATGCATAATATGGTTCACAAAGATGAAAAGTGATTTTATAAAATAAGGACATCCGGGAGGTACTACATGATACCTGGAGAGGCTGAGCCACATAGGACGTGCAAAAGTAAGAATTTCATTATAAAAGTAATGTTCTTGTGCTGTTTCAAGGCCATATTTTGTAGATAATTGAGATGTGATCTTTGATGAGAAGATTGGTATATTTTCATTAACAACCCGAGAACCAGCAAAAAGAAGTTCAAAAAATAGAGTTAAGGATAAAATCGAGACCAAACCAATGGGATCAATTAATAAAGATTCAAAGGTTGACTTCTAAATTAGGTATTGATCCAACGCTTGAGCTAGTTACATGCAAATTGCAATTACATCAACACTAAGCATGTTTTTTTCCTTATCTAACAAGTATGATAAGCATCTAATCAGCTAGTTTAAGGACATAATATCTCAGAATTTGATCTCATCATTGGTTTTTTATGCTTAAGCTTACATGCATATAATAATTACAGTCTTCATCGAGAAATATTTCAATCTAACATAACATGATTAAGCATGCAGCAGAAAGAAAAATGAGTTATTATCTGACTATACATCATCATTGACTGCATTCTTAAGGTGACTTGATAATGCAATTATAGTCCATATAAAGCATGGTTCATGAATTATCACAGATTGTACCTGATATCAAGGCAAAGTGGCCATCAAATACAAGCAAGTCTATGATAATTCAGCAAGATAATGCAAAACCACACATACAAGATAGTGATCCAGATTTCAAAGTGATTGCATTTTCAGATGAATTTGATATAAAAATTGTATGTCAACCAACAAATTCACCAGACACTAACATAAAGAATCTAGGATTTTTTATATCCATTCAATCTCTCCAATTGGACAATTCAAGATATAATGTGGATGCATTAGATAACCAAGTGTTGATGTCTTATGAGAAAACTATCAAACTTAACAATGTATTCCTAAGCTTATAGGAATACATGATTGAAACAATAAAGGTTAGAGGAGGGAATAATTACAAATTACAACATATGGGTTAGGAAGACTCGTAAGGGAAGGTAAGTTACCCCTAGTTGTTGAAGTTGATGAAGGATTAATTAGAGACTGCATCCAATTTCTGATCGATGAAGGTCATATTGGACATTTGGATTATGGTATAGATGTTTTAATATTAGGATTAGGTATTTGAAGTAGTAAGTGTATTGGAAAATTATCACTTTGTTATGTTTACTTCCTAAACAATTCATGAACCATGCATCAAGCATCATGAATTGTTTAGGCTATAAACATTCAAGTATTAACTGATTTTTAAATAGATGGTTTAGGCTCAGAATTAGTTATTTGAAGTATTAAGTGTGGAGGAAGACTATTTTTTGTTTTGTTTAGAGTCTAAACCATCAACATGTAGATGGTACTACGTCATTTAATTTTGAAGCATCATGGAGTGTTAAGGCTATAAACATAGGTCATATTAATTAATTTTGGATTGTTATCAAGTCGTAAAAGTAATCACACATGCATAATCTAACATCTTAAACCAAGTAAAACATGCAGTCTCCAACTTTAGTATTTTAAGAACCAAGTAAATTATCATAAGCACAAATATATTCATCACATCCATAGATCAGTACCACATTGCATAAAACACAACATATCACCATAGAATTTTCGGATTTGGGACATCACAATAACCATAATTGACTACCTTTCAGCAATATTAACATCATTAGGGCATGTGTAGGGTGGCATGCACATCTTAATCAAGTAATAAAACATGCAGCCTCCACCTATAGCATTTTAAGCATCAATATTATTATCATATGCACTATATATTCATTATAGCCCCATATCAGTACCACGTTGCATAAATATCCACATATGACCATGGATTTTTCAAAATTTTTACATTACAAAAATCGTTATTGGCTACCCTTCAGAAAAATAAAATCATTAGGGTATGGGGTAGGGTGACATGCATATTATTACATCTTAAACCAAGTAGTAAAATATGCAGCCTCTGACTAAATCCCAATTATCGATGTATGGGTCAGAAAAATGGAATACATGTAAACAAGTAACAATGTACAGAGCAATTCATAGATTAGATCACATTCTTCCTAGTTTTTTTCTTACCAATCGGATCGTGGTATTGCCGATCTAACATATCTGAATCAGGATTTCTTCTCGACATTTATAAAATTTGAATCCATGAACATTAGGTACTCCAGATCTACCGCAAATTCTTCGTATATGACAGATCTGGCCTGGGATCTTGAGAATCTTGTAGAGTGAGGCCTAAAGCTTAAGATGAAGCAAAATCAGATAGTGTCTCCTCTAAATCGCCATCAAGTAAAGGGGATTCTGGTAGGATGGTGTCATCATAGGTACTCCCTCTGTCCCACCCAAAGAGTCCATTTTTTTCATTTTGGGCGTCCCACCCAAAGTGTCCACTTTTTTTTTACACACACCCACTAATACAATTAAATATGGGGACCACACTCCCACTAATATAACTACCCACTACTCATTAAATAATAATACTTCTTAATTCACGTGCTAAAAGAAAAACTATCCTTTGGGTGGGACGAAGGGAGTAAAAGATAGGGGTAGCAATTCTCGACATGACATGATAGCACGACACGACAATTACGGGCTAGTGTTTGATCTTATTATATTCATGTAGTTATCGTGCCAACCCAATAAGGACATAAAAATTTCGTGTCGTATTCGTGTCAGGTTCGTGTCAACCCGTTAAACATGATTAATATTAACATATGATCATTAACCTGTTAACAACCCGATATAAAGATAATCATTAATAATTTAAAATATATTATCTTTAAAAAAATTACTATTAATTAGTATTTTTTTAATTTTTTATTTCTTATTGTGTTGTGTCATGTTAACCCAATATTTTTTATGTTTGTATTGTGTCGAAATGAATTCTTATCATATCGTGTTTAGGTTTGCCCTTATCGTGTCGTGTTACTATCGTGTCGACACGAAACTTGACCAATTAGCACGAATTGTCACCCCTAGTATCAGAGACAACTAGTAAAACCATCTCCAGTTATGAATCGAAGGGCGATTCCCAAATATTAATCCTCATCAGAGACAACCATAAAAGAACAAGAGAGATATACATGGTGTAATACATACGTGAAATATAAACGATAGAAGAAGATTCTTGGGGTAGTTAGATGACTAGGGTTCTCACAAAGAAGAACATTTTTCTGAACGATGAAGATGAAGAGTCGGGAAAGAGATGATACAACCAAGAAGAGGATGTTGTTAGGTTTGTTTCTAATTTGTCGGAGATTGAACCAAATTTTAGAGTGGTTGATTATTTATAATTTATTTTTAAATTTAATTAATCTTATGTTAACAGTATTGTGAGTGTTAAATATGTAATGATCCTAATTTTGAAATATTGATGTATTGGAAGTGCATTATTGGAATGCATTTGTTTATTTTTGGAAAAAAAGAAAAACGTGAAGTACTTTTTTGGGATGGATAAAAAAAAGTTTAAAATATATGAGGGATTAGTGTTTAAAATTACATATTAATATATTTGTTTTTACATTATAATACATTTTAGGAATATTTTCAATCAAAACCTAAAATATAAGTAAACTATCAATTCAGAGCTTTAAAAATTATTTCTATCAATTAGGAGTCTAAAAAATATAAAATTATAAATTAAGGGATTGAATCATAAAATTATTTAAATAATTATTATATAAATTTTGCCACATAATATTATTTACATGATGATAATAAATTATTAAGAATTAAATGACATGTTAATTATTGCAAAGACTTGTGTGAGACGGATGAAAAGTTATAACATTTGAATAAAAAGTGATGCTCGCACTAATAAAAAGTGATAGTGATGTGAACTCATTAAAAGTTCTAAAATAGCTCCTAACATTGTCTCCAATGCTCTCTCAATTACCAATAAATACTTCTAAAACTAAGAATTCCCTTAAGAGGTACTCTCTTAATCCTAAGTTCCCTTTCTAGGTATTATAATCCTATTGGCTTGGTTCCCTCACTAGTTCAACTAATCATTCGTTATAGTCTCTCTAATGTTCTATCTCAAGTATTCTAAGAATATGGAGGTTATAACATAACTCTCCTCACATTATCATGCATAATCTTCACAATATAATGATTCAATGAATTTCTCAAACATATTATTGTAAAGCCATCCTAACCACATGCAAAGAGAATTAATTACACAATTCATTATAGAAATTAAGAAATTGAGAATTATGATAAAAATATCAAAACTCATTCAACATTAGAATTTAATTACATAAAATCCAAATCAACCAACACCAATCATAATTGTTAAATCTTATAATGGAGATAGCCAAACATGGTTTCAAGTATCACAAAAGATAATGCTCTACAAGATTCTATGAATGAACAAAAAAAAAAAAAACAAACAAACAAAATATGAAATAAACTTCCCTTGAATTTCTTCACTTGAAACTCTTTCTTCTCTTACAATCTTCAATACTCTAATATTTCTTTGATCAATTAGAAAGGGTGATGGTGGAATTTAATAAATTAGATAGAGGATTATGGAACGAATGGATGAAAAATGATTTGGGGAAGAATTAGTGTGTGAAAATGGGGTGTGAAAGTGTGTGTTGTTCGAGAATTTAATTGGTTAGTAAGGATTAATTAATAAATTAATTGCCAATTAAATAATTATTAAAATGAGTAAAATTAGATTCACATGTGGAGAGAATTAAATATAATAAATTGGGGGGTTTTGGTGTCTTGAGCCTAGCCCTATTTAATTTTGGATATAAAACGGGTCGTGATTGGAGAGCCCACGAAACTCAAATTCTCTTCAGTAGATACGACATGTGATACATTGTATCTGGTTGACAATTCTGTGTGTGAACGCAGATTTATATGTGTGAAAGTATATCTATGTTGTGAACGCAAATCATACTGTATGGGAGTGATCCCTGGAGCCTATAAATAAGGTCATTCTACATTCATTCAATACACACCACAAACAACGAGCATCTACATTCATAAAGCATTTACATCTAATAACGATCCAGCTCTCCATCCTCCTTAGTTCGTCGGAGTTCCTGCGATAACGGTGTTGCTTCGCCGAAAACAAAGAACCATTTTACCTTTGAGGACGTTCCGCAAAGAATCGGAGCACTGCTGGGGCATTTTATGTTTTACGGGAAGAGATCTAATCTCGACCCGCTTCAAGATCCAGATCCAGTTCCCGCGCCAGTTCCGTTTCAAGATCCAGATCCAGTTTCAGTGCCAATTTCATTTGAAGATCCAAATCCAAAGATAAGATTTGAAGACTTTTCTTCTTTCTTTATTTCTTGTATTTATTTTCGATATTCATATTGTAAGTGATTGTTTGGTGCAACCCCATTTATCCCAACATGTTTTCCCAATTCAGAAAATGAAAACTGAATTCTCAAATGAGAAGAAAAGGTTATTACTACATTTTGGGGAAGATTCCAAATTGGATAGCTGAACGATTCTACATGAAAACTTGATCAAATTTTCATGCATTGGTTGAGTTTTTGTGACAGAATCCTAAAATGTGCAGAATACTACAAAAGTTTCTGGCATATAAACCCGGTCGAGTTTTCATTCACTGCCTTAGTATTTTTGCATTTTCTATTTTTTTCCAATTTGACTCGTTCTTACTTATTTCAACTCTGAATTGTGGACTGTTATTTTTCCTACATCTTTCTTTTCACCTTTAAAACCAATTTTTACATGAAAATCACACAAATTCCACCAAAATACCAGTTCTCTAAATATTTTCAAATATTAAGTATTATATGACACTTAACTCTCAAAACCAAACATATTTATTTAATGTTATAAGTGGACTCTAAATTCACGTAATTTCTACACTCAAACTCTTAATTCGTTTCATGACAACTTCTCACATTCTCAACCTGCATATAAGACTTCAACAATTGTCTTTGATGACTTTGAGCAAAATTTATTAACATGGTCAAAGTGTACTTACCTCTAGAACTTTTAGTAATCCAAGATCATCAATATATTCCCTCAAATCAATTTCAATGTTTACGTTTGTTTTTTGCGCAGAGATTAAGAATATACTCCCTCCGTCCCGGAGTTAAGTTCACCGACACTGTAGATACGGAGTTTAAGAAAAGTTATTTTTTAACCAACTTTATTGACTTTTGAGGGGTATTGTGGTATTTTTAGGTAATAAATAAATTATAAAGTATGTTATGTGTGTTAGGTGAGAGTGGTATTTTTGAAATTAAGATAACTTTTGAGGTTGTTGGTTAATGTGAAGTTTTCTTTTTTGGGTAGTGAACATAAGTGTGGGACAGACAAAAACAGAAAGTGTGAAGATAAGTATGGGACGGAGGAAGTAATATTATAATATATAGTAGGTTGAGAGATTTAATATTTTAATGTAAAATAAGTAGTTGTATTAGTATAATATGTTAGTCACGATAAGATATATTAATTGTTTTGTGTGGAATCTATCTACCAATATAATAAATATTAAAGTTGAAATGAGATGAAAGGAATATATATATTTGTGTGTGTGTCTGTATGTCTTGCGCGAAATTGTCTCATATGAGACAATTTTACACTTTTTGAATTATTTATCACTTTTCATTACTTGAGTAACACTTTTCATTATATGAGTTATCACTTTTTATTCGTCTCACATTTAAGTAGGAATGTCTCACACAAGTCTTTATCATATAATACACACACACACATATATATAATGTGATGAAATTCTCGAAGTACGCCCGGGTACACAAGTCATTTAATAACACAATATTTTATTCTAAAAAGGTATATACTTTAATATACTTTAATTTATAAGGGTATTATATTTTAATAAAAGAGTCGGTTAAAATATGAATGATATTAATGTTTGAGTAGAAAACAAAAATACTCCCTCCGTCCCATAATAAACTTCACACCTTCCATTTCCATCTGTTCCACATTAAACTTCACCACCCAAAAAATGAAAATCACATCAATTCTCACAACTAAAATTCATCTTAATTACAAATTTACCACTCTCATCTAACACACATAACATACTTTATAATTAATTTATTACCTAAACATACTACATTACCCTTCAAAAGTCAATAAATTTTGTTAAAAATAACTTTTCTTAAACTCCTTGTCTAAAGTAACTGTAAAGTTTATTATGGGACGGAGGGAGTATATTTTTTTAAAAAAAATAAAGGTATAAATTTTTATACTAAGCTAAAACTAATGTATCTAATTGTATAGGTCCAACCGGGTTGACCCAAAAGCATGACCCAAAGTATATAAATAAAATTCAACCCAAATTCATTTGAACCTTAATCTTCCTCTCTCTTTCACCTTGCCTCTCTCTCCCATCCTAATCTGTTCTTCTTTTCCTTATTTTCTCCGCCTCCATCTCTCTGCTCATCTCCGTAATGCTTCCACTAGTTCGTCTGCCTCCTCCTGCTCGCTTATGCTCGCAGCAACGACGCCGCGTCATAGCGGAGATGTTCAAAGAATTGTTGGTGGATCTTACTCAAGCAATTGATTATTTGAGATTTTCCATGGCTCAGATCTGGTAGATCTGGTTTTTCAATGTCTGATTCTTTTTAACGACACTACGATTTGATTCTCCAAAAAATGACTCTATTAGATCTGATTCTTTAGAGTTGTAGTCAAAAATTTTGTCAGGATCGAAATCTCGTCGAAATGTCTCATGAGTTTGAAAAGTAGTTTGGCTTGAAATTTCATAATTGATGAGAATCGTGGAGGAAGATGCAGATGTTTATTTATGTATACTTTTAAAACCTAAAGTGGAGTATAAGTTTTAATGAATAAGTGTATAATATTTTATTAAGAAACAGTTGGGGGTGTTCGAAGAGTAAATTGAGTGCAAGTGATAAACAGTTTTACCATTTTCGTAATGAGAGGAATTATTGATTATGATATGTGTTTATGTTACAAGTGTACAAATTTTATCGAACTAGTGTATAACATTTAATTAATGAATGTATACGTATGTATATGAGTTTAAACAACGAATTAATTTTGGGTGATTTGAGAAGTTTCAGGAGCTTGTGTAAATTGTGTTCTCAAGTTTTGAGTAAAACATTGAAAGATGCAGGGAAATCAGAGAGATACTGATACAACTAAAATTAATTTAAGTTTGTTTATTCAATTTAAGTGTATATCAATTAACTTTTAAAATGACGGTCACTACAAAAAAATACTTTTTAGCAACGGAATTTACCAACAGAATTCAATCCGTTGGTAATTATCAATGGATTAGCAACCAAAATGATATTTTTCTATTAGCAATGGAATACAAATGAATTTATTCTCTATTTTACTAACGGAATCCAATCCGTTGTAATTAGTAATGGATTACCAAGGGAATCTTTATATAAATTACAACGAAATTTTTAACAACGAATTACCAACGGAATTATTTACCAACAAAATTAATTTTTCGTTTTTAAAATTTTACCAACCACCACTTTACCAATGAAAATTTACCAACGGATTCCATTGTTAATCCGTTGGTAAATCAATTTAACAATAGAATTAAGGTTTTACCAACGGAATATTCTGTTGGTAAAAAACAGTTTTTTATAGTGGGTATTAATGCATATATGATTGTATTTATAATTGTATTACATTTATTAAAAGCAGTGTATAAAACTAAAAATATTAAAAAAAACGTACTACACTTAATCAAAAAAAACTTGTACATTATTGAAATACTAAAACTACAGTCTCTGATAACGAAGATTTTGAAGTCTGATATGCAGATCTGAAGCATAGGTATGTGATTGTAATTATAATAGTATTACTTTTCTAAAGCAGTGTATAAAACTAAAAATATTAAAAAGAAAGCGTAATACACTTATTCAAAAAAACTTGTATATTATTGAATTACAAAAAAATACACTTTCTGTTAATGAAGATTTTGAAGTCTGATATGCAGATCTAAAGCATAGGTCCGATATGTAGATCTGAAGCATAGGTCTAATTAATACACTAATTTTAAAACATATAATCTCAAGAACGAAATTAAAATTAACATGTTTGATTTTGATTTTTTTTTCCTTTCGTCTTGAAGGAATTGACACATGCATGATAGTGGAGTAACAAAACAAAACAATAGATCTGCCTTTTCAGTAAAATTTCAGTTGTATGAACTCGTGGCACTCATCATCAAAACAAAGAATCAAAACACAAAGAAATGACTAATAATCAAATTGGAAGAAATTAGAGATTCATGAATTGAAAGAAGGAGAAAAAACCTAAAAAAATGAAACAGGAAAGAGGTGATGATATTTTCAACAAAATCAATAGAGAGAGAAAAGGGAAAATCAGTGAAAGAAAATGAACTGCAAAGAAATGGGAAAATCTATAGTAAGAGAGAAAAGAAGAAATTGTGCAGAAAACAATTTGATGCTCCAAGCCCTGATTTCAGTTGTAGCAATTTGAGACATTGTTGTGGACATGCAATGGAGGAGGAGCCAGGAGAAAAGTTGAGAGCAGCAAAAGCGGAGGCGGAGGAAGAAGAGGTGAGCGGCGGCGGAGGAGTGTGGAGGAAGAAGAGGCGAGCGCCGATGGCGAGCATGAGTGCAAAGCTGGAGTGGAGTGAGGAAGGAGAAGGAGGCAGAGCGCTAGAGTAGGAGGTCAATAAACTGAGAGTGAGAATGAAATGACCTATTGGGTTTTTTAGGCTTAAATATGTGACCCGTTTTCATAATTCTGGCCGTTTGTTAAGGTGTACATCTTTTTATAGTAGATTAATTCTTTATACCAAAAACACGACATTTAATATTAAATGGTATAATTTTGTAAAACTGTCAGATTTAAAGGCACCGAGTGGGCACGCAAGTTTTATCCTTGCCTTATATAACATAAAAAAATAATCCACCATATTATTCAATTTTTATGTTGGTTCTTTTTATTTGTTATTTTAGTGTCACAATATGATTTTAAATAAAAAAGCTATTTCATGAAAAAAAAAATACAACAGTTATTTGGATTGTTTGGGCAATTTGAACCAACCTGTTGAATCCGATAATGTATACTATACTACTCGTATGTATAGAGTACAAAGAATTGGTATATACCTCATATATACACAATGCCTTTAATATCTCAAAACATACCACCCTCCATATAGCATTGTACTAGAAACAATGAATTAATTAAGAGTTGATATTAGATGCACCCGGTGCAAGGGTGGACCCATATGTGTATAACTTTTTATTATATTTTGTATATATGTTATTCTATTTTGTATACATATTTCTTAATAATTGTATACTTTTGCACCCATATGTGTATAACTTTTTATTCTATTTTGTATACATGTTATTCTATTTTGTATATGTGTTTCTTAATAATTGTATATTTTTTTCACACTAAATTTTTCATTAATAAAACTAGCATTCATATGTGTATAACTTTTTATTCAATATTGTATACATGTTTTTTAATAATTGTATATTTTTTTACAATCAATTTTTCATTAAAAAACTAATAATTAAATTGTATACATTTTTTATTCATAATTGTATATGTTTTTATTTATATTTATACGTGGGTCACACTATAATTAGCCATTAATTAAATATCTTCAAGAAGTAGTAATTCTTTACAATTGCAAGTATGCAATTTGATAAATTTCATCAAAACTAAATACATTAATGTTTACAACATATTCACCACCACATTAATGTTACAGAAAAAGTATCAATGAAAAAATAACCTATCCTCATATTTATAGCCTAAACTGGGTAGAAGGGAATAAAAAAAAAAATTGTATTCCAGTGACCAAATTGAATAAAAGAAGGAAGATTTTGAGTTAGTATACCCCCTGTTCTAGTTAAGATCTAACAATGCTACCCCAGAATGGTTTTCATCCAGCGGTAGCATTGATCCAGCATACTCGTACGCACGGTGGCTTACTTTGACGAAATTTAACAGCGCTCAGTTCGATTTGGAAGCAAGTGACCGGGGACTTGGAAGTCCCATGTGTGCAACACTAGGAGATAGTCGAATCTTTGGACTTGGGCGAGGTGATGGGATCGGTCCATAGTTGTTGATTGGTCCAAACGACACCCTCGGAGACAGCTTAACGTGTTCAAGGGCGCGGAATTGTAGCTCCGTAGGGTACTCTCTCACGCATCCAATACGTGGCCCAGCTCCAGTGCTCCATTTCCAGGACATACGCCTTGGCGTCATGTTATACATAGGCTGATCCTTGTGATCACGAGGTGTGGCTGCTGGTTCTCTTGATGGATCATCCTTGTCGGATGCACCGACGTCTTCTGATATCTTGATACTCGGGTTAGATGTTTGCCTCGTAAGGCATATCTCGTTGCAAATGCTAAGTGGAGGACGGTCATCATCCGTTGCACATCTCTGGAAATAGCCATATCATTAGATATTGACACTAATGAAGTTTAGAACATCTTTGAACAAACTAGTACCTTAACGTTCGAAAGATCGACTGAGTGTTCCTCGAGGAAGGTTATGAACTCATTGAAGTTCTCTTCTGTTGGGAGATAGTGACCACTGTAAGGCCAAACCGCCTGATTCAATTTAACATTGTTAGTCAAGGAATGTATGTACAGACAGCTAGCCTAATGCAAGAACATACGATTTCGTCTCGTATATATACCTCAAGAACACCATCATGAGCAACCAATCTACCAGCTGCTGTGATGGCACCCCCAGCTAGGAAACTAGAATGTTGGAACAACCCTTTCTGCTTCTTTCCTATATACAGCGTTCTCATCGTGCTGAGAACGAAAATCCATTTCGACCCCTCCATCGTATCCACGAAGCTCCCACTTTCCTTGTAAACAAGTTTCCCATCCTCAATCACAACTTCATATGATTCCCTCTCTTTCTGTGGAAAACAAGCAAGAATGGATGAATATCCCAGATTTAAGCATTTAAATTCAATGCATAATAAGAAAGTAACCGGAGACAGGAGACTTACTCGTCCCAGATACTTGATGCATTGTTGATGCATTTTGGCCCTTGGACACTTTTCCAGATTTACTTCTTTTCCATCTCCGACATCCAACCTTCCAAATACACAACGACAACGAATAGTATTAGATAAAACACGATTAATGCGAATTAAACGAAAGGTTTTGGTTAACTTTATATCGGAATTGGATTCTCACCAGTAAAAGAAAGGTTGTGAGCTTTCACTTTTGAACCAGATGTCATAATACAGATGTAAATTGTGGCCGTACCTATGACGAGGATCAATCTACACAAGTAAATAAACATTTAGCCACAAGATCAAAAGCCAACAAATGGTAAGAAATCTTCATTTACATTATATAATTCGTTTTTAACTATTATCTCGACTTTACAACCTTATATCATATCAGTGATTTTTCAATGTTATTACTTTATTGTCTTTTCATAAATTGATTTCAAACTGGCCCGCGCGTGCACAAAAGACTGATGCATCAAAAGCAATTGTAAATCACAAAACGATGATTTTCGAGCAACAATTTCCCATTTCGTCGAATTGATTATCCACAATCTAGTTATATGAGAAACGAGAACAAGATTAAACACAACA
This sequence comes from Pogostemon cablin, assembly GCA_023678885.1. NCBI lineage: Eukaryota > Viridiplantae > Streptophyta > Magnoliopsida > Lamiales > Lamiaceae > Pogostemon > Pogostemon cablin. The sequence continues at coordinate 16,007,328 of CM042976.1, forward strand.
TGATGATGAAGTTTAGGAACTTACTGCTTCAAGCCAGTGCTGTAGAGCCAGTTTTTGAGCCTTCTCATCCTTGGACAAACCCTTTCCCACCTGCAACACAACCCACCTTTAGTTCGAACATCATAGGAAAACAAATCAATCCGACAAATCAATCAAGATCACAAACCAACACACCTTGGCTGCTCTGGTTCTTGCTCTAGCCCATTTAGAAACAGCAGTTTCATGCTTCTCAACATCGAAGAAGGAGACAGAGCTCCTCTTGAGAGCAGCAAAGTCCAAAGCCTTCCACCTGTCCAATCAACCAACCAATTCAAGTGAGACAAACATCTAAAGTAGCTCTACAAAAAAAAAAATCCTACAGAATACAATCCGTTGATTAAAATTATATTTTTTTTAGTAATGGAATACAACTGATTTTCCTATATTTTTACCAACATTATATAATTTACCTATGGAATTATAAGCAACAAATTACCAACGAAATTATTTATCAACGGAACTGAAAATTCGTTGCTAAAAATTTACCATCCACCACAACTTTATCAACAGAAAATTACCAACAGATTCCATTATTAAATCATCGTAAACCATTTTAGCAATGAAATTAAGGTTTTCATTGGTAAAAAACAGTTTTTTTAGTGTAAGGAGAGAAACGAAGAATAGAATGAAGAAAACCCACCATAGCTCCTCCACAACAACAGCACAATCAGCAAGGTTCCTTCGAGTTCGATAACTCTTGTACACCTTCTGCAGCTTCACAGCAGCAGCATCCAGCTCACTCACAGGTCGAGGAGAGAACATTACAGCAGGGTCTGGGAGAGACAATGCTTCTCCGTTCCCATCCTTGTCTGCACCATCATCAACTTCAGATTGATCGAAATCTTGAACCAGAAACTTGAATGAAAGACTGGGCTCCAAAACTATGTTCATAGGCTGGTAATTCCTCAACTGTAACAGACCCTTATTACACCCTCTGGCCATGTCGGAATCTGCCTCAACCAGGGTATGATCTGTTAGTAATGTCATCAAAGAGATGTTCTTGATAACCAGAGTAATGTTTTTGAATTAATTGGGTTTTTGATAATAATCAAGATCACCACCTGGTTGGCTCTTATATATATATATGATCTGTTATTCAAATCTTGAAAATAAATTAAATTAAGAAAAACGTTTGGGGAAGGGGGCCTAATTGAATGAACCGTCAAATAAGGTATAATACGCGTATAGGAGAGGAGACTGGAGATTTGAATTCAATCACGTACTAAAGGGTACACTCAGAAAGTTCGGATTGCTTTCTCTGGACAATGGGAATCCATTCAAAGAAATGGTTTCAACAAACTGTAATTCTTTTCTTTTCTTTTTAAATCAAAGCACAAGTTTTGAGGCATTCAAAGATTGACTATTGATTTTGAAAGTACCCTTTTGTATTTGACTGGAAATCATTATATATTAGTATATGAAAAACAAGCTCTCAGATATATATATATATACACATTTATATGTATGTATACATTCATACACACAGTTACAGAGACACACGCATTACGTATATTATGGGTTTGGAGATGGGGGCTATTTGTTTGAAGGTGGGCGTGGAGGTAGGGGTGGGGGTGGTGGTCAAAGAAAGAAAACTTCTTCGCTGCTTCCAATGAAGAACTGGAAGTCAACAAGCAACAAACAGAAACCCGAAAATCTATCCACAGTACAAGTAAATTCTTGAAAACTGGAGTACAGTAATTTTTTTTACTCCATCCCAAAAATTGTTCACTCTTTGTTGTTTATTCGTCTCACATAATTATTGTTCACTCCCTAAAAAAATAAATTATAACTCTCTCCAATAGAGGTTTAGAAAAAAAAATTAATATTATAAGAAAGATAAGGGGTATTATAGATAATTGAATTAAATAAAGTGATTTTAATTAGATTTTGTGTAAAAAGTAGTGACATTTTTGTAATATTGTACTCCCTTCGTCCCATAAAACTTTTCACATTTTTCTTATTTGTTTGTCCCACAAAACCTTTCACAAAAAAAAGAACGTCACTTTATCTAGCAATCTCAAAAGTTACTTTAATTTCAAATTTGTTACTCTTTTTTCACACACATATTAGTATTTTATACTTTTTATTACCTAAAAATACTACAATACCCTCCAACGTCAATAAAGTTAGTTAAAAAGTACAATTTTTATTAAAAAAAGTGGAACACGAGGAAGTAATATTGTAAGGTAATTGATATTGTGTATTGTGTTTCCATTTTTAGGATGTACAAGTATACTTGGGATGGACCTAAATAGAAAGTGTGCAAGTATTATTGAGACGGAGAGACGGAGAGAGTATCATTTTAAACTAACACCTCAAAAGTACACAATGATATAAAAAAATGTCATCTTTTCTTTCTATACATAACATATTTTACTGTATTATTTAGGCTAAAACTTACATGCCCCCGGGACACTGTGCCCTCAAATCCTGTATTTTTTGGAAGGTATATCTTTAGTGTTAAATGATAAATCATTTAGTATAAAAATGTGTATCATTTATTTTCTGGAAAAAAATTTAATTAAATATTTATATTATTCATATTTTAACTTATTTTTTCATTGGAAAAATTACACTTTTATTAATTAAAGTGTATACCTTTAAAACAAAATGTTGTACTCTTATTCACCTTTGTGTCCCAAAAATATAAAAGACCCACCCATTTACTTATACCTAAAAATATCATATTTTTCTTAAAAATCAATGAAATTAGGCTGAAAGTAATTTTTTTTAATATCCGTAGTAAAATAAAGATGAACATCATCGGAGACTAAACAAGTACTCCCTCCATCCCACAACAAGAAGTGCATTTTACCATTTTCGTCTGTCCTAACACAAGAGGTGCATTTTCCTTTTTAGTAAAAGAGACCCACACAAATTAACTTTTTCTCTCTCCATAACTCCACACTTTACACTAATACACCTACCAACTATACATTAAAATATTATTTCTCTCACCTCAACTACTCCAACTATCAATTAAATATTATATCTCTTAATCTACGTGCAAAAAAATTCTGCCACTCTTTTTGTGGGGCGGAGGGAGTATCAATTTACAATTCATCAACAACTTATAAATATGTCAAAATAAATAAATACTTATTGTTTGTTCTATACTGTACATTTTTACTAAAAGATGCCCGGTTTATCGATCATTGACTATTCCTTACATAATATATTCGACTATAAATTAAGAAATGCACAAACAATCAACCAAATTGATTATTTAATTCAGATATTAAGAGAACGTTGATTATTTTACTCAATTGTTTAAGTTTCTAGACGAGACGACAAAATTATCCGCACAATATAAAGAGAACTTAATGTAGCATAGCATGAGTGGCAACGAATATTGAATTTTTAAAAATGTTGTCTTTTAAACCTTAACACACGAAATTTTAAAGGAAAATATTTATTTGAAACCGTCTCACATAAGTCATTACGTGAAACGAATAAAAAGTGATAATATTATTAATGAAAAATGATACTCAATTAATGAAAAATTAAAAAGTGATAAGGGTGCAGTGAATTATTTTATAAACAACTTATAGTATAAATAAAAATGATAATATTTTATAGCAAAAGTGATAATAATACTATCATTTTTTTATCCATCAAACGATCTCACACAACACATACCCAACTGTAAATAACTTTCCTTTTAAATGTTAAAATAAATATAAATTATTCCTCACACACGAATGTAGTAGTGACGGGAGTATAAACAATTTTAATGATGTTATAAAACCTTTTTTTTATTAATTTTTACAACATTTTATAAATTATAAAATTTTAATAGTTAAAAATGATGTATTTAATTTTTCATGAAGTTTTACATTAAATTTTTAGAAATAACTAATTTTGTTCGTATAGTAAAAATTAACGAGTTACATGTCTTCTTTTTATTTATTTATATATATATATATATATATATATATATATATATATATATATATATATATATATATATATATATATATATATATATATATATATATCTTTCTTGTAATATAATTTTTAATAAGGTAAACTAAATATTGATATTAAAAGATAACTTTTATATATAATACTAACTCCGTCTCATTGAAGTGGTGACATTTTTTTTTTTGTTGTCCCATAGAAGTTGTCACGTTTCCTTTTTAAGTATTCAGGTCTCACCCAAAAATATTAACATATTCACATGGAGCCCACACACACTTCACACATTTCTTTTTTAAGTATCTAGGTCCCACTCAAAAATATTAACATATTAACATGGAGCCCACACACACTTCACACATCTCCTTTTTAAGTATCTAGGTCCCACTCAAAAATATTAACATATTAATATGGATCTCACACACACTTCACACATTTCTTTTTTAAGTATTTAGTCTCAGCCAAAAATATTAACATATTCACAAGGAGTCCACACACACTTCACACATATCACTAATAGACATACTAACTACACATTAAAATATTATATCATCAATCCACTACCCATTAAATTATTATACTCATTAACCTTCGTCCCAAAAAAATAATACAACTTTAGTGGAATGAAGGGAGTAATTTTTTAAAATTTAAATATAAATATAAATATAAATATAAATATTTAATTTTATTAGGGCATGCCTTGTGTGAGACAGACCTTCTAATCATTTTACATTTTCAAAATTAGTTATCACTTTTCCTATAAAATATTATCATTTTTTATTTATACTATAAATTGTTCATGAAATAGTTCACTGCTCCATTATCATTTTTCATTGATTGAGTATCACTTTCAATGATGTTATCATTTTTTATTTGTCTCACATAAGGGTTTACGTAAGACGGTCTCAGGTGCAATTTGCAAAAATATAGTATAATCCAATGTTTTTTTTTTCAAAATTTTAAAGGTTGGAACTAAATCACAACTAAATTAAAGATAAAGGTATTTTGTGCATATAACAAAAAAAATGACGTGGAAGTTAAAGTAACTTAGTAAGCTACATCAGCTATCCGGCAACATCTAGCTCTATCCTTTATTAAAATATAATTTTAAACTGATTATAGTATAATCCACTAAAATAACATATATTTCATTAAAAATATAATTTTAAGATTGTTAAAATACAATCAGAAAAAGGTCTTATTTTAGAATATAGGGCATCTCATTCAAAAGTCCTTATTTTCACTTTTAGTAAAAGGGCCTACTTATGGCCCACCACCTATTACTAATACAACTACCCACCACACATAAAATAATAATACTCCTTAATTTACACACAAAAATAAACCGGTGACGCTTCGGTAGGATAGAGGAATTATCACTTTTCCTATAAAATATTATCACTTTTCATTTATACTATAAATTGTTCATGAAATAGTATTATCACTTTTCATTAATTTAATGTCATTTTTTATTATAAAAGTTATCACTTTCTGTCTATCCCTTACGTGGGAAGGTCTCACACAAGTCTTTTCCTAAAATATACTCTGTTCAATTCATAAAGTACGGTTATAAAATATAATGCATGATTCTTTAAAGTATGATTATAATAATAAAGTTAAAGTATATTATGTAACTAATTAAAATAGGTATGATTCTTCAAAGTATGATTATAATAAAGTTATGTCAAAAATTTGAGATTTTCTCACTTAAGGGCTTACGTATAACGGATAAAAAGTGATAACATTTATAATAAAAAATAATATTTCATTAATAAAAAGTCATAATGTTATTTTATAAATAATTTATAGTGTATATATGAAAAGTGATAATATTTTATAACAAAAATTATAATTAATTTAAAAGGTGTAAAATAATCTTGATCTAGACTTGCCCTGAAGTTAAAATATGACATGTAACTCATTAATATATGATTTCAAGCTAGTCGAAGTATATAATTCACTAGAGTATAATGAGGAAATGTAATTTTTATTAAAGTATAATAATGAGATCGGTTAAACATGAAAATAAAATAAAGTATATAGTCCTATTTGATTATTTTCAATAGTTAATGTATGATATATATCATAATAATAAATAAATAAATGCATATAAATAACTGATCACTGGAGCTTGATATGCGATTAATTAGAATATGGTTCAAATTTTAAAGAATTCACATAATATTTAGCGAATAAAAATGTAAGAATCATACTTAAAAAAAAATAAAAATTAGCGACATGTTATTTATAATTATTATTTTTACGTATACATTTGTATAAATTAACCGTATTTTTTAATATAAACACGTTACTCTTTACTAATTAAAAGAACCTCTAGTCCAAAATCAGTTTACTATGCAAGACATCCCTTAATTTTATATAAAAGTGATTCTTCTATTATTTAACTAAAAAGTGACTAATACAAAATCTAGTACGAAATATAAGAAATATAATTTTATAATGTGATAATGTAAGTATATTTTAAATAATTTAATGTAAAATATGTGAGATTTTTAACTTTAATTTAATAAAATATGAGTAGGTATATTACATTTTGCGAGAGTCTTCTGTGATCCCGATTCACCGTGTATTCTGTTCTAATAAAATTACTCTCTATAATGTGAACAATCAATCTTTAAAAAAACGAACTATTATCAACAAGAATATAAAAATGAAATACATCAAAATTTGAAAAATAATATTTTTTTATTTAAAAGAGTAATAGATAATTTCTTTAAAGATTAATTTTTCATGTACTAAAATACACTCCATTCGTCTTCTCCTAATATTAAATATTTCAAATTTAGATGTCACATTCTAATGGTTACATTTCTCTTTTTAGTGGATTAGACCCACACAAAATAGTTAAAATATCTTCATGAGCCCACCTACAATACTAATACAACTACCTACTAGACATTAAAATATTATTTTCCTCACCTCAATACACATTAAAAAATTATATTCCTTAATCCCCGTGCAAAAAATAAATGTAACTATTAAAACTGGATGGGACTAATCGGTTAACTAGGGTGTAAGAATTTGAGGAGTAATAGTTCATCTTTCTAAAAAGTAAATTTTAATGTATTTAATAAAAGTAATAGTTTATCTTTCTAAAGTAATTTATAAATTAGGATGCACGTATAAACTAAATTCACACAAGTATTTGCTTAATTTCGAGGGTTATCTTTATTTTGCAATTAACCTAGAATGAGAAAAAATTAAACTATGAAAATTTAAGGAGCAACCTATACCGTCTCAATGTGAGATCATAAGTTATCATTTTTTATTAAAATATTTTAACATTTAAATTATATTGTAAATTATTCATAAAATAGTTCCTACACCATTATCCCTTTTTATTTATTAATTGAGTATAATTTTTCATCGAAAATATTACTCCCAATTTTATCTATGACTTTCTTGAATCCGTCTCATACAATTTTTTTTCCAAATTTAAAGGGTCAAAGTAGCATCATTCTTTCCGGATAAAATATTCCTTAAATTTGCAATTAAACCCTTATTTTTCAAATATAAGTCGAGTACGACAAAAAAAAAAAACTTTGTCAATGAAAACAACTGGTAGGATCTAATAAAATCAACACAAATACAAATATGTCACATCCACAAATTTTGACCTATAATATACCGAGTACCGACCCCTATTTCAGGGTAAATAATAGACTGTCTTTTATTATCAATTCTACTATTGATATGAAAGTGAATACTATAACGTGAATGTCACCACACCATGTAATTATTATAACAATATAGTTTCACAAAAGCAAAAGCGGAATTATATCCAGAGATCTCTTACAAACGTATTTCCAAATCTTGCAAAAATGAAACACGACCTCAAGAAACGTGGTGTCATACACTGTAAAGTTTCACGCTTTCAAAGGTTTTATCGTCAGCATTCCCGTGTTACTTTTTATGGGGTTTGTTCAAATAAATGAGAATAGATGTTACTGGTAGTTAGAAATAATAAGGTAATGAGAATGAAAATAGCAATAGAAATAATAGAGTACTCTCCGTGTCATGAATATTATTACGTTTAATATTTGTACGAAAATTAAAAAAATTGTATTTTAATATATTGTGAGGTGAGAGAAATAATATTTGAATGTATAATTGATAGTTTTTAGTATAGTGTTACGGCCATAGAGATATTTAAATATTTTATGTGGATCTCATCTACTAAAAAGAGAAATGTAACATTATTTATGAAACTCCCTTAAATTTTTAATGAATTCTTTCACCAAAAATTTTAGAAAGACCTGCTATGAATCTTTCTTTCTAAAAAGAAGCATTGCAATCAGTTCTTTTAAGAATATGAGTGAGAAAAACATCTTTGTACCATCTATAATCAGATAATGTAGGGCATCTGATGTTAGATAATACAACTTGTGTTGAATCAAGTTCTTCTTTAGGATTACCAGTGAAATACATGCCAATAGTAAGTATCAACATGTCACAAACATCATTTTTGGAGATAATAGTACCATCAGGTTCTTCAACCTCAATGGTATCAGAGTCTTTTAGGCTGTGATACGAAAAGAAAATTTTAAGATTTTGATTTCTAAATACTTGTTTAAATTCATAAGTATTAATTGTCAAGCTTGGACAGTTCGTTGGTAAGCGTGAATCCGTTGGTCAGCCTGGTAATTGGTGGTCCTGGTAGTGTTCCCGAACTTATAAGCAAAAGCAATTAAACTTATTGTTGATAAACAATTATTCATGGCATCGAAATTTAGAAATTTATTTTCGAAACACAGTCAAAGTAGCTCTAGTATTGTTCAATATCAGGAATTGCATATTCAGGATAATAATTACTCTAATTGGACTATTCTTGAACAACAAATTGAAACTATGTATCAAATTGGTACTTTTGATTTCAAAACTGCTTTTTCGGTAAAGACTCATGAAGAAACTATTTCAATTCAGAAAGAATTTCAAAGTTTACCTCTCTTGTCAAAATTGTCTATCAAAAAATATTTAGAGAAAAATTATAGATATATTCATTTTGGTTTAATTCAAGTTGCTATTAAACCTCTTGTTCATATTGGTGTTGATGCTCTTGTTTATCTCGCTCTTATAGATAACAGATTAAAAAGATATAAGTCTTCATTACTTGCTATGATTCAAACAAATGTTTGTAATGGTCCTATTTATTTCAATTGTGGTCCTAATTATTCTGTTGGCATTATTGATCATTTACATTTTGATTCATTAATTCTTGATATTCATTTACAAAATGATGAGTTCAAAAATCTTTCCAAAAACTTTGTGGTTATTTATCGCATATATTCACGTGTAATGTCTTCACAGCTCAATTCAAAATTCATCATGAGTTTAATTTCTAAAGAAGAAACTGTTATGCTTCACATAGAAGCAGACAACTCAAATTTCTTTGTTCCAAAAAGACTCAAGTGGAATGAAATAACCATTCCTAATGAGTTCATAATCAATAATCCTCAAATCCCAAGAGGAATAGAAAGACATGAAGTCTCGAAAATTGAGGAAGATTCTGAAGGAAGAATCCTTCTTAGATTCAACTCAGTTGAGATAGAATGATATTCCAAATATCCGTATTCAAGAGATCAATTCTCGTTCCTCCTTTTCTGATAACTCTGGTTATCAAAACTACAAAGTCAACTTCAAAACTCCCATTCCTACCTATCAGGAATCTATTAACCCAGATTCTTCTATTGCTTCTCCAATGGAAAATTGTATTTCAATGATTTCTTTTGAAAACTTTTATCCAAATTTTAAATACCTTGATTATCAGTTCAATGACCCTGATGAAAAATTCAGGAGAGATTGGTATTTAAAACTTGATGAAGAATTTAGAAGAAGATTAAATATTTATTGGCGAAATGATCTTTATAATAAATATAAATCAAATATTATGATTTTAAATTGGTTTGATGCTTATTGAAAAATAAACAATATTTCTGATGATGTTTATTCTTTAAATCAAATAAATGTCCAAACAAGTCTTTACAAAAAATGGAAATTGAATACTGGACTTATTGTCTCTTCAGTTCATCCTGCTTTAAAAAATATAAAAATTCCCATTGAGAAATGTGAGGTTATGGCAACCCCTTTCAGAAGTGGGGGAGATGATGTAGCTAAAGATATTAAAAAAGTTATTGAGCAAAATAATTTTTCAAATCAAATTCTTCATACTATTACAGAACAGGTGGACAACCTTTCGGTTAACATAGATTCAAAATCCTCTGATTCCAAGTTTCCTAATAGTTCTTCCACTCCTCATTTCATTATGAGAAGCCTTCCTACTAATATTGAAAAGAATTTGCAGCCGCCTGCAAGTTCTAATCTCATTGACAAAATCTCAAAAAAAAACTCATCAATGAAGCCTCATCTTATCACATCAATAAAGCCTCATCTTCTTCTGTTTCAAACATTAATTATTTGGACAAAGCCAAAAAGATTTCATCAAGATTCTCATCCGAATCAGAACCTGATAATGTGATTAATAAAATTCATTTTCAATCTGGAACAAAAACCTTTTATAATAATAGATATTTCCCTCCGGATATTCTATTTGAAGAAAGAGCTCATTTCAAAAATAGTTCCAAATATGATGGCTAATCCATCCATGAATGGAACATCAACGGCAAATCAGAATACGAAATTCTCAATACTCTTCAAGAAATGGGCATGGCCCGTGTTGCTTATAAAGCACAGAATCAAAAGGAAGAGAGCGACGCCGCTCTCATTGTTACTGGTTCACTGGTCAGTTAAAAAACTGGTGGGATAACTCCCTTACTCTTACCGATAAACAAAATATTTTTCAACATACCATTGAGGTTGAAGAACCTGATGGTACTATTATCTCCAAAAATGATGTTTGTGACATGTTGATACTTACTATTGGCATGTATTTCATTGGTAATCCTAAAGAAGAACTTGATTCAGCACAAGTTGTATTATATAACATCAGATGCTCTACATTATCTGATTATAGATGTTTTTCTCACTCATATTCTTAAAAGAACTAATTGCAATGCTTCTTCTTAGAAAGAAAGATTCATAGCAGGACTTCCTAAACTTTTTGGTGAAAGAATTCATCAAAAGCTTAAGGAAGCTATTGGTCAAAATGACATTCCTTTTGAAACTATTACATATGGTCAATTATTTGGTTTCATTAAAAAAGAAGGACTAGTTTTGTGTTCAGAATTGAAAATACAATCTAAGTATGGATCTGAAAAGAATAGATACCGTAAGGAGATTGGTATATTCTGCGAAGCTTTTGGATTACAAAAGATTCAAGCTCTTTCATCTAGATTTAAAAATAAAGCAAAATATTTTCCTAAAAAACGTTACAAAAATGATTTTAAAGAAAAAATTTATAAAAAGCCCAGATATTCAAAAAGAAAATCTTTTAAAAAGAATTTTGATAATTTTCAAATTACTTGTTTCAAATGTCATAGAAAATGTCATAAAGCTGATGTTTGCCCTTAAAAAAAGAAAATTAATGAAGTTTTTCATGATGATGAGGTTTTAAGAGACAAGATTTATGTTCTTTTAATTTCTGAAGAAAAATTCCAAAATGAAAATTCCACTGATTCAAGTTCTGATTTAGAAGAAGTTTTCACATGCTCAGAATCTGAAAGTGATGAGACCTCTTGTCATGGATTCTGCCCTTTAAACATAAATTTTATTTCAAAAGAGAATACTGAACAAGAACTCTTGTTCGATCTCATCGACAAAGTTCCGATCTTTAAGAAAAACAAAAATATCTTCTCCGATTGAGAAATATTATTCTCAATAATGATATTCCTAAAAAAGACAAATCTCCTATTATCATTGAACCCTTTAGTATTTCAAAGCTTTTCAACAAAGCTCCTTCCTCTTCTTTAATCAAAACAGATATCAATATCAATGATCTTCAGCGAGAGATTAATACTCTAAAAGTTGAAATACAAAATCTTTACAAAGAGATTGATGATCTTCATCTCAAAGATTTGGATTTGGAAACCAGATTATCTATTTTCAAAAGTGTTTCCGAAAAAGATATTCCTGAAAGTTCTTCAAAAAACCAAATGATCGATACCACACTAGATACTTCAGACAAAGATATTCCTGAAAGTATCGAACAAATAGCTTTTCAAAAATGGTATTCTACCATAAATTTAATTATTAATGACTTTCAGATCAATGCTTCCCGTCTTATAGATAGTAGAGCTGATCAGAATTGCATAAGAGAAGGACTTATCCCTTCTAAGTATTTTAAAAAAAACCAATGAAAGGCTTGTAGCAGCCAATGCTACTCCTCTTCATATTAAATACAAACTTTCAAAAGCTTTTATTTGCAATAATGGTTATTGTTTCAAAACCTCTTTCATTCTTTTCAAAAATTTGAGTAAAGATATTATTTTGGGAAATCCTTTTTTAACCATAATTTATTCTTTCAAAGTTGATGGTACTGGTATAACTACCAATATTATGGGAAAGGATATTTATTTCAAATTTCTTAATCCTATCAAATAAAGAGAAGTTTCTCTTCTTCAAAACCATTACATTTCTCAAATAAATGTTATTGAGTCTAAAAAGTCTCATTTAAATTTTCTTAAAGAAGAAGTTTCATATTTTCTTATTGAAGAAAATTTACTTAAAAAGGACATTTAAAAAAAATTTTAGATTTTGAAAATGTTTTGAAAAAAGAAGTATGCTCTGACCTTCCCAATGCTTTCTGGAAAAGAAAGAAGCATATTGTTTATTTACCTTATATTACTGGTTTCAATGAAAAATCTATAATAGCAAAAGCAAGACTCATTCAAATGAATCATCATCTTCTCGACATCTGTAAAGAAGAAATCAAATCTCTTCTTTCCAAAAAACTCATAAGGCCCTCTAAGTCACCTTGGAGTTGCCCTACCTTCTATGTTAATAATCAAGCAGAGAAGGAAAGAGGAGTCCTCAGACTCATCATTAATTACAACCCTCTCAATGATGTTTTGGAATGGATCAGATATCCTATTCCAAAAGAAAGATATCTTATCAGAAGATTGCATAAAGCATGCATTTTTTCAAAATTAGATCTTAAGTCTGGCTTTTGGCAGATACAGATCAGAGAAGAAGATAAATACAAAACTGCTTATACAGTCCCATTTGGTCATTACGAATGGAATATAATGTCTTTTGGATTGAAAAATGCTCCTCTTGAATTTCAAAATATTATGAATGATATTTTCAATGACTATTCTGATTTTTCTATTGTTTACATAGATGATATTTTGATATTTTCTCAAAGTATTGAACAACATTTCAAACATCTCAAAATTTTCCTTTATATTTGTAAAAAGAATGATTTAGTTATCTCTGCTCCTAAGATTAAACTTTTTCAAACAAAAGTTAGATTTTGGGATATGATATTCATAAAGGTACTATAAAACCTATTTCAAAAGTCATTGAATTTGCTGATAAATTTCCTAATGAGATTAAAGATAAAAATCAATTACAAGATTTTTAGGATGTTTAAATTATGTTTCTGAATTTTTTTCCTAAACTTAGAATTATTTGCAAACCTCTCTTTCAAAGATTAAAAAAGAATCCTACTCCTTGGTCTGATATTCATATTGATATTGTTAAACAGATAAAAGTTCAGGTTAAGTCACTTCCTTGTTTAGGAATACCTAAACCTGAGGCATTCATGATTATTGAGACTGATGTCTCTAATATTGGTTATGGAGGTATCCTTAAACAAAGAATTCAAAATGATCATGTATCTCATTCATCTCATGCATTCATTGAATAACTTGTTCGTTTTCATTCTGGCATTTGGAATGATTTTCAAAAGAATTATTCCACTATTAAAAAAGAAATACTTTCAATTGTTTTATGCATTACAGAGTTTCAAAATGATATTTTTAATAAAAAATTTCTTCTTAGAATAGATTGCAAGTCTACAAAAGAAGTTTTACAAAAAGATGTCAAAAATATTATTTCAAAATAAATTTTTGCTAGATGGCAAGCTATTCTTTCATGTTTTGATTTTGATATAGAATATATCAAAGGAGATAACAATTGCTTAACTGATTTCCAAACAAGAGAATTTCTTCAAAGTCTTGCAGAAAATCATGAGTAAACCTAGACCTCAAACTCCACAGAATTATTCAAAATCACTTATCAACCTTAACCAATTTCAAGCCCTTTCTAAATTTCCAAATTTACCTACACCATTTTTCTCACAGGTTGTTAAAGCTCCTACAACCCCTTCTCAAAAACCCAATTCAAGTACCTCTAGATATTCATCTTCAAAAATCTATATTACCAAGCCAAATGTTCAAAATATAACCCTTACCAGATTTTATACTACTCCAGATTTCAAAACCTTGAAAAATATTATCTCTTGATATTTTCCCCTGAAAACTCAAAAGTTTTATGAATTCATTTTGATTGATATTGGATCGATTGATCTAGTTCATACTCCATATCCTACAAATCCAGATCGCATATCCTATTCAAAATGCATTATCAAAAGAATATTCAGGTCAGATGAATGGACTTTCCCATTCCATGAAAAACATTTCTCTATTCCTTTTAATCCTAAGGGATATAATTATCCTGATTACAAAATGGCATGGTTTAGAACATTTATTTTTAGACCTTTTGATCATTCATGGTTCTTTACTTTCCATTCTGATTTCATAAAAAATCCATTTCCAATTTAGTATCTAAAATGGTGGATTGACTTTGGACCCCTTCTTTCCATCCTATCATATAAATGGAATATTAATAAATAAATTTTTAAATAATAATTGCTATTTTTTTCACTACTGATTATTTCACCATCAATATCATTTTATATTTATTTATTTTCAATTGTCATCATATATTAAATATTGATTAATTATTTTTTAATTTAAATATTTGTGTACATAATGTATTTCATATAATTCATTTAATAATAAATTATTAAAAATGCATCATAGATGTTTATGTTTGGTAATACTATATGTGGGCATTAGATATATCATATAATGTTAATTATATATAATATTAAATATTCTTGGACGGGTATTAAATATCTAAAGACAGATTATGTAATCATTCCTCCTTAACATTTCTCATATTAACACTTATTTCATGAGTTATGTTATTCATAATGGATGACACTTACCAGATTAATCAATATATTACACCATCCATATGTACTTTAGATGTATTAATTTGATTTTTTATTTTTTTACTTTCTATAATTAAACTTTTCTTATTCCGTTTTCTATTATATTATTAATTATTGAATTTAAATACTAATAAATGTGTACCTAATTTTAATCCATTATAACTTAATTTTAATATAATATTTAAGGAAATAAATAATCACAATCAATTAATATTTATTAGGATGTGTCCATGTGAACACATGATCATATAAATAGTTATATTGCAAATCCTTAAAGGATTTTTCTGATAACCAGATCCTAAAGATCAAGAACAAATTAAATTTGTTCAAATTCAAGGGTGGTTTGAAACCCAAGTCGCGTTTCGCTTGAGCAGTAAGACCCGAGAGGTAGAAGACCGAAGGGTGTGTTGCGAGTAAATCGTTGACAGTGATAACCACTATTGAAAATGAACCGATTTATGAGTTCAAGATCCAAAAGATCTGAAACATCAGAAAATCCCTTAAAGGGTGGTGATGATTTATCACTAAACAAAGAGATTATTATCTCAAAAAATTTTGAAGAAATTTTTGGGGGGGGAAGGAACGAGGCAAGTTCTTCGGAAAAAACCCCAGAAAAAACTGGCTCAACCAGCCACGAACAGCCAAACTACCTTTTGGCCGGAATCTCGCAAGACCCATACGAAGGTTTGCTGGATCTGGACGAAGTTAGTAAAGATGACGTCATGGATGACGTCACAAAGATGAGGTAAGCGCTTACCTCAGCAAGCAACAGTCTGATGGATTTAAAATCCAAACAAAAATTGTAATAGATAAATTTTGAGTTCCGACGCCTATAAAAGGGCACATGTATAGCCATTCGGAACATCACAAGTTTTCATACCACACCACCTACAATAATTCTCTCTCTATATTTCCGCTTAGCTTTCAATATAAGAAGGCCATCTTGGCCAAAATTATGTAAGTTTTTAGTTTAAAAAAAAAAAAGTGGTATCAGACCAAAAAATCCTTAAAGGATTTTTCTGATAACCAGATCCTAAAGATCAAGAACAAATTAAATTTGTTCAAATTCAAGGGTGGTTTGAAACCCAAGTCGCGTTTCGCTGGAGCAGTAAGACCCGAGAGGTAGAAGACCGGAGGGCGTGTTGCGAGTAAATCGTTGACAGTGATAACCACTGTTGAAAATGAACCGATTTATGAGTTCAAGATCCAAAAGATCTGAAATATCAGAAAATCCCTTAAAGGGTGGTGATGATTTATCACTAAACAAAGAGATTATTATCTCAAAAAATTTCGAAGGAAATCTCCAGAAATGGAAATTACCCAAATATAAACCTAACCAGGTTTGCGAAAAAGGTTCTTTCATCTACAAGTCAGATTATATAATCAAAACTGTAGAAGAAAGGAAATCCCTAAAACAGGGAGATGAAATGATCCATATGCTCTCTAAGGAGTTAATCCAAGAGCATAGGAAAAAATATAGTTACCTACACATTGGATTAATCCAAGTAGGTATACAGCCGTTAACCAGACGGGGCTTAAATACAGCCGCACTTATTATTGTCAGAGATAAAAGACATAATAAGTTTAAAGACTCCTTATTAGGAGTAGTGGAAACATCATTAAGTGAAGGCCCAGCCTACTTTAAATGTTTTCCAGATTTCTCAATAGCAATACATGACAAAAATGTTATGGACGCTTTGGTGTTAAACATCAAAACTCATGGTTATGATATGCCAGAAGAAACAAGTCATGTTTCTTTAGTATATCAAGTTCATTACAAAGTAATGAATACCATTATTCCGAGACTAAGGATAAATCCTGAAGTTCTCAGTGCCCAAAAGAGAGAAACAACTCTGTTTATAACAGATATGAAAAGTAACTTGGTCGTTCCAAAAATAATTTTTTGGGATCAAGTTCAGCTTCCAGATGTTTGGAAGTTAGAAAGCATAGTTGATCCAGTCTCTGAAGAGAAAAGAGAACTAGATCAAATTATACAACATCCAGATGGTGATGTAGAGATAAAATTCTCTAACAGCCGAAGATTCAAGTTAAACTTGAATAAAACACCATCAATCTCAGCAAGGTCCTCAACTTCAGAGGTACCACTCTCTGAAAGAGAGCAAATTAATGCTGAAATTCTTAGAGTCAAAAGAACTCAAGAACAGGTAAGTCAACCTATATATAGAGTTGACACTGCTGAAAGTAGTAGAGGTAATACCTCTCCAACCGCCTCAGATATGGGTTATGAAGTCAATACCATTACTATTGACGATAATAGCCTAGAAATCCCAGAGGTTATAAAAAAATCTTGGGAAAAAGAAAGTAACCAAACCATGAAAAAATGGTTTTTAAGTTACTATTCACTTTCTCAACAACGTTGGTATATAAGCCAATATATAGAAGAAAGAAAAGAACTCACTTTTTTCCAATGGATAAAATCCAGATGGAAAAGTAGAGGGAAAGAACTTCCAGACTTTAAAAGTCAACAATTTGTAAACTTCATAGAAGAAGCTTACCAAGAGTATAAGTGTGACAATGGAAAGACCTTTAAATCTATCCATCCACCAAATACTTGGGTAAAAATTTCTCATAATGAGAAAACAACAAATGCTATTCCATTTAAAGGAAAGCTAGAGGAATTAAATTCCAACCATCTAGCAGAGCAAAATAATTATACAAATTTGTTCTTACAATCTATTGGAGAACAAACTTCGAGAATCGAAGAAAAAATATCAAATATGACTTATAGTCCAAGTAAATCAGAAGCATCGACTTCTAAATTAAAAGAGGATTCAGTCCCTTTTAAGCTTCCTCCAGAAATGAAGGATTTTCGATTACAAGCTAAACCAGAAAGTGAATTTATAGAAGCACTTTTGGTAAAGCTTGAAAATCTGAAAATCAAGGAGGGAAAAAACAAAGAAACTGTATCAGCCCTTAAAGGAAGTGATAGCAGTAATGAAGAAGATTCTAAAGGGGTCAATAAAATGACTTTCAGAAAGAATACTTCTATGGTTAAACCATTTTATCCAAGACCCACTCCAATTGACATGCAAATTGAGGAAAGAATTGAATTCGCCCAATTTAATGGAAAGTCATTGGTTGAGTGGAATATTGATGGACTATCTGAATATAATATTAAGATAGTTCTAAAATATATGCTGATGTTTGCTAAGGCAGCTCAGGTTAATGGTAATAACCAAAGGCAAATTGCTGAAGCGATAATCGCTGGATTCAGTGGACAACTATCAGGTTGGTGGGATTTTAATATGTCTGAGATTGCAAAAAATCAGATATATAATGCCACTACAACCGATCAAAATTCGGGTGAAACCCATGAAACTATTGTAGATACATTAATCTACACAATAGCTTCACATTTCATTGGGAGAAATGAACTCCAAAAGGACAGGTCTCAAGAACAACTCTTGAACCTAAAATGTCCAACACTAGGCCACTTTATGTGGTACAAAGATGTGTTCTTTACCAGAGTCATGCAAAGACATGATAGTCACATGGACTTCTGGAAGGAAAAATTCATAGCCGGACTACCTGCACTATTTGCAGAAAGGCTAAGAATAAAGCTAAAAGCTAAATATTCGGGAATAATTCCCTATTCAAGTTTGACTTATGGAGATCTAGCATCCGAAGTAATCTCGGAAGGAATAGAGCTCTGCAATGATGTCAAACTAAAACAACAGTTAGAAGAACAAAAGCTCCATCACAAGGAAACCTTGGGGAACTTTTGTGACCAAATTGGCTATACACCAATCATTTATCCTACCAGGGATAAAAAGAAATTCTCTAAAAGAGAAAAACACTTCTTTCGAAAGAAAAGAAGAAAAGGATTCTTTAAAGAAGAATCAAACATCCCTAACCAAGGGAAGAAATTCCACAAAAGGAAGACTTCTAAAAAGGATCCTATTTGTTGGAAATGTGGCAAGAAAGGCCACTATGCAAACAAATGTCTAGTCAAAAAGAAGATACAATCTCTTGACATAGACGAAGACCATAAAAGGTCAATTTGCCAGGCTCTATTAAATGAGACTGAAGAAGACTTTAAAAGAAGTCTTGAATATTCTTCAAAAGAAGAAACATCAAGCTCGTCGCAAAATACGAGTGAAGATGAATCAGAACTCTGCAACTGCACAGACGGCGAGTGCGACCTGTGCATGATTAGAGATCTGGGGTTAAAAGTTAATATGTTAACCCAAGAAGAAAGCTTCATTCTGGATATCATAGACCAAATAGAAAGTCCAGAAAAAAGAAGAAAAGCTTTAGAAAGCTATTTGGTTAAACCAAAGGAACAGGAAAAGAAACTCCCAACTCAAAAGAACAGCTACGGTTCTTTAGATCAGTTGATCCAAAGAATGCAGAAGGCTGAACATAGAGAGCCTACTGTTCAAGAATTGAAAAAAGAGATAAATCAAATTAAATTTGAAATATCTCAAATAAAGAAGCAAATTGAGGGAATTGAGGCCTGTCAGCCATCAACCTCAAAAGCAACGCCCGAATCAACGGACGACGAGGATAATTCCTCAAAAACACCTCGATTAAGAGATGTCAATTATATTGACAATATTGAATCACAAAAATGGTTCATAAAAGTGACATTAATTGTCAACAAAGAGTTCTACATGGAAACTGAAGCCATGGTAGACTCAGGAGCAGACATTAACTGTATTACAGAAGGAATAATTCCTTCGAAGTATTACAGTAAAACTACCCAAAGGGTAACTGCTGCTAATAAACAGCCATTGAATATCATGTATAAACTTGATAATACAGTGGTATGTAACAATGGAATATGTATTCCAATACCATTTATAATGGTTAAAGGTCTATCGACCGCGGTTATATTGGGAAATCAATTTTTGCAAAAATTATTTCCAATTACCTCTATAACTGAAAAAGGAATCACTTCTTTACAGAAAGGCAAAGAAGTAAAATTTCCTTTTACAACTGTGCCAAAGCAGCACAAAGTTCAACAGTTGAACTCCTTAAAGGAGAGAAAACTAAACTGTTAAATTCCTTAAAGGAAGAAATTGGATTTAAACAAATCCAAGAGAAGTTAAAAGATCTGGACCTTCAAAAAATGATCCAAGATTTGGAAGAAACTATCAAAAGGCAAGTTTGTGCAGAAGAGCCAAATGCCTTTTGGGAAAGAAACAAACATGTTGTCTCCTTACCCTATGAGGAAGGATTCAATGAAAAACATATCTCTACAAAAGCTAGACCCATAGCTATGGGTGCCAAGCATTTAGAGTTATGTAAAAAAGAGATCAATGATCTCTTAAAAAAAGGCCTTATTAGGCAAAGTTACAGTCCATGGAGTTGCCCAGCATTCTATGTGGAGAATGCAGCAGAAATTGAAAGAGGAGCGCCAAGACTTGTAATAAATTACAAACCGCTTAACAAAGCGCTGAAATGGATAAGATATCCAATTCCAAACAAGAGGGATCTCCTCAATAGGCTATATAAAGCCAAAATATTCTCTAAATTTGACATGAAGTCAGGATACTGGCAGATTCAAATAGAAGAGAAAGATCGGTTTAAAACCGCATTCACAGTACCATTCGGACATTACGAATGGAATGTAATGCCCTTTGGGCTAAAAAATGCTCCATCAGAGTATCAACACATCATGAATGAATTATTCAATCCTTATACGGATTTTATAATTGTTTACATTGATGATGTACTGGTTTATTCACAAACCATTGATCAGCACTTCAAGCACTTAAAGGTGTTTCTAGAAGTTGCTAAAAGAGCAGGACTTGTAGTCTCTGCAAAAAAGATAAGCTTATTTCAGCTTAAAATAAAATTCTTAGGCCACTATATTGAGAATGGTCATATACAGCCTATAGAAAGAGCGATTATATTCGCAGAAAAATTTCCTGATGAAATACAGGATAAAAATCAACTGCAGAGATTTCTAGGAAGTCTCAACTATATTGCAGATTTTTACAAAGAACTAGCCGTGGAATGTAAACCACTCTTTAATAGGTTAAGGAAAAATCCTAAACCTTGGAGTAGTGAACATACTAAGGCAGTAAAATCTCTTAAAGAGAAAATCAAGGAATTACCTTGTATGGCTATTGCCAATCCCGACTACTATAAAATAGTAGAAACAGATGCGTCTGAAAAGGGATATGGTGGAATCTTAAAACAAAAGGATCCACAAACTAACCAAGAACAATTGGTTAGATATACTTCGGGTCTATGGAACCCAGCTCAGCAAAACTACTCGACTATTAAGAAAGAAGTTCTTTCTATAGTCTTATGTGTTACTAAATTTGAAAGTGACTTGCTGAATAAAAAATTTCTTATTAGAACAGATGCAAAATCTGCTAAAGGCATTCTTGAAAAGGATGTGCAGAATTTGACATCAAAACAAATCTTTGCTAGATGGCAAGCAATATTATCATGTTTTGATTTTGATATTGAACATGTTAATGGAGTTAATAACTCTTTAGCTGACTTTTTAACTCGTGAATATTTGCAGGGATAAAAAGTCAAAGGCCTCTGAAAGAGGAAAAGCAAAGCGGGATAATCCCAAAAGAACATTTGCCGAAACGGCAAAAGAAGCCAGCAAGACTGCAGAACCATATAAGGTTCATGAATTCGCCGATGATCCAGAAGCATACTCGGCAGAAGCATATTCAATGGCAATACCACCAGAGGACCTTAAAGGTCGAAAATATCCATATATCCCATATAGCTGGATAAAAATTCATCCAGTGGATATAACCCTTAAAGGGATGCATGCAGATCAGATTGGAGACATCTTCCTTAACAAACATCTGCCACCAACCATTGAAGGAAAGTCAGTATATTACTATCAAGCTATCCTTCAAGAAACTCATTCAGTTCAAATTGAACAGGTGGGAAAAACAAGTCATATTGACTCAAACACTGCTTATAGCAAATTCATTATTAAAAGGGTGCTATCATTAGCTGATTGGGGAATCAGACCTCAAGAGGTTAGGTATTTAAAATACCAGTATCACCCAAAAAACCCAAAATCCTATAATTATTTCGATTATATGGAAGCATGGGAAAAGACATTACTCTATGAGAATGCTCAGAAAAAACATAGTTGGTTCCTAATGATTCAACTGGATGGACAACTTACAAACATTCCAGCTTGGTTCAAAACATGGTTCTACAACTGGGGATTAAATCCTATTATTTTACCAAAGGTAATCAAACAAGTCTATGAAGACTTTGAAGAGGCAAACTCAGGGATAGATGCAGTAGAGCTGCTAATGCGTTTTGCAATGCTCTACATGGTCCCATGGATTGTCAGATGGGGATATCATATTGCTCGCCCCAAAACAGAGGAAAAATTAAATATCTCATTAAATGAGTATTTTCTCTGGAGAAAAGTGTTCATCAGATGGTGGGCAAAATTCAATTTCTTTGAAGAGGATAGTATTTATTCAAAGAACAAGGTTATCCACCTTGATCAATCATCAAGAGCGCCTAAGAAGAATCCAATGGATACTTTTAGAGAAGCGTTCAAAAAATTGTCAAGAGACGAAGCCATAAAGGCATTTGAAGAAATTTTTGGGGGGGGAAGGAACGAGGCAAGTTCTTCGGAAAAAACCCCAGAAAAAACTGGCTCAACCAGCCACGAACAGCCAAACTACCTTTTGGCCGGAATCTCGCAAGACCCATACGAAGGTTTGCTGGATCTGGACGAATTTAGTAAAGATGACGTCATGGATGACGTCACAAAGATGAGGTAAGCGCTTACCTCAGCAAGCAACAGTCTGATGGATTTAAAATCCAAACCAAAATTGTAATAGATAAATTTTGAGTTCCGACGCCTATAAAAGGACACATGTATAGCCATTCGGAACATCACAAGTTTTCACACCACACCACCTACAATAATTCTCTCTCTATATTTCCGCTTAGCTTTCAATATAAGAAGGCCATCTTGGCCAAAATTATGTAAGTTTTTAGTTTAATTTTTTTTTTTAATTTTGTAAGTTTTTATTTACAATTCCTGGTTTAAAACCAGAGAGTATGTTAATAACCCTAACTTAAAGTTAGAGGTATAAAATAAAAAATAAAAAAAATAATTTTTATTTTATACCTCTAACTTTAAGTTATGGATATTTTCGACCTTTAAGGTCCTCTGGTGGTATTGCCATTGAATAGGCTTCTGCCGAGTATGCTTCTGGATCATCGGCGAATTCATGAACCTTATATGGTTCTGCAGTCTTGCTGGCTTCTTTTGCCGTTTCGGCAAATGTTCTTTTGGGATTATCCCGCTTTGCTTTTCCTCTTTCAGAGGCCTTTGACTTTTTATCCTTGCAAATATTCACGAGTTAAAAAGTCAGCTAAAGAGTTATTAACTCCATTAACATGTTCAATATCAAAATCAAAACATGATAATATTGCTTGTCATCTAGCAAAGATTTGTTTTGATGCCAAATTCTGCACATCCTTTTCAAGAATGCCTTTAGCAGATTTTGCATCTGTTCTAATAAGAAATTTTTTGTTCAGCAAGTCACTTTCAAATTTAGTGACACACAGGACTATAGAAAGAACTTCTTTCTTTATAGTCGAGTAATTTTGCTGGGCTGGGTTCCATAGACCCGAAGTATATCTAACCAATTGTTCTTGGTTATTTTGTAGATCTCTTTGCTTAAGGATTCCACCATATCCTCTTTCAGAGGCATCCGTTTCTACTATTTTATAGTAGTCGGGATTGGCAATAGCCATGCAAGGCAGTTCCTTGAGTTTCTCTTTAAGAGATTTGACGGCCTTAGTATGTTCACTATTCCAAGGTTTAGGATTTTTCCTTAACCTGTTAAAGAGTGGTTTACATTCTATGGCTAGTTCTTTATAAAAGTCTGCAATATAATTGAGACTTCCCAAGAATCTTTGAAGTTAATTCTTGTCATGGATTTCATCCGGGAATTTTTCTGCGAATATAATCGCTCGTTCTATGGGCTGCATATGACCATTTTCAATATAATGGCCCAAGAAATTTATTTTAAGCTGAAATAAGCTTATCTTTTTTGCAGAGACTACAAGTCCTGCTCTTTTAGCAACTTCTAGAAACACCTTTAAGTGCTTAAAGTGCTGATCAATGGTTTGTGAATAAACCAGTACATCATCAATGTATACAATTATAAAATCCGTATAAGGATTAAATAACTCATTCATGATGTGTTGATACTCTGATGGAGCATTTTTTAGCCCAAAGGGCATCACATTCCATTCGTAATGCCCGAATGGTACTGTGAATGCGGTTTTAAACCGATCTTTCTCTTCAATTTGAATCTGCCAGTATCCTGACTTCATGTCAAATTTAGAGAATATTTTGGCTTTATATAGCCTATTGAGGAAATCCCTCTTGTTTGGAATTGGATATCTTATCCATTTCAACGCTTTGTTAAGCGGTTTGTAATTTATTACAAGTCTTGGCGCTCCTCTTTCAATTTCTGCTGCATTCTCAACATAGAATGCTGGGCAACTCCATGGACTGTAACTTTGCCTAATAAGGCCCTTTTTTAAGAGATCATTGATCTCTTTTTTACATAACTCTAAATGCTTGGCACCCATAGCTATGTGTCTAGCTTTTGTAGAGATATGTTTTTCATTGAATCCTTCCTCATAGGGTAAGGAGACAATATGTTTTTTTCTTTCCCAAAAGGCGTTTGGCTCTTCTGCAAAAACTTACCTTTTGATAGTTTCTTCCAGATCTTGGATCATTTTTTGAAGATCCAGATCTTTTAACTTCTCTTGGATTTGTTTAAATCCAATTTCTTCCTTTAAGGAATTTAACAGTTTAGTTTTCCTCTCCTTTAAGGAGTTCAACTGTTGAACTTTGTGCTGCTTTGGCACAGTTGTAAAAGGAAATTTTACTTCTTTGCCATTCTGTAAAGAAGTGATTCCTTTTTCAGTTATAGAGGTAATTGGAAATAATTTTTGCAAAAATTGATTTCCCAATATAACCGCGGTCGATAGACCTTTAACCATTATAAATGGTATTGGAATACATATTCCATTGTTACATACCACTGTATTATCAAGTTTATACCTGATATTTAATGGCTGTTTATTGGCAGCAGTTACCCTTTTGGTAGTTTTACTGTAATACTTTGAAGGAATTATTCCTTCTGTAATACAGTTAATGTCTGCTCCTGAGTCTACCATGGCTTCAGTTTCCATGTAGAACTCTTTGTTGACAATTAATGTCACTTTTATGAACCATTTTTGTGATTCAATATTGTCAATATAATTGACATCTCTTAATCGAGGTGTTTTTGAGGAATTATACTCGTCGTCCGTTGATTCGGGCGTTGCTTTTGAGGTTGATGGCTGACAGGCCTCAATTCCCTCAATTTGCTTCTTTATTTGAGATATTTCAAATTTAATTTGATTTATCTCTTTTTTCAATTCTTGAACAGTAGGCTCTCTATGTTCAGCCTTCTGCATTCTTTGGATCAACTGATCTAAAGAATCGTAGCTGTTCTTTTGAGTTGGGAGTTTCTTTTCCTGTTCCTTTGGTTTAACCAAATAGCTTTCTAAAGCTTTTCTTCTTTTTTCTGGACTTTCTATTTGGTCTATGATATCCAGAATGAAGCTTTCTTCTTGGGTTAACATATTAACTTTTAACCCCAGATCTCTAATCATGCACAGGTCGCACTCGCCGTCTGTGCAGTTGCAGAGTTCTGATTCATCTTCACTCGTATTTTGCGACGAGCTTGATGTTTCTTCTTTTGAAGAATATTCAAGACTTCTTTTAAAGTCTTCTTCAGTCTCATTTAATAGAGTCTGGCAAATTGACCTTTTATGGTCTTCGTCTATGTCAAGAGATTGTATCTTCTTTTTGACTAGACATTTGTTTGCATAGTGGCCTTTCTTGCCACATTTCCAACAAATAGGATCCTTTTTAGAAGTCTTCCTTTTGTGGAATTTCTTCCCTTGGTTAGGGATGTTTGATTCTTCTTTAAAGAATCCTTTTCTTCTTTTCTTTCGAAAGAAGTGTTTTTCTCTTTTAGAGAATTTCTTTTTATCCCTGGTAGGATAAATGATTGGTGCATAGCCAATTTGGTCACAAAAGTTCCCCAAGGTTTCCTTGTGATGGAGCTTTTGTTCTTCTAACTGTTGTTTTAGTTTGACATCATTGCAGAGCTCTATTCCTTCCGAGATTACTTCGGATGCTAGATCTCCATAAGTCAAACTTGAATAGGGAATTATTCCCGAATATTTAGCTTTTAGCTTTATTCTTAGCCTTTCTGCAAATAGTGCAGGTAGTCCGGCTATGAATTTTTCTTTCCAGAAGTCCATGTGACTATCATGTCTTTGCATGACTCTGGTAAAGAACACATCTTTGTACCACATAAAGTGGCCTAGTGTTGGACATTTTAGGTTCAAGAGTTGTTCTTGAGACCTGTCCTTTTGGAGTTCATTTCTCCCAATGAAATGTGAAGCTATTGTGTAGATTAATGTATCTACAATAGTTTCATGGGTTTCACCCGAATTTTGATCGGTTGTAGTGGCATTATATATCTGATTTTTTGCAATCTCAGACATATTAAAATCCCACCAACCTGATAGTTGTCCACTGAATCCAGCGATTATCGCTTCAGCAATTTGCCTTTGGTTATTACCATTAACCTGAGCTGCCTTAGCAAACATCAGCATATATTTTAGAACTATCTTAATATTATATTCAGATAGCCCATCAATATTCCACTCAACCAGCGATTTTCCATCAAATTGGGCGAATTCTATTCTTTCCTCAATTTGCATGTCAATTGGAGTGGGTCTTGGATAGAATGGTTTAACCATAGAAGTATTCTTTCTGAAAGTCATTTTATTGACCCCTTTTGAATCTTCTTCATTACTGCTATCACTCCCTTTAAGGGCTGATACAGTATCTTTATTTTTTCCCTCCTTGATTTTCAGATTTTCAAGCCTTACCATAAGTGCTTCTATAAATTCACTTTCTGGTTTAGCTTGTAATCGAAAATCCTTCATTTCTGGAGGAGGCTTAAAAGGGACTGAATCCTCTTTTAATTTAGAAGTCGATGCTTCTGATTTACTTGGACTATAAGTCATATTTGATATTTTTTCTTCGATTCTCGAAGTTTGTTCTCCAATAGATTGTAAGAACAAATTTGTATAATTGTTTTGCTCTGCTAGATGGTTGGAATTTAATTCCTCTAGCTTTCCTTTAATTGGAATAGCATTTGTTGTTTTCTCATTATGAGAAATTTTTACCCAAGTATTTGGTGGATGGATAGATTTAAAGGTCTTTCCATTGCCACACTTATACTCTTGGTAAGCTTCTTCTATGAAGTTTACAAATTGTTGACTTTTAAAGTCTGGAAGTTCTTTCCCTCTACTTTTCCATCTGGATTTTATCCATTGGAAAAAAGTGAGTTCTTTTCTTTCTTCTATATATTGGCTTATATACCAACGTTGTTGAGAAAGTGAATAGTAACTTAAAAACCATTTTTTCATGGTTTGGTTACTTTCTTTTTCCCAAGATTTTTTTATAACCTCTGGGATTTCTAGGCTATTATCGTCAATAGTAATGGTATTGACTTCATAACCCATATCTGAGGCGGTTGGAGAGGTATTACCTCTACTACTTTCAGCAGTGTCAACTCTATATATAGGTTGACTTACCTGTTCTTGAGTTCTTTTGACTCTAAGAATTTCAGCATTAATTTGCTCTCTTTCAGAGAGTGGTACCTCTGAAGTTGAGGACCTTGCTGAGATTGATGGTGTTTTATTCAAGTTTAACTTGAATCTTCGGCTGTTAGAGAATTTTATCTCTACATCACCATCAGGATGTTGTATAATTTGATCTAGTTTTCTTTTCTCTTCAGAGACTGGATCAACTATGCTTTCTAACTTCCAAACATCTGGAAGTTGAACTTGATCCCAAAAAATTGTTTTTGGAACGACCAAGTTACTTTTCATATCTGTTATAAACAGAGTTGTTTCTCCCTTTTGGGCACTGAGAACTTCAGGGTTTATCCTTAGTCTCGGAATAATGGTATTCATTACTTTGTAATGAACTTGATATACTAAAGAAACATGACTTGTTTCTTCTGGCATATCATAACCATGAGTTTTGATGTTTAACACCAAAGCGTCCATAACATTTTTGTCATGTATTGCTATTGAGAAATCTGAAAAACATTTAAAGTAGGCTGGGCCTTCACTTAATGATGTTTCCACTACTCCTAATAAGGAGTCTTTAAACTTATTATGTCTTTTATCTCTGACAATAATAAGTGCGGCTGTATTTAAGCCCCGTCTGGTTAACGGCTGTATACCTACTTGGATTAATCCAATGTGTAGGTAACTATATTTTTTCCTATGATCTTGGATTAACTCCTTAGAGAGCATATGGATCATTTCATCTCCCTGTTTTAGGGATTTCCTTTCTTCTACAGTTTTGATTATATAATCTGACTTGTAGATGAAAGAACCTTTTTCGTAAACCTGGTTAGGTTTATATTTGGGTAATTTCCATTTCTGGAGATTTCCTTCGAAATTTTTTGAGATAATAATCTCTTTGTTTAGTGATAAATCATCACCACCCTTTAAGGGATTTTCTGATGTTTCAGATCTTTTGGATCTTGAACTCATAAATCGGTTCATTTTCAACAGTGGTTATCACTGTCAACGATTTACTCGCAACACGCCCTCCGGTCTTCTACCTCTCGGGTCTTACTGCTCCAGCGAAACGCGACTTGGGTTTCAAACCACCCTTGAATTTGAACAAATTTAATTTGTTCTTGATCTTTAGGATCTGGTTATCAGAAAAATCCTTTAAGGATTTTTTTGTCTGATACCACTTTTTTTTTATTTTTTTTTATTTTATACCTCTAACTTTAAGTTAGGGTTATTAACATACTCTCTGGTTTTAAACCAGGAATTGTAAATAAAAACTTACAAAATTTAAAAAAAAATTAAACTAAAAACTTACATAATTTTGGCCAAGGTGGCCTTCTTATATTGAAAGCTAAGCGGAAATATAGAGAGAGAATTATTGTAGGTGGTGTGGTGTGAAAACTTGTGATGTTCCGAATGGCTATACATGTGCCCTTTTATAGGCGTCGGAACTCAAAATTTATCTATTACAATTTTGGTTTGGATTTTAAATCCATCAGACTGTTGCTTGCTGAGGTAAGCGCTTACCTCATCTTTGTGACGTCATCCATGACGTCATCTTTACTAACTTCATCCAGATCCAGCAAACCTTCGTATGGGTCTTGCGAGATTCTGGCCAAAAGGTAGTTTGGCTGTTCGTGGCTGGTTGAGCCAGTTTTTTCTGGGGTTTTTTCCGAAGAACTTGCCTCGTAGTTATATTGCATTCAAATCATTTTTATTTATTTTATATGTTGTTTTATTTTTTTTTTCATGTTTCATATATATATATATATATATTTTTTGATTTTATACCTATATTATTTATTCTTTTATATTTATATATATATATATATATATATATATATATATATATATATATATATATAAAAGAATAAATAATATAGGTATAAAATCAATATATATATATATATATATATATATATATATATATATATATATATATATATATATATATTCATATGAGAATTTATATATTATGTATTTTATGGCTATGTATTTAGTACATAATCTCATATTATTCTAGTGTCTTTATTATTAGATTTTTTGCTACTCCTTTTTTATTTTTTATTCTTTTCAATAGCCTCTTCTTCTTCGTATGGATGATAGAGTGCCAACGATTGTGCCCCTTCCCCTCTCTTTTTTAATAGTTTCACACTTATCATTCTATCTTTTTCAGCATTCTCCGATTAACAACAATGAATTTGATAATTTTTTATAGATTTTTTTACTTTTAACCCATTTCACAACTCGCTCATTCATTTTATTATTTTGCATGCAATTGAGAAGGGCGAGAATCGTATCAATGATATTCACGCGCTTTGTTTAGATCTCTATTTTCAATAATGTTTTTTTTTTTTCATATCCCTAACCTTACTTATTTATCTCCAATCTATTTTTTCTTCTTCATTTGTTTGATGAGGATAAAAGTTTAATGTCAATGATATTTGTAACATAAACAGGTAATTAAAGAAATCTTCTTTCTCATGAAGTTTTTTTTTTTTTTAAAATTATATGTATAGATTATATAAAATATTTTATTATATTAAAATTTATCTAATTTTTTTAAAAAAATCTATTATTTAATTTAATTATTTTATTATCTTTAATTTCTGTATATTCACATTATATATTATTTATTTTTTATTTATGTGTTTTGTATCAAAATAATATCATATTGATCTTGAATATTTTATTGCGTTGACTAAATTTGCAGAGAATAGAAGATAAATGGAAAATTTTAATTTGTAATAAATTTAGGATAAACTAAAATTTTGTTGTATTATTATCCTAATAAAATTAATATTCGTGTTTCTATAATTGTTAATAACTATTAGTTCTCAATCACCATCATTTTATATTTAATTAAAAAATGGCTCATTTTATTATAAAATTAATTTAAATGTTGATAGAGAAATAATAAATTAATAATAGGGAAATGAAAACTATATATCTTTGTAGTTCAATTTACCAAATAATTTAAGCGAATTGTTGATGAATACAATGAACTTTGAAGAAAGTTTTTTAAAATGTTAAATGATGTATTTAATACTTTTAACTTATTAAAGAAAATTTTAATCAAATTTGCAAGATTTGAAGATAAATTGAGAATTACATACTCCATCCGTTCTAGGCTAAGAGGGTCATTTTTTTTATTTTAGTCATCCCACACAAAGAGTCCTCTTTCCTTTTTTACACACATGAGACCCACACATCCCCTCTAATTCAATTAAAATATGGGACACATACTCCCACTAATATAACTACCCACTACACATTAAATAATACTCTTTAATCTACGTGCAAAAAAGCAAATGACCTTCTTACGCGGGGACGGAGGGAGTATATGTTAATTTGAGTGATGTTATTAGTGTAAGAGAATTTGGATTAAATTTAGATTAATCTAAAATTTTGTTATCCTAATAAAATCTTTAGTAAACTAAAAGAGGATTTAGTTTTGCTAAGGTGGCGGCACTAGATTAATTTGAGAGTGACGTGCCATTTTATCGAATTTTATATTTATCGAATTTTATATTTAATTTTTCTTACGCGGGACGGAGGAAGTATATGTTAATTTGAGTGATGTTATTAGTGCTAAGAGAATTTGGATTAAATTTAGATTAATCTAAAATTTTATTATCCTAATAAAATTTTTAGTAAACTAAAAGAGGATTTAGTTTTGCTGAGGTGGCGGCACTAGATTAATTTGAGAGTGACGTGTCATTTTATCGAATTTTATATTTATCGAATTTTATATTTAATTTTTCTTACGCGGAACGGAGGAAGTATATGTTAATTTGAGTGATGTTATTAGTGCTAAGAGAATTTGGATTAAATTTAGATTAATCTAAAATAAATTTAGATTAATCTAAAATTTTGTTATCCTAATAAAATTTTTAGTAAACTAAAAGAGGATTTAGTTTTGCTGAGGTGGCGGCACTAGATTAATTTGAGAGTGACGTGTCATTTTATCAAATTTTATATTTAATTTTTTTAGCTTGGTTATGTATCTCGGTGCCTATTTAGTAATTAGAATGTATTTAAGAGATTTAGTTGTAAATTTCATGAATTTAAAAACTTTCACGCAAAATTCTTCATCCTCTCTGGGTCTATCCCTTTTAATATCTAAATGGCCGACATTGAAGAATCGTTGAAGCGATGTACGCAATCTGATAAATAAAGACATTTCAGAGGTGACGGCGGCACCGCGACAGTCGACGGGAGCAGATGGATGATGGCAGCACCCAGATGGCGCATCTTCTTTGATGGGCAGCGACGAATTGGCCATGGCGGAAGAATCAACGCGAGGGTGTAGAGGCGGCGAATTTTCCAGGGAGATGCGACGGGCGCGCGACTTGCTGCTTCGCGCGCAGCCGCGGTGAAGGGCAGTGGAGTGAATGGATTCATGGTGGAAATCGGACGGCGGCACCGCGACAGTTGAATAATGCTCCTCCACCATCATGCAATCCGTTTAAATCCGGTGGATGAAAGCCTAATTTACCCTCTCTCTCTCTCCGCCCTATCTCTTTCCCCCTCTCTGCCCTAATCTCTTAATTGTGGATTAGATTTTGTCTTTTTTACTTGAAGAAGTAATCTCGAGAAATCGAATCTTCTATTTCGATTCACAAAGAACGAGTTTAACCAGAACACTAAATCCACCATCGGTGTCGAATTCACCACGCTGCCACACACAGATCGACACGCCGCCACACAGATTTCGGATACAGGCCTAGAGAGGTAATTATCTCTTTTCTATTTCCATGTTTAATGTTTAATTAATTTATTTGTTGGAGTATAATTATTAATTGGGTGAATTCGTTGCTGATTTGAAGGGATTAAATTGGTATAATCATAATAATTTTTTGTGTGATTACGAACCAAAAAAAAAAGAGCAATGTAAGTTGGTTGGGGTAAGAGCTATAGAGACCAGTTTCGATTGACTGATTGAATTTATCAACATCACTTAGCAGTTAGCACTCATATCCCTTTGTATCTATCATATTCTAAGTCTTCCTAATGATTTCCTAGAATATTACTCCATTAATTGTCTATTACATGAATGCAGGTCTATTAGACATATGATTGTTTTTAGACAATACTTTGTTCATGCTTTCAATTTTCCTCGGTAAACATATTGTGTTGGAGCCATATAAAATTTGATCATTTGAAATATTCCCTTTTCACAGATTTTATATTTTGGGAGCATGGAGCCTAATGATAATGCGCTTGAGTAGGAAGTTTGGATAGACGAAGAGAAGGGAAAACGAAAGAAGGAAAGAGGGGATGTCCACGGCAAGTGTGAAAGTTGAAAGAATATATAATAAAGAAAAATCACGTTTCATAGTTAAAAGAAATATAGAGACAAATATCGTTAAAAAAAAATTATTGTAAATAAAAAATTTGAATCACATAGAAAATTGGTGAATTCATAAGCTTTTATAAGCTTACATGATTTGGGAATTCGAGATTTTTATGAGAGAATTAACATGGTTACATCACTGGCCATGAAAGCCAAGAGATTATAAGTGAAAGCCAAGAATTTACATGGCAATGAAAGTCAAGTGAAAGTCAAAGCAAGTGAGAGTGAAATCAAGAGATTAACCTGTTTGGGAATTTGAGATTTTCACACGCAAAAATATCGATTTAGTTTGTGAAATAGTACTTATTAATATGAGTTTGTGAAATATTCCTTCCGTCCGGTTTTAAGTTATCCATTTGCACGTAGATTAATGAGTATTATTATTAGACAATTTATAGTGTGTACCCGGGTGCACCTAAAGATAGGGTACACCCACATACAAATATAAACAAAAATATATATAATTAAGAGTAAAAATGTATACAATTTAATTGTTAATTTTTTTAATGAAAAATTGTATATAATATTCAATAAAATGTTATACATATGGATGTTAATTTTTTAATGAAAAATTAATGTGAAAAAAGTATATAATTATTACAAAACACGTATATAAAATAGAATAATATGTATACAAAATAGAATAAAAAAATATACACATATGGGTGCACCCTTGCACCCGGGTGCACCCAATATACACTCTTATTATTATATGTAGAGTGTGTTGTATTAGAGGGAAGTGGTGGACCATATTGTGTACTTTTTTTACTAAATAGTGGAAATGGACACCTTTGAAGCGGACGCCAAAAATAGTAAAATGGATACCTTAGAAGCGAACAGAGGGAGTAGTATTTTGCATATCATTTAAATATTGATAGTTAAGAAATATAGAATATTATTAATATTGATATATGTAATATGGATTCAAATATAGTTGAGTTAGTGAAATAGTATCCTGTATAAAAAAACAGAAATATAGAATATCTATAATCTTGGTATGAAAAAACATAATATATAAAATATCGATTCAAATATGTAATTGAGACGGTGAAATATATTTTTAAATAATATTACATATATCTTAGTGAAATATATCTTTTAAATAATACTCCTTTACATATCTTTTAAATATTGATAGTTGAAATAATATTACATATCTTTCATATAATACTTCCATGTATATATAATATATATGAAATATGATTAGTATAGTCATAAATTAAGGGTGTACCAGTGCATCTGGACAATATTAAACATTAAATCAATATATTAATTAAGGGTAATTCTAGACAATATTAACCGGTGCACCTAATGTTTATAGACATAAATTAATGGTTAGTGGGTGATTATTTGTTTTATTTTTTATTATTTTATTTTATTTTATGGTTGAGATTAAATTAAAAACTTAATCTAACGGTTATGATTGTTCAGGTATATCGGTGCACCTGGTGCATAGCTGTTTAACTCACAAATTAATCCCCACCATAAAAAAGATTAAACAATTATTTTTTTTAAAAACAAAAAACTACCACACTACCTATTTAATCTATAAATTTGGGGTGAACCGGTGTGCCAGGTGCACCCCATAATTATCTTGAAATTAATATTATTAATTATTGAATTTTTGCAGATAATTGACACAGCGAAATAGTAATTGGTTAATAAGTCGTATTTTATTAAAGTAAAATAAAAATAAGAAAGGGTAAAAACATAGTCAATTAAATAAGCCTAACAAGCGCCTTCTAGGAGTTCAACAAATAGCCTTTTGGCGAACAACAACCTAATACTAATAATTTAACTCTTTTTAACTCTCAAAATCATGCTGGTGGAAAAGAAAAATAAATTTAACTCTCAAAATCATTCGGTTGGAAAAGAAAAATGAACGACAACTTAACACTAATAATTTAACTCTCAAAATCATGATGGTGAAAAAGAAAAAATGAATTTAACTGGAAAACAAAAATGAAGGCTATGCTTCCTTGACTCCGCAAAACAAAAAAAAATTGAAATAGTGTACATGAAATATGAATATATTGTGAAAAAAATTAAATATGAATATATGAAAATAATTAAAAAAAAACTTCTTGTTCATCTTCATATATTTTAAGGGAAATATGACCGTCAATGAGAATGTGTATGTTTAATATTGTCATGTATAATAAATATACGTATTTTTTAAATAACTATTAGTCTTTAAATGTTTAATTGCGAAAATTTAATAAGGAAATAACACATGTTCTAAAGATTGATAGTAAAAAAAAATAAGGAAAAGACTTGTGTGCGACCGTCTCATTTAAGGGGCGGTCAGAAAGTGATAACTCTTATATGAAAAAGTGATATTAAATTAATGAAAAGTGATAATGTTATTTCATGAACAATTTATAGTATAAATAAAAAGTGGTAACATTTTATAATGTAAGTGATAATATTTTATAGCGAGAGTGATAACTATTTTAAAAAGTATAAAATTATCTCACGTGATACGGTCTCACACAAGACCTACCCAAAAAATAAAGAGACGAGTAACATGAAAAAAAATATTATTGTAAATAAAAATTGAATGACATAAAAAATGGGTGAAATTTGAATATATGAAATTAATAGAATATTTTATTTAAAAAATAATAATTTCTGGCCATTATCTTTTACTTTTATGAAAATATTTTTGTTTAATAAATAAGAATAAATGGAGTTGACATTATCATATAATAATAAATGTATTAAAAAAATACAGTACATATTAATAAATTATTATGATGCAGATGAAATTCTTTTATAGTTATAGAAACATCAATTGCGTAAATTTAACAGTAAATACAATATTTTAAAATTTAAAAGATATTATTATTATTTATTAAAATATTCTAACCAAATATAATCATATTCTCTGAATGAGTGATCAAAATACAACTATATACTCTCTCCGTCCCACCCAAAGGGTTAATTTTTACCATTTTGGTCGTCCCACCTAAATGATTTTTTTTCTTTTTTTACACACATGAGACCCACATTCTCCCTTTAATACAATTAAAATATAGAGCTCACACTCCCACTAATACAACTACCCACTACACATTAAATAATAATACTCCTTAATCCACATGCTAAAAAGAAAAAACAACCCTTTGGGCGGGACGGAGGGAGTATATATATATATATATATATATATATATATATATATATATATATATATATATATATATATATATATATATATATATATATATATATATATATATGAGAGTGAGGCTTGCGTGCGCCTGGGCGCACGATAACACATTCCGTGCGCCTTTAGAAATTTAATATTATGGGTAAGGGTACATTATTTTTGGTCTAAAGGGTATACACTTTAATTAATAAAAGGTACACTATTTTGTTCTAAAGAGTATATACTTTTCATTAATATTTTTTTCTTTAGAAAATAAAGGGTACATATTTTTATACTAAAGGGTATACAATTTATGAAAAAATTCTAAAGGCGCACGGAGTGTTGTCAATGCGCCCAGATACACGCAATAATTTTTTTTAGAAAATAAAGGATACACATCTGTATACTAAAGTGTATACAATTTAACACAAAATTTTAAAGGCGAATGGAATATGCTCCGTGCGCCCGGGTGAACAGGAATTTTTGCCTATATATTCTACATTTAAAATAAGACAAGTTACCTATGCACCCGGGTGCACGAATTCATATTTAAAAAATATACTATGAGACTTGTCTTACGTAAGGCTTACAAAAAGTGAATATTTATTATAATGAAAAGTGATACTAAATCAATAAAAAGTGATAGTGCTATTTCATGAATAATTTATAGTATAAATGAAAAGTGATAACAATTTATAGCGAAAGTGATAACATTTTATAACGAAAGTGATAATTATTTTAAAGAGTGTAAAATTGTTTCACGTGAGACGGTTTCACGCAAAACATATCTACTATATATATTAATGAATAAGAATTAATAAAGTTCGTTAAAAAAAAGTTTTTCTTCGTATTTTTACTTAATTTTTTTAATGAATTGCTGAATATAAAAAAGTAATATATTTTTTAAAAAACATATATATTATTAAATAAAATTAATACAGATGGGTGTACGGCTATACGCGTGTATCCGGATGCACGAGATATCAATTCATTTAGATATTCGTTTTGCCATTTTGATCTATCCCTTTACAAAGTATTATCAATTTTCTTTGTAGGTAAATGAGATTAAAAAAAACTATATTATTATTCAACTCATCCCTTAAATTATTATACTCCTTATTCTACATGTAAAATTAGATATTTCTATTAATACAATTTATAAATTTTAATATTTTTTAATTTCAAGAATAGTATATTTTAAAAATAATATTTCAATAATCCCGCATAACGTGTGTTCGTACTAGTTAATATATATATATTCATGTTTCCATATTTTTTAATTTAGTTCTCAATCACCATAATTTTATATTTAATTACAAAACTATTCATTTTCAATTATCATTAACTAATGTTTAGCAGAGGATTTATTGTAAATTAATTTAAATGTTGATTGAGAAATAATAAATTATTGAATAGTGAATACCAACTCTCTTTGTAATGCAATTTAACAAAATATAAAAGTAATTGGTAGTTGAAATCCACACAATTCAAAGAAAGTTTTTCAAAATTTTCAAAAACGTATTTAATAGTACATTAACCTAATAAAGAAAATTTTAATCAATATTTAATTGATAAATTATTACAAGTTTATCTATAGGTTGATAATGAAATAATAAATCAATAATTATTGAGATTTTAAATATAATTATAACACAATTTAATATTGCATTAACTACCAAAAAAACTATAAATTTTACTCATATTGCAAATTAATTTTCACCTTTGAAAAACTACAAAAAGACTTTTACTTTTAAACATCGCTGCAAAACGCACCCAACGTGTGATATATTTATAAAAATTAAGATTAAAAGTAGAATTCTGTTTTAAAAAAGTTGGTGTGTTTTGCAACAATGATTAAAGATGGAGGTCTCTTTGTAATTTTTCAAAGGTTGTGATTAATTTGTAATAGGAGTAAAATTTGTAATTTTCTTTCAATTAACCATTTAATATTTTATAGTTGGGAATGTTGATAAAAAGAGAAAAATCCTTGATTTGGGCAGTTAATAATATCCTAATTAAAATTCCTTTAAAATTATGTATTGTTACTTGATTTTTATTTTATAACTGACGAATAATGTATTAATAATAATTATAATTAAAAATCAATATACTAATAATTCTTATTTCCATATTTATTATCAAGTAGTATTAATTATCGATCATCATCTATCAATATTTAATTATTTCAATTATTGAATTTCAAATATCATCATATAATGCTTAATTAAATAATAGATTAATTTAAATTAATTAATATATTTATTTTATTTTCGAACAAATTAAAAACATTTAATTAATTGATATTTTATTAATCAATAATTTAATTTGGATTAATTTAATTTTAATCATCAATTCAATGGATTAATTAAGGATTGGATTGTTTTACTCGAATCTTGAAGAAATTACAATAACTTTTACTATATTCTTATTTATTTATGCATAATTATTTTCATTTAATAAAAAAATTAATCAATTATCTAATTAACGAATTAATCTATTGCAAATGTTAAGGATATTTTATTTATGATCAATAATTTATTATACTAATCGGAAGATTATTATATTCTACAGCTCACGAAAAAAATATAAGGTATTTATTGTGAGATTGTTCGACTTATATGGACTTGCTTATTAATATTAGGAATTTATATGGTTGTATTTAAAATTTAGAGACTATAGATTGAGATTATGATGAAAATACTACTGAAGTCCTATAAACTTATTTATTTTAGAGGTTGGTGATTCTATGAGAGCTATTGTAAGGGTTATTCATTTACGAAACCGATTTGATTACATAAAAAGTAGTAGAGACAAATAGGTGATGTTTGTTTTGGAGTTTTTGTGAATTTTGAAAACCATGAATAGTGATGTTATGTTTGTTTTGAGTTTTTGATAGGAAAGATTTTAACTTTATGTTAAATCGATTTGTAAGAATGTATTAATTTATGTAAAAAAAATGTGAGAGGAGAGATAAAGAAGAAATGTGCATTAATTGAGGAGAGAAAATGTATATAAATATATATATAGTGGTATTTTTGTAACAAAAAAAAGATGGTAGAGAAGAGATAAACAAAAAAAGTGTATTAATTGAGGAAAGAGAATGTATGTATGAGTGCTTTTTAAAAATGTAGGTGTGGTATTTGAATTCCAATTTCAGGATTTCAATCCCGGAAACAAACATAGTGAATACTCCTATATTTTATTAGTACTTCCTGAAATTAAACAGATTTGATTACACAAAAAAGTAGTAGAGACAAATAGTGAATACTCCTATATTTTATTATTACTCCCTGAAAAAGAGAGGGAGTATTTAAGTTATGATAGTATTTGTAAATGTAAGGAAAAATCTGACATTAATATAATTCGTTAGGAACTTTGAACTTTTAAGTCATTAACCTAAGATAAATATTGGTATTTCTAAAATGTTTTTAAAAAATATAAATTAGAAGTCAGAATTATGTAACGATAAAAAATTCATCATAACAAACTTGATGCCTATATAATTTTTAGTATTTTTAATTAAGAAAGTATTATAAATATTTATTTTTATTTTTAAGATACTCATCATGTGTCTTATAAAACTATATAATTTAATTAGTTATTATTTTTCTTTATATATATTTTAAATATATTTATAAATTATCTTATATAAAAAAAATACCGTGCATCGCACGAGCTCTATACTAATTTTTTTAAAAATGGAGTTAACTCCCTCCCTCTTCTTTTGGCTTTTCTAAATAAGGAGAAATCTATTGAATTGGAATCACCCTTTATTTTTGCAGTGGAATGAAAGGTGTACACCACAAAACGCCCATGAATTCCATTCCTTTGGAGAATAAAAATAAATAAATAT
This sequence comes from Pogostemon cablin, assembly GCA_023678885.1. NCBI lineage: Eukaryota > Viridiplantae > Streptophyta > Magnoliopsida > Lamiales > Lamiaceae > Pogostemon > Pogostemon cablin. Next base: position 16,047,451 of record CM042976.1, read on the forward strand.
ATATAAATACTCTATCAGGAATCATATAGCACCAAACACCCTTTTCTTTTCGGTTATGATTCCTCTATAAGATGCCAATAATATTGTAGCAGCCCTTGAGTTTCAATATAAATAGTAGTAGATTTCTACTAATTAATTGAATATTTCCTTTTAAATTTATTTATTTACTATTCATGATTTTCAAATTTTATGAGAATTTTAACTGTTATCCCATCAAGTTATCAACTATTTTTTTAAATTTTATTATTTCTAAATTGAGCTGTCAAAATGAGCTAGAAGGATATAACAAATTCAATTTGTATTAACATTGTAACATTTTTACTTGTGTTTTACATTTTACAACATACCTAAAACTATCACCATGATCCACCCCACCATACCTCACTTAAGCACATGAAATGATGGAATTGGTTGGTTTTAAGTCAACCAACTTCACCAACCAATAGTGACAGTTTAAATTACAAGTCAATATGATCAAATTAAATTGATTTATGCTCTAACATAATATGCTACATGCGATTTTCTTACACAACTTTTTGTTTTGAAAATCTATTTTGTTCTAAAATAGAAAGAATATTGATTCCCATTTCAACTATGTATATTTTTAGACATTGCACTCATCAACTAAAGTTATTTATGCTACACTATTTGTCGTTGAGTTTGCAATGCAAGTAAGGCGCTTTAATTAAGACACATAAAAACCTACTGGAATATAATCTGAAAGTTGAAAGGGAATAAAGGAACTTTTACCAAGCTAAAAATTTGGGACAGTGCTATATATATCATGATAAGTTAAAAAAAGCAGTTAATATTAATAGATAAATGCAGGACTTAGAAAACATATAGTATACTATAACAAAAAATTTAATGAAACAAGGTTTAGAGTTCATTCAAAACCAAGAGACGGAATTTTCTTTAAGTTTCAAATATATTTTTTAGATGCCGGACTCAAGAAATATTTCTATGAATAGAAAAAGATGATATTTTTGGGCAAAAATTAGTGTGAGACCGTCTCACAAGGAAGACTCACCACAGATAAGAAGTATCTGACAATATTTTAACAAAACGCGATACTCAAATGAATGAAAATAGATAATGGTACAATGATTTATTTTATGAACAATTTGTATCTAACTAAAAATAGATACATTTTTAAAGAAAAATGAAAATATATTTAATAAAATTTGATAATTATTTTAAAAAACGTAAAAATGGGCTCATGTGAAACGGTCTTACATAAGTGTTGCAATAATTTTAAATGTATGTTCTTTTTAAATTAAGGGAAAAGTTCAATTTTCAAATATAACTTAGGAAGTTTTTTCATATCCAAAAACACACGGGAATAGACATTGGTTTTCTATTCGGCTAATTATATGTTGTGTGAGTCTGGTGTGAATCACATATAAACCCTCCTATGTAAAAATTATAAAGATAATTATCCCTTCAAATATTCTAAACCCTAAGAATAAGCATATATAACTTTGGATAGTATATGACATAAACCATTAAGGTCCACATAACTAATTATATAAACTTGATTCACATGATGTTTGCTTGTGTGATTAACACATAATAGAAATGAGAAGTTTTATTAATTATTCTTAATATTTATACTTTCAATTTAGGAATAAGGTTTTCTCTTTTGTCATACATTATACCAATCATCTAATGGTGTTTGTATTTTTTAATCTACTAAACAAGAGTTTCAGATGATGTATCATCTTCATATGATTTTGGGGCTGATGTGCATTTTTACAGAATTTTAAATTTTCATTCGAATTATTTTTCTCGTGCCTTTTCTGTTATTTAAATTGAGGTGAAGGACTATTTTACTATATACTATAACCACCTTCATACTCTCCATTCCTCATTTAGCCCACCTCTGCCTCCCCCCTCTCACTTTCTTATTTGAGAATCAACCATGCACCAATTAAACTGTTGGCGATGGGTAATTGATCATTGGATCAAAGGGTGTTTTTGTTTCTTGATTATTTAACTTTATTTGAAGGAAGAAAACTTTAAAAATTACTCTTTATTAAGTTTTGAGTTCAAAATAAATAATGTGATTCCAATATTCATTTCCCAAATGGAGTGTTTTCATATTAACAACTCAATGGGTTTCATACTAGTGATATAATAAATGAAACATTGAAGTGAGAAATGAGCTCCAATCTCATACAATTTTCTTTTTATTATTATTATTATTAATTTTTTTTTTTAAATATAAATTTCTCATCCTATTATGACTGGCAAATTTATTTCGAAGTAGTTGCGTAAGTATGGCCGCATCATCCCACTAACAATTTAAAATCAATTTGATGATATTAGTTAACAATAACACTGTTGACTGTTGAAAATAAATATTGGTTATTTATTTAAATCACCAATCCCCAGTTGGTATATTCTTTCAGTTTCAAGTTTCAGGGGTGTATCCTTCCATAGCTTTCACATGCCCTTTAACAACAATTTGCATGAAAACATGCAAGGGTTATTAATTCATTTAATTTAATCTAAGCAGTTTAGGAAATTTATCTTCATCATGGCTACTAAAATAGTAAAATTCTTCCTCATATATTAATTCAAATGTGCTTGGTTGGGATTAATGAGAATGAAAGTATATTGATTCCCATTGTTAATGCTTATTTGATCTAAATAGAATTAAAATTCGTCAATTATTCTCGTTGATTCAATAACTACTATTTTCCACTCTTCAATCATTTTTAATCTTATTATAATTAATTTCCTTAATAATACTCATTACCGTTCCAATTAAAGAATTTGAACCAAGCGATGCTGAAAAACCACATGAAGAGATTATTTACATTACATAAACCACATGAAGAGATTGTTTACATTAAACAAATCATTCGCAATAGACTCGACAAAAAATGTATGACACGAAGAATTGAATAACGGCATTTAATCGTTGCTATCTACTACTATTTAACTAAAGTACATAGTGCAAGTCTTCTCATTATTTTTAAATTAATTAAATGACATCACACTAATAATAAGAACAATGTTCTACTAACCTGATTTAACAATGATCAGCTGTTATGTGGGTACCACACAAGTGGGCAAGTATTTTTTGTAAGTGGATATGTATTGATGCTCCAAGTCTCAAGTTATTACTCCCTCCGTCCCAGGTTAACAGGGTCATTTTACCATTTTGGTCGTCCCACCCAAAGAGTTTCATTTCCTTTTTTGGACACATGGGACCCACCCACACCCACTAATACAATTAAAACATGGGCCCCACACCCACTAATACAACTACCCACTACACATTAAATAATAATACTTATTAATCGTGCTCAAAATCAAATGAGACTCTTAAGTTGGGACTGAGGGAGTATTATTTACTATAAATATCAAAATGAGTATATCTATGGAGTCAGGAAAAAAAATGTAAGATATACTTCAAAGTTTAAAGCAAGCAACTGAACTGGGAAAAATTGATTGTGTGGTGTACCTCAGATAATCCTAGCTTGTGAATTGTGATGATGACGACAGCCGTTGGTTACACTAGAATGAGAGAAAATCACTTGGATATAATTTTGGAGTCATTATTATGATCAGATACTAAGCTGCAGAATGCAAAACAAAAATTTCAATAAAGAACGCAGTGTACGAGCAGAAAGGTAGAATTAAGAAGAATCAAAAGATGAAAATAGATCGAATGAAGTGAAGTGCCAACAAAACAAGATGGTTACGAGGTTTGAGCTCTACTGCTCTACTCAATTACTTAATCGAGTAGAGATTAGTAAGCAACTTGAACATCACATCATTTGAAATTCTAGCAAAGGGAAATTATAGATATTAAAATCCTAATGCAAAGTATGTTTATTCCTAAGACACTGAGAAGACCATTATAGCAGCTTGGATTCTCAGTTTTCTTCTACGTCCCCGTATCATGCTATATTCAACAAGTAAAGCCTACATGTACTGTATTATATAGCTATTGCACACATTAACACAGGTTTAAACATGATATAGTACAGATGATTCCATGTGATATTATAGTTACAATAACCTCAACAGGAGAGCCTCAAGCTTCTATGCTTGAGTCATCTACTCCATTGCATATTAATCATCATCACCATATTTGACAACAAAGTTAAACTTTATGTATTCATCTGATGTCCAAATAATATTTAAATGACTTTTACTATTCCTGGCTCTCTGATCTCTCCCCCTGAGGCTTACCTCCTTCATCTAGTTTCTTTCAGATCACTTGTTACACTTAAAAGTTTCAGCTAGTGATTCACTATCCAAAAATGTGCCAAGTTTTAACTTGCTTCCCCCTATTGACTCCACATGTCCTTGAAGTTTAATTATGTTTTTAAGGGTATACTACTTCAATAGATTAAACAGTAAATTAAAGATACATTCAAATATTCAATCACAGCCATCAGAAATCAGGTTCTAATTGCATCAGTCAAGATTTTCCACCTACAGTTACTAGTGTATATTGGCAAAAATAATTCGAACGTGCACTGAGAGAGAGCCAGTGATACCAGGCAGAATATCATTTGTCGAGTCAAATGTAAAAGCAACACCAATTTAAGGACTGAGTTTCTATCTTAATAGAGTCTCCATCCTACTCAGATAAAAAATTATTCTTGACAATGATACACTTATGCTTAGTGTCTTCTATCTTAGTTGGTCCAGGTCCTATGTGATTAGTGAGTACCTCGTAGCCGGTATGCTCACACAAACCATCTTATGTCTCTGAATCATTCTTTAAATAGTTGGGAATTATCATATTATATTACTGGCATATCCTACAGTTTGAAGAACAGAGAAGTTCCATCAAAATGGCTCAGAGAGAAGATACAAATTACTCAAATAGATCTTGTAGCAACCTCTCTTTACATTCATGATATGTTTAAATAGCTCCTATAGCTACTAAGGTGTCATTATTCCTTGAGATGCAGGGTGACCTTAGTTTAAAGATATGCTGCTCAGTTTGGTCCTTCAAATTACACCTAACCCTTCATTCATATCTCATGGCATACAGACTTGAAGAAACTCGATTCCCAAAAAAATCCAAAAAATTAAATAAAAATGAGGCAACATTATGATACAGTAAAGTTAGAAAAATGACACAAACCGATATCTTCGTTAATATCCTAATCATACTCTAGACTTCCAAGTTAAACAATCTCAATTCCCGAAAAACAACTTTCGCCATCCTGACATGATTATTAGTTTGGCAGATCCTATGCCGAAATTTTCTTCTCCTCAATGTTACCATTAACGTCTATTCATTAAACGGATGGAAAACACGTAACATGAACAATCTACGATACAATTTCAATTAAGAAGGCAATGTAAGAAATAGCATATGAAATTTGGGCATCAGAATCGTGAAAATGACAATTCAATCATTCGCCATTTCCAGAACATCAATTGCAAAATAGAACCAAAGGATGTAAATCATTTTAAACATTGAGAGCAGAAATTACTTTCCGATTGTTCTGCCCTTCCCTCTTTTATTTTAGTTTCTTCATCAGCATTTGGCGCGCAGAAAACGGTGGTTGATCGGAGGTCGGGGACGCCAGTCGCGTGAGTGTGATCCTTTTTAAGTTAATACTTTCTGTGGAAGCGCCAAACCCCGCAACTGACGCCAATTGTTTCGCCTCATTTGAAATTCCTATTTAACCGTTTGACCTTTTAGGGAAACAATTTGATGAGACCACGTTTTGAGAGAGTTTCCTAAAACGAATAAAATGAGATACAGGATCGTGAGCTAAAATATGTTTATTATATAAATAAAATATATTCATTTGTATTTAATCAATAAAGTATACTTATTTTATTGATAAAATATACTTATTTGTAGTAAAAATATAATAATAAATTATATTAATAACACACTAGATATATACTTTAATATATAATTCAACGTAATTTAAAAAAAATACTTTAATAATCATTAAACATACTTTATTTATACTCACTCCTTCCGCCGGAAAAATATACATTTTGCTATTTTGGGCGTCCGTATTAAAAGTATACATTTCTTTTTTTAAACATATGAGACCCACACACATCACTAATATATTTAATATATGAAACCCACACACCCCACTAATACAACTACCTACTACACATTAAATAATAATACTCATTATTCCACGCGTAAAAAATAAATGTTTATATATGGGGGGACGGAGGGAGTATAATAGATATACTATAAGTCTTTAACACGTCTTAAAAGCTGTCTCATATAATTAATGTCTTACAACAGACTTTGTCAATACGATAATATTTTAATATACATAAAAATTTTATAAAAATAAGAAATAATAACATTTCAATTAAAAATAAATACTCCCTCCGTCTCAACTTCAACTTCACACTTTCCGTTTTGGTTCGTCCCAATTTCAACTTCATATTTCCATAAAAGGAAAAGATACATAAATAAATCCATCTAACATACTTTAATTTTAAAATTGCCATCACCTTTTTAACACACATAACATACTTTATCATTTATTTATTACCAAAAATTACCAAACTACCCCGAAAAGTTACTTTTCTTAATTTGTGTGTGTACAGTAAATATAAAGATGAAAATGGGACAGAGGGAGTAGTAAATTATTTTATGAACAATTTATATTATAAATAAAATTAAAAATATGTTAAAATAAAATGATAAGATTTTTAATAAAATGTAACACATGTGCCCCTTTAATAAAAATGATACTCGAATTAATAAAATAATAGTTGTGCAGTTATAAATAAAATGTGATAATTTTTTTAAAAAACAAGTGTTGCCTTATAATTTATACTCCCTCCATTTCATTTTAACCTTCACATTTACATTTCAACTTGTTAAGAAATATTGATTTTTTTACAAACTTTATTAACTTTTAATGATATTTTAGTATTTTTAGATAATAAATAAAATGTAAAATAATGTTATATGTTAAAAATGAGTAACAAATTTGAAGTTAAAATAACTTTTTAGGTTATTTGATAAGTTTTTGTTTTTTTGTTTTGTATGAAAGTTATTGTGAAAAAAAAAATGAGGCTACCATTGGACGGGAGGAGTATATAGCAAAATGTAAATACTGTACTTACTTGGTAGACCTATATGACCCCAAGCAATTTCATCCATCCATTAAATTAATTTTGATTTAACTTTATTCATGGGATCATTTAAATTTAATAATCCATTGTCTCCAATTCATTTTCATACTTTTAACTTTCACGGATATTAAAATAAATTTTTTTAAAATTTATTTTTAGAGTAGTTTGATATTTTTGAGTTATAAATAAATTATAAAATATTTATATGTGTAAGATGTTGATGATAAATTTAAAATTAAATTGTATTATAAAATTATTGGATTTATTGTTATTTACTTTTATGAGGGTATGACGATAAGTTGAGGACGGACGAAAATATAATGTGTAAAGTTGAGTTGAGGTCCAGGGAGCAATTTATTAGATACTTGACTTACATATTTCACTTGAGAGTGTTCACATATCTCCATGAAAATATATCTTAATTCTCTTTTATCCTTGATGAGTGTGAACATTTACATGTTTTAGGGTCTGATTTAATACCGTTTTGTGAAATTTATGTTCGTATTTGAGCATCATATATTTACATTTCGTATATTTGAGTAAAAGATGCATGTGAGGTGTTATTTTGTATTTTTAGGTGGAAAACAGGGGTAAAAAGAGTAAAATCGTAAGTTGAGATTGAAACTAGGAAGAAGTGATGCCGGCACGACTCGCGTTGGCCAAAGTGATCAGGTCATGACACCTAGACGGCGAACTCGTGCCCGCACACACCGTGCAGGCATGATTGCCGAGCTCTACCGAGGAATGCTGGTGCATCCGCCCATCTATGCCGAGAGCTTCCAAGACCATCCTGCACCCGCACTGTCGAGAACACCAAAAGACTCCACAAGCTTGTGGCCGGTACGACTCGTGCTAATTCTCTATTTTTGTATTTTTGGGCTCATTAGTGTTTCGATGTGAAAAAGCCTATTTTTGAGACAGTGTCCAAGTTCTATTAGTTCTGAACTATAAAAGAGACATTTGAGAAATTTTAGATGTAACTCTTCATTCCCATCACCTGCTAAAATTTCGAAATTATGATCCATAACCCATCCACCCATCCCGCACTTAGAGAGTTTAGCAATGTTTGTTTACTGGATAGGAGAACGGAGAAGATTCAGAACCACATAAGAGAGAACAGAGAATCTTATAAGAACAGAAAAATAAGAAAAAGAAAATCAAACGGTAACACTGTTTGCCAAATTAAATGGAAAACTCTGTTTGCCCAAAAGCCTCTAGACTCCTTAATATAATAATTTGATAAAAATCCATAAACCCTATTACACACCTTAAATAATATTATTCACTAATAACAAAAAGGAAAGAAACCAAAACCCTAAAGACCTAAATTAAATAATAATAAATAAGCTCAACCCACGAACAATGGGCTCAAGCCCTAAACATAAAGATAATTAAAATAATTAAGATCAGCCCACAGATATTGGACTAAGCCCGCTCCCGTTGACAGTGAACCCTAATTTTGCTTTCTATCAATTCCATCCTCCTTTGAAACAACCTTGTCCTCAAGGTTGCAGTAAGGTAACCGCCCTAGAGTAAACATGAGGCCCCCACCACTCTTAAAAAATCTCTTCATGTTCATCCATTAAATCTTTCCCCATCACCTCATAATACTTGTACTGTTTGAGGTCCAACTCCTCCTCTTCCTCAGCCAACAGCACTCTCAATTGTTTGAATGGACAATCATGCCCAGTTGTAAATGGTATCTTATACCTAAAGTACAACCCTTTTGCTTTCAAGTCCTCCAAGACTCTCGGTGGAAGCCGAGTAAATTTAGAACAATAGTGGACTCCCGAACAACCCTAAATTTATCTTGGATAGCCTTGAATTCATCCCCAGGGGGTGCACAGCTGGCTTAGAGAAACTGCCAGTCGACCCCCACTGCAGCCCCCTTACTTACCGCAAACAGCCTTGAAAAACTGCCTGAACGCATCCCCGAATTGCTGAAAATTTAACTCCCTTGCCCTCCATTTTAAAAAGATAGATTAAACCTCCATATCCCTGGCTAGTTCTGTTGTCGTCTCCAAATCATTTGAGTGAAGTAGCTATAATGAACCCCAAATCGGACCCTTCAACCATTAATGAAATATCCCAAATAGTGTGCCTTAGAAAATCGTGGAACCTGGCCCCCCAATTGACAAAACTTGAGATGTAATCTTCCACTATTCCGGATTGGTCAACTTTGGATAGGCATTCAAACCTACTCTCCTTAAATCATGTGTCGAAATGTGCCACAGCGCCTGCATGAATTCTTCCAACGATATTACATGCTTCCTCACCTTCATCCATGCCAACCAGTGCAAGGCAAACTCGTCCATGGCAACCCCCAGTCGCTGCCACCTTTCTTTCCAGTGGGGTATCGTTTAATTCAAATTATTTCTTAGCCCTTACTATCTAACTAATCAGATCTTTCCCCTCAAATGATGGTTGAAGCACCAAGGCAGTACTCCTACGTGTTGGATCGTCAATGACTCTATGGGCGGCGTCATTGCAGATGTGACGGACGTCGCCGCCTCCCTTCGGGTGTGCTCGCCACCAATTGAGAATTGCCTTTGACAACATAGCTAAGGATGTCGCGATCTCAGTCAATTGCGAACCATGCGACTCTAATATCTCCTTCTGCATCTCCGATTTTTCCTTCATTACAGCATGATCTACCTCCAGCTTGTCCAATCTCTCTCCACTGGAATGGGTTGTTGCCATCTCGACTGGAATAGAATTCGATAGGTCGGACCTATTGAAAAGAACAGAAAAATAAAAAAAAGAAAATTAAACGGTAACACCGTTTGCCCAATCAAACGAAAAAATCTGTTGGCCCAAAAGCCTCCAGGCTCCTTAATCCAATAATAATTTGATAAAAAATCCATAAACCCTAATACATACGTTAAATACTACTACACACTAATGCCAAAAAGGAAAGAAACCAAAACCCTAAGGACCTAAACAAAAATATAATAAATAAGCCCAACCCACGAACAATAGACTCAAACCCTAAACATAAAGATAATTAAAAATAATTAAGATCAGCCCACGGATAGTGGATCTAAGACCACTCCCGTCGACGGTGAATCCTAATTTTGATTCCTATCAGAATCACACCATATCTAAGGTTTTTCTTTTTCAAACTTTCTTATTTCTGAATTATAGACCTATGAGTAAGTTTTCATCTTTAGACATGGGTGTTGCTTGTAACACCATAGACATTACTAATCTGGATAGTTCTATGAGTTTTGAAGGTTTAAATCATGTTGGATTAATGATCTAAACTAGGTTATGAATTTTGGCATAATACTTATTCCCTTATTGATGATTTGATTTTTTAGACTTATATTTTTCTTCTTTTGTTGATTTGTCCTATGAATGTTTATGATTGTTGATTAAGTTAAACAGAGGATCATATTTGTCAATCTGTTATGAGCAGATGGAATTTAATCCTATAACCTTTATTCATAATAATAATTGATATTGGACATCTGATTCGTCTATGATTTACTGATTTATATGATTTAGTTTCTTAGATGATTAGATGGGTAATTTAAATTTTGTTCTTAAGTACCTATAAAGGGAATGCATGTTTATGATATAAGTATTTATTTTGGAAAACTATAAACATCTTAAGTACTTAGAAAGAGAGTGAGAATTATTCTTCTGCATCTGAGGTTTTGAACCAGATTTACGTGTCAAGTGGTATTAATCCCACTTGCTACTAGGGATGTAAGCGAATCAAACCGTTTGAAAATTATCCGAGTCTCTGTTCGATAAAGTGTTCTTTCGATCTCGTTCGTTAACCTTGATGAATCAAACCAAGCTTCAATTTTGAACTCGAATACTCTATCAAACCAAACTCAAGCCTAACTTAAGGGTGTTCGTCTTGAAAGCTCGCTAACATATTCGTTAATGTGCTCGTTAATTGCTCGCAAACGCACTCGTAAATTTTATAATTATTTTTTAGTATTATATATTGTTATTTATTTATTTATATTCATTAATTAAATATTTTATATTAAGCCACACAAATATGATAATAATTTAAGCGATTATTTAAATATTTAAATATTTTTTTAATGTTTATTATTATATTTTGTTAGTTTGTTTATTTAATATTATGAATAATATTAGATGTTTATAAATGAAACATTCTTTTAATATGTACGAACAAAAATATTTAAATGTTTATGAAAAATGTTCATAAACAAGTTACTTTATGTGTTCGTGAACATGTTCGCGATCCTTAATAAACAGTTTGAGTTCGAGCTCGAGCTCGAGCTCGGGCTCGAGTTCGATAATTCCTTAATAAACAATACTCAAACCTAATAGTGTTCAACTTGACTCGACTCTATTACATCCCTATTTGCTACTTAGCATATATAGGAAAAAGTTTTGGTAAATACTATTTGTGGAATAATTTTGCAAAATTAAAGAAATCAATTAAATTTTTATTATTTGACTTTTAAGGTTAAAAAGAGAATTTTAAGATTGAGTTTTGTAGTTAGTCATAATATATAATTCACATTATACCTTAAAGTAATATCATTATGAAATGTATCTAACATTAATAATTATTATGAATTGTATATATGTGAGGGGAGAGAAAAAATACAGAAAACTTGGTATACCGAGCTTGTCATATAAAAAATACCGAATTTTAGGTATATCAAAATTTTTGATACGGTATAGTTACCGTACTGAAAATTTCGGTATGGTACCCATAATATATTTTAAAATTTTTGGTACTTCGGTATATCGAAAATAATTTTGGTATTCGTTATCGGTATAGCGTACCGTAAATACAAAAAAAATATTTTTAAAAATTTTAATTATATATAGTAGTATCATAATTAGTAAATTTCTTATTATTAAAAAATTTATATAAAAACTTTAAGAAAAAATGACCTATATATTGAGTTTAAAATATTAGTTAAATACAATTTTATCTTATAATGGAATATAAATTTTATTATAAAATTATTTATGTAATTATACATCATATTTATTCATATTTTTTTATTAAATGCAAAAATAAAGTTTAATACTTATAAATAAAAATATATTACACTTAATATTAAAATATATAAAAATAAATAATAAATTTATATAAATATTTTTTAATAAATTAGTAGTTGATATAAATATCATCTAAATAATTATAATGTTCATTGATTGGAGTATAAAATGTGGTAGAATATTTTATTTTAATTTATTATTTTAATCAAAATTAACTTTTTTTCGGTATGACTCGGTATATTGATTTTTTTCAGTATACCGATTTTTGGGTATGAAACGGTATGTTAAATTTTCGGTATAAATTGGCATTTATCAAAAATCGATATGGATAAATATCAGAATGGTATCGATATAGGATTAAAATTCATCGAAATTTCGATATGCCGAAGATTGGTATACCGAAAATTCGGTATCGGTATGAAAAAATTCATACTTAATTTTTTGGTACGATATCAGTATTGTTGTAAACCTATTTTACCCACCCCTATGTGAGTTCTTACCATCTACCATTTTTAATTGATATTCATAATTTTAATTATTAAGTAGTGCCTTTTATAATTAAATTATAAAATTTAAAGGCTAGACACAACTTATTATGAAAGGGTTGTTTCATTTAATGGTTTGAGAGTTTAAAAAATGAGAATGAATAAATTTGAAATTTGGTACATGCAGGAATGAGGAATTTGAATGAAACCTCAATATGGTGGAATAAATAATTCCTCCAATTATTGAATGGATAAAAATTGTTTGAATTTTTTTTCACTATCTTCAATTTATCATACACCCTCTAAGAGCATAACATTGGTTTAAAAGTTTTGAGTTTAAACCAAAAAATTTTCTACCTTCACCAATGTGACTTGTTGGGTTTAAACTCCTGTCCCCAATCGGTTTAATGGAATGAACTAAGTTCATTTGCTTTACTTTACTTAAAAATATATATTTAATTTTATATAATTGTTTTAGTAGTAAGTAAATAATATTTTTTAATAATCAGTTTAAATTAATAAACGGATGTAAAGGGCAGTTGAGTTTTATTGGAAGATGGGAAATGTTAGATTGAGGAGAGAGGGAGAGTTTAAACTGTCTCTCCAATGTGAATGCTCTAAATGTAAAGGTAGATTACCGCACTTATACATCATGCAATTTCTTTAAGAAAATAACATGATCTATATTCAAAATGTTTTGAATATAATGATAAAAGTGAAATGTTGAATTTAATTTGTCATAAATGTTTGGTGGCTAACTGAAATTATGAAGCTACCTTAAAAGATTTTAAATTTTAAAGTTACCTAGCTCCCACACACATTTGCACATAACTCAATTGGGTAGATAAAATTCGAAATGTGACTAATAGATTGAAGCTTTCCATTTCAGAGAAAGATTTTATTATTGAGTGGATACCCTCTCTAGTGAAGCTATTGATTTGTGAACATGTTTATGTGTTTTGGAAGGCTTAACATCATTGGAAGCTTCAACTATGGACGATACCATCTCTATGTTTAATTTATTGAAGTTCCCTAACGATCAATTTCTTGCTGACATCTCAAAAGTCTTAAAACCTGGTGGGACTATCCTTCTGCAACTGGCTTCTCAGCCTGCACAAGATCAATTGGTAATTTTCTAGTTGGTGTTGTTTCTTAAATCTTGCTTGGAGTATTTTATTTTTATTAAATTTTCTTTTATATCAAGCTAGCAAAATAAATGTAATAGATTTTTGTTGCAGACCATATGTTATCTTTAATGCAAGTTGACGCTAGCTAAATTCTGGATATGTAAAGTCTGCCTTATGGGGTGTGTCACTCCTTTCTTTTGGGGTGTTATTTTATGTATTCTTTTTTCATTATTTTGTGACATTTAAATATAAGACTTTCAATCTATCAGTGAGTGACTGTTTGAAGGTATATTCTAGAAGCAGAGCTGCTAAAGAGTACGAAATTGAGATATGAAGTTTAACTTGTTGCTCTTCTTATTCTTTAATATGCTTAAGTTGCTTCTTAATTTAGTTCTTGTGAAAATAATGTTCTTATTTTAATCTATTATCTATGCTTATAAAGAAAGAAGGAGTGTAGTTATTTAATATTTTGATTTCAAGTCAATTTATTTATTTTTAGATATTTAGCTCCCTATTTCTGTCATATTAGTAATTAAAGTTAGGGTTCTGCTTATAGGCCTTGAGCCTATTTAAACTCATATGTTACTCTTGGGTTTGATTGTCAAGAAGAAATTATCTATTGCAACCTTATTGATTTGTGGCAAAGCTTTTCTCTATGTCAGAATTCGTTTTTATGGCTCTCTTTGAGGGAATTCTTTGTTATGGTCCTCTTTGAGGTATTATTTTCATATAGTTCAATTATTTTCTTTATCCTATGTGGATGCTTCTCTATAATAGAAGTTAAATTTCTCTTTATTATGTACGTGAAAGATCATGGTTGAGAAAATGCTAGAGCATGGACGTTAGGAGTGCTAAAGTGAGGGGAGAAGTTAATATCTGAATTCAAATATAAATAAGATAAAATGATTTATAATGATAATAATTGATGATACTTATAATTCATGATATTGGTAACAATAAATAAAAAGAAACAACAAAAAATGATGATTATTATTAATCCCTCCGTCCCGGGTATTTTCACTTATTTGTATGGGCACAGAGATTAAGACGTGTTATTTGTTTAATACGGAGTATATAATGTAAGAAAAAATAAGGATAAATTAATAATTTAAAAAGAAAAAGTAAATAAAGTTATTGAGAATGATGAATAAAGTGCAAAAATGTAATTAAAGTTGTTGGGATTGTAAAAAGTAGGTAATAAAATATTATGTATTCTTACAAAAACTGGAATGAGTAAAAATACGTTGGACAACCCAAAATGAAATGTGGGTAAAAATACGTGGGACGGAGGAAGTATTATTTTTTATTATCACAATTGATAATCATGACTTTGAGGGACGAAAGAGATAATACAACGCATATTAGTATGGTCGGAGGGATGCACATTAAGATTGCGCACATTGTCCCTCCAAATATCTTGTAAGGTCGAGGGGCATCTAGTGATACAATTTGTGACGCACAAAAGATATGAATTCCAATATCATTCCAAAGCGATATAACAAATTCTTCTTGGCCACTCTCTCTTGAAAGCTCAACCCCTGAAGTTGAAAATAAGATGCCGACTAGAGTTCCATATCAAGATCTCATGGAAAAGAACTCGGGAAGCATTCCTCATTCAGCCATACCAAGAAGCAAAAATAAATCACTACCCATTTCAGCAATGAACATCCCCATGTTTGACATAACTGCAGATAATCTGTAGGAAATAAATCCATAAATCCTAATACTTGAGACCCTATCATGAAAAACTAAGATCTATGCTGTAGAACGGAAGCATACCTTAATCCATTGTGTCCTCTAGGCGGAACACGAACTCGATAATCCATAGGCATTAGGTCTTTCTCAACTAAGTCTCCTAATTCCTTTGTGGGGACCGTAGTAATCTCTCCCGACGGGGAGAAGGGAAGACCATGTGCGGCTTAACATATTGGGAATCATAACTGGGTAACCTTATATACTACTTTAATCAGGCCACCCATTATTACCTAATTACGTAGTATTGTGTATCTATTCAATTTGCACATATCAATATTATTATAACCCATGGTCTTTTAACCTTAATTAGATCACTTAATTAAGTCCATAAAATAATTGAATAGCTAATATAATTGCATAATAATATATTGGCCACAATTAGACTATATTAGGAAATTAAAAAATTCCTAACAATCTCCCACTTGGGTTAAATATTTCTCAAAGCAATTATATTAAGAGTCCTTAGTTGCAACTTTATTCTATTCATCTTCAAGCTATACTTAACAATCTAGTCCATCTCATATACTAATATGGAATCACCGCGACATTCACCACATTATAAATCGTGATTAAACCCCGACATTCACCAATATCAATATACTCAATGACATAGATCAAATATGGTGAGTAGCATGAAAATTACATCATGTCTATTTCCAACTGGTCCAACTTTAAACTTTTAGTGAGATCAATCCATAATGTAAAATATTACAAAATGGAAAATTACTTAAGTGAATTCACAATGAATTCAAAGTCATCAACTTTATTCTGCAGAAAACTTAATTATCTAAAATCAAAGTGCCTAAAAAAACTTTAAAGAGAAACAAATATAGACTCCAACTGAACTAATGTATTCTAAAACCATATAACACCCACATGAGTAGCTAGCTCATAAAATTACTGGGCGTTGAATACATGATTGGCGGATCCGTATTTAGAGTCTATCATAATATCCTTTACTAAAATTTATCCATAAGAACACTTTCTTTAACAACCAAGAATTCTATGTCAATATGTTTGACTTATAAGTACTCTTATCGTTAATACTTTACTACGAACTAACTGTCACAATTAACTTTATGTGACAAAGTTTCGCAATCTTTATTTCATGATTGAATTCCCCTTAGTGTGCTACTATTTCCGTTGTCATGGTTAATGAGTTACAAGTGTTTGCTTGACACTTCATCACAATATAACTCTCCCGACCAACAGAAAATGTAGCCTAAAATGGATCTTATACCATATTAGCATCCAACAAAATTTAAAATCATAATACTTTATGATCTCCCATTAATCTGATATCTGATTAGCAAACATATTATCCTTAGTTCTAGCTCTATAAATACTTCATAAAGATCCATACTAGAGTTACTTAAATGTCTACTAATATACCAACAAAAGCCAAATTAGGTCTTGTATAGACCTCATCATACAACAACTTCCAACAGTCAAAGCATATAAAATATTTCTACATTTCTTAAATCTTTAGTTTAACTCTAGGACACCTTATTGAGACTTCACTTGTCTCCCTTAGTTTAACTTAAACATTCTCCCACTAAATCACACAATCATCTATATTTGTCTCTTAACCAAATGAGAAAATTATATCATGATGATAGTTGTGATTCCTATATGTGAAAGCTTGATTGAATTGATAGATGGATTTCCTTTAGTTCTTAAACCATTGAGATCGTTTAATCAATGTTACCATCATGAAACTTTATCTTTACATCCATCTAATATGATTCAAGATCAAAATTTGCTACATCCATCTAATGTGATTCAAGATCAAAATTTGCTACCAATGTCATGATTATCTTAAAAGAACCTTTCTTAGTAATCGGATAGAAAGTCCCTTAAAACAATGTCTTCTTTTCCTTTTGAGTATAATCCTTTATCAAGATGCAACCATGATCATCTCGTATTGATCTAAACTCATAAATTATAATATTAACCCACTTTTGAGTATTTGGACCTTACATGGCTTGATGAACATTGTTTGAATGTTCTGCCTAGTGTCCTCATTATTTAGGAGAAAACTACATAATCATCCAAATTGTCTTTCTCCCAACTCTAGTGGTTTCCTTAGTAATATTATTTCTTGAGATTGTCGAGTTCGTATTCCTTAAATATCATTGACAATGTCCTAACAATGTACTGTATTTACACATTCTTAAAAGCATAAGTAGGGGGTCAAATCGAGTCCCCTTTTGGGACAATGTCTATAATATCGCTCTTCCCCCCAAACTCAACATCCTCAAAGAATACAGTATTACCCGTTTCAAATATGATCTGATTAATTGGATCATAAACTTTTATCCTTTTCATAATCAATAAAGTAGCTGATAACTATATGTGTCCAATTTTCCTTAGTAGATCCCAATGATCTAGCCTTAGTTAGACATCACCATGTGAAACTCAAAGAGTTCTCATAACTACTTTAGTTTAAAACTTCATTGAGACCATAAGCTACAATCCCAAATATTTCTCCTACTAGTAACCATATCCTATGGAGTTCTATTTTGTCTTTTAACTACACCATACACACCGAATAATTTTAATGTAGTATTTATAAGACAATTTCACAGGCTTTTGGAGAAAACAAAAGGTTATACTTTAGTTTTGTCTTTAGCAGTTTTCTTAATGGGTTTTCTTGTATTGCCCTTTATACTTTATTGAAACAAAATTTGTTAGAAACTTATTAGTCTCATCCTTATTGTTGAAGTTCACTCATCATGTATGATTATGTTGTTGATATATGGAAAACTTAATCAACAGACTTCTTAATTGTATAGAGAATCAATCCAAAATTATTTATCATGCTCGCATTAGACTTTATAATCATTCAAAATTTAAATAATTTAGAATCAACTCGAGGAATCGAGCACAACATAGTATCAAGTCCAATGATAATAATACTAACTTGTAAGTGACACCCTCTACGTAGTAATTAAATACTGACAATAAGAACTGTCAAGCAATAGTCTTCCTTTAGGCCAACTTATTACTCACATGTAAAATCAAATAATTATCACATATTCACTGTCGCAGGTGCTTGTGTATTTCGGGCCAAATATTAATCTACCTATGAGCCGATCAATACCCGCATGAAGATACACTCGCACAACATTATTAATTGGAGACCCATCACAAGACACCTTGTGCAATATTAACCTCGTCTATGGACAAAAATTAACTGCAGGGGTGATCTTGGTGTAATAATCAAGTATTGATAATAAGTTCTATCAAATAAAAGTCTATCTATGGACCGACAAATGTTCACATGAACAATTTAAATAATTATCACATACTTATTATCACATGTGTGTTATTATTCTGTCAAACTGTGCCTACCTATGGGCCTAAAACAGAAGACATAAATAATTCCACACTCATCTATGTAATTTCAATAAAAGTCGCACTCCACACACAGAGGCTGCTATGTCAACATGATGCTTTGATTGACTAGATTGAATATTACTAGACTAATTAAATAAATATTTAAAATAAATATTTATGTTTAATAGAACGACATTAAAAATATCTCCCCAATTATAATTTAATTAAATTCTCAAGCTATACAAGAATATTTGATGATTCCCACATATTTAAAATTAATGAAAGATTTCTTAATTTAATTGATTCTGAATAATAATTTAGAATAAACTAAATTAGTTAAATATCCTTAAATTAAGGCCATCAAAATTACCATAGTTAAAACAATATACATATCCAAATTATTATTGTCATATCAAACTAGAATTAATTAGTTGATTAATGTGTGAGGTGGCGTGCTCAAATAATTAACAACTATGGCACACATTGACATGTCAATGTTATATCACCAAAAGTAGCATAAATACTGTAGCGACGCAAATATGCATATGTAAGATACATTACAATCCAATTCAAAATTAATTGAATATTGCCGAATCCAATTCAAAATTAATAATTATCAGAATTACTGCCCCCATGGAATTTACAAATAAAATGCATATTCAGTAAGCCTTGACCCGAATGGCAGCTATACAAGTATGTATAATAATGGATCTTAAAATTTTATTATGTAGCCGTACACATGGCTATGTAAATTTGATCATAAATGCCACACATTAAACTAACGATAATACCAAAAATACTCGATATTCATAATTTATACCAAAGCAATAATGACAGAATGCATTGTGGCTTCACATTTCATGATAAATTATGTAATCCAATATCTTCTCAATTGCCAAAGCAATGCATAAAAATTAATGTGATGTCACCAGCTGGAAACCTTTCATTCTTAAATTGTAAAAGCACGTTGCTAAAACACACATGCTAGTATACAAGTTATCCGTAATAACTCCAAATCTTATTTCCCAAAGTAATTCACATACTCTAATTCACATAATTCGCATAATTGCATTTTAGCATTCCTAATTGCCAAATTATGGAAAAATAGTTCCATTGGTATGATGCACTTTTAGTCAATATTAATGATATTAGAATTAATAAAATTCCACTCAAGTGTGTCCCGGTCTTATAGCTATTTGGATTTATGAACAGTAAATCCACCAAATCTTGATCTTTATAAATTATAGGCAATTCTAGGATAGAATCTCATAATCATATATTAACCACAAGTATTCGAATACTTGAAATCATGTATGTTGGTTCATATGAAATTAAGAAATAATCCACTCATAAATTGTACAATTAAACTAATTAATTTAAAATCTTTAAATCTGGAGGAAAATTGTTGTATTACTGAATTACACCAAATTTCAATTATATTGCGAAGCACGTATTTCGACCATGAAAGAACACCATTTACAAAATTAATGCTAGATACTATCCCATCATATAAATCAATCTATTTGCTAAAATTAAAAATGGTATCCTATAATTATATAAATGAGAATTCCAATTACTTCTCAAAAATTATATTTTGACAACTTATCTCAATTAGATAAAAATCGAATCACAATATTTCAACCATGAGATCAGAAGTATTTGTGCTAAATTCACGAATCTTACGCCTGGATTTGTGCTATTATGAAGTATTTGAAGGTTGTAATCGGTTGTAAACCGATATATTGCAAAAATCACGGATCAGGTGTTGTTGAAGCCATTTAGGTAGTTTTTCGAAGGAAATCGGAGTGGAAGTGTTGAAAACTGGAGAAAGACATTCGTAGTCATTCGTTTGGACGAAGCAAGAGGTCAATTCGACCTGTTGGAAGAGAATTCGACCAGGCCTGTTGGTCGAATTGGATACAGGACACGAACAGAAAGAGGATTCGACCACAACAGGAGAATTTGACCTGAGCATCAGGTTAAATCCTGGTCGAATTGATCGGTGGTGAAGCCAATTCGACCACGTCATATCAATTTGACTAGGGCCTCTGGTCGAATTGAGCGTCTGGGACTTACAGTAGGCCAATTCGACCTCCAATTTGACCTGGAGGGGAGAATTCGACCGGTTGTGTTGGTCGAATTGAGCCTCAGAAACTTACCATATCCATATTTTTACACCATCAATGCGTGTGATCACTTAAAAAGCCCATTCCAGGCCCAAGAGGCACGATTACAAGTATAAAAGAAGGCTTATGCAGCAGTATGGACGACGTTGTTGGAGGACAATACACAATACAAGTGAGGAGAAGAGAGGCCACAACCATACTACACCCCACAAGGGGGATCACCCCCAACCATTATCCACATCATTTCCTCCATCCACCCATCACTTTGAAAATTCGTCTGTGGAATCAAGAGGAGAACTAAGAGGAGAATTCAAGACGGAGAAGGACGCGACGACTCCCACATCTAGGATTTATTTTGTTTCCTAATTTATCTTGTAATTTTTCGGACATTAGGGTAAGATATATCCAACACCCATGATTGTTCTTCGTAACATCATGGGCTAGAGCCTTTTTAGTAGAATTAGGGTTTTGAAGATTTTACGAATTAATTAAACTTACATGTGTAAACTTCATACAACACTACTTGTGAATTTATTTTATATATGATGGTGCTTTTTTAATTTATAGTCACTGTCATTTTGTGCATCATTAACTGTTATGTAGAGTCTGAATACATATCTTGGTTATTGATTGAGTGCGTTCACTGCTGAGCAGAATTTCATGTTATGAATGCTTATTAATTGAATTGAATTCGGGTTATTAAGTAGGATAAAAAGGATAATTTTATATTACCTGTAAAGGAAGATCATATCGGGTTAGAGTACCAATTGGCCAGGGAAATAATTGATACTGATAGACCTAGAAAGGGGGGTTGAATTATATCTCTTGCTCTGAGGTTATTCACACGTGTTACACGCATGTTTACTTGTGTCTATAGAGTAGATATGCATGGTTTAGTGATGCGTCCATATTACACAAGGCAGAGTCAGACATCAACACACGGAAGGGAAATTAAAGCGTGAAATTGGATTATCCTAGGGCTACCTATTCTCGTACTTGATCCACTTTCATATTCTTCGAGTGATATTTTATTTTATTTGTTATTTTAATTAATTGTTTATTAGTTTAATAATTACAACCTCAAACTTTTATTGCCATTCGTCTTAATTAATTTAGTAAATAACTAAATTGATAATACGCCATCCTTTGGGTTCGATATTCACTTGGTCGCTTGCTAAGCTGCAATTGATATCTTTAATACTTTGGGATTAATTTTGTGTGCAAAGAAAACGCGCATCAAATTCTTGGCGCCGTTGCCGGGGATGACTGTTATTATTAGTTTATTATTTCTATTTTGATTAAGACTTTTATTTGTGATTATTTATTTCTATCTAACCTTGAATTTTTCTGAGGTACTTGTGCACTAGGAAAAGGAAAGGAATGAAAGGAGCAAATAACACATTGAGCTGAACATGGCCGGAGCAAGGCAGAATCCGAATAAGGTTGCCATACGTGAAATTTTCACAAACTCTGGAATTGGTAACATGGGGTTGATAGGAGTAAGGGGAGAAGATGATAATTTTGAGATACATCTCGCTCTTATTAACATGGTAGAGAATAATCCCTTTTCTGGAAGTTGTTTTGAAGATCCATATCAGCATCTCAAAAGATTTCTTGGTTATGCAAACACTCAGAAGGGCGCTGGAGCTAATGATAATGCTAGACAGATCGCCCTATTCAAGCTCTCTTTAATTGATAAGGCAGAAGCTTGGTATGAGACTCTTGATGCCACAGATTGCACTACATGGGACCAATTGCAGCAGAAGTTCTTGGAGAGATACATGCCACCCTCAAGGATCTTAAGAATGAGGCAAGTGATCACTCAATTTGTTATGAACCATGGTGAGAAATTTTATGAGGCATGGGATAGGTTTAAAGACATGCTCAGGAGGTGCCCACGGTATGAAATGTCTAAAGCTCAGTACATAAGTATTTTCTACTATGGATTGAATTGTGAGTCGCGTATTTTTATTGATGCATCATCAGGAGGAGCGCTATTATCTGAGACAGTACTTGAAGCAAAAAATTTGTTTGAAGACATCTCTATGAATTCACGTGATTGGCCTATGGAAAGAGTAAGAGGATCATATGTACTTGACAAGGTGGCGCAGGTTGAACATCAAGTGGTGAAGTCAAATAGGGATGATGAGATCGTCTCTAGTCTAGCTAACATCAACAAGCTACTAGAGTCCCAGCAGAGGCAGATCACAGAATTGACACAAAGGGGGCCTAGTATGAAGCAACACGGAGTGAAGAGTGTTGAAGATACCTTCAATCGATACATGGCTGAGAATGATGCAAGGATTGATTGTCTTGAGGATATCATGAATGTTGATCATGCAGATTTATCTAAGCAGTTGAAGGACCTTACTTTGATTATGAGGCAGATGATCGTGAACGTGAATCAATTGACACAAAAATTGGAAGATAAAGCCATCATGTTAAGGTCTGGAACACAGCATGAGGG
Organism: Pogostemon cablin; assembly: GCA_023678885.1. Lineage (NCBI taxonomy): Eukaryota > Viridiplantae > Streptophyta > Magnoliopsida > Lamiales > Lamiaceae > Pogostemon > Pogostemon cablin. The sequence continues at coordinate 16,070,849 of CM042976.1, forward strand.
ATCGATGAGGCCAAAACTAAAATCAGAGATGTCGGGAGCCCGATTCGACCATAATTCGACCAACAATACTTGTCGAATTCAATAGGGGAGGTCAAATGAGACACCTGGGTGTGATTTGGAAGTAATAGAGCCTCGATTCGACCAGAAACACCAGGATTCGACCAAACCCTCTGGTTGAATCTAGGTCGAATCCTACCCTTCGGAGCACTCTATTTCATCAGAAGTTCAATTCGACCTAAAGCCATCCAATTCGACCAGACCTCATGGTCAAATCCAGGTTGAATCGAATGACATAATTCATACAGAAGCTCAATTCGACCAGAAGCACATCAATTCGACCAGACCTACAGATCGAATCCAGGTCAAATCTAGTTGACAGGGAGAGAATGGACTTCCAGGTGCACAATTCGACCACTACATACCCAATTCGACCAGCAGCCCTGGTCGAATCCAGGTCGAACCCTACTGTTCTACACCATTTTCCATGCCGAATGCTCCATATGATGTTGATGTTACTCCAGTACCATTACATAAGCAATATACTGAGCTTACAGTGGAGAAGAGTGGGAAAGAGCAAAAAAGTTGAGAGCCGAGAAGCTTAGACTGCAGATGGATAATGAAGATGTGGTTTTCTCTCTTGATCAAGCAATGAAGATGCCCATGGAGAATCAATCATGCAAGAGCAAAGATATGGTTTCTAACTTGTTTAATCTTGATTTTAATATGGCAGATGATTCTGAATTTAAGTGAAAGATTGATAAGGAGGTGTCTAGACAGCCAAGGGAAGAAGGAAATTATGAGGATCATATACTTGTGACCAAGAAAGGTGAGGTGTTGAGTGTAGACAAGAAGAGGGAAAGAAAATACTTGAAGGTGAGGATGCGACAAGACCGTCCTCTAATCCAGTAGTACAAAGCGGTATTCCTTCTTGACTCTTCGACGTTAAATATGAGCGCCTGTTGGGGGTTTGCCCTTTCGTTTTATTGCTTTATTTCTTTCGTGTGAGTAAGAAATTTTTATATTTAAGGTGCTTACTAATCGACAATTACATCTCTTTGCAAACTTAGTTTCAACTTATGCTTTTATTTAGTTTGGGGTGTGTGTGATGTTATTACCTCATTGTAGCACCAAGAGTATAATTTTTTCTTTGTAACGTTTGTTAGGGGAGTTTATTTTTTGCGGCATATTTAAACCCTTAATCGATTTTTATGTGTCAATTTTTTTGCAACTTGCCTAATGTTTAGTGGTGTTTTGTTTCGTGTTTTGTGTTGTTTGCGGAGTTACTCATGAATGTTAAATTTTAGGATTGATTCTTGATGAAGTATGCTCTATTTTGGTACATAATGTTCGTTTTTAAGCTTAAAGTGTGTAGGGGATAAAGAAAACTCGATTCTGGAGCACCAGGAAGCCAATTCGACCAAGGAGTATGATTGAATCCAAGCATTCAAGTCGAAGTGAGGGGCAAAAATCATCCAGTAGCTCAATTTGACCTGAGGTATGGTAATTCAATCAGAGGCCAAGGTCGAATTAAGGTCAAATCGAAGTGTGCAATCTTCCAGTGAGCCAATTCAACCACGACCGTTTCAATTCGACCAGCAGTTCAGGTCGAATTGAGGTTGAATTGAGGACCTGAATCTTACAGTGTGTGGATTCGACCTGCGGCATGTCAATTCGACCAGGGGAGCAAGTCGAATCGAGGTCGAATCGAAGGAGAAAGTTGTTCAGAAGGTCAATTCGACCACGATGAAGGCAATTCGACCTCTTAGACAGGTCGAATTGGGCCAGTTGTAATCTAGGATTTCTAGCGCGAATCAGCAGGAGACAGATAGGCAGCTTGCGCTCGCGAATGCCAACTATGCCACGCTCAATGATCGGTACAGGGCCATGGATGAGCAGGTTGGTAGGATGAGTGATCGTGTTGACTATTTAGATAGACACATCAGTTATCTACATCGGATTGTGGAGCGAAGGCTTGATGAGATGAGTGATGGTGATGATGGTGATGCTCCGGAGGAGTAGAGCTGCAGGTTTTTTTGTGTTCTCCGATCCATCTCATCTCCATTCTTCTTTTTATCTTTACAGGATGTGTGTGTCTTGTGTGAGTGACATGTACTATATATTGTCATATTTGATCATCTCGGATGTGGATTGTGAGGAGTGACTATGATGTATGAGTTAGATTTTTTGAGACACTTGTATGATTGACTTTGATATATAGTTTTTAGATTTGTGCATTTATATGTTCATGTGTTAATTTCCATTGATGAGAAACATGTATAATTTGATAAGTATGTGGAGTTCTTGCGAAATTGTTCTTGATTATGTGCTATGAGGAGTACTTAGGATTCTATTTACCCATGTGAGGATTTGAGCATTTTTATCATGATTGATCATGATAGTTTATTCTTGAGGGAATCATTCATATGAACGTATTCTAGAACTTGGCTTGGAGTCTTGTGTGAGACTTACAATTGGTGAATTGCTAGGATATGATCTTAGGCCATTCTTGATTACTTGAGTTACTTACTCGAATTTTACCTTCCCATTGATAATGTATATCTTTGGTAGCCCCATTTGAGCCTTAAAAAAATCTTTTTCTTTGGCAAGCCGAATAAAAAGCCTTATTTAACCTTTACTTGAGCTTTGTTTAAATACCCTATTCATTGGTAGAGAGTTGAGGTGAATAAGTGTTGCAAGAAGAAGAAGGAAGATAGAATGATGGTTAAGTGAAATAGTAAAAGAAGTGTATGGTTAAATCTTGTTTAGGGGTAGTGCCTGAAACTGGTACCCCGATTTCTATTAAAAAGGGTAGTGCCTACAACCGGTACCCGAGCTATCAAAAGAAGAATGATATTGATGCAAGAAAGAGAAGGGAAGTTCAAAAATTGCAAGTGCAAGAAAAGAAATTGGAGGAGAATATGTAGCCGAATGAAGAAAGCAAGAACCTCCAAGGTAACTCTCTACTAGTGTTTGAGTTACTTTATCTAAATTTTTCTACCCTTTCCAAAGAGCCAACATTACAACCCGTAAACAAGTCCTTTGTGATCCTAGTCATGAGTTGATTGTGAGTTGATTTTTGAGACCCTTGCCAAGCTTATGGTTACGCATGAGTATAGATTGAGTATGAGCGTATATATTAACCGTTTAAGTGCAATGAGCACTTGAGTGAGAGAGTAAACATTTATCTTGTAAGCTAGATGACTTAGTACTCCGAATGGTAATATGGTTGGGTGATGTTTTGCATGAATGATATGTATGATGCAGAAAATACTTGTTTTTAATTGATGAAGTTGCTTGTGTAATATGTGCGTACTTGGTGATTCTCGTGAATTATACACGACTCTTTATTTTAATTGCATTGCCTCGGGACGATTAACATGTAAGTTTAGGATTTTTTTGAGTGTGTAAATTCACGAATCTTGTGCCTGAATTTGTGTTATTATGAAGTGTTTGAAGGTTGTAATCGGTTCTGAACCGATATATATTGTAAAAGTCACGGATCAGGTGTTGTTGAAGCCATTTGGGTAGTTTTTCAAAGGAAATCAAAGTGGAAGTGTTGAAAACTGGAGAAAGGAAGTTGTAGCCATCTCTTTGGGCGAAGCAGGAGGTCAATTCGACCTATTGAAGGAGAATTCGACCATGCCTGCTGGTCGAATTGGATGCAGAACATGAATAGGAAGAGGATTCGACCATGACAGGGGAATTCGACCTGAGCATCAGGTCGAATCCTGTCGAATTGATCGGTGGCGAAGCCAATTCGACCACGTCATGTCAATTCGACCAGGGCCTCTTGTCGAATTGAGTGTCTGGGACTTACAGTAGGCCAATTCGACCTGGAGGTGAGAATTCGACCTGTTGTGTTGGTCGAATTGAGCCTTGGAAACTTACCATATCCGTATTTTTACACCCTCAATGCGTGTGATCACTTAAAAAGCCCATTCCAGGCCCGGGAGGCGCGATTACAAGTATAAAAGAAGGCTTATGTAGTAGTATGGACGACGTTGTTAGAAGATAATACACAATACAAGTGAGGAGAAGAGAGGCTACAACCATACTACACCCCACAAGGGGGAATCACACCCAAACCATCATTCACATCCTTTCCTCCATCCATACATCACTTTGAAGATTCGTCTGTGGAATCAAGAGGAGAACCAAGAGGAGAATTCAAGACGGAGAAGGACACGATGACTCCCACATCTAGGGTTTATTATGTTTCCTAATTTATCTTGTAATTTTTCGGACATCCGGGTAAGATCTATCCAACACCCATGATTGTTCTTCGTAATATCATGGGCTAGAGCCTTTTTGGTAGAACTAGGGTTGTGAAGGTTTTACGAATTAATTAAACTTACGTGTGTAAACTCCATACAATACTACTTGTGGGTTTATTTTATATATGATTGTGCTTTTTTAATTCATACTCAAGGTCGTTTTGTGCATCATTAACTGTTATGTAGAGTCTGAATACATATCTTGGTTATTGATTAAGTGCGTTCACTGCTGAGCAGAATTTCATGTTATAATTCTAAGTGAGGGGACTCCGAAACTTCATTAGAACTATCATATATGAATACTTATTAATTGAATTGAATTTGGGTTATTAAGTAGGATAAAGAGGATAATTTTATAGTACCTATAAAGGGAGATCATATCGGGTTAGAGTACCAATTGACCAGGAAAATAATTGATACTGTTAGTACCTAGAAAGGGGGGTGAAATTATATCTCTTGCTCTGAGGTTATTCACACGTGTTACACACATGTTTACTTGTGTCTATTGATGAGTGATATTTTACCTAGATTTTAGTGACTTTTTATGTCTATTTTCGTAGTATTTTATCCGTATTTATGTGTTATTTGGTTGTATTATGTGTTTTTATGGAAATGTGTGTTATGTGTTTTTATGGAAATGTGTGTGGATGCTAGATATGATAAGAAAGATGTAGAAACAAACGGATCTCAATTCGGAGTTGAAACGAAGGAGAACGAGCCAAAATAAAATGTGAAAAACAGGGGCATGCACTAACACGGGCCGTGTATGGAACACGGCCCTGTAAGAAGTGGCCGTGTGCCGTCATCTATTCATCCAACACGACCACCCTGTGCTCGTGTTACAGCACACGAGCCATGTTGCAGCACACGAGCCGTGTTGCGTAACACGGCCCTATAAGGAGAGGCCGTGTGTGAGCATCAGAAGACCCAACACGGCCACCTTTTGGTCGTGTTGCAGAGCACGACTCGTGTTGTGTGAAGTTCTGTAAAAAAGGATCAAGGAATAGCGGAAAGTGCAAAGAAGGGAAGGAGATCACCATTGAAGATAGATCAAGGGAGTTTCCATTCAATCTTTGTATTAAACCTCATAGTTTTATCATGATTTGTAAGGATTTAATTGTCTATGTTAATTTCTTTATGAATATGGTAGGCTAATCTCCCTTGTGAGATTAGCAACATAAGAGTTGTTGGATAATTTTGGGATTTGTGTATTTGAATTCATATGTTGATTGGATCTATAGTTTTCTATAATTGATTATTAATTGCTTGATTTGTATTGATGATTTGTGTGTTTAGTTGTTCTAAATATGTGATTAGATTAAGAAATCAATTATGTGCTTAGGATAATTGAGTGAATCATTTCATCTAACACTTCATGTGTATTATAAATTGTAAAGAGATTGAGAAATCCTTTAGAGTTTAGAACCCTTTGATAGAACATATGATTGGTTTGATCGAGAGGTTGATTAATCGTGTAAAGGGACTCTCATTTCAAGCTTAGTACCTAGTTGGAATTGTTTGAGTGAGAACCAACTAATTGAACTATATTTAGAACCATATCCTATCCATCTTAAGAGGGAGATTAGGTGATATATATGTTGGCCCTTAATCTTTACCCCTTGATACATATGAGTTTAATGCATGAATTAGTGTTGGCCCTTAGTCTTCAATCCATGATTCATGTGAATTCGATGCATTTATCCTAAGATTTCCACTTCTTAATTGTTGTTAATCTCACTTTTACTTAATTTGGAAAACCACTTTTCATCCATCTATCTTGTTTGCTAATCATTGGTTGCTTGCTTGCTTTGATTACTTGTCATTTATTTGTTTACAACCAATCCCTTTGATGATTCATCTCTATAAAATTGCGATAAACGTGATCTCGCTCAAGCTCTAGCGCCGACCTCCCTGTTGTTCGATAAATTATTTTAATTAGTCATTCCTACTACAAGTTATGGCTAATCAAATGGCGCCATTGCTAGGGAGGCAACGGTTGCTAGTAGCTTGAAGAAGGATCGTTTTAAGTAATCTTAATAGAGACATTTTTTTATTATTTTGTTTGTTTACTTGTATTTTCTTTGAAAACCTTGTTCTAACTTCTTTTGCTTTGAAGGTGTATGCAAACAAGATCCAAGGGAAAACAAGTAGAACCTATTGATTGGGAGATTGAGCATACTTTGAGAAGGAAAAGAAAGGAGAACAATACCAAAAATAGTGAGTTAATGGAGAACTTTCAAGAAGATAATCGTGTGGAGATAGAGCATAATGGGGAAGGAGGACAACATGTGAACGTGCAAGACAACACACCTCAATTCAATGCAAATCTTCCTCAAAAGCCTATCAAAATCATGGAGCTTTCAATAACCAAGTTTTGCTTCAACAAATGGTGCAACAAGTTCTAAGGCAACAAGGCTTTCCACAAGCGTATGCTCCTCCATAACAAGCATATGTACTACCACCTCCACCTCCGGTACAACATGGAATGCAAAATGATCAAAGGATAATTCGGGATTTCTTTATGTCGAGGGCCGTGCCACACATGATGGCTCCACCAATCAACGTCAACAACTTTGAAATTAAAGCGAGCTTGATTTCTATGGTGAGAGAGCAACAGTTTAGTGGAACCCCGAATGAAGATCCTAATGCTCATCTAGCTCAATTTGTGGAGATTGCCAATACCGTGAAAATGAATGGGGTGAGTGAGGATTGTATCAAGATGAGGTTGTTTCCGTTCTCATTGAGAGATAGAGCTCGAACATGGCTCTCCACTATTACACCGGGTACGTGCAACACATGGGATAAACTTGCCCAAATGTTCTTGAATAAGTATTTTTCACCTTCTAAGACGCTTCAAATGAAGAGTTTGATCATCCAATTCAAGCAAATGCCTCAAGAGAGTTTTTATGAAGCGTGGGAAAGATTCAAAGAAATGCTACGCAAGTGTCCACAACATGGATTCCCGGAGAATCAACAAGTTGAATTTTTCTATCAAGGACTTGTGAATGGGCAAAGAGTGCTTGTTGATTCTTCTGCGGGTGGATCCGCACTTGGTGTAACTCCGGAAAGGGCCATAAAAATATTTGAAGAGATTGCTACAAATGTATATCAATGGCCATCGGAGAGGGTAAGTGGATGCTATGGGTTTGAGAGTTTCGATCAAGGACAACAATATAGTGTGAAGAGTGTTAGTGTTGATCAAAGTCCGTCAAGCATGGAAAAGATAGTGGCTGAAATGTTGAGGCAGATGAGTTTAAATCAAAGTGTGAGCCAAGGAGCTAATATGGTTGAGGGGCTACAAGTCGATCAAGATGTGCTACCTCCGAATATTGTGAGTGAAGAACAATGGGCCAACTCAATGCCACGAGTGGAAGATGTGCAATACAAGCAAGGAAGAAATTACCAAAGGGAATTATCAAAATAATTACCAAGAAAATTTCAACCAAAGTCAAGGGAACTATCCACCAAGGCAAGGAGGTTTCAATAGTCAAAGTAGTGGAAGCTCATACCCACAACAACAACAAAGGCAAGATAATTTCTCCTACTCTAATCCGAGCAATGCAGTTGCGTATCCTCCGGAATATCAACCGGGGGCTACGACACTAAACAACGAGGGATGAGCATCGATCGATGAGCTACTTAAACAATTGTTGGCATCAAACAAAGCTCGAAAAGCATCGGACAAAGCTCGAGATGAAGCATTAAAAAGGCGAAAGAAGCAAATGAAAAGAGGCTCAAAGTTTTGGATTATAATGTGGGACACATTACAAGTACCTTGAGTGCTCAACAAAAAGAAAATTTTCTGGACACAACTGAGGTTAATCTAAAAGCTCAATGTTTGTTTGTTGATGCGGAAGAGGAACGAAAGGTTGAAGAAGGGTTGGTGGAAAGCAATGTTGGTGAAGAAAATGAAGAGATAGCTAAGAAAGAAGAGAAGGGGCCTAAATGGATACCTAAGTGGAAAATGGTGCAAGAGGAAAAGAAAATAGAGGAGAAGGTGAAAGAAGAGGAGTACAAACGTGATTATTGGGGTATTCTGATCACTCCATTCTCTATTCCCTATCCACAAATATTTGTAAAAGAGGAGAAGAAAAAGAAGTTTGAGGAACATGTAAAAAATCTTAAGAAGAAGTATGAGGAGAAAAAGAAAGAAGAGTCATTCGAAACAAGTGAGTCAATGCAAAAAGGGGGCCTACAAAGGTTGGTGATCCGGGGAAGTTTATCATTCCTTGTGATTTTGAAGGGAAGAGCACTCTTGATCCATTGTGTGACTTGGGGGCAAGCGTCAACGTGATATCTCATGCCACGTTCAAAGACCTTGAAATTGGAGAGCTAAAGCCTACTACTATCCGTCTTGAATTAGTAAATGGAGAAGTTGTGAAGCCATTAGGGATTGTTGAAGATGTTGAGGTGAAAGTAAAAGGGCTAGCTTTCCCGGTTGATTTCATGGTGTTGGAAGTGAAGGCGGACCCTCGAGTTCCACTCATTTTGGGAAGATCATTTTTAGCTACGGGAAGAGCATTAATTGATGTTGGAAGAGAAGAGTTTTCTTTGAGCTTAAAAGAAAAAAGCGTCACATTCATGTGCAAGAAAGACAATGGAGCCAAGTCTCATTTGAAGCCTCCGGATGATCTAATAAATCATGACTCTATTCTCTTTGACAACTTAAACTCATTTCTTCATGACTATATGAAAATGTCAAATTCTAACATGTCTTCTTGTGATGTTGATAGGAAGAAAGCTCCAGACCTTGATTGGAAGCTAGACAAAGGAGAAAGAGGAAGTCCACTAGAAGCTCTCCTTGATGATGATTTGATGCTCGTGAGCAAGAATTGTGAAGTTGAGCTAGTGGACAAAAAGAGAGCTAAGCAAATATTTAAAGTGAGGATGCGAGGAGAGAGTGTGATGGATCAACATTTGGTCCAATGATCGTGAAGTTCCGTCCGGCTTGAAGACGTTAAACTTAGCGCTAAATGGGAGGCAACCTATTCTTTTTATGTTTTGATTATTTTGTTGTTTATTTTGGTCTTGTAGGTGGATTGTGCTCGTGAGAAAAATGCATGTTGAAGGAAGGAGAAGTGCTTCATGGATTTGAGTAGATATGTCACCACTTGTTGCAAACTTAATTCTCGACTCTTGTCTCGAGTTAAGTTTGGGGGGATTGTGCATGGTGAACATAGCTCAATTCATTGGATACATTTGCTTCTCCACAAGAAGATTATAAATGGAAACTACAGGGATAAGTTCCACCACTTTGTGCAAACTTAAGTCTCAACTTGTTTTGATTTAAGTATGGGAGGAGAGTGTGTGGTGTGACTCACCACTTGAGGGTGCTTGAAATGATGATATTTTGATGATGAGAGGTCTTCTATGGTGGCTTGTAAATGTAGTCCGTGAGCAAGCCTATTCGGGTTCAACCGGTTGATGAGTGTTGATATATCTTATCTTATAGAGGGTTGAGTGAAATAAAATCCTATGTGAGGTTTGGACTGGAAGGAACTTGATTGCCCTTTATTTCTTAGACTTGAACTTGTTAATTTTTCATGTCATGATTTTAATGTTGTAGGATTACTTGATATGGTTTGTAGTCCTTGTTACTTATGATGTGTTGTTGCTTATGTTCTTTAGGTCTTTCTCTAGATGAAAATTCCCTCTCTCGTTTTCTCGCTTTCGTTGCTTGAGGACGAGCAACACTTTAAGTTTGGGGGTTGATCGGTGTCATTTTCACCTAGATTTTAGTATCTTTTTATTATGTATTTTTATGTGTTTTTATTCTTTGGTACATCATTTGGTGGTGTTATATGAAGATATGAAGATTTGTGCTTTGAAATGATAAATGTGTGATTTTAATGAATAAGTGCCACAAACGCACGATATTTGTAAATATCTAGAAAATTAGTATTTTGGTGTAATTTGTGTGATTTTTAGGTAAAAATGGATTCTAGACGCAATGAGAAAGATGTGAAAAAAAATGAATCTCAATTCGAAGTTGAAACGAGGGAGAACGAGCTGAAAACAACCCAACTCGAGTTGCAAGGTGCAACTCGAGTTGCACTCCAGAATGTGTCCAGAAGCCCAACTCGAGTTGCAAGGTCTAACTCAACTTGCAACTCGAGTCGAGCTGAAGCCCACAAAGATTTCAGTTTCTGATCGAGCTAACACGACTTGACAGGCGAGAGCTCGAGTTGTCAGCTCTAGTCGTGTTAGGTAGTGTCCAGGTCGAGCAGCAAGTCGTGCGGAGCAGAGAAGGCGTCCAGAGGGCCAACTCGAGTTGCAAGACCCAACTCGACTTGCAACTCGAGTCGAGTTGTGCTTAAAAATCAGAAAAATTCAAAAAGCTTCTAGAAGGTTCCAAGGGGTATAAGTGCAAGTTTTGATCACAAAGTAAGTGAGGAATTATTTTGGATCAGTTTCCACACACACTAGACATTAAAATCACACACATTCATCTCCATCTCTTCCACCCTTCACTTCATCTATCCAATCCACTTGATCTTCTCAAATCCATCCATAAATCCATCCATCTACCAATCTAAGAAGAGGAATTCATCATTGGTTGAAGATTTTTGCATGATTAAGGAGGAGAAAGTTCACCATCAAAGGGGAGTCAACTTACCTTTATTTTGTTATTATCTTCATTATTTGGCTCAATTGAAGCAAGCCTTGGATTGTGTTGAATTTGTAAAGATATGTAGTGGCTAGTCCTCATATGAGGCTAGCAGTGTGATTAGTTAGGAATTATGTAGATTTTGCACACCACATGTTTGATGAAATGATTATTATGAATATTTTCTATCATGAATACTTATTCTCATTTTATGTATGATTTGTGTGGTTAAATTCTCTATTCATAGTGTTAGGATGGTCATTCCAATATTATGCTTAGTGGTTTAATTGAATAATTGATTGCATGAATTGACTTAGTTAGTATGAGGAGAGGTAAGCCATAATCTTCAAGTACTTAGAACCTCATGATAAAACATTATTAGTGATGAACTAGTGAGGGGAACCAAACTTATGATCATAGTACCTTAAGAAAATTGAGAGTAAGAGACAATCTTAGGAGATTTAAACTTGTAAAAGAGTTGAAAACCTAATTGCCTTGGCCATAGGGATTAGGGGTACAAACGTGATTGCCCTTAATATCATAACATGAAAACCATCAATGCATGTGTGTGTGTGAGTCTATATATACCTTATCCATTAAGGTATATATAGACTCACACACTTGCTTGTCTTACATACTTCTTAGATTATTCACCTTCATCCATTTTCCATCACATTTGTACATGTTCTATCTTTACTTGCTTTGTTAGTTAGTTTTTAGTATTAATCAACCCCCTCTTTATTGATTGGTCCTACTAGAGTGAAACATCTTTCAAATACGACTACCCACTTTCGCCCTTGGGTTCGATATATTATAAATTTTGCATTTGGTTGCTTACGTGCTACACACGATAGAGTACACTTGCTCTAAATCAATTTAACAAAAATTAAAACCAATTTCAGTCTTACGGGAAGCAGAGACGAAGTCCAGTTTACAGACACGCCGTTTGACCTCAGTTCAACCTAGAGGTCCTATTTGATCACGTCAGGTCTGGTCGTACGGTGACACATCAGCACCGAAATGTTGATATTTTCATCTCCAGTGAGTGCATGTACGTGTTTTCTACGAAAAAGTCCAGTAAAGTCCATGAGGAGAAGTTACAAGTATAAAAAGGGGTCTCGATCACACTCAAAAGAGAGTTAGATTCCACATCCATCCTACACCACATCTAAACCCTAACTCCATCCTCAGGAGCTGTAGAGAGATTCGTGCAGCAAATCAAGTGAAAACCAAGTGAAGATTCAAGACGGAGCGAGAAGCGACTGCGCCCACATTTAGGGTTTACTTCGCAACTTAATCTTTCTTATAATTTTTAAGTCTATGGGTAAGATCTATCCAAACACCATGAACGTTCTTCGAAGCATCATGAGCTTGAACCGCTTTGGTAGTTCTAGGGTTATGAATATTTCTATCAAGTTAATTGAACTTCCATATATATACACCTTACAACACTACTTATGGGTTTATTTTATATAAGACTATACTTTATTAATTCATACTCATAGTTGTTTTGTGCATCATTAACTGTTATGTAGAGTTTGAATACATATCTTGATTATTGATTGAGTGCGTTCAATATTGAGCAGGATTATATGTTATGATTCTAAGTGAGGGGACTCCGAAGCTACATTAGAACCATCTTATATGAATACTTATTAATTGAATTGAATTCGGGTTAGTAAGTAGGATAAAGAGGATAATTATATAGTACCTATAAAGGAAGATCATATCGGGTTAGAGTACTTAGTGCATGGGAAATAATTGATACTGGTAGTACCTAGAAAGGGGGTTAATTATATCTCTTGCTCCAAGGTAATTCATACGTGTTATACGCTTATCTGCTTGTGTCTATAGAGTAAATTTGCATGGCTTAGTGATGCATCCATATTCTACAAGGCAGAGTCTAACATTGACATACGGAAGGGAGATTAATTAGTGAAACTGGATGGCCCGAAGAGCTACCTATTTTCTCACTTGAGAAACTCTCATTTATTTCTACTGTCTCTATTTTATTTGCTATTTTATTATTTATTCATTAGTTTAATAACTATTCTCCAATTAAATTACAAACAATAGTTTCTCTTAGATTAGATAATAATAAATTGATAAACAACTGTCCTTTGAGTTCGATAAATATAATTTGGTCGCTTATCTAAGCTACAATCACATCCTTCATACTTGAAGATTAAAATTGTATGTTGAGAAAACGCCCATCAATTGTCACCATAAAAATGTAAAGACGAATAAAATGCAGAAATAATTACCACATCACATAATTATAAAAATACACAAAACACAAATTAAATTATATTGACACATGAGTAGTGAGAAATTCGGGTATCACAATATTCTCAATCACTATCCATTAAAATATTATACTCCTTAATTTCCGTGACAAAAAAAAATGTAACTACTTTAATGGGACGGAGGGAGTAAATTATTTAAAGAAATTACTTTAAAAATAATTTTAAAGATATTTATTATGTAACATTAAAATTATAAAAAATATATTTAAAAATATAATACAAAAAATATATATGAACACTTGTGTAAACCAGATTTACATACGTTTATATGTAAACCCTGTTAATTTTTATTACAAGAAAAATTACTCTTTAAACACATAAATTGCTACTCTTCTAAATTAAATAAATTACTCTTCAAATTCTTGTAAACCTTGATTTATCGATTACTCTTAATACATGAAAAATTACTCTTTATAGATATGAATTATCACTCTTCAATATAAAAATCATTACTCTTCAATATACTAAAGAGTAATTTTAAAAAATAGGCTTTACATGAGATCTACTCATATATTTATTACTAATAAAAATACTAGCATAGGCTTTGCTTTTTTTTTTTTTCACAATTCATTTGGTGGGACTAGTTCCACCCAAGTTACACTCCTAATAAAATTTATATATCAGTAATGCATAAGAATCAATTATATATATATATATATATATATATATATATATATATATATATATATATATATATATATATATATATATATATATATATGAAGTCCATGCACCACCCTTTCAAATCACCTGGCCCCGACAGCATGAGTCCAATTTTCTTTCAAAAATTCTAGCATGTTGTCGGCTTGATGTTACATCTTATGAGCTTGAATTCCTTAACTCTTGCTCACTTGATCCTTGTGTCAATAGAACTTTTGTTGTCCTTATCCCAAAAACAAAAGATCCCAAGTATGTCTCTCAATTCCGCCTAATTAAGTTTTGTAACATTGTCTACAAACTAGCATAAAAATGCATTGCTAATCGCATTCGTACTATTCTTCCTTATCCGACAGCATGAGTCCAATTTTCTTTCAAAAATTCTAGCATGTTGTCGGCTTGATGTTACATCTTATGAGCTTGAATTCCTTAACTCTTGCTCACTTGATCCTTGTGTCAATAGAACTTTTGTTGTCCTTATCCCAAAAACAAAAGATCCCAAGTATGTCTCTCAATTCCTCCTAATTAATTTTTGTAACATTGTCTACAAACTAGCATAAAAATGCATTGCTAATCGCATTCGTAATATTCTTTCTTATATAAATTCCAAATCTCAATATGCATTTGTCCCTGGTAGATTAATTACTGATAACATCCTCATTGCCTATGAAACTCATCATTTCTTAAAATATCGTGTTGTTTGTCCCAATTCTTTGATATTTGTGAAAATAGATATGAGCAAAGCTTTTGATAGAATTGAATTGAGTTTCTTATGTGCTATTTTAAATGCATTGAACTTCCAAAATCATGTTGTGGCTTTAATTCTCAAGTATATATCTTCTTCAACACTCTCTTTGGTTGCTCATTTGGCCAACTGACCGCTCAACGAGGCTTGAGATAGGGGGATCCCCTATCACCCTATTTATTCATAATATGCTCAGAAGTGTTCACTTGTATCTTGCATGATCTTCTTTGTTGCCAAAGAATCCATGGGATTAAAGTATCTAGAACAGCCCCAAGTGTCTCACATCTCTTTTTTTGCTTATGATACTTTACTTTTGGGCCATGTTATAATTGATGAGGCAAACCACTTCAAGTTAGCAATCAACTTGTATGAATCAATTTCAGGACAACGAATCAATTATGACAAATCGGGTATTCTCTTCAGTCCTAACACGACTGCAAAATTTATTTCCTCTATCTCACAGATCTTAGGCGTGCAACCCATGGACTCGCATGAGAAATACTTGGAATTGCCATCAATTATTTGACAAAAGAAGAAATATATTCTTAATGAAATTAGGGATAGAATATAGAAACATATCTCTAGTTGGAATGAGAAGTCTCTATCCCGAGCTAGAAAAGAGGTACTCATTAAATCTGTGATTCAAGATATTCCTGCTTACACTATGTCTTGTTTTAAAATTCCGGATAGTGTTCTTAATGATATCAATTCAATGATGAGAGCTTTTTTGGTGGGGTGCAAATAATAATAAGAAGAAAATTATTTGACCTGTTGTATGGTCCAACAAAACACTTAGGAAAGATGCTAGTGGACTAGGGTTTATGGATTTTAGAGCTTTTAATCTTTCTCTTCTCTCTAAACAAGGCTGGAGAATATTGAATCATCCATGCTCTTTACTTGCGCACTTACTTAAAGCCAAGTACTTCCCAACTACATCCTTTCTTGACGTACAATTAGGTCATAGGCCTTCTTGGAGTTGGAGAAGTACTGTGGAGGGTAGGAAAATGTTGTTAACAGGTAGTCGCAGACTGATCTGCTTAGGTACAAACACCAAGATTTTTTTAGATCGTTGGTTCCCAATACACCTAATGGCCGCACCACCTTCATCCTAACACTCTTCATTATAATTCTCTTGTCTCATGCCTTATTGATCATGTGAATCATTATTGGAAATATGAGTTCATCATGCATCTTTCAATTCAGAAGAGGATGCACATATCTTGCCTATTCCTATTCGGCATTCTCTGGCACAAGATTAATGGGCATGACACTTTACTAAATTGGGGACTTTCACTGTTAAATTAGCTTATCACACTCTGAGAGATTCTGTGATAAATATATTACCATATAGTAGCGGTCCAAATCGAAAATGGAAAAAACATTGAAAACTTAAAATCCCTCTTCGAATAGTACATTTTTATGGAGATGCTGCAACAATGCACTCTCTCTTACTGACAAGAGGCTTGATTATTGACCATATTTGCCATCTCTGTGGCTCTCAAGAAGGCACTCTCATCCACACATTCTTTGACTTAATTTTTGTAGAATCTATTTGGAGAATGATAAATCTATCAGACTTCATAGATCTAGCTCCCAACCGTCGGCTTTGAGCTGGTTTCAGGATCTTATTCTCTTAGGAGACCTAGATATAGTTAGTTGTTTTGTTGTCCTCTACTACTTCATCTGGTATCATCAGAATAGGAAACTCTTTGGGGGTTTAGAACCTGATGCATAAATGCTTGTTGGATCAACAATAAAAATGCTCTCTGATTTCCGTAATGCAAATCTATGGCAAGAAAAAAATTCCTTATTGCTCATTAAGCATCCGTGGAAATCTCCTCCGGTTGATGGATTCCAAATCTTCTTTGATGGTGCTCTTTCTCCTCGGTTCTCCTGTGTTGGTTATGGCTATATCACAGATAAAGATGGTAATTTTCACTTTGGACTCTTCAAGAAGTTTCCCAGTATCGTGGATGCTGAATCTGCTGAGTTACTTGCTTTTAGTGAATGTCTCCTTCTTATTCTCCAGTATCCTCAATTTCAACCAGTTCTATTTTAGGCAATACTAAGCACGTTATTGTTGCGGCTATGGGCAGGGCAACAAAAGTTCTGATACGTGAGACATAATTTAATTTGGGCCTCGCCCCCCTGTGTTATTGTTGGAGAATCTGCTGCGACTCCGTTGGATCCATCAGAGTCGTGCGAAAAGCAGGCTCCGTAGTTCGTACTTGTATAGTACTAGTCAAGGTAAAGGGTCACTCAATTTAAGTAAACAAAAATGTTCGTTGGGACAATCTTCAAATTTTTTTAATTTATACACAAAAAAATGTAAATACAAAATTAAAAAATAAATTATTAATATTTCTTTTTTTAATAGGATAAATATAACGATCAAATAAATACAATCTGTCTAACAATTTTAGCATAGCCATGATACTTAAAAAAAGAAGAAAATATAATTTAGAAGGTAATTAAATAAATCTATTAAATCATAAATTAACAGAAAACATAGAAATAAATATAGATAATTATGATTAAAAAACTAATAAAAGTCAACCATTTAAAGACAAATGACCTAACATTACAAAATTACACTTATAATTTAAAATTACATACATTTAAATAAAATTATTAGTCTATAGCTCTACAAATTTGAAATCACTCAATTAAAAAGTTAAATAATAAGAAAGTTACTTAAAAAATATAAAAATTAGACGAAGGAAATAAATATTAAAATAAAAAAATATTTAATAATAAAAATAAAATTAAGAAAAATAGAAGAATTTACATATAGAGAGATATTAAAAATATAAAATGCTATATATGATAAGGTTAGAGCCTGCATCCCTAAAACCTCGGTGGAATCATCAACCCACCTTACACAACCATTTGGACAATACAAATTATTATTATAAAAGAAAATTACATCTAGGGTGTGTTTGGTTCACTAAGGTTAATAGGTGGGTTAATAAAGCTTGTAAATGTGATAATCAATGGATGAACATTAGAATTCCCTTAATTTCATATTAGTTTCATGGGATATTATAACACACTTCCATCAAGGTTGTATTTCACCGGGCCCCTTGCTTTTTATTAATGGGCTTAGATAAAAATTAAGCTCGCATAAGTCCAATTAGTATATGAATTCTCTAATTTTTAAAAAATTTCAAGGCCCAATGAGTATTATTAATTCAAAATGAACCAAACACACCCCTACAGTACAAATTTAAAAGGGATGCTTACTAATAAATACAATGCATTTCTTACTGTTACTACTAGATACATGAACTTAAAATTATTACTTTGAGATACAAATTTTTATTATACAGGTTCAATATTACTCTTATTTTAATATCCCTAAATCTTCCATAATTATTGCATCGCAGAATCACAAAATAAAATCAATTTTCGAATTTATTGCTTTTCAAAATATTTTGATTTTTCTATGAATATGTTCCGTCTGTTATATATTTTGCATAACCCATTAAATATTCTGCACAATTTAGTATATTTCTGCACAATCAGTATATGAATTTGCATGATATAAAAATATATACAAGAGAATACAGTTTTTATAAATCTATTTAATTATATTACCGCACAACACAGTTATATTATTGCACAACATATTAAAGCATAATGACATTTCTGCATAATCCATTAAATGTTTTGCATAATTGAATACAAACCTTCACAACATAGTTATATTGCTGCACAACTAATGTATATTTCGAATCTCTACAAACAAATATAGTAAAGGCATATGGAATTCATGTGGCTCTAACTTGGTTGCAGTAGCAGCTCCAATCCTCTTCAATAATTCTGAATCTCTTTAAAATCAAGTCCAACCTCTTTAAAATCAAGTCCAACGTTATGAGAAAAAATTTCATAAATCATATGGATTTCGTAAATCAATCCCATAAATCAACACCGCCATTGCCCCCTTCTGCAACCACTTTCAAATCAGATTTGGTTAGCATCATCGTCGGGGGATAGTGAACATGATCTGGTGAGTGACGGCATCAGCGGTAAGTGAGCAGCGGCGTCGATGGGGCAAAGTCAGTAGGGGATAGGTTAGTTGTTCTTATGCATGCGCTGTCGAGAACTTGCAGCGGCGATGGTGAATTGATGTGCAGTCAGGACGATGACGAATTGGCTGTGGGGATTCCTTCATTGATTGCATGATGTGTGGGGACTTGCAGTGACGATGTCGACGAATTGGCTAAGGAAGATTCCTTCATCAATTGCACGATGTGTGGTGACTTGCAGCGACGATGTAGTAGACTGTAGACTTCGTTTTAATTAAACGAGGAGAGAGAGAGAGAGCGATAATTTAAATAGAAAATATTTGACGTGTTGGGCCATTAAAATAGGTGATCAGTTTAGATAAAATTTAATTTTATAATATTTAATTAATATTAGGGTTATATTTGGTATATCATTTCAATTTTTTGTATCTCATATTAATAAATTTGGATGCATATATCTCACAATAATAACACTTTATATAGTGTAGTTGAAAGTAATTAATCCAATTTAGAATAATTATGGGCCCCTAAGTTCCAACAAAATTCTTGGGCCTGAGTCTGTTGACTCAATGGACTCACTAAAGGAGCGTGCCTCAGCAACAAATTCTCCAATGCTTGATGAGATTAAAAGTCTCTTTACAATCGTTTCACCTGTAGGCCTCTATTAGGTACATCATTCTAGAAACTTAATTGCTCATGAATTAGCATTTTATGCAAAAAAAAAAAAAAATTGTATTACAAATGAGAACTCTTGGTTTTCTCTACCTGATTCCTTATGTCAATCAATACTGGCTTATTCCAACTTTTTAATATAAATTTATTTAATTGTAAAAAAAAGTATATTATAGCAGAACTTTTTTCTGCTTAAGTATCGTCTCCAAAACGCTCTTATGTGACGTGTAATTTTCTCAAATTTTTGAATTTTTAAATACTTTTTTCTAATAATTTCCTTTTTACTTTCAATTAATTTTCTTATTTAATATTTTCTTTTTAAATAATATTTTTTCTTTTTTTAATTAATGAAACTTAATTAGGTAATATATAGAAAAAATATTTATAAAAATTAAGAAAAAATATTAATTAAAAGTATATTTATTTAATTTATATATATATATATGTTAAAAAAATAAAAATAAATATCTATATAAATTAGAATAAATTTTTTATTAAAAATATTATTTTTCTAATAAGTGGCAACTCCTCATCATCTAACAATCTACGCGACAGCATCTCAATAATTTATTATAAAATAATATTTCTTTTTTTTAAAAAAAATATAGTATATTTTCTTTGGTTGATGACTAATTAAATTTTAAATATTTTATTTATTTATTTTGTTATATTGCTTAATTACTTAATTAGCATCAAATTATATAAAGGAAAAAATATTCCATATAATATTTTCTCTCATCCCACTTATAAATATAAGACTTTTTGATTATTCATTCTAAACACATAAATTCGATTCTTTAACAGGAATAGAAGCTTTCTTCTAGTCCTCTAAACAATTGATTCATAATATTGTAAGGAAAGAGAAAAAAGAAATATATATATATATATGGAGGATTACTAATAGGTACAAAAAAAATCCTTAATTATTATGAGATATAAACATATAAAAATATTACTACTAACTATAAAAATATATAGTGATATTACAATATTACTCCTACAATGTGCTGCACATAAATGTTGTGTGCAGCAAAAGTTCGTGTGTGCAACAAAAAAGTGGGGTGGTCCGCTGGCGATCCGGCGATCGGCCGCCGGAGCTCCGGCAATGGCAGAATTCCGCGTGACCGACCCGCAGTGGCGGTCCGGCATAATTCCGATCGGTGACCGGCGGTCCGGTGGAGCTCCGGCGACCGGCCGACGGTGGTCCGGCAGAATTTCGACGACAAGCCGGCGGTCCGACGGTGGTCTGGTGGTGGTCCGACGGTGGGTGAGAGTTTAGGGTCTGTGGTTTAAGTGTATGGGTTTGGGGTTATATTTGGTATTTCACTTTAATATTTTGTATGTGAGAAAAATTATTTTAAATCAATGTATCTAGTAGTAATTGGGGGTACAAAGTGTGTACCTATTAATAATTATTCCATATATATATATATATATATACTTCATCCGTCTCTAGGTAATAATCTCATTTTACCATTTTGGTTGTCACACCCAAATGATCTCATTTCCTTTATTGAACATATGAGACCTACCCACACCCACTAATACAATTAAAACATGGGGCCCACACACCTACAAATACAACTACCCACTACACATTAAATAATAATACTCCTTAATCCACGTGCCCAAAAGTAAATGAGACTCCTACCAAGAGACGGAGGGAGTATATATATATATATATATATATATATATATATATATATATATATATATATATATATTTCTTTTTAACATAATACAATTTAATAAAAGTATAAAATAAATTGTAGAATTTGAATTTTTTTATTTATTAAAAAATAAAAAAAATTATTATGAACATCTAATAATTTTTCTATATTTCAATAATTATAAACAAAAAAATATTCTGCATTTATTGTTTTCCACTGTGTAGTTTAAAAGAATAAAAAAAATTCAAGATTAATCCCGCCTTAGAAAAGTTTGAGTACATGAGTATATATTAATTTTTACACATGATTTAGCTATAAATCGCGTTTTTAAAAATTTAAAGTTATATTACATTATAATTTTTTTATATTGATAAAATAAGTGATCTACCTATAATTAAAATCTCAATAATTTATGTTGAGTAATTATAAATAATTGATTATTTAATTATTGAAAATAATAATTAAAAGATCCTGTGTAGTATGTCATGCATGTCATATTAGTATAGACAATAACTTGTACGGAGTTAGGCTTTTTTGGGATTTGGTACAACCGGATCTATTTGCGAAGAGCCCATACCATATATTTGAATGTGGGTCAAAGCCCAACTTTATCCATTCTGAAGCACGAATTAAAAAAATAATTAGAAAAAGAAAGACGACAGAGAGGATGGAAAGAACGACGGAGCGAACATGAATTGGATGAGGGGAGAGGGAAAGTGTAGAATTCACGTGGAAGAGAATGACGACATCTCCTAGCCGGAGGTAATTATCTAACGCCCATTTGACGGTGTAAGCGCTCGTCTAAGATCGACGGTGATCCGATTCTGCGATAGGAAGAAGAAAGGGATAGAGACGGTGTGAGTGGGAAGCGTAGGGAGAAAAATCTGACCTCGATGGGTTGGAGGCCGCGATGATTAGTTTGGACAGAATTTGATCCCGCAGCGGCGGTCTTGTTGGCTGCAACCTCTTGTGATTTAGCCATAATCGGTGGTGCACGGGCAGCGTTGGCCGGATGACGAGGTGAGCATTATTTTAGGTGGATCGAGTAGGCAATGTGGAATATTGATTTGTCAATTCTAGCTGAGCAATATATACTAGAACTGTATATTTTTATTTGTATGCATTCATTTGTTTTGCTCTACAATTACTTTTTTGTTCTATTAATTTGGCGTTTACTTCAGTATTTTATGTAATCCTCTCATCTGGAAGCCACTAGTAAAAAATGTTCCAAATGGATCTGGCTAGTCTGCTTTCATTCTCCATAGATACATCTGGTAATTTGATGATGCTTTCATTAAATTGAGTTAAAAAAGATCATGTAAGCTTGAATTGATTAGCTCGTTTTTCTTTCTCTGTGTGGCGTTGATTCAAGACATTCCAAGACCAAGAACTTAGCCATTGCACTTTGAGTGAGTCTTGCATCTGTCTCTTCCAATCTTGCCATTTGGTTTTATCTTCCATAGAACACACAAGAAGAGGAAGCAATGCATTCTAAACATTATAGGTGAGTGATCATTGATCTCCATGTTTATTATATGTCAATCATTGCGTTCGTCTTTTTCTAACTATGTCCTGCCTTTTCTATGCTGAAGATATTCAAGAAGAGGACCTTCTAAGACTTGGAAACTTGAAATGCTTCACATTTAAAGAGCTAGAATGGGCCACTAACAACTTCGCTCCAAGAACATACTTGGATCTAAGTAGCGTTCATGTACTTTTGCTAGACATCTGATATACTATTAGCAGCCTTACATGGTTTATTGAGATTTCAGTTGAGGTGGGATTTGAGATGTCGAAAACTGTTTTAATAGTGTAAACATGTGTAGAAATTAAATATTTTAGATAGACAAACAGAGGATATGGTTCATGTCTTTGTTCTTTGATTTGAAACTATGTAGTAGTTCAATGATTTTTAAATTATGTGTGTTACTCTTAACATTTAATTGGATTACTCTTTTGAATGAATTAAATTACTCTTTTGAATTGATTGAATCACTATTTGATTTGAGATTCTGATTTTGTAAAATGAAGATATGTATTATTCTGTTTGATCATCATCTTCTAGGCTACTCTTTTTAATTAATTGAGTTACTCTATATAATGAATTAGGTTACTATGAACAAGTTTTTGAATTTATCTTTATATTGATTTGTTTATGTTTTGTTTGGTTAATAAGGTTACTTTTCTCTATCAATTCAGTTACTCTTTATAAATAATTGAGTTACTCATTAATTTGATACTTTAATTTTCTAAAAAATTAATCATGTAGAGTGAAGAATTAAATTGTATATGTTTATGTTCTGTTTGGTCAATAATGTTACTTTTTTCTCTATCAATAGGGTTACTATAAACAAGTTTTTGGATTACTCTTTATGTTGGTTTGTTTATATATTATTCAGTTTGGTCAACATCTTTTAAGTTACTCTTTTTCATTAATTGAGTTACTCTTTATAATAAATTTGGTTACTATAAGCAAGCATTTAAATTACTCTTAATATTTATTTATTTATTATTCAGTTTGGTCCAACATCTTTTAAGCTACTCTTTTATATTAATTGAGTTATTCTTTTTAATAGTTTGAGTTATTCTTTATAAACAAGTTTTTGGATTTCCCATTATGTTGATTTGTTTAGGTTCTTTTTGGTCAATATGATTACTTTTTCTATTAATTTATGTCACACATGACAAGTGGAATGAGAGTAGAGAGTAGGTGATAATGTGAAAACGATTTTATAATTTCATTCATTATCCAATGAATAATGCCATCCAATTGCCCTATAAAATAGGGCAGGAACAACACTTATTTCACTCAACTAGCCACTTCTTTCTTCTCCCTCTTCCCAATATGCTCAAACCCACTCTTCTCTTCTTCCTAATTTGCCTAGCTATAACCACGAAAAAAGCTCTTTGTCTAATTTTTTTTCTACTTGCCCCCTATTTTTGATTTCAAAAGACTTTTTGCATAATTTGAATCCGAGACGGCCGCTACCATAGTAGCAGCATGTATAAGAGCCGCGGAAAATCGAACAATTATACAATATTTGATCGAAAAAGAAATCTGATTGATTTCGTACCCTTCGTTCAATGGTTAAATTCTACAGGATCAAAATTAATAGTTTTTTTTTGATTAATTACTAGTCCAAAATATCTTTTAATGACAAAACTCCCATAGAGTTGAACATAGTAAAATAAGAAATTGAAAGATTTCGTTGAAATTGTGCAAACCATTCACAGCCAACACACATGGAAGGAAACCTTCAAAGCCCTCGGAATTTCTTGGAACAGGGATGGCGCCCTAAAGCGGACTATATAGATTATTAAAAATAAAGAAAAATTTTATTGTGCTCTTATAACAACTTCCCATTCCTCTCAAGCATGAAACTCAACAAAATCTTTATATAAGAAGTTTTAGTTGGTGCTAGACCTCCACATCTTATAACATCCTTGATGCACTTTGAATTTGGTATAAAAATCTTATAAGAGCATATATCAAGAAATGAGAACAAACAACTAATAGATAAAAAAATAATTTCAAGATGATCATTCAAATAAAGGGGTGAGTATAGGGATGTAAGTAAACCAAACAATTCGCGAACTATTTGAGTCTCGATTCGATAAAGTGTTCGTTCAAGCTTATTCGTTAATCTTAACAAACCAAACCAAACTTAAATTTTGAGCTCGAATAATATATCAAACCAAACTCAAGCCTAAGGGTGTTCGACTCAAAAGCTCGCGAACATATTCGTTAATAAACTAGTTAATGACTCGCAAATGTGTTCGTAAATTTTATAATTATTTTTTAGTATTATATATTACTTCTTCCGTCCCGGAATTTTTGAATCACCACTCCAGTCAACGTCTGTATACCCATTCAGTGATAACAGAAAGAATAATTTGCAGTCAATCACATTGGCATATGGTACTCTGACCATTTTATTCTTCTCATCTTGAGCCTTGGGACACATTTGCTGACTCAATGATTCGCCTTCTATAATAGGAGTATCTATAGGTTTGCAGGTGTCCATCTTGAATCGTTCTAAAAGATTCTTGATGTAAGTCTCTTGAGATAAAACCAATATCTTCTTTGAACGATCCTTATGGATCTTCTCATCAAGTATGTACTCTGAATTACCTATATCTTTCATTTTCAAGATACTCTTTGCTATTACCCGCTAGTAGTATGTCATCCACATACAAGGATAGAATCACAAATTAACCATTGGATCGTTTAACGTAAACACAGTGGTCTTCATTTATCATAACGAAGTTATATGAGATTATCGTTGTGTGAAAATTCAAATACCACTGTCTAGAGGATTGCTTGAGTTCATAGATCGACCTTTTCAATCTACAAACTTTACCCTCTTTACCTCGAAGAATAAATCCTATAGGCTATTGGATGTAGATTCCTTCTTCTAATTCTCCATTGAGAAATACGGTCTTAACATCCATTTTGTGTAACTCTAAATCCATACTAGCCACTATAGCCATGAGCCGAATTGAGGCAAACCTCACTATAGGTGAAAAGGTTTCTACGTTGTTTATATCCTTGTCGAGTATAACCTTTTACCACCAAGCGAGCTTTTAACCTCTCTATTGAGCCATCAGCATTTCTTTTGATTCTGAGAATCCATTTATTCTCAATTTCCTTTCGTCCCTTCGAAAGATCTACAAGTCCCCAGACTTGATTTGACTTCATAGACTCCATCTCCTCTTTCATCTATTTCTCCTTTGCCGGACAAATTAGAGCTTATGTAACATTTATGGGCACTTCCTCGTCAACAGGAGAATCATCTCCATTTTCTGGTGAAACTAAGAAGGCTTTTCCTTCAACGTCATAATGCCTTTTGGGCATATATTTCCTAGAACTTTTCGAGATGAGATAACTGATGATTGTCTTCTGTTAGATAAAATGCTCTTATTGGGAATCACCTGATTCTCAATCGGCAAATATCTATCAAGATCCACACCATCAACTATCAAGATCCACACCATCAGCTTATTACTCCCACTTGGATCTTATAAGTATTGGTTTTCTACTATCTCAAAAATAGATTCGGCATCCCTGATGCCCCCTATACTAGGAAATTCAGTTTCCAGAAAATGAGCATTATGTTATACTGACTCGATGAATCATGTACGTAAGTTGCTGATCCCCAAGCTCTAAGGTTACTCAAGTCAGGTTTTCTACCCGTCCAAAATTCATATGGAGTCAAAGCAACTGACATAGAAGAAACGTGATTAAGCATATAAGCTTCCGTAAATAACGCATCTCGTTATAATAGCTTGTGCCATCATGGATCTTACCATCTCCAACAAAGTCCTATTCCTTTTCTAGCAACACCATTTTGTTGAGGCCTATAAGGAACAGTTAATTGTTGGATTATACCATTTCATTACAAAATTCCTTGAATTGTTCTGATAGATATTCACGTCCTCTATCAGTTCTTTAGAACCTTGATAGACTTGTCTTTTGTTTTTCAACTTCACTCAAGTATCGTCTAAAACAATCCAATGCTTCAGACTCATGAGATATCAAATAGACATCCAAAACGTGAATAATCATCAATGAACATAATGAAATAGTGAGCTCTATATCGTGCTCTCACATTTACAGAATCACATATATCGGAATGGATTACTTCTAATGAAGATTCAGACCTAATAGCTTTACCAAAAGGTTTTCAAGTCATTTTGCCAGCAAGATAATGTTCGCATTTGGATAATTCGACTTTAGAAGAAAGACTCAACAGTCCTTCTTTCACAAGTCTATTCATCATATCTTGCCCAATATGACCTAATCTAGCATGCCAAACATCATTCACATTTGCATTACTAGAAGAACGAGCATTTAGCGAATATGAATAATCATCATAATAACTAAAATGTCATTCTATTACAATTTAAAACCAAAAAGCCATCAGTTATATGTCCAGATGCATAACAAGTAGCATTGATGCTCATTACCATAGTGCCTTTAGAAAACAATACATCATAAACTGTAACAGAAATTAGATTTCGTGTGATCTTCGGAGCATATAGAACATCATGTAGGATAAAGTTTGGACCATTGTCCAGGTCCAATCTGCAAGTCCCAAGTCCTTTGACTTCGACTGATGCATTGTTTCCTACATATATCCACCTAGTCCCCTTCGAAAATCTGCAAAAATCTATAAAACTCATCTGTCTCTCATCACATTATCCGTTACTCTTGAGTCTATAATCCACTTAGGATAAGAATCAGACAACAAGACAGTACTCGAGGCCTTAATTCCACACAAAACAGAATAAGATGAATCTACCTTGTCCCTCTTGGGTTCAGGGTATTCACGAGCATAATGACCAAGCTTACAACAATTGTAACATGGCATTTTGCCTTTATCCTTCTTATTCTATTTGTCATGCTTTTTTTTCTTTTTCTGTTCATCAGTTTTAGTTGGATTATTTTCAGACTTATCATCACCACCGGCAGATCGTCTTCCCTTCTTTCCCCTCTTCCAATTCATTTTCCTTTTGAAGTCCGAAGCTCCCTTAGAAGTAGAAACGGTATAGAAGGCCCCAGAAGAAGGCTTTGAGGCTCCGAGCCTCTCATCTTCTAGCTCAACATGACGAGCAACAACATTGAAAGTTTTGATGCTTTTATTCTGAGTCAAGTTGATTTTGAGATGTTCCCAACGATCAGGTAAAGAGCGGATCAGTGCTTGGATTTGTTATTCATCAGAGAGTTTATGACCGGCAATCTTAAGTTCAATAATCATATTAAACATCTTTCTGAGATGTTGTCTAATGTTATGATCTGGTTTCTTTTGTAAGTATCAAACTTAATAGTTAACTGCCTAAGCCTTATAACTGATATGCTACCATACTTCTCAAGTAGATACACCCGGATATCATGTGCGGTGAGATTCATGAATCATCGCATCGATTACTGAGCTTATAAGAATACCTCGTGCAATGAAATTTTCCTTTTCCATGCTTGGTACGCTTCTTGGTCATGCCTCCCTTGATTTTCAATACCCGCGCCTGAATCAACCAACACTTGGTTTATAACATCCAATGCATCTTGTTCATACAATACGTACTAAATTTTATGACGCCTTGTGTCATAATTGTCACCATTGAGTTTCTTACATTTGTTCAACTTAGCGACAATAAATTTTGATGTACATTTCTTTGATAGAGATTAAAATGATTTAGTACGTTAATAATGTTTTATTACGTTTTACGTTAAGCCAAACACAGACATCTCAATAAATAACACAAGACTTGATCTCGAAAAATAGCTCGGGACTACTAATCATCAATCTTATCATGTGTCATAATACTAGATTCTTGCTTCAAAACATAAAAACACATTGTTCAAGTAATTGACAATAACATTGAACTGCCACTAATAAATAGAACATAAACAACCATCCACAATAGCAAAAACTCCAAGTCTGACAAGTCAAGAACTTAAAATTCTAATGAACTCTCTGAGTTTCTAATTAGAAATACAATGGAAATAAAAACTAGCAATAAATATTGATTGTATCTCTTAATTTATCACTAGATTTAAAATAACATTTCCAATCAAATTCTCTAGTCCCCACACTAAAGACAGCTCGCCCTAGAGGATCTATATGAGGATTCTTTATCTGACGTTTCTTTCGACCACTCAGTCTTAAAAAATCAAAACGTTGAATCCTCCCCATCCTTAAGCAGGCTGATCTCAGTGCCAGTGCCTATCTTCTGCCACAGAAGCATCGACCAAATCAAGTATAATGAAATAACCATTAGGTTTCACTTGGTAAGTTTCCCACTGAGCCCAAATATCCTTTTATAGGTGGGGAGGCAAAGTGTTCGCCCAGGTCTGAGGACTAGTAATTTGAAAATACTCATTACTTAAAACCGTTTTGCTATAAATCAAGCGCATCATCTAGTTGTAGAGTTCAAACAAAACCAATGCATGGTCCCTTATGTTGTGCGTAGACTTCATTTTATAAATCAAGAATTCATAGAGGACTACATCCTTAGTCTTAATGTCTTCCTCCGAAATTGCTCCCTGTCCTGACATGCCTCTGAGAAAATGAGCAACCAAACATAAAACACATCAGTGTTAGTTAAACTATATCACATGAATTTCATCTCCATTTAATGCATATGGAAACAATTTTCCAAGATGCAATATGTATATTCACAAGTGAATAAGTTCAACTCCCTTTGATCACACTTTCACAGGCTACAGGAGTTTGAACAATTCATACATCACTCAACACCATGAATATAAAATTAAACGACATATTAAGGTGCAATATTACCAAAAATTGTAACCAAATAGCCACTCCATGGGTTCGTATTCAACAAATATGCCATAAAAATGAAGTAAAATCACACATACACACTTAAAGATAACGTCAAACGCCCTCGAAAACATCACCATTGGACTCCACGCATCGAAACACATTGGAAAAACCCTGACAGACGCAGTAAAATGCTTCCACGCGCCGCAACGCTCAAACACGTGCCGACTGGAGTTGCCACGCCATCCACGCGCTGCCACGTGCGGCTGCCAGCAGGCTGAACTCCGGCGCGTGTACCACATGTGCCGACGCCAGAGACGATGTCGATCTGTGCGTGGACCACAGCACCACTGCCAGTAACCGGAAGAATACATAGAGAGAAATCATACCTCTCACCGTAGGATTATGTTGCAGTGGAAGAATATCTACGAACCTGTTGGTACTCACGTTATTAAACCGTGATCTCTGGATCAAGTCATACAACATTGGGTTGTAGATTATATTTCCACGATATTATATTAATCTGGAATATGATACTGGATTTGCGTTGTGAATTCAAGAAGAAGAAATGCAGAGAGAAAGAGCGCTTCTTAGCGTTCTGTATGTCTTCTTCTGCGTTCTGTAACGCTTCAGCGTATTTTCGTATGTTGAGTGAATGAACATAATAAGACAACTACCTTATGCAGTTTCTTATTTTCAAACATAAAAGGAGTTAAGTAACTAATTATTAACTCCCTCTTCTCTGCATTATCCACACTTCTCATATGCAGATTTAATTAATATTTAACATATTAATTATTATTTACAAATCCAACACGAAATAATAATCATGATATATGCGAATTACTTGATAGTTTTCTGATGATGAATCCGACAGTAAACAAATCTCTGTGTCTCGGCCAGAATGGATGAGTATGTACTTCATTGTCGTCGGATTCCACAAGTAGTAGTGTGTTTCCCCGGATGATCTGCACCATAGAAGCTAGATGCCATGTGTGGATTGCACTAATTCAATGAGATCGAAATCAATTGGAACTTTAATCGAGATAACTCCCGGCGGATCGTATCGCAGATGATGAACTCCTTTCTCAACCGGAATATGAATATCAAGTGTTCACGCTCATTACGGAGGAGGCGCCACCGCCTGAGAAGCCATTCATCTGAGATTATTAAGCTTCACTGCTTGCACACCACTTTAAGATTAATCAGTGATTTATCTTGCAATAACACCAAGATTTCTGTCAAGAGATTGAAGTTGTCGCCGATCATTTCGGCCGTCGAAGAACACCTCTCCCTTTTTTCAAAATTCATGGTGTGGATCAGGGAAGAGAATTGACTCCCGCAGCTATTCGGCTTGATTTGCAAGTAACTTTGTGAATTCAACACTTTATTCCATTGATAAATCATAAAAAACCCTAAGAAATAGATCAAATCCAAATATAAAACGATAAGTCCATTCATTCTTTAAAAACATATATTCCATAAAAGATCCTAAAAAATAGATAAATCAGAAAAAAAGATAAGCCCATTCTTAAAAAATTAAATAACTTGTGTTGTGCGTGGATTATAGTTTATAAGATAGGATTAACATTGACCCGTTATATATATTTTAAAGGGTCCAAAATGCAGTATATTGTTATTAATTAAAAATGGGGCGTCTATTTATACCTTAAAAGTGTCCAAAAAATATATAAATTAAAACATTCTTAATTAATAATATATAAATTACCTTTAGAAATATCTAGGTATAAAGAAAATCTCAATAATTAATATTGAATGTCACGCCCCAATTTTTCTGTCTCACCAATAGTAAACAATAATAAATATTTCTTTCCCTTTCATTTTTTATACAATACAATTTTCACAAAACAACTCATCACACCGGCCCGACCAACAGGTCGTCATCCATGTATACAACTCTCAGGATCTGACGGAACTCCATCCACCAGTCTCGTGTACGATTTTACCTACAATGCATAAACTAGTGAGATAAAATCTCAGTAAGTAGAAATCATGCATGATAGTGCATGAAAATGCAGTTCTCAAGGCCATCGCCCTTTTCTTAATCTTTCTAGTTGGTCTCTTTTATCTTGAAAACTGTTCACGTTGTGGGATCCCCACGACACACTTATGATATGCACCGGAAATGAGCTCATTACTCGATTTATCAATTTCACAATATAAATATGGAACTGCTGTGAGGACTATCATCTATTGGGAAAAATATTTTTCATGATTATGCATGGTATGCAACCAGAGCAATTAAATATGCATCATAAACTATTTATGATATCAATATCAACATTTAATCATAAATAAAGCAACAACTTAATTTTAATTCACACAAATCTACTTCTAGAATAACAACTTCATTCAATCACATAAATCCATTTATAAAATAACCACTTCACCTTGGATCACACGGATCCCTTTTTAGAATAAAAACTTCATCTCGGATCATACAGATCCTTATAACTAATATTTTCTCAAATCATATGGATATATTATCAACAGTTTCCAATTTTACAGGTCTATATAGAACAATAATATTATTTCAAATCACATAAATTCACAATTTGTATCACTAATTAACACCAAATAATTCATAACGTAATTAAAATAATCACAAATAATTCATAAAATAATTATCATATATTAATCACAAATAATTCACAAACAACATATTTACGCATTGTAGTTGGACTTCTACTTACCTCAACTCCGATAATACTAACACTATAGACTCGAAGAGAACCGTAACCCTGCACGAACCCTTCCCTCTTTTTCTTCTTCTTCTTCTTCTTCTGAAATCAGTTTTGGGGTGTGAGGTAATCACCTCCCCACACCCATTTATATAGGCAAAAATGGTTGGCAAGCTGACAACTTAATCAATCAATTTTTTTAATTTATTGCTGCAAAACCATGAAAATTTCAATTTGGCAACTAAGGTAGGCAGCACATTTTTTACTTTTCTTTTTCTTTACATTTTATTTGACACATCCATGATAATAATGGTGACAATATGTGAATATATGTGTGCATAAATATTTATGTGCATTATTTGAATATAATATATATATATATATTATATTCAAATAATGCACATAAATATTTATGCACACATATATTCACATATTGTCACCATTATTATCATGGATGTGTCAAATAAAATGTAAAGATAAATAAAATGTAGAAATAATTACCACATAATTATCACATAATTATAAAAATGCGTAAAATACAATTTATAAAATAAGGAATTTTTTCGGGTATTACAATCTCCCCACCTTATAAGAATTTCGTCCTCGAAATTTAGTCCCACTCAACTTCAACATTTTATAGTCATCACATTTGAAATAAATGAGACCACAATTATGTTCATACAAAATCACATATTTAACATATCATAGAACTTACTGGTTTGGTGGTGTACCAAAGATTCCGAGTTTGTATACATGGACAGTCTACAGGACCATGACCATGCTCTGATACCACTCTGTCACGACCCACTTTACATAACTTATAATTCTCTAATTAACATAAACATCGTCATTATAAAAACTGTATTTTTTTATAATATATTTATTAACCAAACGGTCACACCAGTTCAACATACGTAACTGGTTTCTGACACCACATCAATCCACACAAACTGGTGACAATACTTATTATATTACATAACAAAATATCAGCGGAAATAAAATAAACACACGGTCTAGCCCAACAGGTCGTCATCTATGTACATCTTCTCAAAACCCCTATAGGAGCTCCACAGCTTGCACAGTACACCACATACTCAAATATCATTAGACTCACCTACAATGCATAAACTAGTTAGATAAAAATCTCAGTAAGTAGAAATCATGCATGATAGTGCATGAAAATGCATTTAGTTTTCTATCGCCTATTTTCTAATCTTTTTAATTGGTTTTTTTTATTTTAAAAACTGTTCACTTTACGGGATCCCCACGACACACTTATGATATGCACCCCAAATGAGCTCAATGAGGATGATTTTTTCGAACCTCGAATATAGTGCCGAGAATGATTTTTTCGAACCCTGTCATAGTGGTGGGGACGATTTTTCCGAATCCCTAGTAAAGTACTGAGAACGATTTTTCCGAACCCAGAATAAAGTGTCGGAAATGATTTTTTCGAACCCTGATAGAGATGCATATATAGTGGTTGCACACACCATTAGTATCTTATTAATTTTGAGAAAAACACTTTTTATGTTTATGCATGGTATGCAACCAGTGCAATTAAATATGCATCATGAATCATTTACTACACCATTATCAACATTTAATCAAAATAAAAACAACAACTTAACTTCAATTCACACCAATCCCCCTCTGGAATAACAACTTCACCTCAATCACATAAATCCATTTATAGAATAACCACTTCATCTTGATCACATGGATCCTTTTTTTTTTTTGAAAATTCTGTTTTGGGCATGAGGTAATAACCTCCTCACACCCATTTATAGTAGTGTGATTGTGGGAGTGTCGGCAACATTTTCTCTTTTTTTTTTAATAATATTAGATTCCCCCAATAATTCAATATATTCTCCTACTAATTGATTCCCCCCAATAATATGTAGATGGTGGAGGTGAGTGGACAACAACTCAATCAAATTATTATTATTATTATTATTATTATTATTATTATTATTAATAATAATAATAAGAACACAAACTCCACTACTTGTATATAATATATATTAATATTATTATTATCCAAATTAATGTATGTAAATATTTATGCACACATATTTTCGCATATTATCACCATTTTTAGCACGGATGTATCAAATAAAGTGTAAAGATAAATAAATGTAAAGACAATTATCACATAATTTCCACATAATTATCACGTAATTGTAAAATGCACATAATACAAATTAAATTATATTGGCACATGAGTAGTGAGAAGTTCGGGTATTACAGAATAATTATATGTATATTGAATAATTATATGTACTGATTATTTAATTTTAAGAAAAGATTAATAATTAAATAGTCTAGCGTAGTACACATATTCATATTAGTATATGACAAAGACTTCTATAGGTAAGTTTTTTTTTTTTGAAACTGGATCCTTTTATTAAATATGGATAAAAAAAGTTAAATAGGTTGGTACGTGCTCTCTTTCTCTTTCCTCTCTCTGCCACGTTCTCTTTCTCTTTTTCCTCTCTCTCTTGTCTTGCGTCCTCCTCCTAGCTCCTCTCTCTTTCCCCTCTCTCCTCTCTCTTGTCTTGCGTCCTCCTTTCTCTCTTTCTTCTTTCTAGCGGCTGTAGTGCCGGCACAGGACAATCGGTATTTTGAATTTATACACTGTGCTGCAGCTTTTTTTCAGATTGGATTCTAATCCAAGTTTTCGAGGGTGTGAATTATCCCCTTTTGATTCAGACTCATCAGTTGATTTTAGGTCATCCGTAAATGCTGATTTTTTTCCCTTGTTCAGCGTCGTCCTCATAGGAAGGTGCCGCGCCATGGTGGCCTCTCTCTTCTTATAGCATTTCTTGCAGCTACTGCGTCCTCCTATTTTATCCGGCAGGCTGAGCAATCCATTAGGCGCTGGGCCAGGTTGCTGTTTGCAGACTGTACTTCATCCTAGTTGCTTCAGGTTGCCATTATTGGCGAACCTTTCCTTACTTTTTGCTGGAGCGATAAAGCAGCCTACTCCTTCTCTTTCTTAGCTGGGGCGCCACTCACGTATTTCATCCTGCTGCTTATTTTTCTTATCTTGGTGGTCCCCACCCACTTTCCAATTCTGCTCTAGCTCCCCTTTCCAGCTTGGAGCTTCTTGCTCGTTCTAATCAATCAGCCATGGAGTTGCTAACGGAGCTGGTTTCTTCCACTAGTCTCCGAACCTCTAGCTTTTAGCTCCTTCACCGTCTTGCAGCTTTTGCTGCCTACTCAGTCACCCCCACCGCCCAGGCTGACTGTAGTTTGTAGGCCATACATCTTTGATACATTGGACACCCATCAGATTGGGATCATGATGCTGGTTATATATTTGCAAGCAACTTTGTTTATATATTTATTTTAATAATTTGGTTATTCTTTATAATGTATTAAGTTAATTTGAGATTTTAATGGTCCCCATTTTTTAAGGTTGCTCTCTTCTATTACTTAATTTTCTAAAAATAAATTTTAAATTTTTTTAAGATTACTATTTTCTATTAATTGGGTTATTTTTTATAATGAATTAGATTACTCTAATTTTCTAAAAATATATTTTGAAATTTTTATTATAGGTTACTTTTTTCTATTAATTGGGTTACTTTTTATAATGAATTAGATTAATCTAATTTTCTAAAAATAAATTTTGGGTAATCTAATTTTCTAAAAATAAATTTTGAAAATTTTATTGTAGGTTACTATTTTCTATTAATTGTGTTACTTTTTATAATGAATTGGATTACTCTAACTTTATAAAAAATAAATTTTGAAAATTTTGTTGTTGATTTACATCGTTATTCTTTTTTATTAATTAGATTATTTTTTAATGAATTTGATTACTTTTTGTAATGAATCAGATTACTCTAATTTTTTAAAAATAAATTTTGAAAATTTTATTGTTGATTTACATTAATTAGGTTACTCTTTTTCAATGAATTTGATTACTCTTTCTAAACCACTAATCTACCAGTAGCTAATGGTTCGACCTTTATCATTACATCTGCAAAGTACTTCAATTGTAGAAGCAGGTTACCCGTGGTTGAATACACATCTTCATGGTTGAGAGTAATAAGTGGAACCACCTACTTGTATATACACAGTAAAACATCTTTATCAAATTGGCTGCATAAACTGGCACAATAAAGGTATCAGAAAAATTATATGAATTAATAATCTCTCACACAACCAACTTCAAACACAATCAATTCCAATTTCCAAAACATTGCCAACAAAATCTTATAATATTTATTAACTTTCAAAGGGAAGTTAATCAAATTATAAGAATCATAACAGGAGTAAACTTACACAGCGCATATCAAATTATAAAAGCAATAATTGAATATCCAAATACTCAGTTAACACGTGATTTTACCAAAAATTACAAGAAAGTACAAGTTCTTCCTACATCAAATACAAATTCCATAACACAAGTTTCCTAAAATCAAAAACCAAATAAAACATGCACAACAACACAAGTAAAGAAAACAAAAAATTCCAAAATTAAATAAAAAAACTCTGAACAAATTAGTCGGATTTTTTAATTGCCAATGAGCATAATAAGACGGCTACAGAGAGTAGATCTAAGGATGAGGGTCCCAAAAAATCCAATCATGTTCATCCAAAGCTTCCTAACTATTGGTGGTGTTGCAGCTTTCACCAAATGAAGTGAGTTCTTCAAGATGCCATGGTCTAAATTCTTGCTTGTCTCACTCATCATCTTTCTCACCTCACTTCTGCTTCCATTACCAGAATCAGATTTCACTCTCCTCAACTGAGATGAACTGATCTCATTCCATCACTGCTTTGATCACCACCCCCTCACCAATCTAGTATTCTTGATCTGGACTGGGCTTTTCTTGATCCCATTACAAGAACCTTCCAATTCCTTAAAATGTCCATCCAAACGCTTCCCCAATTCAGATCTCTTTGGTGGGGTCCCCTCAAAACTCTCAGATTTGCAGCATTTCTCTTCCCATTCACCCCAATAAGGCCCTGTTTGGGCCCAACACTATTCACCTTCTTATCCTGCACAATCACAGCACCATCCATGTTATTGCAACTCTTATTAGTGTTTTGTTCACCAACCACCATGATGCAGTATCGCTGAAGACGCGAAAATAACCTCTTTTCGCCTGAAAATGCGAACACCACCACCTGTCGAAAATCACGAACGCCGGTCCTGCCACACACCATACTCCATTGTCAGAGTTCTCTGCCATATCGCCGGATTGCGCCAGATCTGCCGCTGCCACCACTGCGCACTGCTGCCCTATCGAGCACACGTCCGTCGTCCGCTGCTGCCGGCTGGAAGACAGAGGCAGCAGATCAAGCAACGAGATGGCGGTCAGGGGCGGATGTAGTATAGGTACATGGGGGTACAGCTGTACCCCCAAATCAAAGTATAATATCTATAGATATAGTACTTTTTAGCTGCAATGTATCTGTAGCTTAGTGGTTAGGTCATTAAATTTGAGTATGGGGTCATGGGTTCAAACCCCTACTACACTCCTTTTTTGTGTTTTTTTCTTTATACTTCTTTATATTAAGTAAATTCTTGCGTTTTTTTCTTTATATTTACACTTATTTTTTAATACATCCTATAATTTTTTTTCTTTTCTTCTTTATATTTATATTATTTAACACATGTTATAAATTCGTATTAATAATATCTTAATAATAATAATCATATATCTTGTATTTTATTTTATTTATTATATAATTTTAAATATTAAATAATATTCTATATTTTTATAATTACATGTCGTACCCCCAAAAAAATTTTCCTGGATCCGCCCCAAATGGCGGTATTTCAGATCTATGCACGACGGCGGCTGTTCGTGTACTTAACAAGTAGATTGGTGGCTGGCGGCGCGGATATGTAGATGGAATGAAGAAACGAGGAAGAGTGAGAGAGGGAAGATGAGCGAGAAATCATGTATTGGAAAAATTGGGGAAAGGATCCGACTGAATCCATCGACCCGAGAGATTTTATTAGTGTTGTGATGTAGGATACGGTTCCACCAAAATTTGGTAGGACCG
Organism: Pogostemon cablin; assembly: GCA_023678885.1. Lineage (NCBI taxonomy): Eukaryota > Viridiplantae > Streptophyta > Magnoliopsida > Lamiales > Lamiaceae > Pogostemon > Pogostemon cablin. The sequence goes on from CM042976.1 coordinate 16,108,819, forward strand.
ATCCTACCCTAAATTCATCATCTTCAATCCTAGCCACCGTCACTTATCCTCGCCATCACCAATTGGAAAAATGAAGAGAGAGAAAACCCCGGCGAGAAATGCAGGTGAGTAAGCTACGAACATCCTAATTCGCTTCTCACTTTTGGATTATTTCCTCCTAATTTGAACATCTTAGAGTACTGCATGTTCTTTCCCTTCACCCCCATCAACCTTGCATTTTTTGCATTGATTTGGGTTCATAAATCATCAAATTTTAATCACCAAATCCTTAATGCTAAGGGCTAAGAAGGGCGGTGGACTATGATATTCAGCCAAAAACAGAAGCATGCGCGGGCCAGTCAGCGGCGGGTTTGACAAAATTGGAGGAGGTTGATTTGGGGAACTGGAGGCAGAATTGAAGAAGATACCACCCCTCAATGAAACGACGGTGCTCATATTCCTAGCTCATGTGGTTGCCGTCTCGAAAGATTGGAGTTTGGGGGATACAAGAAGGTTCATAAGGTTTATAGAGATAAAGAACGACAGGCACTCCCACACTCCCTATCCTTATCTATTTATGCATTTTTCTTATTACTTTTATTTTCCCATTGGTTTACAAGCCGATTGATGCTATTCCTTTTTTATTTTGATTTTGTATGTGAAGTGTGCATAGATTGAAGCTATGATTAATTTAATGAAATTCATGAAATATTTGGAACTTAAATTTTGAAAGTGCTTTTGTTGCACTTAAAAATGCTTTTCTTACTTGGCAAGATGTATAGCTTTTTTAGCTGCCTTTCTTTTGCTGTCTAAATTAAAGTATGCTTTGAAGGTGCAGAGTAATGTGCGAATTTGGAGGGATTGAGGCCTTATCAGATTTTTTAAATCACATTTCAGGCTGTTAGAAGTTGATATTATGATTTCGAAGTTGTGTGATGGATCTTTGTGATGAAAATATGATCTTGTACCTCTTGATTCTAGGAGGTTGTCATTTGTTTTCTTTTCTTCAACTCTAGATAATTATTACTACTCCATTTACTAATTAATCACAATATTTGTCAATGCAGCTCTCAATGAAGTGTTCCTAAATTTATTATGTTTAATTGACTGATTTATCATGGCTGTTTTAATTGTGCAAAATTATACAAAAAAACTGTTATTTAGGTACATGATCCATGAGGTCCTTTGGCTTATAGGGTGGTTTATGTATTGCTTATATTATACACTCACCTAGGGATGTAATCGAACCGAATCGAGTCTAACACTTCTAGGTTTGAGTATCGTTTATTAAGGAATTATCAAACTCGAGCTCGAACTCGTCAAGAAAAAATATCGAACTCGAGCTCGAACTCAAACTGTTCGTTAAGGCTCACGAACATGTTCACGAACACTAAAGTAACTTGTTTATGAATATTTTTTCATGAACATTTAAATATTTTTGTTCATATATATTAAAAGAATATTTCGTTTATAAACATCTAATGTTATTCATAATATTAATAAACAAACAAACAAAATATAATAATAAACGTCACAAAAATATTTAAATATTTAAATAATGACTTAAGTTATTATCATATTTGTGTGGTTTAATATAAAATATTTAATTATTGAATATCAATAAATAAATAATACTTCCTCCGTCCCGAAATTTTTTGCACACTTCCTTTGTAATTTACAAAGGAAGTGTGCAAATAAACATAAATCAACTCCCGGTTATGTCTTCATGCTCAATGATGGAGCAATCTCATGGTGTAACAAGAAACAGACTTCATCTGCAGTTCAAGAGAATATTTGGTTGAGAAGATTCATGAAATATTTGGAGGTCTCAAACACTCCAGTGAGAGCTATTTTAGTTAATGTGATAATCAGACGGTTATTGCTTACACAAAAGACCCAAAATATCATGAAAAAACCAAACACATTGACATAAAGTACAACCTTGTTAGAGATACTGTAAACAAGAAGAAAGTGATTCTTAGTTACATTTTTACTCATTTGAATTTGCGAAGAATTTAAAATGATGTATTGAATATGTTAATGTGTGTTAATAGAGTAGTTAATGGCTTAACTATTTATATATGTTTTATTAATTTTAATAGTATGTCGGCAAGTTATAATTGGCTCTCTCATACGAGCAATCACTTCTGGCTCAGTGGGAGCTCAGAGATGAGATTATGATAGTAATGTAATCGGGATAGATTTCGCCACGAATCTAGTCTAACTTGTTGTAAAGCTAAATCGACGGAGATCCTATACCTTGGAGGGAGGATACCCGAGTTAAGTGTATGGGACACACTTGAACTCTAATTTACATGATGTCTAAATTAAATGAAATACGACATACGCTTTCTTGGAAGGAAGTTAAAGATATTGTGACATGTGTTTTAGGAAAACGACATGTGCCAAGTTGACTCCAACAGGATTGAGAAAATAATCCCTACTTTCTCAAAAGTATGAGTCCTTATCTATTAGTTACCCTTATGACTTTCTACTATATTCTAAGTCTTCACTTTGGTGTTGCTACTTTAGCGTGGTACCAAAAGAGCTATGGTTAATAACGGCGATGCGGTACATGTCTAGGAAAGCAGCTATAGTAGGAGACTGTAGATACTTAGTGAGATGGGAAGAACATCTTAATTTAACATATACTATTGTGATTCATTGACTAGTCAATCAAGCAGGGTCTTGATTATGAATACATAGTTATTTTTGCAAAAGGGTTGAATACGCTCTGATAAATTCAGGGATTGAAAAAGAGATATGTCAACTTATGTTAAATGTTCAAGAGTTATGGGGTATAGCGAGCTTGTTGAGTTTCATTGATAAACTGGTTGAGTTGTTATATATTTATAACAAGTATATAGAGATTAAAACTCATATCTCGTGGGTCACACGATGTATTAATCTGTGCAAGAATATGATTCATGAATAAAATGAGTCAGGATACTTTTATCTTCATATGTGAGTGAGAGATGTAAATAATAATTAATATATTCAATATTAATTAAATCCACATATGAGAAGTGTGGATAATGCAGAGAAGAGGGAGTTAATAATTAGTTACTTAACTCCTTTTATGTTTGAAAATAAGAAACTGCGTAAGGTAGTTGTCTTATTAAGTTCATTCGCTCAACATACAAAAATACACTGAAGCATTACAGAACGCAGAAGTAGACATACAGAACGCTAAGAAGCACTCTTTCTCTCGGCATTTCTTCTTCCTGAATTCACAACGTTAATCCAGTGTCATAATCCAGATTAATACAATATCGTAAAAATATAATCTACAACCCAGTGTTGTATGACTTGATCCAGAGATCACAGTTTAACAACATGAGTACCAACAGGTTCGTAGATATTTTTTCACTGCAACACAATCCTACGGTGAGAGGTATGATTTTTCTCTATGTATGAACGTGAGTTTTCCAACAGGAATGGACTATTCACGAATGGAATAAATTTCCGACTGGATCCGGATTGAGCCTCATCTGATATCGACTTCCAACGGGATTGAGGTTTAACCGCAGCATTTATGCCGTGGGGCCCCTTTCATTTTTGTATTTACAAGAAGCAAAAGAGCTGGTTTGGGTTCAATATCATCCTCTCGTGTGCTAGTGGACATCAAAATGGTGCAATCAAACCAACATCTGCATTTCCTTCAACTCTATCTCGTGGAAGAAACGGACGGGCACCTGTATTTGAGATGGTGGATGGTGAATGGATTTGCTTACAGAGATTACTGAGATTTACGACCGATGGAGTTGACAAGGAGAGAATAATTGTTTTTAGGAGGAAAGATAGGATTGAGGATTCCATGTATCTGTTTCACGTCGCGGGTCGGGTTGTGATTTACAACTTTTTGAACCAGGTTCTAGTCGACCATGGATCTCTTGAATTTTCCATGAGTTTGCGTAGCCTTCGCATCTCGAATGCTCATCCCTTCGTTCATAGTCTTACTTCTCTTTAATTTTGAGTTACAAGATGGGAAATGCAACTTTTGCCCAATTCAAAATGTATTCCATCTAAATTGTCCACTTATTTACATTACATCTAATTTGCTCATTTTTTACATGTAATATCATTAATACCCCTAAGATGCTCCACACAATGTTTTTGGAAATGACAGAAATAATTAGAATTGTAATGTGTCAGAATTTTATTTTATTTTTTGCTGCAATTTTAATTAATCAGAGATTTAATATGACATGAAATAATAATAATCAAATTTAGATATGATTATCATCGGATATATTTTTATCATCAGACCCATCTAATTAAAATTTTATTAAAGTTTCAATTTAAAATATTTTACCACCGTACGTGAACGAGATTATTACTTATAGGTACACGTGTATATAACCTAATTACTAATAAATACATTTATCTAAACTTTTATTTCTTTTTCCGGCTTTACCCTTATTTACACCCCTGAATATTTCAACGTTTTCAATTTACACTAGTTTCATTGAACATTAATATACACTAAATCAAATAAAAACAATGGGTAAACAATCCAATTTCAATTTAATTAATCACGTATTTTCTATTTCTTTCTCAAAGATGCACACTAACACTAATTTACATTCATAGGATTATTCAATTTAATAGCATATTTTCTATTTATTTCTAAGAGTGCACACTAATGTACTAAACAATAGTTTAAATCGTGTATTTTCCATTTCTCTCTCAAAGATGCGCACTGATGTACATTCGTAGGGTTTTTAGTTTAATCACGTATTTTTTGTTTCTCTCTCAAGAATGCACATTTATGTACATTTGTAGGGTTCTTCGATTTAATCGCGTATTTTCAATTTCTTTCTCAATAGAATGTACACTAATGTACATTTGTATAAATAACGTATTCTTGTTTTCATCTTAACAATGCACACTAATGTACAGATAGGTATATGTATTATGGGAAAAACAAAATATAATTTTATATTAAGTAATAATTTTTTAAAGAGAATGTATCACTTAGTCATTTTTAAATACATTTTGCACCTACTATTTATTGACTCATACTTGAACTAATTAAAAAAATTGATGTTATTTAATTACATGTCCGCTGTTTTTTTTTTCCTTTTTAATTCATCTAACTAATAATAATCAATGTTAAAATGAAATATATATTAAATATATAAGTTTATGATTAGTTATTCCTTTTGTCCGCTGTTTTTTTAATCATGTGGCATGTCCGGGGATGGATTTGGCGGACATGAGTTTGTAAATACTTAATCAATTTTTTTTGGCAGACATGAGTTTGTAAACACGTGGCATTTTCAGTGGGTGATGATGAATTTTAAAAATAAAAAAATCTTTGATATATATATATATATAAGCAAGAAATCTTTTATTTATTCACTCAGTAAACAATCGGGATATATATATATACATATATATACATGTATATATATATGTATATATATATATGTCCCGATTGTTTACTGAGTGAATAAATAAAAGATTTCTTGTTTTATGTTCATTGATGATAAGTTAAAAAAAAGTTGATATCTGGTAAACCCGGGTGCAAGGGTGCACCCATATATGTATAACTTTTTACTCTATATTGTATATATCTTTCTTTATAATTGTATACTTTTTTTCACTCAAATTTTCATTAAAAAACTAGCATCTATATGTGTATAATTTTTTATTCAATAGTATATACATATTTTTTAATAATTGTATATTTTTTTACACTCAATTTTTCATTAAAAAAACTAACAAAAAATTCACTAACAAAGTGTATACATTTTTTTTCATAATTGTATATATTTTTGTTCATAATTATATACGTTTCTAAAAATGGGTGCACCATATCCTGGGGTACACCAAGGTGCACAATAATATTAGCCTAAAAAAAATTAAAAAAATATATATCGAGAATATTTGTTAAAAATAATATTGATTGATATTTTATATAATTGATAAAAATATTATTATTAAAATTATTTATTAATTATTCAATAATTTTTAAAAATAATGTATTAATGTTCATTTTTAATATTATCACCGGACATGCAATTATAATCGGCGAACATATCATAAATTTTATTAGAAATAAACTACAAATTAAAAAAATAAAATAAAAGAAAAATAATAATTTTTTCTCACATATATAGCATGTTTGCCGGTGATTTTAAAAAAATCTTATCACTAGACATGCAAAATAAGTTAACATGACATAAATTTTATTAAAATAGACTACAAATTGAAAAAGATAAAAGAAAAGAAAGAATAAATTTTTTTCTCAAATATATAGCAAGTCAGCAGTGATTTCAAGAAAATCTTATCGGCTGACATACAATCTAACTAAGCTGACATGGCATATATATTAAATTAAAAATAAACTACAAATTAAAAAAGATAAAAGAAAAGAAAAAATAAAAATAATTTTTGTTCTCAAATATATAACATTTCCGCCGGTAATTTCAAGAAAATCTTATGGGCGGACATGCAATCAAAATAAGTTATTTATATAAAATCTTATCATCGTACATTCAATCGAAATTTTATTAAAAATAAACTGCAAATAAAAAAGATAAAAAAAGAAAAAAAAAATCTCAAATATATGGCATGTTCGCCGGAGATTTCAAGAAAAACTTATCGGCGGACATACAATCATAATAAGCTGACATAACATATTTATATTTGAAACAAACTACAAATTAAATTAAAAAAGATAAAAGAAAAGAAAAATAATTTTTTTCAAATATATAGCATGTTCGCCGGTGATTTCAAGAAAATCTTATCGGCGGACATGCAATCAAAATAAACTGACATAGCATATTTAAATTTGAAATAGACTACAAATTAAGTTAAAAAAGATAAAAGAAAAGAAAAAAATATTTTTTAAACATATAGCAAGTCCGCCGGTGATTTCAAGAAAATATTATCGCCTACATGCAATCGAAATAAGCTATTTCAAGAAAATCTTATAGGTGGACATCCAATCAAAATAAGTTGATGACATGACATATAGTTTATTAGAAATAAACTACAAATTAAAAAAGATAAAAAGGAAAAGAAAAAATAAATTTTTTTCTCAAATATATAGCACGTATGCCTGTGATTTCAAGAAAATCTTATCGGCGGACATGCAATCAAAATAAACTGACATGACATATATAATATTAGAAATAAATTACAAATTAAAAAATATAAAATAAAAGAAAAAAATAATTTTTTTTCTCAAATATATAGCGGGATAATTTCAGATTTAGTCCCATAAGAATAGCTCATTGCCAAAAAGGTCCCAAAACTGGCAGATTTAGTCTCATAGAATTTTTCATCAAAATTTGTTAATAGTTGACGAAATCTTCTAAACTATTAACAAGACCAAAATGGACTATGTCTAGTTTGAAAGACAGAAAATAATATAAATATGGTAGTTTATAAAAATATAATTTAATTTGGGATGAAAATTTTCGAAAATTATGATTATAATATTCGTATGGGACCAAAACCGCTAGTTATGAGACCAGTGTATTTCTATGGGACTATAATTGAATTGAAGGAATTCTTATGGGACCAAATGCGATATTTTCCCAATATATAGCTTGTGCGCCGATGATTTCAAGAAAATCTTATCGGCGGACATGCAATCAAAATAAGCTATTTCAAGAAAATCTTATCGGTGAACATGCAATCAAAATAAACTAATATCGCATATAGTTTAGTAGAAATAAACTATAAATTTAAAAAGATAAAAAGAAAAGAATTTTTTTTTCTCAAATATATGGCATGTCCGCAAGTGATTTCAAGAAAATCTTATTGACGGACATGCAATCAAAATAAGCTGACATGGCATATATGTTATATTAGAAATAAATTACAAATTAAAAAAGATAAAAGAAAAGAAAAAAATAAATTTTTTTCTCAAATGTATAACATGTCTGCTGGTGATTTCAAGAAAGTCTTATCGGCGAACATGCAATCAAAATAAGCTGACATTATATATATTATAATAGAAATAAACTACAAATTAATAAAAGATAAAAGAAAAGAAAAAATCAAAATTTTTCTCAAATATTTAGCATTTCCACCGGTAATTTAAAAAAAAATCTTATTATCGGATATGCAATTTAAAATCAAGAGACGTGACATAAATTTTATTAAAAATAAATTACAAATTAAAAAAGATAAAAGAATAGAAAAAATATAATATTTTTTTAGTAAAAAATATGGCATGCTGCTAGTAATTACAAATTAAAAAAGATAAAAGTAAAGAAAAAATATTTGTTTTCCCCATGTCCAGTGCATGTATTGCGTAATATTTTTATTTAGATATTTAAGATATTAGAATATGAAAGGGCCAAACATTCTTTCTTATTTCAACTCCAAGATACTATTAACACCCACTTTTCCAAAAATTAATAAAGGTAAAGGAATTTGACATGTTTAAGTGGGGGTAATTTAGGAAAGTTAATGAAAAAGTGGGCAAATTTGATGATTTTTTAACATGTGGGCAAAATTGATGTCACATTTTTTAATGTGGGCATTCTGACATGTATCCCTTGAAAGTTTGAGATGTCACTCTAATTAAATTTGAGTCAATAACCACATCACGCTTTAATTAAAAATAAAAAATAAAATGCCAATTCACTGGACATCTATTTTTTAAAACAATTTATAATTTTTATTTATCTGAAAATTGAAAATAGCATAAAAAAATTAAAAGAAAATAAAAAACACCTTAATTTAAATTTAAAATATTTTACTATTTTTATTAAAATGAAAATATTTAATAAGTTAAAAAAAATGATCGTGTTCATCAACAGATTCAGGAAGGCACCCACAAATCCATATTCTAGAGAATGATTCTTAAACCTGTTCAGACAAATCTATCTTTCACAAATCAAAATCTAAAATCAAAATCCAAAAGTAAGAAATCATATCAAAATCCAAAATCTCACATTTAGAAACCCCAAATTGAAGAGGATTGAAAATTTAGACTGAAGGGAAATCCAAAATCTCAAATTTAGAAACCCCAAATTGAAGAGGATTGGAAATCTGGACTGAAAAGAGGTTTCCTGTTGGTAAACATGTCGTGGCCTAAATCTACCGGCGCTCTGAGAATTTGAGCGGCGGCGCGGAAGAGTTTTAATCACGAGAAAAGATTCTCTTCACTTCTACTACAATGCCACTTGTGGAGGCTCATCAGCGCATCAATGGAGGCTTTACCCTCCTCCATTTGCTAATCAATAGCTTTATCAGTCGTAGCTTAGCCTCTCCTGCACATTGTAGAATAGAATCACAATTTTGGGAGAGATGCAGTAGGGCGGACCCTGGTTCCAATAGCCGTGCAAACTTGCTTTCTGGTCTTTTCTTCCGATGGATTTGAGAATGCGGCCTTCGTAGACCTCCATGGCATCTTTCTTCCTCGCCTTTGGTTTCAGCTTCGGCAATGAGGAATCAAAACCAAAACTGAAACCCTTCTGATTTATCTATGGCTGGAGAAAAATAATGAAATTTTGATATACCGCTCTTACCATATCAAAAAATACCAAATTTATCGAAATTTTAGGTATGCCAAAATTTTTGGTAAAGTATGGTATCGGATTGAAAATTTTGGTACGTTAATGGTATATAATTTGTCAATACTGACCAAGATACCATAAAATATTTGATATTTTGATAATACGATATAATATATGTAATTATAATTATTATTTTTATGTTAATTTTTTTAATTAAATTATAATTATTATATATAATTATAATGATTATATTCCTAATAAATATATTTTTATATATTCAAAATATATTTAAAATTTTAAAAATTATTAATTGCTTATTGAATAGCAGGAACTAGGGATAGTTAATACTCTTATTATTTAATATGTTTTGTTAATATTTAAATTTGAATTATAGTATTTTAATATATTATTTAATTTGGTCATTTCTGGATTATCTTATATATTTTTATTATGAATTTATTATCTATTAAGATTTGTATTATTGTTATCTTTTATTTTTTATATAATTTTTTATTAGATATAACGAATTTTAGATGCATAATGATATACTAAACTATCTATATAGGATGATATATACTAATATTTTAGGTATGACACGGTATACTGAAATATCGGTAAGTAACAGGTATACTATTTTCCTATACCAAAATATCGGTATACCGAACTTTGGTATACTAAAAGTTTAGGTTAGGTGATGGTATAATTTTTTATTTACCGAAACTTTCGGGATGGTATATGGTATGATAAAAAATCTGCGGTATATCATGCCGTCCACCCCTCATTAAATCTCTCTCGAGCAGGTGGTTGAAACGCAACATTTTGTCGTACGCAATCATCGCCAACTTTTAAATTTCTCATTCTTCATCAGGCCTTCAATGTGATTGGTTGGATTCGGATTCTCTTCAATTTGACGATTTAGTTGAAAATTTAGTGATTAGGCTTTTCTTCAATTTGGGGATTTGGTTGGATTAGGGTTCCTCCTGTTTGTTTTTTTATCATTTATTTTTATGTTATTTTAAATTTTCAGGTAAATAAATGTTTTCATTTTTATTTTAAATTTATAAAATATTTTAAAATTTTGTTTTTATTATTTATATTATATATTTATACTCCCTCCATCCGCTTCTAAAGTGCACATTTTACTATTTTTTGGCGTCTGCTTCAAATGTATTCATTTCTCCTATTTAGTTATAAAAGAAAAAAATATGGCCAACCACTTCCCTCTAATACAACTACCCACTTTACTATAATAATAATACTCCTTAATCCATGTGCAAAAAGCAAAAGGACACCTTAGAACCGGACGGAGGGAGTATAATTTTAATTTAAATTATACTTCATGTCATTTTTGTTGGCTCAAATTTAATTGGAGTGACACCTCAGCATGGTTTGCCAGTTTTTCCCAAATTGAACCGTCACGTAAAGTGCCCAAAAATGCTCCTCACAGCCAACCACACGCTCCGGCTCCACAGTGTGATGGATCAATCTTTTTTCTTCAGCGGATCACAGCACAACCCTGGTTCGTTTCCTATATCGGGTGTACAGGCCACAACTACTGTTATAGAGGAATTGGAAGATTACATGCTAGGCTGATAACCCAAAATTACTTATTTATAAAATGAAGAATTTATTACACTCTCATAATACTTAAACAAGAGGAGAATACAGAACACTCATACAAGAAAGAAAAGATACAATGTACTATATGAAATGATCAGAAAACAGATGGTGATGGTCGATGCCTTTTGCTTCCTCAAACTTCCTTAATTATAGAGGTACTCGGACGTGAAATCCGAATTTCAAAGGCTCTTAACATTTTGTGACGTCACTGCTTATGTCACCATGCTTGCATCAGCGATTACGTCACTTGCCTCGGATGCCAATTCTCTTTATTGGATGCCCTTGATCTGCTTCCCTTTTCTTGTCCTTTGCAGGGGTTACATGGTTGTTTCCATTTTGAAGAGTAACCTAACACTTGCTTTTTAGGAGAGTCATTTGCCTACAGTGGTATTCGAAAGGTCATTTGGCTCTTGGGTATTTTGAAGAGGTTTTATTCTCTTTTTTCCTCGTGCCTCTTTCTTTGCCGGAGAAGGTCCGACAATCCTTCTTTTCTCTATGCCTAACCTCACTCATTTCCCAAACTCTGGTTCTGTTTGAGTAAAGCTGCTTATGCATATTTTGTCTATCCAGTGCCCAAGGTGGGCCATGCTACAATATTGACGATGAGTTTGTTTACTCATCGGAAATTTATATCTCTATAGAAGCTATCGCTTTTCTTCAAAAGCCTTTTCGTCAAGCACCGTTTTCCTTCCTGTTAAAGTGTTTAACAGAAAAAGATTCGTTCATAGTCTTGTGTTCGAATTTGAATGGGAACTTTACCTGATCCATGGCTTGAATGCAGGCATAAAAACCCTTTACTTTTCTCGTAGAGATTTGATCCTCAGAATAGGTAGAAACCAAGACCGGTCCCTTCCCAGAAGACTCATTGATTTTGTTTGATGCCTCAACATCTGGTCTTCTCAACTTGATGAAATAAAGGCCTCGTGCTGCATATCCCAATTGGTTCTGGAGCTGAACTGATGAAGTGTCCCAATATATCTCCTCTAGATAAAGTTTCATTGATTGTCCATGTGTTCTCAAATGCTTTCCTTAACTAGTCTGGAAGTTTTGAGATTTTCGAAAAGTTTGGTGCGACAGTGTATATTGAGGCTAACGCCCCAAAATCATACCACTCATTTATATCATTTTGACTCGAGCCTTCCCTCATCTAAACTCAGGGGTATTCCCCAAATACATCTATCCGGTATTTTTTTGGACGATTCCCTATCTTGTATTTAATTTATCCCAACTAGCCTAGTATTTCTGCCAATGAGAAAAATAAGATATGTTAATACCAGCCTTAACGGTGCTCGTTATAGGCCTAAGACTGATCTATTCCTTTTTAACCCCAGATGTTCTGGGTTGACTCGATGACACTAGATGTGATTGTTGGCGTTCGATCGTTTGGTTAATGTAAACTGTTAGGGTTCCATACAATTCTATCGCAGCGGAAGCAAAAGATTAGAATCATATTACCTTTCACCAGGGTTGATGTAGAGGATGATCAGCAGCAGTAGTAAACAACCTTTCGATCTTCTACTGTATTCCTAAGTCTGATCTTGACGTCGTGTGGGCGACGATCTTCAAGATCTCCTCAATCTGCTTTCTTCCCTCTCATTCATGTATTTTAGGCGCATGAATAATTCATTAGGGATCCAGATAAGTTGAGGTGACTTATTTATAGGCTACAGCAAGGATCAGGAGGAGAAATTAGAGTTGGGCCTCCATTGGGCTTAAGTATCCAAGTTTAGCCCAAAGTTTATACTTAAGTCTAATAATAATATATTCCACTAAAATATTATTACTGTACTACCGTTCTAATCTCATAATTATGTTATAGGCTACTTCTTATTATGAGCCCGTTAATCTCCCCATGTTTAAGATATACAATGTCCATTAATTAATTAAGTTACTGACAACTCAATTAATTAATATCTCATCCGAGAATAGTACCACTCAACCTCATTATCATGCCGGAATATATTCACCTGTAGGGTTTACATGATAATCCTTATGAGCTCCTCAAGGGGACATCATCAACCTATGACGGACATGAATTCCTTCTACAATCAACAGCACACCTTAGAAACAACATTATTTTCCAACTCACCGAGTTTATTGATTTAATTACATGTAAATCTCCCCCATTGATGAATCAAAGAAATACATACTGCCCTACGTATTGAGATTATTGTATAGGGATTAAGAGCACGAACATCCATAATAAAAAGATCAAGTTCTTCTATAAGTCAGTATAAGTCGAACGATCTCAAGCGGTCCTGCTCAATACACACAAAGTGTACTAATGTAATTCTATAGCCAAGACAAACTAATACCAAACCACACTACAACCATCCCAATAGAGAGTCCCCGTCTATCTTGTTTGTGAGCCTCTGTTTATACTTTATAAGGAAACCGATAATATGATCTTCCGCATGTTGTCGCACAATATATTATCTACAGTATAAAGTAAGTGGACTATTGCATCGTGCATATAAATAAATTATAAGACGCAATCATTTGATCATATGATTCTCATTTCAAATTAATTGTTATAACATTGTTCATATTAAAGCTAGACTTTTAGTATACAATCCAACAGTGACTCCAAAGCCAAGATTTTTCCTTGGACCTATTCTTCCTTTGGAAGTTCCAATCCAGGACTTGTGCTAAGGGTACTTGAATCTCTTGCTCCGGGTTTAGAGCCCCATTCTTGATACTCTCCTTTTGTTGATTACTATCAATAGCCCAGAGGAGTGGCTCTCGTAAAATCTTGAATAGATCCATATTGCTATGGATACAGTCTCGTATTCGATCGGACACTTTGATCCGATCATTCTCTTTTGGTTTTCTAGCAAGCTCTGCATTGATTACCAGATTCTCAAATTCCATTTTAAGCAACTCAAGGTTGTCCATCAGGTGCCTTGAAGCGATCAGGATGGAATCTATCTCAGCCCCCTCTATCTCTTGTCAGGAAATCTACCAAAATATTTTCAAAAGATTTAATAATGACAATATTAACATATAATATTAACATTTAGCTTGTCATCTTAAAAGTCTAGCCTTTTCTATTTTAGATTCAATTTTGTTTTTAAAAAAGGCTTTGACACTCGTGTTATCAATTTTTAGAGTGAATTTTTTCGCAGGAAGAAATAACGGATATTTTTTAATGCTTTTCGAACTGCAAATAACTTTTTCTTATTGTTGTGCCATCTATTTTTTTCATTCTCTGCAAAGAGCCCACTGCAATATATGTATGACACTTCTCCTTCTAGCATGGATTTGCCCACCAATGATCACTGACATCTGTATAGAGCACCAAATCATCCTCATCAATTGATATGACTAACTTAGGGAGCTTCTTGCAAACCTCCTTTAATTTTTTAATCATTTCCTATGGTGATTCCTTGATGCACATTTTCTTTGCAAGCAAAATTAATCCCCAAGTATTAAGGATATTAGTCGCAGTTTAAGCAAGCGACCAAGTTAAATATCAAACCCAAAGGACGGCGTATTATCAATTTAATTATTTATTAAATTAATTAAGACGAATTGTGGCAATAAAGTTGAGGTATATAATTATTAACTACTAAAAAATTAATTAAAATAACAAGTAAAATAAATTAAACACTAGAAGAATACGAAAGTGAATCAAGTATGGAGAATAGGTAGTCCTAGGGTAATTCGGTTTCACTCATTAATTTCTCTTTTGTGTATCAATGTCCGACTCTGTCATGTGGAATATGGACGCATCACTAAGCCATGCAAATCTATTCTGTAAATACAAGTAAATATGCTTGTAAATGTGTGAATAACCTTGGAGCAAGAGATATAATTTCACCACTCTTTCTAGGTACTATCAGTATCAATTATTTTCCTAGCCAATTGGTACTCTAACCCGATATGATCTCCCTTTATAGGTACTATAAAATTAATCTCTTTATCCTACTTATTAACCTGAATTCAATTCAATTAATAAGTATTTATATAAGATAGTTCTAATGAAGTTTCGGAGTCATCTCACTTAGAATCATAACATGGAATTTTGTTTAGCAGTGAACGCTCAATCAATAACCAAGATGAACATTCAGACTCTATTCAACAGTTAAAGATGCACAAAACGACTCTGAATATTGATTAAAAATGAATAGTCTTATATAAAATAAATCCACAAGTAGTGTTGTATGAAGTATACACACGAAAGTTCAATTAATTTATAAAAACCTTCAAAACCTAGATGTACCAAAAAGGTTCTAGCCTATGTTGTTGCGAAGACATAAATTCAACTCCACTATTATGAACATCAATTTTGAATAAATATTTTATTAAATTGAAAACCCAATTAAATTTTTTCTAATAATAAGAACCTGAATTCACATAGAAGGCCCTTTCATGAATGTAATGCTACGTAAATAACCTAATCATATAATTTTTGATGTTAAGTTAGAAGGTAATGATGATCACATTTATCATGAAAAGAACAGATGGAGTGGACATATGGTGCTAATTACCTTCAAGAAGACATGAATAATAGAAAAATACTAGAGCTACAACAAAGGCACAAAACATAGATATAATTAATACATTTTCCATTCGGCCAATTCTTTGAGTAAACCAATTAATCACCATTCAGATGCACCCCAATTCAAAATTTTATAATCAACTAAATATTACACACGATGAACATGTTAAAATCACAACTACATAGAAAGAGAAATGAAGTACCATAAAAATCAAATTTAAGAAGGTATAAGATACTAACATACATGTACATGCACTCATGAACACTCATGGGGTTGGATAGATCTTACCTATATGTCTGGAAAATTAAAAAATAGAAGAAAAGAATTAAGAAAACCCTTGGTGTGGAAGTCTTCTTCCTTTTCTCTTCCATCTCTTAAAATCCTCTTGATTTTCCTTCTCGGATCCACCGACGAATCTTTACAGTGATGGATGGATTAAGGAAGAAATGGATGTGATGGTGTGGGGGTAATCCCCCTTGTGGGATAGTGTAGGATGATTGTTTGCCTCCTCACATGAATAATAATGTAAAATATATATGTGTGAGAATAGAATGAAATAAGGAAAATAAAAGATATGGGTGAATCATGGAGGATCAGGTGATAAGGAGATTAATTGTGCTCCAAGAAATAGGAATTATGGGCTAATTTTAAGAAATTTTCAAAAATTCTCGGAAATTCACTCCGGCAGCTGCGCGACCTCACGATTTTGGCATAACTTCCTCATCCGAACTCTGAATTGAGTGATACTTAAGCTAAAACGATACTATATTCCATGGCTTTCCAACCATATATCATACTATCAGTTATGAGCTCCACACAAACACAAAAAAATATGGAAGTTGAGAGTGCGTTTTTCAGCATTCGTCTAACTTTGCACTTTTGATCCTTTCTCCACGTAAAACTTAATAAAATACCTCAAATGCATCTTTTTCTCAAATATATTGAATATAAGACACTTGTGCTAATATTTGACAATAATTCCCATAAAAAATGTGTTAAATTGGATACTAAAACACGTTTATTTTCACTCTCATCATTCCTCATATTTGAACTCGGCATCCTTTTTCAATAGAGGGCTGAACACCTTCCTGTATTGTACTAGATTGTTGATGAATATTCCAGCAAATTTGACAATTCCTAGAAAACTCTGGAGTTGTTTTTGTCCTTGACATCTTCAGAAAATCCCTGAACTTTCTCCACAATGTTCAGTTGTAGAATTATCATGGACTCATCGATCATAACTCCAAGAAACTCGATCTGTCTGGTTGCTCTTACTGCCTTTTTTTCAGAAAGCACCAATCCTTCCTTGTGACATACTTCTGAAAATATTTCCAGATGCTCCTTCATGTTTTTCGAAGCAATGAGTATGTCATCTACGTACACGAATATGAATGAGAAATAATATTTGAAAAGATTATTCATTTTTCTCTGATATATCTGGGGTGTGTTTGCCATACCTATAGGTATGATATTCCAGATATAATGTTCTCGTGGTGTGGAGAAGGCTGTGAACTTATTGCCTTCTTCCTCCATCATAATCTGGTAGAATCTAGATGTGCAATCAAACTTTGAGAATATCTTGGCATTCTTAATACAATTGATCTAGTGTTCCCTAGTTGGTATGTAGTGTCCATTGAACTCCAAGATGTTGTTAATCCCTTTATAGTTAATTACCAATCTCGGTTTTTCTCGCTTGACCTCTCTATGATTTCGAACATGAAATCTTGGGCTGCTGTATGGAGATACTCCTGGTGATATCAACTTAAGGTCCAAATATTCCTTAAGTATTTCCTGCATATCCTTTCGTTCCTCTTAGTTCATTAGGATAGGTTTGTATTTTAAAACTCATGTTCATTTCTTTCTTCACTTTGAACGAGGCTTTGAGTTCATTTTTGTCCCAACAGGCTAGAGGATCTTCATTGAAGTTCCTATGGATCTTCTTTTTGACGTCCCCCAAAAGATGTTTGTTCTTTAATTGTGACATCTTTCTTCTGGTTTCTGCCAAGCTTGCTTTGAGAAGGTGGATTTTTTTCCTTTAGTTTCTCCATCTTCCATCCTCTTCTAGTCTTGCTCCTCATCTGAAGGACTGCTTCTCCATATTTTCTTTGATCTTTCATCTTTTGATGACTAAGTTTTCCTTCATCATCACCACGTTTGCTGCGAAATTGGATCGACATTTTTTTCGAAATGCATTCTGCAGCCTTGGCGTAATAATTTTATGTTCACAAAGGGTAGTGAAAATAAGCCTTCGGGTTGTGTTTTCTTGGGTAAAATGTTTAAATATTTGTAGAAAATTATTTCCTAACAGGATATTCGCTCCAGTGTCGAGAAAGTATATCAGTGGAGTCTTCACTCTGTACCACGAGTTACGATCCGCTCCTCCGATCATAATTTCTACTTGTCTGATTCCTCTCCTTAGGGTTAATATCCTTTGTGAGAATCCCTTCTAGTACAATTGGCAAATCTTCACCTGAGTCTTAAAGAAAGACTTCTTATTTTGTTGTGCAGATGCCGACTCCTGAATCAATATATGTCGCAAAGTACTCTGCATGATGCTCCTTGTATATCATCCTTACAGTGATATATATTGAGAATGGATTCGTAGTCATGGGCAAATCAGTGCTTATAACCATGAGCTTCTACTAGTTAACTTTGTATCTCTTCCCTTTGTCTGTAAATTCCATTCCATCTTGTAATCATTCCCAAGGCTTGTGATTGATGAGAGTGGAATTCATGTATTTTTGGGTCCGATTTGATACCTTTTTGAGTGTGTTTATTGCTATTATTTGCACAAAATCTTAATACTTTGAATGATTATTGACTAAAAGGTACTTGAGAGGTATTTTGTTGTGTTTTGATAGGAAAAATGGTAAAAAATTAAAAGTTGGAATGAAATGTGAACTTGTGCAACATGCAAGAAAATAGAGGATCACTTTCCATAATTTTTCTATATTCGTGTGGAAGTTCAAATTGGTCTTGTGATAAATGATTGGAAAGCTACAGAAGAGAGGTTGCTTGGGCGCAAAAATCGCTTAAATCTGAGTTCAGATGAAGAAATTATGCTCATACCTTACATAATTATATTTTTCTGATTTTATTCTCACACTTATATATACTCCATTCTCATCACCATAAAAAGGAGAGAAATCACACTAAATCATTCCATCCTACATCTTCACCATCACCCACCTTCCATCCATCCACCAGAAAAGGAGATCGAGAGTTGTTACTTGGATTGGAGACGGAGATCCTGGTGGAGAAAGATATCGGAGAGACGGAGTCCTACACTAGGGTTCTTTATTTTTCAGTCTTATTTTTTGCCTTAATTAAACTCATGGTTAGGGTTAACTAAATCTTTGTGATTTGCTCTAATAATTACATGGGCTAAGTTTTCAGTTGGTAATGTTAGGGCATTAGATAGTTTTGACTATGTGATTTTATTGCCTTATACTTGGATTTCTTATACTGCAGTTTGTTTATTTCCTTATTGATGAAGAGATTTTGAGACATCATATTATTGTGTTTTGAGTTTTGATTTCTTTAATTATTCATGATAGTATTACTAATTGAATAGTTAATAGGGTTCTTTGTTTCTGCATAATAATTGTTTTTTTTGGTGGCAGTCTTAAGAAATTGGCCTATAATTCCTAAGACAGTTAGACAATCAATTTGGAATACTAATTACTTGGTAAAACATCATTATTAGGTAATTGGTAAAGAGATAAAGGGGTTAATAATTTAGTACCTAGAATGGGAAAGCTGAAATAACGCAAGTACCTATAGAGGGAGTGAAAGTTAATTCCTAATTGGTCCTATGTTTTTCAGCTCATTATAAGTGTTAGATCCTACCCGATCAAGGTGATTTAACAAGGCTTAATGATCCTCTTATACAGGTCTGCAGGGTAATTAATTCGGGTCTAAAATAATCAATCACATAGTTAAGTTGGCTTGCTTTAGCATTACCAATTCTCTATTCTTGAATTCTTAAATTGTTTATCTGTATGATTTATTTTCTTTCATATTAGTTAATTATTTATTTCAATTCATATTAATTAATTAATATTTCCCAAAAATCCCAGAATTTATCTTGCATTAAACTTATCATACATAGAATTATTTGTTAGATCTAGAGTTATCTCGTGGGTTTGATAATTTCTTGGTCACACGCACACTACAATCGATCCTTTACACATGAGGGTGAAATTAATATTTCCAAAAGAAAATAGTGAATAGTGATCCTCAAGAAACTCCAATTTAAGCACCATTTGTTCTAGAAATCTTCCTGCAACTCCCTCGATCATCAGTTCAAGATCACCGATTTGAAGTTGTCCTTGATATCTTCAGTAGTTGGTTGTTGGAGATAATACAAGACATCACAAGGAATTGAGTTTTTCTTTTTGGTGATATCAAATATTATTTTGACTCCTCTCCATCCTTCTAGGTATTTTAGTTCACCTTATGATGTGAACTTCTCTGGCTCCTGAATTACTTCCACGATTGGTTTATTTTCCTATCTTTTATTGATCATTTTGTCTTCTTAGAAAAAAATCATTCTCTGCTCGAATCTGAGGGTGTCTTACCAATTCCAGACTGGTTTATCCTTGATTCGCAAGTCCATGTTGTGGATTGATGGCAACTCTATTATTTTTACCTTAGTTTGGCATGCAACTCTCTCGCTCACTTCTAGTATCTCAATATATTCCTTCATTTGGAATAAATCCAAGTGATGAGTGTTGGATAGAGCATACGAGATACTGTAGGTGATAGAGTATGGCATGTTCCCTTCTTTCATCAAATCTTTATTCTTGAAATATTGATGAAGGGTGAGTACTCTACTGAAATCTTGATCCGCCAGATTGTAGGCAATCCTTAGGTAGATGTAGGATGCCACCTTCCCTGCATACAGGTTTCCTTAGATTCTTCCCATGCATGCTTTTTTCGTGTTCTTGATCCTCAAATAAAAAATAGCTATATCGATTGGTGTATCGATATCCTCTTTGAATGTTACTTTGATGAGGATCCAAATGGCTCCGATATAGATCCAAGATATGGTCCGAGCTACTTCTATTTGAATCTTACTCAGTTCCTTCTTGATCTCATCAGCAGGAACTAACTGCATTTCCATCATATTTCTCATGAGCTCCATAATAATGGCAATCTTCCCTTCGGCTCGCTTTGCATATGATGTGATGCTTTCTCTTTCTGAGGCTGAGGAATCACTTCATTCGTCCTATAGTGAATCCATTTATAGATGGAGTCTTGGGTCCTCCTTCATGATTCTCATAAGAGCCTTATGAGAAATGGATGTCTAGGAAAATAATCCAGATATATTTTTTGCATCTCATATTTGATGCTTTCTTCTTCACTCTAACTCATCTTCGGATGATTCATCTTAACTGAAGAATTATTCTTCATACATGCTCTCGTCGAGGATATATCTACAAATTGATGGACTAGTACCAGATCGTGGAAGTAAATAGCTTCCTTCATTTCTAGGGTTGTTTCGAACTGTGGTACTTCCTGCTTTTGGTTTTCTGAGCAATCTGGTGAGATATGCCCTCTAGCTCTACACGTGTAGCAATTACAACCTTCGAATATCTCATTGACTCTTGTGGGTGCTCTTCGGAACATGTTTCTTGTAGGAGTTCTTCATGTACTCCTCTGGTTAGATCCTGAGGATGAGGCTTGACTTCTTGAACTCCATCTTGATGGTCCTGATTTTTGCCCTGATTTATAACTTCGAGCCTTTTGATTGGACCAAAAGGATCTTGGATTTTTGGGCCTTCGTCCTCTGCTTCTTTGAGTATAAGCATGACTTTCTTCATCATTTTCTGTTTCCTTATGTTTATTCCAATGATGACAGAAAGATCATTGTTTTCGCAGTATATGGGTACAGTCTTGTTGATTTTCCTTAGTTCTTATGTAGAGATGCTTGATGACACCACTCCACAATCTTGGCTTTGAGGAAGGACATTCTCCTTGCTATTGAGTCCAGCTCACATGGTTCATATTCTTTTATCAACATCTCTCTCCATGGGCATGGAATCTTAACGAAGAACATGTGGAAAACTTCATCCTCCTTTATCTTTGATTTCCATCTATACTCTGTGACGATCTTGATGTACTCATCTATGTGACAAATATCCAGCAGTTCCAGACTATATAGGGCATTCCTATACTTCTTCTTCTTTTCTTCTTCCATCCCCTTGAAGTATCCTACTCCGATGAAATGGACCTTGTAGATCTTTGCCATGTAATCAACAATATCAGCAAGGATTTCTCCTTCCATGGCCTCCTTCTTAACTTCATCTGAGAGTAATTCCCATGAACACTTCACTGATCCTTCCAGGCTCATGCTGACATCCAGACGATGAAGTATGGCTTTCGGATCTCTTTCGAACACTGGTTAGGTCTTCTTCTCTATTATTTGTATTTGGGGACACGTCCATGGATCTCAGTGAAACTGTGGAGACCTTCCATTATATTTCTGGACATCTCATTTAAATAAATTAGTTCATCCTTTCAGATGTCCTCCAGGTGTTCCTCTTGTGTATAATTGGAATGAGCCTAAACACGTTCACCTCCTCGTTTGACTCCATCCCAGAATTTTTGATTGGCCTCTTCTCTTTTATTTACTCTCTGTCTATAGAAAATATGGCAGTATTCTTGGATAGGACTACGTGTCCTACTATCTCCAATAGGCTTGAGGGGCCTATTGCTCTTGTTTTGAACAGGGCTATTAGTCATGTCATACTTGGATGTCGAAATTTCATTCGAATCTATATATCTTTGAAACTCTCATCTCATTAAGTGATATGAGTTTATAATTATTTTTCATTCATAAATAAATAAACTCTGGTGAAAATTTATCCCTAAATATATTGATTCATTAACTGATACCATTTTGAGCGAAAACTGGATTAAAATTAGGCTTATAATCAATTGTAGTTATGTTTAGAAACCTAGTGGCATTTTCATAAATGACGTGGTGAAAATTTTGTTTGTTAAGAGCAAAAATGACCATTTTTAGACTAAAGGACTGATTTTGGAAATTTGCAGGACTGAAATTGAGATTTTGCATACATAAAGGACTAAAAGTGGAATTACCTATTCTTACAGGCCTAATTTGGAAATTATCCCTAAATATGAGTATTGAAAATACTATTTTAAAATATAGTAAATAAGTTATATATGTAAAAGTGTTACTTAAAAATGTTACTTATGTATAAGTATTACTCATGATGCACGTTTTCTTTGCACACAAAATTAATGCCCAAATATTAAGGATATCAGTTGCAGCTTAAACAAGCGACCAAGTGAAATATCGAACCTAAAGGACGGCGTATTATCAATTTAATTATTATCTAAATTAATTAAGATGAAAGGCAATAAGATTTGAGGTTTGAATTATTAAAATACTAAACAATTAATTAAAATAATAAACAAAATAAACAACACTAGAAGAATACGAAAGTGGATCAAGTAGGAGAATAGGTAGCTCTAGGATAATCCAGTTTTACTCATTAATCTCCCTTTCGTGTGTTGATGTCCGACTCTGTCTTGTGAAATATGGACGCATCACTAAACCATGCATATCCACTCTATAGACACAAGTAAACATGCGTGTAACACGTGTGAATAACCTCAGAGCAAGAGATATAATTCCACCCCCCTTTCTAGGTACTCTCAGTATCAATTATTTCCCTGGCCTATTGGTACTCTAACCCGATATGATCTCCCTCTATAGGTACTATAAAATTATCCTCTTTATCCTACTTAATAAACCCGAATTCAATTCAATTAATAAGTATTCATATATGATAGTTCTAATAAAACTTCGGAGTCCCCTCACTTAGAATCATAACATGAAATCCTGCTCATCAGTGAACTCACTCAATCAATAACCAAGATATGTATTCAGACTCTACATAACAGTTAATGATGCACAAAACGACTGTGAGTATGAATTAAAAAGGCACAATCATATATAAAATAAATTCACAAGTAATGTTGTACGGAGTTTACACACGAAAGTTCAATTAATTCGTAAAAACCTTCACAGCCCTAGTTCTACCAAAAAGGCTCTAGCCCATGATGTTACGAATAACAATCATGGGTGTTGGATAGATCTTACCCGGATATCTGGAAAATTACAAGATAAATTAGGAAACAAAATAAACTCTAGACGTGAGAGTCATCGCGTCCTTCTCCGTCTTGAATCCTTCTCTTGGTTCTCCTATTGATTCTACAAACAAATCTTCAAAGTAATGGATGGATGGAGGAAAGGATGTGATGATGGTTGGGGGGTGATCCCCCCTTGTGGGGTGGTGTAGGATGGATGTGGCTCTCTCCAATCCACTCTAATGAATAATGATGTGGTCCACATTCCCTTTTATACTTGTAAGCTCTCCCTATGGACCTAGGATGACCTTTTTCTTGGAAAACACAAAAATTCACGCAAACACACACTAGGGGTGTAAAAACATGCACAAATTCAAAAATTTCTCGGAAATTCTCGCTGGCAGCTGCGGGACTTCACGATTTTGAACATAACTTCCATATCTAACCTCCGATTTGAGTAATTTTTGCGCTCACGCAATCCTCTCTTCCTTTGCTTTCTATCCATATAAAGAACTTACAAAAACTCCAAGAATTAAATGTGTAACAAGACATGGAAAGTGACATAGTCGTTCTGTTCGACACAGCTCGCGCGACGTTACCACTTTGATCATATCAGAGTGTTTGGACTCCGATTGGGGTGTTCTTTGCGCTAAAAAGATTCTCTTTTCAGCGGTTTTCCAACCATGTATCACACTTTTAGTTCAGAGCTCCGTAAAAAATACAAAAAAATTCTACAAGTTGGACGTGCGTTTTTCAGCATCATTGTACAAATTGTACATTTTCTCCAACTTTGCACTTTTGATCCTTTTTCCACATAAAACATAATAAAACACCTCAAATGCACCTTTTTCTCACGTATATTGAATATAAGACACTTGTGCTAATATACAACATCAATTTCCATCATAAAGGTGTTAGATTGGACACTATAACACACTTATTTTCACTCTCATCAATCCCCGAACTTACCCGTTGCTCATCCCGAGATGACAAAATAAAAATAAAGAGAAAGAGAGTATGAAAATTAGTGGAGATACAAGGACTATGACCAATACCCCATTCAAAATACAATTGTCCTTAACTTAAGTCATGCAACTTTCATTACAAATAATAATCAATTCGTAGCATACAAGTTAAGACAATCAACACCTATTCAAATGCTCCATTAACATGTCCTCACAGGAAGTATATATCACTCGCACTCAAGTGTAAAAGATGTACGCTCAGATTCAATTCAATTGCATGCGTAACGTCCTACATCCATTTCATTTTAATTGTGTTTATTTGAAACCTTGTTTGATCATATTAGTTGTTAATTGCTTTTATTAGTGACTTGCTTAGTTAATTGGTAGTTTAATTGCTCTTTTTAATTTTCAAAACTCAAAATTCGATCACTTCTATAAAGTATGATTGAAAACAAACATGGATATACTCTTGATTTAAATCTCCCTTTGATCGATATTTAAACTTGGTCACTCACTACAAATGATAAGGTACGCTTACTTTAATCAATTAACCTAAATTGAGTCAAAGTTCACATGGCCATGTGCATGCACACGGCTAGCCATGTGCACGCAAACGAGCCATGTCCGTGCAAAAAAAAAAATCAGCAACCTTCTAGAAGCTCCCAAGGGGTATAAATACCCCAATTTCGACATTTGAGGCAGATTTTCGTAAGTTTGAGGCTGTACACACACATCACACACCATTTCCTCCATTTTACACCATCATCTTCATCAATTCACCATCCATTCCATCTATCTTCATTCCACCATCAAAATCACCATCCATTTGAGGAAAAGAAGCAAGAAAGAGAGGAGAATTACAAAGGGAAGAAGGAGATCACCATTGGAGCCATCCAAGGGAGTTTTCATCTAAGCTTTGTATTGGAACCTTATTATTTATCATGATTTGTAAGGATTTTAATGTCTATGTTGATTTCCTTTTGAATATGGTAGGCTAATCTCTCTTGTGAGATTAGCAACATTAGAGTTGTTGGATAATTTTGGGATTTGTGTATTTAAATTCATATGTTGATTTGATTTTCTATCATTGATGCTTTAGATCTTGATGTTTATGATGATTTGTATGGTTTGTTGTTTTAAACATGTGATTAGATTGAGAAGTCAATGATATGTTTAGGATAATTAATTGAATCATTTTGTCATACACCTCATGTGCATTATAGATTTTAAAGAGATAGAGATATCCTTTAGGATTTAGAACCCTTTGATAGGACATCCGATTGGTTTGATCGAGAGTTGATTAATCGTGTGAAGGGACTCTCATTTCAATCTTAGTAACTAGTTGGAATTGTTTGAGTGAGAACCAATCCATTGATCTAATTGAGATTCATATCTTATCCATCTCGAGAGGGAGTTTAGGTGAACTTAGTGTTGGCACTTAGTCTTATACCCATGATTCATATGAATTTGATGCATTTATCCTAGGATTTCCACTTATTAATTGTTATTAATCTCAGTTTTACTTAACTTGGAAAACCACTATTCATTTATCTATCTTGTTTGTTGATCATTGCTTGCTTTGATTGATTTATTTCCATGTTTGATCATCCATTCCTTTGATAAGTCGTCTCTATAAAATTACAAGAAACGTGAGATCGCTTAATTACTAGTACCTTTATCCCTGTAGTTCGATAAATTCTGGAATTGGTCATCCCAACTACAAAATGGATAATCAACTGGTATATCTCAAAGTTGGACCTTATCAACCAAAATTGGACTCGTGTCCTATTACTAAGTTTGTTGCTCAAAATCGTAAGCTTTCAGAGAAAATGGTTTGACAAATTTCATTGGTTGGAGTACTCACCCTCAACAAATAAAGCACACTGATTTTATTGTTTCCTTTTCATGAGTGATATAAATATTCTAAATGCTTCTACCTTGGTCAATGAAGGATTTGGAAGTTGGAAAATGATAAACCAAGGAAACAAATGTCCATTTCTTACTCATGTTAGTTCTGCAGCTTCATCACCTCATAATATGTGCTTGAAATGAGCAGAGAAATTGATGAAGCCTTCAAGGCATATTGATAAAGTTATGTATGCTCAAACAAAAATTGAGAAGGAGAAAAATCGTTTATGCTTAATGACTTCAACTATGAGTATACGTTGGCGTGCTCTTCATGGTTTTTCCTTTAGAAGTCATGATGAATCTTTATCTTCATCAAATCGCGGAAATTTTATTGAACTGGTGAAGACTTTTGCAAATATGAATAATGAAGTTAGTGAAGTTGTGCTTGATAATACTCCAAAAAATTATCAATATATTGCTCCACAAATTCAAAAAAAAAAATTAAATATTATGGCCAATAAAGTACGTGTAATGATTCTCGAAGAAATTGAAAATAAATTCTTATGTATTCTTGTTGATGAAGCACAAGATATATCAAAACAGAAGCAAATGGCAGTTATTTTGAGGTTTGTGAATGATCATGGAATTTTGACTGAACGATTTTTTGTAATTAAGAGTGTTAGTGACACTACTTCCTCAAATTTGAAAAAAGAGATATGCAACATATTCTTGGTCATAATAATCTTCATATTGAGAAAATGAGATGTCAAGGGTATGATGGTGCTAGTAATATGCATGGTGCATGGAACGGTCTTCAAGCATTGTTTCTTAAAGAGTGTCCATATGCCTATTATGTTCATTGGTTTGCACATCGTCTACAACTAGCATTGGTTTATGTAGTTAAAGATAACAGTGTTGTTTGGGAATTTTTTTCATCTGGATAATATTGTTAATATCATCACTTTATCACCTAAACATGTCTCTCAATTTCAAGTTGCTCATGTTGGATTGTATGCTAAAAGACTAACTTTAGTATGAACAATGTTTTAACAATATTTGAAATGAGAACCATTGATACAATGATTGCATCTTATAATTTATTTATATGTCTGATGTAATAGTTTATTTACTTTATACCGTAGATAATATGTTTTGCGGCAACACTCGAAAGATCATATTATCGGTTTCCTTATAAAGTATAAACAGATGCTAACAACCGAGATAGACGGGGACTTTCTATCGACATGATTGTAGTATCATTTGGTATTAGTTTGTCTTGACTATAGAATCACATTAGTGCGCTTCGTGTGTATTGAGCAGGACTGCTTAAGATCGTTCAATTTATATTGACTATATAGGAGAACTTGATCTCAGTTATTATGGATGTTCGTGCTCTTAATCCCTACACAATAACCTCGACACGTAAACCAGTATGTATCTCTTTGATTCATCAATGGGTGAGATTTATATATTAAATCAATATACTCGTTGAGTTGGGAAATAGTGTTGTCTCTATGATGTGCTGTTGATTGTAGAAGGAGTTCATGTCCTATTAAATAGGTTGATGATGTCCCCTTGAGGAGCTCAAAAGGATTATCATATAAATCTTGTAAGTGGATTAACCAGAATGATAATAAGGTTGAGTGGTACTACTCTAGGTTGAGATATTAATTAATGGAGTTGTCAGTAACTTAATTAATTAATAGGCATTGTATATCTTAAACATGGGGAGACTGTCGGGCTCATAATAAGAAGGAGACCATAACGTAATTATGGGATTAGAGTGTTAGTGCAGTAATAATATTTAGTGGTATATATTATTATTATTGGACTTAAGTATAAGTTTTGGGCTAAACTTAGATACTTAAGCCCAATGGAGGCCCAACTATAATTTTTCCTTCTGGTCCCTGTGGTAGCCTATAAATAATTCATCTCAGCTGTTCGGTAGCACTAATATTCACGCCTAACATTGTGAGGAGAGAAAGGGAACAGCAGATTGAGAGGATCTTGAAGATCGTCGCCCACACGACATCATGATTGCAAAAGATCAAGAGGTCGTTTGCTGCTGCTATTCGTCAACTTCTATGATTTTTCTATAATCATGTGAAACTCTAAACTGTTCGTGTGATAAACGTTGGAAATTCACAAAAGAGATGATCGTTTTGGTGCAAAGATCACTCAAATCGGAGATTGGATGAGGAAGTTATGCCCAAAACGGTGAGGTCGCGCATGCTGCAGGTGAGAATTCATTCTCTTCTTCAACATACCATGGTGAAAGGTAATATGATTTTATGTTCTTACTTCTGCAGATATAGAATCGTATGGAACCCTAACGGTTCACGTTAACCAAATGATCGAACACCAAAAATTGGTATCAGA
Organism: Pogostemon cablin; assembly: GCA_023678885.1. Classification (NCBI taxonomy): domain Eukaryota; kingdom Viridiplantae; phylum Streptophyta; class Magnoliopsida; order Lamiales; family Lamiaceae; genus Pogostemon; species Pogostemon cablin. The sequence goes on from CM042976.1 coordinate 16,137,715, forward strand.
GCTTTAGTTTCATGATAAAGCGTGACTCGTTAGGCTAGAGTTTATTTAGTTATGTGATTTAATTATGAATTAGAATCGTACGAGGATTAAAGTTTTAGTTTTATTTCGTAATCCATGAATATACCCTATGTTGTTGTCCGTGAAACCTGTTCGTGTCGTCTGTGAAAACCTGTTTGAAAATACACGTCGTGATGTGATGTCGGGCGTGTCGTTCATTTGCAGGAACTGACGGGCGAAAGGAGCTCGAAGAGAAGCAGGGTGCCATGTGAACCACCGGGCAGAGCACACAGAACATGCATCTGGGCGGGTACAAAGCCAGACGTGATGCTCGAAGGTAGGCTGGAGCGCTAGTTTGTAGACTAATGTCGTGCGTGCTGGAAAGATGATCGGGCGGAGCAGCGTGGCATCGAGCGTGGCGTCTAGAAGCCAGGCAGAGCGCCAGGTGATGTGCTCGGAGGGGCGCCCGGTGGTGTGCATATTGGCGTGTGTGGGGCGCTCGCTGGGCGTGTTGTCGTGCGTGCTGCCAGGTGAGCAGATTGAAGTCGGACGACCTGGCGAGCGGTGGCGTGTTAGGCTACAGGTGGTCAGGCGATCTGCCGGGCATGATGTTGTGCGAGGACACGATGGCCCGCACGGTTGCTGGCGTTTGGCGCACATTTTACTAACGATGTCGTGCATGGAAAGCGAGCATATAGCATGCAATGCGAGGCTCGACTCGTGCTGATGCTCTGCACACGTCATGCAAGAGTTATCCGTCGGGTAGTCAGGCTGGTTTATGCGATTCGACATTTTTCTACGTTTATTTCATGTTATATAACTGCATTAATTGTTTTAATTATCTATTATTGTTATATATGTAGATGCATGTTCTATTTGATTTGCTGCCATTAATAGAAGCATGCTAGGATGCGTATTTTATCATTAAATATTATATGCATGTAAAAAGCCTCGGTTATAAATAACTAATTGGGAGATGGGATTGGTAATTAATTCCCGCGGCCTCCATTATTGGTTTGTAAGTGATGTGAGTAAACTTGCGCGTTGGCAATAGGCCTTCCTTCACAACAGATGGGTTTATTCACGGATCACCAGTACAAACTTCTTTATGATGATTGTAGGAAGTTATCCGAGCGCGTGTGTACTTCTCCAACTGTAAGGCACACAGGCTTGGGCCGCGGACTTGGGATCAAATAATGGTGTATACTTAGGTGTAAATAATAAGTATCCTCCCCAAAGGAGTCACTGATGTTATTTGCATGGCTAAAAAAGAACCTACTATTAATTATTTTGTCATGAAGTTAGGTTGACGAATGAAATTAATGGGTAAAACCTTCTCTTGTAAATGTTCGGGTTTGTATACGTCCACACTAACGTGCTATGCAGACTCACGGTGCTTGAGATAGTGAATTTTATTTTATATTATTTTGAGGGAATCAATATAAATTGATAAATTCAAATTGTTTGATCTGTTTATTTATTTGTGATTCTCTGTATTTTCAAATGGTTTATTTCACTCATTGTTAACTAAAAGAAATTATATTTACTGGTCCAAAATTAGATGAATAGAAAAGAATCTTGTTTTTCGAATTTTTACTGCTTAAAAAAATGTGTTTTCACTAAAGATATTCTCTAGTGTCTTTTTAAGACTCCACTGAAGAGATGAGAGTTTTATAGAAATATGATGTTCATTCACATGCGACTCTTCAGATACTTGAGTAAGTTAGAAAGACAAGAGGTCATGGTTAATTTGATGAATATATTGGAAATATTTGGAGTAGAAATTGAAGGGGAAACCTAGATCAATTTATTCTCCATAATTTGCCTAGATGTTTTGAGCAAGTTCCACCTGAATTACAAGAGGTTGTATTCGATGGGAAACTTCTAACAAACAAGTGGCAAAGGAAATACATTTTCATCATGATGCGAACAAGGTTGTGTCTCATCCACTAGTTGTTGAAGCATGATTAGTGATGACATCTACTAACACGTTGTGTGTAGATACCGGAATCACTAAAAGCATGTAACTAAGTGATGATGAGATTATTGAGTACATGGGTAAGCTACAAGAGTAGTGGTTATTGCAGTGGGAGTTGTTTATTTATCTTATGATATGAATAAACGTTTGATTTTGAGAAATTGTCTTTACGTATGTTTTCATAGAAAGAATTTAATTTCAGTTTCTATGTATTTATGAATAGATACTTCGTTTCATTTAAATGACATGGTCATAACGATGAGGGATGGAGCTATAATCTGTTATGGTATGTTGATAACAATTTGTACACTCTTAAATCATGTTTATCCTATGGATGTAATAAATAGTAATGATAACGCGTTTTCTAATCTTAATAAGAGAAAAAACCTTCAGATATGAACCAAACATACCTTTTGTCATCTGAAACTAAGTCATGATTGCCTTTTCAAGACAAAGGCGTGAAGAGCTAAAGATATATTGGAATTAGTTCATTCTGATTTATAGGTCTCAAGACTATCCAAGCGAGAGGTGGTTAGATATATTTTGATGCACCGCAAGTCTTAGTATACTATGATTAATTCATAAGTTCATGGGTCATGCGGTGAAGGGTCATCAAAATTATATCAAGTCATTACGATTTAATCATGGTGGCGAGTACCTCTTGGCATAGTTTAGGAGCTATTTATCAGAGGTTGGAATTGAATCCCATATTGTCAACATCGGGCAGACCCCAACCGACTGGTGTGGTGGAAAGAAGGATAAAACTCTTATGAAAAAGGTTAGATAGATGATGAGTTATTTGGAATTACTAAATTCATTTTATGGGTATTCCTAGAAACAGCATGTCATAAGGATGTTTGTCTATTTGTGGGATATCCTAGAAAAATGAATGGTGTCTTATTTGATAGTCGAAAAGATCAAAGGGGTGATTGTTAACACGAACACTAATTTTTGGAAAAGGACTATGTAATAAATCACAAAGCCATGTATAATTTGTTCTAAAGGATGTGAGAGGGAAAAACAATAAGTATAGTATCAATTGTACAAGAGGACATGCCATAAGAAAACTGCATCGCGTGATACATCTGATACACAATTGCGTGTAGCACTTTATCGTAGTGGGAGGGTTGTTCTAAAACCTGATATATTTATGTTTTGGGAGAGTTGTGAGACTTGATCCCTTGTAAACATGAAATTGACCCACGGATACTACGAAACACTACAAGATAGAAATGCAGAATCATAGCAAAGGACAATAATATCTGAAATAGAATCTAGGGATTCTAAATTAGCTTTGGATGCTTGTAAAATTGCGAAATGTTGTGAAAGCCATTGGAAGTGGTTCTACAAAATAAAAGAGGATCAGACGGTAAGGTGATACTTTGAAACAAGGCTTGTTGCGTAAAGGTACACTCAAAAAGAAGGGTGAGTTTGAGTATGAGAAAACCTTTCCGCCATTGCTGAGTTTAAGTCGATCCGGATTCTTTTATTTATTTTATTGCTGCTCATATTGAATTATGAGGTATAACAAATAGATGTCAAGACAGTTTTCTTGATTGAAAGTCTTGAGGAAAACATTTATTTGAAGCAACCAGGATGATTCATTGCAAAGTGCGAAGAGTATTTTGAGTGTAAGCTTAAAAGTGTCTATCGATAGACCAAAGCAAGCTTTAAACTCAAAGAACATCTATTTTGATGAGGTAATCCAGTGATATAGATTTATTCAATGCACGAATGTGTCTTGTGTATTGGAAAAGAGTGACGAAAATGTGGTGGTATTTCTTGTACTACACGTAGATGTATCTTACTCATTGGAGACAATAAAAGAGTATTATCGGTCGTATGGGTATTGCTCATAAAACAGTATGAAATGAAGGACTTAAAAGAAACCAAATACATTCTTGCAATCATAGTGATACGGATCATAAGATAAGACGTTATGATTATCTCAAACTTCATGAAATGATACAATCCTTACTCATTTTAACATGTGACTTTATCTAAGGAAATGTGTCTTAAGACACAAAAGAAGATAAAAGTAAAGAAGGTTATTCCTTATGCTTCGGCGAATAAGAAAGCTTAATCTAAGGAATTATATGTATAAGAATGGACATCTGTATTGCCAATAGCATGGTCAGTGGGTATCAAGGTAACTCAAAATAAGAATGTTGAACTGTGGTAAGACATATATTTATATGTACCTGAAAAGGACTAGAAATTATATGTGGGCTTACCGGACAGATTCACTGCTTCTTATGAGTTACATAGGATCAGATTTTTCAAATCAGATACGGACGACAGTAAATCCACTTCATAGGTTATGTGTTTAATTTTGGAAGTTGAATCATAATATAGAGGAGTATTATATAGAAATATATTTCGGACTCCACCATGGAAAAATAATAAATTAGAGTCTATGAGGTAGCCAAAGTATATATATGACTCTAGAGACTTCATGAGCTTGCCCAAGGTTATCACAATTTATTGTGATGATAATGGTGCAGTTGCAAACTTGAAGGAATCACAAGCCCACAAGGCAATTAAACACATTAAGAGCAAGTACCACCTATTACGAGAAATCATATGATGAGGGGAAGATTGTTGTCGCTTAAGATTACATCGGATGATAACCTAGAAAATCCTTTTACAAGAACCTTAAGGCGAAAGCTTTTGATGGTCATGGAGTGGGAGTAGGAATCAGATGTATAGCAGAAGACATGGCAGCATAGTCTTTTAGTATAAGTGGAAGATTGTTGGATTGTATACTAAAAGCCTAGCTTTAGTATGAACAATGTTTTAACAATATTTGAAATGAGAATCATTGATCAATTGATTGCGTATTATAATTTATTTATATGTCTGATGTAATAGCCCATTTACTTTATACTGTAAATAATATATTGTGCGACAACACTTGGAAGATCATATTATCGGTTTCCTTATAAAGTATAAATAGATGCTCACAACCGAGATAGACGGAGACTCTCTATTGGGATGGTTGTAGTGTGATTTGGTATTAGTTTGTCTTGACTATAGAATCACATTAGTGCACTTTGTGTGTATTGAGCAGGACCGCTTTAGATCGTTCAACTTATACTGACTATATAGGAGAACTTGATATCAGTTATTATGGATGTTCGTGCTCTTAATCCCTATACAATAATCTCGACACATAAGCCAGTATGTATCTTTTTTATTCATCAATGGGTGAGATTTATATATTAAATCAATAAACTCGGTGAGTTGGGAAATAGTGCTGTCTCTATGGTGTGCTGTTGATTGTAGAAGGAATTTGTGTCCTATTAAATAGGTTGATGATGTCCTTTTGAGGAGCTCAAAAGGATTATCATGTAAATCTTGCAGGTGGATTAATTTCGGCATGATAATAAGGTTGAGTGGTACTACTCTCGGAAGAGATATTAATTAATGGAGTTGTCACTAACTTAATTAATTAATGGGCATTGTATATCTTAAACATGGGGAGACTGTCGGGCTCATAATAAGAAGGAGCCCATAAGGTAATTATGGGATTATTTCGGTAGTGCAATAATAATATTTTAGTGGTATATATTAATACTATTGGACTTAAGTATAAGTTTTGAGCTAAACTTGGATACTTAAGCCCAATGGAGGCTCAATTCTAATTTCTCCTCCTGGTCCCTATTGTAGCCAAGATTTAAAATTTTCGAAAATATCCACGATATATCCATATTGGGAGAGTACCGATATCAATATTGGGGAAAAAGACATCTTTTCTGATGTCGAGGATATATCGAGAAATGTCGGAAAATATCGATATCGGTTTTCCACAGTTCAAATTTTTTCAGATGTCGAGATATACTGAGGAAATATCTCTAAAATATCGATAAAATATCGAGCATATATCAAAAATATCAAAAAATTATCCATATTTTTATGAAAATTTTAATATTTTTTATTACTTTTACCAACTAAATACAAAATTTTTCATTAATAAGATCAACTTAAAAAAAATAAGTATAGAGCAACATTTGCATGAAATTATTAAGATTGTTTTATTTTATTTAATTAATTATATCACTTATTATCACTCTTCATTAAAATTATTACTACTTAGTAAATGAGGAGTTTCCTTTCATGTATACAGTGCGATAGTATACTTTGATAAAAATTCAATTATTTTGGTATATTCAATCGAATCGGGACGGAGGGAGTATTTTATTGTTACATAAAAATATCATTTGCGCATTCAAAACTATGTTCAGAATTTCTCTAATTCGAGGAGTTGATACCAATATTTTTTAGATTAAGATGACATCACATGTTTTACATTTGAACATTATAAATTATCATTTTGACATTAGTTATTAAGTATTGTATGACTTTAGACTATTTAAATATGTTGTAATTGATTTGCTTATCATATGTTATCAGTTTTATTAAGATTTTAAATTGTATTTATATATTAAAGTTAGTTAAAATATATTGTAAAGTTAAATAATTAATTTTCTCATTTTTTCCAAGTTTTCGTGATTTTTTAAATTTTTACCTATATCGATATCGATATTCGATATATTCATCGATATATCCATAAATTTAAGATACCGATATTTCTACCGATAACGATATTTTAAACCTTGGTTGTAGGCTATAAATAAGTCATCTCATCTATTCGGTAGCCCTAATATTCACGCCTAACACTATGAGGAGGGAAAGGGAATAGCGATTGAGAGGATCTTGAAGATCGTCGCCTACACGACGTCAAGATTGCAGAAGATCAAGAGGTCGTTTGCTGCTGCTATTTGTTAACTTTCACAATTTTTCTAAAATTGTGTGTAACTGCAAACTATTTGTTAATGCACCATTGGAAAGTCACAGAAGAGAGAATCATTTTGACGCAAAGATCACTCAAATCGGAGATTGGATAAGGAAGTTATGCCCAAAACGGTGAGGTCATGCATGCTACTGGCGAGAATTCATTCTCTTCTTCAACATACTCTGGTAAAAGGTAATATAATTTTATGTTCTTTCTTCCGTTGATATAGAATCGTATAGAACCCTAACGGTTCACGTTAACCAAACGATCGAACGCCAACAGCTCAAAGGCATGAAATTGATAATTTATTTGCAATTGGAGAGAGATTGGTTCTGGACATGGGGCAAATCAAATTGGCAATTTGCAACGATTTGGAGCCACTCGTTTGAGTTCTCATTATAAGTCTATGAAGAGTTTGATAGGTATGTATGCTACAACTTGTAAAATATTTGAATCTCTCATTGAACATTCTCCAAATGAAAGATCTAAAGCTGAAATTCAAGGAGTCTACAGAAATATGACATGTTTTGAGTTTGTATTTGTTTTGCACTTAATGAATAAAGTGATGCAAATTACTGAATCTCTTTGTCAAGTACTTCAAAGAAAAACTCAAGACATTTTGACTGTGATTGCATTCGTCTCTAGTACTAAGATTGCTCTTCAATAATTGAGAGAAGGTGGTTTGGAAGAATTATTGAAAGAAGTCGAACTTTTCTGCTCAAAAAATGATATTAATGTTCCTAACCTTGATTGTCCATATAAGATTGGTCGTTCTCGTGGGCAAACTACAATTGAACATCATTACCATTTTGATGTTTTCAATGAAGCAATAGATTTTATCTTGATAGAGTTGGGTACAAGATTTAATAATGTGTTAGTAGAGGTTCTTTCTCTTAGTGTTGCTTTAGATCCTAAAATTTTTTTTGAATCATTCAATGGTGATGATATTTGCATGCTTGCAAGAAAATTCTATCGTGAAAATTTGGGAAAATATCAATTTTGGTCACCTAGAATATGTCAAATTCAACTTTAGTCCTCAAGTTTGGTAGTTTCTCAAAAGTGGTCCTCCGATGTCCGCTTTTAGTCCTTTTGAACTACTTTTGGTCTTTTTTGTCCACTTTTGCTCCTTTAGGATAGGCCAAATAAAGATTAAAAGTGAATACTGGAGGACCAAAAGTGGACAAAAATGACTAAAAACGGACATTGAAGGACCACTTTTGAAAAATTACCAAACCTGAGGACTAAAGTTGGATTTGATATATCCTACAGGACCAAAATTGATATTATCCCTGAATATTTCACAGACCAAGACATTGTTTCTTTGGAATATGAGTTGATACATTATAAGCTTGATGTTGTGCAAAAGTTTCAAGTATCTACACTTATTGAGTTGTGCCAACTTTTGTGTGAGAGTGGAAGGGCAAAAGTTTACATTATAATAACAATGTTGATTCATCTTATATTGACATTGCCCATTTCTACTGCTACCATTGAACGAGCTTTTTCAGCTATGAAACATGTGAAGACAACACTTCGTAACAAGATGGGGATGATTTTCTTGGAGATTGTATGATGTTTTATATTGAAAGAGATTTTGTAAATAGTGTAGATTTAAACTCAATTATTGTTAATATATATATATATATATATATATATATATATATATATATATTTATTTATTATTATTATTATTTAGTATTAAAATAAACATAGCTCACTCTATGATTAAATTCTAGATCCGCCATTGTGGGCAATGTAAAAAGTGAGTATTATTTTAAATGTAGTATTTTCTTACTTTTTTTTTGAAAAATCTTACTACTTTTAAGATAAAGAAAAGTGTAAAATATACATCGTCGACTTTTAAAGCTGCTTTAGTTTTAAAAACTTGACTTAATCTTATGAAAAATAGAAAATACTAAAAAAATATTAAATTCAACTGTGTATTATGCAAGCCATTTGCTAGGATATATTCTACAACCATCAATCATTCCCTGTAAATGTATTCCTTTTGATATTTTCGTCGTTTTATTCGATTTCAATATAGATGTGTTTTAGGACGAATCGTAATATAAATCTAAATTTATCATTTATATTAATATTTGTAATATTATTCATATATATGTACAATAAGATTTTTAATATTTATATTGGAATTTATTATTTACTTTCTCTAACTATTTAAAAACTAAAATTTAAATTTATAAGTTTGCTATGATATTTTCAAAATTTTTAAAGAAATTAAAATATATTGTAAAACCTTATAAATGAAAATTATATTTTGTGTATAATAAGTTGGTAAGTTTTTACGTTTGTGATTATACATACAAATAGACATTACATCTCGACTCGATATTAACACAATATTAATAAAAAAATTGAGTCAAGTAAATAAAGTTTACTCGAGATTAAGACTTTTTAAAAAAACTTGTTTCGAACTTTTATTGGCATTTCTAAAATAGTGTATTCTAAATGCTAATATTTAGGGTGAAACTTCTTTTCTTCATTGTTATCTCAATAAATTCTCTATCACCCATTGCTGCATAATGTAATTAAGATTTCTAAAAAAAATTGTCGATAACTTTTGTTGAAATTTCTAGAATAGAACATTATTGATGTTGATATTTGGATTTTAATAATGGAGGAATATAGTCCAACAATCATAATGTAATTAAAATTTCTTAAAAAAATTGTCGGTAACTTTTGTTGACATTTCTAGTATAGAATATTATAGACGTTGATATTTGAATTTTAATAATAGAGGAATATAGTCCAACAATCCTAAATATATTTAAAGCACAAAGAAGAAGAGAAATATTTTCTTCCCATTTTATCTCTCGATTATTTTTTTTAATTTACTTTATTAATCTTATTATTCATATCAACCATGCATAATGATACCGGTGCACCTGTAAGATTTAAACCACTAGATTTCATAATAATCAATAGGTTCACACACACACACACACCCCCCCATTTTGCTAAATGTACCTCACTAAGAATAGAAGATAAATATATAAATTACTAAACATATTCTTTTACCCTTTTAATTTAATTAATTAAACCCCAACGTCCTTTATAAACTAAATAATAATCCTAGAAAAACAAAAGAAAAAAGAAATGATGCTCCCTCCTGATAACTGAGGTCGCGACTCCAACAGAAGAGAAAGAGAGGAAGAACGTCGAACACCTTCTATCCATGCCAGGGCGCTTCATCAAACATGTCAAGTAAGTACCATTTTGTCTTTGTTATTTTCCTTTTTCATTATGCATTTGCCACAAATTCTAAGGTGTCTTTTTGTTTCAAATTTGGATTTTAATCATGGATAAATTTTGGTTTCTATGCAGTTTGATCACATCTTCCGAACAATTCAACGTGTTCAACCTGTTCGGTTACACCATCAGAACACGTTGAATTTTAAGGGTTTCAAAGGCAGAGATCTCGTTCGACTAACTTAAGAAAACTATAGATTGAACTTAAAAAAACTACGAACTAAACATTGCATAATTTAATTTCACAAATAAATACTAACCTTAATGTCCTCCATGATTATTGCCAGTTTGTGATCATTATTATTCTTCTTCTTCATGATTATTGCTTGTTCCATTACATTACGATGATGAAAAATAATGAAAAATTAAAAGGGTTTATAGTTCATCATTATAGTTCTATAAGATTTGGGTACATATAAAAATCTCATTGAGGTATGTATAGAAATTGGGAGAAAGATTAAGTAAAAATATTATTTAATAATTAATATAAGAATATTTATGTATTAACATGCATATAAAGATAACTTATTCTTATAGATTTATAGGTATGTTTAGCAAAATCGAAAACATAAATAGCCGCGATCTAATTAATATTCACCCTTATATTATAATTAAATACTAACTTTTAAACTCTTACACTATATTTCATAATAATCAACATGCACACTTAGATTATAATAAAAAAACTAAAAATTTGATAATTACTATTAAACCTTACAATAAACTGCTGTACCAGGTGAACCTCAAATTTATTTTTAAACATTTTTATTTCAAGCTCTTCACCTTCCCAACAATAGCCTTAAGAATCATTTAACATTTTCTCAAGACTACCGCCATTCCTCACATTTGAAAACCTTTCAAGAATGATAATTTGTTTTGAAGAATCAGGGTCGGCCCATTATATACAAAAAAAAAGAATTTAGGCTTTTTATTTTCATACATATATTGGATAAAATAGAAATAAAAAGTAATATGAACATTAATATACTATTAAATATATTTGGGAATAAAAATTAAGAGATTGAAGAGAAAATATTTATTTAATTTACTAAAGAATTATAAAAAGAATGAAAATACATGCAAAGACCACTTTCATCTTCCTTTTATGGATCAAATGTTAGATCGTCTAGCAGGGTATGAGTTTTATTGTTTCTTGGACGGGTACTCGGGTTATAATCAAATCATAATTGCGCCCAAGGACCAAGAAAAGACTACTTTTACTTACCCTTATGGAACCTTTGCTTTTTGGATGATGCCTTTTTGGGCTATGTAATGCACCCGCTACATTTCAGCATTGTATGATGGCCATATTTGATGGTTTGATAGAAAAGATCATGGAGGTGTTTATGGATGATTTTTCTATTTTTAGTTCCTCCTTTGATATTTGTTTGTCTAACCTATCTACAGTTTTAAAGAGATGTCAAGAAACTAATCTTGTCTTGAATTGGGAGAAGTGTCACTTCATGGTGAGAGATGAGATTATTCTTGCGCATCATGTTTCGGCCAAAGGATTGCAGGTTGATCGAGCGAAGGTGGATGTGATTGAGAAGCTTCCACCACCTACTAATAAGAAGGGATTGCGGTCCTTCCTTGGACACGCCAGATTTTATAGAAGATTTATCAAAGATATCTCAAAATACTCAAAGCCTTTGTCTCATTTACTTGAAAAAGATATTCCTTTTGTTTTTTATGATGAATGTCTAATAACTTTTTAGATTTTGAAAGAGGCGCTTATTACTGCACCTATCTTGATCACACCGGATTGGACTCAACTGTTTGTACTTACGTGTGATGAAGTGATCTAGCACTTGGAGTGGTGCTCGGGCAGTTGAAAAAAAAGAAGTTTTGCTCATCAGTTGAGAAAAAAGAAGTTCTACGCCATCTACTATGTGAGCAAAACTTTTGATGTAATACAAAAGAACTACACTGTCACTAAAGAGGAGTTTTTAGCTGTTGTGTATGCATTCAACAAGTTTTGACAGTATTTAGTTGGCATGACGATGATTGTGTACACGGATCATTCTGCGAAGCCCAGAATTATTAGATGGATCCTTCTTCTACAAGAGTTTGATATGGAGATCCGAGAAAAGAAAGAAATAGAGAATGTTTTGGCAGATTACTTATCAAGGTTAAAGATAAGGGAGCATTGTGATGATTCTTTTGAATACATTGAGGAGATGTTCCCGGTTGAGAGATTATGATCGTGTTTGTTGAAGGAGCGGAGAAAGCTTGTGTAGTTGCTGCTCAAGGAATGGATCCATGGTATGCTGATTATGTCAACTACAGGTCTCAATTGGTATCAACTTGCCAAATTCAAGAGAGATGTTGAGACTTTTCAATGGTATGATCTATTTGTGTACAAAATTTATATGGATTCTATCATCCGTAGGTATGTGCCCGAGATAGAGATGGAGAGTATTCTTGATTTTTGTCATCCACAACCTAACGGAGGGCACTTCAGAGCCTAAAAGACTGCATCAAAAGTATTACAATTCGTCTATATTGGCCTTCTTTGTTCAAAGACTGTGAATACTATGTGGCGACATGCGATAAATGTCAATGGATGGGAAACATAAGTAGAATGGATGAGATGCCACTTCAGCCGAGCATTGTTGTAGAAATCTTCGATGTATGGGGGATCTATTTTATGGGGCCTTTTTCCCCATCTAATAGATTTCTCTACATCCTTCTAGCTGTTGATTATATTTCTAAGTGGGTGGAAGCAATTCCAACTCGCATGAATGATGCAAAGAATATATTATCATTCTTGAAGAAACATATATTTGCCCGCTATAGAGTTCCTAGAGCACTTGTAAGTGATGGAGGTTCCCACTTCATCAACAAGCTTATTGAAAGAGTTCTCAAGGAGTACAGTGTTAAGCATAGGGTTACTACACCTTATCATCCTCAAGTGAATGGGAAAGGCAAAGTCTCTAATCGTCAAATGAAGCAAATTCTGGAGAAGGTTGTTGGAACCAATAGGAAAGATTAGACTATAAAGCTCGATAATATTTTGTGGGGGTTTTGAACCGCATATAAGACTGTACTAAACATGTCACCCTATCAAATTGTCTATGGGAAGCTGTGCCACTTACCCGTAGAGATTCAGCATAAGTCTTTTTAGGCTGTAAAAAATATGAACTTGTTTCTTAAGGAGCAAAACGAGTTGAGGATAACTCACATCAATCAATTAGACGAGTTCATAAATCAAGCTTTTAATAACTCGGTGATCTACAAGGAGAGAATGAAGAAGTGGCATGACTCGAAGATCTCTTTTAAGGAGTTCAAGCAAGGAGATGAGGTATTACTTTTTAACTCTCATTTGAAGCTTTTTGTAGGTAAATTAAAATCGAACTGGACGGGACCGTTCATTATCCATAGAGCCTGCGGAGGGGGGTGTTTTGAGATCATGAACAAAGATGGAGACATCATAGTAGTGAATGGACATCGATTGAAGCATTATAAGTCGTCAGATGATGCTTGCGTCATCTTTGAGGATACCTTATATTGAGTTCGTACCGTCATGACTCTTCGACGTTAAACAAGTGCACCAGTTGGAGGCTTACCCTCCTATTTTATTGCTTTATTTCTTTTGTGTGCGTAAGAAATTTTCATATTTAAGGTTCTTACATATCGGCAATTACATATCTTTGCAAACTTAGTTTCAAACGTAGTTTTTACTAAGTTTGGGGGGTGTGATGTACTTACCTCATCGTAGCACCAAGAGTATAATCTTTTATTTGTAACGTTTGCTAGAGGAGTTTATTTTTTGTGGTATATTGAAACTTAAACAGTTTTGATGTATCGATTTTTTTACAATTTGCCTAGTGTTCGATGGTGTTTTATTTATTAGTGTGAGCGGAGTTGTATACATGATTTTTATATAGTCTATGAGTGGTTCTCTAGTTATTGTTTTGTCTTGATATAATACTTGATGTTGTTCTAGAGTTTGAGTTTTGCAGGGATGAAGAAAAGCACGAGAAAATGAGCGTCCGGAAGTTAGCTTGACCAAGCACATGTAGCTCACCAAGAATCTCTGGTCGAGCTACGGTCGAGCCACATTCCCGAGGACTTGTTTAGAGTACAGAGTGCTAGCTCGACCAAACCGCTATAGCTTGACCAAAAGTCTTTTGTCGAGCTATGGTCGAGCTAGACAGGGTGGTGAATGTCAGATTACAGAGGTGTAGCTCAACCAACACCATACAACTCGACCAAAGCTATAATGGTCGAGCTGTGTGATGGGCGTTTTCTCAACACACAATTTTAATCCCCAAGTATGAAGCATGCGATTGTAGCTTAGATAAGCGACCAAGTTATATTTATCGAACACAAAGGACAGTTTATTGTCAATTTATTATTATCTAAACTAGAGAAACTATTATTGGCAATTTAAGTTGAGAGTAATTATTGAACTAATGAACAAATAATAAAATAACAAATAGAATGAAGATAGTAGAGATACGAAAGTTTGACAAGTGAGAAGATAGGTAGCTCTTCAGGTAATCTAGTTATACTAATTAATCTCCCTTCCGTATGTCAATGTCCGACTCTACCTTGTGGATTATGGATGCATTACTAAGCCATGCAAAACTACTCTATAGACACAAGAAAATAAGCGTGTAACACGTGTGAATAACTTCGGAGCAAGAGATATAATTACATTCCCCCTTTCTAGGTACTATCAGTATTAATTATTTCCCGTGCACTAAGTACTCTAACCCGATATGATCTCCCTTTATAGGTACTATATAATTATCCTCTTTATCCTACTTACTAACCCGAATTCAATTCAATTAATAAGTATTCATATAAGATAGTTCTAATGAAGCTTCAGAGTCCCCTCACTTAGAATCATAACATATAATCCTGCTCAGCAGTGAACACACTCAATCAATAACCAAGATATGTATTCAGACTCTACATAACAGTTAATGATACACAAAACAACTCTGAGTATGAATTAATAAAGCATAGTCTTATATAAAATAAATCCACAAGTAGTGTTGTACGATACACACAGAAGTTCAATTAACTAGATAAAAACCTTCATAACCCTAGAACTACCAAAGTAGTTCTAGCCCATAATGCTTTGAAGAACGTTCATGGTGATTGGATAGAACTTACCCATAGTTTTAAAAATTACAAGAAAGATTAAGTTGCGAAGTAAACCCTAGAGATGGGTGCCGTCGCTTCTCGCTCCGTCTTGAATCTTCACTTGGTTCTCACTTGATTCGCTGTACGAATCTCTCTCTTCCGCTCCTGCAGATGGAGTTAGGGCTTAGATGTGGTGTAGATGGATGTGGAATCTAACTCTCTTTTTGGTGTGATCAGCACCCTTTTTTATACTTGTTACTTCTCCTTATGGACTCTTATTGGGCTTTTTCCTCGAAAACACGCATATGCACGAAATCTCAACATTTCGGAGCTGATGTGTCGCCGTTCGACCAAACTTGGCATGGTCAAACAGGACCTCTTAGTCAAACTGAGGTCAAACGGCGTGTTTGGAAGCTGAACTTCGTCTCTTCTTGCCGTTCGACTCGACCTTCTCTGTTCGACTTGACTTTCCTTGGTCGAACGAGCTTCCTTGGTCGAATGACCACTCTGTTCGATTTCGCTGATGCTGGTCGAACAGCCTCTCCTGGTCGAACAACACTGCAAAAAAATGTGTCTTCCAATTTTGAACACTTAAGACCTATTTCCCTATATAAATATGCTCCAATAGCCTCAGTAGCATCTGATTCGTGGATTTTCCATAAACATCCCGATTTGTCTTGACAATAGATCAAATCATACTTAATTTCCACACAACTCTAAGCTCAAAACACGTGAATTATCATTTCATCACCGTGGTCGAGCTATAGATAGTTCAGTGTACAAATGCCTAGTTTGACCAGGTCAAACGTTGCTCGACCATCTAGCTCGAGTCGAGCTAGGCTGGAAAATCACGATTTAGGTCAGTTTTCTGCGCTGCTCGACCATTTTTCCGCCACCCTTCTCCGAGCTCTCATCCCGAACTATAAGAATTTCAGTCTAAACTCACACCACACCTTATTTTTCCTCTCCAAACACTTCCACACCAATCTTTGGGTGAATTGAAGTTCAATTTTAGGAAGTTTCAACTCAAATTTCAGATTTCCATCGTTGGTCACGTTCACACCATGTCTAGTGAAAAATGTATGTCTTCTTGACTCTTTACCCTTGAATTGGAGTAATATATGCTTAGTGAAAATTGGGTAAGTTGATTAAACATGTTCTTAGTTAGAATTGAAGTTTGAATTTTTGGTAATTTTGTTGAAATTTTACATGAATTTACATGGTTCAATATACGTTGGATTGATGGAATTTTGTGAAATTGATGACGCATATCTTACGGGATTTGGTTTAATTGTAGAATGTATATTTGGGCTTGTTGCTTGGAAGTGACAATAATGAGTAATTGAATTGTGTAAGCTATGCATGCTTTGATTTAATTCAAATTGTTGGATTTTGGTGAATAGTGAAGCATGTTGGATTATTGAAGTATGTTGAATATGAGAAGTTGAAGACTTAGGATTCTTGATTTTAATTTTCTTTTGATTGAAGGTGTTGGATATTCATGTTCTATATTTTTACACTTGAAATTTTGAGAGATTGATTCATGAAATGATTATTGCATTCGAATTTGAAGTCTTGAGTAGAATTCATGCTTTAATTAGTCTTAGGTTGGGTATACTTGTTTATCTCCTCTATTTATATTGAAATATAATCTTTGTAGGTAAAGGAATTGCCACACCTTCGAAAAGAAAGGAGACTAAATAACCTATGAAGGGTGAGGTTGCAAAGAAGCTGAACAGAGATAAGAGGAGACCATCTGATTTCGGCATACAGATTGATGACTGGGAGAAGAAGGAAGAGTTATGGGGAGCTATTTCTGATAAGATAACAAGGACGAGGTATCAAGATGACCAAGCTATGCTGGAGATGTATATCATTAATGATATTAGTTGAATGTTTAATCGAGTAGGTATCACTCGATTTATGGAGCTAAAGAGGGAGACGTATTTCCACATCACAGCTGAGGTGTTGTGCACGATGAGAGTTGATCGTGGAGATCACTATCTTCTCTATGGATTGTGGATGAGATTGGTGGAGATTTGAAGTTGATGTATGCAAATGAGTTCAACAAGATGGTTGGATGTCCGATAGGGATTTCTGCAGTGGAGAATGAGCATTTTAATATTGATGAGTTTTGGAGATCTATTACTGGGAGGCGAGGAGGTTACAATTCCAATATCTCAAAGGTTTCTTTTATTCCCAACCCTGTGATAGCATACATGGACCGGATCCTAAGCAACATGCTGTTTGCTCGAGCCGAGGGAGGATGCATACCTAGAGGAGAGCTGTATGTACTATGGTGTATGATGAACGGAGTTCGCTTTAATGGCGCCATGTTCTTAATCGCATTTTTCAATGTGTAAGAGTAAGAGACTCTATCGTCGAGTAAACACGCGACCAAGTATAAAATTTATAGTAATATCATCCAAAGGGAAATGAAACCTAAGTTTGTATTTGAGTTATTCATCGATTTGTGCTTTGTAAAGATGATATGTTTGAAGGTTTTGTAATTAAAACTATTGCTTACGATTCTACTCAATTAACTAGAGATTAAACTAGCAAAGTAAATGATCAAATAACAAGAAAATGTTTAATGGAATGGATGTAGAATACACATGAGAAGAAAACAAGGCTAATCATACTTATCGTTAAGACTTGAGCTAGATATGCAAAACCATTTATAGTAATTCTCATAAACTTGTGGATTAAAAGCAATCACAAATTTACCCCTAGTCCCTATGGCCAAGGAAACTAAGTTCTCTACTCTTTTACAAGCCTAAGTCCCCTAAGATTGGTCTTAATCTCAATTCCCTTAAGGTACTATGATTATAAATTGATTCTTTTCACTCAATTACTTAAGTGTCCCTCTATGAATGTTCTAAGCCTAAGGAGGGCATGTCTTACCTCCCCTTATACTAACATGCATGCACAATTCAATGTATGATTCAATTAAACATCCACTCACAACATTGGAATGACCATCTTAATACTATGAATAGAAGGTTTAATCACACAAGCATTAAAATGGAACATGATTGATATATCATAAAAGGAAATTCACAAATCAATTCAAATCATTACTCAAGTTCTACATATCTAACTCTTCACCTCAACCATTCATATGATTAGCCTTACTATAGGACTAGCCACTAAACATGGTGATTAATTCAATACAAATTAAGTTTTGCTCCAATTGTGCCATAATAAGAAGAAATTCAACAATTGGAAAGTAGATTGACTTCCCTTGCATGGAAAGACCTCTCCTCCTCTTCAAAATATCAAACTCTTCAATCCTTGATGCTTCAATCTTCTCAAATGGTGGAAGGATGGATGGAATGATGGATTTATGGAGTGAAAATGGAGATTAAATGGTGTTTTGATGGATCTAGATAGTAGAAATAGATTGTGGATCTAGTGTGTAAGGAAATATGATGTTTTAATGTGTGTAACTGCTTGTAATCTGATCTTTCCCTCTAAATTTCGCACAAGTCATGGTTTTATATCACTTATGAACCTTCTAGAAACTTCCAGAACATTCTAAAAATTACACAGGATTTGGTACCTATACGGCCCGTGCTGCAGTACACGGCCCGTGTAGGGCACACCTACTTCGGCGTGTTGTGCGTGCTTCCGGAAACAGCTCGAGTTGCAGTACACGGCCTTGATCATGGCTGTGTAGCGATTTCTAACGACAATGCACGGCTTCTTCTTACAGGGTCGTGCCCCGCACACAAGGCGTACAACAATGTACAGTCTGTGCTCCAGCGCACGACCATCCTCCTGGGCAAGCAGCGAGTTCTGATGACATTACACGGCAATTGGTTACAGGGCCGTGTTCTGCACACGGCCCGTGTACCAACATATCATGTCTTTTCGACTCCGTTTCGCTCCCGACTCTGTTTTTGTCCATTTCTTGACCTGTTTTACACATATTTAAGCTCATTTACACAATTCTATCAAATCATACTACATTCCTCAAAATAAAAATAACTCCACCAAAAGTAATACAAATACGGACAAAAATATCCGAAAATACACAAATAACGACACTAAAATCTAGGTAAAAATGACAACGATCAATCCCCAAACTTAAAGTATTGTTCGTCCTCGAACAATACAAAATGATAAACAAGATGAGTAATTTTCACCTTGAAAACATCTAACGAACATAAACCACAATACATCACAAATTATAAGGACTACAAATTCATATTAAGTATCTCTACATCATCAAACTTATAACATGAAAAATTAACAAGTTCAATTTTAAGAATGACAAGAGTACTCAAATCCCTTTATATCCAAGCCTATCATAGATTATACATTTCACTCAACACTCTTTAGAGTAGGGTTTTTAACATCACTCATCAATCGGTTAGAACCTACTTACCATAGGCTTGCTCATGGACTATGTTCACAAGCCACCCTAGTTTCAATAAGTGATCAAAAATGTCTTTATCTTTTGGATGTAATGTTTAGGCTCTTTGGTAGGGTAAGATATTTTAGATAATAGTGACTAATCAAGTGTAAGTAATTTAAGAGATGATACCTTTCTCCAACTTACTCACTTTCAAGCTTCCTTTACTTTCTTCTCTAATCATAAGCACTATCCATTATCATTTCTTGGATTTCTTGAGCTTCTCTTGATTTTTGCATGCTTCCTTTCTTTCGACTTTTGAATTCCATGAGCTCATTTTTGTTGATTTGCTCATTTTTCTTGTCTTGAGGTCGCATGTGCATTTTTTGCTTTAACTCTTTTCATCCTTTTCTTGTTTGTTTACCATTTCCTTTCTTTTCTGGCAAAATTCTTACATCAAACCTTGTAAACCATCATCTCTTCAATCACCCGCACTTAGGTTATATATTTAAGGCTTAAGTGGGTTTAAAGGCTTGTATTGTGCTTAAATCACAAAGAATTAGGCTTATAGGCTCAAAGTGGTTTACTAGGGATCATTTCACAAATTTCAACCATTCGGTCTTCGTTCCTATAGTCCATGAGCAAGTTCTACTTTGTCTAAGTTCAACCGGTCCTCTCATCAAGAATTAACCATGGAGGCACGGTTGAGGCTTAAGTCTCACAAGCTTTTGCTTGGACCAAAAGAAACCTAATTACTCTTCATACTTCTCAAAATTGAACTAATTATGTAATTTATGTCACAATTTCAACAAGTAGAAACAATTAACATGCTTGCCATCACTCATCACGAATAATGCATTATAGCACACATTCAAAAATCACTCAACTCATTCCCAAAAACATACCACCAAACCATCCCTACAAGAATAAAAATAACAACAAACACCACAATGATCAAAGAAACAACACCAAACAATACAAAAACATATAACATGCATAAACCAAATCATCTATCAAAAAGTATCAACACATTAATTCACATCCATAGCAATAAAAATCAAATATCCATCGCATCCAAACAATAAAAATCAAATAAAAATATGAAAAATAACAAAAAAAATCACATAAAACTTAAAATAAAATCCCAAAATAAAGGAAACCTCCCAAAAACAAACAATCTAAGTACAATCCAATCGAATCAAATCAAATCAATACAAACATTCTTCCAACAATCTAACAATAACTGAGATGAATGGACAAAGGTGCCAAGCACTCAAAATACTTCATTCATTGCTCTGGAAGCAGAGGTGGATGATAGGCATTCAATGGAATGTATGCACGAGGAGATCCGGGGAACTGGAAGTTGAACATCATCGTTAGCATCTCTTCCATGTTGTTGGCATGCACTCGTGATCGCTCCTCATAATACTCCCTCCGACACTATCCAGCTATCAACTCTTCAATATGTCTTCCATGCTCTAGCTGAACCTCTCGGATCTCCCTAATCTGTGCCCCATACATCTGTTGCACATGCCTCATGTCTCGCACCTCATCCATCATATAATTTCATCTATCATTCCATTGCTCAGGTCCCACTGGTGGATGTGCCCCTTCTTCCTCAAACTGTGGTGGATCAGGGCCCTGCTCCTCATACTCTACCTACTCTGGTTGTTCTCCTTGCTGATCGCCCTCCATTGGCACTGGCTCAACTCTCAAGTTAGCTAGCTCGAGGTTCTCTTCCACTCTCAACTATCTTAGAACCTCTTCCACTTCATCACGATTTCTCCTATAGAAAGCTCTCACGACTCTTGAGTGATTAGCACTCGCCATTGTCAAGTTAGCATACTTTCTTCAAGTGTAGACCGTGGTGAGCTCAAGAGTTGGCACGGTAAATGGAGCTCTCTTTTCCTGCCTCAGACAATATTGGTTCCCAACCGTGGTCAAGAACTCCATCCGCATCAATTGTTGGTAGTTCAGCCCTTCACTCACCATTCAATTCTCCATACCTGCGACATTAACTCCCAATCCTTGAGCTATCATAGTGATCATCCCTCCTATCATTAGACCTTGAGATGATTGTCTCTTAGCAAATATTTCCGTATGCTGCACAAAGTGTGCTACAACGTTCAACGGTCGCTCATTGTAGATGCAAAATATGATGTAAAGCTGCTTCTCTCCAACAGCTCCACCTTCAAACCTCCCTAAGATGGTGTTTGAGACAATTTTCTCCAAGTATCTCATAACTGGGTTCCAGATTGCGGTCCCTTTTGAAGCACTAGGGACGTATCCTGCTCTTTCTGTCCCATCGTTCACCAAGCTTTTCCATCATTCTTGTTGTTTAAAACCACCTACTTCATAAAAACTTTGATGGTTCGGACATGGTGGGCAACCAAAACACTCATTCAACACAGCCAAGGGAACCTTTTCTCTCAACACATTATCTAACTGGAATGTCACCCAAATAGGAAACCCATTCCGATCCTTCTTGACTTGCAACGTGCTCATGAATTCTGCAGTTAAGTGGAAGTAGGTTGGTGGCCTCTTGTCAAAAAATGCTTCCATATCAGCAAAACGGAATAGCTTCCTCAAATTCTCCTAGAGTCATAGTCCTCTCATCGCTTCCATATCTTGGAAACGAGTGGGCTTGATCTTCGGAGCCAATGTTTGCCAACGGAGCACATACTTCCCCCAATAATCCTCAAACTCAACCCCAAAATTATCCGGATGTATTTAGTTTTCCATCAACTGTGCATCCAAATTAGCCAATTCCCGTGGACCGGTTATCACAATGAAGTCCTCATTCCTTGGTCTAACTCTCCTCTCAGCCATCTACAAAACAATAATTCTCAGATTATAACCAATTAACTAAATAAAATTGTTAATGCATCGTATAAATTCTACCCTAGTTATTCAACTTAGTATAGAACCTATTGTGCATCAACATACTCATTCATAGCATTACAACTTCCATCTTAGACATAATATCCACTTCACCATCATTCATCTCAATTAACTATCATTCATAGCCAATTTCTAAGCATTCTCACACATATGAATTCCAAATTACATCATCATCAAACTTTATTCATATATGTTCTTCGAATTCTAACAAAATTCTCTCTTAGACATTTCATTGAACACTTGACATGCACAAAATTTAAACAACTTTTCAATATTCAATTCACATGGCCTCATGCCCAAATCCTCAATATCTAAGTCTACTTTCTCTCAAATAAACACCATACTCATGTAATTCATCAATTAGCACAACACAATTATTCAAACTCATGATTCTCACACAATCCCCAAATTATTCAACATGAACCCTAATTCAACTCAATTCAAAAATCAAATTAAAACATGTATGAGAATCACTCAATAAAGCATACAAAATTTACAATATAACAACTCCCATGTATCAATTCAATCAATTCTTATTAAAATTCTACAAGTTAGGGTTCAAAGTAATCATACATTTCAATACTTGGAATTGGAGATGTGTTTTGGATGTGCAAAATTGAAGAATTTCACTCACAATGACTCCAAACTAACCTTGGATGATGATTCGTGTGCTTGGAGGGGTGAATTTGGATGCAAACAAAATGTGTACGGATGAAGGAGAGTGTGTGGAATGAGTACGGAGCGGCATTTTTAAAAAAAATTGGAAGAAACCATACACGGCCCGTGCTGCGCTGCACGACCTGTTGTTACAAGGCCGTGTGCGGAATACGGCCTGTGTTCATGCTCTTATGCATTACTCGAGCTGCGGAGCTCGGCCTTCCTCCTGGCCGTGTAGCTTTTCTGATGCTGCTACGCGGCCAACTGCTACAGGGCCGTGTGCGGAGCACGGCCCGTGTAGCAGTTTGCCCTGTTTCTCTATTTTTCACACTTCACAACATTTTGCCCTGTTTTTCCACTTCTCAAACACTCTATTCATGCTCAAAACACTAAAGCATCATTCACACTACAACTATGATCAAAATTGGATTGAAAAGCACTAAAAACACCACTAAACATACCAAAAATCAACTAACTCATGAGAAAATTTTTTAAAATTGACCATTTTGCAAGACAACACAAGACACATGATCCATCACACACTCAATCATAAACAAGGTATAAGTCACAACATGCACTCTCCCCCCAGACTTAAATCAAAACAAGTTGAGAATTAAGTTTGCAAAAAGTGATGAGACATTCCCTTGTTGTTTCCATCAATGCTTTTCATGAATCTTCTTCTTGTAATTTGTATGATCAAATATGACCACCACACAACCTCCCCCCAAAATTAAATTAACACAAGTGTTAAAATTTAAGTTTGTACAAAGTGGTGGGGCATACATCATTATTTTCATCTTTAGCTTCCTATCTTCCATCTTATGCATTTTTCTCACGAGCTTAACCACCTTCTCACCAAATCTACAAGAAAACTAACAAACACAACAAAAAGAAAAAAAATCTACACTACTCTATAAACAAACAAAGAAGTTTAGGAAGAGAGAGTATCCACATACATTATCTCCTTTTGAGAAGGAGATAGGTAATGCTTCACTCTATGACCATTTACTACAAACTCATTATTCGGACCCTTGAGCTTCAATGTATGTCCATTCAACACTTCAAGCACTTCATATGGCCCCATCCATTTAGACTTGAGCTTTCTGGGAAATAACTTAAGCCTCGAATTGAAAACAAGAACTTTATCTCCCGGAGCAAATGTCTTTTCCTTCACTTTAGCATCATGCCATCTCTTCATATTTTCCTTGTAGATGATTGAGTTATCAAATGATCTTCCTCTAAACTCCTCCAATTCCACTAACTTCAACAACCTCGCTTGACCACTATCCCTTTCATCCATATTGAGGTGTTTGATAGCCCACAATGCCCGATGTTCCAACTCCACGGGAAGGTGACAAGCTTTACCATAAACCAATTGATACGGTGATACACCAAGGATGGTCTTAAAAACTGTTCTATAAGCCCATAAAGCATCATCAAGTTTGTCCGACCAATCCTTCCCCCTCCATTGATTGTCTTCTCTAAAACTAACTTGATTTGGCGGTTTGAAACCTCCGCCAAACCATTTGCTTGAGGGTGGTAGGCTGTAGCTACTCGATGCTTGACTCCATATCTCTTCAACAAACTTTCCATCAACTTGTTGACAAAGTGTGATCCTCCATCACTTACTAAAGCTAGTGGAACTCCAAACCTAGCAAAAATATTCTTTTTCAAGAATCTTTGCACAATCAAAGCATCATTTGTCTTAGTGGGGATTGCCTCCACCCACTTTGACACATAATCCACGACTAGCAAGATGTACACTTCCTTTTGACTAGGGAAATGGTCCCATAAAGTCAATGCCCCATACATCAAATATTTCCACATCAATTCTCAAGGTCATGGGCATTTTCTCTCTCTTACCTATTCCCCCAATTCTTTGGCATCTATCACACTTAGCCACAAACTTCTTTGCATCTTTAACTAATGTTGGCCAATAGAACCCCAATTGTAAAACTTTTACCCCCGTCTTTTGATGAACGAAGTGACCTCCACACAAAGACGAATGACAAAGTTCAAGAATTCCTATAACTTCTTCTTCGGCCACACATCTTCTTTTCACTCCATCATTACAAACAAATTTGGCTGATCCCACAAATGCTTCTTCACTTCAACATGAAACTTCTTCTCTTTGTACTCATTAAGTAATGTGGGCTCGATTCCACAAATAATATAGTTGACATAGTCGGCATACCAAGGTGGCACATTCATAATTATAGCACACACTTGTTCAACCTCTAATAGCAAAATTTCCTCATCCGGGAATTCATCCCCAATTGGACTCATATCCTCATTCTCACCTCCATTCTCCAACCTAGACAAATGGTCTGTGATCACATTCTCCACGTCTTTCTTATCCTTGATCACCACATCAAATTCTTGCAAAAGCAATCACCACGTCAAATTCTTACTCATTAGATATTTTATAGCCGCGTGATCCGTGTAAACAATCATTTTTGTTCCAACCAAATATAGTCAAAACTTCTCAAAAGCATATACGATGGCTAGAAATTCCTTCTCCGTTGTGGTATAATTGACTTGGCATGAATTCAATGTCTTCGAGGCATAATAAATTCCTCTAAACTTCTTCTCCCTCATTTAGCCCAACACCACTCCTATGGATTGATCGCTAGCATCACAATGTAATTCAATTTGCAAGCTCCAATCCGGAGTGATAAGTATTGGAGATGAAGTGAGAGCATCTTTTAGCACCTGAAATGATACACAATATTCATCATTGAAGTGAGATGGACAATCTTTTTCAAGCAATTTACAAAGAGGCTTAGCAATTTTTGAAAAATCCTTAATGAAGCGTCTATAGAAGCCCGCATGACCTAAAAACGATCTCACCCCTTCTCACTAGTAGGAGGGGGAAGACATTCTATGGCTATCACTTTATCTCTATCCACTTTTAACCCATGCTTTGAAATATGGTGGCCCAAAACTATCCCATCGGTCACCATAAAATGACACTTTTCCCAATTTAGTACAAGATTCGATTCTACACACCTCTGCAACACCACAGTAAGATTAGTCAAGCAAATATCATACGAGGAACCATACACAGAAAAGTCATCCATGAACACCTCCATAATATTTTCAATCAAACCATCGAAGATAGCCATCATACACCGCTGAAAAGTTGCAGGGGCATTACATAGACCAAACGGCATAATTCGAAAGGTAAATGTACCATAGGGACATGTGAAAGTTGTCTTCTTTTGATCTTCCAGTGCAATCAATATTTGATTGTACCTGAAATAACCATCAAGAAAATAATAGTACTCATGCCCCGCAAGACGATCCAACATTTGGTCTATGAATGGTAATGGGAAATGATCTTTACGAGTATTTTCAGTCAATTTATGATAATCAACAAACACTCTCCAACCCGTAATAGTTCTAGTAGCAATGGTTTCATTTGTATCGGATCTAACAATTGTCATACTACCCTTTTTTGCTACTATATGTAAAGGACTTACATATTGACTATCACTTATTGGAAAGATTATTCCCGCATCAAGATATTTTAATACCTCTTTTCTTATCACTTATTGCATTATAGGATTCAATCTACGTTGGTTTTGAACACAAGACTTCTCATCATCAATCAAATGAATCTTATGCATGCACATAGATGGACTAATACCTTTCAAATCTTTAATGCTCCGACCAATAGAGGATTTATGCTCTCTTAAGACTCTTAGCAATTTTTCTAATTCTAGATCATTATGGGAAAAAGATACGATTACCGGATACGTTTCATCTTTTTCCAAGTAAGTATACTTTAAATGCTCCAGCAATGGTTTCAACTCCACCTTCTTCTTCTCTTGCACTTCCTCCTTTGGTCCTTCATCAAGTTTTTCAACCTTTACTTCCTTTGCTTCCTCATTCGTGAATGCCCTACTAGCATTTAAACCATGCAATTCATCAATCATTTTATCATTGTCCAAACAAAAAGGAGATTTACATTTAAGAGATTCAATAGAGTAAGAATGGCTTATGATGAGTTCCAACGGATCCTTAGAATGAAGATGATACATATGCTCTTCAACAATGTTATCCACAACCTCCAATCTTCTACATTCCTCCTTGTTCTTGGATACCTCATAGCCTCTCTCAATGAAAATATCACCTTTTCTTCATTTACCCTCAAAGTAAGCTCTTCCTTCTCCACATCAATCAATGACTCCCCTGTGGCAAGGAATGGACGGCCAAGTATTAATGGAACATTTGAATCTTCATCCATATCTAATACTACAAAATCAACGGGAAATACAAACATGTCAACTTTGATCAACACATCTTCCACAATTCCTTTCGGATACGTCAACGATCGATTGGCTAATTGAAGCATAACCGACGTCGACTTGACCTCACCAATACCCAACTTCTTGAAGATTGATAACGGCTTCAAGTTAATGCTAGCTCCCAAATCACATAAGGCTTTGTAGTTCTCATGCTCTCCCATCTCACATGGAATAGTGAAACTCCCCGGATCTTTCAATTTAGGGGGAAGTTTCTTTTGCAATATTGCACTACATTCCTCCGTAAGGTTTACCGTTTCAAATTCTCCCAAGCTTCTTTTCTTTGACAATATATCCTTCAAGAACTTTGAGTAGTTGGGCATTTGTAATAAAACCTCTGCAAAAGGAATATTCACATATATCTTCTTCAATATTTCAACAAACTTGGCAAATTTATTTTCTAATCCCTTTTTCAAGCACCTTTGTGGAAACGGAATTGAACGGGCAACTTTGAAATTCCCCATTCATCTCTTTCAAACTTCTCTTCTCTCTTTTCGTTTTGCTTCTCTATATATTTCCCACTTCTTTGGAGACTTTACTTTTTCTTCTTCAAGTATAGGAGTACTTTCATCTTTTTCACAAATTTCAACTCCTTTCTCTTTCCCTTCTTCATCCAAGCTTTCCATAAGCTCAACTTCACACTCTACCCCCTCTACTTCCGTTGGCATAGAAGGCCCTTCGTATCTTGTTCCACTACGAAGTTCAATAGCTTTGTATTGCTCCTTCGGATTAGTAATGGTTGTAGATGGAAATTTCCCTTGCTGATGAACATCCCCCTTTCACTTGCCGTTTGACTCATTTGTGTCTCCAAAGCTTTGAATCGATTATCATTCAACTCCTTCTCTTGTTTCATGAAATCAAATATTTTATCATTCACTTCTTTTTCTTGTTTCATAAACTCAAACATTTTAGCAACTTGATCCTCCATCATATGTTTCCCTTCACCATTTTGAGCTTTCTCCCCCAGATTAATGCCCGGTGGAAGAGTGAGGGCATTCTCTTAATTTTCATATGACTAATTTTCATACCTAAGGGGTTGTTAAAATTCCCTTGAAAATTACCTTGCCCCCATCCTCCTTGTCTTTGTGGATATCCTCCTCCATGATTTCCAAAATTACCACCATAATTTTCTTGGAAGTTCCTTCCTTGCATAAAGGAAACTTCATCAAGAGTCATCTCCGGTGGACACCATGCATCATGAATTCCAAAATTGGAGGACATACCTTGTTGAGGCATAGAGGTAGGCATTTGACAACTTTGAGAAGATTGACCCAAATTAGGCATAGTCATGCCTTGTTGAATTAGGACACACTTGTTGATTCATCAAAGGCAATGACATACCTTGTTGAGGAAGCAAACACTTGTTGATTCACACCCGGTGTAGAATTCAAAGATATTTGCATTTTAGCATTCATCCTCTTTAGTATCTCCGTGATTGCTTTATCAGTCATATCTTCCTTAGCCATCTCTACCTTTTTCACTTGTTGCAAGCACATTTCTTCCATCTTAGCAATTCTTTCTCTTTCATACATACCCGGTGCACGATCCATAGGCTATTGACCTGTATTCAAAGCTATTTCCTCACATATAGCAATTGCTCTTTCCAGAGTTTGCCCTAAAATCGAACCTCCCTCCGAAGCATCAATGAGCATCCTCTCACTTCCATGTAAATCGGCATAGAAAAATCCTATTTGTTGCTCTGCGGGGAATCCGTGTTGGGGACACTTCCTTAGCATCTCTTTGAATTGGTCCCATGCCTCACTAAATGTTTCAAGTGGCAATTGCTTGAATTGAAAATTTTTCCCTTTAGAATGCAACATCTTGGATGGTGGAAAGTACTTTCTCAAAAATCTTTGTGCCAACTCTCTCCATGTGGTATATGATCCCGGTGGTAGAGTATGATACCAAGCCTTAGCTCTATCTCGTAATGAAAATGAGAAAAGCATCATTTTAACAACATCCTCACTTACCCCATTTATCATTATCGTGTTTGCCAACTCCATAAATTGGGCTAAGTGGGCATTTGGGTCCTTCATAGTACCACCACCAAATTGATTCGCTTGCACCATGTTGATCAACCCCGTTTTGATCTCAAAATTATTCACATTCAATGGCGGGCCCATTCCGTAATTCCCATATTGCGGTTGAAAATGATCACGGACATTCATTCCCACTCCATTGTTTCCATTTCCACGGGGTTGATTTTGCACCACCGGAGGATTATTCCTTGCTTCTTGTTGTGCCAACAAGTTTTGAATAATAGCTTGCATTTGTTGGTTTTGCAAGTGAATTTGTTGAGAATAAACTTGTGGTACATATTCTTGATTACCATAACCTCATCTAACATTATCACCACCTTGAAAATTTCTCAAATTACCTTCTTCATCAACCATGATTGCATTATCCCTTACTTCTTCCATATTTTCTTCAGTAGGTTCCAACACTCCTCTTCTTTGTCTTCTCAAAGTAGCTTCCAATTCCAAGTTCAAAGGTTCAATACATTGAGACCTAGAACAAGTTTGCATGTACCTACAAAATTTTCATATTAGCTCTCAAACAACCAAGACAAGTAAACAAGTAACAAAAT
This sequence comes from Pogostemon cablin, assembly GCA_023678885.1. NCBI lineage: Eukaryota > Viridiplantae > Streptophyta > Magnoliopsida > Lamiales > Lamiaceae > Pogostemon > Pogostemon cablin. The sequence goes on from CM042976.1 coordinate 16,167,658, forward strand.
AAAAGAAATATCCTTATCAAAACTAATCAACTTCAAACTCATTACAAACAAATGTTTAACATTTCCCCGGCAAGCGGCGCCATGTTCTTAATCGCATTTTTTCAATGTGTAAGAGTAAGAGACTCTATCGTCGAGTAAACACGTGACCAAGTACAAAATTTATAGAATATCATCCCAAAGGAAATGAAACCTAAGTTTGTATCCGAGTTATTCATCGATTTGTGCTTTGTAAAGATGATATATTTGAAGGTTTTGTAATTAAAACTATTGCTTATGATTCTACTCAATTAACTAGATATTAAACTAGCAAAGTAAATGATCAAATAACAAGCAAATGTTTAATGGAATGGATGTAGAATATACTTGAGAAGAAAGCAAGGCTAATCATACTTATGGTTAAGACTTGAGCTAGATATGCAAAACCATTTATAGTAATTCTCAAAAACTTGTGGATTAAAAGCAATCACAAATTTACCCCTAGTCCCTATGGCCAAGGCAACTAGGTTCTTGACTCTTTTACAAGCCTAAGTCTCCTAAGATTGGTCTTAATCTCAATTCCCTTAAGGTACTATGATCATAAGTTGGTTCTTTTCACTCAATTACTTAAGTGTCCCTCTACGAATGTTCTAAGCCTATGGAGGGTATGGCTTACCTCCCCTTATACTAACATGCATGCACAATTCAATGTATGATTCAGTTAAACATCCACTCAAAACATTGGAATGACCATCTTAATACTATGAATAGAAGATTTAATCACACAAGCATTAAAATGAAACATGATTGATATATCATAAAAGAAAATCCACAAATCAATTCAAATCATTACTCAAGCTCTACATATCTAACTCTTCACCTCAACCATTCATATGATTAGCCCTACTATAGGACTAGCCACTAAACATGGTGATTAATTCAATACAAATCAAGTTTTGCTCCAATTGAGCCATAATAAGAAGAAATTCAACAATTGGAAAGTAGATTGGCTTCCCTTGCATGGAAAGGCCTCTCCTCCTCTTCAAAATATCAAAATCTTCAATCCTTGATGCTTCAATCTTCTCAAATGGTGGAAGGATGGATGGAATGATGGATTTATGGAGTGAAAATGAAGATTAAATGGTGTTTTGATGGATCTAGATGGTAGAAATGGATTGTGGATCTAGTGTGTGAGGAAATGTGGTATTTTAGTGTGTATAACTGCTTGTAATCTGATCTCTCCCTCTAAATTTCGCACAAGTCATGGTTTTATATCACTTATGGACATTCTAGAAGCTTCCGAAACATTCTGAAAATTACACAGGATTTGGCACCTACACGGCCGGTGCTGCAGTACACAGCCCGTGTAGGGCACACCTACTTCGGTGTGTTGTGTTTACTTCCAGACACGGATCGAGCTGCAGTACACGGCCTTGATCATGGCCGTGTAGCGATTTCTGACGACAATGCACGACTTCTTCTTACAGGGTCGTGCCCCGCACACGGGGCATGCAGCAACGCACGGTCCGTGTGCCAGCACACGGCCATCCTCCTAGCAAGCAGCGAGTTCTGATGACATTACACGACCATTGGTTACAGGACTGTGTTCTGCACACGGCCCGTGTACCAACATACCATGTCTTTCCGACTTTGTTTCGCTCTCGACTCCATTTTTGTCCATTTCTTGACCTGTTTTACACATATTTAAGCTCATTTACATAATTCTATCAAATCATACCACATTCCTCTAAATAACAATAAATCTACCAAAAGTAACATAAATACGGATAAAAACATTCGAAAATACATAAATAACGACACTAAAATCTAGGTGAAAATGACAAAGATTAATGTGGGAGCATACTTTTTCCAGTAGTTGTGTAGGTTCTCTACTCACTCCTTTCAGAAAGTCAACATTGGTGGATTGATTACTCCGATAGTGGAATATTACCATATTGATTTGACTAGATATCAGCCGATCCGAGGGGACCCAGACCTGATTTTGTCTACTTGTGTGAGGATGGGGTTGATTCAGAGGCAGGAGGACATGTGGATGTTTATTCGTGGCAAGAATCTGATCTCCTTCATGTTTCTATTATCACTTGTTGACCTTACTACCGTTCAACTTAACAAAAATCTGCTGATGAACACTACGGAGCACAAGGCGATCTCCGATGCTTGTATTGGAGAAAGAGATTAGAGGCTTTTGGCTAAGATGCATATCCAGGGTGTTTATTTGGAGGAGGATATGATCTTAGTGGGAAATCCAGCTGACTTCATAATGGATGATGAGCAGCATCAGCCATTTCATGAAGAGCATGGAGGTATACCTCATGAGCATTCGGAGATGAGAGTTCCTCTGATGCAGTAACCACCACAGCAGCAGTATTATGAGCCACCACAACAGTAGCAACATGATTTCTAGCAGGTCCAGGATCATTTTTATCGAGAGGAGTTCAGATTGTTGAACGAGCACTTTGCCACTTTGAATGTGAACCAGCAAGAGACAATCAACAGCTGGTATTGGCAAACATAAATTATGCTACACTCAACCTTTGATATGATATGATGGATAGGAGATTGGGAGATTTGAGTGAGAATTATGAAGCTTTGGAGAGGAAGATCGATACCCTACAGAGGGATTTCGATGATTGGCGCAAAGAAGCAATTGATGATGATGCTCCGGAGGAGTAGTGGCGCCAGGTTTTATCTTTGTCTGTTTCTTCTTGCCTCCATTCTCTTTTTCACTTTACAGGTTGACTATTGTGTGGGTATTGGAGTATGTTGCTTGAGATTCTTGTGTGAGTGGTATGTACTAGATTGTTAATGATGGTGTTGATGGATGGATACATTTAATTATGATGTTTGATCATGCTGATTTGGATAGTGATGATGATTCTTCTTGTTTATGCATGTGCACTTGTTTTTTATGCATGTTGATTTCATTGATGATAGGCATGTATCGTTATTACTTGTAGTTTATGTAGAGATTGATTTTGATTGCATGCTTTGAAGAGTGCTTAGGAAATCTATTAACCATGTGAGAATTTGAGCCTATTAATCATGCTACATCAATGCATGATTGCTTATTCTTGAGAGTATCGTTTATATGTTCGTATTCTAGAACTTGGCTTGGAGTCTTGTCTGAGGTTTATGATTGATAGATACTAGGACATGATCTTAGGCCATTATTGTTTAATTGAGCCACTTAGTCAAATTTTGTCTTACCTTGTATTATATATCATTGTAAGCCCCGTTGAGCCTTTAAAGCTTTTTCTTTGGCAAGCCTATGATAAAAAGCCCTTTATTTACCTATTACTTAAGCCTTTAAATACCATATTTACTAGTAGAGAGTTAAGGTGAATAAGTGATAGTTGTTGTAAGAAGAAAGGAAAGGAAAGTTGGTGTAGTGATGAAAGTAAGAAATTTTGGTTAAATCTTGTTAGGAGGTAGTGCCTTAAAACGGTACCCCGATTGCTTAGAATGGTAGTGTCCAAAATTGGTACCCTTGTACTTTGGAAGGAAGAAATATGTTGATTCCAAGTGAAGCAGGAGAAAAGAAGGATCAAAGAGATCATGAGAATGAAGAAGGAGAAGAAGAATTAAGTTGTTTCATGAAAAGCAAATCTCCAAAGTAATTCTCTACTAGTGAAGTTAGTCACTTTATTTATATTCTCCTACCTTTACCAAAGAGTCAACATTACAACCTAAAGAACAAGTCCTTTGTGATCCTAGTGTTGAAGCAATTATGAATTGATTTTTGAGACCCTTGTCAAGCTTATGGTTACGTAAATATATGAATTGATTTTGAGCATATATATAACCCTTAAAGTGTACATTTTTTACACTTGAGAGCGAGAGTAAACACTTACCTAGTGAGCTAGATGACTTTGCACTCGTAGAAGTATTGTGATTGATTTATATTTTTGCATGGATGAAAGGTATGATGGATGAATGCGTGTTTTGAATTAATACAATTGCATGTGTTAGAATAGGTTGAATTTGTTATAAGGATCTCGTGATTATACTCTCTTGCCTTTGTTTTGGTTTTATTGCCTCAGGACAAGCAAAATGGAAGTTTGAGGGTTTGATGAGAGTGATAATTCACGTATTTTGAGCTCTGGTTTGTGTGAAAATTGAGTACGATTTGGTCTATTATCAAGAAAAATGAGTTGTTTATGGAAAATTCACGAATCAGGTGATACTGAGCCTGTTTGAGCATATTTGTATAGGAAAACAGGTCAGAAGTGCTTGAAATTGAAAAACACATTTTTCGAGGTATGGCTTAACCATAGAGATGCAGTTCGACCAGCTTAGTCTGGTCGAGCTACACGACGAAAGTCAAGCTGGAGCGTTTCAGCAGACAGAGAGGTGGTTTGACCAAGGTCGTAAAGCTTGACCAAGAGTAATTTGGTCTAGCTGCAGAAGTCTAGTCGAGCTGGGCAAAGGATAGAGTTTCAGTATACAGACACGAGCTCGACCAAGGGGGTCCAGCTTGACCAAGCTCAGTCTGGTCGAGCTGGGACATGTCAGCAACGAAACATTGGGATTTCACCTCCAGTGCATTAATGTGTGTGTTTTCTACAAAAAAAACTCAGTAAAGGTCCATGAGGAGAGTTTACAAGTATAAAAAGGGATGCAAATCACATTAAAAAAGGAAGTTAGATTATACATCCGACCTACACCGCATTAGAACTCTAACTCCATCCTACGGAGCTGTAGAGAGATTCGTGCAGCGTATCAAGTGAGAATCAAGTGAAGATTCAAGACAGAGCGAGGAGCGACGGTGCCCACATCTAGGGTTTATTTCGCATCTTAATCTTTCTTGTAATTTTCAAGACTATGGGTAAGATCTATCCAATCACCTTGAACGTTCTCTGAAATGTCATGGGCTAGAACTGCTTTGGTAGTTCTAGGGTTTATGAAGGTTTTATCTAGTTAATTAACTTCTGTGTGTATACTCCGTAAAACATTACTTGTGGATTTATTTTATATAAGACTATGCATTTTTAATTCATACTTAGAGTTGTTTTGTGCATCATTAACTGTTATATAGAGTCTAAATATATATCTTGGTTATTGATTGAGTGCGTTCACTGCTGAGCAGGATTCCATGTTATGATTCTAAGTGAGGGGACTTCAAAACTTCATTAGAACTATCTTATATATACTTATTAATTGAATTGAATTCGGATTAATAAGTAGGATAAAGAGGATAATTATATAGTACCTATAAAGGGAGATTATATCGGGTTATAGTACTTAGTGCACGAGAAATAATTGATACTGATAGTACCTAGAAAGGGGGGTGTAATTATATTCTTGCTCCAAGGTAATTCACACTTATTACACGCATATTTACTTATGTCTATAGAGTAGATTTGCATGGTTTAGTGATGCGTCCATATTCAACAAGGTCGGGTCGGACATTGACATATGGAAGAGAGATTAATTAGTGAAACTAGATGGCCCGAAGAGCTACATATCTTCTCACTTGTCAACTCTAGTTTATTCTCTATTGTTTCTATTTTATTTGTTATTTAGTTAATCTGTTTATTAGTTTAATAAAATTCTCCAATTGAATTGCCAAACAATAGTTTTCTTTAATTTAGATAATAATAAATTGATAATCTATCGTCCTTTGGGTTCGATATATAGCTTGGTTGCTTATCTAAGCTACAATCACATCCTTCATACTTGGGGATTAATTGTATGTTAAGAAAACGCTCATCAACCATATACATAATCTGACCAGATTATGTAAACAAGTAAAGTAGAGATATTTAGCATATTTTTTATTTGTTTACAAGGTGTAATGTAAAAATAGGTTGGGAGGAATTGCCAAAATTCTCTCTCTAAGAAATATCCTCCCTGCTCAGTTGGAGTTTGTTCATTTCCTTGTGTGTGGTTCTTCTCTCCTTCATTTCTCTGCCAATTCAACATTCATCCTTGGTAGTCATTCTTTTTGGGTATTAGCTCTGGATTTTTATGGTTAAACTGTTGTATGAATTTTCATTTTCAATTTAGGCAGATTTGGGATATGGGTTCTCCTCAAGTAGGATTTTTTAATGTTCTTCGACCTTCTAGAAGTCTATTTCTCCTTGTGAGATTTGGGTTCTATTCCATTCTTACTCTTTTTCCCCTTTCTTTTTGTTTATTGTGTTTCTCTTTCTAGGTTTCCTTCTCTTTTATTCCCCTCTTTTGTCTATGTTGCTTTGTCTTCTCTGTCTCTGTTTAGTCTGTGCTAACCTCTTTACTATTGTTTGCTTATTTTATATTTGTTCCATCTCTAGATTTCTCTCTCTCTTGTTTACCTAATTTCGTGTACAACTTCAAGATTGTATGGAGGGGATTTTGGATTTGGAAGTGCCAGTTAAGAAAGGTGGTGACTATTTGCAAGCATCCCATGTTTGTCTGTCTGGGAAGTTAATTGTGAAGAAATCTTATAACCACTTTGCTTTAATTGAGGTGATGACGAAGCCTTTTCGACCAAAAGGAAAATTGACAACAAGGGTGTGAGGTAATGGCATTATTATGTTCTCCTTTGAAAGGAAAGATGATTTGGACTGGGTCTTAAAAATTTAACCTTGGAATTTTGATGGCTTTCTTTTTGTTATCATTGAACTTCAAGGTACGGAGCAACCATCTTCTCTAAAGATTTCAAAATATGCCCTGTGGGTTAGGGCTCATGATTTGCCTTTAATTTGTCGTTTAATTAAGGTTATGGAATTTATTACAAAAAAATTGAGAATATTGGCGGCTTATGAGAAGCCTTCTGAAACTGATCTTCTTGAGTTTCTTAAATTTAAAATGGAACTTAACTTGGATAACCTATTTCTTCAAGGCATCCATGTTAAAATTGGAGGAGAGCAATTGTAGATCCCATTTAAATACGAATCTCTTCCAATATTCTATTTCAACTATGAAAAAATTGGTCATTCTTTTAAACAATGCTCTGCTTTTGATAGAGATAGAGAGATGGTGTTTCAGTATGACTCTTCAATCAAGGTATCTCCTCTTCGTAGATCCAAGAATTCCAAACTTTAAATCATTGAAATTCCTATGTCCAAACCAAAACCCCCACAATTCCATAGCCAAAACACATACCCTTCTTCCCAAGCACACTTATTGCAACACCCCCAAGCTGAAACCCATATGTCACCCATCTCCACCCTATTGATGATTTGTGCAATAACAACATGTCACCTTACCTCTTCACCATATTTACCGAGCAGGTTTTTACCAGTCTAAGAAATCACATATCCATATCTAAACCCTCAGAGCATTGTCCCCAAAAAACCTCTGTTCACCTATCCTCATATATCATCTCAAGCTCCACTCAATCTAAATTCATACTCCCACATAATTTAAATCCACATTCTCTTACCCATAAGAATATCTCTACAACAGATCCTAGAGCCATATTTTTTTCCTGCAATCTACAAACCACTTCAAATCATTCTCCTACCCATACTTTTGATACCATAAGTCTTTCTTCTGAAATACTGAAACCTTCACTAGAGAGTGTAAAGTTGGTACATAAAGCATGGAAAGGCTAGCCAGGGAGATTGAGAATACAAACACTAACATTGGTGAAGCCTCAAGGACCCATTCAACTGGTAAGAAACATCTAATGCTGATTGATGAGTAAGATGACAGCTTGTTGATGAAGAAAACCAAAAAACATAAAGGAGTGAATTTGAATATTTTGAATGGTGGCATTTCTCTTGTTTCAATGGCGAAGGTTGTATTGGAGTAACCCCACCGTTCTCAATGAGTTGTTTAATTTGGAACTGACGGGGGCTTGGGAACCCTCGAAAAGTTCCTGCATTACTGAAGATTAATCAATCCAAAGATCCTAGTTTTTATTTTCTTATGTGAAACAAAGCTTTTGATTAATCAGTTGCATCGTGTGGCTATGAAAGTTGGGTTTGAGTATTATTTGGGGGTGGATTGTACTACGGTGGAGGAGGTCGTAGTGGTGTTTTGGAAAAATGAATTAAAAGTTATTTTAAACTCATTTCCCCATAACCACATCGATGTTATGGTTGGGGAAGATAATATGTAGAGATTTACGGGTGTTTATGGATTTCCAAAAGATGCACATAAGTTGAAAACATAGAGGATGCTGGATGTATTGACAAATAGTTGTAGTTTGCCTTGGTTATGTGTTGGGGATTTTAATGAAATTTATCAGGCCATGAAAAGTGTGGTGGCAATTTCAGGATTGCAAATAAAATGAGAGAATTCAATCATTGTCTAGAAAGTTGTGAGTTATCATATCTGGGCTTTACGGGTCACCTGTTCACTTTGTCAAATAAACAATATGGTCAAAACAACATCCGAGAAAGGCTTGACAAGGCACTGGGCAATGTGTGGTGGCAGGATTCCATAAATAGCATGTGGTTGCTACACTTTAAAACATATTGGGTTGCGTTGTGCCGTTGTAACTTCACTCATGTGGTTGTTTTCTCAAATCTTTAAAATCTTTGAAAAATGAACGATATAGTGAGAAGAGAGAATGGGGTTTAATGGGTGAAGGGGTATTTGGGTCCTAAAATATTTAAAAGTGGCATATTTCAGAAAAAAATATTGTGGGTGGCATTTTAAAAAAAATGTATTGAAAGTGACATTCTTATAACTTTTAAATAAGGTTATGATTTTTTATTATTTTATTAATAATATTTGTGTACAAAGAATTCAATTGATGGCTATAACTTTTCTTTTAGTAGACATTATTTTTATTAAAAATATCATCACTTTTTATTGTTCTACTAATTATTTATTAATAAATATTTAATTGTACAATTATCACTTTTTAATGATAAAAAACCACATATTAATAAAAATATTATCACTTTTTCATTTAATTATTCATATGTTAAATAATTCAACTGACGCTTATCACACTCCCTTAATCATGTAGTACTCCCTCCGTCCAACATCAATCTATTCGTTTATTTTTTACACGTAGATTAAGGAGTATTATTATTTTATGTATATTGGGTAGTTGTATTAGTGGGGGTGTGGGTCTCATATTTTAATTGTAGTAGTGTGTGGGTAGGTCTCATGTGTCTAAAAAGGGAAATAGATAGATTAAGAGTGGACGGCCCAAAATGGTAAAATAAATAGATTGACAGTGGACGGAGGGAGTATTACTTATTTATTAAAAGTGTTATCACTTTTTTATTTTTCCTATAAATTGATCATAAAATAGTTTAATTGATGAATACCACTTTTTTCTTAATCATGTAGTATCACCATTTATTAAAAGTAATATCTTTTTTTATTTGTCAAACGAATAAAATAGTTTAATTGATGAATATTACTTTTTATAAAAAGTGGTATCATTTTTTATCCAACCTACGAATTGTTAATGAAATATATATATACTTATTTTTCAAATGAATGTTACTTTTCCTTAGTAAGCTATCACTTTTTCACCCAAATTATTACTCCCTCCATCCCATGTATACATTCATGTATTTGGTGACACGGAGTTTAAGAAAAGTAACTTTTTGTTGTAGTAATGTAAGAAAGAAAGGGGGTATTTTGGTAATTGAATAGAATAAAGTGTGTGATATATTTGATTTTGACTAGATTGTGTGTAGGAAGAAAGGTGGCATTTTTGTAATATTGTAGTATTGTAAGGTTATTGATATTGTGTATTGTTTCTATTTTTAGGGTGTGAAAGTATTCTTGAGACGGACCAAAATGGAAAGTGTGTATGTATTTTTGGGACGGAGGGAGTATCATTTATTAAGACAATGTTATCACTTTATATAAACTCTTCATTCAAATAGTATTACTTTTATTAAAATTCTTATCACTTCCATCATTTTTTTCAGTGATAATGTTGGTCGGTAGATTAAAGAAAAAATAGTATACTTATTTATTTTTATTTTTTTAAAAAAAATACACACTACTTAATTTAAGTTGATTTTTAAATAATTAATAATTAATTAATTATTAAAATTAAAATTAAAATGAAAAACTCATTGGAATGGTAAGCGCGCCACTATTTACGCCAACTGACTTTAATTCTAATAAAAGACAATTAACATATAAACTCTAACATGTGCTAATTAATTAAAATTATTTAAGGCTAATTAATTCTCTTCTCTAATTGAAATTTTCAATTTTCTAATTTCATAATAATCAAATAAGACCCTTTAAAAAATTTTAATTGGGTTAATGAGCAATCTGTCTCACATAAGGGTGATTTTTGAGACGATCTTACCAAATCTTTGTTAATTTTTAATCTACTCAAATATAAAATTTAAGGATTATGTGCAAGCAAATTTAAAACAAATTACAAAATATTAATACTTATAATTTTTTCTTTTTTTAAAAAAAATTAAATAGTTAAAATATCAGAAGTCTATCAAATTTTATGCGTAAAAAGGAGCAGAATCAATAATAGCATGAAACAAATTCAAACATCAGTTCTTATAGGAAATTCACAAATCCAAACACCAGTTCATATTCAATAATAGAAACTTTAAGCTGTAACAAATTCAAACAGTTGCGCTAAAATTTTCATATACTACGATTTTCAGGAATAGAAATGAAAAGCAGAATGCATAGGTTAGTGCTTCCTCTTTCATCCAGCTTTCTTCTTTCATCCAACTTTCTTCTTTACAATTTAAATTTAGAAGTGGCTTTTTATGTCCCTATAGTTTTTATTTGGGATGAGTAATAGTTAACTATAACGTACAATTCTTATATGATTATTTTATTATATTATTAAATTTTAATTTTTATTAATATGAAAATTGTTGAAAATGTGAAACTGATAAAATGAAAAAATGTGATTTCAACTTACTTTACAACTTGTTTTACAATACTATTTATAGAGTGTACAAAGTTCATAACCTGCATAGCTAAGTTTAACAAACTCCTAACAAACTAATTAAGTCTAACTAATTAACTCTTAACTACTTGAATTGAATAATATTCTAACATGCTCCTCGAACCACGATCATCATGTAATTCCCATTCGTAGACAGAGGTGTTGAAAACGAACAGGAGGGAGAGGTTTAGTCAAGAGATCAGCAAGTTGATCATCCGTTAATACTAATCGGATATCAAGAAGATTGGCCTGAACCTTCTCACGGAGAAAATGAAAGTCAACTTCAATGTGATTGGTGCGAGAATGAAATGTCGGACTGAAAGCAAGCTTGATAGCACCTTGATTATCACACCAAATGATAGAAGGAGACTGCAATGGAACATGCAACTCAGAGCAAAGAGTATGAATCAAAAGAATATCTATGGTTGTCAAGGATAAGGAACGATATTCAACTTCCGTCGAACTACGAGCAACATCATGTTATTTCTTAGAGCACCATGTAAGTAAGTTGCCCCCAAAACTAATACAATAGCCACTGGTACTGCGTCGATCATCAAGATTAAAACCGTAGTCAGCATTAGCGTAGCCATGAACCCTGAAATCAGTGAGATGAACAAAAAACAAACCATGAGTGAGAGTACCTTTTATGTAACGCATAACCCATTTGCAAGCTTTCCAGTGATTAACCATTGGAGATACAAGAAATTGAGATAGCTTGTTCACAGAGAAGGAAAGATCAGGACGAGTAAGAGTAAGATATTAAAGCGCACCAATGACGCTACGATACAAAGAAGGATGATCAAAAAGAGGACTATCAAGTTTGGAGAGCTTCTGATTGGACATAGAGGGGTGGGAGAAGGCTTGCAGTCTACAAGATGAGCTTTATGTAGAATTTCTTGGGCATATTGGCTCTGTGTCAAATGTAATCTTCTTGGAAGAACATGAGCTTCAATTCCCAGAAAATAATCAATCTCCCCAAGTTGTTTCAAAGAGAAAATCATATAGTGGGGCTACACATCATGTTCCTGGAAATTCTCCTTTAGCTCCTGTTCCATCTGATAATTTTACTTCTTCTCAGTGTCCTACAGGTTCAGGATGGTTTATGGACAGTGGGGCTACACATCATGTTACATCACAGCTTGGAAATCTTCATCTCCAAGTTCCTTATCAAGGTACTTCAAATCTGTTGGTGGGTCATGGTTCTCATGTTCCTATACATCATACAGGGTCCATGTTTCTTCCTACGTTATAATCTTCAAATGTGACGTTTCAAAATGTACTTCATGTGCCAGATATTACTAAGAACTTGATTAACATTTAGAAATTTTTAAGGATAATAATGTTGTTATTGAGTTTTATGCTTCTTATTGTCTTGTAAAGGATCTGAGTTCCAACAAGGTTCTGTTGAAAGGAGCTATTAAAGATGGTCTCTATCGGCTAGATTTGGAGCATGTTCATGATATGAAGAACCCCGTTGCTTCTGCAATTTCTTGTAATATTGCTGCTCTAGGAAATACTTATGTCCTTTGGCATAATAGACTTGGGCACCACTTGTTCAGCTACTTTGTCTAAGGTGTTTCGAAGTTTAAACTTGTCTTCTTCGATTCCTTCTTTAGAATTCTGTGAATCTTGCAAACTAGGGAAGATGTATCAACAACAATTTTCTTCTATAAGTCATGCAACTACTACATCTTTGGAACTAATACATATGGATGTTTGGGGGCCTGCTTCTCTTGATTCTATTGAGGGATTTAAATATTTTCTTATCATTGAGGATGACTACACAAGATATTCTTGGATTTTTCTAATGAAAATGAAATCTGAGGTACATGCTTGGTTAGTCAATTTATTAGTTTTGCTGAAAGACAGTTCTCCCATAAGATTAAAGATATTCAAAGTGATATGGGCGTGAGTTTTTGGCCCTATCTCATATATGCAAACAACTTGGGATTAAGGTTCGTCACTCTTGTCCTCACACACATCCTCAAAATGGTTTAGTTGAGAGGAAAATTCAGCACATTACTGAAGTTGGCCTTGCTTTGTTGGCAAAGGGTGATGTGCCTTTATCCTATTGGTGGTTTTCTTTCCAAACTGCTGTATATCTAATCAATATACTTCATACTTTCTCCAAAACTCTACTCCATTTTCTCTTTTGTTTAACACTCACCCAGATTACTCTCATCTACGGGTGTTTGGTTGTGCATGTTTCCCCTTTCTTCGACCATACAACACCTCGAAGCTGCAATTTAGATCTTCCAAGTGTATTTTCTTAGTTATAGTCTTTCCCATAAAGGCTATTTTTGTCTACACTCTTCTGGCAAAATTTATATATCAACCACTGTTGATTTCAATGAGAGTGAGTTTCCTTACTCTTCACTTCTGGCATCCTCTTCTCCATCTTCTACACATTTTACCACTACAGCTTTATCTCCTTTTATTCCTCTTGCCACATCTCCTAACAATTCTACATCATACATCCCTGATCCATCCTCATCACATATTTCTCATACATCAGATTCATTATCCTCTTCTCATACATCGCATCTTCCCTTACTTTCTGCTTCACCTCGTACATCACATACTTCTTCACCTCCTGTTACAGCATCCACCGCACCTCCTTCACCTCTTCATAACACTCGAACCATGATTACTATAGCTAAATCTGGTATTTCCAAACCCAAAATTTATCATGCCTCTATTCCTTTGTTTATTACTGAACCTTCATCGGTTTCGGAGGACCTTTCTATTCTAGAATGAAAGATGGTTATGCAACAATAATATGATGCTTTAATTAGTAATGATACCTGGATTCTTGTTCCTTTTTCTGAAAATATGAATATCATTTCTACCAAGTGGGTGTTCAGATTTAAGCATTGTAAAGATGGCACCATGGATAGATATAAAGCTCGACTTATAGCTCGAGGCTTTCAACAGCATGCTAGGGTTGATTACTTCAACACCTTCAGTTCAGTCATCAAACCCTTAACACTTCAGATTATTTTTTCCATTGCTGTTACGAAGGGGTGAGTATACAACAGCTGGATATAAACAAAGCTTTCTTGAAAGGGACGCTTCATGAAATGGTGTATATTGAGCATCCTGAGGGTTTCTGTGATAAAGCTCGACCTACCCATGTTTATAAATTGACCAAAGCTCTATATGGTCTAAAAAAAGCTCCAAAAGCATGATATAACACATTAAAGTGTTTTTTACAGGCTGAAGGATTCACTCATTCCACAGCTGATCATTGCTTGTTTCATAAACATATGGGTAATAAGATATTGGTATTTCTGGTGTATGTTGATGATATCCTTATAACGGGTGATAATCCACTCCTGGTGCAACAACTTATTTATACACTTCACTCTAAATTATCTTTGAAACATATTGGGGAGATTGATTATTTTTTGGGAATTGAAGCTCATGTTCTTCTAGAAAGATTACGTTTGACACAGAGTCAATATGCCCGAGAAAATCTTTATAAAGCTCATCTTGCAGAATGCAAGCCTTCTCCCACCCCTCTATTTCCAAATCAGAAGCTCTCCAAACATGATAGTCCTCTTTTTGGTCTTCCTTCTTTGTATCGTAGCATCGTTGGTGTACTTCAATATCTTACTCTCACTCGTCCTGATCTTTCCTTCTCTGTGAACAAGCTGTCTCAATTTCTTGAATCTCCAATGGTTAATCACTGGAAATCTTGAAAACGGGTTCTGCGTTACATAAAAGGTACTCTTACACATGGTTTGTTTTTTGTTCCTGTCACTGATTTCAGGGTTCATGGCTACGCTGATGCTGACTACGTTTCTAGTCTTGATGATCGACGCAGTACCAGTGGCTATTGTATTACTTTTGGGGGCAACTTACTTACATGGAGCTATAAGAAATAACATGTTGTTGCTCGTAGTTCGATAAAAGTTGAATATCGTTCTTTGGCCTTGGCAACCACAGATATTCTTTGGATTCATACTCTTTTCTCTGAGTTGCATGTTCCGCTGCTGTCTTCTTCTATTCTTTGGTGTGATAATCAAGGTGCTATCAAGCTTGCTTTCAGTCTGGTGTTTCATTCTCACACCAAACACATTGAAGTTGACGTTCATTTTCTCCGTGAGAAGGTTCAAGCCAATCTTATTGATATTCGATTAGTATCAACGGATGATCAACTTGCTGATTTCTTGACTAAACATCTCCCTCCTGTTCGTTTTCAACACCTCTGTCTACGAATGGGAATTACATGATGATCGTAGTTCACAATCTTCGGGAGCATGTTAGAATATTATTCAGTTCAAGGACTTAAGAGTTAATTAGTTAGACTTAATTAGTTTGTTAGGATTTTGTTAAACTTAGTTGTACAGGTTATGAACTTTGTACACTCTATAAATAAGATTGTAAAACAAGTTGTAATGTAAGTTGAAATCATATTTTATTCATTTTATCTGTTCCACTCAAGTTGTGATGTAACATGATGTATAGCCCCACTGTCCTTAAACCATCCTGAACCTGTAGGACACTAAGAAGAAGTAAAATTATCAGATGGAATCAGAGCTGAAGGAGAATTTTCAGGTATATGTTTGCTTGAGAGGAAGAAGGAGCATGTGAGTATGGAGTAATGAATTTCGATGTCGAAGAAGAACACTAAAATTTTTTAAGTATTCTCTAGGCCTTGAAACTTTGCATCAAACTGCTTAAAACATTTAGCAGCACTGTGGTTTGATTTGCCACAAATTTGACAAATCAGCTTGTTCTTAAGTAATTTTGGCTTTCCGTTGTATCGTCCAATAGTAGAAGAACCTTTCGAGACAAAATTTTCCATAGGATTTTGAATTGTTGCTGCAACATTATGAACAACAGAAGTCTGAGCTATTCGCATCTCATGAGTTTGAAGAATAGCTTGAACCTCCGACAGAGGTGGAATGTCACCTCTAGAGGTTAGACTAACCACAACCGCAACGAATTCAATATCTAGACCACCAAGTATATGGAGAACTAGATCCTCATCACTAATAGAATGACCAGCAGATTCTAACGCATCAGCCACTGATCTTATCTGGAGAAAATAATCATCAATGGAAGCAGAATCTTTCTTCAAAGTCTGAAGCTGAAACCATAAACTCATAGCACGAGCCTTAGATTGTGATCTAAAAAGATCATCAAAAACCTTCCATAACTGATATGAATGAACACATCGACTCACATGCCCTAACATAGAAGCTAAAGTTGAGTTTAAGAGCTAATAAAAAGAAATTGATCACGTTTGTGCCACATAACGGACACCTCAGATGCAACGTCTGGAAGGGGAACATTCTTCTCAGAATAAAAAAAAATATCGTCGAAGCCATGCCCTTTCACAATAGCAAGGACTTGAGATCACCAGAAAGTGTAATTAGTTCGATCCAATCAAATATGTAGAGTGATGAAGGTCGGCAGACTCATGATCAGGATATGAAGATTAAAAAAATAGATATGAAGAGATGAAGAATTTGAAGATGAGAAGATATGACGAGATGAAGTTTGAAGATGTGAATTAATTAGGGGATGAAGATGTGAATGAATTAGGGGATGAAGATTTGAATATGTGAAGGAATTAGGGGATGAAGATTTGAAGATGTGAATGAATTAGGGGATGAAGGTTTGAAGATGTGAATGAATTAGGTAATGAAGAAATGGGAGAGAAAAAAATGGTTATCACTGGAATACTAGCTCTGAATACCATGATGAAAATGTGAAACTGATAAAATAAAAAAATATGATTTCAACTTACTTTACAACTTATTTTACAATCCTATTTATAGAGTGTACAAAGTTCATAACCTGTACAGCTAAGTTTAACAAACTCCTAACAAACTAAGTCTAACTAATTAACTCTTAACTGCTTAAACTGAATAATATTCTAACAAAAATATATAAAAGTAGATGCTTATAATATATCATATTATAAAATATAATATTTTAAATTTCACTCTCTCTATATATAATATTGAGAGCACTATGGTGGAACCTGTCCCATGAATATTTCGTGGAACCGGATCTTAAATCACATCCATATAATGCTCGCAGATCTATCACGTGAAGTGCTCCTCTTTATCATCTCTCCTCTTTTCCCTCTTCTCTCTCTTCCTAAAAATAAGTCAACTCGTCACATGTCTCTTACTCACATCTCTTCCTCCTAAAAATCTGCACACCCTTACTCTCTCTCCTATTTAATACTCTACTTCTCATGTCGCACTCACACACTTGTACACTTTTCTCTCTCCCCTATTTAATACTCCACTTCTCAAGTCACACTCACACACAATTGTACACTTTTCTCTCTCTCTGATGTGAATATGTGGCATACGGTCGAGTTGTCTTCACAACAATAGAGGCGGGGAGGTATGAGCATAGAAATATCCAATTAATTTTAAAGAGTTATCTAATTTTTTTGTACCTTAAAACTGTACCTTTTAATTTTCATTAGAAAATTAGAATCTCAAATCAAAAGGTAACCTAATTTATTATAAAGAATAACCCAATACATTAGAAAGAGTAACCTAATTAATAGAAAAAAGTAACCATATTCATAAGAATGAAATATAGACAAATCAACATAAAGGGCAAAAGCATGTTCATAGTAACATAGTTTATTATAAAGAGTAACATAATTAAAAGAAAAGAGTAACCTAATAACTTGTTAACAAAACAGAATAGAAAATTAATAAATCAACATAAAGAGTAATCTAAAAACTTATTAATCGTCACCTGAATTATTATAAAGAGTAACCTAATTAATAAAAAAACTAGAAAGTTGTCGACGAAAGAGAATATAACAAATAGAAATTAAGATAAAGACTAATTCAAAATAAGCAGAAGAATAAAGGGTCTATGATGTTATATGACAGGTGTATAGCTTGTGATTATTCTCTGTAGTTGCTGATCAATCTCTGTCTAAAGAATCTCACACTTTAATATTTAATTGCATGGTATCATTTACCGGATAAGGTCATTGATCTGGTTACTAAAGCTTATGTCAATGTGATAACCTAGCTCGACATGCTCTTAAGAAAGAGAAAGATAAAGGCAATAAATTAATTTATGGGTATTATTTTACGTGTTTGATTCTAACTACACCTAATTAAATACACAAGAAACCTTAATCGACAAAAGTCCCAAATACAATCTTGAGATTCAAAACCTACAAATTTTCAAACCCCACGAAACCATTAATTTCAAGAGTCGATCGATTTCCAGTACATGAAGTAAAGTTTCAATCTCCAGCAAAAATTCACATACCTAATCAAAAAATAAACATTAAATCCTAAATCAGGATCTTAATCAGCATACAAGAACTAATAATAGTAAAAACAGAACCACGAATGGGGTTCACCACAAAGAAAAACCCACATACAAGCTAAAATATCAACAATTGAGCATCATCTAACCTAGAATACCTTCTAAATTGAAGAATCAAAGGAATTACATACTGATTACTAGATCCAAAACGCCATGACCGACTTGGCAAGAAAGAGAACAAAAGAGAATAACATGTTCCAATATACACTAGATGGTGGTCATCAAACTTGCCGTTGGAGGTTGAATTGGAGAGAGAAATGTGGAAATAAAGTGTGGTGAAAGGGAAGAGAGGAGGAAAAAGAATATCATGTTTACATAGAAGAGGAAAGAGAAAATGAAGGGGAAAGAAGAGAGAGAAAGATGATTGGAGAGAGAAAAAGTGGAGAGATAAGGATGACGCATCACCCATTTGATCTATTTGACATTAAAAATGTGTGTGGTCCATTGGCCAGAACACATATCAAATGGGCATAGGCTAACATCGTACTTAAAATAGTTTGACCTAATAAAATAAAATATCCGGTCCTACAAATTTTAGAAAAAAAAAGTCTGCTCCATAGTAGTCATTGTCATATATATTAATTTTATATTTTTAATTAAATTTCATTGATATATTTATATTTTATTTTTCACCATATATTTTAAATTAATATTTCATTTAATCCAATTATACTTTTTAAATTTTATATAAATTTTTTATTTATTATTGAGGAACTATCTTTAATATTCAATTTATTTATTAAATTTTATATATTTATAATTCATTAGTATTATTATCAAAGAAAAAGATTTTTTGAAGATACTATTAGAATTAATATAATTTTTTTTAATAAGTCACATATCACATTTTTAAGGATATGAAACAAACCTCGAAAAAACGGATCAAGAAATAACCCAATTTTTTTTTATTTACCTTTTTCTCACATTAACATTAATATGAGTAGATGGTAGATACTATAGTCTCAAAAATGAAACTAAGAATTTCAATAGAAAAAGTTGTCCCTAATAATTTTAAAATAGAGTAAGAAACTTCTTTTCTTCATTAACTCTCTCAATATCATTTCTATCATTCACAATGCTTTATCATTCACATTTATAGTAATGGGTACTTTTCATTGTAAATCATTTGTGATTTCACATCCGTGTTAAGGCCCAGCTTAACGTAAACGCCACATTGAATGTTAGCATAGATCAGTGCCTCTAGCTATAGCTTTGCCCGTGTCTGTGCGGATTCTCTCCAAGACTTCAAATTATGGGTTCACCAACACATTCTAATTTTACAAAATTATTCTTTATTACATGAAAGTAGATGGTAAATTTTGAAGTCTTAGAAATGAAACTAAGAATTTCAATAAAAAAATTGTCTCTAATAATTCTTGAATAGAGTATGAAACTTATTTTCTTCATTAATTCTCTCAATATCATCAATATCATTCACATTTATAGTAATGGGTAACATCTTTTTTGAGACCCGAGCTTCTCACTACTCATGTGTCAATATAATTTAATTTGTGTTATGTGCATTTTATAATTAAGTGATAATTATGTGGCAATTATGTGATGATAATGTGACAATTTTGTGACAATTGTCTATACATTTTATCTATCTTTAAAATTTTATTTGAGACATATGTGATAAAATGGTGACAATATGTGAATATATATATATGTGCATAAATATTTACGTGCATTAATTTGAATAAACTATTAAATTGTCTTATGTGTATACACTATTTCTTAATTATTAAGTATTACACGTGTTCTAATAATAATAATAGTAGTAAGAAAATGGACACAAATGTGTATTAATTTGTAAATTTATTATATCTTAGTTATTAAGTATTGCACGTATACTCGTAATTGATAATAATAATAATAACAATAACAATAACAATAATAATAATAATAATAAGTGTGTTGATTACTTGATTGTCAATCCAAATTGAATTATTGACGTGTGGATACGTGGATTAAATTGAAACCATAATAATAATAATAGTTTTACTAAATATAGTAATTGGAAGGGCGGTGGATTAACACCAACTCACCCTCATTCGTTTCTATATATTGAGGTTTGGTAACCTCATTTAAAAAGGCAAAGAAGCCATGAGTTTTAAAAGAAATAAAAGAGAGAGAGAGAGAAGCAGAAGAGAGAGAGAGAAAAAAATGGAGGAATAGGAAAGGAGAGAGAGAAAGAGGAAGGAAGAGAGAAGCAGGGGGCGTGCCAGAACAGAAAGTAAGGAATTAGTTACGGTTCTTCACAGGTTTATAGTGTTACTATTGTCGGAGTCCAGGTAAGTAGAGGTCCAACTACAATGCTTATGTTGTGTGTGAATTATTTGTGATTATTTTGAGTATTAACTTGTGAATTATTTATGATTAATTTGGAATATTATAAGTTGTAAACTTATGTGATTGGAAGTAAGTAGAAGTCTAACTACAATGCATAAACATATTATGCGTGAATTATTTGTGATAATTATGTCATGAATTATTTGTGATTAGTTTAATTACGTTATGAATTATTTGGGGTTAATTGGTGTACAAGTTGTGAATTCATGTGATTTGAAATAATATCATTATCCTATATAGATCTGTGTGATTGGAAACTGTTGAAAATATATCTGTATGATTTGAGAAGATATTGTTTATAAGGATCTGTGTGATCTGAGATGAAGTTGATATTCCAAAAAGGGATCGTGTGATTCAAGGTGAAAGGGTTATTCGATAAATAGATTTGTGTTATTAAGATGAAGTTGTTATTCCAGAAGTTGATTTGTGTGAATTGAAGTTAAGTTGTTGCTTTATTTGTGATTGAATATTGATATTGATATTGTAAATGGTTTATAATGCATATTTAATTGCCCCGGTTGCATACCATGCATAATCATGAAAAGTATTTTCCGCAAAATTATTAAGATACTAATGGTGTGTGCGGTCACTACTTATGCATCTCTGTCAGGATTCGGAAAAATCATTCCCGACTATTTTAGGTTTGGAAAAACCGTTCCCAATACTTTATTCGGGGTTCGGGAAAATTATCCCCACCACTCTGCCAGGGTTCGGAAAAATCATTCTCGGTACTATATTCGGGGTTTAGAAAAATCATCCTCATTGAGCTCATTTGGGGTGCATATCATAAGTATGTCGTGGGGATCCCGCAATGTGAATAATTTTCAAAATAAAAGAGACCAACTAGAAAGACTAGGAAATAAGCGATAGAGGACTAAATGCATTTTCATTCACTGACATGCATGATTTCTACTTACTGAAATTTTTATCTCACTAGTTTATGCATTGTAGGTGAGACTGTTGATGATTGAGTTTTGTGATGTAATTGTGCAAGTTGTGGAGCTCCTACAGGGTTTTGAGCAGATGTACATAGATGATGACCTGTTGGGTTAGGCCGTGGGTTTATTTTATTTTCGCTGATGTTTTGGTGATGTAATATAATAAGTGTTGCCACGAGTTTGTGTGGATTGAAGTGATGTCAGAAATTGGTGACGTATGTTAGACTATGATTTAAGTTATGAATATATTATGTAAGAAAAAAAATATGCAGGTTCTTATAATGATGATGTTTATGTTAATTAGTATTTGAATTATAAGTTATGTATGGTGGGTCGTGTCAAAGTGGTATTAGAGCACGGTTTGGGTCATATAGACTGTTTATGTACATGATCTTATTCCTTGGGAGCGCAGTCTTTCATGTAAGTGTTATTTTCATTTTGTTGTACATGTTATATGTTTATAAATTATATTGGTCATGTTGTGGAAAACTCGTAGAAAAATAGTACCATTATGGTAAGGGCTACTGGTGAGAATAGTGAAGAAGGTATAACTACTTGCTGATTTGATTATGTTAAGTATAAATTATTATGATATCGTATTAGGCATAGATTGGCTGTCAAAGTATGTTGCTACCATAAATTCTCAGAAGAAGAGTATCACTTTTCAGCCATTGGAAGGAGAATAGTTCACCTTTTTTGGGAGTAAGAAGAACTTCAGATTTACTGTGATATCAGCAGCAAAAGTATAGCGGTTGTTGGAAAGTGGTTGTGAGGGGTATCTGGTGAGTGTGATAAATGTTGAGGGACAATAGTGTCTAGTTCTCAGTGATGTATCAGTTGTTCGAGAATACTCGGAGATGTTTCCAGATGATCTTCCAGGTTTGCCACCAGATCGAGAAATAGAGTTTGTTATTAAGTTATAACCTGAAATTGTTCCTATATTTAAAGTGCCATACAAAATGGCACCAGCTGAACTGAAGGAATTGAAGATATCGTTGCAAGAGTTGCTAGAGAAAGGATTCATCCAACCTAGTTTCTCACCTTGGGGAGCACCAGTTCTTTTCGTTCATAAGAAGGATGGCACATCGAGGATGTGCATCGATTACTGGGAGCTCAACAAAGTTACAATCAAGAATAAGTATCCATTACCTCGCATTGATGATCTATTCGATCAACTACATGGTGCAGCTATCTTTTCGAAAATTGATTTGTAATCGGGGTATCATCAGTTGAAGATTAAGGAGAAGGATATTTCGAAGACTGCATTCAGTACAAGGTATGGATATTATGAGTTTTTGGTGATGTCGTTTGGTTTGACAAATGCTCTGGCAGCATTTATGGATTTGATGAATAGAGTATTTCAGGATTTTCTTGATAGGTTTGTAATTGTCTTTATCGATGATATTCTGATTTACTCTAAGAACAAGGAGGATCATGCTCTGCACTTAAGAAAGGTGTTGGAGATTCTGAAGGAGAAGAAGTTATATGCGAAGTTCAAGAAGTGTAAATTTTAGTTAGACCAAGTTGTTTTCTTGGGACACGTGGTATCAGGAGAAGGAATTTTAGTGGATCAAAGTAAAGTTAAAGCAATCCATGATTGGCTACAACCCTCAAATCCCACTGAGGTTCGTAGCTTTCTTGGATTGGCTGGATATTATCGAAGGTTTATTGAAGGATTTTCGAATATCACTTCACCATTAACACAACTGACTAGAAAGAATGTGAGGTTCACATAGACAGAGGCATGTGAATAGAGTTTTCAAGAATTAAAGAGACGATTGACATCCGCACCAATCTTAACTATTCCTATGGAGACAGGAAGCTTCAAGGTTTACAGTGATACTTCAAAGAATGGTCTTGGTGTGTACTGATGCAGAATGGGAAAGTGATAGCATATGCATCCAGACAATTAAGGAAGTACGAGAAAAACTATCCAACTCATGATTTGGAGTTAGCTGCAGTGGTATTTGCACTCAAAATTTGGAGGCATTATCTGTATGGGGAACGTTGTGAAATCTATACTAATCATAAGAGTTTCAAGTACTTCTTCACTCAGAAAAAATTGAATATGAGGCAGAGAAAATGGTTGGAACTGGTGAAGGACTACGACTGTATTATCAATTATTATTCGGGCAAAGCTAATGTCGTTGCTGATACATTGAGCTGAAAGATAATACAGAGTGTAGCTGCTATGACCCTAAACCAGAAACCAGAGTTGCTTGATTTACAAAGGATGGGTGTGAAGATCATTCAGGAAAGATATTTGGAAGCAAAGATGACAGCCTTGACACTTCGACCAACTTTGATGGATAAGATTCGACAAGGACAAGAGGTGGATAAATTGTTTGACAAGATAAGGAATGATATCAGCTCCGGAAAGTCTTCTGACTTTCAATTAACAAATGATGGTGTGATTCATTATAGAGGTCGATTATGTCTACCTGAAGTGGACAATATTTTGAAGGAAGTGATGACAGAAGCTCATTCAACACCGTACTCTATACTTCCAGGAGCTACTAAGATGTATAGAGATTTGAAGTCACATTATTGGTGGCCAGATATGAAGAGAGATGTCGTTCAATATGTGGAGAAATGTTTGACTTGTCAGCAAATCAAAGCTGAGCATCAGAGACGACCAGGAACTTTACAACCTCTATCTATTTCAGAGTAGAAGTGGGGGAATATCACTATAGATTTTATTATCGGTCTACCGAAGACAGTAAAAGGTCATGATGTCATTTGTGTTATTGTAGATCGATTGATTAAGTCAGCTCATTTTCTTCCTATTTGCTCTACGTATTCCATGGATCATTACACACAACTATATATCCAACAGATTGTCAGACTCCATGAAGTACCACTTATCACTATGTCAGATAGAGACACCAAATTTTTGTCTGTTTTCTGGAAGAGTTTGCATAAGGTGTTAGGGACACAATATCTTTCAGTACAGCATTCTATCCACAAACAGATGGTCAATCAGAGTGTACAATAGAAAT
Organism: Pogostemon cablin; assembly: GCA_023678885.1. Lineage (NCBI taxonomy): Eukaryota > Viridiplantae > Streptophyta > Magnoliopsida > Lamiales > Lamiaceae > Pogostemon > Pogostemon cablin. The sequence goes on from CM042976.1 coordinate 16,192,101, forward strand.
TTCGGAGGATATGCTCAGAGCATGTGTGTTAGATTTTCAAGGTCAGTGGAGTAAAATTTTACCTCTGATAGAGTTTTCGTACAACAACAGTTACCAGTTCGCTATCGGGATGGCACCATAGGAAGCATTGTACGGGAGGAAGTGTAGGTCTCCAGTACATTAGGATGAAGTTGGAGAGAGAAACCTTCTGGGTCTAGACTTGATTCGTGAAATGTCAGAAGCTCTTACCCGTATTCGAGAGAAGATAAGAGTTGCTCAGGATCGGCAAAAGAGTTATGCAGACAAACGGAGAAGAGAGTCGGAATTTGAAGTGGGTGATCAGGTATTCTTGAAAGTATCTCCAATAAAGGGGATAATTTAGTTTGGAAAGAAAGGGAAACTCAGTCAAAGATATGTTAGTCCATTCACTATCATTGAGAGAGTTGGAAATGTTGCCTATAAGTTGGAGTTACCAGCATTGATGTCTAGAGTACATGACGTGTTTCATGGGTCTGTGTTGAGGAAGTATGCTGCGAATCCATCTCATGTTCTAAGACAGGAATCAATTGAGTTGAAAGAAGATTTGAGTTATGAAGAGATACCAGTTGAGATTTTACGGCGAGAAGTGAAGAAGCTTATAAATAAAGAGATACCATTTGTGAAGGTGTTATGGAGGAACCAATTAGTTGAGGAGGCTACTTGGGAAAGAAAGGATGAGATGATGGCTAAGTATCAAAAACTCTTCAGGTAAGTAAATTTCGAGGACAAAATTTTTATAATGTGGGGAGGATGTGATACCAGAGCTTCTCACTACTCATGTGCCAATATAATTTAATTTGTGTTATGTGCATTTTATAATTATGTGATAATTATGGGGCAATTATGTGATGATAATGTGATAATTATGTGATAATTGTTTATAAATTTTATTTGTCTTCACTATTTTATTTGAGACATCTGTGATAAAATGGTGACAATATGTGAATATATATATATATATATGTGTGCATAAATATTTACGTGCATTAATTCGAATAAATAATTAAATTGTCTTATATGTATACATTATTTCTTAATTATTAAGTATTACACGTGTTCTAATAATAATAATAGTAGTAAGAAAATATACACGTATGTGTATTAATTTGTAAATGTATTATATCTTAGCTATTAAGTATTGCACGTATATTCGTAATGGATAATAATGATAATAATAATAATAATAATAGTAATAATAATAATAATAAGTGTGTTGATTACTTGATTGTCAATCCCAAATGAATTGTTGACATGTGGATACGTGGATTAAATTGAAACCATAATAATAATAATAATAATAATAATAGTTTTACTAAAAATAGTAATTGGAAGGGCAATGGATTAACACCAACTCACCCTCATTCGTTTCTATATATTGAGGTTTGGTAACCTTATTTAAAAAAAGCAAAGCAGGCCGTGAGTTTTAAAAGAAATAAAAAAGAGAGAGAGAGAGAAGCAGAAGAGATGGAGAGAGAAAAAGGGAGGAATAGGAAAGGAGAGAGAGAAAGAGGAAGGAAGAGAGAAGCAGGAGGCGTGCCAGAACGGAAAGTAAGGAATTAGTTACGGTTTTTCATGGGTTTATAGTGTTACTATTGTCGGAGTCCAGGTAAGTAGAGGTCCAACTACAATGCATAAACATGTTGTGTGTGAATTATTTGTGATTATTTTGTGAGTATTAACTTGTGAATTATTTATGATTAATTTGGAATATTATAAGTTGTAAACTTATGTGATTGGAAGTAAGTAGAAGTCTAACTACAATGCATAAACATGTTATATGTGAATTATTTGTGATTATTATGTGATAATTATGTCATGAATTATTTGTGATTAGTTTAATTAAATTATGAATTATTTGGGATTAATTGGTGTACAAGTTGTGGATTCACGTGATTTGAAATAATATCATTATCCTATATAGATCTGTGTGATTGGAAACTATTGAAAATATATCTGTATGATTTAAGAAGATATTTGTTATAAGGATCTGTGTGATCCGAGATGAAGTTGATATTCCCAAAAGAGATCCGTGTGATTCAAGGTGAAGTGGTTATTTGATAAATGCATTTATGCGATTAAGGTGAAGTTGTTATTCCAAAAGTGGATTTGTGTGAATTAAAGTTAGGTTGTTGCTTTATTTGTGATTAAATATTGATATTGATGTCGTAAATGGTTTATAATGCATATTTAATTGCCCCAGTTGCATACCATGCATAATCATGAAAAGTGTTTTCCGCAAAATTATTAAGATACTAATGGTGTGTGTGGCCACTATTTATACATCTCTGCCAGGGTTCGAAAAAATTATTTCTGACTATTCTGGGTTCGAAAAAATCGTTCCAGTACTTTATTCGGGGTTCGAAAAAATTATCCCCACCACTCTGCCAGGATTCGGAAAAATTATTCTCGGCATTACATTAAGAATTCGGAAAAATTATCCCCATTGAGCTCATTTGGGGTGCATATCATAAGTATGTCGTGGGGATCCCGCAATGTGAACAAATTTCAAAATAAAAGAGACCAACTAGAAAGACTAGGAAATAAGCGATAGAACTAAATGCATTTTCATGCACTGACATGCATGATTTCTACTTACTAAGATTTTTATCTCACTTGTTTATGCATTGTAGGTGAGCCTATTGATGATTGAGTTTTCTTATGTGACTGTGCAACCTGTGGAGCTCCTACAGGGTTTTGAGTGGATGTACATAGATGATGACCAGTTGGGTTAGGCAGTGGGTTTATTTTATTTTCGCTGATGTTTTGGTGATGTAATATAATAAGTATTGCCAAGAGTTTGTGTGGATTGAAGTGGTGTCAGAAATTGGTGACGTATGTTAGACTATGATTTCAGTTATGAATATATTATGTAAGAAAAAAAATATGCAGGTTCTTATAATGATGAAGTTTATGTTAATTAGTATTTGAATTATAAGTTATATATGGTGGGTCGTGTCATCTTTATCATTCACATTTATAGTAACGGGTAATGAAACTAAGATTTAAAAAATGGTTGAAAAAAATAGTTGGTAACTTTTATCGATATCTATAGAATAAAGTATTATATATGTTGATATTTCTATAATAGAGTATGAAACTTCTTTTCTTCGTTAATTCTCACAATAACATCTCTATCTTCACATTTATAGTAATGGGAAACTAAGATTTAAAAAAATAATGAAACTAAGATTTAAAAAAAAAGGTTGAAAAAAAATGGTTGGTAGCTTTTATCGATATTTCTAGAATAGAGTATTATATATGTTGATATTAGCATTTTAATAATGGAGAAATATAGTCCAATAAAAAATATAGTAATTAATTAAGGGAGAATGTATAAAATACTCAAATTTTAAAAATAATATAATATGTTTATAACATCAATAATTTTTCTACCAAATCTATCCAACAGATACTTTATGAATTTTATACTCCTAAATTAAACGCACCACCTTTTTCAAAAGTAAACCTCTCCCACCATTGACCCCATACTCCGGATGGTATTTCGTTGATTATGTGGTGTACCTCTATTTATAATAGAGAGATAAATTGTGTACTTGCTTAATTAGTGGATTATTTTCTGGACCAGGTCCCGTGGTTTTTACCCTTAACTTGAGGGTTTTTCCACGTTAAAATTATTGGGGTCGATTGTGTATATTTTCTGCATGTTTATTTGATTTGTAGTTTCTGCAGTATTTGAGTGGAAGGATTTGTGCATTGATATTATTTGAGATTTATTGTTTTCCACTGTGCTTGATATATCATTGCATATTGTCTATCCTAGTTGGATAGGATCCCCCTTCCACAACAGTAGTATCAGTGCTTTGGTTAGGCATACACCATGGAGGGTAGTGGTTCTATGATTAAGCTAAATGCTGGGAATTACTATATTTGGAAGCCAATGATGGAAGATTTACTTTACTGTAAAGATTTGTATGATCCTATTAGTGGGGAAGATGCTAAAGATGCTAAGCCGAAAGACATGGATGATAAAGAATGAGAGAAACTTGGTAGAAAGACAATTGGAACAATCAGACAGTGGGTAGATATTAGTGTATTTCATCATGTGGCTACAGAGACCAACTCAAAGGAATTATGGACAAAATTGTAGGAATTTTATGAGAGAAAGAATGCACAGAACAAAGCATTTATTATCAAAAAGTTAGTAAACTTGAAGTATAAAAATGGGAGTTCTGTGGCAGAGCACTTGAATGTATTTCAAGACTTAGTGAATCAGCTTCTACCATATAAATTACATTTGATGATAAAGTGCAAGCTTTATTTTTATTGAGTTCTCTACCTGAAAGCTGGGAGACTATGGTGGTGACACTCAGTAATGCAGCTCCAAATAGAAAGTTGACATTTAACATGGTCAAACAAAGTATGTTCAATGAAGAGACTAGGAGAAAAGAAGTAGGGGCTAGTTCTTTGCAAGCACTTGTCACGTAACACAGAGGTAGAAGTAAGAGCAGAGGACATAAGGGCCATGGTAAATCAAAAGACAAAGACTACAGGTCTAAGTCCAAGGAGAAATTCAAGTGTTATCATTGTGGTGGACCCAATCACATAAAAAGGAATTGCAGGCTCTGGAAAGAGAAGAAGGAGAGGAATAAGAAAAAATCAGAGGATAAGAATACAGTAGTTGTAGTCACTCATACCAATGATGATCAGACTGTAGTTTGTGTGAGCGATGAATGTTGTCATGTGGAGGATCCTGGTATTGAATGGATTGTTGATTCGGGTACTTCTCATCATTGTGCTCCGAAGAGAGAATTGTTCACAAGCTACCGAGCTGGAGACTTTGGACACTTGTTCATGGGGAACAAAAGTGTTGCACCATTAGTTGGCATTGGTAACATGGTTTTTGAGACTGAATTGGGTTATAGATTGACTTTGAAGAATGTGAGACACATCCCACAGTTGCGCAACAACTTGATTGTTGTTAATGTACTTGATAAAGAGGGGTTCGAGCAGAATTTTTCACATGGAAATTGGAGGTTCATCAAGGGTTCTTTTCTTGTTGGTAAAGGAAAGCTATGTTGCACACTATACAGGACAAAGCTTAAGATTGCTCGAGACCATTTACTAGCAGTAGTTGATGATTCTTCCCCGAATTTGTGGCACAACAGACTTGGGCATATGAGCAAGAAAGGATTGCAAATCCTATCCAAAGAGTCTCTGATCCCCACTACACAACATAAGTCACTTAATCCATGTGATTTTTGTGTATTTCGTAAACAAACTATAATTTCTTTTCGTTCCAATTTTAAACGAAAGAATGATATTTTGGACTAATACATTATGATGTTTGTGGTCCTCTCGAGGTGGAGTCCCTAGGTGGAAATAAATGTTTCCTTACTTTTATTGATGATGATTCACGGAAAGTTTGGGTGTATTTCTTGAAGAACAAGAGTGAAGTATTTTAGTGTTTTCAGAGATTCCACACCATGGTTGAAAGACAAACAGGTAAGCTGCTAAAGTGTCTGAGAACTGATAATAGTGGAAAGTACACTTCTAGAGAGTTCAAAGAATATTGTGCTCGCCCGGTACTCCTCAGCATAATGGCGTAGCAGAAAGGATGAACAGAACCATTATGGAGAAAGTTAGTTGGTATATGTTGAGTTTGGCTAAACTACTAAAGATGTTTTGGGGTGAAGCCGTATTGACTGCTTGCTACTTGATTAACATATCTCTGCCAGTTCCTTTGGAAGGTGATATTCAGAGAGAGTGTAGAGTGGGAAGAATGTCTCTTATTCCCACTTAGAGGTATTCGAATGCAAGGCATTCATGCATGTACCGAAGGAGCAGATAAGCAAGTTGGATAGCAAATATACACCTTGTATATTTGTTGGTTATGGAGATGTGGAGTTCGGATACAATGAATGGGATCTGGAGAAGAGGACGCTTGTCAGGAGTAGAGATGTCATCTTCCTTTAGAATGAGACGATGGAAGATTTGAAGGAGAGGAAGAGCACTACACAGATGCCTACATGTGTAGTTGATCTAATACCAGATAAGATTCCTACCATTGATGCTAGAGATGGTGGAGAAGATGGTGAGAATGAAAATGAAGTTGAAGCTGAAGAAGGTGAACATATTGCATTTAATCCTAATCCAGATGAGCCAGATACAGGTAACGTGGAACAAGAAATGCAACATGTACCGCCAGAAACTTCAGGAGAATAGAGCGAAAGACCTGTGAGAAGCCAGAGACCAAATTAATTATATCTTAGTTCAGAATAGGCATTGACCACTGATGATGGGGAGAAGAAGACTTTCCAAGAGGTGCAGTCTATGAAAGACAAGAATCAGTGGTTTGAGGCTATGCACTTTAGAGATGAGTTCTTTGCATAAGACTGAAACTTATAATTTGGTTGAGCTTCTGAAAGGAAGAGAGTTCTGAGGAACAAACGTAATTTCAAGTTGAAGAAAGATGGAGACAAGATAGTGAAGCACAAGGCAAGATTGGTTGTCAATGGATTTACTCAGAAGAAATGAGTAGATTTTGATGAGATATTTTCACCGATGGTGAAGATGACTTCCATCCATATTGTCTTGGGAATGGCAGCTAGTTTGGACCTCGAGATTGAATAACTTGATGTTCGAATAGCCTTCTTGCATGGAGACTTGGATGAGCAGATTTACATGAACCAGCCGAAAGGATTTGAGGTTAAATGGCAGGAGCACTTGGTTTGCAAGTTGAGAAAAAGTTTGTATGGCTTGAAGCAAGCTTCAAGATAGTGGTACAAAAGGTTTGATTCTTTCATGGCTAGCCATAGTTATAAAAGAGCGGAGGCAGATCATTGTGTTTATATCAAACACTTCTCAGATGGTAATTCTATTATTGTGCTACTTTATGTTGATGATATGTTGATTGTGGGAAAGAATATTGTGATGATTAGCAGGTTGAAGGAGGAGCTGTCAAAATCCTTTGACATGAAGGATTTAGGTTCAACGAAGTAGATATTGGGAATAGAGATTCTTCGTGACAACAAAAAAGGAAAATTGTGGTTGTCACAGTAGAAATATGTTGAGAAGGTGCTTGAGAGGTTTAACAAGAAGCATGTTAAACCCGTGTCCACACCACTTGCTAATCACTTCAAATTGAACAAGAGATCATGTCTCACAACCAAAGATCAAAAAGATGAGATGGTAACAATATCTTACTCTGCAGTTGGTTCCTTGATGTATGTCATGGTATGCATGAGGCCAAATATTGCTCAAGCTGTTAGCTTGGTGAGCAGGTTTCTTTCCAATCCAGAAAAAGAGCATTGGGAAACTGTGAAGTGGATTTTTAGATATTTGAGAGGAACTTCAAAATTATGTTTGAGTTTTGGAGGTTCTAAGTCGAGACTTGAAGGGTTTGTAGATGTTGATATAGCAAGTGATCTCGATGGGAGGTAATCAACTTCAGGCTACTTGTTTACATTTGTTGGGGGAGCTATCTCATGGTAATCAAAATTGCAGAAGTGTGTTGTCTTATCTACTACGGAGGCAGAATATATTGCAGCAAATGAAGATGGAAAAGAAATGATGTGGAAAATGAGACTTTTTCAGGATTTGGGATTGAAATATAGTTTTCTGTGACAGTCAGAGTGCTATAGATTTGAGCAAGAATTCCATGTATCATACTTGGACGAAGCATATTGATGTGAGGTACCATTGGCTCAGAATGGTGCTAGAGAAACAGTTGATGAAACTGGAGAAAACTCACACTGAAAAGAATCCCACGGATATGATGACTAAAGCAGTTATCCGCGAAAAGCATGAATTGTGTGTCGGTTTGGCCGGCAAGAGCTCGAGATAGGTGTGATGTTACAGCCACCTATTTGGGTAGGGGAAGATTGTTGGGCTTGCCCCAAATATTTGCCCAAAATAATTAGAAGAAAAGAAGCCCAACATGAATTAAAGGATATGGCCCAAAAAACCACTTTGGGTTGATTACATGTTGCCTACTGGAGGCGTGTATATGTGTCCAGAAGCGAGAGAGGGAGCAGAACAACATTGAGAGATAATAGGAGAGAGAGAGAGAGAGGGGAAAATAGGAGTACATGAGAAGCTATCCAATTTGGAGGTCCATTTCTTCACCATTTCACTCCAAATTTGAAGGGGGAGTTCGTGGCAACGTTCTCTACACGATCGGAGTGGATTTCGTAGAAACATCTCCGAGGGGTGCAAATGAGAATCGGGTGATTTGTATTCTCTTTGTACTATTGTATTGTCTCTCTTCCATTGTTGTCTTATATTCCAAGAGTGATTCTCTTGATAATTGTTTTGGTGATTATGTAGTGTGCCTCTATTTGTATAGAGAGATACACTGTGCTCGATTAGTGGATTATTTCCTGGACCGGATCCTGTGGTTTTTACCCTTAACTTGAGGGGTTTTCCATGTTAAATTTATTGGTGTCGACTGTGTATATTTTCTGCATATTTTTTCCATAATTTCTTTGGGTTGGTCTCTATAGCCACATGATGAAATATACTAATATCTACCCGCTACCTAATTGTACCAATTGTCTTTCTACCAAGCTTCTCCCATTCATTATCATTCATGTCCTTCTACTTAGCATCTTTAACATCTTTCCCACTAATAGGATATTACAAATCTTTGAAGTAAAGTAAATCCTCCATCATAAGCTTCCAAATAGAGTAATTCTCAGCATTCAGCTTAATCATAGAACCACTACCGTCCATGGTTTTTGACTAACCAATGCTCTGATACCACTGTTGTGGAAGGGGGGTCCTATTTAATTAGGATAGACAATACACAATGATATATCCGATACAGTGGAAACATAATAAATCCCAAATAATATTAATGCACAAATCCTTCCACTCAAATATTGTAGAAACCAAAAACCAAATAAATATGCAGAAAATATACGCAGTCAACACCAATAATTTTTAACGTGGAAAACCCCTCAAGTTAAGCGTAAAAATCACAGGACCTGGTCCAGGAAATAATCCACTAATCAAGCAAGAGTATACAGTTTCTCTCTCTATTATAAATAGAGGTACACCACATAATCACCAAAATACTATCAAGAGAATCACTCTTGGAATACAAGACAATAATGAGATAAGAGACAATAAAATAGTAGAAAGAGAATACGAATCACCCGATTCTCATTTGCACCCCTCGGAGATGTTTCTATGAAATCCACTCTGATCGTGTAGAGATCGTTGCCACGAACTCCCCCTTCAAATTTGGAGTGAAATGGTAAAGAAACGGACCTCCAAATTAGATAGGTTCTCACGCACTCCTATTTTCTTCTATCTCTCCTATTTTCTCTCAATCTTGTTCTGCTCCCTCACTCGCTTCTGGACACACATACACGCCTCCAGTAGACAACATGTAATCAACCCAAAGTGAGTTTTTTTAAGTGGGCCATCAATTAAAAATATAATTTAAGCCATATCCTTTAATTCATGTTGGGCTTTTTTTATTCTAATTATTTTTGGGCAAGCCCAACAATCTCCCCCTATCCAAATAGGTGGCTGTAACATCACACCTATCTCGAGCTCATGCAGGCAAACCCGGCACACAATTCATGCTTCTCGGGGTAACCACTTTAGTCATCATATCCGCAGGATTCTTTTCAGTGTGAATTTTCTCCAGCTTCATCAGTTGCTTTTCTAGCACCATTCTAAACCAATGGTACCTCACATCAATAATCTTCGTCTGAGCATGATACATGGAATTCTAGCTCAAATCTATAGCACTCTAACTGTCACAGAATACTATATATTCTTCTTGCTTTAATCCCAAATCCTAGAAAAGTCTCTTCATCCACATCATTTCTTTCTAGCTTCATTTGCTGCAATATACTCTGCCTCCGTAGTAGATAAGGTAACATATTAATGCAATTTTGATTGTCATGAGATAGTTTCCCCTGTAAATGTAAACAAGTAGCCTGAAGTTGATTTCCTCCCATCGAGATCACCTGCCATATCAACATCTATGAACCCTTCAAGTATCGACTTAGAACCTCCAAAACTCAAATATAATTTTGAAGTCCCTCTCAAATATCTGAATATCCACTTCACAACTTCCCAATACTCTTTTCCTGGATTGGAAAAAACCTGCTAACCAAGATAACAACTTGAGTTATATTTGGCCTCGTGCATAACATGGAATACATCAAGGAACCAACTGCAGAGGAGTAAGGTATTGTTGCCATCTAATCTTTTTTATATTTGGTTATGGGTCATGATCTCTTACTCAATTTGAAGTGATTAGCAACTGGTGTGGACACAGGTTTAGCATTTTTCATGTTGAACCTTTCACGAAGAATCTCCATTCCCAATATCTGCTTCGCTGAACCTAAATCCTTCATGTCAAAGGATTTAGACAGCTTCTCCTTCAACCTGCTAATCATCACAATATTCTTTCCCACAATCAACATATCATCAACATAAAGTAGCAAAATAATATAATTACCATTACGGAAGTGTTTGACATAAATACAATAATCTGCCTCCTTTTTTTTATAACTCTGGCTAGCCAAAAGAATCAAACATTTTGCACCACTGTCTTGAATCTTGCTTCAAGTCGTACAATCTTTTTCTCAACTTGCAAACCAAGTGCTCCTGCCCTTTAACCTCAAATCCTTCCGGCGGGTTCATGTAAATTTGTACATCCAATTCTCCATGCAAGAATGTTGTTCGAACATTAAGTTGTTCAATCTCAAGGTCCAAGCTAGCTGCCAATCCCAAGACAATACGGATGGAAGTCATCTTCACCACCGGTGAAAATATCTTATCAATATCTACTCCTTTCTTCTGAGTAAATCCCTTGACAACTAATCTTGCCTTGTGACTCACTATCTTGTCTCCATCATTCTTCAGCTTAAAAACCCATTTGTTCCTCATAACTCTCTTGCCTTTCGAAAGCTCGACCAAATCATAAGTTTCATTCTTATGCAAAGAACTTATCTCTTCTTGCATAGCCTCAAACCACTTATTCTTGTCTTTCATAGACTGCACCTCTTGTAAAGTCTCCGGCTCCCCATCATTAGTGATCAATGCCCACTCTGAACTCGGATATAATAAATTTGGTATCCGACTTCTCACAGGTCTTCCACTCTGTTCTCCTGACGTTTCTGGCGGTACATGCTGCATCTTTTGTTCCATGTTGCCTGTATCTGGCTCAACTGGATTAGGATTAAATGCAATATGCTCACCTTCTCCAACTTCAGGTTCATTTTCATTCTCACCATCTTCTCCACCATCTCTAGCATCGATGGAAGGAATCTTATCTGGTATTAGATCAACTACACCTTTAGGCATCTGTGTAGTGCTCTTCTCATTCTTCAAATCTTTTATCGTCTCATTCTCATAGAAGATGACATCTCTACTCCTAACAAGCGTCCTCTTCTCCGAATCCCATAATCTGTATCTGAACTCCTCATCTCCATAACCAACAAATATACAAGGTGTAGATTTACTATCCAGCTTGCTTCTCTGCTCCTTCGGTATATGCATGAATGCCTTGCATCTGAACACCTTTAAGTGGGAATAAGAGACATTCTTCCCACTCTACACCCTCTCTGGAATATCACCTTTCAAAGGAACTGGCGGATCTGTTAATCAAGTAGCAAACAGTCAACACGGCTTCACCCCAAAACGTCTTAGGTAGTTTAGCCAAACTCAACATATACCACCTAACTTTCTCCATAATGGTTCTGTTCATCCTTTCTTCTACGCCATTATGTTGAGGAGTACCAAGTTCTGTTCTCTCATCTCTCACACCATGTCGAGCATAATATTCTTTAAACTCTCTAGAAGTGTACTCTCCACCATTATCAGTTCTTAGATACTTTAGCAGCTTTCCTGTCTGTCTTTCAACCATGGTGTGGAATCTTTGAAAACACTGAAATACTTCACTATTGTTCTTCAAGAAATAGACTTAAACTTTCCGTGAAGCAGCATCAATAAAAATAAGGAAATATTTATTTCCACAAGAAAAGAAACCCAACAATTCCCTCACACTTTAGGAGAACATAGAGAGATAGGGACAGCCAGTAAAATATAGACTACTGGAGAACTTTAATAAATGTAGAGAACATTAATAATGTCTAATTGTCATACAGACATTAATGTAGAATTATTACACATTACACAATTGATACTTCTTTATAATGTTTCCACGTAAATATGAATTTCCATGGATGGAAGTAGTCATTGATGGATCCTTCTACGTTGATGGATCCTTCTCCTGGAAATAAACGTTGATGGATCATTCATTCTCCTATGCTGAACCACAAAATAATGTGGAGGTTGATGGTAAGTTCCTTATCTTAGGGGACTAGCATCTGCATTTGTTTTGCAGATATTATAGATTTTGTTAATTAAAACAAATAACTTAATCTTATTCTTTTCGATTCACCCTAAAATTTAGTTGAGAATCATTCACGCCCAAAAGCACTCAAAATAGAAGAACAAGTTTTGAGAGAGCTTTCTATGATTTTAAAATCCAAGATGTTTGCAACGCCTTCAAGTTTCCTCAAAAAATTCAAGAAATAATTTTTCAACACACAATTACGAATAATAATTGTAGATGGCGGCATTTCAAACTTACATTTATTTATCTATTTATTTATTTATTTGGCAAAATACTGCCCGTATCTACTTCGGAATATTTTATTGTCGTTTCACGGGAGTGATTGGCTTATCTTAAAAATTACTTTAAGGTGGTGCTTGATTTTAGTTTAATAACTTAAATTTAGATTTAATAAATCTCCTCTATATATACATACAAACCCCATTAACCTCACACACCATTTACCACACATTATTACTCATTAATTTATACTTTTTCTTCATTTCTTTATTCTCTTTCGTCTCTTCTCTCACTTCAATTAATACTTCATTTGACATAAGTTTAAATTTATCCTACCAAAATTCAAAACAATCATAAAATAACACTATTTTCTGATTTATTAAATCAACTTAAATACAAATCAAACATCCTTTAATCGGGAGAGGAAATAGAATTATGGTTAAAACAGACAGAGGAAATTGAATCCAAATGGTGAGTACACAGGAATTCTCTCTTATATTTTCTTATTGTGAATTTCAAATTGTGAAAACATTCTACAGAGTCTCCCTCCAAGAACTGAAGCAGAAGATATGGAAGGGTTTGACAGCGAGGCTATTTTTGAATCCTTGAATCTAAACCCTCAGCTCTTCATCAATGAGGTCTTCAATATTGTTGATGATAAGCTTGATATGGCGTTCGATTTCTTCTTCAAGTAAGACTCTCTCCCCATTCCTTCTCTCACCTTACCCCTCAACTATCCCCCTTTTCTGACTTCCTTCCGCCTTATTCTTTGCAGGGAAGCTTCTACAATGCTTTACACTGAGGGCACCGACAGATCCGCTGAACTGATCAAGGCACTAATTTGTTGTTGACTTTGATGAATTTGTAACTATTGAGGGACTAATTGTTAATTAGATTCTTCCCTCCCTCTGGATGGGGTTCACAAATTCATGTTTCCTAGGATTCATGTTGTTCCGATACTTGTTTTGAAATGTAGGGCATGGAGCATATTCGAGGCTTGATTCAATCAACTCTCCACCAGCGAATGCAGATGTGGGAAGAATACTGTCTTCGATTCATTTTTAGCGTACCTGAAGGATTTTCACTGCACAAAGCTGTATGTACACTTACTTATATCATTAATTTTTTATTTTTTTTATCAGAGCCTTCATAAGTTGATGTACAGTTTTTTTCCGATTCAATGTTATTTTGTTCTGTGTGGTTCCACGCATTTTTTCTTAAAAAAATTAGGCTATTCTTTGTTGCTGGAAAGTCTCTTTCAATTATTTTTATCATTTATTTGGCATGATGGATTCAGTTAGTAACTACTTTACAGGAAAGGGGGCCATGGAATACACTATTGTGGTAGTTGTTGATCGGAATGGAATTGGATAGAATAAAACATATGTGCTACCATTTCTGCCTTTAGGTGCTTAGGAAATGATATTTGTTCCTAGTTGTCACTGAATTGTATTACATGATTTTTATCTAGCAGGGGAAAGAGAATGAACTATTGTGTTGACTCAGACACTTGAGCAAAACACTTTTCAAAAATAAAAAGATATTAGTGAACAAGTATTATTGTGTGTTTTGATCCGGGAAGGTATTTATACTAGATAGAGCTAATCAATGACCTGCTTATGCTAAAGATGGGGAGTTGTGGGAAACGTGTAGAATAATTAGAGCACATTGATTTCTGAATGATATAACTTAATACTCGGGAGATTGATTGGGGCTTAACTTAAGGAATGTTGTTATGTTAATAAGGTGGTTAGGACTATGTATAGAAAAAGTTTGAGTAAAGAGTTATAACCAGCCATTATGCTGGGCATAGTTCTAATGGGTATTATCTGAAGAATTGTATCCCTCTCATATTATTATTCCTCCGTAATATTCAGTTCTCAGTTCCTTATATCACTACTACTATGAACTTTACCACAAATCATCATGTTGTGAATGGATATTATAGTTCTTTTAGTCGCTGGCAGTTCAATTTCTCCATGTGGTCAGTGATTCTCATTTAGAATGCAAAATTCTTTCACTCATTATTGTTATTTTTAAATCCATAATTGAATTCCAGATTTCTCTAGTATTTCCTTGTTTCAGTATAATAAGTTATACATCAGACTCACTGTGAATATCATGTTGTAGAATGGGTTGCATGCAGATGATTTACCAAATCTTGATGCTCTCATGGATTTGGAACTGGACACGCAGTTGAAATCCATTCGTGACAGACTTGCTTTGGTAATTGAGTTAAACTGGATTTTTCTGTTGTGTGTACTTGCACTTTGCACTTACAAAAAGAATTATATTTCAAACACAGGTTGGAAAAGAATCTGCTGAACTTGATAGAGAACTTCGTGCCCTGGAGATACAAACTTTGTCGTGTAACCATTCTGCGGGTGGAACCCAATTGTTTCAAGGTACTATAATTTAAAGCACATGTATAGAACTGAAAGAACCCCCTCCTTCTTCTTGAGTTGTATGGAAAAGATAACTGCATTTTCCTTTATTTTTCTTCCTTATATGCTCTGTGACTGTTACTAATCATCACTTGTGTGGTACATAATGGCTTTTTTTCTTTTTTCCTAGTTTCTATTTGTTTAGGGATTATGTCGGGTCTGGTGCAAATCTAAAAATTCCTTTTATGGTGGGTTTAAAGTTTAAACAACCCAGATTGGTTCTTGGGGTGAAAATTGGCCGACCAAGTTTTGTATACAAGAGCATAGCCTAGTGAACAAAGGTTTGGTCTTAACTTCACCTTCTATGTTTTATTGGCTCAGCCTGACCTTTTAAGTAAACAGGCCAGACCTGGAAGCCTCTTAAAAGTTTTTCTTTTTTGTTTTTGATTTTTTTTTCTTCAATTTAATGCTTATTATCAATTCTACTTTATCACATACTTATAGTAGCTATATATTCAAATACTATAATTAACATAATCAGGTCAACCTGTTGGGTTTTTGTAAAAGCATATTTAGTGAAATAGGCTTCAGAAAAGCCTTAGCCTTACTTGTGTTTGTTAACGAACCGGAAAAGTTCATGCCTGACTTTTATAGTAGGCTGGACAATAGTCCTTTTGCAGAGCCTATCCTATTTTCACCCTCCCACACTTCCACTGGTCTAAAATTCGAGTTAATTCCCAACTTGACCCTCAAATCTAAGCCTGTCTGAAGATATACATATGTGTCTTTGTGTGTAATGAATATAAGTATATAACACTCTGGTGTTCAATCACCATGATCTAATGGTAAAGCATGAGTTTTTCATATGTGTCTTCTAAATTGATTGTGCTCAAACGTGAGGAGGTCAAAATCAATTTGGCTGATAAATTCATGTGATTTGCTTATTTTTGCTGTTAATTGAAGTTCTGATCTGGAAAAATTGCGATTGCTTGTTTTTCCAATCTATATTAGTTCTGTTTGTTCCAGCTTGCCACCAGTTGTGACAGAGAATTAAATAGAGGTTTCCTTGTTCAATTGGTGGACATTCTCTATTGAAGATTCAACTGTTGTGTGTGTGTGTGTTTTATCTAAGGAAGTATATTCTTTTCTTTCCTCCCAAAAGAAAACGATAAGTTGATTCTTGGTTGATGCAGAGCTGACAAGCATGGCATCAGAATTTCACACAAAATTGGGGAATCTGAAAAGGAAACGGATGGAAACCCCACGTGATGTCGTTGAAAGGCTGAATCTAGGAAGTGATATTGACGATCTAACAGTGTTAACTCGTGACAATGGCAATGGTATCATTCTTTGTATTGTAATGGCAAGTACAGGTTCAATTAATCTGTTTTGTCACTCAAATGCTGTGCTGGGTTCTGATATTGTAGGTCTTTTTGGAGCAAAACTGGAGGACCTTCAGGAGTTTCTGGATGCAACAAAGAAAACTTAGTTAACCGTTGAAAAGGAGCTTGACATAATGCTGAGGGATCCTCTTTATGATTTGTTATTCTACTGCTAACATGCATCTTATTAGATGTAAATTTTTTAGTGCAACATTATGACATGAGATGAAGTATCATCGAGCAAGTTGGGGTTTATCAATATGTTTTGAAAGGAGGAATTATTATTATATGACGAACACTTGCGTTAGGTTTTACATAACGAGGTCCATGAAATAAATATAAAGTGATTATATTTTAATAAAAGTGATACTATTTAATGGATGAAAAATGATAATCTTCTAATGAATTATATAAAAAATAATTCGAAATATAAGTGAAAAGTGATAATTGATTATAAAAATATAAAATGTGCTTTTATTATGTACTCCGTCTCATTGAAAGGTATGTGTATTTTTGGTGTTTTGTGTGAGCGTGTGATTTTAATATGTTTTTGGTGTGAGTATACAAAGCAAAATATTTATTTGATATGTTAAAAGAATGGGTTGAAATTTATAAGAATGTATGAGGATATTAATAAAATTTCACATATTTTTTTATACAAATCGAGTGCCTTGAGTAAAACTCGAGTGATAATAGTGTCGTCCTTTCGTTTTTCGATTGAATTGACAGTCCGATCGATTGAATTTTGAATTGTTTG
The DNA here is from genome assembly GCA_023678885.1 of Pogostemon cablin. Taxonomy (NCBI): domain Eukaryota; kingdom Viridiplantae; phylum Streptophyta; class Magnoliopsida; order Lamiales; family Lamiaceae; genus Pogostemon; species Pogostemon cablin. The sequence goes on from CM042976.1 coordinate 16,209,201, forward strand.
TCCACCGGTTCGATTTTCGGTCTCCGATCTTATTATGACAGTGTTACGTATCCAAGCCAGAAGCCCTAACTCCTCCTCAAAACCACGTATCCAAGCCAGAAGCCCTAACTCCTCCTCAAAACCATGGTCACAGCTCCCCACCCATATGTCTCACATCGTAACAATAGCCCCTCCCCGGAAGCCCACGGCGACTTCACTCCTTCAAGGGTAGCGCAGCAATCCAACCCCTAGCTCTACCAATGTTATGTATCCAAGCCAAAAGCTCAGGGGAGGATTGACCTCCAACTCCTCCTCAAAACCATGGTCAAGAGGGGCAACTTAAATACAGTTCCCTATCCATATGAGGAACCGATGTGGGAACAATAGCCCCTCCCGGAAAGCCGGATGCCTAGATGGCTGCACTCTCTTATCAAGCACCAGTGGCTTAACTCCTTCAAGGGTAGCCCTTTCATGGTCAAGAGGGGAGGATTGACCTCCAACTTAAATACAGCTCCCCACTGTTACGATGTGGGGCTTGTCCCACATCGGTTCCTTATATGGGTAGGGAGCTGTATTTAAGTTGGAGGTCAATCCTCCCCTCTTGACCATGGTTTTGAGGAGGAGTTAGGGCTTCTGGTTTGAATGCGTAACATTGGTATCAGAGCTGGAGGGTTGAATCGCTGCGAGAAAAGGGCTACCTCGTGAAGAGTCTGGAAAGGGCTAGGGTTGAATCGCTGCAAGAAAAGGGCTACCTCGTGAAGAGTCTGGAAAGGGCTACCCTTGAAGGCCGCTGCGAGAAAAGGGCTATCTAGGGCTACCCTTGAAGGAGTGAAGCCGCTGGGCTACCTCGTGAAGAGTCTGGAAAGGGCTACCCTTGAAGGCCGCTGCGAGAAAAGGGCGGGCTACCCTTGAAGGAGTGAAGCCGCTGGTGCTTGATAAGAGAGTGCAGCTGTCCGTGGGCGTCCGGCTTTCCGGGGAGGGGCCACATCAATGACGGCTTTCCGGGGAGGGGCCACATCGGCGTAACACACCCATATGAGGAACCGGTTCCTCATATGAGTGAGGAGCTGTATTTAAGTTGGAGGTCAATCCATCGATTATGGCTTGTGCGATACTTTTTTTTTTTTAATATATGTGTGCGACCCTGCATAGAGATTATATGAGCGTTTTTTTAATATATGTGTGCGACCCTGCATAGAGATTATATGAGCGATTAATCAAAACATTTTTTAAAATAAATCGAAACATTTTTCACCGACAATTTTCATGAGCTAGTAATACACGAGTTTTTGCCTTAGCTAATTTTTAATGTGAAGCGAAATAGTGTTGTGTTTAACCTGCAGGATAAGCTTCCACAGGTCTCTGCTATATTATCTTTCCTCCCATGGAATCAATCTGTCGGCGTTTCTACCGGAGGTTTTGCGCAATGGCCAGCAACAGGAATTCTTCTTCCTCTTCCGCCATGCAAGCACTCTACGACCTCTGCACTGAAGCTTTTTTGCCCTCTTCCCCGCCTTCTACTCGCGCTGTTAACAACCTCTCCTCTCTACTCGGTACCTCCTTTTCCTCTTTTCACAGTTGATTATTCATTCATTTTCGACCTTTTTCGAGGGCTTTCTGCTATTAACGTTGGTCTCTTCCTAGACATTGATGTCAATTTTGTGAGTTTGATTTAAATTAGTTCAAGAATTGGAGTTCATTTGAACCTTTGTTTAATTAGATTCTTTAATTGATGCTATTGTATATGTTAACCTGATTCTGTAGACTTTGAATGTTATCTTTGTAATATTTTTTTAAGAATTGAGGTTGGAGAGAAATTTTGATTGGATTTCGATTAATAATCTTTGCCTTGTTCCGTTCTGTTTCGTTCTGCTATGTTTATACCCTCTGTATCTGGATTAGAAAAAATCAGATTATAAAGAATAATTTAGCATTATTTCAGAAATTTCATCAGAAGGAATAATTCTGGTTTTGAATACTGCATCTTGTCTTCATAATGCTCAGCTCCCTGCACACCAACGTGATGCTGCCAGCATTTAATGTAACAACATCATTTCTGTTGTTTAGAGGGTTTGGAATATGTTAGTTGTGATTTGATCAGGCTCTTTGTTTCCTTACTGTCATAGTATGCTTGTAATTTCATGTCATCCCTGCATTTTGTTAAAAATTTACTGCTTTTCATGATGTTAGCTCATTGTTGTGAGTTCGTGTTGTCATTTATTGGGATTTTGAGGAATGTTAATTTGCCAATGGTCTAGTGTTTTGGTGAAATATTAGTTGTCAACTTCTGCTAAATCAATCTTGAAGCATCTGTTTAACTTGATTTGATGTCCTATCAGAATGTTAAGCATGCCAATTTTGCAGACGCTATTGGTCCTGGCGATGTTGGTCTTAGTGATGCTAGCAAAACAGATGACAGAGGTCATGGTCCTTTTGGCATATTTTCATACAATAGAGTAGATCGATGGGCTCAACCAATAACCTATGTGGATATACATGAGGGAGAAAATTTCACAGTATGCTTTTGCTTATTGTTTCTTTATAACTTTGTTGTAATAGCTTGTGGAAAATATTGGTATGCTTATTTTGTGCTTACAGTTTTCCAACCTTTATATCATCTAAAAAGTTTACTTCATTGTCCCTTGTAAAATTATGTGCTTAATATTTGCATCATGTAGACATTATAGGAATTAGGGATTTTTTCTCAAACAATTCCATTTTAGCAATATTACCTCTAGAGCATGCTTGAGACAAGCATAGATGTGTCTTCTGCCAAGTTAGTTGTTTTAGTTCTACTTCAATTGGACGCATTGAGCTCATAGTTGGAAGAATGGTTGGGAAACCAATGCTTTTTTCATAGGTCACTCAATGATAAAAATGAACATGCGAACTACGAAGGGGCAAGGATTATGCATGGCGATTTCTCTACCCTTTCCTCATTCTATGTATGATGTCCAATTTCCACTTGCTACATGTACTACAGTGATTTTTTCCAAACCTGTCTTTTGTCTATAAGATTGATTAATTTTTATCTTTTCCATGGAACTAGTAAAAATACTTATATTTTTGAAACATTCACTGACAGTTATATGGGTTTATTCGCAGATCTGTATATTTTGCTTCCCTACCTCTTCTGTGATTCCACTTCATGACCATCCTGGCATGACTGTTTTAAGCAAAGTTTTGTATGGTTCCTTGCATATCAAAGCTTATGATTGGGTAGAGCCAGCCTGTCACAGAAAAATTCAGGGAACTAACCTCTCAACAGGTCTGGTTCTTTATACTGTTAACATTTTTTTAGTTTCTGCTCCATGCACATTTTCCCCACATTATTTGTATCATCATTTTTGACTCACCTATAGTTTATACTCAAAAACATGCTCAATATTCAAGCTGCTGATTGTGGAATGTGCTGAATTGGAAGGATCTTTTGGCATTCCATATTGTCATGAAATGAGCAAAAAATGGACTTCTGCGGTCTGCTGTGTTCAGCATTATCTTAGATAAGAATTTCATGACAAGTATGGTCTCACATCATATTGGTTATGATTTCCATGATGTGGAACTGACTTTTAAATATGATACATATAGATATTGAGGATGTAAATGCTTTTTTGTATGGGTTTTAAATGGATGTCTCAACTTCTACCTATGTGGTGTTGCTGGAACCTTCTGTGAAATTGAAACACTGTTTGCGCTCTTAAAATGATAATTTTTCTTTTGGTATTCAGTAAGAGTGTAGCTTTACATAATGGTAGTGTATGAGAAGGATATATATTCTTCATCCTTCTTACTCCCACCCTCAGCCATTCCAACCTAGAGTGAATGATTCAAACCTAACCATATTACCCTAATATCACTTATAATGCGAGTTCATTCTGTGAAGTTATGAATACTAACAGTCTGACCAGATAACATTCTCCAAACAAAATTGAGCCAACATGCCTGCCGAAATATTTCTACAATTTATGTCGGAAGGCATATGTATCTCATCCTATTGATTACGTAATGTCTGCAATAACAACTGACTGGAGGAAATTATACAAAAAGACACTTCTTTTCTCTAGCTCTACTACATCTTTGTTTATTTCTTTTGGAACTGTCAAAAACACTTCTTTAATTATGGATAGTACCGAAATTCAATGCGTAATTTCAGCTTCCAATGCGTGTTCGTAAGTAATCTCAGTTCTCAATTAATCCGTCATTTCATTTAATGAAGCTGAGCCAGGTTTAGTCAACAATGTTAATGGCAATTTCCAACCTAAAATGGGGTTAATCTATAGGTCTGGACATACCTCTAACGCATGCTTCAGAAGCAATATGCATTTACGGAATACTTTCCCGGGTTACCAAATTGTTTTACTAAAACAGGAGTTGGAATAAGGGTGGAAAGTGATTCTGTGATGAATGGGACTGAACTGTAGAATAGTGGATCCACCCCAAGTAGATGTGCTCATTGTTGAAGTTTTGTATCTCCTTGGCCCATGCTATTAAGTATTTTGATTTAAATTCTTTCCTTTCTTAGAGGTGGTATATGATGACATGTCTGTCTTGCACTGTATATATATAGACACACACACACACATATTTATGTATGTATGTTTGCAAACTTTACATTTGTTTTACTAATCCACAAATTTTCACTTGTATATATATATATATTATTGGCTAAGGAATTTCTTAGCTCATATGACCTTGATAACTGAAGAAACTGAATAAATGAACCATACTCTGCTTACTTGAACGATATTTTTTGACAGATTATTCGGGAATTTATTTGATCTACACACACCCCATGTATAGTATGTTGCTAGTAGGCCTATTGTTTTTAGGCATAGGCATTCATTTATTTCCTTCTGAGTTGTTTATGTTTTTTCCTTGCTTATTAATTCTTATTACGTTGGAGTCAGCCAATGGGCCTAAGAAATTATAAGTACTTGTTGTTCAAGGGTTTTGGATTATTGATCATTTTTGTTGGATTCTGCCGATTTTGGCATGGGATCTTCAATCCATTCTCTGATTTTCTGTGTGCTTTAGTGTGTTCCTCCTTTTGTCTCCAACATATTTAATCATGCCTCTCTTGTGATTGAGAACTGGGGTTAATGACTAGAAGTTACCTTGTTATGCTAGTCATTGCTGTATGCTTCAACTGATAGTAAGGTGCTATGCAGCTGCAGCGCAAATTTAGCTGAAGAATTTGTGGTAGTTGGAATTTATTTACAGACCCACAAAAAGGGTATTTACCAAAGTGTCGGTGACCATTGGGTGGAATCCAGGTTCATGTGATGGCTGCATGTGTTTGAACCTGAATATATTAATATTTTAGGACATACCTTAGAAGTGGCATTATACTTCTCAAAAGGGAGAATCTGGGGTAGAAGACCTGAAATTATCTAGTCACTCTGAGTTAAGATCAATTTTGTTATTTTACTGCAAAAAATTATTATCATTTGCTTACAAGATAATGGCATGCTGGTATGAAGAGAATATTTATTGTTCAGATAATAAATCGCACTCATCTATTAAGGGGAGGGGTTTTGAAGCCTATATTTTACTTCAACCTCGCAGCTAGTGCTAGATGCATTGAAGCTTGAACCTGCAATGTCAGCTATGAAAATGCATAACAATTTATACTGTGGATAAGCGTCAGTGTCGATCTGTTTTATGTTGTGCAAGTTGTAACTGCTATATAGCATTTGGAGGCTGAAGTGCAGTTTAATATAGAAGTAAGTTGGCGATGAAGATGAACTCAATCAGTATCAAAGGAGCATATAGGTGCATTAAATACGTCTGACAGTAAACAGACAAATGAAATACATAATGTTGTGCTTATTTATTGTTATTAGAGTTCTGAGTGATGATAGTTGTGATTAAAATTTACTTGAAATCCATGTTGTGTCAGTGAGACTGGCTAAATTGGCTGGAGATAAAGTATTGGCAGCACCATGTAGTACATCGGTTCTGTACCCAAGGAGTGGAGGAAATCTGCACTGTTTTACTGCAATCACTCCTTGTGCCGTTCTTGACATCCTCGCTCCCCCCTATGATGAGTTTGCTGGTCGGAGATGTTCTTACTACCGTGATTATCCTTTTCCCAGCTTCTGTAAGTATCTTCTCCACTGGTAAACAAGTTCTGGGAACTGCGTTGAATACATGCCTTAGGTTGTCGAATTTTGCAGCTAATGAAGATGATGATCCAAGTTTTGTTGAGGATCAATATGCGTGGCTTGAGACGATAGACACACCCGATGACTTCTATATGCGATCCGGAACGTATGCGGGTCCAGCTATCGAGAAATGATTGTCTAACTATTGTTTTGTAGCCAGATCTCTATATAATCTTGTAAAAGAAATCCCAGCAGTCATTTTAACAGGAGAAGGTGAGCATTTTGTTTAAGCTATTAATGAGTTTATTGTGAGGGTCACATGGCGCGTGCGTTCCCCAGAAACGTCAAATAAATTCATATTTAATCCAACACTTTTGAAAATGTCAAAAACTTATCCCTGCAACCAATCCATTCCTACCAATGTTAATACTGATCTGCTCGGTAATTTTTGTATACAATTCCTTGAATCAAGGTTTTTCACCAAATTAATTTATTAAGGGTTAATTGCATTAAAAAACTTGAATTTTACTTTAGTTGGGACCTTTCATCATCTCTGAGCTCATTTCTGAAGGTTGCAATTATACGAATTGATTAGAGATTGAATGAATTAGATTAATTAAGTGAACTTCAATTGAGATCTAATATTTTTTAATAAAAAATGATGTAGTTTTTGTAAGTTAGAAAGTTTACCTGATAAAATTGACACGTGGGCAGCATCTTCTGCCACGCTTCTGCCATGAGTTTTATTTGCAAAGGATCTAAAAGTTTAAGTTTATTTTGCCAAATTTTAAAGGTTGCGACAAAAAACGCAACTAAAGTAAAAGTCAGGTTTTTTAACGCAATTAACATTTTTATTAAATATACTCCCTCCATTCGACGACAAGGGACATGTTTTGCCATTTTGGGTGTCTGTACAAAAGAGTTTAATTTTTCTTTATACACACATGAAACCTATACACACTTACTAATACAATTAAAATATGGGGCCCACACACTGATAGAGATAAACACACGATAAATAAATTTAATAAAACACACACCAAAATAATTCCTTCAATAAGACCGTGGAGAATGAAATTTTCCGCCACAAGCCGTAAGGCTGCAATCCTTCAAAGAAGACCACAAAGATGAACTTTGTCATAAACCAATTAAGACTGCAAATAGATAATTTCTTCAATAAGGCCGTGGAGAATGAAATTTTCCGCCACAAGCCGTAAGGCTGCAATCCTTAAAAGAAGGCCACAGAGATGAACTTTGCCACAAACCAATTAAGGCTGCAAATAGATAGTTTCTTATTGATTATTTTTCGCTACGATAACATACGGTATTTAAATAGGTTGAAGGCCCACAATCACAACCCTAATCCTAATTTGGCAGGAATAGGAAATGTTGGAAATTGATTTATTCAGATTTCCTAATTTTAATTGTTTTGTTTTTTCCTAATCTTTAATTAATTTATTATTGTTTATCGTGTGTCTTATCTTATGGGATTGAGTTAGTTCCTATTTATTAGAAAGGAAAAAGTCTTTTGTTTATTTATTCTGCAGGAGAGAAGAACGTGGAATACAGGTGTTGAGAACGTGCAAGACTTAAAATAGAAGCTGCCTCTTGGTCAACAAGGAAGAAGTGGAGAACGTGGATTAAAGAGTTGGACTTGATCTCCAAGGAATGCAGAACGTAGTATAAACATACTTGGAGAGCAAGGATTTTTACTTCTATAAAAGGCCCATTGTCTTCTCACTTTGGATACACGGATTATCGAGATTTAAAGATTACGCATTGAGAGTTTTAGTTTTGATATTCTTTGTGTTGGATATCATTCTTGATATTCCATCTGTGAATCCTATGTCTAAGGATTTATAATAGCATTTCTTTTCGTGTTTAATTTTCGTGATTTATTTTTGTAATCGTCTTGAAGGTTTTAATAAGAAAGTTTTTCGTCGGTGAAGGCATCACAAATCGTAAGACTTGTGAGAAAATTAATTCTGGTTTCTTCTTTTTATTCCGCTGTGCAACGTGTTATATTCTGTGTCTCGACATCCTTTATGTCAAGACATTGATATACATATTTTACACTCTATTCTGCCTTTTAAATTCACGCCGTTTTGTCCCATCGCAAATCTGTTATCAATTCACGACGGCACTCCCCCAACACTTTTAGGAAACACTTTCAGGAATAAGGAAATAAGAAACTAAATAATCTAAATAAGTAAATTGTTGACTTGAAATCAAATACTAAAATAACTAATGTGTCCTTGCTCTATTAATTGCCTTCTCCTCCGAACAGCCAGACCTCAAGGCTACAATCAGCCATATCCAACTGGTTCAATGGTGTTTGAAAAGGAAAGTTGAGTCTCCTTTGCTAAGGGATTGATGGACCCTAAGAGTTCTTCACTGTCATCTTCCAACAGATCGGGCAGAATGCTAATTTTCACGCGATCACTCAAGGGAGTGTTGTGAACCACGAAAAATTATTCTACTTGTGCTAGCCCGATGGTGGGTTTTGAACCACCAAAATGAGAAAGTTCCATTTTCGAGAGCTTGACCGATGGAGGTGGTGGAACCAAAACTGATGTGGTGGCGACGCTCATTGTTGTAGTAGGGGATGACCCATGTTGCATGCAGATTGTTTCCTGTAAAAAACAGGCACCTCATAAGTGGGGATAGGTATTGGAACCAACGATTAGAAGCCCATCGTCCCTAGCCCCTCCAATTTCTTGAAGATGAAGTAGAACTTTTTCTCCATGTTAGATACTATTTTAGCATGAGCAGTTAGGGCATCCTTAACTTCACCCAAAACCTTCTCCATTTTATTGATTAAAATCTCTTTCTTGTTGGTCATATTGATGAAGAGAGATGGCAGGTTGAATCAATTGATAGAGATGCACATAGGATAAATAAATTTAATAAAACACACACCAAAATAATTCCTTCAAAGGTCCACTGAGAAATGGAATTCTCCGCCACAAGCCGTAAGGCTGCAATCATTTTTCAAAGAAGGCCACAGAGATGAACTCTGCCACAAACCAATCAAGGCTGCAAATAGATAATTTCTTATTGATTATTTTTCCCTACAATAACATACGGTATTTAAATAGGTAGAAGGTCCACTATCACAACCCTAACCCTAATTACTAATATGGCAGGAATAGGAAATAAGGAAATAAGAAACTAAATAATCTAAATAAGTAAATTATTGACTTGACATCAAATACTAACTAATGTTTCCTTCCTCTATTACACACCTACTAATACAACTATCTGATGTCCTTCTTGCCGGCGGACGGAGGGAATGTTATTCTGTTGTAATATTATGAGAGTGACGTGACCATTACTAAAGGAATTATCTACTTTCCTCTTATGTAGGGAGTGAGACATCTTATTCGATATAAATATGAACAATTTACGATGATAATGAAAATGCGCTCTCTCTCTCTCTTTCTGGATAAAAAAAATATTTATATACCGAAAAAGATATATGGTTGGAGACCACCATTTTAATTTATTAAAATATCTTACAAGCTTTTATCAATAAATTAAAAGGCAAAATATTCTGTGCATTCAGGTGCACGTACACTAGTTCGTGCACCCAATTCAAAGCATGACTCTTCTATTTTAGCATCGTATTCCAAGGCGGCAGGCGGTAAACCTACCCTCTTAGACACTATATATCGACGATGCCACTACCATCCACTTTTGAAATTTCCCGACTTCGTCCTCATCCATGGCATCGGACCTTCGAGCATATGGAAAATAAAAATTTTAATTCTTTGCCTTTGTGCCGATGTCAGTGCCAACCATAATGAAGTAGATGGGGATGATGGTCAGAACTGTAATTTTTCGATGACCGTAAAATTTGGATGATGATTGGAGCTATAATTTTTCGAAAACCATACAATTGGATGATGATTGAAATATTCATCCCTCAATAACCATTTTTGGAATCTTACTTCTCTAGTGACATCTCCGCCGCAGGAGAAGATTCCAGTGTCACAACCATCACAATTTGATTGGCATGGCTGATTCTCGCTGAATCTGTGGGGTGGGGTGGGTTGACATGGGATGGGGTACGTAGTGGGGATGGTTTTTAATATCAATTTCTATGTTTTTTTTTTTTTTGGGGGGGGGGGGGGGATTTAGGTCCACTCATAGATAATTGGTTATAAAAGCATCTAAAGTGAATCCTTAATTTTTTGAAAACAAACGGGATTTCATATATTAAGTAGAACATAAGCAAGAGTTGTCAAGGAGGCCATCCACAAAGTCAGTAGGCTCGACCCAACAATGGGGGCTAGCAACAGAACGTGAACCCCGAGCAATACAAAGCGCCATAGAATTAGTAGTACGACGAATAAGATGAACATCATAAAGATTATTCAATTAAAGTAATTTTTTGTATTCTGAGATAAAGTCATCAAATATCAAACTTCGTCTTCTGATCTTGAGATTACATCACACACTATCTTTGCTTCCACTTCAATTATGACTCACATGGGACCTAACTCCTTAATCCACGACAAAGCCTCATGAAGTCTCAAAGCTTCATCTTCATCAACCCGCAGTTTTCTATGAATTACTAATGACTTACAGACAACAAATGTCTCTTCATCATCCCTAATTATCATTCTTATTCCAGTTTCCCGATGTATTATCAAAGAAAACTGCATCAACATTGATTTTCATAAAAAAAGTTGGGGTTTATGCCATAAATTACAAACTTCATCTGAGTTCCTTCTCGATGGGATTTCTCTCGTTGAGCTCAATTCTGAAAGTAAGTATTTTGCTGAAAATTTTGCTTTAGCCACAGTTTGTCTGTCCCTTCCTAAACTACTCGATTTCTCTCCCTCCAGATTTGCCAAACTATCATCAATTGGCAATAGTTTTGGGAAGTCAATTTTGGACATTTTTTAGAGTTGGCCCTAATAATATTATGTAGGAGTTTTTCGTAACAGGATCCGAAAGATGAATCAACTATCAATTATGGATCCAAAAGATAAATTCAATCAGTTCAAGACATGAATGATTCTATAATATCAATCCAAATGCTCATTTCTCATCCTTTTTAACGGTGTTAGTAAACACTCTTATTCTCTCTCTTACGTGAACTTAAATTTCCACCTGACTTTCCATGTTGGCGGTAAACTTATTAAATAAATATTAAAATAAAATTATATATCACGCACAATTCTCTTTCTTCGATAGAGATAAACCCATCTCTTCTCAATAGTTGCTAAAGGGAATCACCCCTGCGAACTTGCCAATGGTCCGATTTTTTTTATATTCTTCAATAGTTGGGAGAGAAGTTTAAGGCATTAATCAAACCAAATTAATAGTTGAGATTGAAGATTGAGAGCAACTGGATTTGTTATACTCCGAACGATTAAAAAAATAAATGTGTCGTATATTTTAAACTTTAAATATTATATGAGTATCTTTAATGTTTTTAAGATATTCTACATTGTTATGAAAATTTTACGTAGTTTGGTTTCATTTGTTCTCATCATGTTGGAGTTTTACGTAAGTAAAAATATAAGCATGCTATCTAATAAAAGATTATTTGAATGCTCGCATGGTGTTTGATAAAATGTCTCACTGACGTATTAATTAGTTAGTGAAAGTAAAAGATGATATTATTTTTAGATAGTAATGAAATATTTAATATTTTTGATTCAAAAAAATGAAATATTTAATATTTTCTGACAAGAATCATGATCTCAACGAACTCTCAGTAATCAAAACAAGAATTCAACACACTGAATTGCCAAAAATATTGGAATAAACCACCGGGGCCGGCCCTTACACTATGGGGGCCCATGATAAAACGAAAAAAAGGCCCAACCTCTATATATATATATATATATATATATATATATATATATATATATATATATATATATATATATATATATATATATATATATATATATATACACACATTATTAATTACAAAATATAAAAGTGATGTCTTTTTATTTTTCATATAATTTATTTCAATAATTAATCTTCATGAAGTCATAAATTTTTTTAACCTTATTATTTAACCTTATTAATTATACTAATAAGTTTATTCATTTAAAATTTTAATGAATTTAAAAATTCATGTAACTTTTGGATTTCTAACTTAATACATTTATCTTAAACTTAATTAATGCAACTCTTGAGTTTTTAATACAATACAACTCTTGAATTTCTAAATTTTACTTATATATATATATATATATAAATATATATATATATATATATATATATATATATATATATATATATATATATATATATATATATATATAAAGTGATTAAGAGCTTGCCATGAGCAATGCAATTCGTTTTTACATCATGAAATATGCTACTTCATGCAGTGTTTTCATTTAAGTTTGTCAAATTCTATCATTCATAGCTACTCTTCTATTCAAATATTTGTATAAGAAAGATAAACAAATTAAAAAAATAAATCATAAAACACAGCCGTTGATTCTCCAAAAATTAATTCTATATGGCAAATAATACTATTGAGATGTGTATATATATCAGAGAAAAAGCTAATATTATAACTTTGTATACATAATTTGAGAAAATAAGAAGCTAGCTCATATAGGGAATGAAAGCAGTTATGATTCTTATGAATGTCATAGTAAAGGGAAAAAAATGATGAATAAAGATTAAAGAAGGAAATACAAAATCAAAGTAAAAAAGTATATGCATAGTTGAAAATCTTCATTCCCACAATCCTGTTATTTCTCTTGAATTCTTTTAGCAGATTCTAGGGTGGATTCAATACAAAATAGCAACTCAATAGAATTGAGCGTTGGTGCATCTCCTATGATGGAAGGGATATCCTCCAACTGTCTTAAATATTTAAGAAGAAGCTTCTCTAGACATAGAAAGGGAGTACCATCTCCATCTGTGGTCCAGTATTAGAGATCACTCTAATGGGCAATTGACATGATGAATTTGATGAAGAGTAGCATCCATGGTAGGTGTAGCTTCAGAAACAATAATTTTTTCAAGTTAAATATTTTCACCCAACATTGCATTCACGGTACTAGGCCAATATTGCGCACTACCAAATTCCATCACCAAAAAAGAAAAAAAATGATTATATGTTTGTGTGAGAGAGTGAGAGAATGGATCGACTTCTCATTCCTATATCATTTATAATCATAGTTTTTTATTTTATAATGTAAATATTTATAATGTTTAATTTTACATATAATTTATGTATTAATTTTGTTTATCTTTGTATTTCTTTTTTCTGTAAATCTTTTGATGATTTCAGTACATTTTATTTTAATAATTATTTATGAATTACAAAGTATGATTTAAATGACTATGTATTACTTATATATATATATATATATATATATATATATATATATATAATGTTCTATATTAAATATAAAAAAATATTTATGCTATAATACTCCATATGAATATATTAATGTCTTTTACCTTGAATTAAAAGGAGAAGATGCTTATGGATTTTGTAAAACAACATTAATATTTAGATATTTAAATATAACATTTTGTAAATAATAATAATAATAATAATAATAATAATAATTATAGAATAAAATGTAGTATATAAAAACTTTGTTGTGTAAGTATAGTAAAAATATAGGAAAAATTGAAGTAATACACTAAATTCAATATACAAAATCGTTACCAACACTTCAATTTGTTTGTATCATTTATACACATTTGCACATTTTATGACACTATTACCCATCTTCCATACCCAGCCACCCAAGTTTAATTAAATCACCCCACCCTACTAAAGCCTCAGTCACAACTATCGGTGTTAATCCCTCAACCCACCCCCAACACCCACCCCCACGCACGTGACAACATCACCGATAGACCCTGAAATGAAAATTTTGAAAATTTTCGTTTCTTCCCTACCCACCGTTTCGATTCCCTCCATCCCCAATCCATTGGTCACCCACAACCCCCGTCCTCTTTCGTCGATGACCCACCGAATACAAAAGCATAATTCTGTCAACTTTTGTAGTGCGAACTCCTCCGACAAGCGAGTTTCTCCATCAGTGCTCTTTGGAGGTCGCGATACTACCCCAACGACTCTGGCGCCCATCTGTAAACCCATGCTTTAGTGAACCGCGGCGGAATTAACACCTTTAATCATCCACCAACGCAACACGACAGGTAAGAAAAGCTAATGTTGAAACTTGACTGTGGTTTGAAGATGTTTGCCCTTATTCATTACCATTTATTAATGGAAAATGTTGAGGTTTGAAAGTTTAATTAAGCATATTCACTTTGATTGTCACCACATTAATCACTGTCACAACAGAAAGCATGTTATTTTTTGTGATTCCATCAAAAAGTTTCTAAAAGAGCAAGAGAGGTTCCATCGAGTTGAATGCATTCTTTCACAAAATAAATTTTTTTAGATGAATTCATACTTGGTTCTATTGATTTCCTCTCTCCATACTATTTTGTTAGATTGTTGTTCTTGTTTTTGTTGAACTGCTTGCTTTCAAAACCCTGTTGAATTGATTGAATGTGAATAATGTAATCCTAACCTATGGTTAATTCTTGAGTTGATGCTGAGGTGATAGTGCAGATGTTGGTTTTATTTTCATAATGGGCAGTCTTGTGAAATGCTCAAGAACTAGTATTGAAAATTGGATTGCTAATATTTTGACTCATGATGAATGATTCCAGTGAGCATTCAGTTTGTTTTGTATGATTATTATAGTTGGTCCTTTTAGATTCGGTACGGAAAATTCATTAGCTAGGTGAATAAAGTTTAAATGTCATGATTGAGCATTGTTAATTTGTTGTTTAGGGATCCTAATTTTATGGCTCATCAGCGATTCTTATATGTCATGCTATGAGTTTAAATCATGTGTTTAATCTTGACTTATCTATATGGGTCACATTCCAGGAAAAAGAAATGACAAGCTCATCTACAACCCCTAATCCAGCCAGCGTATCCAATCGATCTAAACTTGGGGTTTTAGGAAAAATCAAGGAAAAGCTCAGCTCTAATAACTTAGATAGGTTTCATGCGAGTTGTTTTGGACATTTATTAGGATTAACTGATTTTTTGTTCTAGGGTCAATTGTACCTCCATCTCCTGTCTGCCTTTGATTACGAATCATCCGAAGAGTCATTCATATTTATAGTCAATAAAGTTGAAGCAAAGTTTTGGCCAAGTGAATTTGCTCTGGTGACTGACTAGTTTGTGTTTTGGTCCACTAACTACAATTTCAGGCAAAGGAGAATTTGTTGTTCGAGTATTTGGCGATAAAAAGAACATTACATCGCCCGAAATTCGAAGGAATTTTCTTGAGAGTATTGACGATGATGATTCTCTTAGACTTGCCATGTTGATGGTTCTTATGTGCTTGCTCATCCCTCAAGGTTCCAAATGTGGTGTTGTGAACTCTGAATACATACACCTTGTGGACGATCTACATCTATTTAATGCCTATACATGGGGTCGTGTTGTGTTCTGCCACCTGTTGAATGAGTTAAGGAACTTAAAGATGGACATGAAGGGGGCAAGAGGTGGTGAACAGCCGAGACACAGAGAATATTATGATGCCAACGGATTTAGTTATGCACTGTTGGCATGGTCGTATGAAGTAATCCCCAGTCTTGGAAAATTTTGTGGTCGTTTGAGGCCCGATGCAAGTGATTTGTACGTTTGATGAGATGTCACCAAATTGCACCACTAGTTTTTTAGAACTAATGAAGATGGTGTTCAAGGAGTTGCGTGGGTCTGATAAAAGTGCCCAACACATAAGTTATTTACTTTCATTAAGTGAGGTATATGGATTGATCAATTGAATATCTGTATAACCTGTTGTTATTTGAACTACATGGAAGTAAAGCACACACTTGAGCCATCTATAGAGGAGCTTCAATTAGAATCCTATCTTAGTGTTGTCACTTGGGATAACGAGCTCATCCATGCTCAACCGTACTCTAGTGTACGTAGGCCTCAAGAGTCTTCAAGAAGTGTTCAAGAAGATTCCCCTCCAGCCACACCATCCCCACCGACGACTTGTTATGGAGCATTGGAAAGGAAAATTAATGCGCTGAATAGCAATATATAGATGTGAAAAGTACTCAAAGGCAGCTTCTACAAAGCATTGAAGCTCTTACTCAACGTTTTGATGATCGATTCACAGTAAATTCTCCTTCTTCACCCAGATCAAGAAGAATGCATGAAGATGATGAACCACAGGTGAAAGATTTGGATGATGAAGTTGAAGAACAGAGTGAAGAGCAAGAACAACATGCAGAAGTAAGAGCAAGAACATAAACTGGTAAAATTAGACAATGAAGAGAAAATGCTAAAGAAGAAGATAATGAAAAGCAACCAGCCCAAGAAGAGATTGAAGAGCAACAAAATGAGAAGCAACAGGAAGTTGAGGACAATAAGATGCAGATGGATGGAGAAGATAATGAAGGTGAAGAAGAAAATGAAGAGCAACCGGATCAAGGATTTAACGAAGAGCAACCGGACCTAGAAGGAATTAAAAAACAACTGTTTAAAAAAAACGAAGGGAATTAAAGAAGAAGTTGAGCATCCCAAGCAAGGAGATATTAGAGTTCCCAAACAAAATCAACATGAAATTGATAACGAGAATTTCCAGTGTGATCAGAGGAGCAATAATGAACTGGTATGTGTTCTTATGAGTGAAATATAGTTCCTAGTTTGTACTATTTCTTTATAATTAATCCCTCTGTTTATCCATTAGGCACTGGATGTCATTTACGATTATCCATCGAAGCGTAGCCGAATGCCTGGACGACATATGAAGTCTCCATGGACTGATCCTAACCACCTAAAAAAGAAACAGAAGAATAAAGGAAAGGTTGCTTCAAAGGTTGAGGTGGAGTGCCCCGGGGATTCGATTGATGAGATATACCCACCTGAATTTATTAAGGAATTCGAAACTTGGTTTGATCACATACAAAGAACAAGCAACAAGTTCTATTTGTCCAACAAGCCCACCGGTGATCCTTATACTACACCCTTTTTAGCAACATTTACGTGTCGGAGAAATAGTTAACCAACCAGGTTATATCTTTTTTTTGCAACATAGTCTAACTGTTGAAACGTGAATTATTATTTTTGGGTTGACATTAAATGCATTTAATTTGAATGGTAGCATATGGATGCTCTCATTCATCTTATAGTTTATAAATCTGCTAAATGTCCAAATAAGTTTGTGCATAATTAGACAGTGGTAGATATCAATTTCAGGGTAATGTTCAACCTACCTTTTACTTTTTTTCATGCCCTATTGTTTTGGAAAATTGACATGCATGTGTGTTTTTTAAATATAGAACAAACTTACGGGTTTGCGGATTGAGCTCTTGGCAGCAAAGAAGAAGAAAGAGTTGTGGAATTGGGACAAAAAATTTTATGGCCTAACGAAGTTCATATGTGGCGATCTACCAATGTGGGGCCCACCGAGGAAGTGGACGAGCGTCGAATCAATCTATGGAGTTGCCTTTGTTGGTGGAAATTACTGGGTCTTATATGTCATTCATTTTTCAGGCCATCGCATCATCGTTTAGGACACCCGGTCTAAGGTCATGAAGCGCAAATTTCTGGATGAGTTTGAGGACTTCTTCAAGATGATACAAAGCATTATGCAGCAATACAAGGTGTTCGATGAAGCTAGCTCATAGAAACCTTGCGAATGGAGAAGTTTCAGCACCCTCCGCAGCAGATGAATCGAGGCGATTGTGGGCTAATGACAGTGATGTTGTTCAACAAAATGATTAGGAATCGATCTGTACAAGAAGTTGATCCATTTGCTTGCACAAGATGTCATGTTCGATTTTGCGTGGAGCTTTACAAGGAAGACTTTATCATGCATTGAGTAGTGACTGTGGTAGTTTGTATCTTTAACTGTGTTGTTTTGAAGTTGATTCTCCTATGACTAGTTTTGAAGTTTTGAAGTAGACAAATGACCAGTTTTCTTGGGCTCCAAGCTCAAGCCTTAAATTGTGCATAGTGTGAATGTGCTTCAAGGCTGAAATTAATGTTGATATATATTTGTTTGAATTATCTACCTTGATTGTTAAATTGGTTTGTAGTTGCCTAGTTGAATTGATCTGTCGTGGGATGGTATTATTCATTCATGATATTTTGTATGAGGATGAATAAAGACATACACTCCCCCTATATTTGAATTCCTGCACTATCTAATATCATTGCAAGATTACCAAGACTGAAATATCACCGAATTGCTAGCCTATCTGCAGTTTGAATACAAAATGACAAATCGTCCTTACATGATCTATTGCTTCACTGCCCTAAATCCTTTCATATATGAGTAATTGATCCACCTAAAATCCCATGAATAGAGAGGTAGCATTCATGGAGACAACCCACTAAGATGACTTTATATCTAAGTTTAATAGTCTTTATTGACATGGTACTTGTATTATAAATTGCATGTCTTTATCAATGCAAATTTTGTTTTTACGGTTGTGACTCTCATTGAAGCTAGACACCAATTTTGGTTTATGGTTGTTGCTCTCATTAAAGGTAGACACCAACTTTGTTTTATGATTGTTTCTCTCTTCAAATGGTTGACACCTGTCTCTTATTGTAATTGGGTACCACTTTTCATATTAAGAGTTATATTCTCATATCGGTGTCGTTTGACATCATATTATTTGAATTTTGGTTTAGTATCTATGGAAGTTCAGATTTCTAATGGTTTATGGGGTATAATTTATGATGGCGGTTAGAAGGTCATTTTAGGGTTACTAGTTTTTTAGACGTGCTTTGCACGTCACAAGCTCATCAAATTTTGTAATTTGAATTTTGTATGAACTTTTTTTTCTCAATTCAGAAGTCTTAATTTTAACAAAATAATGAATAGTTTAACTATATTATTTATTTATTAATTACTCCACATTAAAGTCAATATTTATCAAATTTAATCAAGACATTTGTGTTTTTTCATGATATATGTCTCTAAAAATGGAAACATTAATTTATCCTTGAGAAAATACATGTTGTGACAGCTCGAATTTCCTATGTCACTATATATACTTCGTACATCATCTCTCCGATGTTGTGGAATATATGTATTACTGCGTTTTTTAATCTACATATGGGCCTATTATCATTTTAAAACAAAGTTGATAGGAATTTTTTTTTTTAATTTGAATTTGAATAGGTATCTCTTATCTTTTGTTGGCTTAACAATATGCCCTGAACGAAACTTTTTTTTTCCATTTATGTTTCCTAATTGCAATTTCGACTCAGGAGTATTAAATGATTGATGAAACTTTAAAAAAATAATTTATTTCCATAAAATGTCAATTTTATTATCAATACGCAAACATTTAAATAACTGAGTGCACAATATTGCTTTTTATATACTCCCTACGTCCCTCTAAACGATTGACCTTTTGCTTTTTTTCACGTAGATTAAAGAGTGTTATTATTTAATGTGTAGTGGAAAATTGTATTAGTGAGTGTGTGAGACCCATATTTTATATATTAGAGGGGATTTGTGGGTTCCATGTGTGTAAAAAGGAAAGAGGACCATTTGGAGGAACTTTCAAAATGAAAAAAATACCCTCTTTAAATGGGACAGAGGGATTATATTTATACTTTGTAATTTGTTATCTTAATTATTGTTTGATGATTATATTTCATAATGCATTAAATTTATCAGATATTGCATCTTCTGCAATAAATAAATAATATTATACTTCTGAGACATATCAATTTTTCGAACTCAGTATATATTTTTAAGAGTAAAGTGTTCCACGACATTGACAAATCTATTCGTAAACACATCTGCAAACTCAATAAACCAAGTTTCTATTTTTTATATTTTTTTACTTGAAGTTTTATGATCATCAGAAGAAAAACAATTGATTAGAAGGTTCAGTAATCCAATTGATAAGAATCCCAAACAATTTCCTTTATAATTCTGAATGAAACCTTAACAACAAATATAATTGCAAATTAATATGGTTAATATATAAAAAAATAATTAAATAAATAACAAAGTGATGCAAAATTCCATCATAGAAGCTCATTCGTCTTTATGGATTGTGTTTGTTTTGCCAATAGAACCAGAGTTAGCATTTCCCAGACCTTTATTCATTGGCAAAAGCTCCTGTGCTCTCGGGCACGGGGACATGACCCGTGTCCCCATATGAACACAATCATTCCCCTCCATATTCTATTTAAATTTATGTATTGCTAGAGAGTTTAAATTGTAAAGGGGCACAGATCTAAATCCGTGTGCTCGGGTATACAAGAGACTCACTCTTCTTCATTTGCTTTCTAGTTGACCCTTTTTCCTAAGTGCAAGATATCCCAAATCATCAGTGGACTGGTCACATTCCTGCAATAAGAGAAATTCAAATATAAAAATAAAAAAGATGCATTAATTTTTTTTAATTAATAGAGAAATTTGTTAAATGATCACACCATCTAAGATGAGATGGTCATTTAACATGGTATCAGAGCCCATGATTAACAAAGGTTCAGGGTTCAAACCTCACCGCCACCCATAAATGAAGTGGCCGTTTAACAGAATTAAGTAGCCCTTATTATGGAATTTTCAAGTTTGTAATATTGCCTATTATACCAAACCACAAATAAACTTGAAGGGGCCCGATAAAAATGTCAAAGCCCGATAATATTCCCTATCCCTTTTACATTTCATATCTCGCCAAGTTCGAAGTATTAATATTACAACTTGAATAGTTATTCCATACAATCGTGTGCAATTACCAAAGTAGCCCTTTTTCTGATTTGCAAACAGAAAGGGGAAAAGAAATCTGGCATGTTCTTCCATTTTCGCCATTTCTATATACTTGAACGCATCGATGACATCTTTATTTTTCTGTCGAAATCCAAAGGGTTTTTTCTGGGCAAATGTCGCGCCCTCATATTTGAGTATCTAAGGTGCTTGTGGATTCATAATTTTGAGTGCGTGTGTTGTGTATTTTTGGTGAAACTACTATGGAAATAAGATGATTGGGAAAGTTTATTATTGAGAGGTGTTGGATGATTGTTAGATACGAGGGATTGTTGGTGCAAATACAGTTTTCTGCAATAAATTTGGAGCAAATAGAGTAAAAAATTGGGGCAATTGCTGTCAATACATCTTGTTTGCTCCTCTCGTTTTGGAATGTGAATGTAATGTTCTTTGGTGGGTAGGCACGCATTCCAAAGTTTTGGGGGTGATCGGTTTAATATGAAAATTAATATTTGTAATTGAAAAAAAAAAGGCTATAAATGTAATTTTATTATTTATAATAATACTTTTATCTCCTACCAAACATCTCATATTTTGGTTATCTCATTTTTTATACAACTTATCTTCATAATTCATATTATGAATTCTTATCTTCATCTAAATCTCATTTCTTATAAATATTTCCTTATCTTATCTAACCTATCAAACAGACCGTAAGAATATACTTGATTGAAACTCAAATATGCATGCACACCCTACAGCAGAAGCAGTTTATGCTTTATGATATTTGAGAAAACAGGCAAACAGTCCAATATTAGAAACTTTTGTAAAAACTATAAACAAATAAGAATATGCTGAATTGTTGTGAATTTTAATGTATCTATGCTTGAGAAAATTCGACCAACAAAACGGGTGAATTCAAAGCAATGGTAACATTTTTTCAAATAAATCAACTTTCTTCACGTTGTCATTATCTATATACTACAAAAATCTAGAATAAGACATCATTGAGTTAGATCATCTGCCATAGTATTTCCATTGCCTACTAATGCAGGTAGACCCAACAAAACAAAATGAAATCAAAGCAAAGTATGAGAATTTAATTCTTTTCCTTGAGTCCTATTAATGGTCAAGGACTGCTTACCATTTTGAATCAAATGAATCAATTTATGAAGCAAGTCTAGTTGTGCTACCAGCTTCCGAAGCTTATACAACACCACCATTTTCATCGTTTATTTTTTGCTAAACAATCCCCAAAATTTGACGTGTTCCATGAAGAATTTTGGTCTTGACCTAAGGTTGACTGACCCTGAAAGAATAACAAAGAATTTAGAAATGTAACAAATCTAAGGAATTCTAAATAGGCTTTTGTCTGTTTCCCTTTGAACTTCTCAACGATATGCCAAAAAGCTATGTTGAACCAGGCTATAAGCGTTCACTTTTATATCCTGTATTCTTAGAATGTTTAAAGGAAATACTAACATGAGAAAAATACCGAGAAGTCTTACTCTTGCTCTAGAGAAAGTGTAGGAGGCGTTACTCCTTCCATTGAAAAATGGGTGACTTTTGAGTTTAGCCACTTTGTCCAGCGCAGGCCGCCTGCTGGGCTCCATTTCCTACACAACCAGGCTCGAAATAGTTAGCAATAGGAGATAAAACATCATTCTTTGGATTTGTTGTCGCGTGTAATAGTAATCTATCATTGTTTCCATGTAACATTCTAAAACCTATATATATATATATATATATATATATATATATATATATATATATGGGGCGCGCTGCGTTGCAACCTCCTGAAGTTTAAAAGACAATGGTCGACTATTCTAATTTGATAAATTGAATGGAACGTTAATACTACTCCATAATTAATTGCATTATTAATAAGGAGCTTGTGACAATTGGAATTCTCTTTTATGTTTTAAGAGAATATATGTAGGGACGTAAGACATTAATTGTTTAAGTTAATTGCTATGTATTATTTTAATTTTAATAAGGATTAATACTAATAATTATCAAAAATCTTAATGGATGATAAATGGGTAAATAATAAAATTGAGTAGGGTTATTTTAGTCTAAAAATGTTTCTCATTCTCTTGGCACTTTTAATATATTATGATTAATTATAACATACATTGCTAAATTAATTTATGTTTGGATATGATTGGAACGACCCTTAAAATTGTCTACACACAATGAAAAAACCAGATAATATTATGATCTCATAATTATTTGAGAAGTGATTTGGCGGCCTTGTAATATAATGACAAGGGCGATATTTTCATAGATCAAAGAATATGTCCATTATTAGGGGGCCAGTTTAATTGAGGCCAAATATTGAATTTTTTTATTGGGCTCCAAGCCCAATCCATGAATGGTATTACAGGCTTATTAAATTAATTACTTAGGCGCTTTAATGCCAAAATAATTGTTGATACATATTTGAATTATTTACTTTGATTGCTAGATTATGTTGTTTGTTATTATCTAGTTGATGTAAAATTGCAGGATAGTCCTATTTATGATATGTTTTGTAAGAGTCATAGAAGACCTAAACTCTCCCACACTCCCATATATTACCACCAAGAAGAACCCTAGGTTACAACACAATAAATTAAAGAAAGCCACAACCTTACTATATTTTCACGGATTAATGCGTGCAATACTAGACAATCCGATTACTATAATTATGGAATGAAAGAGGAACAGGTAAAACACAAACTTGAAAATCCATTGCTCTTATGCATATAGCCGAAAATCTCTCTAATCACTATGACCCCTAAAGTCATACGGATTCCCGCCACAAGCACAGTTTGGGTGGTAGAAGTCAAACACAAGCGTCTGGTTGTAGTAGGGGTTTGGTTTAGGGAGCGGTTGTTGTCTCTTGAAGCGGCCAAACGTGAAATTCAAGCAATTCCAGATGGTATCACCTTCGTTTTTCAACCTTGCAGCAGCGAGATTCGTCTGCAGATTAGCAAGACATAAAATGTTAATGTAAAAAGTTGTTGACTTTGAAGATATAAACTTAGAAATACCCGTATTATATTAGGCCACGTCACCTCGTCAGCGTATAGTCTTTGGGTGACGCTACACACTTGTACACCCAGTAGTCCCTGGATATCGTCGAAAAGGATGAAGCGGGACTTAAAGTCTTTGATTTTACGCCACACGTTCTGCTGGGTGAAAAGCTTTCCTTCTTTGTTGATCAGCAACTCGATGATATCATTGACTAGACTATCTTCCATTTCCTCTGTTGTCCATCTACCTTCCTGATACACATCGCACATGATGTTAGTAAAGTACGTTCATTGTGAGTAGTCCATGAATACAGCCAAAACATGTGATCCACTTGGTGGTTATCACTTATATCCATATGATAAACCCTAAAATTATTTTTGCTATTAGTGATGGTGGTGGTGCCGAACTCAATCATGGTGAGCAATATAAAGCCATCTTAGTTATTGCAATGAATCCACTACCTCTCTATTCATGGGATGTTAGGTGGATCACTTCCTCTGATATGAAAGGTTTAGGGCATTAAAGAAATAGATCATACAAGGACGATTTGTTATTATGTATTCAATTCAAAGATATTTCATTCTTCTGTTTTTTGAAGTGATATTAGGTAGTGCAGGAGTTCCAAAAAAAAAATTCCTCAATAGCTATTATGTACATGGTAGTTGAATCATAAATTGCATTTCCTTTTTAAGGCAAATTTGATTTTTATGGTTGTGGCTCTCATTAAAGGTACTCACCAATCTTGTTTTATGGTTGTTCCTCTCCATTTCATGTTCTCTCAATTTTCATGTAATCGTTACAAAACGAGAATCCAGAACAAGGAGTGAGGGGTAAAAGGGTCTCTTTTTAGTGTTTTGGTTAAAAAAAATGCATTTTAGTGGTTGATATTGATATTTTGATAGGTGTGAATTGTGTATATTTGCCTATTGGCACAAAAATATATTACACAATTATATATAAATATATTTTTAAATTTTCATAAATTAAAATTGTGAAGTTGCTATTTATCAAAGTATAAATAAAATTCCAAACAAAAAGTATTGAATATAAATATTTAAAATTAAGAAAATACATAAATAAAATAAAATGTATAGAAATTAATGATAGTTGGAGAATCTTAGATAAATAAGAAATAATTTTAATAAATAAAGAAAAATTATACCTACATTAATATTAAAATTATTGAGTAATCAAATTATCAAATTCATGTGATAATGAATACTACATATTTAAGTTAAGAATAGAGATATAGAGAGCTGTGATATTTAAAAAAAGAAAAGTAACGAAAATTACGTTAATTCTGCCATATAATATTTAACTTAGAGTTATAAATTTTGGGACATTGATTGATGAATTAATTCTTAATTATCTCAATGATATTACATGCCTAAAATAAATCTAATACATCATATATATATATATATATATATATATATATATATATATATATATATATATATATATATATATATATTATGGGGCCCCATGATGAATGCCCATGGAGACACCCCTCAGAGCCGGCTCTATGAACCACTAAGTAAATGTGAAAATTATTTTATTAATGGTAAGGAAGTGAGCCACAATTACAACATGAGATGAGAGAGTGACACTGTCATCATCAATCTCTATGCTTTGAACATATTCTAATCAAAGTTATCGAAAATAAGCTCAACTCCTTGAAGGTATATCTGATACATATAGCACAACTGATGTTTACAATAATGATATCGAAAATTCATGTTTAGACAATGGTGTGATTATTGACTGTTGTAGTATTATTTAACCTCATGTTACATAATTTAATAATGTAAATAAGGGCATCTCCAACCCATTTCTTCATTTTAGAGTACTTTATTCTCTAAAGTAGAGTATTTGATACTCCATTTAAAAAATTATCTTCAATCATGTTCTCAATATTTTTACTTTAATTTTTATTCTCCATTAAATAAATACTTTTTATTAGGATAAAAGTTTTTTTAAAACATTATAAATTATAAAATTTATATCTGAAACTCAATTAAACGAACAAAAAATTATTTAGAGATAATTTATTTATTTAAAAACTTAACTGCAAATTACTTAAAATATTAGACAGTACATTTTATAGAAAATAGATTAATACATAATGAAAACGATTAGGCAATCTAATATTCATTGTTGGAGTACTCCTCTCACAAATGGTCGACAAGCATCTCGAAGTGCATAATAAGTTGTCTTATCTTTAATTTGGCGATGTCGTGTAAGAAATTGTTGAAATCGAACTTGTTTATCATTTGCAATTTCAACCGTCGGAGTACGTACTTCGCGACCATTTGCAATAGGTGCATTCTTATCTCGCTCATCTTCAATAATTATTTCGTGCATTACAATGCATGTTGTCATGATGTCATGCATGACATGTTTTCTCCAAACTCTTGCTGGAGTTTTGATTATGCCCCACTTTGATTGTAATACACCGAAAGCTCACTCAACATATTGTTGCTTTGGACTTTTTGGATTGGGTATTGTTTGTACTAGTGTTGCCCATTTTGAATATATGCCATCAGCTGAATTGTAACCTATAGTGTATTTTTTTCCTTGTATGACATAGATAGCTGAAGGAGCCACCCATTAGCTAAGTTAGAAAAGAAATAATATTTTTCCAAGACGTTAATATCATTATTCGAATATGGCAAACCAAAATATGCATGCCATATCCATAAGTCGTAGTCATCCACAACCTCTAAAATAATTGTTGAACTCCCACTAAGATCAGCATATTGTCCTGCTCAAGCTGTTGGAAAAAATTTTCCACCTCCAATGCATACAATCAAGACTTCCAAGCATTCATGGAAATTCACATTTTTCTCTAATTTGAAGAATCCTAACAATGTCCTCTGCGTTGCGAGATTGAAGATACCAGTCACAAAAACTTCTACCACAGCTCGACAAAACCTCTTTACACATTCAACTAACATGGACTCTTTAATTTAATGTATTCGTCAATCGCATCAGCTGGCACACCATATGTGAGATTCACATTGTAGCTATTATCTTCTTATTTTGGGCTCAAGTTGCTCGCATGCATCACAATTTTACTTGAATTAATGGTCATGTGCTTGAACAGCCTCTAATAAACGATGTGATATACGGAAATGCCTTTTGAACATGCTTTCATTAAATAGTGGAGAGTTTGAGAAGTAGTCATTGTATAAGCGTTGATCCGCACTCTTTCAACACGATTGAGTACTACATAACCAGGAATTGAGTCTCCACGGTAGGTATTGTCAAATTGTTGACAATAACTGTAGACTGCAGCGGCATTGGGATTAAGTTGGCAAATAAATATTTGTTCTTGTTGATCAATGCTTTCTAGCTCATTTCTTAGACTGGAATATGACTCTTCCTCATCAGTTGATGATGAGGATGCATAAAAATAATTTGAAGGACCTCTCTCATTAGAATTCATTATTAATTAGATGAATAATGGGATGAATATCATATCAAGCAACCTCTTTAAATAGATGATGTGTTGTCAATAATATTATACAATTCAAGAAAAGTAAGGATGGGGTACATGCATGCATGTATTGTCAATAATATTACACAATTCAAGATAAGCATGGATGAGATACACGTATGCAGGTGTTGTAAATAACATTACACAATTCAAAATAAGTATGGATGGGGTACAATAATATATGCAAGCATGTATTGTCAAAATCAATACTGTAGAATCTACAAAGAAACATGACATGTCTCATACTTTAATAATATTATTTCACACATTTCATGAATGTATTAGCTCTTTTTTTTTTAATAAATTACATCAAAGTATAGTGACAAGCAAGAATACATGTATTGTCACAACCACAATAATATTCATTAAATTTATTGTTTATACAAAGTGCAACATTCACATTCTTGTGCCTAAACATATAATTCACTATCTAATATACAACTCGTTGATTCTCAAAATGAGTTCTGCTGGACGTTTTCCTGCTTTCTTACCTGAGAAGCATCTCATTTAAGCGAATTTATATATCCAAGAAACTCAAAACCCCATAATTTGTATAAATCAATTTCAAGACTCCATGTGGGCACTAATTTCATCTAATTATAATAATCGGTTACCTACTCCGTCATCAGAGCATCGTACCATAAGGTCTCTACAATGTCGATGTTCTCTCTTGACGAGAATTACTCAAAAATTTTGTGGATGCATTTGTCAGGTGGAGCGTAGGCGTCTGAATGATCTTCTAAAAAGAATATTGTGAGTTATACTGATAAATCTATATTAATTTATATTTTTTATTTTTAACTTGTAATGACAATTTTTTGTAGTTAGATCAAGAAAAAGAATTATTCAAATAATCTGTAGGGCAAGCATGAAAGTGGGATCATGTATAGACAATCTTAAGGAAATGGACAAGTATAAGCCATCCAATGTCAAATTGTCTTCTTTTATTCCAGACGGTGGAAATAATGACTCGTCGTAATCTGGGTATTTTCTCAAAGACAATGGGCACTAAAAAGGTAAAAGAAAAGTCAGCGAAGAAAGTTCTAATACTCTTTCCACTATGGTAAACTACAGTGACGAAATGATGTTATGACGCGAGATGCCGCAGTCTCTCAACGAGATATCATAGCAATTGAAATAGAAAGAAATGTCGTGTAGGCTATGAAGGAAGAAAATAAAGTACTACAACTAAATCCTATGTCGTTTGACTAATCACTCCGTCCATACTTGATTGAGGAGCAATGTAAAATTCTTCAAAAATGAGTTGGAAATGAAGGTAGACCTGATGGTAGCACTGGTACGTTTGGTCATTTCTTCGACAGAACTTTTCCCTTTAATCCCGATTTTCTTCCATATTAATTAGTACGCATGTTGTCATGGAACTTATGAATATTTTTATATTTTATGCCATCTAGTTATTGGAGTGTAATGCTTATATTTGTATAATTTCATCTAAGTTTATTTTATGTAATCTGTAATGTAATATTTGTGTTATTTATGTTTTTTTATGTTGAAGTGTGTAATATTAATTTTGTGTCAATCTTCTTTAATTTACATTTCATATTAAAATCTCAATTATTATTTAATTTTATGGAAAATATTGATAATAAGCAAATTAGACAAAGATCACTTTAAAAAAATTAATGATAACAATAAAAAGGACAAAAGAAAAAATGTTAAAAATGGCAATCTTGTAAATAATGCATTCTCCATTTTCCTAACTCTATTTTCTTTCTCTTTGTTCAAATTTGAATAACCCATACTCCATACTCCCATACTCCAAATACTGTTCATGCAATAGAGAATGGTTGGAGGTTTGAATTCTCTATATAAATAGAGTATTCTCCATTCTGGAGAATACTTGGAGATACCCTTAAAAGTATTCAAAATTGGTACATAAAATAACTATTCTAAGATTCAGGTTTAGCGCCAATTTTTTTTAAAAGAATGAAAAAAGAAAAAGTGAACCTAAAAATAAAGATAAGTAATTCTCTTAGTTAAATATGTAAACAACAATGCAATCACACTTCATGGTAGATTATGATCTCTACAGGATGAAATTAATTAATACGCTCTTAAAAAATAATATGCACTTAAAAATATTTGAACCACAAAACTTAATAAGCCTAATTCCTCTCTTGATCTAGAACGATTAGCTTTCAATTCAATCACGTCTCTAGCAAACGAGGGCAAACATAATGCTACAGAATGAATATCTGAGTTGTAAAACTTCAATGGTCCCATTGTGTTGGCATGACTTTCATCAGTATCTATATATAGGGTTGAATGAATTATGAGATATATATATACATTGAACTCTTGTAAAATATTTTTTAAAGATGCAACACCGATCATTCAGAATTATGCTAGAAGATTCGAGAAGAATAAATACAAAAGTGATGTAATCTCCTAGAACCATCTAAAGTGAGATGAATAGATATCAGTAACTTGTTAGTGATGGTGTCTAGAATTATCAAGTTGGCAGATTAATCTAGATAACTATAGGAAAGTAAAGTGACACTGCCACACTAAAACATTCTATTTATTACTATAAATAAGAATGATCATTAGTTTAAGAGATTGAAAAGAGTAAGATAGCGCAACATAAGTGCATGAGTGAATGTTAAAGAGTATCTTGAGTGGGTGTGCGTATCTCTCCAAGAGTGTATCTTAGAGTGTATTGTAAATCGGCATCATGTGATCTTCAAATTTACCAAATGGGATCACCTATTATACAATAGTGTTTTATCTCCTATTACACAAATTAAATACTTGTCACGTGTCATAATCAAAGGCCAACATTCAATATGTCCTAAGGGTTTAATGGTCATTTGTAAGGTATAATTTTTTTATATAGGGAAACACCAATAAAACATGGAATGTGTAACAGAGAATTCAACTTGCAAATTTACATCCATATTACTAATATAATTAGAGAAATATATTCTTAAATTTAATGGCAATATCTTTATTTTAAATGATTTTTTATTTAATAGTCACATTAATATCTTTTTATTATACTAAGAGGAATTTTTTTGAATTGATGAAGTGTCATTACTAGAGTGAATTAAGAATGATGTGTAATTTTCTTATGTAATTTAGTTTGTATGTAAGTTTATAGTGAATTAAAAAAATTAATTAAATAAAATAAATGTGGACAAATTTAAGATAAAGACTTTGCGAGACCGTCTCACGGATCTCATATCATGAGACGGATATATCTACACCCATTATCAACTGACATCAATACGCGCATCATGTAGTGCTACATTTAAAAAATTGTGTACCCCACCATTAGGGGCCCCACCGCCCCTGCCCTGGGGATTGGTGGAAGAGGTAAATCGCAGTATGTGCCTCAAGTGCTTATAGGGAGGGCTCACTGTTAAACTTGTGCTTGCAATGGGCCAAATCTATGTCAAAGGCAAGATTCGAACCCCCACCCTGCAGCAACCAAGCTCAGCTGGAAAACATTTAGGGGCCTCCACCATTAGGGGCCCCTACATTTAATTCATTATGCATGCGTGACCTAATTACTAAGGACTATTTCGCCGTTCATTTCAATTAGTTTAACTTTCTTTATTTAAAATTTAAAACAAAATTCTTTGAATATTTTAATGAAACTTTCTTATTCATTTAATTTATAATATAAATTAATTACTATTTTTTAAAATTCTATAAAATGATAAAAATATACTCTCTCCGTCTCATGTTTGTCTTCACAGTTACTGTAGATACGAAGTTTAAGAAAAGTTATTTTTTGACCAACTTTATCGACTTTTGAAGGGTATTGTGGTATTTTTAAGTAATAAATAGATTATAAAATATGTTATGTGTGTTAGGTGATATGGTATTTTTGAAATTAAGGTAACTTTTGAGGTTGTTGGTTAATGTGAAGTTTTCATTTTTGGGTGGTGAAGATAAATGTGGGACGGACGAAAACGGAAAGTGTGAAGATAAATGTAGGACGGAGGGAGTATATTTTTTAAGATTCTTACTTATGTATTAATTTTAGGTAAAGACTTGTGTGAGTCCATCTCACGTAAGGGTTTACATGAGACGATAAAAAGTGATAACTTCTACAACAAAAGTGATACTTAATTAATGAAAAATGATAATGATATTTTATGAAAGTGATAACTTTTATAACAAAAAAATGATAACATTTTACACCGAAAGTGATATCTATTTTATAAAAGGTCTCACGTGAGATGGTCTCACGCAAGATTTACCCTTAATTTTATAATTTTAAACGTCATTAATTAAGTTAATTTTAGTGAATATTTTTATAAAATAATAAAAATATAATATTTTTAATAAAAAGTAATATCCGGTCATGAAAAAATTATAGTTATGCTCGATTGAATTATTTCATGAATAATTCATTGAATAGAAAAAGTGATAATATTTATATTAAAAAATGATAATTTATGAATGAAAAATGATATACATTCAATTAAACTATTTTAATACTAATTTATGAAATGAAATATACAAAAGATGGTAGTAATTTTTTTAAATAAAAAGTGATACCATATAATAGAAAAGTGATTATTGTTGATTTGATCTATTCTATTAATAGTTTGGAGATAAAAAGTGATAACATTTTTAATAAAAAGTGATATTTAATGAAAGATAAGTGATAATGTGATATACATTCAATTGAAGTATTTTATGAACCATATAAAATAGAATATATAGTAAGTGACAATATTTTTAATAAAAAGTGACACCAGATAAAAGTAAGGTAATTATTATTAAATTGAACACTTTCATGAACACTAGAATAGAAAACGTGATACATGATCATGATGGAAGAAAAGTGATATACATTCACTTGAACTTTTTCATAAACAATACTTCCTCAATACCCAACTTTAACTTCACACTTTCCATTTTGGTCCGTCCCAATTTCAACTTCACACTTCCATAAAAGGAAAATGTACATAACTAATATCCCTGTAACACACTTTAATTTCAAAATTGTCACCACTTTTTTAACACACATAACATACTTTATCATTTATTTATTATCCAAAAATACCAAACTACCCCTAAAAGTAATTCAAAAAGTATTTTTTCTTAATTTGCGTGTGTACAGTAAATGTGAAGATGAAAATAGGACGGAGGGAGTATATATATATATATATATATATATATATATATATATATATATATATATATATATATATATATATATATATATATATATATATATATATATATATATATATATATAGAAAGTAATAATATTTTTAATAAAAAGTAACACTAGATAAAGAGAAAGTGATTATCGTTGAATTGAACTATTTTATAAATAACATGTAGGATGGATAAAAATTGATAATATTTTTTTATTAAATATTGATATATGATCAATGGTGAACAATTAAAAAATTTTATGAGAAATTAATAAGTCAAATAAAAAGTGATAACAATTTTAATAAATAAAAATAATATCTAATTAATGAAAAATATAATCGTTCAATTAATTGAAACATTTAATTAATAATTAAAAAGACGGGAAAAAATATAAATGTGGTAAATATTTATGTGAAAGCATTTTACGAATTTTTAATTAAAGATAATACTTCATTATAAAAAGTTATAACATTAATAATAAATAAAATAAAATAAAATATAGTTCTATTAGTTTTAATAAATCTTAATATAATAAAATATCTTAAAATCCAACTAAAAGAAAGTAAAAACTAAAAAGAGTAATGAGTATAGTTTTGCGGATGGTGTGAGCGACTCAAAGCTCCAGCCCCCACGCGCCAGTAGATGGGTAAATGAGCAGCGACCTCCACGTAGCATTTTAGTGGATTATTTCATTTAATTGGGTAAATGAGCAGCGACCTCCACGTAGCATTTTAGTGGATTATTTCATTTAATTGGGTAAATGAGCAGCGACCTCCACGCACGGAATGTGATTCGTGAGACGATCTCACGCAAAACCTACTCCAAATTTAATTGGTAGTGTAACTCACACACAAGAATAGGAGATTGATGTCAAAAGTTATCAATAAATATTAAATCGCATTCTTTATAATTTAATTTATAAAAATCTATTTCATCCAAATTTTTAAAAGTTTATATAACTATTGAAAATTAAATTTATTATTAATTAAAATTATATCAAATTAATTATCTTTTTATGATCTTTAAAATGACACCTATAGTGAGATATATAGAGGACAAAATTAAATATATAATTAAAAGAATGATATTTTAATTAATTTTTTTAGTTAAGATCAATTATTTAATTTAATTAATTATGATATATTTTTAGACATTATAAATTTAAAATTTCTATTTATTATAATTTATAATTTTTTAATAATTTAATAGCAATTTTCTGGCTTTAGTTCATGAATTATTTGAAAATATAAAAAAATTACATAATTCAAACTATTATTTAAAAAAAAACATTCTAACCAAGTGGCACAATCAGTAATCAAATACAATATATGTTTCAATAAATATTCTACATCTGGGTTCATGAAGTCAAATTCATTCATCCATATCTATATACATTTACTACTAAAAACATATACTTCATCCGTCTCACATTAAGGTTTACTATTACTTTTTGTACGTGAATTAAGAAATATAATATTGTACTCCCTCCGTCCCATAAAAAAGTTCACAGTTACTGTAGGTACGGAGTTTAAGAAAAAATTGCTTTTTGAGGGTAGTTTGATATTTTTAGGTAATAAATAAATTATAAAGCAAGTTATGTGAGTTGTAAAGGGGTGTCAATTTTGAAATTAAAGTGTGTTGTGAGGTTATTGATTTGTGTGTATTTCCTTATTTGGGGGTGTGAACTTGTTTATGAGACGGACAAAATAGAAAATGTGAATTTATTTATGGGACGGAGGGAGTAATGAATAGTGAGTAGAAAAATATAATATTTAATGTGTATTGGATAATTGTATTACGGCTAGATTGATTTGACTGAATATAATAACAAGGGAATGAGATGAATTTATGAATGAAATAGTAATAGGAATGGAATGGAAAAATTATTTTTATCATGATTGGTATGGTTCAGGAATAACTCAAGTAATAGAATTTGTATTCCTTAATAATTTCAATCTCATTAATAGTATTTTTATATGAAAAATTACTAATAGGTACACACTTTGTTTCCCTAATTATTTTTATCATGACTGCATACACTTTTTTTTACTGCACACACTTTTGTTACTGCACACACTTTGCTGCACACGAACTTTTGCTGCACACAACATTTATGTGCAGCACATTGTAGGGGTAATATTGGAATATCACTATATATTTTTGTAGTTAGTAGTAATATTTTTGTATGTTTGTATCTCATAGTAATTAAGGATTTTTTTTTGTGCCTAGTAGTAATCCTCCCATTTTTATAATATTACATTTAAATTTAATTTATTTAAAATACTAAATTAATTATAATTTTAATAAATATTTTATATATTTTATAATTATAGAAAAATATTAAATTATAAATAAAATAAAATATTAATATTTTTAAAATATAAATAAAATTTAAAATATAAATAAAATTATAATATTAATTTTTTATATATAATTTACTAATTTTTATTTTGAATGAATATTAAAATAATTATATACATTTATATTTAGAAATTTTAAGAATTTAATTTAATTATATATTTTTTACTGATTTGAGTATAAAAATATTTATTTTTTTATTTAGATTTTAAATGATTTATTATTTTATTTTTTATTAAATAATTTAATACAAATGATTTTAATAAACATTACATGTTAAGTAGAAAATTAATATATATTTATAATTATATAAATAAATATTGTATAAATTAAAAGAATATTATTTATAATTATAATTATAATTATATATGTGTGTGTGGGGGGGGAGAGGGTGGGGTGGGGGAAACGAGGGAATGGAATGGGCAATACCATTGGGGGTGAGAGAATACACATTCCTTTGG
Source organism: Pogostemon cablin (assembly GCA_023678885.1). NCBI lineage: Eukaryota > Viridiplantae > Streptophyta > Magnoliopsida > Lamiales > Lamiaceae > Pogostemon > Pogostemon cablin. The sequence continues at coordinate 16,244,482 of CM042976.1, forward strand.
AATTGTGATTCTTATTACTAAAAACATACCAATCGCAGGAATGAGAATAGAATTAGGAATGACGATTCCATTCCCACCCCATTCCATCGTATCAATCACGCCCTTAGTGTTGTGTGTGGGTCTCACGTAAAATAATTAATAATTTTGTGTGGGTCCCACTTGACAAAATGAGAAATGTAAATCTTAATTTGAGACAAATCAAATTGAAAAATGTAAACTTTAACATGGGATGGAGAGCGTATACATTAATGAATAAGAACTTATAGAGATTGTTAACAACTTTTTAATGCATTTTCGATTAGCTTTTTAATGAATAGCTAAATATAAGAAAGTAATACATTTATTAAAAAATACATATATATTATTGAATAAAATTAATACAAATGGGTGCACGCGTGTATCCAGCTGTACGAGATATCAACTCATTATTCCCTTAAGAAATATTCATTTTGTCATTTTTATTCATCTCATTACAAAGTAGTACAATTTTTGGTAAATGAGACAAAAAAAAAAATACTACTCAATCCACTATACATAGTTCTCACACAGATCTAATACAATTATTCACTATAATTTAAAATATTATATTTTTAAACTCACCATTATTAAATTATAATACTCCTTAATTTTTGTACAAAAAGTAAATGATGCAGATTAAGAGGATGGAGGTAGGGATGACATCTTCGCGAATTTTTCCGGGTACCCATAAACGGGTTTAGGAAAAAAAATTCTATTAGGGTTCGAGTAGGGTTCGGATTCACCCCCTCGGATAATCGCTACCGGAACCCGATTAAGTAATCAGATAAGGGTAGCGGGTACCCGCATATACCCGTCCCATTTAATACTTGTGTATGTATGTGTTTTATGAGGATTTGAACACTTGACCCAATACTTAAAAAAATACACCTTCACCATTTATGCACAAGTAATTTTTGCTAACATCTTTCAATATTAAAATAAATATACAAATTATTGGTGACAATCACAATTCACAAACTCCAACTCAATGTAACCCTAAATAACATTCATTTTTCACTCTCTTCCCAGTTTTTATCCGCGCCACGACTGCAGATGCTGGAGAGGAGAAGAACCCTATTGGCTACCATCCTCTCCAACACGAGCCGCTACAGTCTTCGATTTCCATCTCTGTGACGCGGGTTTCCGCCTCGTTGTAGCTTATTCCAAGTCATCTCCTTCTTTCTCACTTATCCTTCACCCCTTCTTCCGCTTTGCGTCCCTTCGCACACGTCGGCTAAAGCTAGGTTTTTATTATTATTGGTTGTTCTACTTTTAGTTTTTTGTTTAGACAAAGGAGTTTGAAATTGAAGCACTACTGCACTAGGGCTTTTTCTCTGCTCATTTCCTTTTCTGTGAGATAATACTTCCCTACAGGCTACAACTTATTCACCTTGCAAAGGTGCACTCTTCTCCCAAATTCTGTATACATTTTTCCCCCTAATTTTGTGATTTTTAAATATTGATAGAAGGCTTTCTTTGATTTTTAACATAATGAAGGTTTTTCTTTGATTTTTAAAAATCCTGCCAAAATTTTATAAGCTTGGCAAATTTGGCATTGAACCAAGTGAAGATTTTTATTATAAAGGTTGGAAGAAGCTAGTTTTCTTGTTGTTGTTGGGAAGATAAAGAAAACCAACTTGAGTAGTAAATGTAATGAGAGAGAGAGATAGAGAGATTTATATATAGAAGGAAAGAAAGATGAGAGGGGTAAGGAATGTGCATGGAAAGAGTGAAGTTAGATGAGGAAAAGTGGGCATTGTAGCCGCCCAAAAAGAAAAGAAGATTAATTATTCAAGTCTGTCTATGGAAAGGGAAAAAGGAGAAGAATTAATTGGGTAATTAGTGTAAAGGAGGTTTGAATGCAAGCTATATACATATTAATTAATGATTTTAAAATCTAAATCCTTAGCTAAAATAGTAGGATGAGAGTGAAATAGATTTTAAATTCTCAATAAAATAGTGGGATAAGATTGAATGATATTTTTATAAAGTTATGAGACAAAATTAGTAAAAATTATATTGTTTTGGAATGTAATCAAAACAAAACTGTAAGATTTGAGATGAAAATGAATGTCAAATGTAATTAAGCTATTTTGACAATTTTTTTATAAAGTAAAATAATATACTACAGAAATATGATTTATGTGTTTTAAACTCTATAATTAATTAATGTATTTTTAATTAGGTGTTCCCTTTTAAAGGAGAGAGAGATGTGAATTACTAGTACATAATACGTTTAGTTTGGAGTGAATGGAATATGTAAAAGAATTAAATGTTATGAAGCACATTACTATCAAATACAGTTTCAACATAATTCAACATAATGAAGCCTTATATTTGATTTTTAAAACTCCTGCCAAAATTTCATAAGCTTGGCAAATTTGGCGTTGAACCAAGTGGAGATTGAAGTTTATAAGCTAATATTATGTATTTTTAAGTAAAAAAAAAATTATTTCTCTGTTTCTTATGTCATACAAATTTGCTTAAACTTTCTAAGTTTATTTTTTAATTTTTAAATATGTGGCATTGTTTAGATTTCTAAATGTCAACTCCAAATGCAAGTGATTATGATAGTTGCAAAGGTACTTCACCATGTGATAGCCACCTTGATCATCCAATTACACAAAGTGTCCAAGCTCAATATTCATTAGATGCTCAAGAATCTGAATCAAATAATACTACAGAAAATACTCCGAGGGAGAATGCAGCCAATCTTGGTCTAAAGAAAAGGAAGTTAACATCTAATGTTTGGGACTACTTCAAAAGAGTAGGAAAGGAATATGCCATTTGTAATACTTGTAAAGCAGAACTTAAAGCTCCTAGTAAGAATGAGACAACGTCTTTGCACAACCATATAGCTATTTGTGTAAAGAAGGATAATCAAGACATTGTCAAAAGTTTGGAAAAACAAAGACAGCTTATGGTACAAAAAAATTTTGATGGCAAAGTGCAATTTGGAAATTTCGCATTTTCAAGAAAAATCAAGAAAGGAGTTGGCGTGTGCTATAATCTTGCATGAGTATCATCTTTCAATTGTTAAGCATATTGGATTTAGGAAGTTTAGTTCTAGTCTCCAGTCTCTTTTCAAGATGGTTTCTCGAAACATTATCAAAAATGACATTTTTGCTGATTGGTCGTTAATAGTCGGGAGGACCAATTAAAGAATTTATCAAACCCAAGGGAGGAAGGTACTAGAGCTTAAGTGATCTCAAATTTATCGTGATTTTATAAGGATGACGGAATATGATGGATAGCTTGCAAATGAATGCACTTAAACTATTGCAAGTAATACGAATAAAATGAATGCAAAGATAAATGGGTTCCAAATTATACAAGGATGAGATTAACAATAATCATGGTATAGATAATAAAGAAATCATGCAATTAATTCTAATCTCTCATGGACATGTCATAGGAGCGATCACTAATTCCACGTAAACTCTCTCTCGAGATGGATAGGATGTATGCCCTTAATAAGGCTCCCAAAAGCACATAGGATCGTGACCAAAGTGAACACCTTCCACTAGGTACTAATTACTCTACGAGTTCCCTAATGAGGTACTAAATCATAAGCAATATTCCCTTTTAAGGTTCTATAAATTTACTAATGGTTAGGGTCTTCTCACCTAACAATCAACCTCTCGATTAAGCCAATTAAATGTTCTATCAAATGGTTCTAAATCTAGAAGGATATCTCTATCTCATTCAAAATTAATTCACATGAAGTGTATGATGATATTATTCAATGAACTATCCTAAACACACAATTGATTTCTCAATCTAATCACATGCCCATAATAATTAATCACACATATCATCATATAAATCAAGCAATGAACAATCAATGACAGAAATAACACAAAGCCCACTCAAGATCAAAATTCAATTGCATAAAAACTAAATTATCAAACATCAATCATGTGGCTAATCTCACAAAGGATATTAGCCTATCATAGTCTTAGAGAAAACAACATAAACAATTGTATCTACAAATCCCATGACAAAACTATAAAGAAGTTCACAAAAATTAGAATTAGATTCCCCCCTTGAAGGTCTTCAATGGAGATCTCCTTCTTCTTCTTGTAATATTCACTCCTCATTGCTTCCTTGATCACTTGGATGGTGGATTTGACGGATGGGATCAAGTGTAGATGGATGGATGAAGAATGGATGAAGAGAATGGTGTAAAATGAAGAAAATGGTATGTGATGTATGTGTGCAGCTAAAACCCTTCGAAAGCTCGATGAAATGTTGAAATTGAGGGTATTTATACCCCTTGGGACCTTCTAGAAGGTTTCTGATTTTTTCACAGAAATTGCACAGACTCGACTCCACTGCTGTAGCTCGGCTCGAGTCGCGTCGCATTTTCCTGGCAGTTTGCGATAGTAGACGGAGCTCGACTTGTGCGTGCAACTCGACTCGTGTTCCTCATTCGAGCTCGCCTCGTGTTCTGTACTCGGGCACAGGGTGGGCGAGTAGGTGGTTCAGTGTTGGCGCACAGCCCATCTAGACAGGCCCGTGTTCGGTGCACGGCTCGTGCTGCACCAGCTCGACTCGAGTGCTTGCACTCGACCTGAGCTGGGTCGAGTTCTGTTCCTTTTTCTCATTTCAGCTCTCGTCTCATTTTTTACTCCGTTTTTACCTGTTTTTCATACGTTTAAACTCATTCTCACACATTTCTATAAAAACACAAAACACAACCAAATAACAGATAAATATAGATAAAATAATATGAAAACGGATATAAAAAGATACTAAAATTTAGGTAAAAATATCTCTCATCATTTGCTATTTATGATAAAGAATTTGAGAAGCTGTATCAAGAGTTGGGGAATCTACGTAGCCGAATAGCCATTACTACTGATATGTGAATGTTAAATCAAAAGAAAGGTTATATGTTAATAACAGCTCACTTCATTGATGATTTTTGGGTGCTACAAAGTCGAGTCCTAGGGTAAAAAAAATTTATTATTTCACATTTATTATATCACTCTCTTATTTATATATTTATTATTACATTTGATTTTTTTCTACTTCTAATATGTTATGTTATGTCATTTGAAATTTGTAGGTTTGTTTATGTGCCATCTCCTCACACAGAGGAAGAGCTTGCAAAGAACTTAATTGATGGTTTGAGAAAGTGGAATATTGAGACCAAGATTTCTACCATTACTGTTGATAATTGTTATTCTAATGATGGTATGATTTCTATTATTACTGAAAAATTATGTGGTGATCTTTTATGTGGGGGAAAAATTTTGCATATGAGATGTGCTGCACATATTTTAAATCTTGTTGTAAAAGATGAATTGACTGTGATTGAGAAAGCTCTTTCGAAAATTAGAGCTAGTGTGGCGTTTTGGTTATCTACGCCTCAAAGGGTAGAAAAATTTGATAAAATGGCAAAGCAATTAAAGATTTCATGTGGTAAAAAGTTGTCTTTGGATTGTAAAACACGTTGGAACTCAACCTTTTTGATGCTACAGACATCAATTCCATACAAAATTGTCTTTCCTCGTTTGAAAATTAGGGAGAAGAGTTATGATGATGTGCCTTCCGATAAAGAATGGTTATTAGCTGAGGAAATTTGTGAAAAATTAGAAGTGTTTTTCAATGCTACTGAATAATTTTCTGGAAGAAATTATCCAAATACCAATTGCTTCTTTATAACAATGTGTCAGTTAAGATCTTCTATGGAAGAATGGATGTTTGTTGAGGAAGAATGGATGTTTGTTGAGAATGAGATTATAAGAGATATGACTGTGAAAATATTTGAAAAGTTTGACAAATATTGGAGTGTTATGCATACTGTTCTTGTTGTTGCTGTTGTGTTGGATCCTAGATATAAGTTGAAGGTGGTGGAGTTTTACTTTCCTCTCATATTTGGAGACGAAGATGTTCAGAAAGAAGTTGATAGAGTTAAACAAACTTTTTATGACTTGGTTAATGAGTATCAGTCTAAGTGTACTAATTCTAAAAAAAAAAACAGCCTCAAAATCTTAAGTTCCAAATTTTTCCCAAGAGATAAATACGCAAGATTTAGTTGCATTTCTTAGTTCTTCATCAACTGGTGCATTGGTGAAAAGTGAGCTGGATTATTATCTTGATGAGCCGGTGTCGCCTTGGAGTCAAGATTTTGATATTCTTAATTGGTGGACGATGAACGGGATAAAATATCCTATATTACAGTTGATTGCTCGAGATTTTTAGCAATACCAATATCAAATGTTGCATCTAAATCTGCATTTAGTACAGGAGGAAGAGTTGTCAGTCTCCATCGTAGTAAACTTAATCCTAATACATTGGAAGCATTAATGTATTCTTAAAATTGGTTAGTGGAGGCCACAATTGAAGGTAATAATTTTAGTTTATTAGAGTCATTTAGTTTATAAATTATACTTTACTTTAGTTTTTAGTTTCTCTCTTTTATGTAGACACTTGCTCGACAATTGAATCAAGCAACTTATGCACAAGTGAAGACGATGTTGATTGATCCTCCTTATGAGAGAGTAAGTTTATTAAGAAAACAACATATTAGTTTATCTTAGATTTTGAAAGTATTCCTAAAATTTATTTAATTTAATAGTTATGTTAATAATTTGACAGGTTGACATGCACATGGAGATGAAGAGACTGAGCTCATCTAGCATGAGAAAAAAATGACCTATCATTTTATTTGTATGTTATTTGAAGTTTGAATTGAAGATCTTAAAACTTGTGTGGTGATTTTCTAACATGTTATAATTATTGTTTACCGTTGAGACCAAAGAATGTTTAATGTTGTAGGCACATTTATATTTGAAACTTGAAATTTAATATTTTAAGTTAAAAAAATAGGTTTGTCGGGTTTGAGTACCCACGGGTAGGAACAATTGGGTACTGGACGGATACGGGTATTGCAAGTAGTATTTTAAACAGTTATGTGATGGATACGAGTAGTAATATATTAATCTGATACAATTTTGGGTACCCCAAAAAAATACGAGTACCCTACCCGTTGTCATCCATAGATGGAGGAAATATAATATTTTTATGAACACAGTTTATAAATTTAGTATTTATCAATAATAATAATAATTTCATTTTAAAAATAGTATCACAATAATTCCGCATATCACAAGGGTTTCGTACTAGTTTTATTAGATAGCACGCTCCAACATAATGAGAACAAAAGAAATCAGACTACATAATTTTTTTTATAACAATGCAGAATATTTTAAAAACATTACAAATACTCATATAATATTTGACATTTAAAATAAACTGTCAATTCATTTTTGAATCGTTGGGGGCATAGCTAATCCAGATGCTCTCAATCTTCAATCTCAACTATTCAGTTGGTTAGATTAATGTCTTAGACTTCTCTCCCGACCACTGAAGAATATAAAAAAGTCGGACTATTAGTTGGTTCACAAAGGCAATTCCCTTTAGCAACTACTGAAAAGATGTGTTTATCTCTGTTGAAGAAAGAGAATTATGTGTGATATATGATTTTATTTTAATATTTATTTAATAAGTTTACAGCCGACATGGAAGGTGAGGTGGAAATTTAAGTCCATGTAAGAGAGAGAATAATAGTGTTTATTAACAACGGCTTGGATTGATAGTTTATTCATCTTTCGAGTCCTATAACGAAAAAACTCCTAAGATAAAATATGTTATAAATAAATAAGTTTGCTAGGTGGTGAGTCGCCAATTTAAGACCACCTTTTACTTTATATTGAGGTTAATCTACCTCATTTGAATACTTGGAATTGAGAGATGCAATAGTGACATTGAGCGAGTAAAAAATGACAGAGAGAAGAAAGAGAGAAGAAGAGAGAAAGGAAAGAGAGGATAGTGTGTTGGCATGGGAAAAGAATAGAATAATTAAAGTACTTCACGAGATCTATAGTATTATTATTATCAGAGTACAGGTAAGTAGAAGACCATTTGCAATTATATTGCATAAACATATTATTTTATGAATTATTTGTAATTAATTTTTTAAACAAGTTGGAAATCTGTGTGGTTTGAGATAAAATCATTATTTTATACATATATAGATCCGTATGATGTGAGACTATCATATATAAACCTGTGTGATCTAAAAAGATATTGTTGTGAATTCAGTTTTGTGTGATCTTAGATGGAATTATTGTTCTATATGTGAATCTGTGTGATTTGAGGTAAAAACGTTGTTCTATTTTGATTGAATGTTGATATTGATATTATAAATATATGTGAAGCATATTTAATTGCTCCTTGTTGTACGATATCAAGCATATCATGCAGAATCATGACAAATGTTTCTCTCAAAATTAATAAGATATTAATGGTGTGTGCGGCCACTCTATATGCACTCTTTATTCAAGAACCGTATATCGATTTGAGTCGTGTGTCGGCTCATCTTTATTTAAGGATATAACAATCCAAGTCGTATGTCAACTCATTTTTAATTAGGAACCGTATGTATCAGTTCGAACCGTGTGTCGGTTTAACGAGTCCTGTGCCGACTCACCTTTACTTAGTATAATTTATCAGTGGGACTACGTGTTAGTCCACTTTATCAGCACCGTTTATCAACGGGACTATGTGTTAGTTCACTATTGAGCTCATTTGAGAGCATATCATAAGTGTGTTGTGGGAATCCCGTGATGTGAACAATTTTCAAAATAAAGAAACCTACTAGAAAGATTAGGAAAAAGGAAATAGCCAGAAAAAATGGATTTTCATACATGAATTTCTACTTACTGAATTTTATCTCACTAATTTATTCAATGTAGGCGAGACTTCTGACTATTGAGTTTTGTGTTGATGTTGTACAAGCTGTGAAGCTCATTTTGGATTATGAGCGGATGTACCTATCGGGCTAGACCATGGGCTATTTTGTTTCTGCTAATATTTTTGTTATGTAATATAATAAGTATAGTCACAAGTTTGTGTGGATTGATGTATTTTCAGAGACCTATTACATATGTTGAACTAATATAGTGATGGTTTCGATTATCAATATATTATGTGGGAAAAAAGTTCAGGTTATTTATCAACTTTGTCGAGTTTATATTTATATTATTATTATTATGTTACTTAAGGTGGGTCATGTCAAAGAAACATACACTCATACCCCCACCCCTACTAACTCTAAAATCACTGTGAGAACAAGAAAGAAAAAAGAGGCTAACAATTTATTTTTAATCCAAGAATCATCGTAATGGCTAACGTTGGTCCATCAATCCATTTTTCATTTCTACTTTCTTATTGATTTAGGACTTAGGGTATAATAGTCAAGGTATGTAGTTTAAGTTTCTGCAAACACATAAATTATGTTATCTAAAATTTAAATAAATTGGTTTAAATGTTGGGTAATCATGATTACACTTGAAAAAAATGGGGGTTAATTTGGTGTGTTCGTTTTTAGTCTGAAGTGGCAAGCACGACTATTTGGCTAGGGTTGGCCACTAGTCAACAGATTGTTCAGCAAATGTCGGACTAATGAGAAGCCTACGGCTGTCCAACTGTTGGATTGTATACTAAAAGTCTAGTGTTTTGTATGAATAATGTTTTAACAATTTATTTGAAATGAGGATCATATGATCAAATGATTGTGTCTTACAATTTATTTATATGTCCGATGCAATAATCCGCTTATTTTATACTGTAGATAATATGTTGTGCGACAACACGCAGAAGATCATATTATCGGTTTTCTTATAAAATATAAACAGATGCTCACAACCGAGATAGATGGGGACTCTCTATTGGGATGGTTGTAGTGTGATTTGGTATTAGTTTGTCTTCACTATAGAATCACATTAGTGCACTTTGTGTGTATTGAGCAGGACCGGTTGAGATCGTTTGACTTGTACTGTCTATATAGAAGAACTTGATCTCTGTTATTATAGATGTTCGTGCTCTTAATCCTTATACAATAACCTCGACACGTAAGACAGTATGTATTTCTTTGATTCATCAATGGGTGAGATTTACATGTAATTAAATCAACAAACTCAGTGAGTTGAGAAATAGTGTTGTCTCTATGGTGTGCTGTTGATTGTAGAAGGAATCCGTGTCCGTTATAGGTTGATGATGTCCCCTTGAGGAGCTCATAAGTATTATCATGTAAACCTAGCTGGTGGATTTATTCCGGCATGATAATGAGATTGAGTGGTACTACTCTCGGATGACATATTAATTAATGGAGTTGTCAGTAACTTAATTAATTAATGGACATTGTATATCTTAAACATGGGGAGACTAACTGACTCATAATAAGGAGGAGCTCATAACGTAATTATTGGATTAGAACGATAGTGCAGTAATAATATTTTAGTGGAATATATTATTATTATTATTGGACTTAAGTACAAGCTTTGGGCTAAGCTTGGATACTTAAGCCTAATGGAGGCTCAACTCTAATTTCTCCTCCTGGTCCCTGCTGTAGCCCATATATAAGTCATCTCAACTGTTTTAACCCTAGATGAGACACGCCTAACACATGAAGAGGGTAGATGGAACAGCAAATTGAGAAGATCTCGAAGATCGTTGCCTATACGGTGTCGAAATTGGACTTGGGAATAAAGCAAAAGACTGGAAGGTTGTTTGCGCCCACACGGCGTCAAGATTGGACTTGGGAATAAAGCAGAAGACCGGAAGGTTGTTTGCTGCTGCTGTTTGTCAACTTGCACGATTTTTATAAAATTGTGCATACCTCATAATTCAACGTGTGATATACTGACAGAAAGCCACGGAAGAGACGATCGTTTTGGCGCATAGATCACTCAAATCCGATATAGGATGAGAGAGTTATGCCCAAAATGGTGAGACTGCGCAGGCTGCCGACGAGAATTCATCTTCTCCAACATACTCTAGTGAAAGGTAATACGTTTATTGTTTTCTTACTTTCGCTGACTGTTAGAAACGTATGGAATCCTAACGGTTCACGTTAACCAAACGATCGAACGTCAACATCCAACATTGGCCGAACAAACATATTTTTTTGTCCAACCTTATCGAACATTATATGTATCTTCGATTCTGATAGGCTGCCAAAATCGCGACTTGTAGTATAGAGAAATGTAATTTCAATCGGTTAAAAAATTCTTGAAATTACATATATTATGTAGCCTCTTTTTTTCTTGTTTATATGATATTATACTTGTTCCATGAGTTTATGTGATTTGGAGAAAGATAGACTGGACTAGGTTTTTCCTCTCTTTGACAAGAAATTACTGAATTAAGGAGTGAGTGTGTGCATGGGTTTAAGTATATATGAATGTTGCGGTTTTAAGTTTTGGGGTGAGTGTATAAGGGTTTGGAATAAGTGTGTATGAGAGTTTTTATGTTCATTATGGGTTATAAAAAATTTTAAAATTCTTGATATTTTTTGTAATGACATAGACTCTTGTGAGACGGGTGGATCCATCACTAAAGTATTCTTATTGTATAAATAAAATATGTTTAATGGTTGTTAATGTATGTTTTCTAAAGTTTGATGGATTACGCATTAAAGTATAATTTTAGTGTGTATAATATGATTTATTATTAACATACTTTAACTACAAATAAGCATACTTTAGTGATGGGTCAACCTTTCTCACAAATAACTCGTCTCAGAAGAGAGTCTTTTTTTTTTTGTAAATATGTAAAAATTGGTGTATGTGAAAAAAAGTGTGAATATTCACGAATTTTTAATTTTTAATATGACAATTATACAAAATTTGTACTTGAGCAGAGGATGCATGACTTGATATAGAGCTCGACATTTTTCATAGGCTAATACTACCGTGCACCCACTTTCATAAACGTATATAATTATAAACAAAAATCATGTACAATTATGAATAAAAATATATACAATTTGTTTGTTAGTTTTTTTTAATGAAAAATTGAGTGTAAAAATATATATAACTATTAAAAAATATGTATACACTATTGAATAAAAAGTTATACACATATGATTGTTAGTTTTTTAATGAAAAATTGAGTGTGAAAAAAATATAAAATTATTAATAAATATGTATATAAAATAGAATAAAAGTTATAAACGTACACCCTTACACTCGGTGCACCGAATATCGACTCTTTTATGGCAACTCAAGAACAGAAAAGTCGAGATACAAGTATGACTCGAACAGAAAAGTAGAGATACAAATATACTAAGTTCGATATTTTCGAAGCCGAGAAGAGAAACATCGTAGGCAATTGAAAACTCTGGCGTAGTCAACTAATGCTACATCATAAACCCTAACACCTAACACATTTATTCGGCGCTCGATTCAAGGTTCGATTTTTTCTTTTCCTTAACGCTACATCTGCATTTGGTAATTTGAAATTGTGAAAATGTACAAGTCAATGAGGTCCTGGTGAATTCGAGTTGTTTTGATTGTTTATGTTTGTTGAAAATTGGGAAAGCGTATCCATTAATGTGGGCATCTCTCTGTTGCTTTTGCGAGATTTGTTGAGTTGGAAATTCTTTATTTTCACACCTTCCTGCTTTATTACCTGTAAATTGTAATCTGATTTAAAGCCATTTCTCCGATCACTTCTTTATCGCATCCCCTTGTTCTGTTTACTATGGAGCAGATGTACTGACTGCTCGATTGCTGTGTATATGGTGATGTGTTTGTTCTGAATGTTGGATACGAATGGAAAAGTGTGCTGGTTGGAAAATCATTTATTTTAATCTATGATTTCGTGAGGAGAAACATAGAGTCAGATACTAAGTAAATTCCATGAAAACATAATATGATGTAGAAAATTTTCGGTGATCTTCTAAAGGGAGATGATTTATGCCAGTGTGCCTTTAGGTTAGAGGAAAAAATGATGATACGGCTTCAATGAATGTGAAACGTTTCGACTAATTTAAACACCTCTTTGATCTGACATCAATTGTGCAAATTTTGAACCCATTGGTTTTCTCGCCAAGAAAAAAGTAATACTTAAAACAAGAGTAGAAGAAAAAAAATTTAAAACTTTGGAGAATTTTTTTACATTTTCAATACGAGATGTAATCTTTGTCACACGTGTCTGTGTATATATATCTACATATATAGGTGGTTTTTTCGTGTGTTAATTTTTTTTTTCAATTCATTATGTGATGCAAGATGCTTCTTTAGTGTTGCTTTACCTGATAACTTAGAAATTGATCCGTCTGAACTTTTGAGAATGATATTTGATGAAGGATAAAGTTGGAGAATCTAATTTATTGAAGTTTGTTGTATTGTATATCTAATTTATTTAAGTTTGTTGTATTGTCTTTAAATATAGGAAACCGGAATGGCCTGTGTAGTTCTACCACAAAAATCTATGACTCAGCTTTTTAGATTGAACTCAGTCTCCAACCAAGCAGATCTCAGTTGTGGCAACGGTCATTATTCACATTCAAGGGCTGCAGTTACATTTAGTCGTTCACATGTAGGCTATTGCAAACCTCAATTTTATCTGAAGGGGACTAAAATTTGTGTTACAGGAGCAGCAACTTCTCTATTAAGGTGTAAAGGGCAGCAAATGGATCTTTGCCTTGATAGGATCAGTGAGAATAGTGAACAAGGGTGCGGAATAGACAAATGCAAGGTGGGTGTTGAGAAGAAAATCAATGGCCAAATCTATTCAAGAAAATATTTTAATCCTTCAAAGTTTGCTTCGAACCAGTCCTTCATTGAAAATGATGAGAAGACTAACAATGAAATTCTCCGTAGTTTCTGTAGTCAGGGGAAGTTGCTTGATGCAGTAAAGATAGTGGATGTGATGACTCGTAGAAGCCAAATTCCAGATTTCCAACCCTGCATAAATTTGATCCGAGGTCTTGTCAATGCTAAACTAACAGACAAGGCTGCTAAGGTTCTGCAATTGGTGGTTATGACTGGTGGGGTTCCTGATATTATAACATATAACATGTTAATTGGTGGGTTTTGTAAGAAAAAGCTTCTCAAGACTGCGGTTGATATCTTGGATCACATGAGCTTGAGTGGATGTCCTCCAGATACTATTAGTTTTAACACAATAATACGAGCCATGTGTGATCTTGGTAGGTTTGATGAGGCCGTCAAATTTTGGAAAGACCAGCTAAGAAAGGGGTGCCCTCCTTATGTGATCAGTTACACAGTCCTCATTGAGTTGGTGTGTAAACATATTGGAGTGCCACGAGCTCTGGAAGTCATGGAAGATATGGCTATTGAGGGGTGTTATCCTGATATGGTAACCTACAATTCATTAATCAATCTTGCTTGTAAACAGGGGAACTACGAAGACACCATTTTGATTGTCAACAATCTTCTGGCACGAGGTATGACACCCAATACCATAACGTACAACACTATTCTCCATTCGGTTTGTATGTTTGCTTGTTGGGACGTAATAGATGAGATACTTCTTTATATGAATGCAACATCAAATCCTCCTACAGTTGTGACATACAATATCTTAATTAACGGTCTATGCAAGCACGGTCTGCTTGATCGTGCTATTGACTTCTTCTCTCAGATGGTTTTGCATGATTGTTCTCCTGATATTATTACGTATAACACCATCTTACGTGCACTTACTAAGGAGGCAATGATTGATGAAGTCATTGAGATTCTTCACCAATTAGGCAACACACATTGTTCTCCTACCTTAATCACTTATAACATTGTGATTGACGGATTAGCAAAGCACTGTTTCATGGAGAAAGCAATGGAAGTTTACAAGTATATGCTGAAAAATGGACCACGTCCTGATGATGTTACTTTTCGATGTCTGCTTTGGGGATTCTGCAGGGCAGATTTAGTTGAAGAAGCTGTGAAATTGCTAAATATGATTGGTAAAAATAGCAGGCGTAGGATAAGAGATAACTGTTACAGATTCGTAATTCATCGATTATGCCAAAAGAAGGAAGTGGATAGAGCTGTTCAAGTTGTAGAAATGTTGATTGCAAGTAGAAAAAGATACGATCCATCTTTTTGCTCCATCATTATTCTAGGAATACATTCTGCAGGTATGATTGATGAAGCTACAGAGTTACGGAAGAAGTTGATAGAGAAAAAGATCTTCGAAGAATAGCTGTTGTTTAGTCAAATAAATAGTTGCCTCTTGCAACCTTTGATCATCTCACCACCATCTGCATGGTATCAGTCTACCTGAAGTTCTTTAATTCTCATTTTGTTCTGGGTTTGTACGTACCATTACAAAGGCGAGCAACACATTTCTTTTAGTAGCCAAGATTTTGAAAAAGGGAAGCATATCATTTGCTGGTTACGTATATCTATAGTAACGACAGGAGTTCTACCATGTCCCCGTGGCTGAGGTACCTTATGCTATCGAGCCTTTATGTTTGGCGTTGATGTAATGTCAGTTGAAATTTCAGATACCATTGGTATAGGAGTAGGGAGCTCCGACGAAGAGGGTGCATAGTCAAGCCCACATCTATACAGGATGTCTTTGCTTTGGAGAAATATAAAGTGAACTGGAAGATGTGCTGCAGAGGGTAACCATACATGGAGCAATTCTTTCTATACTGTATTAGAATGATTTGTTGGATGGACTTTTTGGTATTTTATTACTCCCTTCTGAGAATGCAGGTATATATAATTTAATTTATGCCTTTTTCACATGGGGTGTGACAGAGTTGAGCTTTGCTTTGTTTGCATTATCTATTTGTTAAGAAATAATTGAGCTCGATTCCGAGTTTCAACTTATCAAGATAAATAAAAATGAGCAGAAACTCGAAGGAAGGACGTGTATAAAGAGGTTTTAACATGTTTAGGAAAAAATATGATGACATGATTGTAAAAAACATTCAAAATTAAGTACTGTATTTTGTTTGATAAGTGTGTTCATGAAGGTAAACACTTGTTCGTAATTAAATACTGTTTGATAAGTGTTTTCATGAAGATATATTCTCGATCATATAAGTGTTTTTTTTTTCTTTTAAATAATAATAATTAAAGGAGGGAGAATTTTGTTTGATTAATGTGTTCGTGAAGACATTGTTGAACATTTAAATGCTATTACTCCGTCTCCAAGTATTTATTTTATCAATTTGCTAGATTCATTACAAAGTAGTCATTTACTTTTTTGATATATGAGATTTATACACATCACTAATAATATAATTAAAATATATGATCGAAATATTCTAATAATATAACTACTCAACTAAAATATATGATCAAAACATTTTAATAATATAACTACTCATTAAGTAATGTTTTTTAATTACGTAAAAAAAGTTAATAGATACATTCAATAGGAACGGTATATTATTTTTCATTTTAAATATAAGGTACATATTGTTCATGAACTTTGTTTATAAATATTATGCAAGCTAGATAATAAAAGTTTAAGAAAAAACATAATCCTCTGTCCGTTTTAAAAAATTCATTTTTTACATTTTGGGCGTCCGCCTTAAAAAATTTGATTTCATTTTTTACACACATGTGATCCATACAAATCTACTAATACAATTAAAATATGGATATCACATACCTATTAAAACAACAATTATATATAAAATAATAATATTCTCTAATGCGCACGAAAAATAAATAGGACTCTAAAAACGAATGGAGGGAGTAATTTGTTAAACTCCTATGACTCCTAACTATTTTCAAGATTTCTATTTCCGTCAATCTGATAATAATTTATAGCAAGACAAAGGGAAAATACAAGTTTAATTCTATAACCTCAAAAATATCTTAATTTCAAATTTGCATTAAATATTTTATAATTTATTTTTAACCTAAAAAGTCTATATTACCCCTAAAAAATCCATATAGTTAGTCAGTAAATAATTTTTCGTAGGGTAACACTTCGTAACACAATCTCACGTGGGACCTTTTTTTTTACGTTTTTAAATAGTTATCACTTTTTGTCAAAAATAGTATTCTCTTTGTCTCGAACACTCTCAACTCTTTCCTCATTTGTTTGTCTCACTACACTCTTCACCCTCCAAAAATAGTAAAAAAAAAATTTTAAAATAGTCTCTCACTACATCATATTTTCAAAAATGTCACTCTTATCTAATTCATATAATTTACTTTATCATTTATTTATTACTTAAAAATACCCCTGAAAGTCAATATACTATGTATCAACTGTAACGGTGAGAGTTACTAGGAACGTAGAGAGGATTAATTTTCATTAAAAAGGATACTATTACTTTTTATTTATAAAACAAATTATTCATGAAATAATTCACTGCACTACTATCATTTTTCATTAATTTTAGTATCTGTTTCAATAAAATATTATAATTTTTATTCGTCTCACATAACTCTTCCAGTAAAATTGTCTCATATAAATATTTGCTTTTTTTTCTTTATCTATAATATCGTGGTGCAATAAAGAGGGAATAATATTTACTCCCTCCATCCCGCGTTCAGTCCCTTGACCAACTCCAGGTCCAATAGAAGAACGTTTAAGTTTGCCTTTTGCATGTAAATTAAGAGACATAATATTTTAATGTGTAGTGAGGTGAGAGAAATAATATTTAATGTGAGGTGGGTAGTTGTATTAGTATTGTGTGTGAGCCTATACAGAATAATTAATTGTTTTGTGTGAGCCCAACTTAATAAAAAGGGAAATGTAAATCATCGGAGAAATCAAGAAAACGAAAACCGGAGAGGGAGTATATATTAACATGAATACACCAAACAAATACTTCACGAATTTGTTTATGAGTTTTTAATAAATTAATTATATAAATTTTATATCCCAAGAATATTTACTTAAATTAAAAAAATTAAAACTTAATTGATTTTTTTAAATAATTAGTGGAAAAAATATTTAATACTTCTCATATTTGAATTTCCTAAAGCATCGTCAAATTCTTAAATTCTTTTAATATATTCAGCACCAGCTTGAATAGTTCAACATGCACCATGATTTTATATATAGAAATTACATTTTAGTATAAAAAAATTATTTCTTAGCGATGATTTTTAGTTTAAATCATTACACATTTATAAGAATATAAAATATCACAATTAATTAAAAATTGACTAAAAGTGATATTTTTCATTCATAAGAGTAATAATTCAACACTATAATAAGTAAATTTTCAAATATTAAAGAGTAATTTTGATAAAATTAAGTTACAATGATTTTTTTTTTTCTAAATATAACATTTTTGTGTTTTTCAGAGAAGAGATTTCATAAAATGATGTGGCGTCAAGGATGAAACATTAAGTTGTTATCTCTGGTATTCGGCTTTGGAGTAAGTGAAGAGGATATGAGTATTGTGAGTTTTTGGGATTCAATAATTAGGATTCTATTGGCTGGGTTATAATTAGGAGAATTGAGAAGGTGGTCATGTGATCCGGTGATGTTTGTTATTGATTGCAAGTAGGAATAAGAAATTATCTGGATTTAAGATTAGTTGGGTTTAGAATAAGGAATAATTAGATAATCTTAAATCTAGATTTAAAAACCATAAACAAAATTATCGAGGTTTGGTTGAGTGGAATGAGGTTATGAAGAGCAAGAGAAGTGGTGGATTAGGACTGAAGATGTGAACGTGGAATAGGGCTTTGTTGTGCAAGGCCTTATGGAATGTTCACAATGAAAAAAAAATCTTTGTGGGTTAGGTGGGTGAATGACATTTATCTAACGGGAAAATCTTGTTGGGACGTAGAACCGAGTCTTCGGAGTCCCACCTATGGAAGGCATTGTAGCATGTTCGAGATGAGGTAAAGGGGGATATGGTGCACTCTTTCAGTGCATGCATGGAAGATGGTAAACTTATGGCGGCTAAAGTTTACGAGAAGATAGTAAAGGAGGAGATCGGGGTAGAAAGATTCCACAAAGACTTTTATAAACCGGCTTCACGGTGTAAACCCTGTGGTCCCCCCCTTCCGATTCTATATACCCTATGTATTGATAGGGCGTTTAAATTAAGGGGGACCACAGGGTTTACAAGGGTTTATCATGTAAACCCGATTTACAAGAGACTAACTCGAAAGATTCACATATGCAAAGCTTTGGTCACCTTGGGTGCCTATGAAACATATTTGCCTAATGTAGTTAAGGGAAGATTGTGTACTAAGACTAGGTTGAGGGGCTTTTTGGGATCAGATGTGGAATGTAGGCCGGTTTTGTATTGATAGAATGGAAACATGTGATCACTTGTATGTCCATTTATGTGAAAAGTTTGGAGAGGAGTTTGTGCATGAGTTAAATGGGAGATAGAGATCAATACGGTAAAGATAGAGTTCAGATGGCTCCACAAGGATTGACGTAAAAGTTCGGAGGAAGGCATTCACATTAACATTGTATGTGATGGTACACTTTACGTGGAAGATCGAAAATTAGATAATACACTGACGGAAAATTCAATACGATAGAGCAAGCTCAAGATTGTATTGTTACGAGTATAGGTCGTTTTGATTATTTGTGTAGTTAGATGGTTAGGTTGTTTAATGCTCACTCTTGTTTTGAGGTTTCTCATTTTCATGTTCTTGAATAAAATTTACATGTTTGAGTATAAATATAAACTACTCCATCTATGTTATGAATTCAATATAAGTATAGCTGTCAATTTGAACTAAACATATTGAGTCAATCCTTTGAACTAAACCTATTGAGTCAACCCTTCCCATCCCATTAAAACTCGCTAGTAACTCGACCAAAAAATGACCCACCCAAAAAACAGCCCGATCCATTTAAATTTACTAAAGAATGAGTTACAATGGATTATGGATTAGTCTGCCCCAACCCACTAACCCACCACCAACTCAACGGGCCAACACTCCTTACCCCTCCCAACCCATCGCCACCCCTTAGCCAACACTCCTTCACCTAGTTTTTAGGTTGTTTTTGCATTCATTTCGTGTTTTGTGTTGTGTTTTGTGCTTTTATTGGTGGATATGTTTGAAAATATGGAATTAATCTCATAATGTGATTAAACATGTGCTATGGTGGAAGAAATGAGCAAAAATGAAGAAAATGGTGCAAAAACACTCAAAAGTGGTAAACTGTCATGAAACTTCGACCATTGGAAGCAGGGGAGGTCGAAGTTTCATGCGGAAAATAGGTGCTAATGAGTTTTTTAAAAGTTAATATCGTGTCAACATCAAGTCAAATGTTTTTCCGTCATTTTGGACATTTTATAACATACTCCTAAAAAGTTGGGAAAAAAAAATCTGAATGCCTCGTGCCATCAATTAATTATAAACTTTGGTATAATCTTACATGGTGGAAAGCATTTCTTGGATTTAGTGGAGGGAGAGCAGTTGTGGTGAGTTATTTTTTTTTTCTACCTTCCATATTCTTAAAACTTCATATGGGGTAATGGAGGTTGAGAAATTTAGACCCCGAAGAGTTGAAAGGAGAATTTTATGCGGTAAAGGGTAATGGATTATCAATAAGGTTATTTATTTAGGAAGATGATTAAAGAGAACGAGGATTATATGAGGCAGAAATTGGTGATTGATTTGGCAGAAATCTACAAGTAGATCATATTTTTATTCTTCACATATAAATGTTGAAAAAAATGGAATTCAAGTGCTTTCAGGTTAAGAAAAGAAATTTACGACTGAAATTATTGTTTGGGTGTCCAAAGCAATTACTTTCGCTATTTGGTTTCAGATCTCAAGTGTTTAATTTTGGATGAATTTGAACTAAACTCGTTAAAGTTTTTTCTAATTATTTTTTTTAAAGGATTAAGCGTTCACATCACCCTTTAATTTAATCACACACTTGTGTAAACCGAATTCAAGGTGTAAACCATATGATCCTCATTCACATCTTATATACCCTATGTATTGTTAGGATGTTTAAATTAAGGGAACCACAAAATTTACAAGAATTTATAATATAACTCAATTTACAAGAGACTAACTCTAATTTAATTGAATGGAATTCAACTCATACTTAATAAAACATTATATTCAAACCGAAAAAAAAAAACCCATTAAGTACTCTCTCTTCAGGACACAATTACTTAATTGAATGTGTCAATATCTCTTGAAAGAGGGGGGAGTAGTTCATAACTAATTAAATAGACATGATAAAATCAAGGGTTATTTTGATCTCATATACACAAATAGAAAAGAGAGGGACTAGGGTGCAACCGGTTGTACCAATTGAATTGGTACAAACTTGATCCCCACACTTTTTAATTAATTTCTAGTCCTTCATTAATGTTGTTTTTTATTTTATTTTTAATTTTTTTATTTAAATGACTATTATACCCTAAACCCTAAGAGATAATTATACCCTAAACCACAAGGGTAAAATTACAATTATACCCTAAACCCTAGGTGATAATTATATCCTAAACCACAAGGGTAAAATTACAATTATACCCTAAACTCTAAACTCTACCCTAAATCACAAGGGTAAAATTACAATTATATCCCTAAAATTTAAAAAAAAAAAAGGAAAACACACATGAAAGGTAAAGGAAGGAGGATGTACCGGAGGTTGTAGCAATTGAAAGTTGTACACAAGTTTTTGCCAATAGAAAAATATAATAAAAGGTGTGATAACAAAACGCAGTCCATTAAAGTGGGTAGGTAGGAAGATATGTTGGGTGACAGTATTTAGGGTAAGTCTAGTGTTAATCATAAAAGGAAACATTGTGCAGATATATAACTGCATAAATCCAGAAACAAAATAGGAAAAAAAGAAATGGAAAAGCATAAGATGAAACAATATAAAGTCCTAGATAAACTACCTGTTTGGAATGACACCTGAAACTGAAGCATCACCATCTCTATCCAAAACATTTTTGGCATGGCAGCCCACAGCAAAGCAACTTCAGTCAGAGATCCAATAAATCTACAAAGGGGAAATTCTGGAAAGACATAATTTAATGAATATGCCTAACTGAAAATATTCCCAACATAAACACTTGTTCCTTGTAGCATTCTGCTTTTGCAACATTCCAGACATAATGTTACCTTCATCAACATCTATGAAGTTAATCTCCTCCACCTGATCCACAAAACCTGTTTAGGACTGCACTCGAAGAACTCCATGGTCCATATTATCAGTCAAATCTTTTGCTTTCCCGGGTAATACAAGTCATCGCCATTCAGAGGTAAGGAAGCGGGATCCAGTTCAAAAGAGCCCTCCGGCACCCCTTCTCTCTCCGTGCCTGTCATTTTGTGACAAGGAATACGGTGGGAGAATCTATACAATTCATCTCCCCTGACTCTGAAGGTATTGATAGGGCTACATTTCTTAAAGACACTAACAAACCCTTCGACTTTATCCAAGTAGATAACTCTTGAGCCAATATGATAATCAAAATCCGATTCCACCTGTACTACTTCATATTTATACACCCTATCTTTAGGCATGGAGCTCCAGCTTGAATCCCAGTCCTTGAAAATAGCCCAAATTTCACCAGCTCTGGGAAGCATGATGAATGAACCTTTTTTGCCTTTCGCAAAGTGAACTTGCATGGAAAACATCTGGCGTGAACTTTTGTCATTTTGGCCAAGTTTAAAGCGGCCACAACTGGCAGGTAACCCATTATCTACCCACTTTTTCTGTTCTTTCTCTATTGGATCAGCTTCTAACCATTTGATGGACAATTCAAATGGAGAGACGCGCACCTTCTTGATCATAGCATAGTATCTTGGCATGCCATCAATTTCATCATAACAAGCCCAGAACTGATCAACGGCGAAATGAGTGACATCTCGATCCTTCTCAAAATCATAAAACTCAGGGTCTTCAAATTGTAAATTGCCCATATCTGAATCAGATTCATCAATTTCACCAGCAGTGTCTGGCATGCCACCAGCTTTTTCGTTTGGTTCCTTACTCTCAGGCTTGGAATGATCTGTGTCAGCAGGTAAATCATGTTTTCCAGACACACCATCCAGAGTATCCTTTTCCCCTTTTCCATTAACCTCTGGTAATTTGCTTCCTTGTGATTTCTTCAAAAAACAAAGTTCATCATCATCATCTTCAATGTAGGATATGTTTTGCCGATTCCGAGATGATCTCCGTGTAGGAAAGAATTGGCTGGGTCCAGATTTCAGATCTTTTGCAGCATCAGATTTCTTCTCAATGGTCACATCTTCTGGATCAGATTCACTGGAGGTGTCAGCACTCTCACTGGATTCCACTGCAAACTTTCCAGCCCTCTTTCTTTTTATATTGCGGTTTCCTGTTTTTCTGTTATTTGCATGACCATTGCTTGTTGTACCTTCCTTTCCAACCTCACTGACCTTTTCAGCCTTTCCTGCTTGCTTACCTTTGAAAATACTCTCTGTCTGAACATTGGGATGAACCGTTTGCCTGTTAGCACCCTGCTGAAGTCCCACATGTGCTGCAAAGTGTCCCATGCCATTTGGAATGCCCGTTTTAAATGTGCCCTGTGTTTCAAACCCTTTACCTTGCAAACCATAAGGTTGACTCACACTGGGTTTCACAGGAAATACTTGAGGACCTTGAGGACAAATTTCATGAGCAGTGAAACGCTTTAAGCATTTCTGGCAAGTGAAAGTCAAGCCCTTAGATTTTCTATCAAACTGGTATCTGAAACTGCAAAATGGGCAGCTCGTCCAGAACATATCAGGCTTCACAGGTAGGTTTGTCTGCTTTGGTTGTTGATTCAGAGTGCTATACAAATTAGAAACTTTTACGTGCCCACCATATTGCTGGCTGAATTGAGAATTTTTATTAGCATGGTGTGGAGGAACTAATGAGGCAGATCGATTTGCTACTCTAATCTTATTGTCATATAAAGATTTTTTTTGGGGGTCTGAAAGAACAGCATTTGCTTCGCAAATCAACTTGAAAGCAGCTTCTGCTCCAGGAAATCGGTTCTTATCAGGATGCAGAAAAAGAGCAAGCCGTCGATACTGCTTCTTGACTGCTAACTCATCAGCAAACTTTTCAACTTGAAGTATTCCATACCAATCTTTATCAGATCCCACTAATGGCTGGCGAGCTGCACAATGAACATCACATATGCTCAACAGCTGGGTAATATTCTCAAGATCTGGGTAGAGTTCCCGCGCTTTCGTTGCGATTCTTTTAGCCCCTTCAAAGTCATTTTTCATCATTTTTGTCTCAGCAATTTCCTTGGCCCGAACAGCCTCATCTTTGTTGCATTCCATTGATATAAAGAGGTATGAGAGTGTCAAGCAGTGAAACACTCCAAGTAACTAGAAAAAAGGGGGGAAAAAGTAATTAAAATTTTCAGTATGCAGAAAGAAATGAAACGCACAGTAGCACTCATATGCCAAACGCAAGAGAAACAACAAATCCCAAATAATGGAGTAAAGTTAATACCACTTTGAGGCTAGAAAACTGTGTTCCTAGATAAATGAAGAGGCAGCCGATGACACTTCAATCAAGTTAGGATAACCAAACAGCTATCATAGAGCCTTATGTATACAAAAGTTGGACTTCAACTCAAAGTCCTGGCACAACAAACAGATCAGCATCATCTGGAGAGAAAAATTATAAATACAGAGCATGAGTTTTGATCTTGCAGCTGCAGAACAAGACAACGAATCAGTCAAAATGAAATAAAAAGGCACTGATTTCACTTCCGAACTCAATTTTGTTTTTGCCCATTTTTTGTTTTCTCTCATTGCACTACAAGAGGATGTGGAAGTAAATATTGAAGTGGTATCATGCTTAAATTTGGTTGATTTTATTGTCCTTTGGGAAATAAACTAATAGAATTAGCATTAATTTACTTTTAACAGTCAAATTTCTGATTTAATACACTAAATAAAAAAGGAAAGATATTTCTATTCATAACAAATCTTGGTAAACAGATAACCTTCAAGGCAAATTCACAAGATAAATTTTTGGATCTACATCTGCATAAAACAAACACCCAAGGAGCCAAAGCTAATAATGAAAATGCTTGTACAGAAAATGAGCAACTTAACAGAACCCACACCAAAACTAAAGTTACGCATACCTAGGTGTCAACGCTAAAGATATGCTTAAGTAAAGTGTCGCTTTATGAAGTTAAGAAAAAAACACATCCACCCAAACAATCAAAAAGTTCAGACTTCAGAATAATAACTATACAAAAATACAGGAAGAGCTGAGTCTAGGATTTCATTTCGTAAGATGACTCATAAAATCATTATTTTGCAAACAACAAAAACTTTAGGTAGTTTAATTCATAAGGTAGGGAATGTGTAATCAATTTTTTTTAAAAATCACTATTTACTACAGGCACTTTCATGCTATCACAAGTTTTTCAGTAAACAAGTCACTACAGATCTCAATGTTTTAAACACGGCTAAGACAGAAAATCAGTAGCAACATGCATGTAAGGGTCCCAAAGGCTAGAACGAACTTTTTCAATCCACAAATATATGAATCAAATGGAGAAAGGTATTACAAATTTAAACACAATTATAGAGACAGAATAAACTAAAGAACTGCACAGGGGGAAAAAAACCCCCAAAATTAAAAGAAATGAAAATTTTCATGAACAATCAAACATGCAATTATCATAATCCAAAGTCCATTTACAAAAACCCACGAGGTAAAAGAAAACCATCGAATTCCCTCTTCCTGCACCTTAATCCTCAAAACCGAAGAGGTACGCCTTAATTTCATGAAAACAGCATACGAGACTCATCAAAAAAAACGAAAGGACTCGACACCGTAAAGAAAATTCGAAGGCAACAAGACGTCGAAACACACCGAAAGAATTTCAAATGAAATAAAACCCTAGAAATCGAAAAAGAGTACAAATTGCAGTTCCGTACCGCCAAACCACATAATCCAAGGCAAATTTCGACAATCAGAGCTCAATTTCCAGATGAACGAAGAGGCACAACTGCAAAAGTACATGAAGCACAAAAAAACCAGAATACACACCTCTTCCAGTACAAAGAAGTGAGAAAAATGGCAGTTTCGAAAGTTCAAACAGGAACATAAAGAAATAAACAAGAGTTTACTGAAAATTGGAAGCAAATGCGAGGGAAGAAATTGGAGGGAAATTAAAGAGTGAAATCTTTTGGGGAAGAAGGGAAGGAAGGGACCCTGAAACTCTGAAATTTCATTAAAATCCCAAAATTACTCTCTCTATTTCATTCCTAGGGAAAATGAAGTATCTTAACCTAAATATTCTACATATAGAATGCTAACAATAAGATTGTAATGGGCAAACTTTGATTTGATAATTAGGCCCATTGGGCCTTGATTTGCTACAAGATGCTCTTGTGTGTTTATAACGCTTCTAGAACTGTACGTGACCGTCTCACATATATCCTTGCGTACTAGAGATGTTAAACGGGACAGCTCTAATTCATTAGAGTCATCCCTAAAGAACTTCAGGCTAATCGGGCTTCGAGCTAAATCGGGTCTATTTAAATGGACTACGAAAAGGTGAACTTAACTCTAACGGGCTACAGGTTAAACAGGTCGGGCTCGCAGGCTGTACGATAAAAAGTATTTAAAAAATTATAAATTATAATATGTTATAAATAATACAACAAATTCAAAATTAACTAATACATTATTTAAAATTTGAGAGAACTAAGATTAATACATGCAAAATATTGTTAAAACATATAAATTAAAAGAATTTGTGATAATTAAATTAATCTTAATATATTTATTTAAGTATTATTTTATTTATTAGAGAAAATTGTGGGTTAGAGTGAGAAAAATGATGAGAAAGAGATAAAAACTAAAAGATCGTGAGAGTTTGTCCAATGATGAGTTGGGGGTAGGGTGGGACGGGGTGGTTGATGTATAGATTATGGGTGTTAAAAACATAATAATAATAATAATTCCAGCTCTACGGGTCGGCCCGGTTAGCTCATGGCCTAGCCCTACGCGGGCTAATCGGTTCGGGCCAAAAGGTCTTGATGTTAAACGGACCCAAATTTCTTGGCCCTAACCCTAATTTTTTCGAGTTAATAGGTTCGGGCCCACGGAATGATAAGTGATAATGGTTCAGTGAACTATTTCATGAACAATTTATAGTATAAATAAAAAGTGATAACATTTTATGACAAGTCTTGCGTGAGACTGTCTCACTGTGAGACCATTTTACACTTTCGTAATTAATTATCACTTGTGCTATGAAATGTTATTACTTTTCATTCATATTATAAATTGTTCACGAAATAACATTATAATTTTTTATTAAATGAGTATCACTTTTTATTATAAAAGTTATCACTTTTTATCTGTCTCACGTAAGTCATTACCTGAGACGGTCTCACACAAGTCTTTGTCAATATTTTAAAGCGAAAGTGATAACTAATTACGTAAGCGTAAAATGGTCTCACCATGAGACGGCCTCACATAAAACTTGTCCATACTTCTATTGTCTCATACTTATCTGCGCGACACTGTATATGCATAGTTTAAGAAAAAATATTTTTTTTATCAACTTTGTTTACTTGTTAGGGGTATTTTGGTATTTTAGGTAATAAATAAAATATAAAGTACTCCCTCTGCCTAGACCACCCTTCCCGTTTACCATACCATGTTGTGTTAAGAAAAGTTGTATTTTTTTTACTGATTTTATTGACTTTATAGGGTATTGTAGTATTTTTAGGTAATAAAAAATATAAAGTAATGGTATGTATGTGAAAAAATGAGTGGCAATTTTGAAATTAAATTAACTTTTAAGGTTCTTGGATAAATGTATTTTACTTTTTTCTGGAATTTGAAGGGTGGTGTAGATTGGAGGGTTTTTTTTTTTGTGTTAGGTGAATATGGTATTTCTTAAATTTAGATGACTTTTGAGATTATTTGTTACTGTGATTTTTTTAATGATGAAAAATAAATGTGGGATAAACGAAAATGAAAAGTATGAAGATACTTATGGCATGTGTGACAGAGGAACTATTTGAATTTTGCCTAATATATAGTATATCTTATATTTACTAATTGCAAATACACTGACTTAAATAACTTCTTAAAAATATAATGTGTCACGAACCCATTGTATTGGAATTAGGGGCCCATCTTTTGATTGTTGTAAATTAATCTCTTCAATTTTCGATTCTACTCTATGTAAGAACAATGATATTTTGATCTACTTGGTTTATCGTTGTATTTTTTTATATTTTTATATTTTAATATTACATATATAATCTTTCTATTTATATTTTTTATTATTATATATTAATATTTATTACTATATCACTATTATACATCTCCAAAATGTTTATTCTTATCTACAAAGTATTGGATAAGTCTTAAATCAAATCAATTAATTTCAAGAAGATAATTATATAATATATTAAATAAAAAATAAGATCCACCACTTTTTTTATATGTAATTTTTTAAAATTAAATTATACTCCTTTTATTTCATTATGAGACTACACTAACTAACTATCCAAAACAAAACTAATATGTGCTAGGCCTCATTTATATTAGGGGTAACAATTCGTGCTATGATACGATAGTGACACGACACGATAAGGGTATATACACTAACTATTCTAATCAAAAGTATCATATGATAGGCCTCATCTACATTAGAGGTGACAATTCGTGTTATTGAGTTGTATTTCGGGTTGACGATAGTAACACAACACGTTAAGGGTAAATCCGGACATGATAAGAATTCATTTTGATATGACACGAACAAGAAAGAAATCGTGTTGATACAATAACAACATGATAAGAAAATAAAATAATAAAAAATATTGATTAAAATTGAAGATAAAATTTTCAAAAAATATATATTTTAAAGTATTTATTAGTATTTTTTATCATATTACTATCATATTTATTTTATGAAATAATGGGTTATTAACAAGTTAAGAATTATTAATGGGTTAATGAGTTATCGGTTAATATTAGTCGTGTTTAACTAATTGACACGAATACGACACGAAATTTTTGTGTCTTAGTTAACACTAGGGGTATTCAGTACGGAAAATGGTACGGCCAAAAGTTCGATACGGATTTTTATAAATTGAAAATCGAATACCATACCAAATTTCGGTTCTGTAACGGTATGATTTTCTTATAATTCGGTACAGTTCAGAATGAATTTTCGATTGTTTTGGATCGGTACGTTTCAGATCGGTGTGGTTTTCGAATTTACCAAACAAATGCATTAACAAAAATATTTAATTCTTTTTTAATACTCCCTCTCCCATTTTAATGTTTACGTTTGCTTTTTGTATGTTGATTAAGGAGTATAATATTTTAATGGATAGTGGGTGGAAAAATATAATATTTAATGCAAAATGGGTAGGTGTATTAGTATTGAATGATATATTAATTGTTTTAGGTGGGTCCCATATTCCAAAAATGAAAACGTAAACATTGAAATGAGACGCGCAAAATTAAAACGTAAATATTAAAATGGGACGGAGGGAGTATTTATTTTTAAAATAAGATGTAAATAATGATTTATAATTAGTGATTTTATAAGTACATTTAAAATAAATTAAAATATTAAATGTAAATATATTTTAAAATTTATTTAAAAATTTTATAGCTAACACTGTATACAAATAATTATTTAATATATTTATCTTTATCTAACTAAGAGTTTTCTCTATTCTATGTGTCATCTTCCCCTTAATCCAAGAGCTGATTCGGCAACTCCTCCAACTTCCTTATTTTCAGGTGATTATTATTATTATTATTTTATATGTAATGATTCTCATTTCAGTACTTTAATTGTAGAGTTGATATCATGTGCACTCAGGTGCACGCTTGCACTCATATGTGTATAACTTTTAATTCAATAGTGTATACATGTCTCTTAGTAATTATATATTTTTTTTACATTCAATTTTTCATTTTAATACTTCGCTAAAAAAGTGTATATATTTTTATTCATTATTGTATACATTTTATTCATTATTGTATAGGTTTCTGAAAATGGGTGTACGGTGGACCCGAGTGCACAAGATAATTAGCCTTAATTATAATATGAATGAATGGATTAATGTTACAAACAAACCTATAATCTCAATCACTCACCACTTTTTATCCTCCGCTGCAATTTTTAAAACAAAGAATTGAACATAATTTTCTATTCGCTTGAAAATTAATCGTTGACTACTCCATTCGCTGAGAAACAGGTAACTCGGTGAGGAGGTAGGATTTTAATTGTCTCAAGGTAATGTGTATTCTTCTGATACAACTCTACGATTTGTTCATGTCCATCCCACTGCAATTAGAATTCAATGATCTTACCTTTAAGAACGTTATTTCTTGAATTTTAATACGACCTGGTGTAATTTAT
Source organism: Pogostemon cablin (assembly GCA_023678885.1). NCBI lineage: Eukaryota > Viridiplantae > Streptophyta > Magnoliopsida > Lamiales > Lamiaceae > Pogostemon > Pogostemon cablin. Next base: position 16,274,624 of record CM042976.1, read on the forward strand.
AGCTTTTGGATGATGAATTCGAGTAATTGGTGTGTGCACGCGCTGGTGGCTTGGGGTCAGATTTTGTAGATTGGAGGATGAAATCGAACTGATGAGTTGCAAAAACAAAATTTTGGAGTATTAGATTTGATCATGATTTAGACTGATATTTGTGGTGATATAGGCTGAAATTTCTGCAGTGACGACATTTATTCGGTTTCTCTCCCAATTATCTATTTTTGGTTTGTCCGATCTATTATCTTTGGCGAATTTATATTGATCATATTTTATATATTTTTAAATGTATGCAATGTATGTCCATAAAATAATAATTTTTTTGAACATAAGAAAGATTGATCTCTATCTATCCCTATTCTTATTGTTGATTAAGACGCCTTTCAAATGTACTATTCCTAATTTTATGTCTTTCTTTCACAGGATCGCGTCATCGATGAACATGTGATTTAGATGTTTTACAGTTTGAGAATTTAATGGTGAGTTTTTAAAAAAAGTTTTTTTTTTTATTTTTCTTTAAATGGAATGACATGGAGATGCTTGGGAGACAAGGAAATAACTAAATTCTTGGGTATGTGTATTTCCAAGTGAATCTCTGATTTACTATTCTTTCTTTCACAGATAATGAACTCTGATTCACTCTAAAGCTTTTTCATGATTGATATTCGATCACAGAACCCCTGAAGATTTGCTATTAATTCAAGAATTCATTCATTACTTATATTGATTACTGAATATAATTAAGGTTCTCATATTATGTAATATGATTTATTTCACCCATATAATATTCTACATAGAGTTTTGCTTGACTCTTATTTATTGCGAATATCCAGAACGAATTTAATGTAATAATATATTCTTATTACCATAATAGTAAAACGATCTCTGAAACTCCATGTCTACAGTAACGGTGAAGACTATTATGAGAAAGAGGGAGTATTATTTTAAATTTAAAATTAATAAATATGATTATAACTATTAATAAAATATACTCTATAAAATATCTCTGAATATATAAATTATATAATACTCCCTCCGTCCGCTCGAAAGAGGGTATTTTTTTCCATTTTGGTCGTCCGCTCCAAAGAGGGTCCTTTCCCTTTTTATACACATAGAACCCAACACACCCACTAATGCAACTAAAATATAGGGTCCATACCCCCGCTAATACAACTACTCACTACACATTAAATAATAATATTTTTTAATCAACGTGGACAAAAATAAAAGACCCTCTTTCGGGCAGATAGAGGGAGTATATATTATGTATATGTATATATAAATGTGTACATGTTGGTATTCAGGCATTACCCGTACCTGTCCTAAACTCTAATGTTTTATTTAACTAATTGCACACGTTCCAAACCCATTTAATCCTACATGTATCCGCCCCATTAAGGTTCGCGGAGACCAGATATTAAAAAATATCAGTTCTATTGTCATCCTTATGTGCAGTATATTAATGCAGGAATAATATTAGAATATCATCATACATATATATAATTAGTAGTTATTTATGTTTGTATCTTATTTCATAGTAATAAGAGAGTTTCAATGTATCTTAATACTCCCTCCGTCCCACAATATGCTTCACATTTACTGTTCAACGTTGTTTAAGAAAAGTTGCACTTTTTGACCAACTTTTTGACTTTAAAGGGTATTATAGTATTTTTAGGTAATAAAAAAGTATAAAGTAATGATATGTGTGTGAAAAGGGAGTGGTAAATTTAAAATTAAAGCAACTTTTGAGGTTGTTGGATAAAGTAATTTTTTCTTTTTTTGGAGTGTGAACGGTATTGTGGGACAAACAAATGAGAAAAGTGTGAAGGGTTTTGTGGGATGGAGGGAGTAGTAATTATCCCTTAAATTTACCTTTAAAAAATCAATATATATCTTTCTAATTAGAGTTGATATTAGGTGCACCCGAGTTCAAGGATGCAGTCATATGTGTATAACTTTTTATTCTATTTTGTATATATGTTATTCTATTTTGTATACGTGTTTCTTAATAGTTCTATACTTTTTTCACACTAAATATTTCATTAAAAAAACTAGCATCCATATGTGTATAACTATTTATTCAATATTGTATACATCTTTTTTAATTATTGTATATTTTTTACACTCAATTTTTCATTAAAAAAACTAACAATTAAATTGTATACATTTTTGTTCATAATTGTATATGTTTTTGTTTATATTTGTATACATTTTTTAAAGTGGGTGCACCCTATCTTATGGTGCACCAATTTGCACAGTATAATTACTATGCACATCCTTAGTTAACACGATAACAACACGAACATGATAAGGTCAAATACTAACCCACAATTATTGTATTGTGTTATCATGTTTTGTCGAGAATAGACCTAATCTCATGGGCCATCAATAAAAGTCCAACATTGTTAACCCAATACGGCCGGGAGGGCTTTACACACCCACCTTACTTTTAGGCCCAACATGGCTTTAAGCAATGGTTCGTACTGGGAATAGCTATTGTCCTGCCTGGAGGTTCGATCAGTCCTAAGCCATGACGAACAAGTCATATCCTCAGGGATTTTGTGGCACGAGATCTAGGAATATCAGGCCATCAGTCGGTCAAACCCACACCGACAACTCTTATTCTCTCTGGACATCCATCGTCTCAACCCCAAGTCTCCCCCTAAGAGAAGAGTAAGTAACTTACCATAGAAACTTGAAGTACGCTACTTCAGTATCAGTGTCATCAGGGGGTAGGTAAGGATGTGACCGAATTTTATTGGCCTGTCAACTAGAGACCATTCCTTATGACCACGTCTCTCTTACCTACTCCAGCATGGCAAGCTTAGTGAGCAATAGTGATGATTACATGTGCATTAAGTGAACCGAGGGAAATAACTGAATTGCCCTCATTACTTACCATGTATAAATAATATTAAAATGCTTGTACAAAGGATATTTTTTCTATTCTCTAACCCTAATGACATAATTGGTATGTTGGAATCAATTAGGAATGAAATCATCATTCTTAATTTCATTTTTAATTTTACGATTTGTATGTTTAAGGAATTGAAATCATGATTCCATTTAGAATCATCATTCCATAAAATAAGGAATGATGAAAACAAGGAATGGTGGTTCGTCCCACCCCATGACATTACATATTTTACACTTTAAGAAATAAATATTTATTACTCACTCCGTCTGCTGATAAGGTATCCATTTTGATGTTTACGTCGTCCACTCTTACGGTATCAATTTTCTCTTTTTTGTAAAAGGGTCCCACACATACCAATCACTCACTACTAATACAACTACCCACTATATATAAAATAATAATATTCCTTAATCCACGTGCATAAAACAAATGGATACCTTACAGAAGGACAGAGGGATTATTTTTATTTATGTAGCATAAGATAGACATTGGTTCGGAACGCGGTTTTTTTAAAAAAGAAATTAGCATCAAACCGTAAAAAACTTTTAAAAAATTTTAAAACCACCAGTACAAATTAGGAAACCGCCGGTTTCGATTACACAAAATAAAATAAGGAACCAAATTGAAATATATTTGATTTCGGTTTCATTTTGGCCGGTTCCGGAATCATCAATTCCGGTTATTTTGTGCATGTCTAGCATAAGATATATATATATATATATATATATATATATATATATATATATATATATATATATATATATATATATTAAAAATAATATTCTTTTAATTTATACCATATATATAGTATAAATGTATCAAATGTGGTCCACCACTCACTACTAATACAACTACCCACTACACATAAAATAATAATACTCCTTAATCTACGCACAAAAAGCAACCGGTGACATTTGGCCGGGACGGAGGGAGTACAGGTTAAGTTAATATTTTTTCTACTTAATATGTACTCCCTCCATCCTGCTCAAATGTCACCGGTTGCTTTTTGTGCATAGATTAAGGAGTATTATTATTTTATGTGTAGTGGGTAGTTGTATTAGTATTGAGTGGTGGGCCACATGTGATACCTTTTTACTAAAAGTGGGAAATGAGGACATTTGGATGGGACGCCTAATATAGTAAAATGTGTATCTTACGGTGGGACGGAGGGAGTAATATTAATTAAAAACAATGGTATAATTTAATAAAAAAATAAAAATAATTAAACTATTTAAAATAGAAATTAAAAAATTCATATATACTCATTCGGGTAAAAAAAATAAAATTAAACTTAATTCTTAAAAATTTTAATAAAATTTTACATAACTAATTTAATAATAGGTACTTGTATTGATGTTGTATGTGGGCCCTACATAAAATAATTAATTATTTTATGTGGGTCTCATTTGACAAAAAGGAAAAATGTAAACCATAACTTGAGACAAATTAAAATGAGAACTGTAAATCTTAATACGAGACGTAGAGAGTAGTGTACTTCCTAACTAGAGTAAGTTATTAGGAACAAAACTACTAGATGGAAGGCCAAATTGGAACAAATCAGAATCAATTTTAGAATCAAATTAGAATCATATTTGAAATTAAATCTAAATCAAATACTAAGAATCAACTAATCAAATTGCGAGTTATAAATGAAATTCCATCACCATCCACCTATAAAAAGAGCTCTTCTTCATTCATTCAGAATACACCTGGAGACACGAAGAATCCAACACCTGAAGAGATCTGAAAAACTATGAGTAAAGACGAAAGTCCAGACTCCCTTCAAAGATTTTCAAATCAAGCATAGCCTGCGATCCGGGGTTAAGGTGTTAAGCCCGCAGATCAAGCATTCTTCAAGTCAAAGTTCTTCGGCGTTTTTCTTGGATGCAATGGTGTTCTTCAAAGTCAATGACGTTCATTCTGAAAAGCTCTAAAAATGATGTCAGATCTGAGATTAAGGTGATGCACCCCTCAAATTTGACGTTTCTTTAAATCAGGTCCATAAAACATTCTTCGCGGAGTTAATGATGTTCTACCACATTCAATAGCTTTCTTCACGTAAAGCTCTCAAGTTAATATTTAATTCGAACAAAGGCTCAAGGCCACAAGGATTAATTTTATAAAGCTTTAATTCAAGTTCTGAGAAGCTTCATCTTTCGAGTTCTGACAAGCTTCATCTGAAGAACCGACTCAACACAGCCAGCACACAATCAAGTCAACACAAAGTCAAACTCAACGAAATTGATTTTAGAAAAGAATCAGAGGATTAATTAAAGATTATAACTCTTTCACAAATTCTTCAAATTAAATCTGTCTACGGGGATGGATGTATCAAAGGCTCAGTACTACCCACTTAGAGCCCATTATATTGTAGGTAAGCGATTTTTTTAAAAAATTAAAACCCAGTTCAAAAAGAATTTAATCATAAACAAATGAAACCCCCTAATAAATATTTCATCACAAATGCAAAAGTTCTAAGCCCAATTACCATAAAAATTAATTTATGGACCAGCCCAATTCACCATTAATTTGAAATAATTGACCAAACCCTTCAAGGCTTTCACGACACGTTTGCATTAAAGATTAAACACAGATGATAGAATTCTCTTTCTTGTTATTTTGAGCCAAACTTATGTAAATGTAAATGATAGTAAAATGTGTATCTTACGGTGGGATGGAGGGAGTAATATTAATTAAAAACAATGGTATAATTTAATAAAAAAATAAAAAAAATTAAATTATTTAAAATAGAAATTAAAAAATTCATATATACTCATCCGGGTAAAAAAAATAAAATTAAACTTAATTCTTAAAAATTTAATAAAATTTTACATAACTAATTTAATATTAGGTATTTGTATTGATGTTGTATGTGGGCCCTACATAAAATAATTAATTATTTTATGTGGGTCTCATTTGACAAAAAGGAAAAATGTAAACCTTAACTTGAGACAAATTAAAATGAGAAATGTAAATCTTAGTACGAGTCGTAGAGAGTAGTGTACTTCCTAACTAGAGTAAGTTATTAGGAAAAAAACTACTAGATGGAAGGCCAAATTGGAACAAATCAGAATCAATTTTAGAATCAAATTAGAATCATATTTGAAATTAAATCTAAATCAAATACTAAGAATCAACTAATCAAATTGCAAGTTATAGATGAAATTTCATCACCATCCACCTATAAAAAGAGCTCTTCTTCATTCATTCAGAATACACCTGGAGACACGAAGAATCCAACACCTGAAGAGATCTGAAAAACTATGAGTAAAGACGAAAGTCCAGACTCCCTTCAAAGATTTTCAAATCAAGCATAGCCTGCGATCCGGGGTTAAGGTGTTAAGCCCGCAGATCAAGCATTCTTCAAGTCAAAGTTCTTCGGCGTTTTTCCTGGATGCAATGGTGTTCTTCAAAGTCAATGACGTTCATTCCGAAAAGCTATAAAAATGATGTCAGATCTGAGATTAAGGTGATGCACCCCTCAAATTTGATGTTTCTTCAAATCAGGTCCATAAAACATTCTTCGCGGAGTTAACGATGTTCTACCACATTCAATAGCTTTCTTCGCGTAAAGCTCTCAAGTTAATATTTAATTCGAATAAAGGCTCAAGGCCTCAAGGATTAATTTTATAAAGCTTTAATTCAAGTTCTGAGAAGCTTCATCTTTCGAGTTCTGACAAGCTTCATCTGAAGAACCGACTCAACACAGCCAGCACACAATCAAGTCAACACAAAGTCAAACTCAACGAAATTTATTTTAGAAAAGAATCAGAGGGTTAATTAAATATTATAACTCTTTCACAAATTCTTCAAATTAAATCTGTCTACGGGGATGGATGTATCAAAGGCTCAGTACTACCCACTTAGAGCCCATTATATTGTAGGTAAGCGATTTTTTTTTTAAAAAATTAAAACCCAGTTCAAAAAAAAAATTAATCATAAACAAATAAAACCCCCTAATAAATATTTCATCACAAATGCAAAAGTTCTAAGTCCAATTACCATAAAAATTAATTTATGGACCAGCCCAATTCACCATTAATTTGAAATAATTGACCCAAACCCTTCAAGGCTTTCATGACACGTTTGCATTAAAGATTAAACACAGATGATAGAATTCTCTTTCTTGTTATTTTGAGCCCAACTTATGTAAATGTAAAAAATATTTTGCTATATATATATATATATATATATATATATTATCATTATTATCATTATTAAAATAAATTTAGCCCACCCCATAATTAAATTCTAAATCCGCCACTGTCCATTTGAATTATCTTTGTATTCAATTTGTGTTTTTTTTCTCAATAAATATAAAATTTGTTGTGCAAATTTTGGCATGCCTAATTGGACAGTCTTTACGTCTCATCTCTTATCTCTACAAGCTTGAAGATACAAATGATGACTCCTCTTAGGATCTTCATAAGAAGATCTTCAACCTCAAAGCCTACAGATATTCAGACCATTAAGGTACAAAGGACTAGGGGTGATCACGGTGCAGTTTGACAGTTTTTCCACTAAATTTAAATTGCCTTGCTAGGTGCGGTGTGGTTAATTGTATAATTTTAAATTGCGATTTTTCTATTAAATTTATCTTGTGGTTTCAGCAGTTTTGCGGTCGATTTTAACTGTTTTACGATTTCAATAAAAAGATATCCAACATCTATATATAAACTACAACATTCGGTTATTAAAATCTTTAATAACCTCAAAAGTTTAAGAGTAATATTTGAAAATATTAACATTACATGTTCAAGTAGTAAAATACCCATAATTTGATTCAAATACTAAGTCTTTATGATATAAATTACCTAACTAAGAAAACTTAAAATAGCATACAAGAAAAATTTCATATAAAACTACCCCAATTTTTTATTATTGCGGTAAGTCTAACCTATAATGTCTTCTAGACTTTGAGTAGCTTTGTTAATTTAATTATTAATAATTAACTTTTAAAATAATATTATATATATATTTTATAAAAATATTAATATAAAATAAATATTTTATAATGGCGGTCGGTGCAGTACGGTTTTACTATAAAAAATGAAATTGTATTGCCTATTCGATGCAGTTTTAGAAAAAATAATTAACCGCGGTTTGTATATAAAAAATGCTCATCACGGTGCAATGCGGTTGGTTTAGGCCGTTTTCAAATAAATTTTCTCACTCTTACAAAGGACGACTCCTCTTAGGATTGCTATAAGAAGATCTTTTGCATCAAAGCCTTCAGAGCTACAAGATGAAGACGTTGAAGCCATTACGAGAACTATGTCAAAGAAAACGCGACCTGAAACCTCTTCTGAGATAAGTCCTTTAAAGTAAATTACTCTTAAAAAATCATTACACAGCGATAATGATGATATATATAGCTCTGCCTAATCAACTCCTCGCTCAATGCCAAGCTCAATGGCTGCCTCAATTGAAGTCGCAGTGATGACCATCAATTCTGTAATCCTTGAAGAACAACTTGTAAGTATGATAAGAGCCATTGAAGGACTCATGAAACACGTGGAAGCTCAAGACTCATTGATATCCAAATTGATGGAAAAGATGGAGAATGTCGAGACAAGTCATGCAAATGAGAGACTAGTTGAGGATGAACACACGGAGGAGGACTCGGCGAAACATCATATAAAATGAAGCAAGTTGAAGAAGATATACAAGTTTCAGCTGAGAAAATGCTTCATCTCAACCAATTGAAGAACATTGTGATAGACACTATAAAGGACAAGCTTGAAGGAAGTTCCAAATCTTCTACTACCTACAAAAAATCATATACAAAGAGAGTTGATAGCTAGATACCAATATCCAAGGTTCCAACATTTTGATGACAAAGGCAACTCAAAGCAACATGTGATGCACCTCGTCGAGACATGTAATAATGCTGAGACCTACAGAGATCATATGATGAGCTAATTGATATATCAACTTGGAGCTAACTCCATCGACAGTTGGGGACAAATGGAAAAAGAATTCCTCAAACATTTCTATAGCACATGAAGAACTGTCAGCATAATAGAGTTAACAAATATTCTTCAAGGTGATGAAGAATATGTAATCAATTACAAAAACAGATGGAGGAACCTAAGCCTCAATTGCAAGCAAAAAAAATCATTTTCAAAAACTTCAACTATTAAAATGTGCATTAAAGGGATGCAGTAAAATCTTCACTATTTCCTCCAAGGAATTCGATCTATAACTTTCGAAGAGTTGGCTATAAGAGCTGATGACATGAAGTTGAGTCTTACATCAAATAGCATCAAATGACCCATTATTTAAGACTCTTACAAGTCTGAAGACATGTCCTTCAATGAGCCATTGTAGAAAGAACCACACTCCGCGAAACAACATCCATCTAAAATGAAGCAAATTAAAGAAGATATATAAATTTCAGCTAACAGAATGCTTCATATCAACCAATCGAAGAACATCATGATAGAGATGATAAAGGACAAGCTTGAAGGGAGTTCCAAATCTTCCGCTACCTACAAAAACAAGAGAAAGTAGCGCATCATAAGATAAGGGGAAATAAACTATTGACAAATACAAACACAATGCTCCTCGACACGAGAAAAAACTGTCCAGATTAAGTTTCTCAGCACGAGCTAAATTTGGCCACACAAACTGTCCATATTACGCTCCTTGATATAAGCTAAAACTATATAAAATCTCACATGTTATGCTCATTGACACAAGCCAAAATTGTTTAAAAATCAAATTCTCAGCTCATCGATAAGAGCAAAATTTGTCCACATAATGCTCCTTTATACGAGCTTAAACTAAAATCCTCATGTTATGCTTCTTAGTATGATCTAAAATTTTCCATACAAAGCTCCTTGATTTAAGCTAAAATTGTCTGCGTATATGCTCCTTGATACGAGCCTAAACTATCTAACATAAATCAAATTAAATATTCCCTGATATAAGTTTAAACTATCTAATAAAAATCAAATTGAAGGCTCTTTGACATGAGTATAAAATGTCCACAATCAATTGAAGGATCCTTGATACAAGTATAAACTGTACACAATCAAATTGAAGACTCTTTAACACGGGTATAAACTATCCATAAATCGCGTCTTTTTAAACTGCGTTATGACTTGATCCTCTTTAAAGGGATACATAGGCATCTTATGATTCTCTTAAGTTCAGTTATATTGATCAAGAATGAAGCATCACAATTTTCTTATTTCAACACAAAGGCATCAGTGCACGAAATGCTAGGGCATTTGCAAGCACTTGAATTTTATTGCCTATTAAATGAAAATATGTGACAAATTACACATTAAAAATCTATTAATTATTTATTTATTAAGTAATTTAAATAAATTAATTTCTAAATAAATGAGTGAATAATTAATAATTGGGTCCGTTCCAAATCAAATAGGCTTGTAAATAAAAAATGTCAAAAGTCTAACTCTTTGGATTGATCACATCAAATCAAAATCAAATTTGAAATCAAATTATAATCAAATCAGAATTAGATTTGATCTCAAATCTAATCAAATAAGGATCAACCAATCAAATTGCGAGTTTTAAATGGAAGGTCTATCATTTTCTACCTATAAAAGGAGATCTCTTCTATTCATTCAGATCACACATAGAAGCACAAAGCATCCAACACTTGAAGAGATCTGAAGAACTACGAGTAAAGATGAAAGTCCAGACTCTCTTAAAAGAATTCCAAATCAAAAGTGGCTTGCGATCCGGGATAATGGTGCTAAGTCCCCCAGATCAAGTGTTCTTCAAGAGAAAGTTCTTCGGCGTTCTTTGTGGACTCAGTGATATTCTTCAAATTCAAGGATGTTCATCCCAAAAAGCTCCTAAAAGAATGTCTGATATGATATTAAGGTGTGATGAAAGTAAAAATTCATCTATTTTGAGCTCTGATTTCTTTGATAATTGTGTATGATTTGATCTTAAATTGAGACGAATTGAGATATGTAGTGAAAAGTTAAGAATCTGGTGCTATTAAGGTCGTTTGAGCAATTTTTGGTAGGAAAACAGGACAGAAGTGCTCAAAATCAAAAGGAGAGAAGTTCAGATGCCCGTTCAACCAAGGAAGAGGTTGTTTGACCAAGTCCTTTTGGTCGAATAGTATTCGAACGGGGAGCTACGAGCCTGTAAGTTCGTGGGTGTCTTGTTCGAGGTCCGTTCGACAAGTTTAAAAGTCATTCGACTAGAGGGCTTTGGTCAAACGGGTGTGTGGAACGTTCTAAACTCGTACTTTTTACACCCCAGTGTGTGCCAGTGCATGTTTTGACGTGAAAAGCCCATTAGAGGTCCATTGGAAGAGTCTTAAGTATAAAAAGAATAAAATTCACATCCAGAAACATAACAACTTACACCAGAGTCGTATGCTACCAACGTCTATTCTATCCCATCATCCGCCGGAACTGTGAAGATTCGTCTGTCGAATGAAGAGAAGAATTGAGAGGAAGATTCAAGACGGAGACGGAAGCGACGACTCCCGCATCTAGGGTTTATCTCATTTCTTAACTTTTTCTTGTAATTTTCCAGACCTATGGGTAAGATCTATCCAACCCTCATGATTGTTCTTTGCAACATCATGGGCTAGAACCGTTTTGGTAGCTCTAAGATTTTGAAGATTCTTTTCTAATCAAATAATTTGGACAAATAAATATAATTTTTTTTAGTTAACAATAAGTGAGATAAAATCATTTGAAATTCAGAGAATCACAAATAAATATACCGATCAAATCTTTGAATTTTATTTATTTATATTGTTCCCTTAGAACAATATAAAAATAAAATTCACCAACATCTCAAGCACCGTGAGTCTGCAAGCCACGATGGTGTGGACGTTTACAAACCCGAACATTTACAAGAGAAGGTTTTACCCATTAATTTCATTTGTCAACCTAACCTCATGACAAAATAATTAATAGTCGGTTCCTCTTTGGCCATGCAAATAACAGCAGTGACTCCGATGGGAAGGATACTTATTATTTGCATCTAAGTGTACGCCATTATTTGACTCCAAGTCCATTGCGTAAGCTTATGTGCCTTACAGATGGAGAAGTACACACACGCTTAGATAACTTCCTACAGTCATCAATTATAAGTTTGTACTAGTGAACCGCATATAAACTCATCCGATATGGAGGAAGGTCTATACCAATGCGCAAGTTCATATGCATCACTTTACAAACATAATTATTTAATGAAGTCTGTTCCAGCAATCCATGAATAAACTCATCCGATGGGAAGGAAGACTCTAATGCCGACGTGCAAGTTTATTCACATTGCTAACAAACCAATAATGGAGGCCGTGGGAATTTATTACCAATCTCTTCTCCCACTTAGTAATTTAACACTGAGGTTTTTACATGCATATAATATTCACAATAAAATACGCAACCTAGCATGCTCCTATTACAACAAATAAGCCAGTAAATCACGGAGAACATGCATACACATATAACAATAATCAGATAATTAAATCAAATTATGACAGTTATATAACAGCGAATTCGATTGTTCGCCACCAATCACGAATGCAGGCAACTGCGACGGGGATCAACCTTCCAGTACCCTGCCCCGTGCGCCTATGCCTTGCAACCGTGCACAGCACCGGGTGCTATGTCGAGTGCTCCGCCCGACTTCCTGCTAGCCAGCTTGCCCGATAGCAAAAGGTCATGCCTGACAATAGCCCAGCCACACGCCAGGCCGCTCGTCACACCGCCCGGTTGCTAGCTTCACACACCCGACTGAAGGTTGATCTGCACGCCTTCCCGCCTGGCATCACGCACGATAGCTATGCCAGGCAACTGCTCAAGCTGTGCGTCCCACCATGCCACTTGTCGAGCATCAATCCACAACTGTGCACATCACCGAGCTCTTAACCGTGCGTGTCGCCCAGCTTTCTGCTCGGCACCATGCTCGATTTCGTGTATCTTGCCTGACTTCAGGTAAGTCGCTCGACCATCAGCCCACCTCCACACACATTTCTGGGCAGGAGAACATGCTGCAACGCTCGACTTTCCACTTGAAACGGGCACCACGCCCGATATTAAACTTACCACCGTGTGCTATCTCCTTCTTGCCGGCGCGTATCACCGAGCGCGCCATCAAGAATCTACATCTGGGACACAGCTAAGACTCGCCCAGATTGCTGATGGACCCGCCCAGAACTGGTGCAGACTCGCTCAGAAAATCACAAGTGGACTCGCTCGAAACCCTTCTGTACTGCTCAGAAACTCACAAAGGTCTCGCCTGGACTACACCGAATCGAGCGCCGCGTCTGGTGACCATCAGTAGACTTCTGGGCATACTGCCGAGTGGCCAGTTCGTCATTCCATGTGCAATTGGGTGCCTAGCCGTACAGCGCACCGAGCGCCTCACACGGCATCAGGCCCAGCCCATTACACACCTCATCGCTCGATTGCCTTCTCCATGCCCGATTCCCTGTGCTTCATCATCATCTTTCACCAGGAATGAATTCGGCGAACAGTTCCGCCAATTCTTCTTATGCCATAAATAGAACAGGTTTCGACAAACAAGATAAAAACATAAGATGTCCAGCGACAGAGGCACATAGGGTTTCACAGGCAATACATTAACATATACCAAACCCCAATCTCCATGTGATTCTTAATTACAAAAATTAAATCACATAATCACAAAAACCCTTGCCTAACGTGTCACGCTTCACCACGAAACCGATGCTCTGATACCAATTGTTAGCGTTCGATCATGTGGTTAACATGAACCGTTAGGGTTCCATACAATTCTACTGCAGCAGAAGCAAAAGAGTAGAATCATGTTACCTTTCACCAGGGTTGATGTAGAGGATGATCAGCAGCAGCACTAAACGACCTTCCGATCTTCTGTTGTATTCCCAAGTCAGATCTTAACGTCATGTGGGCGACGATCTTCAAGATCTCTTCAATCTGCTTTCCTCCCTCTTTCTATCATGTGTTAGGCGCCAGTATTAGGGTTTCAGATAAGCTAAGGTGACTTATATACATGGGCTACAGCAGGGACCAGAAGGAGAAATTAGGTTGGGCTTCCATTGGGCTTAAGTATCCAAGCTTAGCCCAAAGCTTATACTTAAGTCCAATAATAATAATATAGTCCACTAAAATATTATTACTGCACTGCCTTTCCAATCCCAAAATTATGTTTTGGGCTCCTTCTTATTATGAGGTCGTTAGTCTCCCCATGTTTAAGATATACAATGACCATTAATTAATTAAGTTACTGACAACTCCATTAATTAATATCTCATCTAAGAGTAGTACCACTCAACCTCATTATCATGCCGGAATAAATCCACCTGCAGGGCTTACATGATAATCCTTATGAGCTCCTCAAGGGGACATCATCAACCTATGACAGACATGGATTTCTTCTACAATCAACAGCACACCATAGAGACAACACTACTTCCCAACTCAACGAGTTTCTTGATTTAATTACATGTAAATCTCACCCATTGATGAATCAAAGAAATACATATTGTCCTACGTGTCGAGGTTATTGTATAGGGATTAAGAGCACGAACTTCCATAATAACAAAGATCAAGTTCTTCTATAAGTCAGTATAAGTTGAACGATCTCAAGCGGTCCTGCTCAATACACACAAGTGCACTAATGTGATTCTATAGCCAAGACAAGTTAATACCAAACCACACTACAACCATCCCGATAGAGAGTTCCCGTCTATCTCGGTTGTGAGCATCTGTTCATATTTTATAAGGAAACCAATAATATGATCTTCCGCGTGTTTTTGCACAACATATTATCTACAGTTTAAAGTAAATGGACTATTGCATCGTGCATATAAATAAATTATAAGATGCAATAATTTGATCATATGATTCTCATTTCAAATAAATTGTTATAACATTGTTTATATTAAAGCTAGACTTTTAGTATACAATCCAACAGTTAGAATTTGACATTTTCATATAATCATGAAGAAATAAATTAAATTGTCAAAGAGAATAGAGTGATGATCCATGAAATCATCCGGAGGCTTCAAATGAGACTTTGCCCCTTTGTCTTTGTTACATAAGAATGTAACACTTTTTCCATTTGAGCTCAAAGAAAGCTCTTCTCTCCCAACATCAAATTTGGCACTTCCGGTAGCTAAAAATGGTCTTTCCAAAATGAGTGGAACATGAGGATCCGCCTTTACTTCTAACACCATAAAATTAACTGGGAAAGTTAGCCCCTTCACTTTCACCTCCACGTCTTCCACAATCCCTAATGGCTTCACAACCTCACCATTTACCACTTCAAGATGGATAGTAGTAGACTTTAGCTCTCCAATTTCAAGGTCTTTGAACGTGGCATGAGACATCACGTTGAAGCTCGCCCCTAAGTCACACAATGCGTCAAGAGTGCCTTTACCTTCAAAATCACAAGGGATTATGAACTTCCCCGGATCACCAACTTTCGTAGGCCCCCCATTTTGCATCGATTCAGTTACTTCGGGTTGCTCTTCTTTTCTTTTCTCCTCATACTTCTTCTTTAGATTCTTCACATGTTCCTCAAACTTCTTTTTCTTCTCCTCTTTTATAAACATTTGTGGATAGGGAATAGGGAATGGAGTGATCGGAATACCCCAATATTCATGCGTGTACTCCTCTTCTTTCACCTTCTCCTCCGCTTTCTTTTCCTCTTGCACCCTTCTCCACTTAGGTATCCACTTAGGCTCCTTCTCTTCTTTCTTAGCTATCTCTTCAATTTCTTCACCAACCTTGCGTTCCACCAACCCTTCTTCATTCTTTCGTGCCTCTTTCATTTCAACAAACAAATATTGAGCTTTTGGATTGACTTCGGTTGTGGCGGAAACTTTCCTTTTTGTTGAGTACTCAAGGAACTTGCAATTTGTTCGATATTATACTCCAAATCCTTGAGCCTCTTTTCATTTGCTTCTTCCGCCTTTTTCAAGACTTCATCTCGAGCTTTGTTTGATGTTATTAATTGTTCAAGTAGCTTATCTAGAGATGCCTTCCCTTCACTGTTTGGTGCCTTGGACCCCGGTTGATATCCCGAAGGATAAGCAACCGCATTGCTCGGATTAGAGTAGGAGAAGTTCTCTTGCCTTTGTTGTTGTGGGTATGAGCTTCCACTATCTTGACTATTAAAACCTCCTTGCCTTGGTGGATAGTTCCCTTGACTTTGGTTGAAACTACCTTGGAAATTATTTTGGTAATTCCCTTGGTAGTTTCTTCCTTGCATGTATGACACATCTTCCACACGAGGCATAGAGTTGGCCAATTGTTCTCCACTCACAATATTTGGAGGCAACACACCTTGCTCAACTTTTACCCCTTCAACCATATTTGCTCCTTGGCTCACACTTTGATTCAAGCTCATTTGTCTCAAAACTTCCATCGCTATCGCTTCAACACTTGGCACATTCGGATCAACACTAGCACTCTTGATACTAAATTGTTGCCCTTGATCAAAATTCTCAAAACCATAGCATCCACTTACCCTCTCTGATGGCCATTGATACACATTTGTAGCAATCTCATCAAAATTTTGTATCGCCCTTTCCGAAGTCACTCCAAGTATGGATCCACCTGCCGAAGCATCAACAAGCACTCTTTGACCATATACTATTTCTTGATAGAGAAATCCAACTTGTTGATTCTCTGGGAATCCATGTTATGGACACTTGCGTAGCATATCCTTAAACCTTTCCCACACTTCATAAAAGCTCTCTTGAGGCATTTTCTTGAATTGAGTAATCAAGCTCTTTATTTGAAGCTTCTTAGAAGGAGAAAAATATTTGTTCAAGAACATTTGTGCAAGCTCCTCCCAAGTGTTACACGTACCCGGAGTAATGGTAGATAGCCATGTTCGAGCTCTATCCCTCAACGAAAATGGAAACAACCTTATCTTGATACAATCTTCGCTCACCCCATTCATCTTCACAGTATTGACAATCTCAATAAATTGAGCAAGATAAACATTGGGATCTTCAGTCGGGGTTTCAGTAAATTGTTTTTCTCTCACCATAGATATCAATCCCGCTTTAAATTCAAAGTTGTTGGCATTAATTGGTGAACCCATCATTTGTGGCATTGCCCTTGGCATAAAGAAATCTCGAATGACCCTTTGATCATTATGAATTCCATGTTGCACCAGAGGTGGTGGTGGTGGCACGTAAGCTTGTTGAGGAGGTGCATAAGCATGTGGAAAGCCTTGTTGCATTAGAGCTTGTTTCACCATTTGTTGAAGCAATTGTTGATTGTTCGTAGCTCCAAAATTTTGATAGGCATGTTGATGAGGATTGCCATTGAATTGAGGTGCGTTGTCTTGAACGTTCACATGTTGTCCTCCTTCCCCATCATGCTCTATCTCCACACGATTATCTCCTTGAAAATTCTCCATTTGAACACTCTTCTTGTTTTCTCTTCTCCTTCTTCGAAAAGTTTGTTCTATTTCAACATCAATGGGCTTCGATTGTGTCCTCCTTGACCTCGTTTGCATACACCTCACAAAGAAAAGAAGTTAGAACAAGATTTCACGAAACAAATAATAAAAAGTAAATAAAATAAAAAAATATCTCTATTAAGATCACTCGAAACGATCCTTATTCAAGCTACTAGCAACCGTTGCCTCTCCGGCAACGGCGCCATTTGATTAGTCATAACTTGTAGTCGGGTTGACCAATTCAAAAATTTATCGAACCACAGGGAGGAAGGCGCTAGTGCTTAAGCGATCTCATGTTTTTCGTAATTTTATAGAGACTCATCATTAATGGATTTGGTTGCAAGACAAGTAAATTAAATGTATCAAATTAAACAAGTGAGCAATGATCAACAAACAAAACGAATGGGTGAAAAGTGTTTACCAAATTGATTAAAAGTGAGATTAACAACAATCAATAAGTGGTAATTCTAGGAATTATTCATGGATGTATGATTAAGGGCCATCACTCGTTTCTTCTAAACTTTCACTCGAAATGAATAGAACGTGAATCCCAATAAGAATCCCAAAATAGCTCAATAGGTTTGTTTTCACTCAAGCAATTCCATCTAGGTTCTAAACTTAAATGAAAATCCCCTCACACAAGTAATCAATCTCTCGATCAAACCAATCAGATGTCCTATCAAAGGGTTCTAAATCCTAAAGGATATCTCTATCTCTTCAAGATTTATAATGTACATGAAGTGTATGATAAATTGATTCAATGAACTATCCTAAACATATAATTGATTTCTCAATCTAATCACATGCCTATGACAATTAATCACACAATTCAACAATATAATTCAAACAATTAACAATCAATGATAGAAAATCACAAATCTATTCAACACATGAATTAAAATACATAGATCCCCAAAATTAACCAACAAATCTCATGTTGCTAATCTTACAGGGGAGATTAGCCTATCATCTTCATAAGATAATTAATATAGACATTAAAAATCTTACAAGTCATGATAAACAATTAGGTTTACAACAAAAATTGAATGAAACTCCCTGGATTGGATCTAATGGTTATCTTCTTCCCTTCCTTGTAATTTTTCTATCTTCCTTGCTTCTTCTCTTCACTTTGATAATGGATTTATGGTGAGATGATGATGGAGTGAATAGATGGATGAAGTTATGAAGGATATGGTGTAAAATGAAGGAATTGATGTGTGGTGTGTGTGGGCAGCTGAAAATTCGTATCCAAGAATGATCAAATGTTGAATGGAGTGGTATTTATACCCTTGGAGATCTTCTAGAAGAAATCTGGAAATTTTCTAAAATTTTACACCTACACGGCTCGAGTCCAGTACACGGCCCGAGTCGTGTCCAGGGTTCTGGTCAATGAAAGACTTTGGACACTGCAGGCTCGTGCGTGGCACACGGCCACAGGGATGGCCGTGTTGTTTTTTCGGATGACCGCGCACGGCCAATTCTTATAGAGCCGTGCGCGGTGATGAGTGATATTTTCACCTAGATTTTAGTGTCTTTTTATATCCATTTTCGTATTATTTTATCCGTATTTATGTGTTATTTGGTTGTGTTTTGTATTTTTATTAAAATGTGTGCGAATGAGCTTAAACCTATGATTTTCACCTAGTTGGAATTGTTTGATTGAGAACCAACCTTAGAGCCTTTTTGAGACCTTGTAAAGGATCTACATCCTATCCATCTCGAGAGGGAGTTTATGTGGAATTCGTGTTGGCCCTTAGTTACTAATCCATGACATATATGAATTCGTTGCATAATACCTAGATTTTCCATACTTTAAGTATTGCTAGTCTCATTCTCTATCTACTTGGCTCATTCATCCATCTTCCCTTCATCTATCCATTTATTTTATTGTCATTTCTTGATAATCTCCCCTTCTTGATCATTTCTATAATACTATGATGAAAACGAGATCGCTTAGACCCTAGTAACTTCCTCCCCATGGTTCGATAAATTCTTTAATTGGTCATCCCGACTACAAAATGGCTAATCAAATGGCGCCATTGCCGGAGAGGCAACAATTGCTAGTAGCTTGAAGAAGGATCGTTTTGAGTAATCTTAATAGCGACATTTTTTATTTCTTTTGTTTACTGGTATTTACTTTTGAAAACCTTGTTATAACTTCTTTTGCTTTGAAGGTATATGCAAACAAGATCCATAGGAGAACAAGTAGAACCTATTGATTGGGAGATTGAGCATACGTTGAGAAGAAGAAGAAAGAAGAACAAATCCAAAAATAGTGAGTTAATGGAGAATTTCCAAGAAGATAATCGTGTGGAGATAGAGCATGATGGGGAAGGAGGACAAAATGTGAACGTGCAAGACAACACACTTCAATTCAATGCAAATCCTCCTCAACAAGTCTATCAAAATCATGGAGCTTTCAACAACCAAGCTTTGCTTCAACAAATGGTGCAACAAGTTCTAAGGCAACAATGCTTTCCACAAGCTTATGCTCCTCCACAACAAGCAAATGTACCACCACCACCACCTCTGGTGCAACATGGAGTTCATAATGATTAAAGAGTGATTCGGGATTTCTTTAGGCCGAGGGCCGTGCTACACATGATGGCTCTACCAATCAACGCCAACAACTTTGAAATTAAAGAAGGCTTGATTTCTATGGTGAGAGAGCAACAGTTTAGTGGAAACCCGAATGAAGATCCTAATGCTCATCTAGCTCAATTTGCAGAGATTGCCAACACCGTGAAGATGAATGGGGTGAGCGAAGATTGTATCAAGATGAGGTTGTTCCCGTTTTCATTGAGGGAACGTGCTCAATCATGGCTATCTACCATTATGCCGGGTACGTACAACACATGGGATGAACTTTCCCAAATGTTCTTGAATAAGAATTTTGCACCTTCTAAGACGCTTCAAAGCAAATGTCTCAAGAGAGTTTTTATGAAGCGTGGGAAAAGTTTAAGGATATACTACGCAAGTGTCCACAACATGGATTCACGGAGAATCAACAAGTTGGATTTTTCTATCAAGGACTTGTGAATGGGCAAAGAGTACTTGTTGATGCTTCGGCGGGTAGATCCGTACTTGATGTAACTCCAGAAAGGGCTATAAGAATTTTTGAAGAGATTGATACAAATGTATACCAATGGCCATCGGAGAGGGTAAGTGGATGCTATGGTTTTAAGAGTTTTGATCAAGGGCAACAATTTAGTGTGAAGAGTGCTAGTGTTGATCAAAGTCCGCCAAACATGAAAAAGATAGTGGCGGAGGTTACGAAATAAATGAGCTTGAACCAATGTGTGAATAATCAAGGAGCTAATATGGTTGAGGGGCTACAAGTCGATCAAGGTGTGCTACCTCCAAATATTGTAAGTGGATAACAATGGGCCAACTCAATGCCACGAGTGGAAGATGTGCAATACATGCAAGGAAGAAATTGCCAAGGGAATTATCAAACAATTACCAAGGTAATTTCAACCAAAGTCAAGGGAACTATCCACCAAGGCAAGGAGGCTTTAATGGTCAAAGTAGTGAAAGCTCATATCCACAACAACAACAAAGGCAAGGTAACTTTTCCTACTCAAATCCGAGCAATGCAGTTGCGTATCCTCTGGGGTATCAATCGGGGGCTAAGGCACCAAACAACGAGGGACGAGCATCGATCGATGAGCTACTTGAATAATTATTGGCATCAAACAAAGCTCGAGAGGCATCGGACAAAGCTCGAGATGATGCATTGAAAAAGGCGGAAGAAGCAAATGAAAAGAGGCTCAAAGCTTTGGAGTATAATGTGGGACACATTACAAGTACCTTGAGTGTTCAACAAAAAGGGAAGTTTCCTGCCACAACCGAGGTTAATTCGAAAGCTCAATGTTTGTTTGTTGATGCGGAAGAGGAACGCAAGGTCGAAGAAGGGATGGTGGATAGCAAGGTTGGTGAAGAAAATGAAGAGATAGCTAAGAAAGAAGAGAAGAGGCCTAAATGGATACCTACGTGGAAAAGGGTGCAAGAGGAAAAGAAAGTGGAGGAGAAAATGAAAGAAGAGGAGTACAAATGTGATTATTGGGGTATTCCGATCACTCCATTCCCTATTCCCTATCCACAAATATTTGTAAAAGAGGAGAAGAAAAAGAAGTTTGAGGAACATGTAAAAAAATCTTAAGAAGAAGTATGAGGAGAAAAAGAAAGAAGAGTAATCCGAAACAAGTGAGTCAATGCAAAAAGGGGGCCTACAAAGGTTGGTGATTCGGGGAAGTTCATCATTCCTTGTGATTTTGAAAGGAAGAGCACTCTTGATGAATTGTGTGACTTGGGGGCAAGCGTCAACGTGATGTCTAATGCCACGTTCAAAGACCTTTAAATTGGAGAGCTAAAGCCTACTACTATCCGTCTTGAAGTAGTAAATGGAGAAGTTGTGAAGCCATTAGGGATTGTTGAAGACGTTGAGGTGAAAGTGAAAGGGTTAGCTTCCCAGTTGATTTCATCGTGTTAGAAGTAAAGGCGGATCCTCGAGTTTCACTTATTTTGGGAAGACCATTTCTAGCTACCGAAAGAGCTAAAATTGATGTTTGTAAAGAAGAGTTATCCTTGAGATCAAAAGCAAAAAGTGTCACATTCTTGTGCAATAAGGAAAAAGAAGCCAAGTCTCATTTGAAACCTCCAGATTTCATGGATCATGACTCTATTCTCTTTGACAATTTAAATTCATTTCTTCATGACTACATGAAAATGTCAAATACTAACTTGTCTTCTTGTGATGTTAATAGGATGAAAGCATCGGAGCTTTAGTGGAAGCTTGACAAAGGAGAAAGAGGAAGTCCACTAGAAGCTCTCCTTGAGGATGATTTGATGCTCGTGAGCAAGAATGGTGAAGTTGAGCTTGTTGACAAGAAGAGGGCAAACAAATGTTTAAAGTGAGGATGCGAGGAGAAAGTGTGGTGGACCAACATTTGGTCCAATGAGCGTGAAAACTTCGTCCGGCTTGAAGACGTTAAACTTAGCGCTAAATGGGAGACAACCCATTCTTTTTATATTTTGATGCTTGTTTTGTTTATTTTGGTCTCGTAGATGGATTGTGATAGTGAGAAGAAGGCTTATTGAAGAAAAGAGAAGTGCTTCATGGATTTGAGTAAGTATTTCACCACTTGTGC
Source organism: Pogostemon cablin (assembly GCA_023678885.1). Taxonomy (NCBI): domain Eukaryota; kingdom Viridiplantae; phylum Streptophyta; class Magnoliopsida; order Lamiales; family Lamiaceae; genus Pogostemon; species Pogostemon cablin. The sequence continues at coordinate 16,297,106 of CM042976.1, forward strand.
AAACTTAATTCTTGACTCTTGTCTCGAGTTAAGTTTGGGGGATAGTGCGTGGTGAACATAGCTTGAGTTGTGTGGATGCGTATGCTTCTCTAAAAAAAGATCATTGATGAAACTACAAGGGTAAGTCTCAACACTCTTTGCAAACTTAATTCTCAACCTTAGTTCAATTTAAGTTTGGGGAGAGAGTGTGTGGTGTGACTCACCATTTGAGTGTGATTGATATGATGATGATAGGTCTTCTTGTAAAATTGGTCAATTTTAATTTTTTCTCATGAGTTTGGTTGGAATTTGGTATGATTGGTTGTGTTGAAGTGCATGTGAATCTATATGTTTAATGAAATTGTTGAGCTAATGGTGTTGTATGAGTTTTTGAGTATGAATGAAGGGTATTGGAAGCACGAATGGAGCTTGGAGCGAACGCTTTCCTCACCAAATGCCTATTGAGGGAGTACTCTACACCTTATCACTTCTAATTGATTTTGATTTGGATTGAATGAATTAGCATGCTACTTTATGTGTTATGTTTTTGGGAAGTTTATTTTTCAATCAAAGGTTGGGATGATTGTGAGTTTAATTGTCATTGATGATATAGAATGTGTGCTTTATTGTTAATGATGGTGATTTTTATTCTTGCATATGTGTTTTTGATTTGTTTCTTGTTTATTAAGTCTTTATTTTATGTTTTGTGTATTTTCTTTTTTTTCTTGGTATGTTTGGTGGTTTGTTTAGGGATGTCGTAAGTCATTTTTGAATATGAGTGATGACATGTTGTGATAAGTGATGATAAGTTATGATTAAGAATCTCTACACTTTCGAATTGTGACATGTTTTATTTAACTTGTTCAATTTTGAGATGAATGTGGTGTAATAAGTTCCTTAAGGTCCAATGCATATGCTTGTGAGCATTTGAGCCTCAACCGTGCATACATGGTTTTTCTTCATGAGTGGATCGATTGAGTATTGATAAGCTAGAACTTGCTCAAGGACTATAGGAACGAGCCTAATTTGTGGAGATTAGTGATATGATCTAAGGTCATCCTTGTCATTAATAGTCATTGTCATATATTTCCCTACCATGAACATTATCCCTTGTCAACCACTTTGATCCTTTAAGCATATTCTTGTGAATCTAGCACGTTACAAGCTTTGATTACCCATATGAGCCTAATATATTTGCCCGTTTGTGTGAGTGATTGAGGAGATGGTAGCTAGGAAGTTTTGATAAGTAAGAAAAAGAAGAAAGGAAATGGTAAACAAGTAAGAAAAATGATGAAAAGAGCAAAACCAAGAATGGACATGGAACCTCAAAACAAGAAAATGAGCAAAGCAAAAACAATATGCTCAAGTACTTAAAAGTCCAAAGAAGGAAGCATAAATCAAAAGAAGCTCAATTCAAGGAAAGTTGATGATTAGTGCTTGTGATCATTAAAGAAAAGATAGGAAGAAAGAAATTGTTAAGGAATGGAAGAAAGTAGCTACCTCTTCGATTACTTACACTTGATTAGTCACTTGTATCCATATTCTTCCTACCCTACCAAAGAGCCTATCATTACATCCTTAATGAAAGACCTTTTTGATCACTAATGGAAACTTTGGCAGTTTGTGAATATAGTCCACAAGCAAGCTTATAGCGAGTCGAGCCAATCGATTAATGAGTGTTGATTTACCTTACCTTAAGAGTGTTGGTGACATTTATAACCTATGTGAGGCTTGGACAAAAAAGGACTATATTACACTATTATTCTCTTTTGATTGAACTTGTTAATATTTTTTTGCATGTCATGAATCAAAAGTTGTAGGATGACTTAGCATGATTTGTAGTTCTTATTCCTATCGATGTGTTATTACTTATGCTCGTTTAGTCTTTTCTTAGGTGATAATCTCACCCCTTGGTTTATCATTTTTGTTGTTCGGGGACGCACAATAGTTTAAGTTTGGGAGTGTGATGAGTGATATTTTCACCTAGATTTTAGTGTCTTTTTATATCTATTTTTGTATTATTTTATCTGTATTTATGTGTTATTTGGTTGTGTTTTGTATTTTTATTGAAATGTGTGTGAATGAGCTTAAACTTATGATTTTCACTTTTTATTGGATGCTAGATATGATAAGGAAGATGTTGGAAAAATGGATCTCAATTCAGAGTTGAAACGAAGGAGAACGAGCCGAAACAAAATGTGAAAATAGGGGCATGCACCAACGCGGGCCGTGTACGGAACACGGCCCTGTAAGAAGTGGCCGTGTGCCATCATCAATTCATCCAACACGACCACCCTGTGCCCGTGTTACAGCGCACGAGCCGTGTTGCAGCACACGAGCCATGTTGCGTAACACGGACCTGTAATTCTTGGCCATTCAGCGACATCAATTCACTCAACATGACCACCTTGTGGCCGTGTTGCAGAGCACAACTCGTGTTGTGTGAAATTCTGTAAAAAATCATAATCTTTCTAGAAGCTTCCCAAGGGGTATAAATACCCAATATTCAATATTTGATCAGATTGGTCGAGGGTTTTCACCCTTACACCTACTTCATACACCATTTTCTCCATTTTACACCTTCATCTTCATCCATTCTTCATCCATCCCATCTATCATTATCCCATCATCAAATCTTTCATCCAAGTAGTTAGAGAAGCAAGGAAGAGAGGAGGATTGCAAAGAGGAGAAGAAGATCACCATTGGAGACATCCAAGGGAGTTTTCATCTACACTTTGTATTGAAACCTATTGTTTATCATGTTTTGCAAGGAGTTTAATGTCTATGTTAATATTCTTATGAATATGAGAGGCTAATCTCCCTTGTGAGATTAGCAATATGAATTGTGTTGGATAATTTTGGGTATTTTGCAATTGAATTCATATGTTGATTGGATTTGTTAATTTTCTATCATTGATTGTTAATTGCTTGATTTGTATTGTTGATTTGTGTGATTAATTGTCATGGGCATGTGATTAGATTGAGAAATCAATTATATGTTTAGGATAGTTCATTCAATCATTTCATCATACACTTCATGTGTATTATAAGTTTTAGAGAGATTGAGAAATCCTTTGAAATTTAGAACCCTTTGATAGAACATGTGATTAGTTAGATCGATAGGTCAATTGATCGTGTGAAGGGACTCTCTAATTGAACTTAGTATCTAGTTGGAATTGTTTGATTGAGAACCAACCTTAGAGCCTTTTTGAGACCTTGTAAAGGATCTACATCCTATCCATCCGAGAGGGAGTTTAGGTGGAATTCATGTTGGCCCTTAGTTACTAATCCATGACATATATGAATTCGTTGCATGATACCTAAATGTTCCATACTTTAAGCATTGCTAGTCTCATTCTCTATCTACTTGGCTCATTCATCCATCTTCCCTTCATCTATCCATTTATTTTATTGTCATTTCTTGATTATCTCCCTTTCTTGATCATTTCTATAATACTATGATGAAAACGAGATCGCTTAGACACTAGTACCTTCCTCCCTGTGGTTTGATAAATTCTTTAATTGGTCATCCCGACTACAAAATGGCTAATCAAATGGCACCGTTGTCGGGGAGGCAACGGTTTCTAGTAGCTTGAAGAAGGATCGTTTTGAGTAATCTTAATAGAGATATTTTTTTATTTTATTTGTTTACTGGTATTTTCTTTTTAAAACCTTTTTCTAACTTCTTTTACTTTGAAGGTGTATGCAAACAAGATCCAAGGGGAAACAAGTAGAACCTATTGATTGGGAGATTGAACATACGTTGAGAAGAAGAAGAAAGGAGAACAAATCCAATAATAGTGAGTTAATGGAGAATTTCCAAGAATATAATCGTGAGGAGATAGAGCATGATGGGGAAGGAGGAAAAAATGTGAACGTACAAGACAACGCACTTCAATTCAATACAAATCCTCCTCAACAAGCCTGTCAAAATCATGGAGCTTTTAACAACAAAGCTTTGCTTCAACAAATGGTGCAACAAGTTCTAAGGCAATAAGACTTTCCACAAGCTTATGCTCATCCACAACAAGTATATGTACCACAACCACCACCTCTGGTGCAACATGGAGTTCATAATGATCAAAGAGTGATTCAAGATTTCTTTATACCGAGGGCCGTGCCACACATGATGGCTCCACCAATCAATGCCAACAACTTAGAAATTAAAGCGGGCTTGATTTCTATGGTGAGAGTGCAACAGTTTAGTGGAATCCCGAATGAAGATCCTAATGCTCATCTAGCTCAATTTGCGGAGATTGCCAACACCGTGAAGATGAATGGGATGAGCCAAGATTGTATCAAGATGAGGATGTTCCCATTTTCATTAAGGGATCGTGCTCGAACATGGCTATCTACCATTACGCCGGGTACGTGCAACACATGGGATGAACTTGCCCAAATGTTCTTGAATAAGTATTTTCCACCTTCTAAGACGCTTCAAATGAAGAGCTTGATCACTCAATTTAAGCAAATGCCTCAAGAGAGTTTTTATGAAGCGTGGGAAAGGTTGAAGGATATGCTGCGCAAGTGTCCACAACATAGATTCCCGCAGAATCAACAAGTTGGATTTTTCTATCAAGGACTTGTGAATGGGCAAAGAGTACTTGTTGATGCTTCGGCGGGTGTATCCATATTTGGTGTAACTCTGGAAAAGGCTATAAGAATTTTTAAAGAGATTGATACAAATGTATACCAATGGCCATTGGAGACGGTAAGTGGATGCTATAGTTTTGAGAGTTTTGATCAAGGACAACAATTTAGTGTGAAGAGTGCTAGTGTTGATCAAAGTCCGCCAAACATGGAAAAGATAGTGGCGGAGGTTATGAAACAAATGAGCTTGAACCAATGTGTGAATAATCAAGGAGCTAATATGGTTGAGGAGCTACAAGTCGATCAAGATGTGCTACCTCCGGATATTGTGAGTAGAGAACAATGGGCCAACTCAATGCCATGATTGGAAGATGTGTAATACATGCAAGGAAGAAATTACCAAGGGAATTATCATAACAATTACAAAGGTAATTTCAAACAAAGTCAATGGAACTATCCACCAAGACAAGGAGGCTTTAATGGTCAAAGTAGTGGAAGCTCATATCCACAACAACAACAAAGGCAAGATAACTTTTCCTACTCTAATCCGAACAATGCGGTTGCGTATCCTCCGGGGTATCAACCGGGGGTAAGACACCAAACAACGAGGGACGAGCATCGATCGATGATCTACTTGAATAATTTTTGGCATCAAACAAAGCTCGAGAAGCATCGGACAAAGCTCGAGTTGAAGCATTGAAAAAGGCGGAAGAAGCAAATGAAAAGAGGCTCAAAGCTTTGGAGTATAATGTGGGACACATTACAAGTACCTTGAGTGCTCAACAAAACGGGAAGTTTTCGACCACAACCGAGGTCAATCCGAAAGCTTAATTTTTGTTTGTTGATGCGGAAGAGGAACGAAAGGTTGAAGAAGGGTTGGTGGAAAGCAAGGTTGGTGAAGAAAATGAAGAGATAGCTAAGAAAGAAGAGAAGGGGCCTAAATGGATACCTAAGTGGAAAAGGGTGCAAGAGAAAAAAAAAAGTGTAGGAGAACATGAAAGAAGATGAGTACAAACGTGATTATTGGGGTATTCCGATCACTCCATTCTCTATTCCCTATCCACAAATGTTTGTAAAAGATGAGAAGAAAAATGAGTTTGAGGTACATGTAAAAAATCTTAAGAAGAAGTATGAGGAGAAAAAGAAAGAAGAGTCATCTGAAATAAGTGAGTCAATGCAAAAAGGGGGGGCCTACAAAGGTTGGTGATCCGGAAAAGTTCATCATTCCTTATGATTTTGAAGGGAAGAGCACTCTTGATGCATTGTATAACTTGGGGGCAAGCGTCAACGTGATGTCTCATGCCACGTTCAAAGACCTTGAAATTGGAGAGCTAAAGCCTACTACTATCCGTCTTGAAGTAGTAAATGGAGAAGTTGTGAAGCCATTAGGGATTCTTGAAGACATTGAGGTGAAAGTGAAAAGGTTAGCTTTCCCGGTTGATTTCATGGTGTTAGAAGTAAAGGCAGATCCTCGAGTTCCACTTATTTTGGGAAGGCCATTTCTAGCTATCGGAAGAGCTAAAATTGATGTTTGTAGAGAAGAGTTATCCTTGAGCTCAAAAGGAAAAAGTGTCACATTCTTGTGCGATAAGGAAAAAGGAGCCAAGTCTCATTTGAAACATCTGGATGATTTCATGGATCGTGGTTCTATTCTCTTTGACAATTTAAATTCATTTCTTCATGACTATATGAAAATGTCAAATACTAACTTGTCTTCTTGTTATGTTAATAGGATGAAAGCATCGGAGCTTGAGTGAAAGCTTGACAAAGGAGAAAGAGGAAGTCCACTAGAAACTCTCCTTGATTATGATTTGATGCTCGTGAGCAAGAATGGTGAAGTTGAGCTTGTTGACAAGAAGAGGGCAAAACAAATGTTTAAAGTGAGGATGCGAGGAGAAAGTGTGGTGGACCAACATTTGGTCCAATGAGCATGAAAATTCCATCCAGCTTAAAGACGTTAAACTTAGCGCTAAATGGGAGGCAACCTATTTTTTTATATTTTGATACTTGTTTTGTTTATTTTGGTCTCGTAGATGGATTGTGCTCGTGAGAAGAAGGTTTATTGAAGAAAAGAGAAGTGCTTCATGGATTTGAGTAAGTATGTCACCACTTGTGCAAACTTAATTCTTGACTCTTGCCTCGAGTTAAGTTTGGGGGGATAGTGCATGGTGAACATAGCTTGAGTCATGTGGATGCGTATGCTTCTCTAAAAGAAGATCATTGATGAAACTACAAGGGTAAGTCCCACCACTTTTTGCAAACTTAATTCCCACCTCTTAGTTCAATTTAAGTTTGGGGGGAGAGTGTGTGGTGTGACTCACTATTTGAGTGTGCTTGATATGATGATGATAGGTCTTCTTGTAAAATTGGTCAATTTTAAATTTTTCTCATGAGTTTGGTTGAATTTTGGTATGATTGGTTGTGTTGAAGTGCATGTGAATCCATATGTTTAATGAAATTATTGAGCTAATGGTGTTGTATGAGTTTTTGAGTATGAATGAAGGGTATTGGAAGCACGAATGGAGCTTGGAGCGAACGCTTTCCTTACCAAATGCCTATTGAGGGAGTACTCTACACCTTATCACTTTTAATTGATTTTGATTTGGATGAATGGATTAGCATGCTACTTTATGAGTTATGTTTTTGGGAAGTTGAATTTTCAATTAAAGGTGGGGATGATTGTGAGCTTAATTGTCATGGATGATATAGAATGTATGCTTTATTGTTAATGATGGTGATTTTTATTCTTGCATGTTATGTGTTTTTGATTTGTTTCTTGTTTATTGAGTCTTTATTTTATGTTTTGTGTATTTTCTTATTTTTATCTTGGTATGTTTGGTGGTTTGTTTAGGGATGTCGTGAGTCATTTTTGAATATGAGTGATGACATGTTGTTGTGATAAGTGATGACAAGTGATGATTAAGAATATCTATACTTTCGAATTTTGACATGTTTTATTTAACTTGTTCAATTTTGAGATGAATATGGTGTAATAAGTTCCTTAAGGTCCAATGCATATGTTTATGAGCATTTGAGCCTCAACCGTGTATACATGGTTTTTCTTCATGAGTGGATCGATTGAGTATTGATAAGCTAGAACTTGTTCAAGGACTATAGGAACGAGCCCAATTTGTGGAGATTAGTGATATGATCTAAGGCCATCCTTGTCATTAATAGTCATTGCCATATATTTCCCTACCATGAACATCATCCATAGTCAACCACTTTGAGCCTTTAAGCCTATTCTTGTGAATCTAGCACATTACAAGCTTTGATTACCCACATGAGCCTAATATATTTGCCCGTTTGTGTGTGTGATTGAGGAGATGGTAGCTAGGAAGTTTTGATAAGTAAGAAAAAGAAGAAAGAAAATGGTAAACAAGTAAGAAAAATGATGAAAAGAGCAAAACCAAGAATGGAGATGCAACCTCAAAACGAGAAAATGAGCAAAGCAACAATAATATGCTCAAGTACTTAAAGTCCAAAGAAGGAAACATAAATCAAAAGAAGCTCAATTCAAGGAAAGTTGATGATTAGTGCTTGTGATCATTAAAGAAAAAAGATTCAGAAATATGAAAATCTGGAACAAATAAACCAAACCATGGAGATAAGGGCTTGCACAAATTCAAAAGAATAAAACTGAACATTTTCTCAAGATGCAATCAACATTCAGTAAAGAAACCTACAAAAGCAAATCGATGAATAGTGCTTTCACAGAATGGATCATCGATTTCTTTCACATAGATGCAGCTGAAGTGAAAAGAAAAGTGAAGAGTGAAAGAAATAAAAAAACAAGAAGAGTAAAAATGAGAGATATGTGAGAGAAAAGTAATGTGTAGGGTTTTAATCAATGGTGTTGATTTAATTGAAAGAAATCAATGATGGAGATCAATGGATATAAGTTACCATTAGGTGAATCTTAGTTAACCAAAAGTGGTGAAATCAGTTTTGGGGGAAAAATTAGTGTAAAAATAAGTGGTAAAATAGGTGCTATTTTATATATATATATATATATATATATATATATATATATATATATATATATATATATATATATATATATATATATATATAAAGATATGTACTCATCCAATTATATGGATGACTAAATGTATTAATTAATAGTTTATCTAATGCAAACACATATACACTATCAATATAACCCATATTTGAAAACGGGTCAGACATAAAAACTAAAAAACCCAGTTAACGTCATTCCTCATTGCCTTTCATGACTTCCATTTTCTCTCCATCCTCCCATTTCTCCAGCAGATGTTATTTCCCATCTTCTTTCCTCTCCTTCATTCTCCTTCTCTCCTCCCGTTTCTATAGCAGACTATCATTTCTTTCTCTCACCCGTCATGAAATTGATTTAACAATTGTTGATTCATCACGTAATCAATTGGAGAAATATCGTTTAGGAATTTTTCTTCACATAATAAAGTGAAATCGATTGAGCATCTGAAATTTATATTCGAAGTTAATTAGATCTAAAATTGAAAACACGATATACAAGTGTAATTGACGTATAATTTTAATTGATTGGGATCGACACAAAGGTGGAAGAGAAAATGACAATGGAATTGAGAATAATGTGGAATGGTTAAGGTGAAAATGAGAATAAGTTGGCGGAGTTGATGTCTATTGGAGGTGGAATTGAGAATGGTTAGTCAGCGTAGTGGATGGGTCGGCAAAGGTAACAATGGTTGGAAATTTATTTGTGGCATGGGAGATTAATAGCGGAGATTAGTGGAATCATTGGGTCAAAGTCAACAGAGATGGAATTGAATTAGGAGATTGGTAGTGGAAATTGGTGGAATCATTGGGTGGAAGTCGGGAGAGGTGAAATTGAAAATAATTCAACGGTGAAGGTGAGGCGCTAGAGAGGTAACGACAGCGGTTTAGGAGATACAACTGTATTAATTATTATTAACTAATGTATTCATTTATTTACTATAATGTACTATTTTTTATACTTTAATGTAATATAAAAATAAATGAATATATCGATATAAAATATTATGATAAATAAAATTAAAAATTAATACATTTATTATATATATACTACCAACTAATACAATTAATTATTAAAATGTATCAACTATATTTACTTTTAATAATTAATATATTTGTTATTTTTTAATTATTAAATGATTGTATTAGTTTTAATTTATTAATGTATGTATTTATAGTCACAAACATATTACTTTTTATATTAAAATATGAAATAAAAAATTTATATATAAATAAGATATTGATATAAGATATCAAAATGTTAAAAAAAAGTAATACTTTTATTAAGAAAAACTTATACCATAGTGAATTATGATTAATACAATTTATTGTTAAAATATGTAAGGTTTTATAAAATTTTTAATAAAAAAATATACATTAATTCATTAAAACTTATACAGTACAACTAATATAATTAATTTTGAGAAACAAAAAAATGCTAATATTTATACGTTTTATTTATTTAAATTTTAAAGAAAATTTTATGCAGAAGCTCCACCATTCAAATCAATATAATTATAATGTCTAATAAATCAATTATCCATTTCGATTTAAAAAAATATATTTATTGATAAAAACTTACACACTTAGTAATAACAACCCTATACAATTAATCAATAAATGTATTTAGCATAAATCTGATACGAATTGAATAATGAGACATTGTTCAACAAAAAGATGAATATTAACACATTCATCAATAAATCAATTATTCACTCGAAATTAAAATATACATTCATCAATAAAAAAAAACTTATACACTTGGTAATAAAAATGTATACAATTCCCTGATATTTGAAGGTTGGACCTTCGTTGTCCGTTATCACTTTTATAGATTTGTTGTCCCTTTTCAATTACCTCTGCACCCCCACCTCCTCACCACCCTCGTTGTTTCCACCTTCTCTTCCACTTCTACTTTTTCACTTCTACTTCAATCGCGTGTCATACCTCCACCCTCCCTCTCGGCACAAAGTTCAACTGCCTCTCTTTCACTTCTACTTCAATCGCCTCATGCTCTGCCCTCCCTCTCGGCACAAAGTCGTCGCATTCAAGTTGAAAAAATTCAATCACTGGAGAAAGAGAACATGATTGTATTACTATAAAAAAATTAAGATAAAATCGTAGCCTAAAAATTGGGAAAAACTAACAAAATTTTAGTTGGGGGAGATAGAGGAGAGAAAATGCCGGAGAAAACTCCAGAGGGAGAGAGAGCGAAAAGGAGAGAGAAGCAGCAACGACAAAGGAGGTGGGAAAGAGGAGCAGAGATAGAGAGAATCAGAGACAGAGAGTGAAAGTTAGGGCAGAGAGAAAAGAGAGAAACAACGATTGAAGTTGAAATGATCCAAATTAACAGGTAAAAAATAATATTAATACTCCATGGGTTGGATTGACTCGTTTGTACGTTAAAAACATTGATACAATAGAATTTACCTTAATTTAATTTTTAATACAATTATGTCAAAGATTCCATTTTAATTAGAAATAAAAAATATAACGCGAATACGTCAAAGGGTTAGTTCAATATTATTTCAAGACCTGTAGGTCCAATCTTACTAAAATCAAAATTTTTAATATTATAATTATTAATCTTATAATGATAAATATAATAATATTACTTAAAGGAGAAGTTTTGGGTGAGATTGTTTTAAGGATGCTGATTTGTAAGAAAATTTATTATTAACCAAACTAAATATATTTAAAATTAAATTAAAAAATTAGAAAGAATTAATTAATTATAATTTTAAAAACTCAAAATTTTGTAAACTCGAAATGTTTGCTTCCTAGCAAGTTGTTCTTAACACACTAATTTTGAAACTAGAATTTAAAGTAATCATTTAATAATAATAAAAATTATCAATAATTTTTATTATTATAATAATAATAATAATAATAATAATAATAATAAGGGTTATTTCAATATTATTTCAAGACCTGTAGCTCCAATCTTACTAATATCACAATTTTTAATATTATAATTATTAATCTTATAGTGATTAATATAATAATATTACTTAAAGAAGAAGTTTTGGGTGAGATTGTTTTACGGATGCTAATTTGTAAGAAAAATTATCATTAGCCAAACTACATATATTTAAAATTAAATTAAAAAATTAGAAAGAATTAATTAATTATAATTTTAAAAACTCGAAATGTTTGCTTCCTAGCAAGCTGTTCTTAACACACTAATTTTGAAACTCGAATTTAAAGTAATCATTTAATAATAATAAAAAATATCAATTATTTTTATTATAATATTATTATTATTATTATTATTATTTTTATTATTATTATTATTATTATTATTATTAGATAGTTCAAATGTCTGTTATCACTTTATCTTGATCACGTATCATTTTATATTAAAAATATTATTACTTTTTTTCATCCCACGAATTGATCATAAAATAATTCAATTAAACGGTTATCAATTTTTCTTTATAATATATAACTTTTTATTAAAAATATTATAACTTTTTATTATTTCAATTAATTGTTCGTGAAATAATTCACTTAGACGGATATATATCTATCTATACATATATAATAGTAACAAGGGTGGGTCAATCAAAATTAGACTCAATTTTGACCCAATTTCCCTCATTTAATTTTACCATATTGAGAAACTTTTAAGTTTTAATTTTGACCATTTATTTTATAAAACTTCATCTCCACCATTGATTGTTCTTAATCACTTGTGACCCAATTTCCCTCCTTTTTAATTTTACCATTTTGAGAAACTTTTAAGCTTTAATCTTGACCATTAATTTTATAAAACTTCATCTCCAGCATTGGTTGTTCTTAATCACTTTAATTAAAATTTTGGTGCCAATTTATTATTTTAAACAAAATTAAAGGACTTTTTTTAAAATAACATAAACTTTATAAAAAAACCCATTTCCTTTCCACACCACTTTCTGCAACGCTTGCTCCAATCTTCTCTCTCTTCTTTTCTATTCTAATCTCAATCGGATTGAAACTAAATTTGGATCGACCATTGATTATATGATCAACCATATACTATTTCACCGATTAATAATGAGGTAATTTATGAAGAATGACTCTCTTCTTTTCTTTTTTTTTAAATTTTTACGTCAATTACCGTTGTCTTCATCATCGTAGCCACCCGCTGTATTCGCCGCTGTTCTCCAACCAGCCACCAGTCTAATTCGCGAGGGCTTAGCCATCCTCACCACATCTGTTGTCACTGCTGACGAACCTTCCCTTAGCGCGCATCTAACAATATTTTATGTTCGGAGCGAACTTCCGTTGTAATAAGGTAATTTTTACTATGAGATTCAATTTTTACTACGAGATATGTTTTAGACCGAGATTGCAAGACTTAATTTTTTTGTATTTCTCAGGTTTTATGATGTAACTCTTTGACTTCTCATTGGTTTCGATAGATGTGCTGTTATTAAATGGAGTCGGAACAACTCTCATATAGTTTATGAGAGATTAATCTCTCGCTATATTTTGTGAAATTGCTGAAGACCCTATGGAGATCAAGTCTCGATGTACTAAACTTCTGATTCTGGTGATGTCGAGGTACTATATCTTTATTATTATTTTATAGTTTGAATAACTTCATGAAAGAAGTTCTCAGTTGCTTTGTATTCTCACTTATATTGTGGTTTTTAATTTTTATTTAAATATCATCTTACAAGAACCACATTCATGAGAACTAAATTAAATAAGAGTTGGATAACAATACTATCATCATATTTGTTGGAATTTTCTGTTAGATCATTGTGTTCTTCTTAATAGATGATTCTTAGACAACCTAGCTACTGTTAAACAAAATTACAGCTTTGGAATGTTTTTAGATGCTTGCTGATCATGCTTTGCTTAGCATCATCGGGTTTATGTCAATGGCAAGAGAGATATTTGACCAAACCTCACGTAACCCTAACATCAGATTTTATAAGACAATAGTGTCGTTTGCGAAATTCAAATGTTTTTAACTTTTTATGAATTGGAAGTTACCCTGCCCTGAGGCTATTTTTAACATCTCCTGCTTTGAGATTGTCACATTGATTGCTATAATATATTGTTGCCTATTATTTTGAGTAGTGGTTCTTAGTTTTCTTCGTGATTAAAAGTCCTATGCCTCTCACCATGGATTCTAGCACCATCTTTAAGATTTTTTTAGATTTTAGATGTTTCCATTTACAATAGCGATAAGTAGTATTTTATAACAACTAAGGTATATTCAGTATTTTAGACTGAGGTATTTTTTTAGTGTATATGGAGATGGTAATTTCTCATTTTACCTTTCAAAAATCATAACATCGTTCTATATAATTTTTAACTAAGTATGACAATATTTCATGATCTCATAATCAAGCTTTTCGAAGAATTATGAATATTTCATGAAAAAGTATTATGAATATTTCATGACTTAGTTGGTAAAAAAAATCTATAAGCTCTTCAAGTTGATCAAATGATTACGAATATTTCATGAGCTCATAATCAAGCTTTTAGAAGGATATGATTATTTCTTAATATTTAGGTTCATCAATGCCTATATCATTTAAATTATGAGTCATTATTGCTTATTACTTGATGTTGCAATAATGAATATTTTTCTTTTTTGGAACATAACTCATGATTCACTAAGCAAAAAATTAGTGATAAATGGACTTTGGCTTGATTTGAGTGATTTCCCTTTTATTTTTTCAATTTATTGATAATTTAAATGGGTTCATACCTTTGAAATTTGTTTATTTTCTTTTTTTTTTTCAAAAGATTTGTTTAGAATGTCTTTTAAAACTTTTCTTCATGCTTTAAGCGATCTCCATATGATGAATTTGTACAGTATTTGAAGAAGAACCAGAAACCACTATATGAAGCCTTGCAAAAACATAAATAATGTGAGTTGGATTGTTACTTTACTTCTAATCATTCTCTTTGTAGGTGATAAGTTAGTCCATTAATCATTAATGTCTAACTCTAATTCGATCTATTGATTCTATGTAAATATAATGGATACAGGTACATCAATTAAGACTTTTCTCAAAGGAGATTAAACTTGAAAGAAAGAAACTCTCATGAAAACAGGTGTAAAAACAAATTTTGTATTTATAATAAAATAAATACAAATATTGAGTACAAAGATAATTTCTGATGGATTTAACTTGAAGAATATGTAAGCGGTTTACAATCTCAATCAATCATTTGATTCTTCTCTCGAACCAATGTGGCTTTGACTTGACTTGTGTGTTGACTTTGACTTCTTTGTTTGACTGTAACTTCTTTAACTGTAGTATATTCTGACTGTGTTGATAGCGTTTGTGTTGAGCTGGATCTTCAAACGAAGCTTGTCCGAGCTCGGATGTATAGTCTTGAACGTTGATCCAGAGACGTTGATCCTTTGTTTGGATTGAACATTGACTGAAGAGCTCTCCGTGAAGAACGCTTGATTTGGGGGACTTAGAGCCTTAGTCCCGAATTAGTGGTTGTTCTTGACTTGAAGCTTGAAGATGCTTTGAGGCTTGAAACTTTGGAGGCTTGAAGACTTGAAGCTTTGTAGAAGATCTCTAGCTTGAAGCTTTGGAGGTTTGAAGACTTGGAGCTTTGCGAAGATCTTAAGCTTGAAGCTTTGGAGGTTTGAAGACTTGGAGCTTTGAAGATCTTGAAGATTCGAAGATTGCATGAAGATCCCGAGCTTGAAGACTTGGAGCTTTGAAGATCTTGAATACTCGAAGATTGCTTGCTGCTTGAAGACTTGAAGACTTTGAAGATGCTTTGAAGATCGCTAGACGACTTGAAGATCCTCGAACGTTCTTCACTCGATCTTCGCTTGGAGCTTGAAGACTTGAAGATTCGAAGATCCTTGAGCTCGTTCTTCGCTTGCTGCTTGAAGACTTGAAAATCTGAGGGAGCGCTGCTCGTGTTCTCGATCTCTTTAGAAGGGTCTCGTATTCTGCTGCTCGAATGTTTCTTAAATGAATGGTGGAGACCCTTTTTATAGGTGAGAAGGGAGGTCCAGGCCATTGGGCCTCACTTAATGGGCTTGAGCCTATTTGACTTGAGCCTGATTTAATTTGTTTGGGCTTGTTAGACTTGGGTCAGACATCATTTGACTTGGGCTTAATTGACTTGGGTCAAACCTCATTTTAATTTAAGTCCATTTAATTTATTGGACTCAAATTATTTATTAATTTACTTTAGAAATTAATTTATTTAAATTCCAAAATAAATTACTATTTAATCAATAAAATTCACGTGTTGTCATTTAATTGCTTACAAATGCCCTCTTGCGATTTGTTCACAGATATCATGTGCAAAAATTCCTTTCTTTTCTCTTACATTTGTAATTTTGGGCTTGAGAAATTACTTTATCCAACAAAGTAATACTATTTTCCTTAGTCTGAATTTTAATTTTCAAGTGGCCCATTTCTGTTTGCTTAAGCCCAAATCAACTTTTTTTCTTCTTCTGCGTCATCCTAAGATTATGAAACATGGAAAGATATGCTTCTTGTCCACCAGATTTTGCAAATCTCATTAAAATCAATCTATTCTATTTGCAATAACCAATCTTTAAAATTTTAAGAGATCTCAATCATACAAATGATCCCTTAATTGATGCAGTCTCTTCACTATATAACGAGACATAGTGCACTTGATTTCTTCATCACGCAGACGTAAGAATTAAAATTCTTGCTTCTCTTCTTCACCATTTTTTTTACTGTATCTAATGCATTCAGGCATTCTCAATCCCCTGCAGATTTCTCTCGGAGATCACCAACCCAGAGCACGCCACACAAAGAGTGAAATTCATATCATCATGTAAGTCCTTCATTTATCTTTTTTCCTTAATCTGCCTCTTAACCTGCCCCCTTTACTATTTTACTACTCATAAGAATAAGTAAGCCTTATGGGTGAGTAGAATATACATTTGTCCAAAGCGCTCATCGATGGCAATGCGGCCGGAGGAGGGTCTGGCTGGCGTGGTGATGATCACAACAAAGCAGCAGTGAGTGTTTCTGTTGCGGAAGATCTAATTTTAGCCGATAGCGCCCTGTTTCCGATGATGGCTTGATGGCGATGAGCGGAGGAAGCAGCTTCGATTCGTCCTTCAACATGGTATCTCCCGGCGATGAGAGAACGACTTCCAGCGGCGGTTATTGAAGCGACTGGCAGCGCTTCGGTAGTCAGCGGTTGCGGCGATTCTTCCCTACGGCATCTGTTTCCGGAGGCTGCAGCAGCGGGCAAGTGGTGGATGGAGTGCGTCATGGTTTTCTGGAGGCAGCATCGTGCGACGGTGATGCGGCGGTCGAGAAACCGGCGGCAGCAGCGTGCGACGGTGCGAGGATCAAGGGACCAGCGGCATCAGCGTGCAACGGTGATCATAAGGGGCTATGGCGATTCCGGTGGCTGCAGCGTGGTTCCAGAAGCAACGGCACTCGACGGCGCAGTGGTGGTCACGGCTGATCTTGGCAGAATTGGTAATAGGGAGCGGCTGAGGGGACGGCTGATGGAGCGACGATCACTGGCGACGAGCAGCAACGGCCGATGATGATGGCGGCTGACGGGAAGCAGCGATGGCAAACCGTTGGCGTTCTTCCGGAGATAGCTTTTCTTTTTTTTTTTTTGCAGCGGACAGCGGCCGCCGCATCTGGGCTCGGTGGCGAGTAACAGCAAGTGCGCCGGCGCTATGGGTGTTGTGTGTGGTTGAAGATGGAATGGGGCCGCGATCGGCTGGAAGAGTGATTCCCGTTGGCTGTAGCGGCGGATCCGGTGAAGAGGCTGTGCGACTGCGTGAGGATCTCCGTCGGTGATCAACACTGAGTAGCAACAGCAACGGTGGTGGCGGCTGTCAGTACCGACTGATGGGCTTTCTTTTACTGCAATCCCTGACGACCGGTTGCAGTGGAGTTCGCAACAGCCCACAAAGCCTCAAGCAGTTGGAAATGCAACTGGAGAGAGCATGCTGATGGTGGTTCGGCGGATGGGAGATGGCGAGAGCTTCCGACAGCAAGGTGACCGGTGAGGCCGTGTGGCTGCGGTTGAGCGGCGACAATAAGCAGTGCCTCCCAGCGGCTGAGTGGTCAACGAACAGCTGCAGACGAGGACAGGATGACGGAGGTGGAGTGTGATTTTCGACTGTTGACGGGCATTGCGGCGGCCGCTACTGGAGGACGGCGATGGAGGCGGATGTCTTCCGTGGTGTGCGCGGCCGATCTAGAAGCGAAATCAGCTTCCAACGAGAGAGTATCGGCTGGTGTTCACTCCCAGAAGCAACGGGTAGCGGCAAGGCAGCGACGACTGGACAGCTTGATGGAGACCGTGCTGCGGCAGATCTCGATTCTGGGAATGTATCTTGCTTGATTCTGGAGAAGAAGAGAGTATCATCTCTCACCTAGTCACCTTGCAATTTTGACTTTTACATGCTGATCAATCCAATTTTGACTTCAACAATCACGTGCATGCCTTTGTGGCTTTTACTAGGTAAAGTGGGCTTATTTTAAATTCCAATTACCAACATCAACTTGAACCCACTGTCGGATTAATTGGGTTGCATAATCCCAATCCTAAATTGTTTTGGGCCTATCTGCCAATTACCTATACCAACAATATGATCTTTGGCTTATATTAATTTTAATTCATGCTGTAAAGTTTTAATTAATATAATTACTCATTATGGCCAACTCAAGCTCATCCCATCATGTGTTTAATTTATAATCTTGAATTTAATAATTAATTAGTCCCATGAATTTATCTTGGGGTCTTTTAATTAATTAAATCCATAAATTTAAATTAACTTGAACTCATCTTCTTGCTAATATTAATCCACTTGAAACTTTTTATATGACAACGTGGATCACTTTTATTCCTTCAATGCTGCAAGAACGGGATTATTTCATCACCCCAAGAACTTGAACTTCCTTTGTCACTTCAATAGTTTTAATTTATTCACTCAACATCGCATTCAACCACCATCTTCTCCTTGTCAACCATTTTCTTCTCAACTCATTCATGCTTCAATTTATTGCTTGCTTCACAAACTTGATGCGGAAGGCGAACTTATGACTGAACTTAGTAGAGTGTTAAGTTGCCTACGTACCTCTTTACGGAGGATCAAGTCATTACGTATTTCAAATGGACATAATTTGGTTTGAATGGGGGGTGTCGTGCACAATTTATACTCATGCGAGCCAGGAGTTTATCGTGCACAGTTTATACTCATATGGACCAAGAGTTTGTCATACACAGTTTATACTCATACGGACCAGGAGTAACATGCAGTTTAGGCTCGTGCGTCAAGGAGCGCTGGATTTGAATTTGTGGACAAGTTATACTCCTGTCGATGAGTCTTGAATTTGAATTTGCAGATAGTTTACACTCGTGTCAGGGAGTCTTGTATTATTTGTGTTAGATAGTTTAAACTCATATCAATGAGTATTGTGTGGACAGTTTTAGCTCATATCAAGGAGCGTAGTGTGTAGATAGTTTTAACTCGTATCAAGGAGCCTTGTATGGACAGTTTTAGCTCATATCGAGGAGCTAAGAATTTGATTTGTGTTAGATAGTTTAAACTCGTATCAAGGAGTCTTGAATTTGTAAGGATTTTAGATAGTTTTAGCCCATATTAAGGAGCGTAATGTAGACAGTTTTATGCTTGTGTCGAGGATCTTTGACTTGGGAGATTTTAGATAGTTTAAGCTCGTATCAAGGAGCATCATGTAAACACTTTTAGCTCGTGTCGAGGAGCGTTGCTTGTGGATTTTTAGATAGTTTAAACTCTTATCAAGGAGTTTTTACTTGAAGGATTTTAGATAGTTTAAGCTCATATCAAGGAGCGTGGCTTGTGGATTTTTAGATAGTTTAAGCTCATATCAAAGAGCGTTTGTATGGACAGTTTTCGCTCGTGTCAAGGAGCTTAATTTGTGGGGATTTGGATAGTTTTAGCTCATATCAAGGAGCGTGACTTGTAAATAGTTTTAGCTCATATCAAGGAGCGTGGCTTGTAGATAATTTTCGCTCATATCAAGGAGCGTAGTGTGTAGATAGTTTTAACTCGTATCAAGGAGCCTTGTATTTGTGAGGATTTTAGATAGTTTTAGCTCATATCAAGGAGCGTCATTTGTAGATAGTTTTAACTCATATCAAGGAGCATAATACAGACAGCTTTCGCTCATGTCAAGGAGCTGAGAATTTTAGATAGTTTAAGCTCTTATCAAGGAGCATTGAATTTGTGAGGATTTTAGATAGTTTTAGCTCATATCAAGGAGCATCATTTGTAGATAGTTTTAATTCATATCAAGGAGCATAATACAGACAGTTTTCGCTCATGTCAAGGAGCTTTGCATTTGAATTTGTCAAGCATTCATTGCCCCCAATCTTAGGATGCGCTGTTTTCTCTTGCTTCCATTTCATTTCTATGAATATTTATGGAAACTACAGTCTTTGTTTGTGGTTCCTCTTTTCACGAGATCATCAAAAGGCATGTCTTCAAACTCGTAGGAGTCTTGAATAGATGGCCATTCAATGTCATTTGATATCAAGCTCAACTCCGTGTCGTGAGCTCTTGTAGCCAATTTTTCAAAAGTTTTAGGCCGAATTCCTTGGAGTATGTAGCGGAGATTTCATTGCATTCCTTGAATGCACATTTCTATAGCCGAAGTTTCTAGCAGCTTTTCTTTGCAATTGAGGTTTAGACTTCTCCATCTGTTGATGTAATCGAGGACATATTCTTCATCACTTTGCCGAGTATTTGTTAGCTCCATCATGCTAACAGTTCTTCGCGTACTATAAAAACGGTTGAGGAATTCTTTTTCCATTTGCCCCCAACTGTCAATAGAGTCGGATTCCAAGTTGATGTACCAATCAAAGGCATTTCCTTTTAAAGATCGGACAAATTGTCTCACCATGTTATCTCCGGAGGTCCCAGCATCATTGCATGTCTCGACGAAGTGTGCCACATGCTTTGGATTGCCTTTGCCATCGAATTGTTGGAACCTTGGAGGTTGGTAGTCAGCTGGCATCTTCAAGTTGTCAATTCTCTTTGTATATGGCTTTTTGTAGGAAACAAAAGATTTGGAACTCCCTTCAAATTTGTCTTTTACCGTCTCTATCATGATATTTTTTAGTTGGTTGATAAGAAGCATCTTGTCAGCTGAAACTTGTATATCTTCTTCAACTTGATTTGTTTCAGAAGAGTGTTGTTTCGCGGAGTCCTCCTTCTCATGCTCATCGTCAACTTGTTTTTTATTTGCGTGGCTTATCTCCGCACTATCTATTTTCTTCGTAAGTTGGAAAATCTTTAAGTCTTAAGCTTCCATATGCTAGTTGATTCCATCAATGGCTCTCATCATACTTGGGAGTTGTTCCTCAATGGTCATAGCATTTGTTGTCATTACTGCAGCTACAGCTAAGGCAGATGGTGAGCTTGGCATTGAATGAGGAGTTGAACAAGCAGAAACATTTTCACCACTCTTGTCTCCGTGCAATGGCTTGTTGAGAGTAATCTCCACCATATGATTTGCATCTACGGAGCCTTCGGGAATACTTCTTGTAATGACTCCAACCTTTTCAGCTTACAATTCTTGAGGTTTTGATGCAGCAGGCCTTCATATCGCAATCTTGAGTGGAGTTATATTTTGAATTTCTTCAGTTTGCAACTCTGAATGCTTCAAGGTAGAAGGTCTTCTTAT
This sequence comes from Pogostemon cablin, assembly GCA_023678885.1. Taxonomy (NCBI): domain Eukaryota; kingdom Viridiplantae; phylum Streptophyta; class Magnoliopsida; order Lamiales; family Lamiaceae; genus Pogostemon; species Pogostemon cablin. The sequence continues at coordinate 16,318,345 of CM042976.1, forward strand.
TGCAATTCTGAGAAGAGTCATTCTTTGTACTTGTGGAGAGAAGAGATGAGAGGTAGAGACTGTCCCACTGGGCGTGCCAAAATTTGTAACAACAAATTTTGTATTTACAATAAAATAAATACAAATATTGAGTACAAAGATAATTTCTGATGAATTTAACTTGAAGAATATGTAAGCAGGTTACAATCTCAATCAATCCCCTGATTCTTCTCTCGAACCGATGTGGCTTTGACTTGACTTGTGTGTTGACTTTGACTTCTTTGTTTGACTGTAACTTCTTTAACTGGAGTGTATTCTGACTGTGTTGATAGCGTGTGTGTTGAGTTGGATCTTCAAACGAAGCTTGTCCGAGCTCAGATGTATAGTCTTGAACATTGATCTAGAGGCGTTGAACCTTTATTTGGATTGAACGTTGACTAGAGAGCTCTCCGTGAAGAACGCTTGATTTGGGGGACTTAGAGCCTTAATCCCGAATTAGTGGTTGTTCTTGGCTTGAAGCTTGAAGATGCTTTGAGGCTTGAAGCTTTGGAGGCTTGAAGACTTGAAGCTTTTTTGAAAATCTTGAGCTTGAAGCTTTGGAGGCTTGAAGACTTGGAGCTTTGCGAAGATCTTGAGCTTGAAGCTTTGGAGACTTGAAGACTTGGAGCATTGAAGATCTTGAAGATTCGAAGATTGCTTGAAGATCCCGAGCTTGAAAACTTGGAGCTTTGAAGATCTTGAATACTCGAAGATTGCTTGCTGCTTGAAGACTTTGAAGATGCTTTGAAGATCGCTTGAAGACTTGAAGATCCTCGAACGTTCTTCACTCGTTCTTCGCTTGGAGCTTGAAGACTTGAAGATTCGAAGATCCTTGAGCTCGTTCTTCGCTTGCTGCTTGAAGACTTGAAAATCTGAGGGAGCGCTGCTCGTGTTCTCGATCTCTTCAGAAGGGTCTCGTATTCGGCTGCTCGAATGTTTCTTAAATGAATGGTGGAGACCCCTTTTTATAGGTGAGAAAGGAGGTCCAGGCCATTGGGCCTCACTTAATGGGCTTGAGCCTATTTGACTTGAGCCTGATTTAATTTGTTTGGGCTTGTTAGACTTGGGTCAGACATCATTTGACTTGGGTTTAATTGACTTGGGTCAGACCTCATTTTAATTTAAGTCCATTTAATTTATTGGACTCAAATTATTTATTAATTTACTTTAGAAATTAATTTATTTAAATTCCAAAATAAATTACTATTTAATCAATAAAATTCATGTGTCGTCATTTAATTAGACCGTAAATTTTAATTGCTTACAACAGGCGAGTCAAGTCATTTTTTTCTTAGTGACAGTGTTAATCATCGACCTTTACATTTGAACTAAAAGCCTTTTTGTAATTTGAACTTTAGGTATGCTGATTCAATTTTTGTGATTCTCAGATATTGAAATACATTTGCAAAAGGTTGCAATCATGGAACGTAAAAAAATGCGACAATTAATTCTACTGAAGAAAGTGCTCAAAATTGGATTCCATATGTTCATGTCAAAGCTCACTATGGCCAAGAAACAGTAATAATCTTAATTCTCATTATTAGGGTCGTTAATAAGCCCGTAAACTGTGGGTCCGACCCGATTAACCCGAAAAAAATTAGGGGTAGGACCAAGAAATTTGGGCCCGTTTAACATCCAGGCTTTTTGGCCCGAACCGATTAACCCGTAGGCTAACCGGGCTGGCCCATAGGGTTGAAAATTATTATTATTATTATTATTATTATTATTATTATTATTATTATTATTATTATTATTATTATTATTATTATTATTATTATTATTATGTTTAATTGATCTTAACACTCATAATCTATACATTGACCACCGCTACTTCCAACCCATTGTTGGACAAACTCTCACCATCTTTTAATTTTCATCTCTTTTTCATCATTTTTCTCACTCTAATCAACAATTTTCTCTGATAAATAAAATAATACTTAAATAAATATATTAATATTAATTTAATTATCACAAATTCTTTTAATTTATATATTTTAACAATATTTTGCATGTATTAATCTTAATTCTCTCAAATTTTAAATAATGTATTAGTTAATTTTGAATTTGTTATATTATTTATAACAAATTATAATTTATAATTTTTTAAATATTTTTTATCGTACAACCCGCGAGCCCGACCTGTTTAACCCGTAGCCCGTTAGGGTTAGGGTTATGTTCACCTTTTCGTAGCCCGTTTAAACAGACCCGATTTAGCCCAAAACCCGATTAGCCCGAAGCCCGTTAGGGCCGGCCCTAATGGGTTAGCGCTAGCCCGTTTAACATCTCTACTCATTACTAGGCTCTAATCATATTATTTATTCTGAATTTGAGTCTCTGTCATTGAATATTTTTTATATTTGCAATTACGCTTCCAATCCAATAAGCTTTGACAAAAGATTAATCCTTTGCATGAGCTGGTAACAAGGTGAGCTGTAAAAATATTGTCATGTTCTTTAATTTTAATTCTGATTATGTATGAGTCAAACTTGATGATAAATTTTGTGTGTGTGTATTTTTTAAATTTTTATTTTATTTTTTTTTTGAAAAGGAGAAATTATGCTGTTATTAGGATTTACATAGGGTTGGAAAATCTCTCTTAATTATACTATTCAATTTTTTAACATTATGTATGTTTTTTTAAGATTATAGTATTTCGTTTTTTATTGTCTAACTCTGATTGTGTGGCACAAGGACTGTGTTGATGTTCTCCGTTGTTAGCTCCCTATTTCTAAATCTAGTTTCTAAGCACCTTCTTTTCATCAAGTTGGTGAATTATGTGATATGTGCAAACAACAGTTAATTCTCATTATAAGTCTCTAATCATATTATTTATTTTGAGATTGATTCTCTATCATAAACTGTTTTTTAAGTTTGCTATTACTCTGCCATTCTAATAATGTTTGACAAACGATTCATCCATTGCATGAGCTGGTATCAGGTGTGCTGTAAAAATACTCTTCTCTTCTTTAATTTCAATTCTGATTATATATGGTTAAAATTGATGATAAAATGTATTTTTTTCATAAAAAGGAGAAATTATGCGCACATTAGGATTTACATCTCTCTCTTAATTATACTATGCAGTGTTGTCGGAACAGGACCGGCCGGTTCGACCGATCCGACTGGGAACCGGCCCGGTATTCGGTCCAGCTACACCCTAGAAACCGCTTTTAGGGTAAAACCGGTAAGAACCGGTAAGAACCGGTAAAACCGATAAAATTGGATGAACCGATAACCGCCGATTATTAAATTTTTTTAAATATAACCTGTTGACCAATTTTTAAAGTTTGACTCAATTTCAAAATTCTAAAATTCTAATTTCTAAGTTCTCACTTCACTTTCCCAAATACACTGCCAGTCGTGGGTTTTGAGAAAGAAAATGAGATTAGTGTGTAACACCCCGTAAGTTCACTGAAATTTTTTTTGTTATGGCCCAAATCTTTGAAGCCCACATCCAAACTCAGCCCATTCATTAATCAACCGTGAGTTTAAGATTAAAACAAATAAGTTTTCTTACTCCCCAAGAAATAAATATGTGATCTCCTTATCCATTAAGGAAGATAATATCTTCCACTTATCAACTCCCTCATCTTCGGAAAAGCCCGTTAAAATCCTACGAAGAAATACACGCAATTACTCCCAACCAGCCGTGAGAATATAATCCAAAATCTTCCTTATTCTCCACACACACATTGAACTCACTTCACAGCCGCAGACGAAGAGAGAAAGGTGAAGTTTCTCACTCGTTCTTTCTCTTTTCTTCTTCTTTCCTTTTCTTTTTTTTCTCCCTTTCTCTTCTCTTCTCCTCTGCCATCGTAAATTGTTCCACCCCTCATTCTAGTTGGATTTCAATATCGTATTATACCTTGTGTAGTAACGTATAGTTGTATGGTTATGTGGGGGTAATGATCGGTCCTTTAATTATAGGTTTGGAAGGAAGCACCGATCGAGACGTTTGATAATTGAGACTTAGACTCACACGGTAAAAAGGTGGGGATTTTCTCATCTTATGTATGTTGAATTATATTTATATGATAAAGTTGAAGTTGATTGGAAGTTGTTATCACACTGTGATTGTACTTGCCCTTATGAAATTATATATGACATGGGTATGGGCTGCACTAGTGTCATACTATAGCATGGGTATGGGCTGTAATGGTGCCATACTATAGCATGGGTAAGGGCTGTGAAGGAGTGCCTTACCAACGAATCGCGATATCGTAACGTTACACGGATAAGGGCCGAAAGGTGCCTTATTTTGACATGATAAAATTGCATTGTAAGTGAATTGAATTCTCGCATATGGATTATCTGATGTATGTAAGCATGTTTAGATCTTCACTGAGCGTGTGGTTGCTCACCCCGATAAATATTCTTATCGCAGGTTAAGCGTGGCGAAAGCGTACGAGCGGGGGTGCGTAGGCTGAGAGGCTAAATAAAACGATTGATAAGCTGCCACTTATGGGCTGCTACTTTCATATTTATTGTTAGATTTTCGTGAGCTTGAACAACTACGTCCTGTTACTTGGAGTATTTATTGTTTGGAATTTGTGAACCTTAATGCTTCTGGTATTGAAAGAATCGTTGTGCGTTGTCTGTTTTCAATTGGGTTCTGTCGCATATGAAATCCATGAAATATTAATGTAGGTTAGTAGAAATTTTAACATGATTCCTCTTGTGGGTGACATTAGGTAGTCAAGATTAATCTTGCTACTTTTCCTACTTTTCCTTTATGTTTGGCATGAGCATGCATTATATAGATAGTCGTCAAAATTTTTCTTAGTAAGGTTCAATTTTTATTGCATGTTTGCAAAGGGTTAGATGGTTATAAGATGTAGTACAGTGCCACATTTCTAAATTTAAATTTTGAGTAATTAATTTCTTTTCTTTGAAAAAAAAAATTGATTAGAGGGTTTAAGTACAGGAGGTAGAAATTTTAAGTCTAATGTCAGTCTGACTTTTTTTTTTTTTGTAAAAATTTATCTAGAGGACCTTAAGTTAATTCGTTTGTGTGGCAGGTTGTTTTTTTTTATAAGATTTTATCATAGTTGTATTTTGTAATAAATGATAAGTCCTGTATGTTTATGAATTTCAAATTTGGTAATCTAACTTGCAGCTCCTTTTCTTACTCAATGACCGTTTCTGCACTAGACACCTTTCAAAAATTTGGTTGCTGTAACGTAAAGGACTTAGCCCTCGTTTAACTCCTTTTCACCTCGCAATACTCGTTCAAGAAATTTCGTAGGTGTTATGCTTTAATAAATTTGCTTCCTTTCATTTTTACTTGCTGATTCAAAATAAAATATATTGGCCATGCCCCTTTTTTTATGTAAACTGTTTAGGAGTATTATGAAAATCTTTCTATAAAATTTGGTGTGTGACAGATTGGTATCAGAGCAGGTATGCGATTCTGTATACTTGCTTAAAAATTTTTAAATTTTTATTTCCGCGCATAAGTAAATTTCATGGCTTGAATGACATGGTTTTGCAATTGTATAAAAGTTTAAAAAAAAAGTCTCTTGCTACGCATCCACCGAGTACGACGTCTGCTTCAACCAAGGTATGAAAGTATGAATTGCATAAATTGATGACATGCGAGATATAAAATGAAAGTTTATGTTATACGAGTAATGTGGGTTTTTTTTTATGATAAATGATGAATATTAAGAATTTTATTGCGAACCTATATGATTAGTAAAGATATTACCACATTAGATGGGTGACTTGGCAAGACAACAAGCCTACATGAATTATCACCGGGACGTCAGACATGACTTGCCCACCCACATTGCTCACATGCTACAATTATGGAGACAAGTTAAGGATGTAGGTGAAGGTATCATTGACTATTGGGCTGGATTAAAGCTCATCAGTACCTTACCGTGGGCTTGGAAAGACATGGCCGATTCCATACATGCTGACCTTATGCATCACTCGGTTCAACACCAAGTTCCGCAAGTGGACCATGTGTAGTTCACAGCCGTTTTGTTCATGAGAGTCGCAAGATGGTATCCGCCAAACCCCCATCCTGGACATCATATCTGGGATATTCATAATGAGCAAGAAGAGCGGCTGGTAGGTTACCTTGCAGAGCCGGCACCGGCACTGGAACCCAATAACGAGCCAAATGGAGCCATGAATGAAGGAGAAATGGATGAGAGTTCCGAGTCAAACCCGTCTGAGGACTCGGGAGTATATGGAGACTAAATTACTTAAGTTTTAAATTCAAATTTCTTTTTGAAACTAAAAACAATATCCCTTATGTTAGGGACTTGAATTTATTTCATTATTTAGTATTCGTTATTTCATTAATTAGCATTTGATTCTAATTTAATTTGCAAGTTTAAGACAATTTTTCATTCAATGATCAAAATTTTATTACTATGATGTCTGTGCCTCTATCGTACATTTGCTACTTGGTACAATGATATGATTTGCATTATGATTTCATTCATTTGAATAAACGCTAAAATTATTTCATGGTGGAATTGAAGGATGCCTCCAAGAAGGGATGTTCAAAACCCTCAAAACGCACCGAATGCTCCAAACGCTGATGTGGATGCTCATACAAGAATAGTACATGAGTTTCGCCAAAACCATCCACCCTTCTTCAAGGGAAGTGAAGGGCCCGAGTACGTGGAAGAGTGGCTACGAGCACTTGAGAGAATTTTTCGTCTCTTAAGGTGCAATGATGAGCAGCGTGTGATCTGCGCATCCTACCAATTTACTGAAGATGCCGACCATTGGTGGGACGGATACTGGGAGATGAGACCTAATGAGAACCGGGAAGCTATTACCTGGGCAGAGTTCAAGGATATAGTAATGGCCAATTACTATCCTCAAGTTTACCGCAATAATATGGAGCATGAATTTTACAATCTCCAACAAGGGAACATACCGTAATTGAGTATGAACGGCGGTTCAATAAACTGCGTCGATCAGCTCCACAGCCGGTCAATACCGAAGAGAAACGAGCCAAGAAGCTCCTAGATGGATTGCACCAGGATATACAAGAGAGAATGTCTTCACTGCCCGATATGAGCTACGCCGACACGTTTATGAGGGCTCAGAAAGTTGAAGCTTGCTTACTGAAGGGGCGAGCGAACAGAAAGCCGATGGAAAACCCAAACAAATGGAAATGGGAAAATTCCAGCCAAGGCAGAAACAACAATCAAAGGCAAGCTAGAACGAACAACAACCCGCCGGCCAACGCACAAAGACCAAAGCCTCTCTACACACAGTGCAGGAAGAATCATCATGGAGAGTGTCTCATGGGACAAAATAAATGCTTTAGGTGCTATGAAGTTGGTCATCAAGCACAGAACTGCCCGAAGCCATCCAACTTTAGACCTGATCGTAGGGGACCACCTCCGGGGAGAAATACAAGACAAGGCACTGGAGGAAGAGGGAGAGTTTTCGCCATGAACCAAGCTGAAGGGGAAAATGAACCTAATGTCATGACAGGTACATTGGCAGTGGGTAAATCCCGAGCTTTCACTTTGTTTGACACTGGTGCATCACATTCATTTATTTTCGCAAAGTATTGTAATAAGATTAACTGTAAACAAGTCAAGAGTGATGAACCTCTTGAGATTAGTCTACCTTCGGTGGAGAGAGTTGTTGTGAATACCTTAGTAGAAAGTGTGAGCGTACACATTGATGGAGTAGACTTCAGCGTCAAGCCGTATGTTATGGATATGCATGGATTTGATTTGATTCTAGGAATGGATTGGCTTACCCATCATCAAGCCAATATAAGGTGCAAGGAACGAGTAATGATCTTAAGGGATCCAAAATCCGAGAAAGAAGTGGTACACAAGCTCAAGAGTGGTGTAGTACCGAAAATATTATCAGCTGCAAAAGCTGCCAAGATGCTTAGAAAGAAGTCCTGCCAGAGATTTCTAGTCAACATTGTAGACACCAGGACCACAGAAGTACCACCTAGTGACATACCTATTGTCCGAGAGTATCCTGATGTCTTTCCGGAGGATTTACCAGGCGTGCCTCCAAATCGTCAAGTAGAGTTTTCAATAGACTTGATACCAGGATCAGCACCAGTATCCAAAGCTCTATATCGAATGGCGCCTGTGGAACTACAAGAGTTGAAAGTTCAGCTACAAGAGCTCTTGCACTTGGGGTTCATCCGCCCAAGCGTATCTTCATGGGGAGCGCTGATCCTGTTTGTTAAGAAGAAAGATGGATCCATGAGGATGTGTATTGACTACCGAGAGCTCAACAAGTTGACGATAAAGAACAAGTATCCCCTACCTCGAATTGAAGACTTGTTTGACCAATTAGAAGGAGCAAGTGTATTTTCCAAGATTGATTTAAGATCTGGGTACCATCAATTGAGAGTGAAGGAGTCAGACATTTCTAAAACTGCTTTTAGAACGCGTTATGGGCACTATGAATTCGTCGTCAAGCCATTTGGATTGAGTAATGCGCCTGCAGTGTTCATGGATATGATGAATCGAGTTTTTCACCCATATCTCGATCAGTTCGTTATAGTCTTCATCGACGACATTTTGGTATACTCCAAGGATGAAGCACAACATGAGGAGCACTTGAGATTGGTATTCGAGACACTTCGCAAGGAGAGGTTATACGCGAAGTTTAAGAAGTGTGAGTTTGGTTGAAGCAAGTCACATTCCTTGGACATGTGGTGACATCACAAGGGATTGAAGTAGATCCATCTAAATAGAAGCAGTAAATCAGTTGAGAGCACCTACAAATGTTCAACAAGTTCCTAGTTTCTTGGGATTAGCTGGCTATTATCGAAGGTTCATAGAAGGATTCTCCAAGATAGCTGGTACAATGACACGATTGATTCGTAAAGGAGAGAAGTTCATTTGGTCGGACAAGTGTGAAGAGAGCTTTCAAAGGTTAAAGCACGATTTGACTTCAGCACATGTGTTGACAATCCCAAATCTAAATGAAGAGTTCACGATCTACAGTGATGCATCAAAGCAAGGACTCGGATGTGTATTGATGCAACATGGGAAGGTTATTGCATATGCTTCTAGACAGTTGAGACCGCACGAAGTGAATTACCCTACTCATGACTTGGAATTAGAGGCCGTAGTTCATGCTTTGAAGATTTGGCGACACTACCTTTATGGTGGAAGATTTACGATCTTCACGGACCACAAGAGTTTGAAGTATCTGTTCACGCAGAAGGAGCTCAACATGAGACAACGGAGATGGTTAGAGCTGGTGAACGATTATGACTGCACCATTGAGTACCATCCAGGCAAGGCTAACGTAGTGGACGACGCTTTGAGTCGGAAAACCAAAGTGGAGCTGAATAGTCTGTATACCAAGCAAGAAGAGCTGGTCAAAGAGTTCGCCAAGATGCAAATTGAGTTGGTGGCATCACCCTTCGGCACGAAGGCGATCATTGCGGCATTAGAAATTCAGCCGAGTCTGAAAATGGAGATAAAAGAAGCTCAGGAACAAGATCATTTCTTGCAAGGAATGATGAAGAAGGCACTAGCTGGAGGCGAATACAATGGCTTCAAAGTGGACGAAGAGGGAGTTTTGACTTTAAATGGAAGATTGTGTGTTCCAATGGTTGAGAAGTTGAGAGAAAAGATTTTAAGTGAAGCACATGGAGCGCCATACACCGCTCATCCGGGAGGAACGAAGATGTACCATGACTTGAAGGAAAGATTTTGGTGGCGAAGTATGAAACGAGATATTGGATACTTTGTTGAAAGATGTTTAACTTGCCAACAAGTTAAAATTGAACACCAACGACCAGCCGGAAAGCTTAAACCACTCGAGATCCCCGAGTGGAAATGGGAGCAAATTGCCATGGATTTTGTCGTAGGTTTACCAAGGTCTTCGAAGGGATATCATGCCATATGGGTCATCGTCGATCGATTGACCAAGTCAGCTCATTTCTTGCCTATAAAGATGACATTCAAGATGGAGCAGTATGCGCAGTTGTATATTCAAGAGATAGTGAGGCTACACGGCGTACCAATGTCAATAGTGTCTGATAGAGATGCGTGTTTCACTTCAAGGTTTTGGGTAAGTCTACACAAGGCGATGGGAACTAAACTAAATTTCAGAACAGCTTATCACCCACAAACGGATGGGCAATTTGAAAGAACAATCCAGATTTTGGAAGACATGCTAAGAGCCTACACGGTTAACATGGGAGAAGCATGGGAGAAGTTCCTACCTCTTGTCGAATTTGCCTACAATAACAGCTATCAAGCAACTATCAAGATGGCTCCTTACGAGGCGCTTTATGGAAGGAAATGTAGATCACCATTATATTGGGATGATGTTGGTGAGAAAGCTATTCTATGCCCTAAGCTAATAGAAGAAGCAGTGGACAAGGTCAGAATAATTCGAGAAAGAATCAAGACTGCTCAAGATAGACAAAAGTCCTATGCTGATCAACGAAGAAAGGATTTACATTTTGAAGTCGGAGATCATGTCTTTCTGAAGGTGGCTCCCACGAAGGGTGTCATACGATTTGGAAGAAGAGAAAAGCTTAGACCTCGTTTCGTTGGTCCATTTCAAATTATTGATAGAGTTGGAGATCTAGCCTATTGTTTGGCGTTGCCACCCGAGTTATCCTCTCTGCACAATGTTTTTTACATTTCAATGTTGAGAAAATATGTTCATGATCCTAATCATGTTGTGAATTTCTCGACATTGGGGATTGGCAAGGACCTGACATATGAAGAAGAACCTGTGTCCATTTTGGATCAAAAGGTCCAAAGGATTCGAAATCATGACGTACCACTCGTCAAAGTTCAATGGAGTCGACATACGGAAGATGAAGCTACATGGGAAAAGAAAGATGAATTTCAAGCAAGATACCCTTTTTTCTTCATTTCGGGTAAGAGATTTATATCATTAGAGAATTTCGATGACGAAGTTTTTATTAGGAAATTTTTTTTGTTATGGCCCAAATCTTTGAAGCCCACATCAAAACTCAGCCCATTCATTAACCAACCGTGAGTTTAAGATTAAAACAGATAAGTTTTCTTACTCCCCAAGAAATAAATATGTGATCTCCTTATCCATTAAGGAAGATAATATCTTCCACTTATCAACTCCCTCATCTTCGGAAAAGCCCGTTAAAATCCTATGAAGAGATACACGCAATTACTCCCAACCAGCCGTGAGAATATAATCCAAAATCTTCCTTATTCTCCACACACACATTGAACTCACTTCACAGCCGCAGACGAAGAGAGAAAGGTGAAGTTTCTTACTCGTTCTTTCTCTTTTCTTCTTCTTTCCTTTTCTTTTTTTTTTCTCCCTTTCTCTTCTCTTCTCCTCTGCCATCGTAAATTTTTCCACCCCTCATTCTAGTTGGATTTCAATATCGTATTATACCTTGTGTAGTAACGTATAGTTGTATGGTTATGTGGGGGTAATGATCGATCCTTTAATTATAGGTTTGGAAGGAAGCACCGATCGAGACGTTTGATAATTGAGACTTAGACTCACACGGTAAAAAGGTGGGGATTTTCTCATCTTATGTATGTTGAATTATATTTATATGTGAAAGTTGAAGTTGATTGGAAGTTGTTATCACACTGTGATTGTACTTGCCCTTATGAAATTATATATGGCATGGGTATGGGCTGCACTAGTGCCATACTATAGCATGGGTATGGGCTATAATGGTGTCATACTATAGCATGGGTAAGGGCTGTGAAGGAGTGCCTTACCAACGAATCGCGATATCGTAACGTTACACGGATAAGGGCCGAAAGGTGCCTTATTTTGACATGATAAAATTGCATTGTAAGTGAATTGAATTCTCGCATATGGATTATCTGATGTATATAAGCATGTTTAGATCTTCACTGAGCGTGTGGTTGCTCACCCCGATAAATATTCTTATCGCAGGTTAAGCGTGGCGAAAGCGTACGAGCGGGGGCGCATAGGCTGAGAGGCTAAATAAAACGATTAATAAGCTGCCACTTATGGGCTGCTACTTTCATATTTAATTCTTAGATTTTCGTGAGCTTGAACAACTACGTCCTGTTACTTGGAGTATTTATTGTTTGGAATTTGTGAACCTTAATGCTTCTGATATTGAAAGAATCGTTGTGCGTTGTCTGTTTTCAATTGGGTTCTGTCGCATATGAAATCCATGAAATATTAATGTAGGTTAGTGGAAATTTTAACATGATTCCTCTTTTGGGTGACATTAGGTAGTCAAGATGAATCTTGCTACTTTTCCTACTTTTCCTTTATGTTTGGCAGTGAGCATGCATTATATAGATAGTCGTCAAAATTTTTCTTAGTAAGGTTCAATTTTTATTGCATGTTTGCAAAGGGTTAGATGGTTATAAGATGTAGTGCAGTGCCACATTTTTAAATTTAAATTTTGAGTAATTAATTTCTTTTCTTTGAAAAAAAAAATTGATTAGAGGGTTTAAGTACAAGAGGTAGAAATTTTAAGTCTAATGTCAGTCTGACTTTTTTTTTTTTTTGTAAAAATTTATCTAGAGGACCTTAAGTTAATTCGTTTGTGTGGCAGGTTGTTTTTTTTTTTATAAGATTTTATCATAGTTGTATTTTGTAATAAATGATAAGTCCTGTATGTTTATGGATTTCAAATTTGGTAATCTAACTTGCAGCTCCTTTTCTTACTCAATGACCGTTTCTGCATTAGACACCTTTCAAAAATTTGGTTGCTGTAACGTAAAGGACTTTGCCCTCGTTTAACTCCTTTTCACCTCGCAATACTCGTTCAAGAAATTTCGTAGGTGTTATGCTTTAATAAATTTGCTTCCTTTCATTTTTACTTGCTGATTCAAAATAAAATATATTGGCCATGCCCCTTTTTTTTTTAATGTAAACTGTTTAGGAGTATTATGAAAATCTTTCTATAAAATTTGGGGTGTGACATAGTGATTTGCCAATTCCTTTCCTCTCTTTCATTTCACCCGCCAAAGTTCCGAAGAATCTGAACATCATTCAGTTTGCGGCTCTCTACGGTGAAGCAGTGGGAGTGTTTTAAATGCACATTTAGATGGCTTATATTTTGTAAATTTTGTAGTTGTTTAACTTGTTTCTTCCACATATTTGAGTTAATATGTTGCTTGAGTCTTGAACTCAAAGTGATGAGTATGAGTTTATGGGTTATTGAATGAAAATAGATTGATTGTTTATTTTACACTTTACACTTTATATTTTTTCTTGCCTACAAGGTGTTTGATGAAATGTTTCTACCAAAATTTTTCTATTTGTTATACTTATTATTTAGTAATTTTATTTAATATTTACAACCCTCAAGTTCTTTATACTGCCACTGTATATTTGATTATATTTCTTAATCTTTTGGAAAGGCTATTTGGAAAAGAAGAGTTCAAAAAACAATCATGATAAGAACTTAAGAACTAAGAAGTATTAAATGATTTCTTGGCTGTAAATTCAAGTAGGCTAATATATGATGCATTTTTTTATTTTTGATTTTGAAAGTGCTATTGGTATTGATGTAGTTGATGATTTTATTTTTTAAGTGATGAATTTCATGTAAATTAAAATGTTAAATAATTAATATATTAATTTAAATAGTAAAATTATATATAAAATAATTAAATATTATTAAAAATAGTGAATTTTCGATTTTTTTCGGTTGAACTGCCGGTCCGACCGTGAACCGTTGGGCTCTCCGGTTTGACCTCTGGTTCGGTTATGAAAACACTGATGCTATGCAAATTTTTAAGAATATATATATATATATATATATATATATATATATTTTTTTTTTTTTTTTCTTTTTTTTAAGATTAGAACATTATGTTTCTTATGTTAAACCTTGATCTTTTAACCTTTTGCATAAGGACTTTGTTGATGCTCTCCATTATTGGCTCCCTATATCTAAATCCAGTTTGTAATTAAAGTTGGCAAATTTTGTAATGTGTGCAAACATCAGTGCCGTTTAGGATTTACATAAAGTCAGTAATAGAAACCATTGTTTTCCCGTACAGTAATCTTCTGTTGCCTTCGATCTCTCAATGGTAAATCATCTTCTCAGATTATTTATTCTCTACAAGATCCTTCTGTGCTTTAATTGTCGGGTGTTCATTGCAGCCTTTGTTAGGTAATTTGTTTCTCCACCAATTCTTATACTTACTATTCCGCACACACATTTTCTGTCAAAGCATTTTCATTTTCCTAAGGGGTTTTAAATGAACTTAGATTAACTGTTTTTGGATTATGAATTTTTTTTTTTTTGGATAGGATGATAATCTTCTATAGAAACTTAAGCTGATGTGTTTGTTATCTATGGAATTGAAGCTTGGCCTAATGTCAAATTCTATGTTTTAAACTTTTTTTAACTGTAGCTAAACGTAATATTAATATTAAAATTTTACCATCTTCATCAGGTTCAAATATTTAGAAGAGATATTTTAGCTTTTTTGCTGCCATGATGGTATTCTATTGAGAAACCATTTTTGTTGCTTTTAAAGAGAAGAGTTTTTAAGCTAGAAATGTTTACCATATTAGGAGTGTGTTACTATTAAATCTCTCAAAGATTATACTTGGCGATTGAAGATCAGGTTATAGCTATGTGTGGGGTATGATACTTTTTATCTCTTACTTTGCAAAAGGAATTGTGTTTTTTTTTTGGTAGATGGTAACTGTGATTTATGTTGATTGGCTCTTGAATGAAGTTTTTATATACTTTTTAAGGCTATTGGCTATTGTGCTCAGTGTGTTATATTTTTCTCTTTATTTTTTTCCAAATTTCTCTTAAAATGTATGTCTTTCCTTGACCGCTTATTGTATGCTCTTTTGTTGTGCTGATTCATATTTGCATTTTAATTTCGTAGGATCGTTTCATATTGAATTTCACTTATACACAAACCTGAGGTTTTGTTTCGGATCAATGACTATATGATTGGACGGTGCAATGCTTCTTATGTATCAATGTATTTTTTCCATCTTCTTTCACGTCTCACTGTCCTTGGAAGAAGGCTCAAACTTTGTTTCGATTAGAAAAAGTTGTATGTTTATTCCTTAATTTCAGTTTCATATGAAATTTAACTAAGTAGGATTTCAATAATCTTTCTCGGGCTTAAATGTTCATTTATAGGGTGCATATGTGAAAGTTAAAACATTTTTAGGAGTGTAGAAATATTATCTTAGAAGAATGAGTCAAGGATCTTTCTATTTAAGTTAAACAACCATAATATCTTCTCTAACAGGTGCTTTAGTTGATGTGCTATTTCTCCTAGATAGGTGATTCATTGGTGCATTATTTTGATATGCTTGGTGCTACATTATTTGGGCTTATTTAATATTGCAAAGTTTATACTAAAAATGTTATGAACGCTCATTTTATGGTATATTCTTTTACTAATTGTTTTAATTATAATTATGGATATTATCTCTACTAAATTGCAGTTTAAAACTCTTTTAACCATGTTAATTAGCTTGATGTTAAATGTCATCCCCTATTAAATGCCATTAGTAAATTTTTCAAACATGGGAGCTTTATCTTAGGGTTTCCTCACTGATTTTATCATCTCTTTTAAGCCTAAAGTAAATAAAATTTGTCAATGAAAGAGGTATATTCAAACACAAGCATTCTTTCAAACCTAAAAGGAAGTGGGATAGACTATTTTGTTTCCTTGACTTTCATCTTTTGGACTGATATTTTGAACGAAAATAATTTTTTATCTTTTGAATTTTTTTTTTGGGTTAAATGGTTTTGATCTCCTTATGGTTAATAAAAGAGACTGATTATTCAAATGCTCAATGAAGTTTGGACTGAGGGTATGCTATATACTTCCATTAAATAGATAAAAACATGGAATGTTCCATGTTCAATCTATGGATTTAAAATATGCTAAGTGATTATTTATGTAGTCCCAATTTAACATGTTTATACTTTCAAAGTCATGTAGTTTAGGATGAAAGATATCATGTGACTACTAATATAATTATGTTTATATACTTATTAATTAATAGATTCCACATTAGTTTTTTCAATTTTTTGGTTGCATTGTGGCTTATTATAAAATTTCTTTTTTGGTGTATGTTGCATTTTAACATTAGTTTACGTTAGCCTCTGATTATGAGACTCATTAAACTCTTTTATCCTAATTTGCATCGCACGTGTAAAAACTGTTCTTACTGTTCTTGGTCTCAAAACAGGAAAATCTGTGTACGATCAGATGCAGAATGAGTTCAGCAAAGCAAGAAAATAATATAAACATGCTTTAGTTTTCAAAAAAAAAAAAGAAACAGGCTTTGAAAATCAAACAAGATTTCTCTGAATTCTTTCACTCTTAACCAGCATCATAGCTTTAAACAAGTAAAGCTTTCTTGGTATTTATAATGTGAATGGACTAAAGTTGATTTGGAGCATTAACAGTTTGGAGAAGTTTTGCTGTTGGAGAAGTTTTACTACTGTACAAAAATGCAAAGTTTTACTACTGTACAAAAATGCATAAGAAAACATGAAGAAGACATGCAATGTATGTGAGATTATAGTCGTATTTATTTACTGCCGTGTTAGACATTATCTGTAGCCTTTAATTGAGGAGTGTACTTAATTCTTTATATTTTGTTTTATTTTTTGGCATTTAAGCCTATATTTAAGTCTTTGTATTGCTATACTTTCCTGTAGTGGTCTTGATATTGTGGCCTATGCACTTTAACTTGATTTAAACTCATATTTTAGGCAATGTTCTTAGCTTTTTAGTAGCAATTATTTTTCGAACACCTCAACACACTACTTTTTGTTGTCATGGGTTTGTTATTACTTTTAAATATGTATATATCCCAAATATTCAAGTTCGGATGCATAATTGAAGTATCATGAGAGAAATTCCTCATATTATATTAAAACTCTCACAGTATCATAAAAGAGATATTCAAGGATATTATATTACATTTAATATTTTACAATTTTAAAATATTATCAATGATAATTATTATATTAATATTTTTTAAATTCAACAGACCATTTTAATTAGTAAAAAGTAATTTTTTTAATTAAATTATTAAATAAGTAATTTAAAATCAGTGTTGTTATAGCTAGACCAGGGGTTGAACCAAGAAAGGCAACAATTCTAGGTTCAACCAAAAAAATTAAATTTTACATATTTTTAATTATATTTTATAAAATCATTATTTACAAAAATATAAAATTAAAAAAATTATTTTATAAAGCAAAAATTTTAATTTAATTAAAAAAATGATAAAATATAAATATTTATAGTTTATAATCCATACATAGTTATAATATATATATATATATATATATATATATATATATATATATATATATATATATATATATTCCATTCGTCCCTCTGATAAGTGTCTATTTTGTCATTTTGATTCGTCTCAATATAAAGTATCAATTTTCTTTTTGGGTTGATGTGACACACACAATAATATTGATATACTCAACTCAGTACACATGGGGCCCACACTCAACACTAATACAACTACCCATTATACATTAAAATATTATTTCTCTCACCTCATTACACTTTAAATATTATACTCCATCCACGTGCAAAAAATAAACGGACACTTATCAAGGAGACGGAGGGAGTATATAATACCATAACACATAGTATTTAATTTAATATTTAAATAATGTTCTAAAGAAAATTATAAAAGTGAAATATCATGTAAATAAAAATAAAATTTCTTTTAAAATTTTTAAAATATATATATATATATAAATCCATACAGGGTTTAATGTTCATTCTAAGGGTGAAATTACGACTTTACCCGTGTGGTTTATAGTATACTTTTACCAGTAGTTTAGGTAGGGATGACAATAGGACGGATATTTTTGGGTTAAAGGCCTACCTGAATCCTAATGGGAATGGTACGGGTAGTTGTAAAAAATATCATTAGGATTTGGAACGGATACGGGTAATGTCTCAATACCCACGGGTACTCATTTATATATATATTTTTTTATAAAATTTAATATGTGGATTATTATATAATTTATATATTATGAGATAT
Organism: Pogostemon cablin; assembly: GCA_023678885.1. NCBI lineage: Eukaryota > Viridiplantae > Streptophyta > Magnoliopsida > Lamiales > Lamiaceae > Pogostemon > Pogostemon cablin. Next base: position 16,336,342 of record CM042976.1, read on the forward strand.
TTTATATATTTAATTAATAGTTATAAATTTTATTTAATTGTATTTAATAAATTTTTATTTAAAATAATAGAATTTATATTATATATATTATATTTAATTAATAATAATGTAATTAAAATTATTATATTTATTTAAACAATAAAAATATAAATACATATAAAATAAATGAATATCAAATGGGTACGGGTATGGGTACCCGCGGGTATTGATAAACGGGTATGGGACGGGTACGGATAACATAATAAATTTTTTAAACAGGACGGGTACGGTAGTTTTTTAATCGGATATGAGTACGGGTACCCAAAATAAGCAGGTACCCTACCCATTGTCATCTTTAGGTTTAGGGCATAATGTCCCCCGATGGTTTAATATTTATCGGCAGGGTTTTGCGTTTGTTTCAATTGTGACATTACGACTTTACCTATGTGGTTTATGACATACTCTTATCCAGTGGTTTAGGGCACACTGTACCCAGCCCGAGGGTTTAATATTTATCGGCAGAGTTTAGTATTTATTCCAAGTGTGAAATTATAACTTTACCCCTGTGGTTTATGTAGGGGTGTAAACGGGTAGGGTATGGTACGGGTACGCTCAATTCATATACTACCCATATCTTATTTTTACCCTTACCCTACCCTATTACTCTTAAATGTATCATCGGGTAGGGTACGGATAATATCCGATGGGTAATGGATAATCCGCGAATAAACGGTTATCCAAAATTTTAAAACAGCTACCCTTGTCGACCAAATAATATATCACTCTAAAATACACAATGATGTAAGAAAATCAAAGTAAATGCAAAAGATTAAAAAAAGATTAAGATGTGAGTAGCCTACATCAATTAGGGGTGTAAACGGGTAGGGTATGGTACGGATACGCCCAATCCATATACTATCCACATCTTATTTTTATTACCCTTACCCTACCTTATTACCCTCAAATGTATCATTGAGTAGGGTACTGATAATATCCGATGGGTAATGGATAATCTGCGGATAAACGGTTATCCAAAATTTTAAAATGGCTACCCTTGTCAACCAAATAATATACCACTCTAAAATACACAATGATGTAAGAAAATCAAAGTAAATGCAAAAGATTAAAAAAAAAAGATTAGGATGTGAGTAGCTTACATCAATCCCCCAATAACTAAAATAAAAATTGATACTCCCTCAATATTTTCAAGCGGGTATGAGTACTACCTTACCTGATACCCGAATATGCTCTACCATAACCTTACCTGATAGGGTATTACCCGCAGGATATCCGAACCCGCGGATAAAATTGACAGCCCTAACATCAATCCCCCAATATTTAAAATAAAAATTAATATAAAATATTAGAGGGTATCATTTTATTGGTCATGCCCTTGAAGTCTTTTGCTTTTTTAAATCAAACAAGCAATGTGATGTACACTAGTATGATGTACAGTAGTATGTGCGTTATAAAGTGGAACCATTGTCTATGTACAAATATAAAATATAATAAAATATACTCCATATATATATATATATATATATATATATATATATATATATATATATATATATATATATATATGTGTGTGTATATATATATGTATGTATCATTTTATTGGTCATGCCCTTGAAGTCTTTTGCTTTTTTAAATCAAACAAGCAATGTGATGTACACTAGTATGATGTACAGTAGTATGTGCGTTATAAAGTGGAACCATTGTCTATGTACAAATATAAAATATAATAAAATATACTCTATATATATATATATATATAAAGTAAGCGGGTAATCGAGTAGGGTAATTGTGTATTTTATAAATACCATATCCTACCCCTACCCTCAACATTGTCAAGCGGGTATGGATACTACCCTACCCGATACCCGCATATGTTCTACCCTACCCTTACCCGATAGGGTATTACCCGCAGGGTATCCGAACCTGCGGATAAAATTGACATCCCTAGGTTTATGGTATACTTTTACCCAATGGTTTAGGGCATAATGTCCCCTGAGGGTTTAATATTTATCGGCAGGGTTTTGCGTTTGTTTCAACTATGACATTACGACTTTACCCCTGTAATTTATGGTATACTCTTACCTAGTGATTTAGGGCACACTATATCCTGAGGGTTTAATATTTATCGACAGGATTTAGTGTTCATTCCAAAGGTGAAATTACGACTTCCTATGATTTATGGTATACTTTTACCCAGTGGTTTAGGGCATAATATCCCCCAAGAGTTTAATGTTTGTTCCAACTGTGACATTGCAACTTTACCTCTATGTTTTATGGTATTCTCTACTCAGTGATTTAGGGCATACTGTACCCCGAGGTTTACCATTTATCAATAGGAATAATGTTCGTTCAAGGGTATTATGGAGGGAGTATAATATATAAAAAATAATTTAAGGTATATTTTTAGTTAAGAGCTATTTATTATTTTACAAACATTCATGACCATGCAATGCACGACACTATTTTCTGCTCTTCTTACTGCTAAAAAGGAATATATTTATAGCATGGATGGATGGTCAATATCTTCCATTACTTTCTTTCGTCATATATTTTAAATGCACAGTTTCTTGATTTTTGTACTGCTAAAAATGAGCATACTTAGCATGAATTGAGGGATTATATTATATAAAATGCAAGTTAAGATAAATTTAAAATCAAAATATACTTATTTTAAAAAAATGTGTGACCATGCAACGCACGGTACGGGTATAAACCCTGTAGTTTAGTGTTCATTCCAAGGCTGAAATTACGACTCCTTGTGGTTTATGATATACATATTTTAATGTGTAGTTAAAATATCAATTTAGCAGTCGAGCAAGCATCTGTTTCCCGTTGGATGCGTTTTGCAATAATTATTAATGATGATGGGGTTCTTTTTTTGTAAATTTTCAAACGTGTGAATTAATTCTCAATTGAAGTAAAGTTCATTGTCTTTCTTGCAATTAACTATTTAAATATTGAAATTATATTATATTTATTTTATATTTAGTTAATAGTAGTATATTTTTATTTCAAAAATAAAAAAAAACTTAAAGGACTAAAAATTTAATTTCTCGCTACGTTTGAAGTGTCATATGACATTACCGATTGAGTGACCTACTCTAGCCGATACATGCACTAAATTGTCAAAAATTTGAAGTTAATGTATCAATCAAAAATATTTAAATAGTTAATTGTTAATTATTCCGTGCATCAGGGTGTACCGTGCACCCACTTTTAGAAACTTATACACTTATAAATAAAAATATAAATACTAAAGAAGAAAAAAATGTGTGCATTTTGTTAGTGAATTTTTTTATTGAAAAATATATTGTAAAAAAACTATATCGTTATTAAGGAATATGTATACACTATTGAATAAAAAATTATACACTATTGAATAACTATACCGTTATTCTTGAGAATGGAAAGTTGATTACGAACATGGACAATTTTAAAACGAAATTGTGATGCAAAAATGGACTGTAGGGCCATCCAAATAAAGGCAAAAGAAGTGCAGTGAGCAGCAACCTGTGCTAAAACTACATCAAAAAGAGATTAATTGATGCAACTAAAAATAAGATTATCCTTAGTTTCCCAAATATAGTTTCCCAAATAGCAAACGCTGGGCCAGGATTGCTGGAATCACCATTTTGAACTTTTTTTTTTTTGGGGGGTGGGGGTGTGGTGGAGGAATGGTTACATCAACATAACCAAAAACCTTCTGACCTTTGAGGTATGGTAACATGGTTGCTTTCCATGTAGGTTAATTTGAATTAGTGAGTTTCGTGAGATGAATTGAAGGGGATAGATTGAAATGAGGGAGATCATTAGCAGAAGCACTGGTCGACAAGACGAAAGAGAAAAGAATTGATACGAGAAAGGTCTACCTGGTCAGTGATGCCATATAAAATTTAAAGAGAAGAGAAGTATATTTTTCTATATCTCCAGGCTACAAGAGTATGTGCATACATACAAGTTATGGAGAATATATCTCAACTAAAAGCTATTCAAAATTTAAAGAGTCGGTCCTAACTCCAAAGTATAAGAGAAGCATTTGTAGACAAGTAGTCAGAAGAGAATATTATAACGTAAGAATATCTTGTGATAACTCATCTCTAATAATTATGAAGCAAAGAGTGAAACTGGCCTATGAAACAGCTGGTTTGAAGTTTGAACTGAGATGAATCGAGTAAATTATACTACCTCATATACAGCAGATTAATACACCCTGTTTACGCGCACCTGGACCTCATACACTGTGAGATGTTAAGAAATCATCTGGTAAAATACACCCACTAAAATTGTTAGTGGGAAGAGAATAATTTATTTTATTATGGAGAGCTATGAAAAAAAATAAAAACCCAGATTTTTTGTCAGAAAATGAACTGAGAATTTTTGGAGATGTTTATAGAATAGGGGTTGCATTTCATTGTTCAACATAAAAGACATGCCTGAATCCGTTCAAATTTTTAAATCTTGCCTAGCATTTTGCCTGATTATTCGCTTGATGGCCATATTTGATATTCCACATTTTACAACTTGTGACATAATTAATTAATTCCATCCCAAGTAAAGAGTTCACAAGAAAAAGAAAATATCCAAGAAACTGTCAAACCAGGGTGGGGATAAAAGGATGTCAACGCTCGTATATCTACTCAACTTATAGCCTCGTGCAGCGAAATGTACACAGGTGACTCCCAAATTGCGAGATTATATCAACAAGGGCTCCGAAACCAGATACAGCTGTTACCTGGATGTGCATGGAGAAGTGAGTAGATGTGGTGTATCATTTCACTGAAAGCCTACCATACGGAATGGATTAGGCAGGAGGGCAAAGAAGAAAACTTACCCCCGAAGGATGCAATGAAATAGAAAATGCAGAAAGAGGAGCACATTGAATCTGTGAAATAATCTCTCCATTCATGTTTAATCGTGTCAAAAGTGGTTCTGCTCCGACAGCTACAATCTGAGGAAGAAACAAGGCAGAAGGATCAAAACTAGAAACCATAATTTTATTTTTCTCGGAAAAAAAAAATCCAGGTTCTTAAATATAAGTTGCATTCAGGCACTGGTCATGCTAGGAAGTATTATAAGAGTTATCAGGGAACGAGACGTGGCACAGGTACAACACAGATGCTCAAAGAACAGGCCCAAACTTTGGATAGAATTACAATACAACCCATGTCACCAGCATTACTAAAAACCAAAATGGAAGGGCATATGAGAAGCCCTTACAGAAAATTTAAATATATAATTTCGTTAACAGTCAAAAGTTTATAGAGACTCTACATGGTTGTAGTCTTCAAAGATCAAAAGAATTTGTTTGGAGGGGATGCCAATTTTAGCAGTCAAAAAGAATAGTATTATATTTTGAGGGGCGGGGAGACGAGTTATAAACTTATACATAATTGTAGTTGAATGTAAAATCACAGCTATGTCAAAACATCAATGACATTATAAATATGAATGCTTCAATAAACATATTCAGTAAATAATTGGAAGCAGTTGCGAAGATAAACAAGGACAGAAGGACTCACTTGATTCTTATCAAATAGAACATCCTGGACAGGAAAATGAGTTCCAGCAATTGAAACACACTCACGAGCAGGAAGATTCCAGAGTGACAAGGACTGGCCTTTTCCACAAACCTGAAAAATGTATTGATCTATAAGATGTCCGTAATGGAAGTTATGGTGATACATTGCATATCACTAAAACATAACAAATTACACATATGTAATCCTTGCTGCAGTATTTTATAAGAATTATACAGAAAATCAATTCAGTTATTTGATTTAGGTCAGTCTCTGTCATAATTTAAAAATTGAGCAAATGGTTGTATTGAACTGTTCCTCCATAACATCATCATACAACCCAGTGGTCCATGTATGACCCATTAGGTTAAATGTTAATTCTCGGTGCATCTCTGTATTTTCACCCTTGTGGTTTATATCCCTAGGATTTAATCTTTAGCCTAAGGTTTTAATAGAAATCAAGGGCACAATTACCATTCACCCCATATTTGCCTTCTTTTAATCTGGTTGTATGTGAAGAATACTCCCTCTTTAAATTGTCAAGACTACCACTACAACAAATCAATTAGCAAGTAAGAGGCCGAACATAATTAATTTGTATATCCAAATCAAGAGGTATTCTCCACTGATCCAGTCAAACAATGAATTTGCTCAATGATGTAATATCATATTTTACAACTGCATTATAGATATATATATGGCAATGGAACATAGTAAATTGGTGTATACTTTACTAGTTTGCTTATTAAGACCATAATCTCTTACCAGCCAACTCTCACTTGAATCAAGAGCAATGCAACTGACACAAGGAAAAGATACTCTCTTGCCATCCTTTTCCGGATTAAATACTTGAATACACTTCCCACTTTTACAATCTACACATGAAACTCAAACAAGTCATTCAGTTAACTAAATTTAGATTATGTGGATCCTATTTAAAACATGCAAGCCATAATAAACACACGAATATCAATTTGTCCAAGAAACGCCACTATTACATACCCCATATTCGTGCTGTGCCATCTTCTGAACCAGTGATGATCTGAAATACAAGAAAAAGGGCAAATAAGTAAGAAACCTATGTGGCAGAATTCTGTCTAAGAAATACTTCGATTTATCCTTCCTCATTCCAAATAAATCTTTGTTATAAAGCACTCATAGGTTCTTTGCATTAATCTGTTAGCACTTTCAAACTTTTATTGTTTCCAATTAACTTAATTTGCAAGAATAGAGAAAGTCATCTGGAGCTCTCTTCTCTTTTTAAGTCACAGGGGCATGGCTGGGGGATCATCACGTATTATTTTGAAAACTAAGCACAATATAGATTAATTTTGAACTGTATTAACATTCAAGTATCGAAAGAACTCAAAAGAGCAAGACACTTAAAAGAACAGCTAAACCAACCAAATATAGTTTGACATTAGACTTCAGAATATTTGATGTAAATAAGTATGGAAAAGAACAAGTAAAAATCTGACCTGGCTGCTTAAACTGCATGAAACAATACAATGAAGATAGTCTGAGTGCCCTTTAAAAACTGTCTTAACCATACATTTCTCCTGATAATCAGGCACAAATAACTAAAACTGTCAGCTATTTATTTATTTTCAGTCAAGCAAAGAAAAATTTCCATGCATTAATCACCTTGATCAATTACATACCATATCCCAGCAATATGCACAAGAATCACCGGCAGCACTGTATATGGATCCACTCTAAAAACAATTAAAAAGCTCAGATGACTACATAATAAATATGAACTGAAAAATAAGAAAGGCAGGTGCTTGGTTTAATATTATGGGATAGCATTATCTTGAAGACAGCAAGCATGAGCATGTTAAGTACAATTTCTATAGACCAAGTATAGAAGTAAAGTTGCAGTAATATGAGCATAAATTTGCTCTTTTCAAGGACAGACATATTATGAATGCTGTTGCTAACTAGGAGTAAAAAGCATCTGATTTTCCAAAGCATTGGAAATATAAACTGACACAAAACAGTTTAATAATTACTACTGATGTGATGGAACCAATAAAATATTTACAGTTAGCTCATCATTGAAGTGAGAACAAACAAATGTCTGATATTAATGTCTAGAATGTCACCCTGTTAATCTTCACTTATAAAAACGCAAATATAAAACTAATAGACCAATAATACAAGTGTGAATGATATATATAAACATACCTAATTAAAACTCAATCACACAGTTCACTCTAGAATAGAAGCAAAAGAATTCACACCTGAGAGTCAACTGCAATAGCATTATTTTCCGGAATCGGTGAGAGTGCACCCCAAGGGCCTCTGCAAGAGTATAAAGTAAAGAAAGTTCAGAATGAGCAAAAATTTATATATATATATATATATATATATATATATATATATTAGCATTATTTTCCGGAATCGGTGAGAGTGCACCCCAAGGGCCTCTGCAAGAGTATAAAGTAAAGAAAGTTCAGAATGAGCAAAAATTTATATATATATATATATATATATATATATATATATATATATATGTGTGTGCGTGTGTGTGTGTGTGTGTGTGTGTGTGTGCGCGAGAAACAACAAAACCTACTGGATTGGTATAGAAAATACACAAAGGCTATGTTTGTTATTGGAATCCAGTTTTGGGATTTCAAAAACCCATTAAAATTAAGATTTGGCTTTTCAAAATCCCAATAACTCTAATCATACACATAACGGGTAACCCTATGATACCTATCTACTGTACCTCACATTGATTTGATATTAGTTAAATTCAATCCTACTCAAAATCTCAAAACAAATACACACTCACTAGTATTCATTAGATTTCCCAATCCAACTATATTTTGAAATCTATATTTCAAATAAAACTGGCACTCTACAACATACAATGCTTCTATCATTTGAAAGTAACTAGAAAATCAAAAGAATTAATATGAACTCCCAAACCTGAATAATAAATGTGGAAAAAATCCAGCACACATGTTATGGGAGATAGGTCAGTCACAACAATGAATTCTTAGAAAAATGCATTAAATACCAGCATGAAAGATTTAAACCATTAAAATTATTAACAACGTACAAAAAAGTTAAGATTCATGGATAAATCGTATTCATCAACTCGTGATGAACCTAATACATTTCAAAGAATTAGTGCACTGTGTAAGTCAACTTATGCAAAATGCCTCCTAAACTCAACATAGGAAGCAGCAAATACAAAATAAGCTTCCCTTATATAACTTTTCATCTTAAAACGCATAGAGAAAGGGACAACTAACTTATGTTGAGGATTCACCAAGTCAATTACAGGCTTCATCTTGTCACCTGAAAAAAACTGATGAATGAAATTAAAAAAGAAGAATGGACATAAGGGAAACAAAGAAGATAAAGGTTACGCGGTATGATTATTAAAGGAGAAATTGAAACAGGAAATTCTAAGAAATTATATCCAACAACATATGTAAGTACAATACTAATAACTGAAGTATAAAGCATAAAAGGACAAGGTGACTTAAAAAAAGTTCACAGTGAGGCACTTTTTTGCTATATTATATTCACTGTAAAGGATAAGAAAATACAAATTTCTTTTCTGGAAATAAATGCCAAGTCTCCACTGACCACTAGGGCTGTCAATTTTATCCGCGGGTTCGGATACCCTGCGGGTAATACCCTATCGGGTAAGGGTAGGGTAGAGCATATACGGGTATCGGGTAGGGTAGTACTCATACCCGCTTGAAAATATTGAGGGTAGGGGTAGGATATGGTATTTATAAAATATTCGATTACCCTACCCGATTACCCGATTACTTTATATATATATATATATATATATATATATATACTCCCTCCGTGACGTCCTAATAGTTACGCATTACCATTTTGGGTGTCCCACCCCAATGGTTACGTTTCCCTTATTAGCATATGGAACCCACACAAATTAACTTTTTCTCTCTCCATAACCCCACACATCACACTAATACACCTACCCACTTTACATTAAAATATTATTTCTCTCACCTCAATACACATTAAAATACTATACTCATTAATCCACGTGCAAAAAACAAACGTAACTACAAGGACGGGACGGAGGGAGTATATATATATGGAGTATATTTTATTATATTTTATATTTATACATAGACAATGGTTCCACTTTATAAAGCACATACTAGTGTACATCACATTGCTTATTTGATTTAAGAAAGCAAAAGGATTTAAGGGTATGACTAATAAAATGATACCCTCTAATATTTTATACTCCTTCCGTCCTGTTCTAAGGTATCCTTTTGCTTTTTGCACGTGGATTAAGGAATATTATTATTATATGTAAAGTGGGTAGTTGTATTAGAGGGAAGTGGTGAGCCATATTGTGTACTTTTTTACTAAATAGGGGAAATTGATACCTTTGAAGCGGACGCCAAAAATAATAAAACGGATACCTTAGAAGCGGACGGAGGGAGTATCAATTTTTATTTTAGTTATTGGGGGATTGATGTAGGCTACTCACATCTTAATCTTTTTTTTTAATCTTTTTCATGTACTTTGATTTTCTTACATCATTGTGTATTTTAGAGTGGTATATTATTTGGTTGACAAGGGTAGCCATTTTAAAATTTCGGATAACCGTTTATCCGCGGATTATCCATTACCCATCGGACATTATCAGTACCCTACCCGATGATACATTTGAGGGTAATAGGGTAGGTAAGGGTAATAAAAATAAGATGTGGGTAGTATATGGATTGGGCGTACCCGTACCATACCCTACTCGTTTACACCCCTAGACCAGCTACAATCTCAAGCCATTAAAGATAGAGAAGGAAGAATATAAAGAGAATAACACATACTGACATACATAATGGTCTTTACAGCTACTATACAACCAAGCTCTATGAGACAATAAAAAATTTAAATGAATGTTCAAGAGTATTCAGATGCAGATTACCTGGAATATATACATCACTTTCTAAAATTTCCTTCCAGTTCCATCCTCGAATCCGACCATCATCACCACAACTAGATAAATGATGATAACGAATAAACAACCATTAAGACAACCATTAAGATTTACAAGTAATATAAATTGTCCAAAGGAGACAAATCATTGTAACAAGAAATATAGATAGCCACATGACTGACTTATCAATCAAATCTACTGTGTACCACAGAAAAAGATGGGATGGCACTGTGACAAGACCCAACCATTTTCATCAGGAGGAATTGAGAAACAATTTGATGTAAAGTAAAATTGGTGGATTAATACCTTAACAGCAACGAATCATCGTAAAACTTTATATCATAAACTGGTCCATCATGCCCTTGAATCAAAAAGTGAGGCTCCGCCACTAACCAACTTCACATATAAAGAAGAATCAATTACTCAAAGTAACCAAGGGGAATAAAGATGCAAAATTGAAAACAGAATATAGCAAACTCACTCTTGACCCCTTGCAACTCCACAACCCATCTCCTGTAAATATTGAAAAGTTAAGAACAAAAATCAGAGTAGTAAATACAAGCGCAATAAGCAATAGATGGTGAAATTTACAAGGCACGATGAGATAGAGTAAGAGGCGATGGCGCCGTCGCTGGAGACAGCGACGATGTGGTCGGAATTGGGATTTGGGGTAGGGTTTGGTGCGAAGGCGGTGCGGAAAACGGTACGGGCAAGAGCTTCTCTCTCTTGTAAAATGGCGTCTCTGTACATATCTTCATCCCAATTTGTGCAATCCATCTGCCCTAATCCCATTTTCAACCAGTTCACGCAGAGATTGATGACGCGATAATTTGGTCAGAAATTTGAGGAGAATTGGCGGCGCCTAACGTCTAAACTCCCCCATGCTGCTGCATACCACAGGTGAGATTGGGACCGTAACATAAGAACCCTCTCGCGAGATTAAGAAAGAATGTGTTACACCCCAAATTTTATAGGTAGAGATTTTCATAATATTTTCTCAAATAATGCATTAAATAGAGCAGGACCAAAACACTCTTTAATAAAAACCTTCTAAAAAAAAGCATCAAAACAAATTTTTTAATAAATAACTAATTTAAAGGAAAATATCAATAAACTGTACTGTAAATTTACACTTATTTTAAATTAAAATAAAAATAGGATTTTCAAAATTATACCACGTCATATACAATTACAAGAATAATTAGTAGACAATGACCTATATTAATTTTAAAAAAAATAGTGGCCAGGCAAGAAGAAATCGCCAAACATTAAATTGGCAAGGAGTAGAGTTTGGCTTTTGATAAATAAGTTAACAAATATAAGTTGTACCTAAAGGTACAAGTTCCAACTACTAATGTCCAACCACTGCCATAAAACTAAACCAAATCTATCCATTCTTTTAAAGAACTTTGCAAGCTTTAAACCAGCTCAGACAATCAACTTTCATGTAGTCGACTAAATCAAGTCATGTTCATTATCAAGTAAGAAAAGACCTTAGAAAATATTAGTATTTAACTTCTAGCTAAAAGCTGCTGCAAAAGATAACTAATTCACATTCACATAAGTAAATTAACTCTCCACACATATTGAAGACATCATCTAAAATATAGTTAACTCATCAAAGCAAAACTTATGGAATTAAAAAACGATTATTCCTATAAAATATGTTTAGACAGCAAACTAAATACTTCTAATGCACTTAAACCAAACTCCGATTTGTGCAGCAAGTTCTGAAGCCCAAAGTATCAACATTTCACTTCATGCTTAAATTTAAAATATAAAAGTGCAACTTTCATAATTTAATAATTTATCATCCCCTTCTCTTGCAAACACACCCGCCACAATTAAAGGAGTACTTAACCCACGTGTACAGTAGACATATAGTAATATGCATGCCATCACTATCAAGATAAGAAAATGGAACAAGCTACAAAGTTGTATTTGACTACTCAAATAGAACATGCAATATCCAATAGCTAACTTATTCTACGCTGCTGCAAATCCACAAGATTAAATAAAATAAAATAGTATTCCAAAACTGCCACTAACCTACAACCATGCGTAATTAAGAATTAACATGTGACAAGTTAGAACCAACTCAACAAGTAGACTCAACCACATTGTACTACTCAATATGCCATTAAGTAGCAAGCAATGAAATTTACTAATTTGTCATGTATACTTGTACTGCTAAGTACAAGTCTTTCACCCATTAAACCACTACTTTAACATGCTTTCAAAATTATAGAAGGTGAATTAGCTCAATAATGAACTTGGCACCTCTACCGACAGCAAATTTAACTATGCATGCTCTACTCCAAAGAAAATCAATAACCTATTACCACGAAATAAAATTATATAATCCGGAAGGTAGCAATTAATCGACACCACTGTAATCTTAATTATTAATCTGCCACCAAAAACCAGTTGTTGTTACTTACCACGAGTATTTAAAAGATAATGCATGACACAAAGCTATAGTTTTAAAACCCAAATCCTCAACCAATTTCCAAAGATCAAACATAATTATTCAATTGAACACAATTGAATAAACTGAACAGAACATGAAAATATGCAGCATATAAGTTGTTGTTTATAAAAACGTTTTATTTAATCTCCTTGCCTACGCGGCCCCACTCGTACGCTTTCGTCACGCTCAACATGAGATAAGATAATTATCGAGGTGAGCAAACCACAAGCTCAGTGAAGACTTTATCATGCTTACATAAGTCAAGTAATTCATGTGCGAGAATTAAATTTCACTTACAATACAATCCTGTCATGTCAATAAGGCACCTTTCGGTCCATTATTCGTATAATGTTATGATATCACGATTCGTTGGTAAGGCACCCTTTACGGCCTATACCCATGCTATAATATGGCATTATTACAGCCCATACTCGTGCTATAGTATGACACTATTGCAGCCCATACCCATGCTCTAGTATGACACTATTACAGCCTATACCCATGCTATATATATAATTTCATAAGTGCAAATACAATCACAGTGATAACAATTTCCAATCAACTTCAACTTTCACATATGAATATAATTGAACATACATAAGATGAGAAAATCTCCATCTTTTACCGCGTGAAGTCTAGGTTTCAAATATTAAACGTCACGATCAGTGTCTCCTTCAAAACCTATTTAGACATGACTGATCGTTACTCACACATTATCATACAACTATCGAAAAACTAATCTGCAGAATTTTTGTAAGAGTTGCAGACTAACAAAATTAGGGTTTATGGTTAGAAGCAAGAAAGAAAAACAAGAATTAAGTTTTGGTTGAACGATGAACGTAGGAAGAAAAACAAAAGAAAGAAAAATAAAGGAAAGAAAAGAGTAAACTGTGTTACCACGATTCTGTTGCAGCGTATGAATGAGAATATTTTGGGAAGAATGAGCGAGGAATGAAGCTGCAACTTATTTATGGATTGTGACTACGATTCTAGAGATATCCCTCCAGCAGGAATTTTAACAAATTTCCCTCAAATATGGGAGATGATAAGAGGGAAGATATTTTTTCTAATGAAGATCATGATTTGATTTCTTGAAGAGTAAGAAATCATATTTCTGCTTCTTATTCTTTCACGTACAGCCGATAGGGTTGAATGAGTTGGGCTTGGATAATAGACTTGTTTATGGGCTTTTAAGAGTTGGGCCACAATAGAATATACGGGTGAAAATATGGAATATTACAGAATGATACTCCCTCCACCCACTGCAACAATTACATTTTACACGGGCTTCTTGCTATAAGAATTACATTTCCTGATTAAGAAAGAATGATACTCCTCCATCCACCCCAACAATTACATTTCCTGATTAAGAAATAATGATACTCCCTCCTTCCACTGCAACAATTACATTTACACATGATTCTCTCTAAAAGAATTACATTTCTTTTTTTTTTTAAGTAGATGACCCACATAAATCAATTGTTTTATCTCCATAAAACTCACCTTAATATTAATACAACTACTCACTATACATTAAATTATTATATTTCTTAATTCACTCTGTGCAAACAGTAAATGTAACTCTTTTTATGGGACAGGGAGAGTCCTTAATAAAAAGTTATAGTTTTATGGTTGATTATTTCATGAAAAATTTATAGTATAAATAAAAAATAATAATTTTTTTTAATAAAAGGTAATAATATAGTTCATAAAAAGTTATAACCATTTGAATTTTTTTTTTAAAAATGTCACATAACATGTCATGTGCTCACACAAGATTTAACTAATAAAAGAGTGATGAGTCGATGACCTATTGCATGAAAACACCGAGTAAAGAATCCCAAGCTGCGCACCATTCCTTTATTATGTTTTTTTCTTTATCTTTTTTTATTAATTTTAATTTTATGTTAAATTAATATTTAAGAAGTTGAGTATAGTATAGAAAATAAGTAAATTGACTATTAATAGGACTTAGTATCTATTAGGGCAAATCAATATAAGAAGTTGGGCATCATATTAATAATAACACATGCAGGCAGTATTGTCATAATCGGATCGATAGCTCCATCGATTTGTAGTCGAATCGATCTGACTGGCAGTTCAATTGGAAAAACAATAATAGTACATATTTTAATAATATTATTTTGCAATAAAAATTGGAATTTAATTAATTTTATAAAGTTGAGCTTTAATTAATTTATTTATGCCCAAATGCGAAGATAATGGATTTGGGCCATCACCCTTTAACTAGGCCATCTACTTACGTTACCTTCTAATGGGGCTTCAATATATATATATATATATATATATACAAAAGCCTTAATGAGCTTAACTGTCTAGCTCCGCTGCTTCGCTCTCATCCTTACCTGCTTGGAATCCATAAAGAAACAGTTGAAGAAAAATTAACAATAAAGAACAATACAATTTTAAGAAACCTCTATGTAAGCTACAGCTTGTTCTAAATGTTTTTCATTTGTCCTAGCAATGAAGATGTCTTAAAAGACAGATACCAAGGTGCAAAAAATTGTAGATTATATATCTCAATTCTCAACAATGGCGATAGCGACAGCAAAAAACATCAAGGATGTATCTCCTCATGAGTTCGTGAAAGTCTACGTAGCTCACCTTAAGCGCTCCGTCGCCGTCCGCTTCAATTTTCCATCTGCCGTCGTCCGCTATTTTGATATGTCGTCCGCCATCAGTCACGTACAGCACTGCCGTGAGACTGGAAGAAACAAAAATCGACAGTTTTCGATTGTGCCGATTTTGATTGGTTTTTTCTGATTTGACTACATAAACGGTTCTTAGGGATATTTCAAACCTGTTCCCGATTAAACTGATCAAACAGGCTGATTCGGTCCAATTCCAATAACATTGCTTGTTGGTATATAAAGTTGAGTCGAGGATTTATGGTAATGATAAGCACGCAAAGGTGGAAAGTTACAATTTTTCTATTTTTCTATGGGGTGAAGTAGGAGTGTTTTAGGACTTATAAAACAAAATATCCACATTCAAGGTGATCTTTGTATGATGGTCTTAGTGTTATCACACTTAAAGGTACATTTGTCTATTCTCTTATAGCGTTGGAAAAATAGGAGATCTCTTCTCACATGTTAGAAGACTATAATTGTCTTTTTAAAATCTTCGAATTTAAAATAGTTTTGAGATTACATATCACGTTTTTAGATCTTTGTAATAAGTTTTTTTTACGATTTTGATAAGATAAGTTCTAGAGTGTTGAACTGTAACCTTGGTGACTTTTGAATTTACTGTTTTTGTTTAATGAATTGTTAAGCCATTAGGCCGCATAAACTTAAGTTTGTGAAAGAGTTATTTCTTATGTAATCTCGTTCTATTTTCCATTGTTGGCGGTGTTGATCAAAGTGTTACAACACTTGTCTGATATGTCTGTGTTTCACTCACACACACTAAAAAATGGGAATACAAACTCCATTAGTCCTCAATTCACTCCTGAGCATAATGATCATTCCAAACTAGTGGTCATATTGTTGATACAAGTCTTTCCTTGTTTCACCTCACCTCTTATCAACCGTCTACCCAAAATACATATATCCATACTCTAATTGTATGACCAAACATGTCAAAACTGCGAGTCTACGACTCTACACTACTCACAAGTCTGACAATAAATCATCCTTTTTTTTTTTGGTTATTCTCTTACTCAAAGCCCCTACATTTGTCTTGAATAGTCCCTCCAACAAATTTTACACCTCACAGCATGTTGAGTTGAGTACAGTCCCTTTCCCTACACATATACTCCATCATCCTCTTTCTTGTTGCTCCACCACCAACTGCAGTGTCTTTATCCACTTCGTTTCATCAGATGATCACTCAGGCTCGACAAAATATCTTTACCCTCTTTCATTGTTGTCACTTTTGATATTGAGTGTACTACTTTTAAACAAGCTTTCAATGACACTCTATGTAGATATGACATGTCTTGCTAAGTTTTGTGCTCTTCTCTATTAGCATTACAGTTGAGATCTTATTATTATAAATTCTTCTCAAAATTTGATTTAGTGCAAATAGACCTTTCGGATTAAACGAAAACTTAGATGGCTCCTAGACATATTTAGTGATTGTCTGGTCACAAAAGGTTTTCATCAATGTGCAAGTATTGATTTTTTTAAAGCAAAGACTTGGGAGAGACCGTCTTACGAAATGGCATCCGTGAGACGAATAAGAAGTGATAACATTTTAAAAAGTGATACTCAATTAATAAAGTGATAATGGTGGTGCATTGGACTATTTCATGAACAATTTATAATCAAAATAAAAAGTGACTATTATAAGCAAAATGAAATAAACATGTAATGATAGAAGAGCATAAGAAAGAATCAAGAGAAAGAGTAGATAGGGAGATAAAATAGAATAAGGGAGAAAAGATTGTGTTATTCTCATTTATCAACTTACTTTCATTCAATCTCACTATAAAACTATATGTCACCCTTTATATCGGAAAGCATAGGTGGTTATAACTAACATCCACATTAATATTATTATTATAATACTCCCCCTTGGACATTACGATGTCATGCGTGCTTCGTTAAAACCTTTGCTAGAAAACCAGAGAAAAACTAGTCGAGGAAAAGAGTACTTGTTTTATAATTTCATGTGTTATAATAATTGTCTCATTAAGAACATTCAACTAAGAAAACCTCATGGGAATTTTTTTTTAAATTTAATTAGGAAAAAAAGAGTAGGTCTTGAAGACCCATCTTCAAGATTTTCTAGAAGTTGTCGCTCCCCATAAAACAATAATCTAGTCTGCCTTATTAAAAATCTTCAACTAAGAAAACCTCGTGATAAAAAACTTAGTTAAGGAAAAAAAGTACTTGTATGATTTTGATGTGTTAGCATTAGTTGCCTTGTTTAAAACCTTAAAGCTAAGAAAACCCACTAAGAAAAACTTAGTTAAGGGAAAAGAGTACAACCATTGGTTTTGTGGACATAATCTCCTAAATTGTTTAAAATTACCACTCCCTCCTGAAAACAACGATATTTTGAAACTTAACTGCTGATCTTTAAGATCAAAATTAATGAATTTATTTAAACTTATCACTCTCCTTAAACACATCAGTCTTATTGGTCTATATGACAATACTTCAAGTAAAACCGTCAAACATACAAGTTGGGGGTAAGTAAGTAAAGAATAAATCATCTGCATTGTTACACGAGTAAACTCTCTGTTTAATCGCTCTTTTGGAGCACATATGAGTGAAATAAATTTATCATGACTTTCTCTATGTATAAATTATTTATGATCTATGCAACGCACATAATTGATTATCTCATAAAAGATTACAAGGGAGTTTATGCAAATCATTATGCCACATAGACTACAAATGTATTATATCATTCATCATAACCAATATGAAATTTTACGTAATGGGGATTGAATCATAATTAATATTCAATCAATATGCCAGTGTTATGTTGCTTTCTTTTAATTAAACCAATGTATTTTTGTATCAAAGTGATACATGAGGATATATTTAATTTTAACTCAGTGTCTCATTAATAGAGAATTATAAAAATTTTGCTAGTAGTTTATCATAAATGCACATCATGTCTGATACAATAATGAAGAAATATTTACTTTAAAAGGGGACTTCCCTCATTATAGACTTAAATTAATATACATTTATTTTCCACTTCAAGAGATAAAAAAAAAACAATTAACTTGTAAAAATTAATGAAATTTATTGAAATTTTATATAATAAAACTGCCAACATGTAGATTAACTAGTGTTAAAAAGTTATTCTTCTTGAATTATTTTTAATCTACTGGTTGAAATGACTCTTTGGTTATTCAAATTTTTCATTTTAAAAAATCCATCATTTGACATACGTAAACTTTTACAAATTTCTTGTGTGTTCTAATTTTAAATCACATAGAGAAATATAGGTAATGTTTCTTATTAAGGAGGAAACCATCCAATTAAAATTTAGTACCACATAGTTTGTTTTAGGTTCGTAATTATTTATCTAGATTTTCATATGTCCATTACGAGTTTATATTTATTAGGAATTCTGATATAGCTTTACTGTCTAGTGAAGTGTATTAACTACATATCTATGTTTATTGTAGCTGTCATATTATTACAAATTTACAAGAATGTAAATGACCTCAGCTAATTACTTAGTTAGCCGTTTAGATTTTTTTTTATTTTTTTAAATTAAAGAGAACAATTAAAAATCGAATGGTTTAATCCATATGTTATGTCAATACAATAGAAAAGCAACGACAGAGGATCCTCTCACGTGAAAAAGGTGGTGAAATTCTCTCCCATAGCTTTGAGAAATCACATCCCCGTCTACGTAAATCCAAGAAACATCCAAAAATTTTGAATTGCTATATCGTGTAAATGCAGTGATGTACAAAATGAACCTAGAATAACATGCAAATAACTTGCAAAATAAAGTAGTTATAGAAGTGCCATAAAATGACCAAGAAAATTCCCTTCCAAAAAAAAAAAACTTGCCTCCATAAAGGTCAGTCTTGATATGTCACTCAGAAATTTTAGAAAGAGAAAGATAAAAAGGTGAAACTTGATTAATCAACTGGAATGATACTGCACAAACAAACTTTTCAGACATCTCCTCCACGAAATGAATTGAAATTACAGAAATGTCAATTTCAAATCAAAACATAGGAATATTACTCTCCGTCCGTCTCACAACCAAACTGAAACTATGGCACCAAGAGGAAGGACTTAGAGGATGTCAAGTAATACCCCCGATTGGACTTCCTAATATTTTTTTACAACACCTGACTATGAGCATTTAGAGTCCAAAGAGCTCAAGAGTTCTTCATCTAATGAGTAGAATAAATATCAGATACATAAGCTTACCTTGTCCAAAGTAAAAGAGGCAAATGATCTCTATACAAATTGCCAGAAGGGAGCTTTCAAAAAATCCAATGTAGATCCTATGCCATTAGAAGAATTTCACCTTGTGCACCTGTCAAGATGGAAAAGCAAGAAAACGTGATGAGTTTAGAAGATGAATTATGATTCATCAGGAATAAAATGAGGCAAATACGAAGCAAATGAAAAAAGAAACTAGAGTTTGCAGTATGTCGTGTTACTTTGATCAAAACAATCTAGGGCGAACTGGAGGAGCGCTTCCATGTCTTCGGCCATTGTGGAAACTCTTTCCGCCTCTTTCACAGCTTCAGCAGCTACAAACGATTTGTTTTCAGCTTCAGCGACTTTATAAGCAGCAGAGACTGCGGCTTCCTCGACTGTATCTCCCAGATACCCAATGCTCTGAACTTGCCTTGGTTGCATCTCTTTTGGTCTGACGGTGGGGCTTTTCGTGTCTATTGGTGCTTTACTTTTAATTCTGTAACAATTCTGAACCTGCAATTGGATCAAGATTAGTATATGTGATTTTTGCTTTCCATGTTTTGGTGAGATTGTGATGAATACATTGTACCGACTTCGACATAAATTCTTTTGGTTGTGTTCTGAGTGAAGGATTTGAGGATGATTTGAAATGTATGGTAGTAGAGCCATTGATGATTAATAGATATAGGAGAATCATAGCCATCATATTATACCAATATTTGTGTGATTGGAGAATCATGGCCATCATATTATACCAATTTTTGTGTGATTGGAGAAATGCAATCTAATGTTGATTTTACTAAATACATTCACTTCAAATCTTGCATTTCAACTCCCTTAATCTAAATATAAACGATTTATGCTTCTAGATCTTTGACCAAACTATACTGAATGGACAACTCATTCCAGCTAAAACAGATCAAATAATTACAGGGCTATAGTAAGTTTAACAAAAAGATCATAGTGATGAACAAAAAATAAAAATAAATAAAGAAATTAAGAAATATGCTAAGGGCAAAGAGAAGTGTGGGCACTGTGAAGTTAATCTATACAGGATCATGATGCACACGTGTAACTTTTGTCAACATTTTATTCTATGCCACTTTTTACATTAGTTCTAGAGAAAACCAGATATCCCAAAAAAAATAAATAAACTCCAGGGAAAATGAAAAGGATCTACCACATAACAATAAACTGGCACTTTCAGAGAGTAAATGCAGAATATAATCGGCTAAAAGTAAAATGATAAGTGCAGATGAACTCTACATCTGCTAGAGAGTACTTGGTATGTCAACAACAACAAACTATGAATAAGTTTTGAAAAAGAAATACAAGATTTACCTTTTCAAGTTTATCTTGTTGCACAAGCCTCCTTAATCTAGAACTCAATTGCCTTTTGAAATTTTGAGGCACCTCCTCTCTTTGCTGCATGATAATATGATGAAAAAAGAGAGAGAAATTACTTTGTGGAATTCAGCAACAGAAAAAAAAAACTGGCATGATATAACAGAAATCAGTGTAATAGATGCTACACCTTTAGATAACAAAGAATAAATCTTCATATCATGTGGATTAAGCACAATAATTGGGATTTAATGCTATTACATATCTACCCAAAAAGGTTTTCATCATAAAATTGCAATAAAAAAATAAAAATAAAAGATACAAACATTGGAAATGCAGAAGCAAAACTCATTATGAATAATGAATTAGGGTTATCAATGGTCAGGTACTTCTAATGTATTTTCAAATTAAGACATCCAAATGCATAGCCTCTCCAGTCTCCGTATCAGGTGATTTGTGGCCATTGATAGACATGGTATAAATTTTAAATACTAAAAGTTAATGTCACTACATCACTTTATGATATACAGAGGAAACCATAGTAAAAAAAAAAGCATTACCAGCATCAAACCCATAATTATTATTTATTCATATGATTGGGGGGTGGGTGAATCTGGTGCAGGTAGAAACTTGGAGCCAGCACAGACCTCTCTAATCTAAATAGAAAATATAAATTTTCGGAAGGGGTGGCTGAACCAATTTGAAATGTGCTATAACATAGGCCCTTGATATAGTGACAGAGAATTACTCTTTTAGGAAGGGGCATAAAAACACCCCTCTAAACAAACTTACAAGGTAGAAACTCATTATTATAGTGTTAGAAAATAAAAAATTAAGACAACAGTCACCAGCATATATAGATCATTTCTGAAAAAACAACACGAAATGGAAGTATCAGCTTTTGTCAGCTGCAAAGAGAATGAGAATAGAACCCACGAGAACCATTATGAGATATATTTTACAGACACTGGTTTCAAATCATACCTAAATTATTATTGAAATTAAACAGGGATAGAAAATACAAATGGAAACTAATAATATGCTATAATTAGAGAACATAAATTATCATCAGGTCTGCATATGAGGCCAGGGTATCACATGCAACCAATGAGTAGAAGGATGTATTATAGGGATTGAAATGGGGTAAGCTGGTGAAGGTAATTAGATAATCAGGCCCAACATGTCCTCATACAAGATCGAATAGTGTTTGCCCATTCATTTTAAAATTAAATCAAATATGATTACTAAAGTCCAAACAAAAACTAAATTACTAAATAATTACACAAATAGCATTCTAATGGTCAATTTCAACCGGGGGGGGGGGGGGGGGGGGACTATAATTGATTATATCTTGCAAAAAAACTAATAATATTAATTTGGAAACATTTTCGGGGTGTTTAGATTTGAATTATATATGTATTATAATCTTCTATTTTATCTCAAGTATTATTATAATTATACATTATATAGAAAAACTGTTACTTAATATTGGATAATTTTTGGTAGATTTTGCATGGTTAATATAGATAATATAAATATTAAATGTTATATATGATATATTATAATTTAAAAAAAAACGTCACTGTCATGGGGGATGGGGATGCCTAAACAGCTTGAGCCAGAGCAGGTCAACATGTGGCAGGCCAAAATTGTCATCCCAACGATATAAATCAAGCACATCAATTAAAATTTCAAAAGAGTAAGCAAATATTCAGTCTAAGTATTATAGCATGGTTCTTTACAAGCCGTAAAAAAAAAAAAAAATCAACAACAAGAAAAAAACAAGCTATCTGACGAATTCTAAAACTTAAGAAGCTATAAGTGATTATAAAAACTCTGAAACTGCACTATGGAGCTTTTATCAAGCATTAATGGAACTCTTAACCACATACATAATTGTTATGCTACCGTGAGGACACAAGGGTTACTCCAATTGAGGATGAAGGTCCTAGATGAACTGACATTTAAACTAATTTATAGTTGCAACCAGTTATAGCAAAACATAACTTAGAAATTGCTGAAGGCAATATGAAAGACGGACCTCAATAAAAGAAGCAATTGAACTACAATCTGATCCATTTGGCTCTTTAAGAGTAGATAACGCCTCAAATATCATCGCATTGTACCTGAGAAGAAGCAAGTATTTCATGCATTAAACAGAAAGAAATATGAAAGTACAAATATGCCATCAGCGCTATAGGATCATTAGATGACAAATTCTATCATGATATAACACTTTTAAAGCTAGACTTTCACCAAAGGTGCTTAAACTGTACCAAAATCTAGTCCTACAACTGGATCCATTGTCCAACCACCACAACCACCATCACATTCCAACAACTCCTATCCCATCCTACAATTCCCACTGTAAAGAAAAGGAAGAAATACATACTTGGTTCCCCTTCATGCATCTGCCAAGGACTAAAACCAGACAACTATGTTTAGGAATATCCTTAAGCGTCCTTGTAGAATTTTTTATTGGGTCATTGTCAACTAGCGCAGTCATTCAAATTAACTATGTCATGGCTATAACAGGTTACTGCCTTCAAACGAATCCAACGACAATGTTCCAAACACCCATTGTAAATCCCAAGTGATCTATGGCCTTCAGTAAATTACAAAATTAAAACATGAAGCTGCGATAACAGAATGACCGCAGAAGCTTATAGATAAATGGAGGATTCATGAAACAACTTGGAACCCTATTATTTTCCTAGCTCACAAATATCACAATGAAAAGGAAACTTTATTTCAGAAACTGCAGTTCCCCAGCACTAAAAGACTCTACTAATTAACTCATATCCTTCAACCATCGTAGTAAAATCCCATGAAATTTGAAGCTTAGAGTTGACTGAAAATTAGAATGACGAAGCATTCTCAGAACAGAAAATTACCTATTCCCGAATTCAGGTGATAAAGTATCAAATATACTTTGTAAAATAAAACGTGAATTGCATTTGGATTTCTATAATTTGAAGTTAAAGTAGGAATATAGAAAGATCTCTCTTTCATAAAATAGTCACCAAAGTCTTGCAAGTTGCAAGTTTTTATTTTTATTTTTGCTTCATATTAGTTATGATTTCATGTTCATAACATTAAATGATAGTGATTTTCTGTTGTTGTCCAGCAAAAAATAGACATGAGTTGATCTACTTTTTATTAGTCTTAAACACCTATCAAACAAACTCTAAATCCCAAAACCTATTTCTGCGAATGCCAACTATGGTCATGCTTTGTTCAAACATTCCTACGTTTAAAGTTTTATCCTCATCAGGTTATGTTATCCCCTTTTTTCTTTAATAAAACTTCTCCCATTCTCAGGGTTATAAGCAAAATATACATTGATAAATTGGAACCTAAAATTAAAATATAAATGAAGAAGAAAACCAAGTCTAAGCACAAGTTGCAGAAGTGGTATACAATGTTCCAACAGTATAATTAAAAAAGACAAAAGTATGAGGTGCATTTGTTGTTATAAGAGCTCATTAAATGATGCACATGGAGCATTTGTTGCAATACAGCATTTAATGCAGTAAAGAGACAACGAAGGCTAACAAGAGTACAAGACCAAACTCAAGCACAATGTTTGAAAATTAAGAAGGGGAACTTTTTTAGTTCACCTAAACACAAAAAGGTAAAACCTGAAGAAATTTTATGAGAATACCTGTCCCACAATAGGAATTTCAAGTCTCTGGTAACCTTTACCAAGATCTATGATGAACTATGTATATGAGCAACTCAAATTGCACATTGAGTGCTGTCTAGATGCTCAACTTCAAACAAAATTTTGAACAATAGGACTCCACACTCAACCAGAAGTTGAGAGCATTAAGAAGAGTGCACGACAGCTTCACCATGATTGACAAGGAACTCTATATGAAAAGCTAACGGAGCCTATACTAGAAGCTGTAGAAATGGTGGGAATAATCAGTAAAACTATGTAAGGTACTGCTGGGACACCTGTCACCAAGTGGAGATGGAAAACTGATCTATGTGAGGTTCTACAACCTGCTGACAGGATTCTCACTAGTTCTAAAAAAGTTAAGCTAGTTATAGAGTAAATCTTGTTGATTGTCCCCTAGCCCTAAGGTCACAAGAAGTGAATGGAGAATGCTGTGCACCGCTATAACCAAATTGTGTCTCATTAACAATTCTTCAACTACTTCATTGTTACAATTTATTGTTTTTCTGCACTATTTATTAATTTCAGACAAGGTGCACAAATATAATTGAATGAACAAGGACATGTTACATAAAACAGGATGATGCATTTGTAACAAAAAATAACCACAAAACCGATAAGTAACTACCCCATTAGATTTACTATAACTTCTTAACATAATTCAGATCATCATAGCACAGGATGACAAAATTAATTAGCCCATTAACTATTAAAAGGTATATATTACTACATCCATGAAATCATTAATTCAAATCTCAACTCAGAATATATCAAAGAAGAACAAACTTACTTGGGAGCACTATTCCATTCAGATAATGGCTTGGAAGAATCTAACATAACAACATCTGTTGTTGCAACCTGAGTAGATGGAGCAATGGAATTGGAAGCAGAAGCCTGTTGAATGGGAAGTGGGGCAGTAGGGTCATCAGCAGGATTTGCTTTTGCTTTAGGTGTCTTTGATTTATCTCTAGGTGTTTGGCCATTGGCTACACTCAAATTCCGCCATTTATCCTGTGTAACAACCAGCAAAGAGGTATGTACATGTTAATAGTGTATACCTTTCCTCAAGTGTCCGTATTGGACCAGTAGCTAAGTATTCCAAAGGCAGTAAACTTGATTCAATGATCACAAATAGATGCATAGACTTGCATAGCAAAGTCATTAATATGAAAAGGTTGATAGACTACTCATCTTTAATGTTAATGACTGATTGCAATGTTGAGCCAAATTCTGAAGTGATAGGATTTTACCAAAACAACTTAGAAATGATGTAACTGGAACAAAAAAAAACCTGAAAAATGGTAATTATATGCATATGAACTGTGCATTTGGAAATAACGAATCTATTGATCACATTTTTACTTGAGAGAATATTATTTTAGGTGCAGTAAAAGTTGAATACATTGTCAAGGAAAAACTGCTAGGAATAGTCTTCAAACTTTTATTTGCAAATTGATATCCAAAAAGTCATCTAAATGCTATGAAACATCTTATTATAATTTAAGTTCTACTTTAATTTCTTAAAGGCAGCCTTGACACTAACGGTTTAGCCTGAGGAAATCAATTACAGCCCACTTATTTATATCCTAAACTAGTACCATCTCTACTCTACTAATGCATATGGAACGGGAAGCACCAGAATTTGAACAACGAGGTATAAATTTTAAAAAATAAATAAATAAAAAAGGATCAGCTAGAATTACTACGTACACAAAAAAATATCATAAACAGACCTTGAGATCAATGTTTGAGCGAGCGTAGAGGAGGTGGTTGAATTCAGGATCTCTCTGAATATTTTTCCACTTTCCGGGGCCGTGCTTCGCCACGCCAGCGCGCAGTGCTTCTTCTTCCTCCGATGTCCATTTCTGCTTCGGATTGCCCATCTCTAACTTCGGGCCTCAATGTCAACCGGCAAATCTCCGCCTGAGTGAATCAAATTCTGTGGATTCTGCAACTTGTTCGGATCAATGAATCTCTCAGGATCAATTTGATGTACAGTTACAGAGATTGCGGCGGCGTGTCTGATAAGTGATAAGGGTAGATTCGTTGAGGGCCGCTTGGAAAGTTCAAAGTGCAAAGAACGGTCGGCCCGAAAGAGGAACTCTACAATAGTATGTTGGCCTACTATCAAATCGACTTATTTGTATTTATAGCCCCTCAACTATGCCATTTTGTACTTTGCACCTCAAAACTTGTTTTTCTTTCGACTCACCCCGTTTATTTTGAAATTTTACCACTAATAACAATTCTCCCATACAAATTTTTATATTTACAGGATTAAATTCATTTTATGTTTTATAACTAAGCAAAACTTCGATTTTTGGCATAAAAAATATAAGTGGTTCAATTTTACCCTATAACTAATGAATCGTTTCAATTTTTGCCAAATTTTCGCCGGAAATACGAATTTCGCCGGAATACACCACGTCATTCTTCAATTTGGGGGGTTTCCAGTTGGTCAATCCGATGTGGCAATTTTGACTTTTTTTTAGCCAATGAATCCGCCACGTCATATCCCACCTTTTTTTCGTTTCCACATCAGCATAATTGAGTTAAATTCATTTTACGTCTTGTAATTAAGCAAAACTTCGATTTTTGCCCTAAAAAGATAAGTGGTTCAATTTTTCCCTACAACTAACGAATTGTTTTAATTTTTGCCCAATTTTCGCCGAAAACGTGAATTTTGCCGGAATCCACCACGTCATGCTTCAATTTGGAGGTTTCTGGTTGGTCAATCTGATGTGCACAATTTTTACTTTTTTTAGCCAATGAATCTGCCACGTCATATCCCACCTACTTTTTTTTGTTTCCACATCAGCATAATATATATTTAAATCAGAAATATAAAATACAAAAAAGAAAAATACAATTCTGCAAGCACCCTCAAATTTTTGCATCATCAATACATACAGTCTGTAATCCGTTCAAGCTAATGAACAATTGAAATTTTATATATACAATTGATGGGTAAAACAATTTTTTATTCAGAATTCCAATTACTGAATCTTAGGAGAAGTATTATCAAACAGAAAGGGTGAGAATGTGACCTCGGAATAAAATACTAAACCATTAAAGAATCAGGTTCTTCTCGCTTTAAAATTCCAAAATATAAACTCTAAAAGAAAATTTGACTGCTGTTCAGTTAATAAAAGGGGAGGGATTAATGGCAAAAGCAAAATTCCATGATCCAATATTCAACACTAGAAATCGGTATGTTCCAGCATGTCAATATCAAAAGCCTCAAGTTTATTGATTCAGTGCTCCACTTGAATAACAAATTAGAGCGTATTACACAAGCACGAGAAGCACAACCTCCAAACAAAAATTAATTCAAACTCACGATTCATCCTTGACGGTGAGGTTAAGCAAAGTGGCGAGGGCAGCCTCATTGGCGTCGACGGAGTGGCAGTGGGGCATATCGACAAGAGCCCTAACGGAGGTAGCGCTGTGAGATTTTAGTGAGGCGGCGAATCTCCTTGGCGGCCTACAACCTCAAATCGAGGTCGTCGGATTGGAGAATGAGGGAAAAAAATTAGGTAGGATATGTCGTGACGGATTCATTGGCTAAAAAAATCAAAATTGTCATATCGGATTGTCCAGCCGGAAATCCCCAACATGATGTGGTAGATTCTGGCAAAATTCGCGTTTTTCAGCGAAAATTGGATAAAAATTGAAATGATTCATTAGTTATAGAACAAAATTGAACCACTTATCTTTTTTAGGGTAAATTGAAGTTTTGGTTAGTTACAGGGTATAAAATGAATTTAACTCTAATATTGATGTGGAAACGAAAAAAAAATTAGGTGGGATATAACATGGCAGATTCATTGGCTTAAAAAAAGTCATAATTGCCACGTTAGATTGACCAGCCGAAAACCCCTAAATTGAAGTATGACATGGCGGATTCCGGCGAAATTCGCATTTTCTGGCGAAAATTGGGCAAAATTTGAAACGCTTCGTTAGTTATTGAGCAAAATTGAACCACTTATATTTTTTAGGGCAAAAATCGAAGTTTTTCTTAGTTACAGTTCATAAAATGAATTTAACTCATTTTTATATGATACATAAGTATTTTGAATAATATAAAAAATTTGAGAATGTAATACATTTCTTTATAAAAATAAAATAAAATAAATGATTCTTTCTAACTATTAAATTTTTGAAATTAAAAATTTAAGTCATATCTAAAATAATGTTAAATGTAATTATATAACATTATGTTATTTATAATTTTATTAAAAAGGATTTGTCCATATAAATGTTTCAATGTAGAATTAAATCAAAGATTACCACTTCAAAATGTTAAACTATAATTAATTCTCTATCACGATACAGGAATAATTAACTTATTTCTTAGATGATAAATAATTTATTATGTAGAAAAATAATTGAATATTTCCTCCATCTCTAAATGATTTTCACCGATTTCATTTTGAGTCGTCCTACAAAATTTTTCACCCTCTAAGAAGTTAAAATAACTACCATTCTCCATACATTTTATTTAAAAAAAACACCCATAACACATCTAACATACTTTATCATTTGTTTATTACAAAAAGTATAATATCCCTAAAAATTAATCCCTCCGTTCACCTTAAAGGTCCCCATTCTTACCGTTTGGGACGTCCACTCCAAAGGTACTTATTTTCTCTTTTAAGTAAAATATGGTCCTATACTCACTATTAATAACACTACTCACTACATATAATAATAAATGTCACTTCCATGAGACTGGTCCTACAGAATATTTGATAGGACCGGATCATTTCCACTGTGTTGGGTAAAATGAGTTAAATCCTAATGTTTATATATTAAAAAGGCTGGAAAAAGACGATTCGGAAGAGGGAGGAAATTGGGTGGTGGGACTTGTCGAAGGTAGCAGTGGATGAAGAAGAGTTTGCAGAAGAGTCAACATCGGAGATAACACAGTCGACGCGAACTAAAATTTTCTCAACTAAGAGAACAAGACAATGGAATCTCCTTAAAACGATGCAGCATCAGCTCAACGCATTGACATTGCCAATTTTATTGAAAATCAAGAGGATTAATGGATCTAGAAGACGATCGAAAGATTGATTTGTTGGTGATGAATTTTGCCGCATAGATTTGGCTGAGTATTCACTATTTTCTTTAAGAAAATATGAATCTCACCATCAAGTGTAAGGAATCGATTGTAGTGCGCGTGATCAAGTTAAATTCGAACCCACGAGATAGTTAAAGATCTACAATTTAATTCGAGTTATTATGATTTTAATGCAAGACAAATATTGGGGGTTTAAATGGTGATTATTAATTAAACTACTGATGTTTAAGTAAAAAAATTGTGAAAAGATAACTTTCAAGAATTCAAGGATGAAGAAATTGTAATGTTAAAGCAATTCAGTTTAACTATGTGACAGATCATTCTAAACTTATGATTAATTTCCTGAAGATATTTATAAGAAGATTGCTTAGCCAAGCTAGACTACTATGATCAAGTGAGATCTTTCAATTAATAAGCTAGAAATCCTATGATTGATTAGAAATTAATTCTCCCTGATGTGCGTTTTCTCAACACGCAATTAATCCCTAAGTATGAAGGATATCAATTGCAGCTTAAGCAAGCGACCAAGTTAAATATCGAACCCAAAGGACAGCGTAATATCAATTTAATTATTAGCTAAATTAATTAAGACAAGTGACAATAAAGATTGAGGATTTTAATCTAATAACTAATATGCTAAAAATTAAATAACAATTAAAATAAAATAGCACTGGAAGAATATGAAAGTGTCTCAAGAATGGATAATAGGTGGCCATAGGGTAATCCAGTTTTACTACTTAATATCCCTCACAAGTGCAGGCCGACTCTGCCTTGTGGACTATGGACACATCACTAAATCATGCAAATCTACTCTATAAACACAAGTAAATTGTGCGTAACACGTGTGAATAACCTCAGAGCAAAAGACATAATTCCACCTCTCTTTCTAGGTACAATCAGTATAAATTATTTTCCACGTCTGGAATCTTATCTGATATGATCTCCCTTCATAGGTACTATAAAATTACCCTCTTTATTCTGCTTACTAACCCGAATTAATTCAATTAATAAACATTCATATATGATAGTTCTAATGAAACTTCGGAGTCCCCTCACTTAGAATCATAACATGGAATCCTATTCAGCGGTGAACGCACTCAATCTATAACCAAGATATATATTCAGACTCTATATACCAATTGAAGATGCACAAAACGACCCTAATATGGATTAAAAACGCATAGTCATATATAAAATAAATCCACAAGTAGTGTTGTACAGAGGACACACAAGAGAGTTTAATTAATTCATAAAACCTTCAAAACTTTAGATCTACCAAAACGGTTCTAGCCCATGATGTTGCGAAGAATAATCATGGGTGTTGGATAGATCTTACCCATAGTCTGGAAAATCACAAGATAAATTCCTAGATGTGGGAATCATCGTGTCCTTCTCCGTTTTGAATCCTCCTCTTGGTTCTCCTCTTGATTCAGCAGATGAATCTTGAAAGTGATGAATGGATGGAGGAAAGGATGTGGATGATGGTTGGGGGTGATCCCCCCTTAAGGGGTGTAGGATGATTGTGTTGCTCCCTTCACGTGAATAATGATGTAAAATATATATAGGTGTGAGAAAGGAATTAAATAAGAAAATAAAAGATATGGGTGAATCGTGGAGGATTATGTGATAAGAAGATTAATTGTACTCTAAGAAATAGGTAATTTTTGGAAATTTTCAGAAATTCTCGCAGCTAGCTACGCGACTTCACGATTTTGCGCATAATTTCTTCATCCAAA
Source organism: Pogostemon cablin (assembly GCA_023678885.1). Taxonomy (NCBI): domain Eukaryota; kingdom Viridiplantae; phylum Streptophyta; class Magnoliopsida; order Lamiales; family Lamiaceae; genus Pogostemon; species Pogostemon cablin. The sequence goes on from CM042976.1 coordinate 16,367,987, forward strand.
CTTTGATTTGAGTTATTCTTGCGCTCACGCAATACTCTCCTCCATGGATTTTTATCCATATAAAGAACTCACTAAAAGTCCAACATGTAAAGATGTAACAAGTCATGTAAAGTGGAACAGTCGTGCTGAGTAGAAACAGCTTGCGCGACGTCACCATTTCGATCATAACTTTCTCGTTTAGACTTCGATTGAGGTATTTATTATGCCAAAACGACCCTCTCTTCCGTGGCTTTCCAACTATATATCACACTTCTACTTTTGAGCTCTACATGAATACAGAAAAATTATACAAGTTGGACGTGCGTTTTTCAGCATTCTTGCACAAGAACCTTTTCTCCAACTTTGCACTTTTGATCATTTTTTCACCTAAAACACAATAAAACACCTTAAATACACATTTTTCTCATATATATCAAATATAAGACACTTGTGCTATTATATGACAATAATTCTTATAAAAAAGGTGTTAAATTAGACACTAAAACACGTTTATTTTCACTCTTATCAATCCCACAAACTTACCCGTTGCTCGTCCCGAGGTAACAAAATAAAAATAAAGAGAGAGAGAGAGAGAGTAAGAAAATTAGTGGAGAAATAAGGACTATGACCAATACCCCATTCAAAATACAATTGGCCTCAACTTAGGTTATGCAACTCTCATTACATGCAATAATCAAATTCATAGCATACAAGATAAGACAATCACCACCAATTCAAATGCTCTATTGACATGTTCTCACGTGAAGTATATATCACTCACACTCAAGTGTAGAAGATGTACACTTATGGGTTAAGGTGTTTACGCTCAGATTCAATTCAAGTGCATGCGTAACCATAAGCTTGCCAATTATCTCAACTCTCCTTTTACTTGTAGCTAGCAAATCATGGATCAAAAAGGTCTTTAATTTGGTTGTAATGTAGGCTCTTTGGAAAAGGTTGAAAATTTATGGATAAGTGACTCAAAACTTGGATCAATCAAGCTGCAGTCTCTCTCGATCTTTCATTTTTCCTCATCACTTTCAATCAAGCATAACATCCTCTTCAAACTCTCTCATCTTTCTCCTTCAAGCACAACATATTTTTCTTTTTCAACTTTTTCTAGCTCTTCAACTCCATCATTCTCATTTTCTCCACTTTATTTTTCTTTTTTTCTTTTGAGGTACCAGTTTCGGGTACTACCTCTCGCATCCTTTATAGGGTACTAGATTTAAGTACTACCCTAGGGTGTTTATTTCCATGAAGTACTAGATTTGAGCACTCCTCCAGGAATTTTCCTTTTCATCCTTAAGGCTCTTCATTCATCATCCTTATCATCCCTCAAATCACCACTCTCTTCAATTTAGCTTTATTGCCTATCAAAAGAATGAATTTAAAAAAAAGGCTCAAACGGGCTGACAAGAGATTTAATGAATTCAGGTAAAGTATATGAGAAAAGATAAACTAAAAATTAAAGATGACCTAATACCATTTCCATAATCCGCTAGACTAATCTTGAATATTCAAAGAGAGTCAAGACAATTCTAGAATACACGCACAAGAACGATACTCACTAGAAAAGAAATATCATGTGATTATGTATCATGATCAACAAGGCTCAAAATCTCATATGGGTTTTTAATAAGTAACAGAGCACTCTTCATGGTAAGCAATATCCCACAGTACATATAGAACTTCATATCACAATATAATTCAAGTACACTTCCTTCATCAATTTCAAAAGCATATGAATTTAAGGCGCAATTTTAAAAAAAATAAGCTCATATGGATAACCAAAACCAAAAACTCAATCACTCCACTCTCATGAATTAAAAGCACTCATAAAAATTAGAATAAGGGAACGAGTGCACCATATTTTTCTTCAATGTATGCACGAATCCTCGAGTTGTTCAACTCGATCAGGTCAAAACCTCAGTTTACCTATTTCTATCATCAAAGCTCAAGCACACCTCATCATCACATGATTCATCAATAATAATATAGAAGAACTATAAGAAATACTCAATTGACTATCTAGTCGACTCCACACACTAGACACACAAACATAACACACTAAACATTAGGTAAGTTGCAAAAAATCGACATAACAACACCGTTAAAATATTAATATCCCGCAAAAAATCAAACCCCTAACAAACAAACAACCAACGAAAGGAAAAATTATACCCTTAGTGCTCATAAGACGAGTTAAGTACATCACATCCCCCAAACTTAGTAAAAACGTTAGTCGAAACTAAGTTTGAAAGAGATGTAATTGCCAAAGCGTGAGCACCTCAAATATATTAAATCCTCACTCACACAAAAGAAATAATAAAGCAATAAAACGGAAGGGCAAGCTCCCAATAAGCGCTCATATTTAACGTCGAAGAGTCACGACGGTAGAGGACGGTTTTCTTGCATCCTCACCTTGAAATACTTTCTTCCATCTTCTAGTCTACACTCAGCACCTCACCTTTATTTGTTACAAAAATATGGTCTTTGGAATTTCCTTCCTTCCATGGCTATCTAGACACCTCCTTGTTAATCTTCCACTTAAATTCAGAATCATTTGTCTTAGAAAAATTAAGATTAAACAAGTTAGAAACCACATCTATGCTCTCGCATGATTGAGTCTCCATGGGTATCTTCATTGCTTTATCAAGAGAGAAAAGCACATCTTCATTATCCATCTTTAGTATAAGCTTCTCGTCTCTCAACCTCTTTACTTTTTCTCATTTCTTCTCAACTATAAGCTCAATATTCTGCTCATGTGATGGTACTGGAGTACTCCGCACATAAGGTATAACATTCTGCATGAAAACAGAAGTCGATTGATGTAGTTTGACCGTAATGGTCTGGTCGAACAGGATGAGTTTGGTTGAACTGGGTGCCTGAAAATGGGATCAGTCTGTCCAATTCAGAGATTGCTGGTTCGACCGCAATTCGACCAGAAAGGTATGGTCGAACTGCGTAGTTTTGGTCGAGCTGAGGCTCTGTAAACTAAACTCGATTTTTTAGCTCAACAGGTGCTGGTTCAACCGCAGTTCAACCATGGTTCGGCCAACGATACTCTAGCTAGAATATAGAGTATCGTTTCTCTATTTTTTCTCATGTTGTTCGACCATGGTTCGGCCAAGATGTTTAATCGAACCGCGGTCGAACTGGCTCGTTGTCTCTTTACTCTCGGCCATCGGCATTATTGAACCTTCATACTGTGTCCCGGACCTCAATGTGATGGCTTTGCACTCTTTTTGGTTCATTATGCCTTGAGACGGGAATATTATTTTCTCCAACGTTTATGTCAATTAATTCATGTTCCCAGCCATCTACCCCATTATAAAGGTAAGGTCCTTCAACTGCTTAGATAAATCTGCATGATTAGCATTCATACTCACTTCGATGTGGTCAACCCTTGCATCATTCCTTGCCATGTATCGATTGAAGGTAACTTCAACACTCTTCACTTCTTGCTGCTTCCTACTAGGCCCCATTTGGGTCAACTCTATAATCTGCTTCTGCTGGGACTCTAATAGCTTGTTGATGTTAGCTAGACTAGAGACGATCTCATCATCCCTATTTGGCTTCACCACTTGATGTTCCACCTATGCTACTTTACCAAGTACATAAGATCCTCTTACTCTTTCTGTAGGCCAGTCACGTGAATTCATAGAGATGTCTTCAAATAAATTTTCTGCTTCAAGTGTTGTCTTTGATAACAGCGCTCCACCTGATGATGCATCAACAAGAATATACGACTCACAATCCAATCCATAGTAGAAGATGCTTATGTACTGAGCTTTAGACATTCCATGCTATGGGCACCTCCTGAGCATATCTTTAAACTTATCCCACGCCTCATAAAATTTCTCACCCTGATTCATAACAAATTGGGTGATGTCTTGCTTCATTCTAAACACCTTAGAGGGTAGCATGCATCTCTCCAAGAACTTATGCTGCAGTTGGTCCCATGTAGTGCAATATGTGGCATCAAGAGTCTCATACCAATGTTCTGCCCCATCAATTATTGAAAACTAGCATGATCATTAGCTCCAGTACCCTTCTGATTGTTTGCATAACCAATGAATCTTTTGAGATGCTGATATGGATTTTCAAAGAAACCTCCAGAAAAGGGATTCTTCTCCACAATGTTGATAAGAGTGGGATGTATCTCAAAATCATCATCTTCCCCCATTGCTCCTATCAACCCCATGTTACCAATTCCATTGTTCATGAAAATTTCATGTATGGCAACATTATCCAGATTCTGCCTTGCTCCGACCATGTTTATCACTGTGTTTTATTTATTACTTTCTTTCCTTTCCTTTTTCTAGTGCACAAGCACCTCAGAAAAATTGAAGGTTGGTTAGAAATAAATAATCACAAATAAAAATCTTAATCAAACTAGAAATAATAAAATCAATAATAACAGCCGTCCCCAACAACGGCGAAAAAAACTTGATGAGCATTTTCTCAACACACAATTAATTTCCAAGTATGAAGGGTATCAATTGCACCTTAAGCAAGCGACCAAGTTAAATATCGAACCTAAAGAACGACGTATTATCAATTTAATTATTAGCTAAATTAATTAAGACAAGTGACAATAAAGATTGAGGATTTTAATCTAATAACTAATATGCTGAAAATTAAAAATAATTAAAATAATATAGCACTGGAAGAATACAAAAGTGTCTCAAGAATGGAGAATAGGTAGCCCTAGGGTAATCCAGTTTTACTACTTAATTTCCCTCTCAAGTGCAGGCCGACTCTGTCTTGTGGACTATGGACGCATCACTAAACCATGCAAATCAACTCTATAGACACAAGTAAATATGCGCGTAACACATGTGAATAACCTCGGAGCAAAAGACATAATTTCACCTCCCTTTCTAGGTACTATCAGTATTAATTATTTTTCACGTCTGAAATCTAATCCGATATGATCTCCCTTTATAGGTACTATAAAATTACCTTCTTTATTCTGCTTACTAACCCGAATTCAATTCAATTAATAAACATTCATATATGATAGTTCTAATGAAACTTCGGAGTCCCCTCACTTAGAATCATAACATGGAATCCTGTTCAGCGGTGAAGTAGTCAATCTACAACAAAGATATATATTCAGACTCTATATACCAATTGAAGATGCACAAAATGACCCTGAATATGGATTAAAAACACATAGTCATATATAAAATAAATCTACAAGTAGTGTTGTACGGATGACACACAAGAGAGTTTAATTAATTCTTAAAACCTTCAAAACCCTAGATCTACCAAAATGGTTCTAGCTCATGTTATTGCGAAGAACAATCATGGGTGTTGGATAGATTTTACCCAATAGTCTGGAAAATCACAAGATAAATTAGGAAACTAATAAAACCCTAGATGTGGGAGTCGTCGCGTCATTCTTCGTCTTGAATCCTCCTCTTGGTTCTCCTCTTGATTCAGCAGATGAATCTTGAAAGTGATGAATGGTGGAGGAAAGGATGTGGATGATGGTTGGGAGGTGATCCCCCCTTAAGGGGTGTAGGATGATTGTGTTGCTCCCTTCACTTGAATAATGATGTAAAATATATATAGGTGTGAGAAGGGAATTAAATAAGGAAATAAAAGATATTGGTGAATCATGGAGAATTATGTGATAAGAAGATTAATTGTGCTCCAAGAAATAGGAAATTCTCGGAAATTCTCGCTGCCAACTGCGCGACTTCACGATTTTGTGCATAACTTCCTCATCCAAACTTCGATTTGAGTGATTCTTATGCTCACGCAATCCTCTCTTCCTTGGATTTCTATAAATATAGAGAACTCATAACAAGTCCAACATTTAAAGATGTAACTTGTCATGTAAAGTGGAACAGCCATACTGAGTAGAAACAGCTTGCGCGATGTCACCATTTCGATCATAACTTTCTCGTTTGGACTCCGATTGAGGTGTTTCTTATGCCAATACGATCCTCTCTTCCGTGGCTTTCTAATCATGTATTACAGTTCCACTTTTGAGCTCCACACAAATACAGAAAAATTACACAAGTTGGACGTACGTTTTTCAGCATTCTTGCACAAGTTGCACATTTTCTCCAACTCTGCACTTTTAATCATTTTCCACCTAAAACACAATAAAACACCTTAAACGTACCTTTTTTCTCACATATATCAAATATAAGACACTTTTGCTAATATATGATAACAATTCTCACCAAAAAGGTACAAATTAGACACTAAAACACGCTTATTTTCACTCTCATCACTCCCTCTCTCTATAGGTACTAATGCAACTAACATGTTCCCTTAGAATGTATTTACTAATTAATTGATTCTCCCTTTCTTGGGTATTAGATTATTAATCCTATGTTTCCTTACTAACTACCTAATAATGATATTTTACCAAGCAACACTTCGCCCAGGGTTGAAGCTAGCAGGGCATAAACAGGGTTAGCTAAGGAAGCAATGTACACTTAAACAATCGTAAGTATTCAAGATGCAATTAGAGGTGGTATTCAACAGCTTCGACACAGAATGTAAACAACTATGTCTGGTGAAAGCCTTGAAAAATGTCAAAATTGTATTCTCACAACTACTTTCTTCGCATCTTACAAAGTTTGAATATAGTCATACATGTTGGAAATGCATTGGATTACCTCCACAATGGTTATGAAGTGCCAATACTAGTTCACTGTGACCTTAAGCCAAGCAACGTCTCGAATCTGGTTAGATGCATGAGTGATTTGGGCATCTCAAAGCAGGGCGGATCTAGAAAAAGAAATTTTAGGGTATGACATGTAATTTTAAAAATATTACTCCCTCCACCCATAGCAGCATTCACGTTTACTATTCCATGTTGTTTAATAAAAGTTGCTTTTTTTATTTGACTCTTAAGAGTATTTTAGTATTTTTTTAGATAATAAATAAGGTGTAAAATAATGTTATGAGTGTGAAAAATGAGTGACAAATTTGAAATTCAAATAACTTTTGAGATTATTAGATAAAGTTTTATTTTCTTTTTTAGGGTGTGAAAGTTATCATGGGATAAACAAATAAGGAAAGTGTAAAAGATGTTATGGGACGGAAGGAATATTTATTTAATATTTAAAATCATTCAATAAATAAACCAAAAGGCAAAAATTATAATTACAGTTGATATCGCCTAATTTTCATTTTTTAAAACCAATTTAAGACAATATTATCATTAATTTATTTATAACATATCTTAACTTAATCATATCATAATATATCATATCATATTATATCAAGTCATTTGAGAAACATTTCCTGTTCATTTTTACTTATTACATATGTAACCTTAATTATAAATTACATGTATTTACACATTCGTATTCCTCATAATTATGCATCTTACTCATTTCATATCCCTCAAACGCCTATAAAATTTCTCATATCCGGCCTTAATGCCTACAGTTTCTCATATCCGAAACGCCTCAATATCAACTACAGAAGAAGAGTGTAGCGACTGCAAGCTTCAGAATATACCCTGTAAATAATAATTAATATTATATAAATATTAATTAATCCACATATGAAAGTGGATAATAGAAAGAGAGAGATGGAGTTATGAAGTGATTTCAACTCCAATCTTTTGGGAATAAAAAATACTGCACTAGGCAGTTTTCACGTACGCTCAAACGCTGAAACACGCTGAAGTATTACAGAACGCAAATGCAGAAAGTAGAATATACAGAACGCTAAGAAGCTCTTTCTCGCTCTCGGTGTTTTTCTTTCCAGAATCACAACGAAAACCCAGTTCATCATATTCCAGATTAATACTGTATCGTGAAAATTAATCTACAACCTCGTGTTGTATGATTTGATCCAGTGATCACAGTTTATTCTATCGTGAGTACCAATCTATTCGTAGAGACGATTCTGAATATTTCTTCTGCTGCAACGTAAATTCTTCAGAGAGAGGTTAGTGAGATTACTCTATCTGTATGTTTACGTGTTTATATGATCGTGAGTTTTCCAACATTGGTATCAGAGCCAATGATTGGTTCTCTTTTTTTTTGGAATTTCATGAGTTTTGGTTTTTTGCTTTTTATGGAACATTTACTCATACATGATTTGTGATGAATAGAGTATGAATGCTGGTTTATTTGATTTTGACTGATCATATGTATGAGTTAAAGATAGATTTTTAATGTCCAGTGGCTGTTCCATGTTGTTGACGATTTTTAACCTTCAAACTATTCACGGGTTCTTATTTTCTTCAAGTTTTTCGTGCATAGAAAGCATGTTTTAATTATACCACTAGAAAGGTCTCGTCGAGAGGAGTTCGTCAGTATTTTTTTTTGCATTTTTTGGCCTTCTAAAACTCAAGATATGATTTTTTGAAGTTATTTTCATAATTGGGCCAAATCTACAAAGTTTCATAAAGTTTGGGGTCTGTTTTTGAGAATTCGATAAAGGTCAGGGATTTTTTTGCAATTAAATAAAATTTAAGGGTTGACCAAGTTAGACCAACCCCAAATTGGACCGAACCGACGTGGACCAGACTAGACCAGAGGCGAACCGAACCAGGTCAGGACCAGCCAGAGGAAGGACAACCAGTGGTGGTGCGTGTATGACACGCGTCGACAGACGATAGTTCTAGCAGTGGCGCGTGAAGCTCATGCCCCGATGGCCAGTGATTCTGGTGATAGTGCGTGAGATATACGTGCCGGCAGAAACACTCTCTGGCGGTGGTGCGTGTGGTACACGCGCCATACAGCAGCCAACCTACAGGTGGCACGTGCGTGGCTCCTAGCGGCGCGTGGTGGCGAGTGAAGATGTTTTTCGGTGACTGGTTGACTTTTTCCGACGTGTTTCGACACGTGGAGTCCAATGGTGACATTTTCGAGAGCGTTTGACGTCATCTTTAGTGTGTGTGTGTGTGTATTTGTAGTTTTACTTCATTTTGTGACATATCAAATCTATGGGATGGTTATTTGGTTGCATTTTTGCTGATTATGCACCTTAATATGTCATTTAATTCTAAATTCATGGTGTTGAGTGATGTTAGAATTGTTCAAACTCCTGTAGCCTATGAAAGTAGGAGCCAAAGTGGGTTGGACTTATTCACTTGTGAATGTGCCTATTGCATCTTGGAAAGTTGTTTCCATATGCATTATATGGAGTGGAAATTCATGTGATATAATTTAACTAACACTGGTGTGTTAGATATTTGGTTGCTCGTTTTTTTCTCAGAGGCATGTCAGGATTGAGAATAATTACAGAGGAAGACATTAGGACTAAGGATGAAGTCTTCCATGAATTCTTGAATTTATAAAATGGAGCCTACACACAACATAAGAGACCACACAATTATTTTGATTGAACTCTACAACCAGATGATGCGTTTGATTTATAGCAAAACAATTCCAAGTGATGTGTATTTTCAAATTACTAGTCTTCAGATCTGGGCGAACACTTTGCCTCCCTACCTTAAAAAGTTTTATTTGGGCTAAGTGGGAGACTTACCAAGTGAAACCTAATGGTTATTTCATTATACTTGATTTGGTCGATGCTTCTGTAGTAGAAGATAGGACAAATGCACTGAGATCAGCCTGCTTAAGGATGTTAAGGATTCGACGTTTTAATTTTTTAGACTGAGTGGTCGAGACAAAGGTCAGATAAAGAATCCTCATATAGATTCTCTAGGGCGAGCTGTCTTTAGTGTGGGGACTAAAGAATTTGATTAGGAACGTTATTTTAAATCTAGTTATAAATTAAGAGATACAATCAATATTTATCGCTAGTTTATTTCAATTGTATTTCTAATCGGAAACTCAGGGAGTTCATTAGAATTTTATGTTCATGTCTTGTCGTACTTGGTGTTTTTGCTATTGTGGATGGTTGTTTAAGTTCGATTTATTAGTGGCAGTTCAATGTTATTGTTAATTACTTGAAACTTAAATGTGTTTTACGTTTTGAAATAAGAATCTAGTATTATGACACTTGATGAGATTGATGATTAGTAGTCTCCAAGCTATTTTTTGAGATCAAGTCTTATGTTATTTATTGAGATGTCTCTGTTTGGCTTAACGTAAAATTTAGATAAAACATTATTAACATACTGAATCACTTTAATCTCTATCAAAGAAAATAGCATTGAAATCTATTGTCGCTGAGTTGAACAAAGGTAAGAAACTCAATGGTGACAATTATGACACAAGGCGTCATAAAATTTGGTATGTAATGTATGAACAAGATGCATTGGATGCTATAAACCAAGTGATGGCTGATCCAGACGCGGGTATTAGAAACCAAGGGAGGCGTGACCAAGAAACGTACCATGCATGGAAAATAAAAATTCAATTGCACGAGGTATTCTTGTAAGCTTAGTAATCGATGCGACGATTCGTGAATCCCACCCCACATGATATCTGGGTGTATCTGCGCGAGAAGTATGGTGGTACATCGGTTACAAGGCTTAGGCAGTTGGCTATTAAGTTCGATACTTTCAAAAAGAAACCAGATCATAACATTAGATAACATCTAAGGGAGATGTCTAATATAATTATCGAACTTAAGATTGCCAGTCATGTACTCTCTGATGAACATTCCAAGCCCTAATCCGCTCTTTACCTGATCGTTGGGAACATCTTAAAGTTAACTTGACGCATAATGAAAGAATTAAAACTTTCAATGATGCTGCTCGTCATGTTGAGCTGGAAGATGAGAGGGTCGGAGCCTCAAAGCCTTCTTCAGGGTCCTTCTATGCCTATTCTATTTCAAGAGAGCTTCGGGCTTCAAAAGAAAAAGGAATTGGAAGGAGGAAAGACGATCTGATGGTAGTGGTGAAAAGCCTGCTAATAATCCAGCAAAAACTGATGAACGGAAAAATGAAAAGAAGCATGACAAAAAGAATAAGAATGATAAAAGCAAGATGCCATGTTACAATTGTAGTATGTTTGGTCATTATGCTCGTGAATGCCCTGAGCACAGGAGGGACGAGGTAGATTCATCTTATTCTGTTTTGTGTGAAATTAATGTCTCGAGTACTATCTTGCTGTTTGATTCTTATGGATTATAAACTCAGGAGCAACAGACCATGTGACGAGAGACAGAGAAGCTTTTGTAGATTTCCTTTATGTTCCAAAGGGGACTATGTGGATACATGTAGGAAACAATGCTCGAGTCAAAGTTAAAGGACTTGGGACTTGCAAATTGGACCTTGAAGATGGTCGGGACTTTATCCTACATGATGTTCTATATGCTCCGGAGAATCACGCGAAATTTAATTTGTTTCAGTTCTACTTAATTTGGGTTATGATGTATTATTCACTAAAGGCAATGTGGTAATGAGCATTAATGATACTTGTTATGCATCTGGACATATGACTGATGGTTTTATGGTTTTAAAATGTAATAGAATGACGTTTAGTTATTATGATGATTATTCATATTCGCTAAATGTTCGTTCCTCTAGTAATGCAAATGTGAATGATGATGTTTGACATGCTAGATTAGGTCATATTGGGCAAGATAGGATGAATAGACTTGTTAAAGAATGATTGTTGAATCTTTCTTCTAAAGTCGAATTATTCAAATGCGAACATTATCTTGCTGACAAAATGACTAGAAAACCTTTTGGTAAAGCTATTAGGTCTGAATCTCCATTAGAAGTAATCCATTCTGATATATGTGGTCCTTTAAATGTTAGAGCATGACATGGAGCTTGCTATTTCATTACGTTCATTGATGATTATTCACGTTTTGGAAAACTGATAGAGGACGTGAATATCTATCAGAACAATTCAATGAATTTTGTAATGAAAAGGGTATAATTCGAAAATTAACTGTTCCTTATACATCTCAACAAAATAGTGTTGATGAAAGAAGGAATAAGACTTTGTTGGAGATGGTTAGATCCATGATGGCACAAGCTAATCTACCGATCTCTTTTTGGGGAGATGTGTTATTTACGGCAGCTTATGTGCTTAATCGCGTGCCTTCTATGTCAGTTGTTTCTGTAAGATTATTATGGCCTAGTGCCAATTAATTAAATATATAAGATATTTATTATGATTAAATATCTTAAATAAAAATGTGGTTTAAATAAATAATATATATGAGATAATAAGGTCATATATATTTATGGATAACAATCACATTGATAGTATGTGATTTGATAAAGAGTTAATATCCCGATCTGGTCCTCTCTCCACCTATAAAAGAGATACAGTTTTATGAATTATCTATCACATAAAGTTTTACGTATTGTATTCTAAAGAAAAGGGGTGAGGAGAGAGAAATCAGTTCCCGGCGCAATACGTAGGAACATATCACAGGAAGACCATCATTAATGGCATCTCAAGGTATGTCTTCTAATCGTGAGGACCATCAATAATGGCGTAAGTCTTCTAATTGTATTTATTTGGTGTGAAAATCATGAAGATCTAAGATCCATGTCAATTAATAAATTAATTGTTTATGAAATTATGCTTACATGTGGTATCAGAGCATGGTTTTGGATCTCGTGATTTTCCATTGACTGATTAATATTGTTTTATGACGCTGCAATATGATTGAATGAATCTGCCAATTATGTACTAATTAGATGAGATTTACAAAACATGTATTATATCTTTCCACTACAATATTTTCAAGAAAATTACAGAAGTATGATGATCAATTGATCTCGATCATATCATTAAATTTTGGGTGAAATTATGTTTATGAAATTAGTTGGAATTACGTTTATGAAATTAGTTGGAATTGATTCTCGTGTATCATAATGATTATTTTGGGAATTAAGCACTATCCCGTTAAAAATATTCTAATAATGATTACTTACTTTATCATAATATTTGTTTAGTAATAATGTCATATGAGTTAATTAGAATATGATGATTACTTATTTTGAAGAATTCAGATATTAATTAACAGTATCATATATTTATTCAAATTTCAATTTATTGATATAACATGAATTTATGTACCATGTATAATTAATTGTGATAAATTAATTGTGACAAATTGATGATGTATGACAAATATAATAGAAATAATAACTGTCATATTTTAGTTTTTGGGACTAAACAATTAAAGTTTGATTATGGAAGTTAATTATGTCAGCATGTGATTTTTTAATATAAAGTTAAGTGACTCCCTTTAATTTTAGGAGTATATTCTTTAATGGGTAATTAAGAATAATGACAGCTAATTACAGTCAATAAATCAATCTGCCTAATTCATATGGCTTGAGTGTCACACTTTAATGCCCAGTTATTAACATAATTGTAATTATAAAGTGACTCATGTATTCCTCTAACTTTCCTACTAAAGTGATTTAATAATGTTAATGAAATCAATTCATCACTAATGTTAATGACTTATATTATTTTGATAATAATTAAAGATTATATTTTTGGCGATATATACTAATTTATTGAAATTACTTACTGTCCGGCTTCTAAATCGGTTACTCGTTCCACTACAAAACAAACTCAGCCTGAACCTCCGGATATTTGGAATGTCGCAAGTAATTAAGATTGGAGCAGACTTACAAAGAAAAATAATACTTATTTTTAGTTTAGCTCTATTTCTGTTAAAACTTTTTGTAAGAGCTTTTTTTTGGGCCGCCTGTTTGGCTCTTTTTGGATTTGCCATGACCACAACATCTTTATCTGTTGTCCCTGTCTCTTTATTTTTATTTCCCTTTAATAATATTGCGTAGTTTGATACTAATTTATTGAAATTAAAATATCTCACTTATGTATGTTTGACTGCTCATGGCATTTTAAGATGCCAAATTGGTTATAATACAAATAGAAATTGCACATGATATCTTAATTATGATTGTATGGATATATTATGTATATTTATGATGATAGTCTTAAGGTCTTAATTGATGGCATTGACTTCGTTTTATGAATGCTTATGAAATAATATTTTGGTTATTACTTAATTTGCTATTGAGTATAATCTATTATGAGAATCTTTGATATGATTATAATGTATAATTTTACGATTTAAAAATTCATTTAATGATGGTCTGTTAATCACCAAAGTGGTCTGACCTGAAAGATTAATAAAAATAAATCGTATAATTAAATTTTAACTTCCCATATTTAGGTGATGCTTGAATAAAGAAATTTATTATATGGGTTGTTAAAATTTTCATAATTATAAGACTTTAAATTCACCCAAAGGTGATGTCTAGTCTTTATAATTCATGAATATGAATGTGATAATTAATTATATTATGTCAAACTATTTTGTGTGTCCAAAGATGACAAAATAGTTTTAATGGGTATATTTAATTGTCAAATTATGTTAAATTTGTAAACATCATTATGATTATGATTGTACATTGTTGTATCGCCCAAAGGAGAACTTCAATATACATTTATTGCTTCGATCCTGAATCTAATATTAAATTACTTAAGGTATTTATGGGAATAAATTATATTATTCTTATTTTTAAAAACACCTATATTCATTAGTCTCTGCTCGCATGTTAAGTCTGTTCCATTACAAAATGGATTAAAGTAATTTAAATAGTGAGAATAAATATAATTTCACCAAAGTGTTTTGGATTTTATTTGTCACTTCTAGATAAATTGCTTCTTTGCTTGTACTAGCAATAAAAGCTAAGTTATTAGACTATAATGCTTAGGTTAGATCAAGCAGACTGAGCCTAATGTTTATGTGAATAAATGTGACTAAAAAATTAAGTCTATCATACTTAAAGTTTAAAGTGTCAAGGAATTTATGAAATTGGTGAGAAGTTATTCATAAATTACTAATAAACCTCTTGACAAGACATTAATGGCTACCTTAACCACCATGAAGTTTGATGGTTCTCGTGGCATACATGAACTTATGATTAAAGATAACAAATATTGTAGCAAGATTTAAACCTTCCATAATGAATGTGATTAAAAACTTATTAGTGCAGTTTACAAACTCACTACCTTATAAGTATGATGTTGATGTGAAGTGTTGAGACCAGTGTCATCACATCTGGAATCACACCTGTCCTCCACCAGTTGTTTTATTAACCACTAACGTTGTTTTGTTGTTTCGACTGGTGTTGTGCTTAATGTTGCTTTCAGGGTTGTTGCGGTTGAAGTGCTGAACGTGTTGGATGCAAAGACCAAGTCAAACGCAGATATTGAAGACCCTGGAGCAAACTGGAAAGATCCGGAAGTTCTAGAAGGATCTAGAAGGCAAAAATAACTACCTCTCTTAGTGGGCGGTTATTTCAGTCTGCATGGGTGCAATCTATATCTCTTACATGGACCACTCATCAATTTGGAGCTTGTAGCCATCTATAAATGGAAGCTGCTAGTTGCCAAGTCAAGTGATCGAAAAGGAAATCCCACTATACAGTGTAAAAGATCCTAGATAGGTTTCTGTCATAGTGTTTGAACTGGTGTTGTAACACTTGGTTCAACATCAGTTGTCTACTGTTATTTCCGTACATTTTGTGTGTGCTGTTCACAGACAGTGGAAGCCCACTTGTGAAGTAGGCTTAGATTCTAACAAGTCTAGGTTCTGCCATTTGGGAACGTGTTTGGATTTTAGATCCGATTTTGTATTCGAAGGGTGGAAGAATTGTTTCCATACCTAAGAGTCTATTTTTGTAATAACATTTTTCAATAGTGATATTTGTGCCATGAGGCCGCCACAAACTTGCAAAAGTTTGTGGAAAGATTGAGTAATCTGTGTGTTAAGTCTACCGCTTTTATACTTAGTCAAGTTACATTCTGATACATACAGTGTTGTTCAAAGAGTCACCACACTTAAGACAACATCGTACTAAAAACACACTTTGCACCATTGGACACTCGACAATTGGCATCAGAGCCAACACTTGACGATACTAAGTGTTGATTCCTAGTGTTAAGTGTTGAGTTATCATGGATTACTCTACATCCGTCACCCGTCCTCCCATTCTTGATGGAACAAATTATGCTTTGTGGAAAACCCGAATGAGGTCATACATCAAAGCATGTGACGATAAAGCTTGGAAGATCATTCTATCTGGATGGATGCCTCCCACTAAAGAAGATAAGATAGAGATTAGATTCTCAAAGATGAACTCAATTGGACTGTCGAGGAGAGCAATCTATCTGCACACAACTGCAAAGCTCTCAATGCAATCAGCTCTTCGGTTGATCCAGTGATGTTCAACTTGATTCAGAACTGCATATCTACTAAAGATGCATGAGAAAGACTACAAGAACACTGTGAAGGTTCTGGTAGTGTCAAAAGAGCAAAGGCAAGGCTGCTGAGCACGAAGTTTGAAAGCTTGAGGATGAGAGAAGATGAGACCATCAACTCTAACAATGAAAGGTTGTATGAAGTCATGAACGAGCTGCAATCACTTGATGACCCAATTTCCAATTCAAGGTTAGTAAACAAAACTCTTTGTACGCTTCCTAGGAGATTTAATAGTAAAGTTTGTGCTATAGAAGAAGCTAGGAATACTGATATTATGAGTCATAATGAGCTTATGAGCATTTTGAAAACCTATGAAATGGATATGTCTCAACAAGATTCTGCGTATGATAGAAAAAGGTGTTGTTGTTTTTAAAAGTAATGCTCCTTCATGTTCTGGAAGGACATCAACCATTAATGAAATTTCACAAATGGATGAAAATGTTGATGACATTTCAGATGACACTGATAATATTGCTTTACTTGCTAAGAAAATTGAAGCCTATTTGAGAAATCAGAAAAATAAGTCTAAAGCAAATACTCAGCCTAGGATAGAACTTTCTCCTCATACTCATACTCCTCAAACTCATACTCTTCAATCTCTTACTCGTAGACCCACTCAAAGAAAACTTAAGTATGATCCTGAATTTAGAAAGACCCTCATTTGTAGTGAATATACTGGTTTTAGTCATTATGCAAATGAATGTGCTAACACTCTTTTGAAGAGAATGATGAACTTAAATGTTTCCTTGAGTGATGGTGAATCTAAAGGTGATCAAGAGACAAAGGATGAAGAGCTAGCATTTCTGTCAGAATGTGTAAGTGAAAGATTTTCTGGAAATGACTCAGATGTTGAGTTGGATGTGACAACATCCACTTCGACATCAAGCAAGGTTCAGTTGATTTCTGATTCTGCTGTGAAATGTACTAATGCTTTTTATTCTAGAGCAGGTACATTTGAAGAGCAATTGGAAAGCAAAATTGCTGAACTTTTGAAAGAACTTCAAATGGTCAACCAAGAGAATGACGGTTTGATTGAAACTATCACAAGACTTGAGGTAAATCTTACTAGAAATGATGCTGAAATTTCAAAACTCCAAGAACAATTGACTGCTTCAACAATACGTTTCAAAAAAATACTCTAAGAGTACATCTGTCATGAATGAAGGTCTATGTGTTAGTAAATCTGATATGAGTGGTCTTGGATTTTCTGAAAGCTCTAATCCTTTTAGTTTTGAAAAACTTGGATCAAAAAGTTTTTCTAAAAAGTTTCCAAAACAGAGAGGCAAGAGAACTTTTATTTGTCATTACTGTTCAGTTTCTGGTCACATTCGTCCATTTTGTTTTAAACTGAAACATGACTTGTTCTCTGGAAAAGTGTTGCCTGAAATGTTGCCACACAAGTATTCACACACACCAAAAACTGCTTGGTTCAGAAAACCAAAAGTGCTATCTAATGTGGCTTATACTTCTTTACAAGCATGTGTACCTGGTTTATGGTATTTTGATAGTGGTTGTTCTAGACATATGACTGGAAATGTTGAACATTTGAAAGATTACGAAGCTTTTGATGGTGGTAAGGTTACTTATGGTGGTGGCTCTAAAGGTAACATTGTTGGTAAAGGAACTTTAAATGTTGAAGGTTTGCGTGCTAATTTGATAAGCATAAGTCAATTATGTGATGATAACCTGTATGTGAAATTTGACAAGAATTCATGTTTTGTGTTGAATGAAACTGATGAGTGTGTGATGGCTGGTAATCGATCTGTTGATAATTGTTATCTGATTGGTAACAACACTTACTGCAACATCACACAACATGATGCAAGTATACTTTGGCATCAAAAACTTGGCCATGTAAATTACAGAAATTTACAAAAATTGGTTAAGTTGGAAGCTGTTAAAGGTTTACCTAAGCTCAGTTTCAAAGATCCTCCCATTTGTGGTTCATGCCAAAAAGGTAAGCATGTAAGATCTTCACACAAAATCACCACTATGTGCACATCTTCAAGATGTTTTGAATTGTTTCACATGGATCTTATGGGTCCTATGGAGACTAAAAGTCTTGGTGGTAAGAAGTACTCTTTGGTTGTGGTAGATGATTTTTCTAGGTTTTCATGGGTTGAATTCATTAGAGAAAAATCAGATGTGTTTGAAGTGTTTAAAGTTCTTTACAAAAGGTTCAAAAATGCTTTCAATCTTAAGATTTGTAGGATTAGGACTGATCATGGTAGAGCATTTGAAAATAACATGTTTTCTGAATTCTGTGAAAAGAAAGGTATAGTGCAAAAGTTTTCATCTCCTAAAACCCCACAGCAAAATGGCATAGCTGAAAGAAAAAATAAAACTCTGCAAGAAATGGCTAGAGTCATGCTTACTTCAATGAATGTGTCTAAAAGATTTAGGGCTGAGGCATTGAACACTGCATGTCATGTGTCTAATAAAATTCTGTTTAGACCAGTAGTTCTATTACATCTTATGAGTTGCTGTATAGGAGAAAACCCAACCTGAAATACTTTCATGTGTTTGGTTGCATGTGCTATATTCTAAATTATAGCGAGTATCTTTCAAAGTTTGATTCTAAGAGTGATAAAGGTCTTTTCTTAGGTTATTCTAAGAATAGCAAAGCATATAGAGTCTTTAATCTTAGAACCAGATCTGTTCAAGAATCTGTAAATATGGTATGTGATTATACATCTAATATTGCAGGTAAAAAGATGGAAGATGACATCTCTGATGTGATTGAAATTATAGAACCAGTGAACAATGTTGAGCCAAAAGTGATCACATCACCTACAACATCTGAGAATGAGTTAGAAAAATATGAGAATCAGATTCACAGAACTCCCAGGAATTCTCTTAACTACAGATATAAGAAGGATCACCCTTCCTCACTGATCATAGGAGAATCTTCAGTTGGTGTTCAAACCAAAAGGAAAGGTAAATTCAGAGATGTGGTAAGATCAGTTTGCATGTTCAACATATACAATCAGGTATGTGCTGAATGTTATTTTTTTCTTTAGAACCCAAAAATGTTTCTGAAGCTTTAAAAGATGAATGTTGGATTCAGGCTATGCATGAAGAACTTAAACAATTCATTAGGAATGATGCTTGGAGTCTAGTCCCTAGGCCTACAAACACTAATGTCATTGGAACTAAGTGGATTTTCAAGAACAAGACTGATGAATCTGGTAATGTAGTAGAAACAAAGCTAGACTTGTTGCACAAGGATACACACAGGTTGAAGAGATAGATTTTGATGAAATATTTGCACATGTAGCTAGAATAGAGTCTATTAGGCTTCTTTTGGCTATTGCATGCTTTGCTGGTATCAAACTATTCAAATGGATGTTAAAGCTGCTTTTTTAAATAAAATTTTAAATGAAGAAGCTTTTGTTGAACAACCAAAAGGTTTTGTTGATCCTTTCTATCCTGATCATGTGTATAAATTGAAAAAAGCTTTGTATGGTCTAAAGAAAACTCCTAGAGCATGGTATGGTAGACTAACTGACTTCTTACTTCAATTTGGATTCATTAGAGGTGAGGTTGATAGAACTCTTTTCATTAAGCATGAATCAAATGGTTTCTTGATTGCTAAAATATATGTGGATGACATTGTATTTGGAGCAATATCTCAAGTCATGAAGGACAGCTTTGTGAAAGCCATGACTACCACTTTTGAAATGAGTCTTGTTGGTGACCTAAATTATTTTTTAGGACTCTAAATTAAGCAAAGTGATAGTGGTATTTTCATCTTACAGAGTAAGTATGCTAAAAACTTGGTGAAAAGATTTGGTCTTGAAAATGCCAAGCCTATGAAAATACCTATGGGAACATCACAAAAACTGTACAGAGATGATGTTGGCTCTGATGTTGACCACACTCTATATAGATCTATGATTGGTAGCCTTCTATAGTTAACTGCTAGTAGACCTGACATTATGTATAATGTCTTTGTTTGTGCAAGGTACCAAGCAAATCCCAAGAAATCTCATATAAAAGCCGTGAAGAGAATTATCAGATATGTAGCTAGAACTACTGACATGGGATTATGGTTTTCAAAGGACAATAACAGCTCTCTGGTTGGATACAGTGATGCTGATTGGGCTGGTGATTGTGATGACAGGAAGAGCACAAGTGGTGGATGTTTTTACATGAGTAACAATCTTGTTTCTTGGCATTCTAAAAAACAAAATTGCATATCCTAATCCACTACTGAATCTGAGTATATTGCTGCTGGAAGTTGTTGCACACAGTTGCTTTGACTAAAAAAAGATGCTAGATGATTATGTGCTTGAGACTGACACTTTAATGATTTACTGTGATAACACGAGTGCTATAAACATTTCAAAAAATCCAGTTCAACACTCACTCACTAAACACATTAGCATTAAATATCATTTTCTAAGAGATTTAGTTGAGAAGGGAGTAGTCAAATTGGAGTATATTTCCACTGAGAAAAAACTTGCTGACATATTCACAAAAGCACTTGATTTCGAGAGATTTTCTTCACTTAGGAAATCTCTTGGACTGTGCATTCCATAAAGTCATGCATGATGTTGCTTAGAGTATTTCGACACTCGAGGCAACACTACTGTAAGTTTTGTCATTTTATGTCGAAATTAAGTGATTTGGTGACATGTTTTGTTACTGCTAACTGTATTCTGGTTGAATTTTGAGGTATTACCGGACATACACTAAAAGTACAGTCCTTAAAAAATAAAGGTCCAAACATGCTGAGTAACTAGGCACACGGGGCTGACAACCACGATGTGTTATTTTCAAAAGGCTGTTTTGGTTTCAAAAAATGAATAAAGAACACTCTTGAACTGCTACTGAGTAACCAGACACATGGGGCTGACAACCATGATGTGATCTTTTCAAAAGGTAGTATAAAATCTTGAGATTAAGTGCATCAAAAATCCACAAAAGGATAAAAGTGTATGTGTGCCTAAATTATTCATCCTTGATTGATTTTTCCAAAATGTCTTTAGCCTTAACAAAATTGTTATTAAATTAATTATTTTCAATACATTAAGTGATAAAACTTATAGTATTTATTTCTTTTTAATTTCCTGCATATTTATTTCTCCATTATTTGATCATGGCCGATTTTTTAGGAAATATACGTTAGTGGCCATGAGTTCTCATTATCTGCTGCACTGCATATACTTTCATACATTATTTACAGTTTTTAATTAGTGGAAATAACCTCCATCCCACTACTGTTCACTCTTCCTATATATCTTGGAAAATAATGTTTGAAGTGACATGTTTGTGTGCTTGAGTGTGATCCCTCATTTCATCTTCTCACTCACGGTTATCAATAAAGCCTGTCTCTCTTACACTTCAAATGGCACCTCCAAAATCAACCCGTTCCACTTCCAAAACAAACCTTCTTTCTCACAAAATCCACTTCAAACCCTAGTTGATATGGCCGATAATGTCGCGTCGGATGCTGCACCAGATGTCAATCTGAATGCTGCTACACAACCGACTGCTCCTGTTTCTAGAACCCCTCTTCCATAGACTATCGTCCTTCTTGCTGGTACAACTGATTCAGTTCTTGAATCTCTTCGAACTCAGTTCGCTGGGTCAAGTATTACTGTTTCAAGAATTGAAAATCCCATACTTGAACCATCCATTCCCTCTGAAGTTCACTCTGAAATTGCCACCGACACTCTTAATCCATCCTCTATTATTCCTTTTGTGACTCCTGAAGAAAGCCTACCCTCAGAGAATGTTGAAACTCAGACTCTTGTTCAAGTCCCTACATCTCCAAATACTTCACCTACTCGTGCTGAACAGAATCTACAAGTGTCTTCTCCCTCGTCATCACCACCGGTTCCAATCAGATCAAAGGTTGTTAAACCAACTGCTCCGAAACGTAAAGCGCCTCCACAATGTTAGTCGGTTAGACTCCGCAAGAAAACACACATGATTCAACCACCTCTGAAAAAGGGAAGTCCCCTATCTCTATCTCTGATTCTGATGAAGCTGCTCTTATGGATGTAGATGCTATAGGTGAAAATCCTACTATAGCTAATCTTTGCAAAACTTTGAAGAAGTGACTGAGAGGAAAGAAAGATGTGTCTGATGTTACCGCTCTTGAGGCAACACCAGATAAATCTGATGAGGAAAATACTGATCTGAACCAGTTGATTGATCATATTGCCACAGATGTTGCTGCCTCAGAGCCAACACCTACTGTTGCTGATGCATAACCCTCTGATCCTGACCATGATTTATCTTCATCTTCTGATGATAAAGAGAATGTACCTGAGGATACTGACAAAGGTGCAGAATCTGATGAATCTGATAAGGATGCTGATGTTCAAAATGTTGAGAATTCTGATGGTGAAGATGAAGCCAAAGATGATGATGGTGATGAGTCCCCTGATGATGCCGATGATATATCTGATGACTCTGACTATGATGTTGAAAACTTTGGAGTTGGGAACTTCTACTTCACTGATGGGAAGGTCAGATACAAAAAGTTTGCCAAAAAGGACATAATTTATGAAAGAAAAATGAAGGATGCCGACCTCACTCCACACAACCTCATCAACTTCTTCTGAGATAGAAGCTTGCTAAAATCACTCAAGTACTCTACCTCATTCTACACCAATTGGGTATGTGAGTTTTATGCCCACATCGGTGCTAGTATGATTAAGAGTACAAGTCCCAAATTTGGAAGAATTTTCTTTAGGGGTGAGATTTATGATTTTTCTCCTACAAAGATTAATGAGTGTTTAGGGACTGTGAATGCTGATAGTGATGATGAAATTGATGATATGGATGAGATTGTGTCTGTGATTACTGGAGGTTTAATTGTTAGTTGGCCTAAGAAGTTGTTCAGTCTAAGTTTGACTACTTTACATGCAATCTTGCACAAGCTATGTGTTTACAATTGGCTGTCTTCCTCCAATACCACTAGAGTTACCACTGAGCATGTTGTGTTGATCTATAAGATAGGAAATAATCTGCCTTTTAACCTTAGTAGAGTGATTTACAAGAATCTGATCAGTTATGGTGGAAATATCTCAAAGGTTGGTAAGTTACCTTACCCTGACTTAATTCACAGTCTGTTAAGTAGTCATGGTGCTAGGAAAGGTAAAGGTGATTTTTTTTCCTCAAATGCTCTAGTTCTTGGTATTGTTAAACCACTGCTTAAAGGTAACTGTGTAGTTGATCTACCCTATGTGAACCCTGCTACTGCTCCTGCTACTACTGATACTCAGAATGTTGCTCATGATACTACCAATACTTCGGTTTGCACTGACTCTTTTGCACAAGCTGGAGAAGTTATCTCTATTACTCTAAATCGCAAGTACATTGAGCAACAAGCTGCTGCCCTGGCACGTCATGTCTCGAACCTCAGACTACAAGCCAATGCACTAATAGACAAGCAGACATTCTAGAACAAAGAGTTCAGTTCTGAGGTAAGCTGCTATCCACACCCACAGGGGGAGATATACCAGCTGCTGCTGCTGAACCTACTGCAGTTGAAAGATCTGGCTCTGGAGGAAGTGATTGAGGACATCACTGATGAACTTGAAGAAGGAAATGTTGTTGGAAATGTTCCTGATGTAGGTGATGGTGCTTGTGGTGTTGCTGGTGATGCTGCAACTTAGGGGGAGTTCACATTGTGAGGGGGGATTAGCAAAGAGATCAAAGTGTTCATGCTGCTTGTTGCTGCAGATGACTGAAAGCTGTTGCTGCAGATGACTGAAAGCTGCTGCTGCCTCACTAACTTTTCTAACTATTTGATGATGGGATGTTAAACTGATATTTATTTTCTGATGGTGACTGGATACTTTTTTTCTGTTTAAACTCTAATCTAAGCTCTAGACTTATATGTTACTTAAAGTGGTTATCTTTAATCACTTTGGTAATTATGCTTGAGAATGCTTAGTTATTTTTGCACAACTGTCGAACTAACATCTGATGTATTACTTTGGATATATTGTTATGTATTATTTTCTTGCATCGGGTTATGTGGTTACAGATAGACGTGATTGGGGGAGATTGTTGAGACCAGTGTCATCACATCTGGAATCACACATGTCCTCCACCAGTTGTTTTATTAACCACTAATGTTGTTTTGTTGTTTCGATTAGTGTTGTGCTTAATGTTGCTTTCAGGGTTGTTGCGGTTGAAGTGCTGAACCTTGAAGACCCTGGAGCAAATTGGAAATATTCGAAAGTTCTAGAAGGATCTAGAAGGCGAAAATAACTACCTCTCTTAGTGGGCGGTTATTTGAGTCTGCATGGGTGCAATCTACATCTCCTACGTGGACCACTCATCAATTTGGAGCCTGCAGCCATCTATAAATGGAAGCTGCTAGTTGCCAAGTCAAGTGATCGAAAAGGAAATCCCACTATATAGTGTAAAAGATCCTAGATAGGTTTCTGTCATAGTGTTTGTACTGGTGTTGTAACACTTGGTTCAACATCAATTGTCTACTGTTATTCCCCTACAATTTGTGTGCGCTGTTCACAGGCAGTGGAAGCCCACATGTGAAGTAGGCTTAGATTATAACAAGTCTAGGTTCTGCCATTTGGGAACGTGTTTGGATTTTAGATCCGATTTTGTATTCGAAGGGTGGAAGAATTATTTCCATACCTAAGAGTCTATTTTTGTAATCACATTTTCCAATAGTGATATTTGTGCCATGAGGCCGCCACAAACTTGTAGAAGTTTGTGGAAAGATTGTGTAATCTGTGTGTTAAGTCTTCCGCTGATTTACAACTTATTCTATACTTAGTCAAGTTACATTCTGATACATACAGTGTTGTTCAAAGAGTCACCACACTTAGGACAACATCGTACTAAAAATACACTTTGCACCATTAGGCACCCGATATATGACATGTTCCAAATGAACCAAAAGAAAGACGAATGGACTGTGAATTAAATTCACATAATGTTGAAATTAATGTTGGTTCAAAAGGAAAGGTTTAAGAAAGAATTTAAACATTATGTTCATTTGGAAGAAATAATAATGAAGTTGATACCAAACGTGGCATTAATGTTTAGGGTAACTCTCTAAATTAAAGAATTATTCCAAAAATTAATTAAGAATAAAGCCTTTCATATCTAGGCTTTTACTAATCTTGATATTTGTGTGAATTGCATTAAAGGAAAGTAAACTAAACACACAAATAATAGAGCCACGATAAATACACAATTTCTTATACTCATGTTCCTTTTTGCCATTTTGGTCGTCCCACCCAAAGGGTCTCCTTTTCTTTTTTACACACATGGGACCCACACATCCCCTCTATACAATTAAAATATGGAGCTCACACTCCCACTAATACAACTAACCAATATATATTAAATAATAATACTCCTTAATCCACGTGCCAAAAAGCAAAAACAACCCTTGCCGTGGGACGGAGGGAGTAATAGTTTACACCGCTAATTGTGAGTCTTATGATAATACCTTTCTTAAAGGAATAAGGGTATTTCATCATCTTTAATTTTAAATTTTCACATTATAGTTATATCTATCTTACAAGAAAAGTCCCATTCCATAAATGCTTGATAATCATTTATTAATGAAGTTGAGACAATTAGATAGAAAAGTGAGAATTATAAAGTTGGGAAGAAGTGATGAATTTTATAGAAAGTATGATGAATTATGATGCTCAATTATTAAATTACAGAAAAGCTTGCATTTATACTTAATTCAAAATGTCTCGCACACCACAATAAATTGGTGTTGAAGAATGACGAAATTATACTTTATTGAATATGGTTATAAGCATATTGAATGATTAATCTATACCTATATTTTGTGGATATATGCACTTAAAACTGCCACTTACTTGATGGTCGAGTTTCTAATAAAGCAGGTTTCAAAACTCCTTAAGAACTGTGAAAGGGTAGAAAGCTCGATCTTAGGCAATTGCATTTTTAAAATTGCCCGGTAGGGATAATGATTTACATCCACGTGAAAAGAAATTGGATAAAAGAAATATAAGTGATTTCTTCATAAATTATCAGTAAAGCCTAAAGGGTATAGATTTTATGGTCTTAACCATAGTACGTAAATTTTAAAACTGAAATGTCAAATTCATTAAAAATTATAAAATCAGTGGGAGTATGAAACCATAAAATGTGGTTATTGAAAAAGTTGGGTGGTGAATTTGAAAATACATTATCTAAAACTTCTTCTAAAGTTATTATATAGTTGTTGAATAGCCAAACAACTTTCAAGGACAACATATAAGTTATTCTACTCTCTTAATGGATCTGATTTAACTAAATCAATTATTAATGAGCTTTCATTAGATATATCACATTAAATAACATTAAGAATGTCTTAAGGATTGTATATCCGCTATTTCTAACGATGGCATATGTGGTATAATAAAATAAGCTAAAATTTGACATTATGATAAATGATAAAATTCCAATTTTGGAACAAGTCATGGAAAGTATTAATTCTATTAAATGAGTAAATGCTATGAAAGACGAGTTGAAATCAATGGCTCATAATGAAGTTTATGTCTTGTAACAATTACCAGAAAGTTATAAAAGAATTTGATATGAATGTATCTTTATGATGGCAATATCGAAAATATAAAACTAAAGTCGTTGCTCAAGATTTTACTCAAAAAGATAGTATAATTGTAAAGAGATATAACAAGTTATTTCTATGCATGACTCTATTAGAATTATCATGACTTTGTAACTCATTATTACTGTTGATGATCAAGTTAAATGGATCAACTCAAGAGTTTTTCCATTGAAGGAAAAATATCACATGGCGTGTAAACTTAAAGAATTAACATACAAACTTAAGCATGTTTTCCTTTCATGATATCTTTTGGATTTAAAGAAAACATCATAAATCGGTGTGCATATCTGAAAGTCAGTGGGAACACATTAATTCTATATGTGATGATAAACTTGCTTGCAACTGATGATCTTGGTTTATTATGTGAAACCAATAAATTTCTCTTAAAGAACTTTGGAATGAAACATATGATGAGACAATTAAAGATGTCTCCGTAAGTATATGTTAATAAAGTCAATAGAGGTTATGGATGGAAAGATGTTTGTAAAGCACGTTCCAATCCGGAAGGGAGATAAGTTCAACCTTATGTATAGTCTAAGAATGAATTGGAATGTATTGTGATATTTCTTATGCATATGTTATTGGTACCTTAAGATATGTAAAATTGTATAAAGACCAAATATCAGTCTTACTATTAGAATGCTTGGTCATTATTTAAGTGATTCATAAATGGATGACCAGAATGTTGCATAAAGAAAGATTATGGTATTTTTGGATGAAATGAAGCACCCGTGCTTACTTATCAAAATTTTAATTACTTAGATATAATTAATATAGATTCAGATTAAGATGATTATATGATGCAAGAAAGTTTACTTCGACTTTTATGTTTCTTAGTTGGAGATATTGTGTCATGCAAAAGTGTGAAGAAGTTTGTGAAAACTTCATTCACTATTAAAGTTTACTTGTGACATGATTTGAGGCTACAATTTAAGGTAATTGAATGTGGAATTTAATTTCAGGACTTGAAATAAGTTGACAATAATGTCAAGTCGCTGAAAACTTATTATGATTATTCCGCTGCATTGTTCTTCTCTAAAATGATAGATATTCCAAAGTTGTTAAAACATATGGAATAATAAGAACTTTAGAAACAAAGATGTCAATTGAGCATAGTGGCACCAGTCTTATGATTTCGGATCCGTTATGCAAATGATCTTCTGTAAAGACATTCATTTAACGTTAAATGAATATGAGATCATTAAAAGGTTGTACCAAACTTATGATTAACAATTGACATTAAGAGCTCATTATGTTTTGTTTCTAATTAATATATCTAATTTTGTCACTTTAGCATACATGAATGTTGACATTAATTAAACAAGATTTTATCTCGAATTGAGATACTTATGTGGACCATTATTGATCTTTAGGTTGGTGAGTCACGTTGAGTAGAAAACTAATATCATAGTACATGAAAGGAACTATGTCGAGTAAATGATATAGAACCGCCATGACTTGTGTTAGTCTACACTCAATATTGGCTTTATGAGTTGACCAATTAATTTATCTTATATTGCGCACATTATATAAATTATTTAAACCCTCATGTTTAATGTTTAATTATGTCACTCGCCAAGTGGGAGAATATAAGATTATTATCACTACAAGAAACTGTGAGATTACCGACGAAAATTTTCGTCGCTAATGTTAGGAAAATCCTTCGTTAATCAGTTTACCGATGGATTACCGACGGAAATTGAAGGTCGCTATATCAAGCGTTGGTAATTATTTACCGATGGATTTTTAAATCCATTGGTAAATACCAACGGAATTTTTCATCGATAAATAAAAATATCCATCGGTAATTATGCAACTCAAATTCGTCGGAAACCAAAAAATAACGACGAAATTACCGACATAATTATCCGTCGCTAAGCTCAAGATATGGTGTTAAATAAAACTTATTTTAGCGACAAAATTACGGACAGAATAAATTACCAATGGAAAAATTCGTCGCTAAATACAAAATATGGAATTATAAAAACTTCTTTTAGCGACGAAATTACCGTCGGAGTATTATACCGACGGAAAATAAAATGTGTTTTCATATAAAACATAATTTAACGACGGATTTGCCGACAGAAATGTAGAAAGTGAGATTTAATGACGAATATATTCCGTTGTTAAAATATTTTTATATTTGTATTATATATTTTTAAATTAATATTAATATCTGATAAATAAACAAAAATTGTAATTAAATAAACCTTCAAATCACAACCTAATATAAAATCTCCACAATTTCAAATAAAAATCCAAATTCGCCTCAAAATATCAAATTATACCAAATCCTTAATACAAAATATCTAATATATATATCAGAAACAACTTATTTACACCAAGAAATTTCATCATATTTTTCTAGGTGCAAAGACAACTTGGGTTCTTACTTTTCCCTGATTTTTTTATTTGTTGCCACTAGAGGACGTTCAGTAACATCCTTTCCAAATATCCTGAGGAGAGCAGCTGAAACCACCATAGACCTGCAATCATGAAGTGTTGAGAAACCACAAAGTTATCCCACTCAAATGAAGTCAATATAAAGATCACTTACTTAACAAGTAAGACCACGCAATGTATTTCACTGAACTCTTGCCCAGAAATGTTCCTTCTGCAAAAAAGATAGAAAAATATTCTTAGTGGATGAGAATAAATTGGAAGCACAAGAAACGAAAGCACGACACTTATTTTCGTTAAATGCAAAAATGCTTACACATAATATCTCATTCATAATTAATACAATTATAACAGAGAATGACGTAACACTCAAACTCTTGATAAATAATGCCATAAAATAATGCTATAGCTAATAAAAATGAAACTTTTTAAAGAAAGTAAATAAAAATATCGATGAAAAAAGTTGGTAAACTCTTTTCAGTACCCGCTCAAATTTGTGATTTTTTATTATTATGAAGTTGTGATTTTGTTATAGAAGGTTGATACATAATTAGTGAACATCTTTTCATTACCCACTCAAAATATTCAAGCTGTCAAGAATACCATGCAAAAGAACAGCGGAATACTCATTTCTTGATACTTTGCCATCACACACTACACACACAATGCACTATTACCATCCAAAAAAAGTAGCTCCCAATACCACAACCATAAAGCAATTAATTAACCATAGCCACACCAAGAATTTAACCTTTTTAATGAATCTTCGTAAATTCAACCCAATTATCTACTACTAATAATCTAATACGCATGCTAAATACAAACTAAACATAAAGGATAAGAAGATTGGTAATCAAACTAAAAGATGAGTTTGTTAAAAAAGCTATTTAGTAGCAGAATGATAATGTTTTGCTTACCATGAATGGAGTTGAGCTCTGAGAATCAATAGCCTCTATATATGGAGCCATTTTCCACTCTGAAACAAAATTATCGTCAGCAAGGTTCAAGCTAAGATGGTGACTGATAAGCAGCTAAAAAAGAAAAAAGATTTTGAGCAAAAAATACTTAATTGGAGCTTGCTAGTGCTCAAAATGAATTCCCTAACAAGGCAGTGGCAAATTAGCATAATATTTTCATTTATGAAATGTAACATTCAAAAGAAAAGGCAGTGGCGAATTAGCACAATATCACAACCTAAATGACACCACTCTAAACTGCCTCAACAATCGGATCGGGGAAAAATGAAACCAAATTACTTAGCTACAAAATGAATTGGCATGCCTATAGATTTTCCTTAGCTCAAGTAACATGTTGGGCGTTATTAAATAAAGTGTCATACATCTCCTATTCTCCTTTGCCATTTATTTTTCAAAAAATAGAATAAATCACCATTTAGCACATGCAGAAGGTTAATTATTAATGGCATAAAATCGATAAGCTAAGAATTGAAATCAAATCAAGCAACTTTAGAAATTGGATGCATGAAGGAATCAACATGTATTATCATACAAGAGTACTAAGGGAACACTATTATTTATTATATTTAATTGCATGATAAAACACATGGAATACAAAAATTGTGAGACTCATAAGTAATGTCATCATCAACGCATTAGCAGAAATCTAAGGCTTAAGAGTTTTTTTTAAGCAGAATGCTAAGAAACATGTTAAACATATGAAGATATGCCACATACTTGAGACACTAAACAAAGAACACAAAGCAGCAAAGAAATATTTCGTTTTTAAGACTAGTCATGATAGCATATAAAAAATTATGATTTAGTAATGCATGAAAGAACATACACAGTGGAAATTTTTTTAAATAACACTCTAGCATGAATCCAATGTTTGATGCTTCACCCCAAATAAGGAGATAAAGTCCAATGTATAGAAGCTGAAATTGTTGTTACCTTTCACGAAGACAACTGCAAGCAGTTAATAGAATAAATTGATAATTATATGACATAGTAATACAAAGATGTTGTCAAAGAAAGACCTATATTAAAATGTGTTAACCTGCCAGCTTTTAATTAGTCCTGCAATCCAAAACAATTAAAAAAAACATTTATGTGTGTGAGAAGATTTTGTAAGTAAAAGGTATAAACTAAAATTGGGAAAATAAACTATCTGTAAGATTGATGAGTAAACTACCATTAATACTAATACTATATGCTAATACTCTATGTAATCAATCTCACATGGATCAAGAGTCAGCATTACTTGTAGTGATTAAATCTGGCAAAGCTGTGTTATAGCCCAAAATAATAGAAAAATCCTGGAAAAGTAAATGTCATGTACGGATAATTAGATAGATAATGTTGTAGTAAACTCACAGTGTACTGGAAAGAGTTCAAGTAATGAATCCAACCATACATGGCAATTCTTCAACAGCAAGTACCACAGACAATAATAAATCAATGCCAACCTGGTTCATGCACTAAACTAATTAAACACTAAATTTAAGTGTATGTATGCACGGGAGCAAAAGGAAATTAGCAAGTTGCAAAGAAGTGAAGAATAAATTTTAATGAAACATATATATAAATAAAACAACTGATGACATACACATTCATAGCAGTATCAACACTGAGTAGTCATATGCACACTGCTACAGAAATATATACACACCTAAAAGGTTGCCTCTTGGAGATCTTCTCAGCTTACGTTCCCCTCTTCCTCCGAACATGCAGCAAATTAAAAAATCCAGTCAATGATAAGCAAAAAACATTGAGATTGTGAAATTATTTTATTAAAGATATACCTAATAAATAGATTCAACATTCACGAGATAATAACATTATGCCCTAGACAAGAATCAAATAAATACGTGTCAACTCCATTTTTAATACTTAAATTTACAAAAATTCTAATTGATGTTATCACATTCACAAATAAGATTTAAAGAAAGAAGGAAGGATCTTAAGCAATTACGAAGAATTATGAAAATTAGGGCAAGAGTTGGTGTCTTACCTAATGATTCTTCATCCGGCAGGTGGTGGTGGCAGGAGGTATCCTCCATGAGTGGTCGAAGTAGCATTACGTGGTGGAGATGAAAGGCAAACCTATTCTTGGAGAACAAGTGGCGTCGGAAGCGGAGGCAGGAGTGCGGCCGGATATTGAAGCGAACGGGTGGACCGCTAGCGGAGGAGGTGGCGTCGGGAGCGGAGGTAGGAGTGCGGAGGCAAGAGTGGGTGGCGTGTTCTTCGATGATTTTGGGAAAAACTCTCAATCTCACATCCTAGACGATTTTGTGAATTAGGGTTCACGTTCATAATGTGTTGAAGTTCAGATTGTATTTTTTATTTTTGGAACATATATTGTCTTTTAAGATTGGGGATGGGTTAACGTTTTAAGAAACGTGTTTTGAGTTTTTTTTAAATTTAATATTTTAAAAAATATATATTAATAAATTAATATCAGTAAAAGTTACTCCACTTCATATTTACCGACGAATTTTAAATTAAAGACTAAAATTATTATTTTTAAAAATAAAGATATATTTACCGAGGGATTTAATTCGTCGGTAAAATAAAGACTAAAGTTAATTTTTTTAAATAAAATTTGATATATTTACCAACGGATTAATTCTGTCGGTAATTCAAAGACTAAAATTAATTTTCTTCTAATAAAAATTTTATATATTTACCGACGGATTATTTCGTCAGAAAATTAAAGACTAAAATTAATTGTTTTAAAAAATAAAATTTAATATATTTACCGATGGAAAAAATCCATCGGTAAATTAAAGACTAAAATTATTTTTTAAAAAACTAAAATTTAATATATTTACTGACGGATAAATCCGTTGGTAAATTAAAAACTAAAATTAATTTCCTTTAAATAAAAATTTATATATTTACCGACGAATTTAATCCGTCAGTAATCTTCTAGGATGTATTCACTCCAAAATACCAATGGATTTACCGAGGGAAAAAAATTTGTCGCTAATTTCATCGCTAATCCATCACAAAAAATGTTGGAATTTTTTATTGATGATTTTTTAAAAATAAATCCTATTAAATCAATAAACTGTCGGTAATTACCGATGATTTTTTTTCGTCGATATTCTGGCAGTTTCTTGTAGTGTATGGCCTAGTGCCAATTAATTAAATATATAAGATATTTATTATGATTAAATATCTTAAATAAAGATATGGTTTAAATAAATAATATATATGAGATAAATAAGGTCATATATATTTATGGATAACAATCACATTGATAGTATATGATTTGATAAAGATTTAATATCCCGATCTGGGCCTCTCTCCACCTATAAAAGAGACACCGTTTTATGAATTATCTATCACATAAAGTTTTACATACTGTATCCTAAAGAAAAGGGGTGAGGAGAGATAAATCAGTTCTCGGCGCAATTCGTAGGAACATATCACAGGAGGACCATCATTAATGACGTCTCAAGTTAAGTCTTCTAATCATGAGGACCATCATTAATGGCGTCTCAAGGTAAGTCTTCTAATCGTATTTATGTGGTGTGAAAATCATGAAGATCTAAGATCCATGTCAATTAATAAATTAAGTGTTTATGAAATTATGCTTACAGTTTCGACTCCATATGAACTTTGGATGGGTAGAAAATTAACCTAACTTGAGTAACCTTAGAGCTTGGGGATCAGCTTCTTACGTACATAATTCATCGAGTCAGTATGGAAAGTTGGGTTCTAGAGGCAAAAAGTGTATCTTCATAAGATACTGCGAACCTAAGGATTAGTGTTCATAGGAGATCAGGATGGGAGTTTAACTGAGACAGAATCTCGTAATGCTCATTTTCTGGAAACTGAATTTCATAGTAGAGGGGGCATCAGGGATGCTGAACTTATTTTCGAGGTAGTAGAGAAATAATACCTACAAGATCTAAGTGGGAGTAATTTAGCTGATGGTATGGATCTTGATAGATATTTGCCGATTGAGGATCAAGCGATTCCCAATGAGAACATTATGACTACAGAAGACCATCAATAGCTATCTCGAAAAAGTTCTAGGAAACATGTGCCCAAAAGGTATTATGATATTGAAGGACATGTCTTCTTTGTTTCACCAGAAAATAGAGATGTTTCTCCTGTTGATGAGGAAGAGTCCAGAAATGTTAGAGAAGCTCTGATTTATCCGACAAATGAGAAATGGATGAAAGCGATGAAAGAGGAGATGGAGTCTATGAAGTCAAATCAAGTATGGGAACTTGTAGATCTTCAGAAGGGACGAAAGGCGATTGGGAATAAACGAATTCTCAAAATCAAAAGAAAGGTTGATGGCTCAATAGAGAGGTATAAAGCTCGCTTGGTGGCAAAAGGTTATACTCAACAAGAGGGTATAGATTATGAAGAAACTTTTTCACCTGTAGTGAGGTTTGCCTCGATTCGTTTACTATTGGCTATAGTGGCTAGTATGGATTTAGAGTTACACCAAATGGATGTTAAGACCACATTTCTCAATGGAGAATTAGAAGAAGAAATCTACATGCAACAGCCTGTAGGATTTATTCTTCGAGGTCAAGAGGATAAAATTTGTAGATTAAAGAAGTCGATCTACAGACTCAAACAATCCTCTACATAGTGGTATTTGAGGTTTCACTCTACGATCATCTCATATAACATCGTTATGATAAACGAAGACCACTGTTTACATTAAACAATCCAATGGATGTTTTGTGATTCTATCCTTATATGTGGATGACATACTACTAGGTGGAAATAACAAAGAGTATCTTGAAACTATAAAAGGATGGCTATCTTCGAATTTTGAAATGAAAGACATGGGTAAAGCAGAGTACATACTTGGTGTGAAGGTCCATAGGGATTGTTCAAAGAAGTTATTGGGTTTGTCTGAAGAGACTTACATCAAGAAACTTTTATAACAATTCAAGATGGACATCTGCAAATCTAATGATACTCCCATTGTGAAAGGCAAATCATTGAGTCAGCAAATGTGTCCCAAGACTCAAGATGAAAAGAATGAAATTGTAGATTATTCTCTCTGTTATCAAGGGAATAACATTACACTAAATGGGTATATAGACGTTGACTGGAGTGGTGATTTAGATAAATGTAAATCAACTCCCGGTTATGTCTTCTTGCTTAACAGTGGAGCAATCTCCTGGTGTATCAAGAAACAGACTTGCATAGCACTGTCCACTATAGAAGAGAGTTTGTGGCATGTGCGTCTGCAGTTCAAGAAGCTATTTGGTTGAGAAGATTCATGTAACATTTGGAGGTCTCAAACACTCCAGTGGGAGCTGTTTTAATTAATTGTGATAATCAAGCAGCTAATTGCTTACACAAAAGACCTCAAATATCATGGAAAAACCAAACATATTGACATGAAGTTCAACTTTGTTAGAGATATAGTAGACAAGAAGAAAGTGATTCTAAGTTACATTTCTACTCGTTTGATGTTAGCAGATCCTTTTACCAATCCAATTTTTAAAGATGTATACATAGGATATCTAAAGGGATTGGGTTTGCGAAGGATTTAAAACGATTTATTGAATATGATTATGTATGTTAATGAAATAGTTAATGGATTAACTATTAATATATGTTTTATTAATTATATGTGATGGTTTATATATAATAGTATGTCGGCAAGTTATGATTAGCTCTTTCATACAAGCAATAACCTCTGGCTAAGTGGGAGCGCAGAGATGAGATTACGATGATTAATGTAATCGTGATAGATTTCGCCATGAATCAAATCCAACTTGTTGTAAAGCTAAATCGACGGAGATCCTATGCGTTGGAGGGAGGATATCCAGGTTAAGTGTATGGGACACACTTGAACTCTGATTTACACGATGTCTAAATTAGATGAAATACGACATACGCTTTCCTGGAAGGCAGTTAAAGACATTGTGACATGTATTTTAGGAAAATGACATGTGTTAAGTCGACCCCAACAGGATTAAGAAAATTATCCCTATTTTCTCAAAAGTAAGAGTCTTTATCTATTGGTTACCCTTATGACTTTCTACTATATTTTAATTCTTCACTTTGGTGTTGCTACTTTAGCATGTTACCAAAAGAGCTATGATTAATAACAGCAATGTGGTGCATGTCTAGGAAAGCAGCTACAATGGGAGACTGTAGATACTTATTGAGATGGGAAAAACGTCTTAATTTAACATATATTATTGTGATTCATTGACTAGTCAATCAAGCAAGGTCTTGATTATGAATGCATAGTTTTTCGCAAAAAGGTTGAATATGCTCTGATAAGTTCAGGGATTGAAAGGAGATATGTCAACTTATGTTATATGTTCAAGAGTTCTGAGGTATAGCGAGCTTGTTGAGTTTCTTTGATAAACTGGTTAAGTTACTATATATCTCTAGCAAGTGTATAGCGATTAAAACTCGTATCTCGTGGGTTACACGATGTATTAATCTGTATGAGAATATGATTTATGAAAAAATTGAGTTAGGCGACTTTTGACTTCATATGTGAGTGGGAGATGTAAATAATAATTAATATTATATAAATATTAATTAATCCACATATGAAAGTGGATAATAGAAAGAGAGAGAGGGAGTATGAAGCGGTTTCAACTCCCATATTTTGGGAATAAAAAATACTGCGCCAGGCAGTTTTCATGTATGCTCAAACGTTGAAATAAGCTGAAGTGTTACAGAACGCAAGTGCAGAACGTAGATTATACAGAATGCTAAGAAGCGCTCTCTCTCTCGGTGTTTTTCTCTCCCGAATCACAACGAAAACCTAGTTCATCATATTGCTGATTAATACTGTATCGTGGAAATTAATCTACAGCCTCGTGTTGTATGATTTGATCCAGTGATCACAGTTTATTCTATCGTGAGTACCAATCGATTCAAAGAGACGATTCAGATTATTTCTTCCGCTGCAACGTAAATTCTTCAGAGAGAGGTAAGTGAGATTACTCTCTCTGTATGTTTACATGTTTATATGATCGTGAGTTTTTCAACATACCCTGACTATAGAGATGCGGGTTTCAGAGGAGTTCGTGATAGAGCCATTCAAATTTTACATCCAACTGGTATCGAGATTTTCCTCGATATTCAATTGTGATAAATCGTTCCTCCCTCAAGATCAGCCACATGTATTTATTTATGCTATTTTTATATTTCTATTTCATTGCAAGTTCAGTCATGTTTTCTTCTCTGGCCCATGGACTTTGTTGAGTAAACAGTAGTTCACGTGTCGATCGTTTTATGTACATGTTTTTTTGCTTAATTTTTTGGATTGAATTTTATTTTATTTTTGCATAATTATCAGCAGCACATATGGCGATCATTTCTGGTTCTGCATTGATGAATTTAGGTAGTGAAAAGAAAGAGTTGATCAAGCTGTCAAAGATCTTTTTGGTGTTTATCATGTCTGTTATTCAATGCACTCATCGAGAGAAGAAGTGTGGGCTTTGCAACTTCTTGCACCTAAATGGTTATGTAGTGTCAACAACACCTAAGTGCAGGACATTGTAATTTACAAGCTATCTGAAAATTACAAAAAAGAAAAAAAAAGATTTCCTCTCCAACCTTCTCAATTGATTGAGTTTATTCTCAATGTTATATCAGCAAGTACATGGGGTGCTTGCTTGGTGTAAAGGTATTGCGGTAGTTGATCAATTAATGCAAAACTTTATACCTCAATCACTGCAGGTATTTTTCTTTCTTACAACTGCATAAATTACCAAATTATTCATCTTAGGAGAATATGAGTGTTTTGCCCGAGAATTATTATGCATTGTGTTGTGTAAACTAATATGTTAACTAAAATTCAATTATCTTTTAGGGGTTTTTAGTACAAATAGATAGTTATATATTGCTTTTGCATTTCACAGTCATTTGATAAAGGAGAAAACGATTACCTGCAAGAGATTGCAATTCAATTTTTATGGATCATTATCTTAATTAGAAGTATAATATCTGCACACCCACTTTCTTCTCTCTTCTTATTTGTGTGCGTGTGAAAATATTTATCTTTTTGTTTTGTAGTAATGAATTTTGTGGTGCGTTGTGTATATATAAGTGATGGTAAGTTTACTTGTCTAACTTTCTCGCTCATTCATTTATTTTCAAAAGGAGTTTTATGTTTGATATGCTATTTAATTTCTTTTGGACTCTAAGATACATCTGATCTTTTTGTTTTTATTGTGTATTGACCTTCCTCGAGAACATTCTAAAGCAGGATTTTTGTTTAATTTTTATTTGTTATTGAAAATGAATATGGAGAAATCTCGAAAGCTTAATTTGGCTCTAGAGGAAAGGACTACTCCATATGAGTTGGGGTTATGTGTAAGCAAGCTGATGCATTGGAGTACATTGTAAATTTAAGATTCCTCACACATTTTACCTTTCATTGGGTTAGATTTGACTCGGTACAAGTTGCGACGTACACGTCTTAAAAACTAGTATATTAAAAGTGTGAAGGATTTGAGAAATTTTTTTCTCATATTGTCCTTGACTATTCTTCCTTTTTATGGTACTGACCTTAATTATTATTAATGACCATAATTAATTAATTAATTAATATACTCATTTGTATCTGTATTTCTAAATAGTAAATTTTGACTCTGTTCAGTTCACCACATCTGAAACGTTATACTCCTTATTGTCAATTGCAATGCACTGCGATATAATGAGGTGAGAATGCGAATCAAATCTCTTGGGGAGCTATGACAGCGTACGACGGACATCCCTAATTGATTCGTGAGTTACTAAGCTGTTTCGCGTTTCAAATTTACTTGTTGATTCAATTCGTTTGTTTCGTCTTTCCTGTTATCTGAGATTTAATGAGTATTACTATTGATAGGATGTGTACTGTTAAATGTTTTTTGAAATATGCAAGTTTAATTATGGTACTTCGCCCTATCTACCTACATCTCCTCCTCCCCTATACAAAATTTAAAACTTTTCATTCTTTGATCACAACAGGTTGCAGAAAATTGTCTAACTGCTTAATTCATAGTTATGTTGCATTCTTAATAATCTTATTACACGTGTACAAAATAAGTAAGAATTGTTTCCCTTATGAAAGTTTTTGTGGGGTGCTGGAACTGACTCAAATGTGAATTTGTTGTTGACCTCTCTCGAGTAGGTGATGATTTCGCATCAGACTGGTTTGCCCTTCTCTAAGAAACCACCACTGGGGAAAATTTTGATGGGAAGCTCCTGAGATCAAACGAGTAAGAGGGAGGTTTGGATGTCAATTTAGAGGTGGGGTTGATTAGTTAATCCTTCTTTTATTTTATTAATTGTTTGTTCTTAAATTAAGGTTAAGTGAGTATTAATTTCTATCATGCTGCATTACTATATTTTGATTCTAATTCAGTTGGTTATTATCAACTAACTTTGATATATTTGCATTTCTTGTTGCTTCATTTATTTTTTAGAGATAGCATTTCAAACGAAATGGAATATTTGATTCTGCTATACGATAATCTTCTAAGTCAGATCAACAACCTAAGGTTTACCTTCTGCAATTTAATTAATATGCTCATAGACTTCTGCAACTTAATTAATTGATCTTCTCCTTGGTCAAGATTTTATGAGCTACATTAATATGCTCTTGCATGAATTCAAATATTGTGTTAAAATTTTTCCTTCATAACTTTCTAAAGGGAGCATGCAATAGTGTCATTCATAGAATTTTGAAATCCCCTACATTTAGATAATGACTAGAATCACAAAACAAATTCAAACTTAGTCCAATGATAGACCTACTGGTCCTGGATTTTTTGCTATTTTTACTGTGAAGAATTACGAATTTGGAGGGGGTTGGGGTAGGAACATTGAAAAGAACTACATTATTATGATATACGCGTTAAAATATTTAGCCTAAAATTTCAAATATAACCCTCTATGCTATAATTTTGGTTTTCTGGTCATATTCATAAAACTTTAACAAGCAAAGAAAAGAAATATAAATGCTAACGGAGCAAATGTAATCTACTATTTGATATCAATAGTAAAATGCTTAATCCATAAGCTTTTTTGGAGATGGTCTATCTTGTTTTCTTATTTTCTTGGTTTACAGTATCTTAGCTCCACACTTTTGTCATTATAAATTTGTGGTGTGCTAATCATGTTACGTATACACACCTAATATAATTAGAGTTTTTTGTGAGGTAATTGTGGAACTTAGCGTACAGTGAAAATTGCTTATGGTCTGTACTGATGCTCTTACTTGCTCTTATCCTGTATAGGCTACTGTGTCTTCGTGGATGTTGAGCATGCTCTTGATCCGTTTTTAGCTGGGTCTATTGGACTACACACTCAAAGTTTGTTGCTCTCCCAACCAAACTGTGTCGAGCAAGCTCTCAATCTTGTGGATACCTTGATCTGTAGTGGTTTAGTTGATGTTGCCATTGTTGATAGTGTAAGACATAAAGATCTTGCATCTTATGTCCCGGAGTAGATTGATTGGCATTCTTAAATAATGCATTGTATAATCCCACTTCCCCCTACAGGTAGCTGCTCTGGTCCCTAAAGGTGAACTTGATAGTGAAGGGTGATGCACAAATGGCAATGCAACCAAGAATTATGAGCCAAGCACTCCAAAAATTGTGTCATTCATTGTCTCTCTCAGAAAATCTTAAATTTTACAAATCAGGTATTATTTGATGCTTTTAATTATTTATAATAATTTTCATTGCTTGCTATGTAAGGTTTCATATGTGCTGATTGACCCAGTTCGTAACCAAATTTATAGGAAATTGTACAGTGATTTTTATTATATTTTCTGTGATGCATCTTGTCACATGTATAATATCTTGGTGGCCACATAAAAATGCTCTTTTTCTTTTTCTTTTTCTTTTATTACTCTTTATGCCTTTATTTCTATCGCGTTAATTTTTTTTCGATTTTCTTACTGTTTTATTTTTCTCTATTTTTTATGGGACATTCTTCAGGATTTGAGACAATTTCGCGTCCCTCTATGTTCTATGTATCTGTTTTAAAGATTTTTCTGCCTTGCCATTTGTGAAAGGAAAACTTAAACTCTTACTAATAAATTTCTACACAAATAATGAAGTACAACTTTGTCTGGCTTCTTTATATGGCATAAGAGTAACTTTGTTTTTTGTTTCATGAGTTTGTTTTTAGTTGGATGAGTGTGTTTTAGAAGAAATGATGAAGAAGCTTTTCAAGAATTATAAAAAGTTGTTGCAATTATTTGGATCGTAAAAGAAGCCTCTCTTAATTTTCATGTTAATAATAACATTTTACACTCTTATAAGGAATTTGTAGTGTTAGACTCTCTATTTTAGAAGAGATGCAATATATTGTTTCATTCTGACTTGTCAAGTGAAATCTATGGTCTCATAGTACCTCTTCTTATTTCTTATTTCCATATAAAGGGTTAATGGAGATTGAGTGCTTCTAATCAAAGAAGTGCTGAGCTATAGTATAAATGAGTATACTTTCTTACACATTGCTTAATGAAATTTGTGATCAGACTCTTAGTTTTACACCGGTAAAATGTTTCGTCTTTAATTAATTGTTCAGAAAACTTAATTGAATATATTTGTGTTTTATGTTCACCAATCGTTATGCATTGATGAACAAGATGTAAGTTCTAATTTTTTTATAATTTTGAAAGTGATATTTCTTAGCGAAGGTTACTATGGTTGTGAAAGCTTTTGATACTGACGATATTTCGAATGATGCTCATGAACACAATTTTGACCCCATTTTTACCCAAAAATTGAAAAGGAAATAAGAAGGGTCTTTCAATTAAAAAGAATTAGTCCTCTGATATCCTAATATTATTCTGTAATAGATGGTCTACTTGCATTCCAATCTTTTGCTTGCTATGTGTTTTGTAAATCTTTTTTCTTTTTCTTAGATATTCTAATATGGTAATAAAGAACTTTTTTTTTCTTGGCTTCTGTAGCTTCATTCTAGATTTATCCTTTTAGTGCTCAAATATCTTATTATATAGTATAATACTTAATAAGATGTCATTCATCACCATTTCTTAAAAAAGATATGAATGTGATTTTCTTTTATATTAATTTTTCAGATTTATGTGTGGTTCTTTTTAATAAGAAATTTGATTTTGAGTGTATTATTGAGGACATTTCTCCTCAAAGTTAGCATTAGTAGCTTCACATGTTCCATTTATAACAACTCCTTTGAGATCAATTAGTAATTTAGTATAAATAATGTATTTGCACATTCAAAACTTGAGTTATGAACTTTTACTACTAGATAAAGCACCCCAATTTTATAAAATTTAGTTGTCTTGTTTTGTAATT
This sequence comes from Pogostemon cablin, assembly GCA_023678885.1. Lineage (NCBI taxonomy): Eukaryota > Viridiplantae > Streptophyta > Magnoliopsida > Lamiales > Lamiaceae > Pogostemon > Pogostemon cablin. The sequence continues at coordinate 16,410,367 of CM042976.1, forward strand.
CATGAATAAAATTGATGAATAAAATTAATAAAAATAGTAAAAATATAATATTTTTTAACATGTTGAATAGTTCATGTTAAAGTTCAATCGGAATTGAGAATTTAAAATGTAACGTGCAACGCACGTGGTTTTAACTAGTATTTTGAAAAATAGTAATGAATTGAATGTGTTTAGATCCATCCTAAACCTCTAAGGGCACCTGCATTGGTTCACTTTTTTAGAGTTTAAACCCAAAATAAATTATACTATCCAATGTGTCATGTGGTTTAAACCAACAATTCCCTTCTCAGCCTTTTGACAGTTTATCTGCATAAATCTAGTTCATTTATATTAAAATAATAATAAAAAATTAATAAGTTGTAAAGTAAGGAACACTCCCCAATTAAGTGGAGAGTGCAATTAACGTATGTTCAATGTGGGTAAGAAATGAAATTTGGGTAAAATGAACGTTATAAAAAAGATAGTGCATTATGGCAGCGAGTTTCAGCCTACTACAACGAAAATCGTCCCGCAGGCTTAATCAAAAGAAATGAAAGCATGATGAAATCACACTGGTATACAACAATTAATCCAATGTGAATAAATTCAATGTTTGCTACAACAGTGTATACGAGGTATATAGAAGTGGTCACAGTAATGCTGATATATTGTTTATGTCTTATGCTAAATATTCAGATGAAAATAATGGTGTTGCATTTAATCTCGAGCATGTCTGGAAAATATTGAAGGATCATCCAATGTATTGTCCACAAAATAGTGATTACCATTGGACATCAAAGAAAGAAAGGACGTCGGAATCGGATGCAAGCAATACATCATCAGATAGAAATTTTCTTCTGTATATTGATCTAAATGATGATGAACCTCATTCAATTGGAGAAAGGAAGCAAAGCGAAAAGCTAAAAGAAAAGAAAATGCTAAATCAGGTGAAAACTTGGAAAGATTTGATGATATGTCAATGAAATTTTCAAATGTGCTCGAGAGATTTTCACAATATATACAGAACTGAAGAAAAAAATTGAGTTAAAGGAGCGCGACATCATGATGAAAGAGTGGGACACTATGAATGCAGAGCCTGGAGATCATTTCATCTTACACGAGCAACTATGTAAGAAGATCATGGAAAAATAGAACTCTCAAAATAAGTAGAACTAGTCGTTGTATTTATTTATTATTTATTTGTAGAATGTTCTTAATGTTTTTTTAATTTTTGTAATTTTCACTAGTTTGATGTCATCTTCTATTTTAAAATTTATTTGTTTGCATTATTAAATTAATATTTTATTATATGAGTTTTTTGTTTTTTTTTTCATAGTTAACTGTTAAAAATTAGTCATTAGAATATAGCCGTTGTAACACTAGATGTTGCAATATAAGTATTGGAATACATCCATTGCAATATAGTCGGTGCAAGGTGAGTTTGCTATATATATGTGCTCCATCAATGAAATTGTTGCATTCTCAAATATTTTGTTCTACTCACACAAAACTTTTCCACCCTAAAATGTCTCAGTATTCTAACAATAACAACTCTGCCTCATCCAGTGATCAAGAATATGAAGTCGAAAATTACGAGAGACCAAATTCGTCAGGCGAAGTATTCTTGTTAATGTTAGTCAATTAAGGGTGACAACTGTCAACAACAATTCTAGATACCACAACGAAGAAGGTTCATAGAATGAAATTGTGAATCCGGACATGAAAGACTTGTGTATGATTATTTTTTCATAAAACCTGTGTATCCAGATAACTTATTTAGAAGACGATTTCGAATGCAGAGAGAGTTGTTCATTCACATAGTAAAAGTACTCGAGAGTTGGTCTCCTTATTTTCAACAGAGGGTCGATGCTGTGAAGAGACACAGTTTGTCACCACTACAAAAATGTACCGCAGCTATTTGCTGATTAGCTTATAGAGTCTGCGCCGACCATCTTGATGAGTATCTTTGAATGGGAGAATCAACCGCAATGAAATGTCTTTTCCAAATTTGCAAAAATGTGGTTGAAATATTTGGTTGTCAATACTTGAGAAGACCACGTATAATGATATTCAATGTCTTTATCAAATGCACGAACAGAAACATGGGTTCCCTAGTATGTTGAGCAGTCTTGATTATATGCATTAGGAGTGGAAGATTTGTCCTATTGCATGGAAAGGTCAATTTACTAGAGGTCATGGCTCACTTACCATTGTTCTCGAAGCAGTCGCGTCTCAAAATATGGCATGCATTTTTTGGTGTTGCATGTTCGCACAATGATATTAATGTTTGTATGAATCTCATTTGTTTAACAATGTTTTGTGAGGAAATGCTCTCACTGTAATTAATTACACCGTGAATGAAACGCAATATACACAAGTATATTATTTAACTAATGGAATCTATCCAAAATGAGCAACTTTTGTCAAAGCATTTCCATGTCCACAAGTTCCAAAACGAAAATTGTTTAAGGAAAAACAAGAAGCTGCAAGAAAAGATGTCGAAAGAGCATTTGAGGTTCTCCAAGCTCGATGGGCAATTGTGATAGGACCAGCTCATTTTTTGTATAGAAAGAGATTTAAACTCATAATGTTAACTTGCATTATTTTACACAACATGATTGTCCAAGATGAAGGGGACATGTTCACAAATTGATCAAATGACGAAGGTGAAGATCGTGCACAACCTATTCAAGGGTCGAATCGAGAGTTCCAAGAATATATTCGAAGAAATTCTGAAATGCATGGTAATCACGCTCATCACCAACTTCGCGATGATTTAGTTCCACATATTTGGCAACGCTTTGGTAACAATTAATAATTTTTTATTTTCTCTTATTATGCATAGTCCTAATCATTGTACTCATTTATTTTTCTGTATTATGCATTGTCTTAATTATTATACTCATTTATTTTAATGTTTGAACACATTTTAATTAAATTACTATATATATATATATATATATATATATATATATATATATATATATATATATATATTAAGTTTCAATATATAATATAAATATATAATTTTATTTAAAATAAATTCAATTGAGTATAATCATAATTTCTTGTTTAGAGTATTTAACATTTATATAATATTTTAAATGAAAATATAAAAGTATTATATTTAGTTATAAGTAGTAAAAAAAATGAAATAGTAGGTCCCATGAATAGTTAGTTTAAATTGAAAAATGAATGTGGGTGTTAGTTGAATTTAATTGAGAAATGTGTGAAAGTGAATTGAGTAGAATATTTGAGTTTAAACTGGACAACGGATGCAGATGATTTAACCTAACATAATAGATTTTATGTTGTAACCACCAAGCCACTAGCATGTGTTTGTAACTATATCATATATCTAAAGGTATTATTTTAGATCCGCCCCTAATTGTGAAACATTACTCTTAATTATTACTCATGTTAGTGCTTCATGGAGTTTTTTCAAGTATACACATGTCAGGGCATAATTTGAGAAGAATTGAAGGATTAATGGAAATACTTTGATAAAATTTAGTTCTATGATGAGATACACAAGGAAGAAATGATTGGCGAAGGCACAAAATAACTAAAATCGAAGTTTGTGGGCCAAGTAGGGTACGATGTTGTAGTGCCCAACCGAACTCGACCAGACGAGTACCCTTTTAAGCTATTGAGAGTTGCTCATTCTTGCACTCACCTCCATAACATTTCAATTCTGTAAGAGTTTATGTGATAAGGTCTCACATAAGACTTTTCCTTATTTGTTTGCCAAACTTGGTGCTAGATCACCGACCGTCTAATTGCCCAGTATTTAGCGTCTTGCCCCTTTTCGCCTTGATTTGCATCTTAGTTTCCCATGTCGCTCTTTGTATTATGCATGGACATGGATTGGAGTGCATTAGTAGCGCATGGTGATATCAACCATTTGTTCTTTGCTGTTATAGAAGCTTTTATGTAAATATTTTATTTAATTTGTTTTCATCTAGCATGATTTGCTAGAATTCTTTAGATTATAAGGTGGCATTAATTATTACTTCAATTTATAAATTGCATGTAATAATGTGTGAACCCCACCCCTATTTAATTACTCACTCTGTCCTTCACTCTTATTGTCCCAAATTATTTATAAAAGAATTACTTTTAACAAATTTCAGTGACGTTTATGGGTGATAATTGTATTTTTAGGTAATAAATTAAAATATATTGTGTGTGTCAAAGAGTGATGACAACTTTAAAATTAAAGTGCACTTTTGAGGTTTAAGACTGAGAGATTATTTTATTTTTAGAAGGTGATTCAGGTGAACTTTATTGTGAGATAGACAAATGAGGAAATGGTAAACTAAAATTTGAGACGGGGAATATATATATATATATATATATATATATATATATATATATATATATATATATATATATATATATATATATATATATACATATGTGTGTGTGTGTGTGTGTGGAAATATTTTTCTTCGTGTGTTGATTTATTTTGGATGTTTAATTGTTTAATCAACAATTGTTCATGTAATTGATTTTTAAGATCCCTTGAACGTAAATTTCAATAGCTGAAGTTTCTGACAGCTTTTCTTTACAATTGAGGCTTAGGCCCCTCCATCTATTGATGTAATCGATGACATATTCTTCATCATTTTGACGAGTATTTGTAAGCTCCATCATGCTGACAGTTCTTCGTGGGCCATAGAAACGGTTGAAAATTTCTTTTTTCATTTGCCCCCAACTGCCGATGGAGTTAGCTTCCAAATCAATATACCAATAGAAGGTATTTCCTTTTAGAGATCGGATGAATTATCTCACCATGTAATCTCCATAGGTCCAAGCATCGTTGCATGTGTCGATGAAGTGCGCCACATGTTGTCTTGGGTTGCCTTTGCCATCGAATTGTTGAAACTTGGAAGGTTGGTAGTCAGTTGGCATTCTCAAGTTGTCAATCATCTTTGTATATAGCTTGGTGTAGGTTGAGAAAGAATTGGAGCTCCCTTCAAACTTATCTTTTATCGCCTCTATCACGATATTCTTTAGTTGGTCAACAAGAAGTATTTTGTCAGCTGAAACTTGCATTATATATATATATATATATGCAAATATTTTTCTTTGTGTGTTGATTTATTTTGGATGTTTAATTGTTTAATCACCAATTGTTCATATAATTGATTTTTAAGATCCTTTGAATTCACATTTCAATAGCTGAAGTTTCTGACAGCTTTTCTTTGCAATTGAGGCTTAGGCCCATCCATCCATTGATGTAATCGATGACATATTCTTCATCATTTTGATAAGTATTTGTAAGCTCCATCATGCTGACAGTTTTTCGTGGGCTATAGAAACGGTTGAAAAGTTCTTTTTTCATTTGCCCCCAACTGCCAATGGAGTTAGCTTCCAAATCAATGTACCAATGGAAGGCATTTCCATTTAGAGATTGGACGAATTGTCTCACCATGTGATCTCCGTAGTTCCCAGTATCATTGCATATGTCGATGAAGTACGTCACATGTTGTCTTGGGTTGCCTTTGCCATCGAATTGTTGAAACTTGGGAGGTTGGTAGTCAGTTGGCATTCTCAAGTTGTCAATCCTCTTTGTATATAGCTTGGCGTAGGTTGAAGAAGAATTGGAGCTCCCTTCAAACTTATCTTTTATCGTCTTTATCACGATATTCTTTAGTTGGTCAACAAGAAGTATTTCGTCAGCTGAAACTTGAATTTTTTTCTTAGCTGGATTTTCCTCAAATACGTGTTGTTTTGCAGAGTCCTCCTTCTCATGCTCATCCTCAAATTGTTTTTCATTTGCACAACTTCTCTCACCATTCTCATTTTCTTAATAAGTTGGGAGATCTTTAAGTCTTGAGCTTCCATATGCTTGGCGAGTCCTTCAATGGCTTTCATCATACCTGCTATTTGCTCCTCGGGAGTTATTACACTTATCGTCATCGTTGCAGATGTAGTTGAGGCAGATGGTGAGCTTGACATTGAGCGAGGATTTGAGAAGTCGGAGACACTTTCACCATCTTTGTTGTCGTTATTGTGAGCAACTCCAACTGAAAGACTTGCTTCCAAAGAGGCTTTACTCTTGGTAAAGATTTCAACATCTTCAGTTTGCAAATCTGAAGGTTTTGAAGCAGTAGGCCTTCGTATAACAATCTTGAGTGAAGTTATATTTTGAATCTTTATAGTTTGCGGCTCTGAAGGCTTCAAGGCAGAAGATATTCTTATTGCAATCCTGAGAGGAGTCATTTTTTGTATCCTCGAGCTTTTTAAATTAGTTTTTAGCACCTTGATCTCTGATCGAAGGCTGTTGACTTGAAGAACGCTAGATCGGCGGGGTTTAGCATTTTGATCTCTGATTGGAGGCTGTTGACTTGAAGAACACCGGATCGAAGGGGTTTAGAACCTTGGTCTAAGGTCGGAGGCTGTTCTTGACTTGAAGATCTTAAAGGGAGGCTGAACTTACGTCTTTGCTCGTGTTCTTCAGATCTCTTCAGATGTTTGGATCTTCAGATGTTTGAGTGTCTGGATCTTCGGTTGAAGTTTGTCCAAACTCGAATCTGAGGATTTATAAAGTTAATCCGGAGGCTATGCCTTTATTCGGATAAAAGATTGATCCTTGAAACTTTTCTGTGAAGAACATTGTTCAATATATTAAAATGTCGTTAACTTCATGAAGAACGCTGAAGAACTTGACTTGAGTAGACTTAAATCCGGGTGGTTTAGCACCTGAATCCCAAATTATAGGTCGTTCTTGGAAGAACTTGACTTAAAAACGCTTAAATCCAGACAGTTTTAACACTTGAATCCCAAATTATATGTCGTTCACCGAAGAACTCGACTTAAGAATGCTTAATCCGGATGGTTTAGAACCTGAATCCTAAATGTATTCCATTGTATTCCGTTCTTGAGTTGATTCTCGTTGAAGAATTCGAAGAACTATTCATAGAGAATCGCTCTTGGTGTGCCTGGAATGAATGGATGAGAGGCTCCTTATATAAGTGAAGGGTGAGGAAGCCCGATATATAACTCAAAGTTTGATTGGTCCAGGGGTGATTTGACCTGATTCTGCGGGTTTTGGTCTTTCCATCTATTAACGCAATTTGATTAGTTGATTCTTGATTTGAACTAATTCTATTGGCATGGGCCTTGATCTAATTGGTAGATCCAGATTTGATTTGTAACAAATTTGATCTTGTTTTGATTCCAAATCTGATTTTAATTTGTTTTGATCACATCAAAAGAGTTGGACTTTGACACCTTTGATTTGCAAGCCTGTTTGGTTTGGACTTGTGTGACTGGATCTGGCCCAATTATCAATTATTCACTTATTTATTTTAAGAATTAACTTATTTAAATTCCTTAACAAATAAATAATTAATTGATTTTTAATATTTAATTTCTTCATATTTTAATATATAATAAAACACACTCTAAAAGTAAAAATTAGACCAAAATTTTCCCTACCATTTGAATCTACCTAATTTAACTTGGTAATATTAAATCTTGGTCCTTCATACATCTCATCCATTTATTTAGTTTTTTATTTTATCTCATCCACTCATTTTCTTGGCCTCCCATAATATATGAGTATATGTTTAAGTAATTTTTTTACGTGAATTCATAATATTATTTGGACAATCTTTATCTTCATTGTTATAATATTTTATTTTTTTATATATTTTTATTTTATTTTATCTCATCCATTCATTTTCTTGACCTTCCATAATATATATGTCAATTGATTATTTATATATCTAAGTAATTTTATTTTATTTACATGAATTCATAATATCATTTGTATCATTTTTATCTTTTATTTGTATTTTTTATTTTATTGTCTTTTTATATATCTAAATTATTCTTTAAATTTCTTTTTAAAGGTAAATTATTTTTTATTATATGAACTCATATATTTAAATTAATAATTGAAATTTATTGTAAAAAGTAATATTTTTTGTTTTATTTTTAACGTGAATACATAACATCATTTATACAATCTTTATCTTTATTGTTGTAATATTTTATTTATTTTGTATATTATTAATTTCATTGTCCAAAATATTTTCTTATGTTAAAAACTTATTTTAATTTTAATCTTTGTCTAAAATATAATTAATTCAATGTTAAAAGAGAATTTATATATATATTTAATTAATAATAAAATATTTTTAATAAAATATTAATTTAAACAATTATTTTATTTTTTATTTTATTTCATCCATTCATTTTCTTCGCCTCCCATAATATATATATATATATATATATATATATATATATATATATATATATATATATATATATATATATTTGTCAATTGATTATTTATATATTTAAGTAATTTTATTTTTTTTACGTGAATATATAATATCATTTGGACAATCTTTATTTTTATATTTTTATTTTATTATCTTTTTATGTATCTAAATTATTTTTTAAATTTCTTTTTAAAGGTAAATTATTTTTTATTATATGAACTCATATATTTAAATTATTAATTAAAATTTATTGTCAAAAGTAATATTTTTTGTTTTGTTTTTAACATGATTACATAACATCATTTATACAATATTTATCTTTATTGTTGTAATATTTTATTTATTTTGTATATTATTAATTTCATTGTCCAAAATATTTTCTTATGTTAAAAACTTATTTTAATTTTAAACTTTGTCTAAAATATAATTAATTCAATATTAAAATAAAATTTATATAATATTTGATTAATAATAAAATATTTTTATTAAAATATTAATTTAAACAATAAATAAATATAAATATGAATAAAATAAATGAATATTAAATAAGTACGAGTAACCCGCGAATTTTGATAAATGGGTATGAGACAGGTACGGGTATGATAATAAATTTTTTTAACTGGACGGGTACATATATGAGTATTTAATAAATGGATACGAGTATAAGTGCCCAAAAAATACGGGTACCTTGCCGGTTGTTATCTTTAGTACTGCAAAATTAAATAATAGATTTTAGGATTTAATACTAGAAGATAGTCAATTTTAAAAATATTTACACTCAAATATAATGATAAACAGAAATCACTGTCAGCTATACAAATTTAGTAGAAAGAGACAAAATTACCCTTAAACAAAGCAAAGATTTACTGTCTCTGCAAATACGAATTAAACTTGTTCCACTTTCCATAATTCCATTCCACTCAACCACCGTCGTTTCAATCGACACCTCCCGCAGCCTTTGTTTCTGCTGCTTCGTCCAAATCAACCACCAGCTTCATATACTTCCATGGCGGCGGATTTAACACATTCGGCCTCGATTTCGCCGTTTGAATCTACTCTTACAGAGTAGGGCAGATCTAATCCCCCAATGCATAGAGGCGTCCGCCAATTAGGGCTAAACTGGTGTTCGCTGATCCAATTCTGTTGGTAGGATTGAATTGCCTGGTGACTATCCAAGCAGCGGTGACTGCGTCGCGCGCCGCCGAGGCGGAGAAGACATTGGGAATCACCAGAATCCCCTTTCTCGTTCAACTCTGTACTTGTACGTCTTGACATAGCGGCTGCAGAGCGTGACTTTGCCGTTGGAAATCCTGATGGCGTGGAGCATTCCATCGCCGTCAAAGAGGTGGTAAGGGCCACGTGGCAGAAATTGAGGGTAAGGGCCATTACGGATGTAGGCTCCGTTGAGGGACGGCGGGAGGGCGCCTTCCACCACTTGGCACTCGGTGCGTGGCAGCTCATCAACCGAAGTAAAGTTATCAGATAGAACATACCGCGGGTCGATGAAAGGTTTACGGGGAGGATCGACGAAGTTATTGATAAAATCGTCGAATGCACTGAAGATGGTCGTCGAAAGATAGTGCCAGGGTAACATCGCCCGCCACTTAACCACTAGAGCTAGTCGGAACTCCAACAAACTGAAGAAGGTGAAAATCAGGGGGATTCTGTTGATTCAACCATTTTTCGACGGGAAAGAGCGGCCGCCGATTTTGTTTCGAGCCGTTGCGTGATCTTCTCCCACAGATTGAGGGTAAGTGTCTGGGGGTGATTTTTTCTGAACCTGACCTTTTTCTTGGGATAAATTTTGACAAGATTACAATGAGGTTGATAACATTTCATTTAGAAAGGGGGGTGAGGTTACTTAATGATATGAATCTTAATTAGGAATTAAGATGCTGTGCTCCTAGGCAGGATTGTTGAATAGTATTGGAGTGTGTTTTTGCAGAAGAGGCATTGTTATTTTCTTTATGCTATGTTACTAATTGTGCTTTATTGGTTGCACTATTGAAAAAATAAAGTTATGTAGTTGCATTTTCCATTTTAAGCAGAATTACTGTCTATTGCTTGGCATACAATTACTTGCTTCCATTCTCGTATCCTTTTTATTCTTATGAGCTAGGAAGTAGATTGGAATCTTATTTCCAACTTTGAGGTCATTGTAATGGAAGAAGAGTTTGAGATCAGGATCTAATGATGAATGATGATGCAATTCCATCTCAGAGTTTCCATCTTGCTCGACTTTTGATCGAAGATTGTTGTTCCAATGATCACCATGTTCCATTTCTTGACCTTATATTGTATGGAGATGCTACAAATGGGATTCAAATTACATCAAGTAAGAATTTCTTTTCTGTTATTGTTTTTAACATGTAATAATTTGATTGAATTACCTCAAGTAAGAACATGAAACATAGAAGGATGATGAGACAACTCATTCCAGAACCCATCATGTTCTTCACTTCCAAGTTGTATCAACTTCCTCAATAGTACCTATCAGTTAGGATTTTGTGTTATGTTTTCTTTAAAATTTCTTAAAATGTTTTGCAGATGGACATGTGAAGGTCAAAGGCTGCAATGATTGCTGCCTAAATGAAATATTGGAAGCTTTAAAGTAAATGTGGATGAGAAGAAGCAATCACAAATTTATCTTTGAAATTGCACAGTCTGTAATTTGATATTTTAAGCAATTAACACTTGATTGTACTGCTTTAAATTGCAGAGCTGATTCACAAGCCTTAACTTTCCATTTCGACTTAGGACACATCATGGATTGCTGTGGTTCCTTCTCCGTCTTCGTCACACGAATCCTGTTTCCCCGATTGTCTAACATGGTTGTTGAACAACTAGTTCCGTGATGGCTCGTGGGCTTATCCCCATCATCACGCTTTTCTAAATAAAGGTGTATTCTCGTCTATGCATTCATGCACTGAAGAAATGGAGAGTTGGTGAAGGACAAATTAGAAAGGGTATGGTTCCTTAATTTATTTGATTAAGCTTTATATAGGTAGCTTGATAGACAGTAATTTTTATGCAGGTGTGCAATTTATAGAGCTAAATTTTGCTTCAGCTACTGAAGAGTGTCAAATTTCTCCAATGGGACTTGACATCATATTCCCAGTTATGCTCGGTTACGCCCGAGACTTATTTTGGACCTCTAATTAGAGCCAACTACATTGCAGGATTTGGAGCTTACAAGGTACAGATTATCCATTTAGTGTGTAGGTAAATGAGAACTCTCAATGAATGCCACTGTTTTGTTACTCCTCAACACCAATGATGAAAATGTGCATAAAATATTGTCACCATTACTACTCAACACCAATGATCTTTTAGCAGCCATGGTTTCTGCTGCTTCTATGTCTTGTCACCATGTTGAATACAAACATTTGATCAGATGAAAACATTTGATCTGAGGTTGGTTCGAAATATGCAGCAAAAAAAGTTTGAATGTATTTATTTTTTATTGAACTATGTTTTTAAATTGGATTTGAGTTTTACATCCGAATATGTAGAGACATGATGTTTGTAATTTATTACTTGATTTTTTTTTTTTTAAAGTTGAATAATTGAGCTTGGATAAGTGGATTTTTTTTATGGTTGTTGAATAAATTTTATTCGTTTCATCAACACAATAAATTTGAATATAACAAAATTGTGCAAAACAATAATTTGAATATTACAAAATTGTGCAAAACAAATTGTACAAAAAATTTGTGCAAAACAAAATGTTCAAAAGAAATTGTGCAAAAAAAGATTGTGTAAAATAAAATTGTACAAAACAAAATGTGTAAAAAAAAAACTGCAAAACAAAATGTGAAAAAAAATGTCCAAAAACAAATTTGTGTAAACTAAATTGTGCAAACTATCGGCTGTAGCCGGACCACCGCCGGACCGCCGTCTGCCGGAACTTAAAATGTGCAAACAAAATGTGCAAAAACTAAATTGTGCAAACTAAATTGTGCAAACACATAAGGGTATTTATGGTATCACAATCATAATTGTGTAGTTATGAGTATTAGTGTTTTAAGTCATGTATTTTATAGCAATTATGCATTATTTTATGTATCCAATAGTAAGTGACTCTAGATTTTATGTTATATTTAATTAATAATAATATACTATTTTTAATAAAATATTAATTTAAAATGAGACGTGTACGAATACGGTTAATATTTAAACGGATATGAGTATTCAAAAATAGGCGGATACCTTACCTTTAGGATGGACGGAGGAGTTATATGCAAAAATAAAATAAAATAAAATAAAAATTAAAATTAAATAAATTAAATATCAATCATGTCTGTGCAACGCATGCGTTATGATTGCTAGTTTTCATTTAATAGGCAATAAAATTCAAATGTCTACAAAGTGCAATAAATTGGCTCGCCATTGACTTAGGTAACTGCTTTTTTAAAAAAATAAAATAAAATTACACGTCAGCATTACCGGGTGAGAGACTCGCTACAGCTGGTCAGAGGACGAATTTGTCGAATTTTGTAAACTTAATGGACCAATTTCAAAAAGTGTAAAACCAATGAACCACTTTCAATACCGGAGGAAGTTAATGGACAAAAAAGTGTATTTACTCTTTATATATATAATTCATTTCGTATGTTTCAGAATTTTATAAATACTTCTAAATATATCGTGAAAATTTCTTATCGTGGTAATATTTGATTCATCCTAATAATATTTTTGAAAAATACAGTATGGAAATTTCTTATTGTGGTAATTTAAATATTTCTAAAAATGTCGTGGAAATTTCTTATCGTGGTAATATTTGACAATCCTATAATATTTCTGAATATGTTGTGGAAATTTCTTATCGTGCTAATTTGGATATTTCTGAATACAATGTGAATATTTCTCATAATTTGAAATATTTTTGAATACATTGTTAAAATTTCTTATCGTAGTTTTATCTGAGTCATCAATTAGTTTTGGAATGAGATCTATAAGGGCATTTGAAATCGAACTCCCACATATATTTAAGAGTAAATAATGGAATGATTTATCTTTCTGATATTAAAATAAATATATCTTATACTTTTAAATTATTATTATTGAAACCAATCAAGATAAAGTTAAGAAGGATATTTCACTAATTACGTACTAATAAGCAGGTGGGGTAGCTCATCTGACATTAGACTCCTCACTAAGGTGACTGATTCAAGTTCGATTCCCTTTGAAAACGAATAGGGGGAGTTATAAGAAGACTTGGAGAAATGAGGGAGTAAGGGTACTTGGTGAACTAATCATACTAACAATTAACTATACACTCATATGTGTATAATTTTTTATATTTTTTAAAGTGTATAGTACATCTTTATTCATAAGTGTATAGATTTCTGAAAGTAGCTGCACGGTCCGCCTGGGTGCAAGGATAATTTGCCATGTATTTATTAGCAATAATGGTATATAAAATATATGTAGTAGTAATCATAAATCTAATTATAACTCAAAATGTATTTAGAGTTGATATCTTGTGCAGCCGGTGCTCATAAGTATACAATTTTTTATTCAATAGTGTATATATATTTTTTAATAATTGTATAATTTTTTTACATTCACTTTTTCATTAAAAAAACTAACAGAAATTTCTAACAAAATGTATACTTTTTTATTTATTGGTGTATAGTATGTCTTATTCATAAATCTATAGATTTCTAAAATGGATGTACGGTGCACGCGGGTGCACATGATAATTTATTATGTATTTATTAGTAATAATGGTGTATGAAATGTATGTGCTAGTAATCATAAATCTAATTATTATTCAAAGCTCTCTTAGAGCAAACTTTCATGTGGAAATATTGCTATTTTGGTACATCATCTTATATGTCATATAGTTGGATGTATGACATTTATGAAAGAGAGAAAGAGAAACTATAGTCTAAAAATGAAAGCTTAAACTCTATGAACAATTATTGAATTTTTTTTCCCTCTTACGTGTCAATAATATAATGTGTGTAAGGTTGATATATGAAAAAAAATTCCAGTGTGAGATAACCTAATATCATGGATAATATTAAGAATACTCAAATCAATGATAAGATTACATGTGAGTCAAATGTGTTCATCTAATAGCAACTTTATTAATGAAGCATTTATTTGCCAATATCCAAGTCATATCAATTATCATCATCAACCACCAACACATTAATCTTCTTACCATGCAAGTCTAATTTCATGGAGAGTAGACGGCCCAATATTAATAAAAGGCGTTTGGTTACTTAGGTTGTAGCAATTGTCGAAACATCTTATATATCATACTTAAAAGAAAATCACTCATCAATTTTCAGATTATTTTATTTTACTCACACATTACGCAAAATATCTTGTGCAGTCTATTGCACGGACACTACTTCTTGAGACATTCGAAAGATATAATAAATTGATTAATAAAAAAAATACACTAATAACTAAAACTTTTATAATTTGTTAGTGAATTTTAAGGAAAATATTATGTTAGTTTTTTAATTAACAGTTAAATATAAAAATAAAATAGGCAAAGGCTTGGATGAGTCCGTTTAATGATATGACTTCCGTGAGAAGAATAACAAGTGATAAAATTTTAATGAAAGTGATACTGAATTTGATGAAAAGTGATAATAATGCAGTGAATTATTTTTTTAATAATTTATAATAAAAATAAAAAAGTGATAACAATTTAAAAAGAAAAAAGTGATAAAATCTTTAATAAAAAATAATAACTAATTTAAAAAAAGTATAAAATGATCACCTTTAAATAATCTTACACAATACTGTTTCAAAAAAGTAATATATTCATTAAGAAATATATATACATTGTTGAGTAAAACCAATACAAATTGAATAAACGAAAATTAACCTGTGCACCTAATGCATATATAAGATATCGACTTTTTTTTAAATTGTCTTAAAGATATAGTCAATAATCAAGTATTAAATTAGTACATAGATGTTAGAGCAATAATAAAATATGAGTATATTATGAATCTAACAACTTATTTGTATGTGAAAATTAGGTAAAGTGTCGACTCTCAACTATCATTTTTTTTTTCTATTGCATTGTGTAATGGGTATTATATCTCTCATGCTTCTTAGGCCCAAAAGCCCAATAACCTCTATTATACTTGAAGAGAAAGGCCCAACCCCTCGGCGGCCCAAACGGTAAACAGAACTAAAAAGGGAATTGAGGCAGCCCAAGGAGGTCGCGACAACCCGAAGGCCCAATCGAGGAAAGAACAAAGAGGAACCTACCAAGCAAGGCCGAAGCCAGGAAGCACCCTCGGCAGGAAACCTCGGCGACGTCCTTCCCCTGTCCGAGAGCTCGATGAACACCACAGCACCGAAAGTCGGTCTGTCCAAAGACTAAAGTGGGGGAGCAAAAGCGGGACAATGAAGAACAGACACCATCATGAAAGCTGACAAGTACCGCAGACTAGAGGACAACACTAACGGGAAGAAGAGGTGTCTTGGGTAGCAATCCTAACTAGAAGACAACGATTGACAGGCACATGCTGCTCTAACAACCAATGGGAGGCCAGCAAAGGACGGAGGCACTCTGCGAAACCCTGCAAAAGCAACAAACAGCGCCCAAACTTCTCCTGCAGCTGGTCGGCATACCAGACGGCTTTATTAAAGGTGACTTATCTCCATCCAAATGGCGCAAGATGATTGGCTCGGGTTTTGGGGTTTTGGGACAATATAAATAGCTCTCTCACAGGAGAGAGACAGGTAACTAATACTGGGCTCTAGACATTGCACTTGTAGAGAGAGGATTTTATGAGTGTTGTTCAAGAGGAGAGTACTAAAAATTGGTTTAGTTCTTTCGTGGGAATTGTGTTTTCTATTGGTTTGATCCTGTTGTTTGTAGTTTTATTATGCTTGATTGTGTTCGTTCTTGATTCCGTTACAAAATATCTTTATCTCATAAACATCAATTAACGGGTCAAGAACAACCATCAACATCTGGCGCCATCTGTGGGAAGCGCTACGTTTAGCCACTCCCGTTCTTTACCTTCTCAAATTCTTAATTTGATTCCGTGAGAAAAATCTTCGGGTTCTGTTCTGTATCTGGAAATCAAGATGGGAGATGAAGGGTTTACGGCCATGGAAATGAAGAAAGAGGAGAATGTTCCAGAGCCTAACGGAACATCACGAGAAGTGGAAATAATGTCCAAGTCACTGCACCGGTCATGGAGGTGGCCACCCCGGCGAGGACAAGTACGCCGCAAGGGCTCCCCCAGTCCAACCGGCGAGGTTGAGCTTTAGCAGCCCTCGAGGAGCAAGCCACGGCGATTTACGAGAAGACCTCGAAAGAAGGAAAGATGCCAGACGGGAACATAGCAGATGAGATGCCAGAGAAACTATTAATTTCATACGAATGAGGAATGTTGAAGAAAGGGAGAGTGTGAACGAGACCCCGGCAGAAGGTGGGCGTAGCGAATACCTTCAACGCCCGGAAACGGAAGCTCAAAGGCAACCTCGGCATGGAGGAAATCCAGATAGAAGGAATCCCCCACCCCTGAGGGTACCAGGGGGAAATGAAGCTCGAGCGCAACCACGACCCGAAAAAAATCAAGAGGCTGAGAACCATCCATCGAGGGAGAGGCCAAGAGGAGTAGAACCTCGCCAACCTCAGTCGCAGAACTAAAGGAGGGGCCGGCTTGTAACTCGGGAAATGCCGGCGGAGAGCAAAGTCCCACGCCGGACCCCATCTATCTCTCAAAGGAGGCATAACAGGTGCAGAAGGTCGATGAGTCAGAGATCTTGCTCTTCCTCGATACCATACTTATATGAGAGTCAGGATCCCACATGGGAAGAACTATCCACAACCGGTTATCTTTACCTCAGACCAGAAGGAACAGGAGGCCCGTCTCGTGAAAAGGGATGAAACAAAGGGAAACCCAAGCAGAAGTGTGGTCAGAGAACGGGGGGCATTTACGAGTGCCCCAACCAGAGATCTACAGGCTCTGATAAACGAAGAAGTGAACAAACATTTCACTGACCTGGAAAGGAAGATGTCCGGGACAGGAGGGATCCTTCAATCCTCAGTAGCTCCTTCACCTTTCATGGCGGAAATCAGCAATGCTCCTCGGCAACAAGGAATCAAGTTCCCCTCTAGCTTGATCTTTGATTGTGACTACGACCTATATTCTCACATTGAAAAATATTTGATGTGGATGAGAGCGCAAGGTGCAAACGAGATCACGTTATGCCGAATGTTCCCGCTAACCCTGGGAAACAAGGCTCACGCCTGGTTTAGGGTGGTCCTGGCAGTCTCCATCAAAAGCTGGGGAGAGGTGATGGAGGTATTCCTAATGCAATACTCGTATCTTGGGGCACCGAAGGAACCAAAGCACAAATTGGCTAACATCCGCCAAGGTTCAACAGAAAGCTTACGAAATTTTCTAAAAAGGTTCAATGAGCAGAGGTCAATGGGGGAAGTCATGGGGGACGAAGCCTGCCTCATCACGGTGATGGGAGCACTTCACCCAGAAACTAGTTTGTGGAAGGCAGTACAACTTAAGCCTCTCATATCCTACGCTGTTTTCATGGTCATGGCGAACGAGTACATCCAAGCAGAAGATATCTCTAAAATGGCAGAAGATATCCAAGTAGAACCGAGCAAGAATAGAGTCAGCGCAGGATGAGTGAAGGAATATAAAACACCGGCAACTTTCAAACCATTCGCCGAAGATACCGAGGTACAGCAGATGTACGAGGAGTTAAAGTCGGGAACAACTTGAATATTGTCGAGGTCTTCTACTATGTCAAGGACCATCAAGTTCTTCGAACGCCAAGGTCAGTCCTACGAACCTCGGGGCTCACGAATCCTCGGAAGTACTGGATGTATACTGGGGGCCGATGCAGGTATATTGTAGAAATTCAAATAGGTGTTCCTAGAATGCATCGAAAGGAAAGATAATATGGGGGCTGACGCCTTGGCGAAACTAGCCACTGCGTCAAACGCAGATGACCTAAATAACATCAACATAGTGAGGCAGGAGAACCCATCAGACACCACCGTATGGGTTCTAAGTGATCAGCTGACAGAGGAGTCATGGATGACACCTATCAGGGCATATTTGGAGGAAGGAAAGATATCTGCGGATAAGGACAAGGCTCGGCAAATCAGGCTTCGATCAGCGAGATATGTCTTGATAGAAGGGAAGATGTATAAAAGAGGGTATTCATCACCACTCCTGAAATGCCTAACTTCTGAGGAAGCGAGCTACGTACTAGCGGAGATACATGAATGCATATGCGGGAACCATACAGGAGGGATCGCTCTAGCACTCAAAGTGATCAGACAAGGTTATTTCTGGTCAACACTAAAAAAGGATGCCACTCAATATGCGAGGGCGTGCTCAACGTGTCAAAGATTGGCTCCGATAGTTAGAGCACCCTCGGAACAACTAACCTCAGTGTTTAGCCCGTGGCCCTTCGCGAAATGGAGGATTAATTTAATCGGACCGCTCTCGATCGAAAAAGGAGGAAACAAATTTGCTATCGTGGTGTTAGATTATTTCACAAAGAGGACAGAGGCAGAACCCTCTCGACGATCACCGAGGCTAGGGTCGAGAAGTTCATCTAGGAAAATATCATATGTCGGTTTAGGATACCATTTGCAATAGTGACTGACAATGGTAAGTAGTTTGACAATGCCAGATTCAGAAAATTTTGTGAGGATTACAACATTAAGAAGTGGTCCTCCACGCCATACCACCCACAGTCCAATGGACAAGTCGAAGCGGTGAACAAGATCATCAAACACACTTTGAAATTCAGGTTGGAGAAGCTAGATGGAAAATGGCTTGAGGAACTGTCGGGAGTCCTATGGTCATACAGAACAATGACGAAAACCCCCACTAATGAGACCCTATTCTCGATGGCCTTCGGTGCTGAGGTGGTAATTCCCATGGAAATTAGAGAACTCAGCCCTAGGATCGCTCTCCACCAAGAAGGGGCAAATGATGAATTGATCCAAGAAAGTCTAGACCTATTGGAGGAAAAGAGATTGAATGCGGAATTGCATAATGCGATCTACAAGCAGAAAGCAGAGAGATTTTATAACTCCAAGATAAAGCTGAGGAGGTTCAAAGGTGGAGAACTGGTGCTACGGAAAGTATTGGGCCCAACGGCATAGGGTAACGGCCAAAACTAGGAAGGCCCTTATGTGATCAAGAGAGTTCTAGAAGGAGGAGCGTATGAGTTGGAAGAAGTAGATGGCAAAAAGATACCGCACCCATGGAACGTGCAACATTTGAAGAAATATTATCAATGAAGTAGAAAGAAGGCAAGATGTATGAGATTGGTGACACGATTTTTTACAGCTTTTAATCAAGGCATTAGGCCATAATATAAGGGAACGCAAATTGTACGGAAATATTTTTGATGATATATGGTTAGAAATATCAGTATGTTCACCACGAATGATAAAGAGTACTTATTTGTGGGGATATCATGACTTTAAAGAGAATCAATATGTAAACATCATCTAGTAAACTGATAAATAATGTTGCAAGCATAAATAAAAGGATTACGAAATAACAATGGCGAAAAAAGAGCCGAGGCTCATGAATAAGAGATATCAAAAGGAAATAACCAAGAAGGGGAACGGAAAGGCAAGCCGGAATAAAAAGGCAGAGTTGAACTAGGAATAAAGGGCGAAAAGGTTGGATTCAAGGAAAATGGAACAAAGAGGCCGAGGCATCGGGCTAGGAAGTCAAAACCAAGGTATAGGTTTAAAACTAAAAGGCGGGTTGAAAGAACCTCGGTATAATGGGATTGGATCGCTTCAGAGATAAATTGGAATAGTGGGGCCGAAAAGAAGGGGCAACAACAGACCTCAGAATGGCGTCAAAGAGGGGCGATGTTAGATGTATATAATGGATATATACAGGGTTCAGAACATTAGGTTCGAAGTAAGGGGAACTCTCTTCGGTAGATCACGAGAAACGAATGCGAATATGTATACATAACGAATGTACAAGAAATTCGGAATATCAGGATCGGAATAAAGGAAAAGAACTTCGGGACGAAGTCTAAAACGGAATGGAAGCACCTAGAGACAATGAAGCTAATACAAGGTAAATAACATAGTATGGAGATCGGGTGAGAACCTCAGAATAGCAGACAGTCAAGCGTGAACAAGGATACATCAAACAACTGGATAAACATCTGCACAAAAGAGGAATCAACAAGCAAAGATGCACAATAGAGATGAGCGTATAAAAAGACGTATCAACAAGTACACATCAACAATAAGTAATCGGGGTTTCTAAAATATTGGCGCTAAAAGCTGTCATCGGACACAACCACCCAACGAGGGCGAAACATAAAGAGAAGCAGTCAGTATTTAAAGCCTACAAACCATCACAAGGGATAGAGTTCGAAACAACATCATAATCGGGGCAAAGTAAAAATTAACCAGCAAAAAGGGAATGCCAGAGCATCAACCTTTCTTTCGGCTACTGAAGGAATGGAAAATACTCGCCATTTTATCCTCCATCTCTTATAGCTGAGCCTCTGCACGAATGGCCCTCTCCTTTGCTGAACCAGGGCGCGGAATATGCTGCTCCAAGGCTCAGATACGAGCCTCGACTTCAACCAACCTAGCGCGCGCCTCAGGGGCATTGACTCTCGTAACATCTCTAGCAATCTCAGTCTCGGTCAAACTCGCCTCTACAGACTCGAGAGTAGCCCGCCCGATATCAACCTCAAATTCTGAAACCTCCAATCGTTCTCTCTGGTGCCCAACAATGGAGGTTAGCTTGGCATTCTCGAGCTCTAGGGCATTCAATCTCTCTTCAAAACTGGCGGAAGACCTCTCGAAATAGTCAACAAGCCAACTAGCGAACAAACGGTATTGGTCCATCAAGTGCAGAGAAGAGGTAAGGGAGGCAACAGCAACTCCAGCCATCATGGCTAAATCGGAAAAATCTTGAGAAAGAGAACTGGGAACAATGGTCGGCGGAGCTCGATGAGGGGCCCGAGGAGAGACACCTGCAATAAAACCCTGGGTTCCTTGCTCCCACAGCTCGGCTAGGTTCATTATCTTCCTCAACTCTACCTTTTCCTCGCGCACCGGCCCTCTCAGCGGCCAACCTGGCGGCTTCAGCATCGGCATCGATAGGATCAGTTGTTGCAGTGATACCTGTGAGGTTCGGATTGGGAAGAGGAACTGTCGGGACAACCTGAGAGGTAGAAGGGGCAGAACTAACATCAGCTCTGGATGCAGACCTCACCCTCGGCCCAGCCATCATATCATAATCCTCGGTTTCGAAGCCGCTGCCCACCCTAACTTTGGGAGACTCCACCGGTTCAAGATCCTCTTCTGAACCCTTTTCGGGATCTTTCTCTGGATCCTCCCCAGGGTCCTCCTCTGGGTCTTCTTCGGGATCTTTCTCTGGATCCTCCTCAGGGTCCTCCTCTGGGTCTTCTTCGGGATCTTCCTCCGGATCCTCCTCTAGATCCTCTTCGGGATCCTCCTCGGACTGTATTTCGACCTCGAGCTCGACGGGAGGAGGATCTACAAAAGGACACCATGGGTGAGAATGCAACAAACACGAAAAGAATGAGGAAGCTCGAATGGAGGTAATTATCCCCCTTAATCTTTTAGCGAGAAGATCGAACTCACCAACTGAAGGGGATGAACAAGGCATGAAGCTAATTTCGGTGGGCCAAGAGGGCACATCATGCTCATAAACACTTCTTCCTCTCTTCCCAAGCAGGGAAGCAGAGATAAATTCAGAGCCGAGGACAGGGGAAACACCAGAGGGGGCAACGAGGGAACGACGCAGCTGCCAACGGGGAGGAGATAAAAGGGGCAAAACCCTACCTTCGGTAAGTTGCACAGCCAATAAATCTTCACCAAGCTTCAGGTCTTCGAATCTAACAGACAGGTCATCCATCTCTCTATCTTCATCGCGAGAGGAAGAATAGACGGAGTAGTCGGGGTCATCCTCCTCATCCGAAAACTGATAAACAAACTTGTATGGGGTTAATGACAAACCAGCCACGGAACCGGTTGATCCCACCGGGAAAAGAGCATTCTGGAGCTCACCTAAGAATAAGAAAGGAAGGTCAGTCATGGGATAAGGGGAACAGGAAAAGACCATGAAAGGGGAGTACCAGTGGTCGCTCCATGGCTAGAAGTGGACAACCCAGCTGAAACCAGGACAGGCTCGGAAAGTAAGAGAGAGACACGATAGGTATTTCCCCCACGAGATATAATCTCGTAAACACGGCAAAAATCGTCGCTCAGCCGCTAGAGGGGACGACGGGGGGGACCTGCATGAAAGGAACATCAGAAATCTCGAAAAACACATAAGTTAGAACTCGGACGACAGGAAAGAATCATACACTTATCTAACGGAAGAAATCAAACGGGAAAAGTTACAGAAACACCATTGACACGAGTACGGTAATCGCCACCCAACCAGAACCAGGCCTGCTCCCAGCTTCGGCCAATGACATCAGATACCCCCACAAAATGATGCTTATCGCAAGGGAGAAAATGATAGAAACCACCAGAATGACCAAAGAGAGCATAAAAGAAAAGGATCTCGTATGGTGTGACCCAACACATGGAACAGTGACATAGTAGATATTAGACGCAACCAAGAGGAGGGCAGTAGCTGACCTATAGTCATGTCCCACCTCTGCAACAGCAAGCCAATCACAGGGGAAGGGGGAGATGCAAACCGACAAGAAATAGATAGTAGTAGAAGGTAGTACGACCTAGAGAGGGGTCAGAAATGGGAACTCCGTCCAAGGGAAGCTCGAATGCGACATTAGGGTTACCATACTGCCGATGGAGTTCCTCCAAGTGCCCCGAAGACAACCTGGAGGCCAGTACCCAATCAAGCCGCTGGGCCATCCATTGGAGGGCGGACTCCAAGTCGTCGAAATCCCGGTGACCAGGAAGATAATCTCCCATGTTCAAAGGGAGTATGGCACCTAAATCCATGTCAATGAATATCGACCCACTGCCAGCACCCACAGCCGGCACAATAGGGACAGACTGTCTGTCGGGATAGGGAACGGAAGCTTGGTTACCACCCGAAGATGAAGAAGTAGACAAATCCCTCAGATTGGCACTCAACATCCTACGAAGGCGGTTAGAACTATGAATGTCGGGTCGCACGCGGCGTTCCGATGTGCTATCAGAAGTGTTGACCTCCTGGACATCAGGCGGAGGGGGAGTACCTTCACCAGACATTTTCCACTTGAACAAAAAACTCAAGAATTAGGGTTTGGCGAAAAGAAGGATAAAGGAGAGGAAGATTTTGATAAATCGCTAAGATATCGGGAAATTCAGGTAAATGAAATGCAAAGATATACGGGGGATATGAGGGATTTGAAATTTGAAAAACTAAAATACAAACTGTCTGACAAGATGAAGGGCGGCACGTATCATCATTGGAAATTATGGAGCAAAAACGGTTAAGATCCAACGGCTAGGATGAAGAGACCTTACAACTCCCAAGGAGAAGGGAGGATCCAGATTGATCCACGTTGCACCTGACCAAAGACTTGACAACCCATGACAGAAAAGTGACGGTTATGTTTTAAATTAAAAGGTGAGTTACTAAAATAACCTTGCGAGATCCACTAACAGGGAAGAGAAAGCACTTCATTCATGAATAAGTGAACTACAATTAAAGCGGAAATAATTCAGAATCCTATCAACCGATAAATAAAAAGAACACAAGAAAGATACAGAATAAACTCTTAACAAGGAAGATACATTCGATTCAACATCAGGGGCTTGATAATACTTCATTGATCAGCTAGGAAGGTTTTGGAATCGACCACATCTGTAGACTGTGACACCCCACTTCTCGGCACCGTATCTTTGGAAACACCCAAGTGAGCCTCGGAGGTCGTCGGCCTCGAAGAAATATCAACTTCCGTAGTACAACCCCAAATAAGATCGACCTCCGGGACTGGTGGAATTGAAAGAGCATAGCAGCCTCAATGGGCAGAGCTTCGGAAACTTCAGTAGCAGTAACCTGACTGGAAATACGTGCATCACCAAGGGCAGAAAACTCAACCTCAGCGAAAATTTATCGAGTAGGTCCCCTTACAGGTTCAACGGGGAGCGCTGCAAGTGGATCCTCAACCCCAGAATCAACCGCTGTGAGATCCAAGACATCATCGGCAAAGTCTTCGTCGGACCCACCCTCCTCAGACTCTTCGGATGACTCTTTAGGGACATCAGTGATGAAGTCGGAATACTCACCGAGCACCCCAAAATCAATTTCGCCCCTCAAAGTCTCCCCAGGAGGCATTTTCTCCTCGCTAATGGCTTGACGAAGAATACCACGCATGTCATTGAGACAATCAGGATAGGGCTTCCGAGCAGAGGCTTGAGCAAAAGCAGAAGCGCAAGAACAGAAGCAGTGAATCTTGATTTTTGGAAGGATAACCTCTCTATAGCACAGATTGTCGGCTTCTGATAGAAGGAAAGCATCCTTCACACTCTCCACTTCGGCCAAGGCCCCATCGCATTCCTTTAAGACCTCAGCAACAACATCCTCAGACGTCTTGATCTGCTCGGCGTAAGAAACCTCTAACGCTTCTTTCTCTTGCCGCACCTTTTCAAGCTCCTGTTCAGAAGACATCCGGAAGGCATGAAGATTATTTTAAACTTGAGATAACTTGGCTTGGAACTGACTCTCCTTTGCCGTGATCTGTTCCTGGTGTTTAACCCCCAAAGCCGCAAGGTTGTCCGAAAGCACCTTGTTCAGAAGCTCCAAAGCGCTCCTCTCTTCTTCGGATTTGGCCAACAGGCTGTCATAATGAGCATAGAGGGTCTCGAAAGCTTTCTGGAGCTCGGCTTTCTTGTCCTGCTCGATCCCAACTGACCCCTGATTGAAGCCTCAGCCGCTCCCGCTTCGGATGATTTCTTCTCATAATCTTTCACCTTTTGAGCCAGCGAAGTAACCTCGTCTTGCAAAATGGAGTCACTCCTTTCCAGCTCGGAAATACGATGCAAGGCATTAA
The DNA here is from genome assembly GCA_023678885.1 of Pogostemon cablin. NCBI lineage: Eukaryota > Viridiplantae > Streptophyta > Magnoliopsida > Lamiales > Lamiaceae > Pogostemon > Pogostemon cablin. The sequence continues at coordinate 16,435,581 of CM042976.1, forward strand.
CGGCATGGAGCGCTTGCCGACCTATATAACTAGAAATTCTATGGAGAGAATCTTTGGCAGACATGTTTTCCATATGATCGAGGAGTTCACGAGTACATCCTTTAAAAGAGAAAGTGGCAGCACAAGCCAAACACGCTGGAGCGTCAAAATCAAACAGGAGCTCCTGAGTTCGGAGGAAGGTTTTTCCAGCCTCGTCCAAGTGGTCATATTTATGTAAAAGCTTCTGGTCGGCTAACGGATCTATCGGAAGAAATGGAGTAGCATCATCCGACAAGGGCAGAGCTGAAGATGCATTTTCGGTAGAAGATCCACCATGTGACCAAAAATGCAAGGGGGTCTTCCCCCGATAGTACCGCCACATCTCAGAAGGGGAACAACGAGACGCCGGGTCATAGGAAGTACCACCAAAGGCCTGCTGAAGGTCGGACGGAATGGTGACACCAAGTTGGCCGAAAGTGACAAAAGGAGATCGGACAAAGGCTTCAGGAGATGGGGAAGAACTGATGTCACAGACATCGACATTCTCCTGAGGAGCGGCACTAGGCGCAGCAGAGGAACCACCGGCAACAACGCCAATGTCATCGTCCTTGATCCTTTTCGAAAGACGCGTGATGAGAGCAGTATTGTCATGAGTACCCTCCTCGAAAGTCTCGTCCACCAACTTGTACTTCCATTTCGGGGCAACAGACTTAGTGGCGGCAGTTTCGGAAGTCTCTTTCTTTGGCTTCGGGGCTCGAGGGCTTTCTTAGAAACTTTCTCCTGAGGACCCACAGTGGACACCCGGATGAGATCGTCGTCCAACCTCCTAGAGACTGGATCCGAAGGCTCTTCAATCCTGACGGACGTAAAGGGTTGCACGGTAAGAGGGATCCCAGAGGCCTTCGGGGAAGAAATCTTAGAAACTTTCTTCTTTCCTTTAGTGAGCGCAACCCGCTGACGAGCAGAAGGGAGAGTAGCCATACAGGCAATATCAGGCATAAGGCGCTTCTCTTCCCCTAACAGTAACATAAAAGGGGGAAAGGTTAGTGCAAGAGAGGGAACTATACAACGAGCCCCGCAGACGAGGAAGGAATCATAAATAAATCACCTGGCATGGCTATGGATGTAGTAGTAAAGCCGGTTCGGAAAACGTTCTTCCCTCGAATAACACGCTGGTAATGGCGCCTCTTGTCAGAGAGCTTGCGAATGCGGAGGAAGGCTTTCTGAAACCTTACCGATAGCATCTTGAGAGCACACGTATCACCTACTACACAAAGCAAAAGAAAGAAAGATTAGAATGTCCCAAATAACATAAAAGAGAGCCAACAGAAACATACACGCACTGATGACAGGCTTGAAGAAGGAACTCCTAAGAAGCACTGTGGGATTTCGAGGGTCCCCGATGTCATACACAGAATCTCCTCTCCAGGGCCCACGAACCCAGAACCAAGAATTTGTCCACCCTTTAACGGAACTGGGCAAAGAAGCAACAAGATTGGCATGACGAGAGCAATAACAACACTCTTCCTTAACCAAGAATCATCAAGGGACGAAGGAACCTCAGCGGCGGAAAAGGGGTTATCCTTGTCCCACTGCGGAAGTTCTCCGAGATGGCCCAACAACCCGGGACCAGCGTCAGCAATTTCAGGGTTGTGCTCCAGTGTAAAAGTAGAAACAAAGTCGGAGACCCTTTGATTAAAGGCAATCCGGGAAGGAGACGGATGACCCAAACACTCATTCGAAGACGACGAGGATGACGACGAGGATGACCCAGAACTACCGAGCGAAGAATTAGTCGAACGAGTGGGGATCTAGGGGATCTAAGAGGAGAAGAAGAGCCCTCGCAAGCCATATCGGGCTAATTGTAAGGGGAAATAAAACGCAGAAAGAGGGGAAGGAAAAAATCCTAAGCTACAATGACGACAAGTTCAAAGGCGCGAAAGGGGAGAGCCGGAGAAAGAAAGGAAAAATGAGAGGAGAATAATACCTATAGGAAGAAGATGAGCACACTAAATAAAAGGAATGCCAACCGCCTGCAGAATCGAAAGGAGAAAAAAGAGGAAGAAGGAAAAAAGAAACTGGAAAAAAGATTCAAATTTCAAATTTGAAATCAAAAGTTACACCCAAATACCATATATACCCCCCACCTGAATGAAAATATCTCAAAAATATCGCAAAAAACCCCGATAAGACAGGAACTTATCAGGATAAAGGCAGCGATTAGGAACAACGAGGAGCAGAGATGGAAAGAACCATAATATCGCAGGCACCGAAGCATGAGGGATATAACCCGTGAAATACAGTTCGACCCTGAACAATCTCAAGTCATGAAATTATTCAGGCTCGAGGGGCTAATGTTATGGGTATTATATCCCTCATGCTTCTTAGGCCCAAAAGCCTAATAACCTCTATTATATTTGAAGAGAAAGGCCTAACCCCTCGGCGGCCCAAACGGTAGACAGAACTGAAAAGGGAATTGAGGCAGCCCAAGGAGGTCGCAACAACCCGAAGGCCCAATCGAGGAAAGAATAAAGAGGAACCCGCCAAACAAGGCCGAAGCTAGGAAGCGCCCTCAGCAGGAAACCTCGGTGACGTCCTTCCCCTGTCCGAGAGCTCGGATGAACACCACAGCACCGAAAGCCGGCCTGTCCAAAGACCAACGGGAGGGAGCGAAAGCGGGATAATGAAGAAAAGACACATCATGAAAGCTGACAAGTACCGCAGGCTAGAGGACAACACTAACAGGAAGAAAAGGTGTCTTGGGCAGCAATCCTAACTAGAAGACAACGATTGACTGGCACATGCTGCTCTAACAACTAATGGGAGGCCAGCAAAGGATCGAGACACTCTGCGAAACCCTGCAAAAGCAACAAACGGCGCCCAGACTTCTCCTACAGCTGGTCGGCATACCAGACGACTTCATTAAAGGCGACTTGTCTCCATCCAAATGGTGCAAGGCGATTGGCTCGGGTTTTGGGACAATATAAATAGTCTCTCTCACAGAAGAAAGACATGTAACTAATACTGAGCTCTAGACATTGCACTTGTAGAGAGAGAATTTTATGAGTGTTGTTCAAGAGGAGAGTAATAAAAATCGGTTGAGTTCTTTGGTGGGAATTGTATTTTCTATTGATTTGATCCTGTTGTTTGTAGTTTTATTATGTTTGATTGTGTTCGTTCTTGATTCCGTTACAAAATATCTTTATCTCATAAACATCAATTAACGGGTCAAGAACAGTCATCAACACATTGAATTTGAAATTTTGCATGTTTAAGGATATGATTTAGTATCGCTCTGTAGAAATTGGTTTACATCCCCTGAATGAACCCGTATGTGAAGAGGTCATATTTTGAGAGATAGCCTAATTTTATAGGCAAAAACTCCTGTGCACCTGGGCGCACGGACCACATCTCGTGCACCTTTAGAATTTTGTGTTAAATTATATACCCTTTAGTATACAGTTGTGTACCCTTTATTTTCTAAAGAAAATTATTGTGTGTATATGGGCGCATGGACAACACTCCGTGCACCTTTAGAATTTTGTGTAAAATTGTATACCCTTTAGTATAAAAATGTGTACCCTTTATTTTCTAAAGGAAAAAAAATATTAATGAAAAGTGTATACCCTTTAGAACAAAATGGTGTACCTTTTATTAATTAAAGTGTATACCTTTTAGACCAAAGCAATGTAACCTTACCCATAATACTAAATTTTTAAAGGCACACGGAATGGGTTCCCGTGTGCCCGGGCGCACGTAAGCCTCACTCAATTTTATATCTGCTCTCGACTATAAAAGGAATGCTTAGAGATCACAAACCCTAACTCTATCCATAACTTTCACGTTCCATCATTATCACCATCATTATCACCGTAGTCAAACACCATCATGCTACCACCATATCTCGCACATTGAGAATTCATTTGCATTTGCCTACTTGTGAAGAAAAACGGAAGAGGATGTTCGGAGATTTATACTCAATCAAATTAACCCCAAGTGTAAAGTGTATCAATTATAGTTTCAATAAGCAACCAAGTTTATTATCAAACCCTAAGATAGATTATTACCAATTCAATTATTAACTAAGATAAAAACAAGTAACCAATCTTTAAGTTTTGAAATTATTATCAACCAATAAGTAGACAATTAAATAAATCACTAAACAATAACGAAGTATTTCAAGAATAGAGACGATAGCTATAGGTAGTCTAGTTTAAACCTATTAGCTCAACAGTCTATACAATCGGGTACAACTTTGCAGAAGGTATATGAAAGTCATTGTTCAGCACGAAAATTCGCGCTTTTTATAAGTCGTTTTCATATGATTATTACATAATTTTAGCCTTGTTTGTGGAGTTTATTGCTTATTTTCATATTTTCTATAACTCCACGTGTATGGTTGAGATTTTGCAGATTTTAGACTTATTTTGATGTGAAGTTGAAATAAGAAGATGAGTTGGAAAAGCATCCGATCTTAATCAAGAAAAATCTTTTACTAATGATGGAAGAGAGGGGTGAGTTCGTTGATTGAAGAAAATTAATTTGATTTAGCCGGCCCATTTGAAAATTGATTTTTGATTCAAAGTGTCACGTGACTATGCATGCAAGGTGAATAGAAAAGTTGGATGGCATGTTTCCGTTTGAGTTTTTGCTGGGCCCACTACTACTTTTGCTATGTAATCACTAATTAATTAAAACCCCATCAACCATGCAAACTTTGCTGAGAGAAAGCCTATATTCTTCATCATAGCCCACTACAGGTCATTATTTGAGGGTGGAAAAGGCCGTGAACAACAGAACATAATACAGAATGTGAATCATCACAGAACACTATCGCCAACTTCCTCCTTCATTTCTACCCTTCACCCGTCATCCATCATTCCTACACACTCAGTCACAGTGTTTGCTACTTGAGAAAGAGAATGGAGGAGGATCATCAAAAGGGAAAGAGAAGACGGGGAATTACGCCGGACGAAAGGGTTTTTCTTCTCTCTTTTACTTCTTATATTGTTGATTCATAGACTCATGGGTAAGAATAATTTTACCATGGTTGTTGCTTGTAACATTATGTGCTAGTTTCATCTTGATAGTTTTAGGGTTTGAAAGTTTATCATGTTGATTTGTGATTTTAGACATCTGTGATGATAATTTTTGTAGAATACTTATTCTTTATTGACATTTTATTTTAGACTTATATGATCATGTTTCTTAATTCTTAATGATATTATCATTGATTGATGTACGATTGAGTTTGAATGTGTTCCATGATTATATTTGTTATTTCGTGACAATTGAAGGGGATTGACCAATATATAGTCTTTGATTGTTTGACCATCAATATAGGATACCTTATAATCTTTGCATGACCATTGTTAAAGAAAAATATGGTAAGGAAGTCATAATCCAATTCCTTTAGTATCTAGAAATGATAGATCTTTTGCACTAGCCTATATGGAATTTTGCATGTGAATCACCTATAGAGCGAATAAGGATTGTGGTATTTAATTTCCTTAGTACCTAGAAAGGGAATAGAGAATTATCTTATTTATTTGGTCTTAGGAATTTATGTTCTTTAAAATTGTTAAATCTTACTTGTCCATGAGTGGTTTAGCATGTTTAAGTGATCATTCCTATAAAATTCTGCATGATTTGATTCACTTGTTTATTTGTCTTATTTCACATGATAAACTGGATTTTTCTAAAACTATCTTGTTCTTATCTCTTGAAACACCTGTGATTGAGTGTGACTTCTATTTATTTAGTTTATTTGTTATTTATTTTTCTGCAATATTAGTTAATTAATTCCAATTCAAAAGGTTTTATGTCTTAATTATTAGTGGTGATGATTATTTAGTGTGTATCTTGTTTAACTCTAATCTCTTGGGTTCGATATTTTATTTCTTTGTCACTCGTTGTACACAACAGTAGAGTATTCTTACTCTATAAACACGTAAACAAAATTACGATCAAGAAAATGGCGTCGTTGCCGGGGATTAGACTGTTTAAATAGGTGATCCCTAAATTACTTGTTATCACTTTTAGTTAGGATTTTTACTGCTTTATTTTTATTTTATTTGTTTGAGCATATTCTGACTTTGAACTTTTTCGATGTACATACTATGGATGTCAGATATGATGGAAGCACATTCCAACCTCATCATGGTTATTCTAAGGATCCACTTGAATTATGTTTAAGCGATTTTCTTACTCTTCCTATTTCTATTACTGATAATTTTTCTAATGAATTTTTTCTTGAATTCCTTGAATGCTTGCATGAATTGAATGAATGCAGAGAGTTAAAAGGAGAAGCAGCAATAGTAGAGGAATTCAAGTTGAAGCAACGTTTCCTTCCCTTTACACTAGAAGTGAGCAAAAATTTGGAGGAGTTGGAAGAGTTGAGAGTTTTTGTTGAAAAAAAGGATATGTGGTGGAGTAATATTGAGAAGTTGATGAGTTTGAATGAAAGCAGGGTTGGCAATTTAAGGATAAAATTTAAGAATGCCAACGAAATCATCTCTTGTCACAAGTACACAATTGATGAAGAAGCTCAGCGCTTAAAGTACGACGGCAAGGATGAAAGATATCTGTGGTCATTCCAATGAGCCTGTAGATTATTGTCTGGCTCGAGACTTTAAAGACGAGCGCTTATTGGGAGTCACCCCAACGCTATCTTTACTGCTTTCCGTATTTTATTTTATTAGATTAGATTGTCTTTGATTTTTACCCACTCCGTTCTTAGTACTTGAATTGTTTGGATGCAGATTATAAGTGATCATGCGTGAATTTTGGTTGGAAGAGGAGGTCAGATATCCGTCGCTGCTCATTACTTACTGGTCGACAGCTGCTGGAAAGGGAAGGAGCAACGATCATTAGCCCCTCGTCTCAACAGTTGACATTCAGAAAAAGGCAGATAACAAGCTGGAGCCGAATTCATGATGAGGAGATCGCTGTATGCAAGTTGCCGGTTGTGGAGAATTCTAGAGGAGAATTGTCAGTGAACAGGGAGCTTGGCAGATTGATGTGAACTGCCATGTATGGAGAAAATAGCAGCTGAAGAAGGTAACGACCATCATTTCTCATGATCATGGTCTTGAACTGCCATGTATGGGGAAAAATACCGACTGTAGGCTGTAATCAAGAAGTGATGGTAGAAGAGGATTTATGCGCAAGAAAAGGAAGTTGCCTGCAAGTCGGTGGCTACCTGGAGAGTTATCCTCTTGAAGGAAATAGTGGGTGCAACTAAGAACATTCTATGTGGGACCCATGCCATGGTTGGAAATTGCAGAAGGAAAACCCATGAAAGTCTCTGCATAAGAATTTACAAGTTGGGTCCATGTGATTGATTGTTGTTAAATGAGTTCGTGTGACCTGCTAGCTTGATAAAGTGGGGCTAGAATCACAAGCTAGCTATTGAAAATGGTGGGACCCATTGAAGCAAATATGGTGAATTGGTTTGAGGGTGGTCAGATGCCGTGAGTTGAATGTAAATTATTCACAAACTTGCTGTGCCACATCATCACTTCATTGTCCAGCCCTTTATCCAGCCTTCTCGATCGTCAGCAAAATGAATGAAGAAGCAGGCAAGGCTGGTTGTGATCCAGAAAATGATCTCGCATTACAACGCCTGCAAGGTAAGTGAATTTTCTTCTTTCTTTTCTCTCCTTGTTACTTATTCTATATTTTCTATATTTCAAAAATCCTACAAATTTTTCTTAAACTTATTTCGATTCTTAATCGAAAATAAGTTTGGGGAGGAGGTGGTCGGTTTCTTGAAATTATTCTTTTATTGTGGAGAGTGGAAGAGACTGTCGAGGGAGATTGCTAGTTGAGGTAAGTGAGTTGAATTTTTGAGTCGTTGCATACTATGAGTTGAGTTTATTTGTGAGTGAGATATTGCTGTGGTGTGAGAAGCGTAATTTTCTGTTGACTACTCCATAAACTGAATACTTCTGATAGAATTTTAGGTACGTGATATGATTTGGTTTATGAAGAAAATATTTTTGCTTTAACTTGAGAATTCTTATTGATTAGGTGGATGAAATTGTGTGGTTGCAAAAATTATGAATTGCTAGATAGTCTTGGTTGTTGGAATTATTTTATACCTAGTGAGCTTTTGAGCCTTTGAAAATCATGAATATTCTATTGCATGATTGTTTATTCTTGAGAGTCTCTTGATTAATTGTGATGTTTTCTAGAACTTGCCCTGAGTCTCCTTGAATATTCGAAAATAACTTAGTGGATTGTGGATATGATTTAAGGTCATTCTTGATTTTATTAGTCACTTAGCCAAATAATTCCCTATCAAATGATATCTGTAGTTAGCCTTTTTGAGTCTTTAAGCATTTTTCTTTGGCAACCTATGAGAATTAGTCACTTTGATTATCTTTTTGAGCCTTTGAATCCCTATATTTAGTGAATAATTAATTGTAAGTCAAAGTGTATTGATTGAACTTGATAGTGAGTTTGGAAAGGAATGAAAGTGGTGCTAAAAAAGTGATGAAGCTTAAAAATACATCTAAAGAAAAAAAAAATCGTAGAGTAGTGCTTAATCTAGTATTATATGAAATCAAGCATCCTAGGGTAGTGTTTAATCTAGTACCCTATGGAGGATGTGTGAGGTAGTGCCTAAATCTGGTACCCTACAAGATAGAGAAGGATGAAGAAAGTTGTTGCTTTTAAGTTGGAGGAGGTGAATAATATTTGTTGGAGATATGAAGAAAAAAAGAGAGAATGAAAGTTGAAGTGATCAATCGGCTTTAGTTCTCTACTATTTTAGTCACATAACTTATATTTATCCTTCCCTAACCAAAGAGCCAACATTACATTCAAATACAAAGTCCTTTTTGATCCATAATTTACTAGCTACAAGTAAAAGGGGAGTTGAGACGATGGGCAAGCCTATGGTTAAACACCGCAATTAAATCATGTTGAGCGTTGTGAAGCCTATATACTAGAGAGTTGAGTGAAACATAAATCCTAGTGAGTTTCTATAAACCAAGGTATTTAATCTAGTTAGTAATAATTTTTGTGATGTATCACATGCTTGTCTTCTTTATTGATTTGAATTTATTTTTCTAAAAATATTTATGAAATCAACATAGTCATATGTCACGCCCTATTTTTCTTTTATTTTTGTTGTCTCGGGACGAGCAACAGTTTAAGTTTGGGAAATTTGTTCAGCACGAAAATTCGCGCTTTTTATAAACCGTTTTTATATGATTATTACATAATTTTAGCCTTTTGTGGAGTTTATTGCTTATTTTCATATTTTTTATAACTTCACGGGTATAGTTGAAATTTTGCTGATTTTAGACTTATTTTGATGTGAAGTTAATGAAATAAGAAGATGAGTTGGAAAAGCATCCGATCTTAATCAAAAAAAATCTTTTACTGATGATGGAAGAGAGGGTCGTGAGTTCGTTGATTGAAGAAAATTAATTTGATTTAGCGGGCCCATTTGAAAATAGTTATTTGATTCAAAGTGTCACGTGACTATGCATGCAAGGTGAATAGAAAAGTTGGATATAATGTTTCCGTTTGAGTCTTTGTTGGGCCCACTACTACTTTTGCTATATAATCACATTAATTAAAAGCCCATCAACCATGCAAACTTTGCTGAGAGAAGCCCAAATTCTTCATCATAGCCCACTACAGGTCATTATTTGAGGGTGGAAAAGGCCGTCAATAACAGAACATAATACAGAAAGCGAATCATCACAGAACACTATCGTCAACTTCCACCTTCATTTCTACCCTTCACCCGTCATCCATCATTCCTACACACTCAGTCACGGTGTTTGCTACTTGAGAAGGAGAACGGAGGAGGATCATCAAAACTGAAAGAGAAGACGGGGAATTACGCCGGACGAAAGGGTTTTTCTTCTCTCTTTTACTTCTTATATTGTTGATTCATAGACTCATGGGTAAGGACAATTTTACCATGGTTGTAGCTTGTAACATCATGTGCTAGTTTCATCTTGATAGTTTTAGGGTTTGAAAGTTTATCATGTTGAATTGAGATTTTAGACATCTGTGATGATTTTTGTAGAATACTTATTCCTTATTGACTTTTTATTTTAGATTTATATGATCATGTTTCTTAATTCTTATGATATTATCATTGATTGATGTATGATTGAGTTTGAATGTGTTCCATGATTATATTTGTTATTTCGTGACAATTGAAGGGGATTGACCAATATATAGCCTTTGATTGTTTGACCATCAATATAGGATACCTTATAATCTTTGCATGATCATTGTTAATATGGTAAGGAAGCCTTAATTCAATTCCTTTAGTACCTAGAAATGATAGATTTTTGTACTAGCCTATATGGAATTTTGCATGTGAATCACCTATAGAGCGAATAAGGGATTGTGGGTGTTTAATTTCCTTAGTACCTAGAAAAGGAATAGGGAATTATCTTATTTATTTGGTCCTAGGAATTTATATTTTTTAAAATTGTTAAATCTTACTTGTCCATGAGTGGTTTAGCATGTTTAAGTGATCATTCCTATAAAATTCTGCATAATTTGATTCACTTGTTTATTTGTCTTATTTCACATGATAAACTGGATTTTCCTAAAACTATCTTGTTCTTGTCTCTTGAAACACCTGTGATTGAGTGTGGCTTCTATTTATTTATTTTATTTGTTATTTATTTTTCTGCAATATTAATTAATTAATTTCAATTCAAAATGTTTTATGCCTTAATTATTAGTGGTGATAATTATTTAGTGTGTATCTTGTTTAACTCTAATCCCTTGGGTTCGATATTTTATTTCTTTGTCACTCGTTGTACACAACGGTAGAGTATTCTTGCTCTATAAACACATAAGTAAAATTACGATCAAGAGTCATCACATAAATATGCTAACTCACTTGATAGGTCCAAATTAATTAGCACATAAATATGATTTTAATCTTAAAATGCAAGAGAAACAATCCTACCTCCATCTATAGGTCCCAATAATATCTGTTCACTTGTGTTGTCTATATCGTCATTTTGATCCATCACAATATATAATATCCACTTTCTTTTTGTTGGTTTATATGTGCATCAACCAATCACGTTACAAAATATGGCTAGAAATGTAAAAGGGAGATCATACTAACAATAGTACTAACAAGAATTACAATTGAAAATTAAAGGAGAAGAAGCAAATGATCTTCTTACACCTTTGTATAGAATCTTCAAGAGAACAGCGTGTAGAAGCCGAATCAAGGTAGAACATCTTCCCGCAAGAAGGTAGAACCTCTTCCCACAAGAAGAAACACGCCCCGGTAGTGCTCCGGTTTAGGCGGATCTTCCCCAAAGGTAAAACGGCTTTTTATTTCTGGCGAGGCAGCACCGCAATTGCTGGAACTCCGACGAACAAAAGAGGATGGATCTTTGTATAGAATCTTCAAGAGAACAGTGTGTAGAAGTCGAGTCAAGGTAGAACCTCTTCCCGCAAGAAGAAACACGCCCCGGTAGTGCTCCGATCTAGGCGGATCTTCCCCAAAGGTAAAATGGCTTTTTCTTTCCGGCGAGGCAGCACCGCAATTGCTGGAACTCCGACGAACGAAAAAGGATGGAGAACTGGATCGTAACTATGATGCAAATGCTTTGAGATGCAAGTGCTCATTAATTGTGGTGTGTTTGAATGAATGGTGAATGACCCTATTTATATGTGCACCATTCCACTCAGCCATAATGGCGATTGTGTGATTTACGACGTATTAATTGTTGATGGCGTAATTCCCTCTAATAAGCAATTATGACAAATTGATTGTTGATTGCATGATTTCCTCTAATCAGCAATTATGGAGGGTTACTGCGTTTAGATTCAACTAACCTACTTCAAGTTCAACAAATCTTTCCATACGAAAGGATTCGTCTTCCAATTTGATTCGATTTTCGAGGATTTTTCTCCCACGTGGGACAATAATTTCGTATTAATTCTCATTTCGTATTAACAATTGTATAATTTTTTTATATTCTATTTTTCATTAAAAAAACTTACAGAAATTCGTTAACAAAGTGTATACATTTTTATTCACTAGTGTATAGTATGTTTTTATTTATAAGTGTATAAGTTTCTGAAAGTTACGGTGCAAATGGACACACAAAATAATTTACCTTAATATATTATATCTCGCATTCCACTACACATTAAATTATTATACTCCTTAATTTATGTGCGAAAAGTAAATGGATACCTATTAGCAAGACGAACAGAGTATTTTATAAATTATAAATATAAAATAAAATTACAATTATACTCTTAAAAATTAATATTAAAATTTTAAAAAATAAAAATAAAACACTAAATTTAAAATAATGCATAGGTAACATAGCCCACACGTTTCACATAAACTTTTAGCCACATGTATTTTAATGAACCTTAATATAGAACTCTCATATTTAATAGATCTAAAGTTCTTGTTCAACTTACGTGTAGATTAGCTTTGCCTAATCAATGGAGTGTAAGATTTATTATCGCATATTACTGTTGATAATTAAAGATTTTCTAATTAAAGATGACGAGTATTGGGTGAGACCGTCTTACAAATCTCATTTTGTGAGAGATTTTTATCAACCCGTTAGAACTTATCTTAATACATTTATTTTGCAGTTTGCTTTTGATTACATGGATACTCTCTTCATTCTCCTTGGTGATATGACAGAAGAAGAGAATTTGGAGCACTTTCTATAATTCAATATTTTTTCTAACGTGTTTTTATAATATGTCATAGATTTTGGGATTCCATCTTCTCTCTTCCTTCTATTCTTACGTTATATTTTATTTATTTATTTTTTCCAAACTTTCTATAATTAAATTTTCTTTATTTTTACTATAATATTTATTATTGAATTTAATTACTAATCAATTCATATATTACTTCTGATTCTTACATTTCCCTTCTCTTTTTTTTCTCTTTATAACTTTCTATAATTAAAATTTTCTTATTTTTTCTTTAATTATTTATGTATATGCTAATTTCAATCCATTAGAAGTTAATTTTCATAGAATATATTTAGAAAAATTTAATCTCCTTTAATAATCTCAATTAATTAGTATTTATTATGGTGTGCCTATATAAATGCATTATCACACAAATTTTTGTATTGCATCCAAATTATTTTTGTTTATTTTATATGTTGATTTCAATATATGTTTTTTCATATATATAGTCATATGAGGATTTATATATTATTTACATTTATGTTTATGCATTTAGTACTTTATACATGTTCATATTATTTAAATGGTTTAAACCTGTCATTTTAAATGGTTTAAACTTGTCATGCTGTTATTTTTTTTTTTGATTATGGATCTCTCATCTAATCATATTTTATTTAATCCTCTCTTGGAAATGCGATTCTCTCACTCATCACAATAAGTATTTTATTATAATTCTTTTTAAAGTTTCACTCTCATATTTATCTTTGAGTATTCTCTATTTTTCTCACATTACTCGCATATATAATTTTTATTTATTTTTTATACAGGTTGTGGAGTTTCGATTTGCATTGAAGCTATTACGATGATGGTTTCATAACATGTGGATCGTGGATCATGGGAGTAAAGATTTGAAATAGCAAAATTTATTTGCAATGATGTTTCTACTAAATATGTTTACCTTAATATTAAATCCCCTGTTTATAGTTATAGTACATAATGCAATCTTTTTTTTAAGTGATAAATTTGAATTTGTATAACACTTATCATAAATTTACAAGATTATCTGTATTATTTGTTTTGATTTTTTATTTTTTTTAATATACTATTTCCTATGATTTCTTTAAATTATTATTTATACAAGAATTTATGTCTTTAAAATTATATTAAATTGTTTCAAATTTTCAATGTTGTGCAATTATTTTTTTAAAAGTAACCGTGATATATTAGAAGATCCTCTTAATGTGATGATTTATTAATTATTTATTATTATAGTTTAAATATATATTTTTTATTTTTATAATATTCTTTGTGTGTGCAAACTTTTGTACATTGTATGTGATTTGAAAATATATTTGTAAACAACGTTAATTTGTTAGATATTTTAGGAGCATAATTTAATTCAAAGCATATTTAAGCAATATTTGTTGGATTTAATAATAATAATAATAATAATAATAATAATAATAATAATAATAATAATAATAATAATAATAATAATAATAATAATGACAATGAAGACGATATTGACCCATGATTAAGAAATTAGTTTTATTGGTAAAATTTGAAATCATTTATATTAAGCTTGATTATGGGTAAAACGTATTTATGACTAATACAGCTTTAAATATTTATCTTATTTCAACAAATTTTTAATTATACTATGATTTGATTTTGACCATTTTATTTTTTTATACTAAATTTAGATTATAGTAAAATTTATCACCAAAAATATTCCACTTACAACTTTTGATATTATGATTATTTCATATTTTGTATAGTTTTTTTTTTTTTTTTGATTTTGATGTTCTGCCTTAAATTTTGAGTGCATAATAAATTGAATTTAAAATGGTAATTATTAATAAATTTTAATTTTTAATATCAATTTACATTTTTCAAATAATTTATGAAAGTGTAGAAAACTCAAGTATTAATTATGAAAATGAAAACTCAAGGATTAATTTATGAAAATAAAATTTTATTGATGTAATAAGTTGTGAAAGATTATTGGCATAATGAATTTAATACTGTGATTTTTTTAATATTTTTGTTTTAAATGAGATACCAAATATATAAATTATTTTTTGTTTTTCTTTTACACATGATATTGTTGTTTTAAGAGTGCTTTCATACTAAATTTCTTTTCTATTGTGATGGATTATGGAACACAAAATAAGTTACTTCCTCCGTCCCGTTTCAATGTTTACGTTTCTATTTTGCGCGTCCCATTTCAATGTTTACGTTTTCCTTTTTTGGAATATGGGACCCACCTAAAACAATTAATATATCATCCAACATTAATACACCTACCAACTTTACATTAAATATTATATCTTTCCATCCACTATCTATTAAAATATTATACTCCTTAATCAACGTGCAAAAAGTAAACGTAAATATTGAAACGAGACGGAGGAAGTACATTAATTAAATATTTGATTCAAAATTTAATTATTATTTATTTTATTATTAATTTTTTAAGGGTTTTTTTTTTTTTTTTTTGTGGAGAAGCATGCAACTCATATTATCTAGGTTTGAGAAGACTCACAAATTGAAAGGATCGTCACTTAAATTAAAGAAGACTTTATTGGCACGTCAAAGTTCACAAAATTCAATTGCTCACATTTTTCATTAATGGTAATGACAGAGAATATTTTTTTTCAACTACAGAATATAGTTAGTTTTTTTAATTGAGTAAATCGCTATATATATATATATATATATATATATATATATATATATATATATATATATATATATATATATATAACTCAAGTATAATCAATTTTTATCCACATATATAATTATACAAATTTATTATTATTATTATTATTATTATTATTATTATTATGATGATGATGATTAATATTCAAATATTATTTCAAATTATATGTATATTAGTCCCATATGTTTTCAATAATATTACTAATTCTGTAATGTTGACTTCTCCTTGACACTTACGTAAATTAGTTTGAAAAATGATTTTATAAAATATATAAAATGTTTTTATAAAATATATGCTTTATCTGAAATAAGAGTAATATAATTTTGATTGGTTAATATACCTAATTATTTAAAACAAGAGAGAGAATTTAAATTAATAGTATTTATAAATTTAGCAGACTATAACACAATATGTTTATTATTATTTTTAATAAAATCAAGGATTTTGAACTTTTCAATTATTAATTCAAGTTAAATATTGATGTTTTAATTATAATTTTTGAAAATATAAATTAGAGGTTAGAGTTATATAATTGAACAAGATTATAATGAGAGGCTTGATACCTACATAAATTTTAATATATTTAAATAAAATAAATCATTATGAGCATTTCTTTTTTATTTTTAAGTTAAGACCCTGTGAATTCGAATCTATTAAATTAATATTTTTCTTTATACTCCCCCGTATCTCAATAGTGTGCATCATTTCCTTTGTATGAAGATTAAGAAATATCACAAATTTATGGGTTATATGATATTTGGCAAAGATTTTTGTGAGATTGTCTCATGTAAACTCTTACATGAAACGATAAAATGTGATAACATTATAAATGAAAAGTATAAATAATGAAAGTATAAACTCAATCGATGATGAGTAATAATGGTGCAGTGAATTATTTTATGAACAATTTATAGTATAAATAAAAAGGCATAACGAAAGTGATAACTAATTACGAAAGCGTAAAATTGTCTCACCATGAGATTGTCTCACACAAGACTTGCCCTTGATATTTTTTGAAAATAAATAAATAATAAAATATATTAAGTTTATTGGTATGAATGATTTTTTTTCCAGTAAATTAAGTGTATAAGAAAGTAAAATGGTCTTACCATGAGATGGTCTCACACAAGACTTGCCTTGGATATTTCTTGGTAATAAATAAATAATAAAATATATTAGGTTTATTGGGTACGAATGATTTTTTCTGTAACTTAAGTGTATATGAGAAAGAGTGATTATTTAGACTTTGGCAATGACTTTTGTGATATCGTCTCACGTTAAGGCTTACGTGAGAGTGATAAAAAGTAATAATTTTTGTAATGAAACTTGATACTCAATTAATAAAAAATAATAATGCTAGTTCATGAACAATTTACAGTATAAATGAAAATTGATAATATTTTATAGCGAAAGTGATAACTAATAACAAAAACGTAAAATGATCTCACCGTGAGATTGTCTCACATAAGACTTGCCCTTTGACTTTTTGCTTTTTTAAGAGGTGAAAACTTTTGTACGGCAATTCAAAATGAGAATGATGAAAACTATTATAAGACGGGGAGAGTAATTAATTAAAAATCATTAAAACAAAAAAAATTATTCTATGCATTGCACCATTTTAAAAATATAGTCTAGATTTTTTTTTTATAATTTTAAAAATAATTACATATGTTAGATTTGATTTTTTTACTCTTAATATTTTTTTAAGTATATTAATAAATTATCTTATTTTATAGTGTATGGGGCATATTATTGGTGATTCATATAATTTTAATTTTTTTATTTATTAAAACTCTACTGTATTATTTGGTAGATAATTTTTTACATATAATTGACTCTAATTTTATAGTTTTGCATCAGAATTTATATTGACTTGTGTTGTGCATTTCAACTGTTAATAGTTGTTGTTCTATGCATTTGTATTTACAGATTGTGCCGTTGTCCTTAATTGGTTACGTTACATATTTGTTTTAATTATGAATGGATGATTTGATGTCATCTTTTGTTTTCATATCTATATTTATCACAATAATTTCTATGTAGAATTGGTGACATATAATTTCCAAGCAAAATATTAATAGCTTGGCTTAACGTTTGATGATACGTTGAATTAACAACTGGATGAAGGAAAAAAAAAGTCAGTTTGCTGAATCAATTCGGTTAGCCTGCAAGCTAATTGGTATCAACTGAAAAACCTCGATTTTATATTTTTTTTTCCTTCATTACATTATTTTTTCGGAATAATCAGTTTGGTCTAATGAAATTCGGGCTTTTTGACATTTCTACTGTCATAATTGCTCATGAAAGATAATTTTAAAAAAATTCAGGTTGGTCTAATAAAGTTCAGGCTTTTCGGAATATAATTGTTGATGATTAAAGATAATTTAAAATGACTTAAAATTGCTCATGAAAATATGATAAATTACATACATGTAAATTTTACAATGTAAAACTTATGAAAATTAATGTTATAATATACTTCATAATAAATTTGATAATATATAAAATAATAAATAAATTAAATTTAAATATAATTCTCCAATATAAATTTAAAATACAAAATTAATGTTAAACAATAAAATAATTTAATTAATTAATCTCGTACATTGCACGGACTCAATAATAGTGTTTAAAAAAATCGCACGCAATATTAGTCAATAATAGCCTTGTGCGCTAATTAATGCGCCGATTACTCATGTGGCACGCTTGATTAGTTAATTGTGCTATTTTGTTTTTGGGTAGGTTTTGCGTGAGATCGTCTCGTGAGATTATTTTAAATTTTTTTAATTAGTTATCACTTTCGCTATAAAACGTTATCACTTTCGCTATAAAATGTTATCACTTTTTATTTATACTATAAATTGTTCATGAAATAATATTATCACTTTTCATTAATTTAGTATCACTTTTTAGTATAAAAGTTATCACTTTGTGACCGTCTCACGTAAGCCCTAATTTGAGACAGTCTCATACAAGTATTTGTCTTTGTTTGGGTTTAATAAGGTTTAATTTAAAGGGTAGGTCTTGCGTGAGACCGTTTTTTATTTTTAAAATAGTTATTACTTTCGCTATAAAATTTATCATTTTTTGTTTATATATTATAAATTTTTCATGAAATAACATTATCACTTTTCATTAAAAGTTATTACTTTCTGACCGTCTCACGTAAGCCCTTATGTGAGACGGTCTCACACGAGTCTTTGCCTAATTTAAATAGAATATTTTAGAAAAAATCACTCCTAGGTACACACTTTTAGCTTAAATTATTAGGATATACAATGAATTCAAAAAATTACTCTCACATACAAAATATTAAAATAAAATACCAAATATAACATTAATTCATTATAATCTCATACACTTTTAAATCACAAACCCTAAACCCCTCACCCACCCACCGCCGCCGGACAACCGTCGGACCGCCGCCGACCGGCCGCCGGACCACCACCGGATCGCTGCCGGACCAAAGATATAATTGTGCAAAACAAAATTGTGCAATACAAATTGTGCAAAACAAAAATGTGCAATTCAAATTGTGCACATATAGGGGTATTTATGGTATCACAATCTATAATTGTGTAGTTATGAGTATTAGTTCTTTAAGCCATGTAGTTTATAGCAATTATGCATTATTTCATGTATCTCATAGTAAGTTTTTTTATTAATAATATTAAATTATTAAAATAATATATATTTTTATTTATTTTTTAAAAAGTTTATTTTTATAATTTAGTTAATTATGTATAACTTTTTATTAAAAAATTAATAAAATTTTCAAAGGTTTTATATTAATTATTAATTAAATGGTTCAATTTGATGTATATCACTTTTATTTACTATATCATTTTTTATTAAAAATATTATCACTTTGTATTTGTCTTATGAATTGTTCATTAAATAATTTAGTTGGAAGGTTGTCACTTTTACTAATTCAGTAATCGCCATAAAATTAAATGTTATAATTTTTACTCGTCTTATTAATTGTTCATGAAAAAGTTAAATTAGAGGGATATAACTTTTTTCTTTAATTGGGTATCACTTTTTATCAAAAGTGTTATAACTTTTTTTTTCACATTTTAACGAATCTCAAATGCATCAACCTTCCTTCTCCCATGTATGAACCCTGACCTAAGAACAACGCCGGTTCATTTTGAACGCAAATAACATCAATTTCATAGTAAAACGATAACTTTCATTATCAAGACAATTTAGAATCTTGATCAATCATAGGATTTACCACATCACATTAAAAAGGTCCAAATACATTTACTTTTTTTTTAACACTTTATTAAACAAATCTTGCTTCAAATACATGATAGAAGAATAGAGTCGCAAAAAAACTCAGAGACATTTTGATTGTTAATGAACATAATGCCATGAAAGGGAGCATCTAGACTAGGAAACACAGAGAAGTAGCAGAATATAGAATCTGAAAGTAATTGGTGGAACTAGATAAGAAATGGAAAGAGTACGCGAAGGAAATGCAATGGAATGGGTTTCATCCCCCCATTAGAGAGGTGAATCAAACCCATAGTAACATTTTAAGTTTCTAACATAAAAAAATAATATTATTATACTCAACCCAATACGCATGAGGCCCACACTCAACAGTAATACAACTACTCACTACACATTAAAATATTATTTCTGCCTCAACACTAATACAATTGCTCACTACACATTAAAATATTATTTCTCTTACCGCACTACATATTAAATATTATTTCTCTCACCTCATTATACACTTTGAAATATTATACGCAAAAGGACACTAATCAATGGGACAAAGGGAGTACTCGAACACGGAACCTTAACAAAGATTAGGGATGGTAATGGGACGGGTATTTCCTGTTACCCGGTCTACCCGAACCTTAATGGGTAGGGTGGTACGGGTAGTGTTAAACGGGTTTGGGACGGGTACGGGTAGTTATAAAAAATACTATTAGGGTTTGAGACGGGTACGGGTAATGCCTCAAATACCCGCGGGTAACCCGATTATATATATATTTTTTATAAAATTTAATATATATTATATAATTTATATATGATAAGATATTTTATATATTTAATTAATAGTTATAAGTTTTATTTAATCATATTTATTAAATATTTATTTAAAATAATACAATTTATATTATATTTATTTTATATTTAATTAATAATAATGTAATTATTATTATTATATTTATTTAGACAATAAAAAAATATAAATATATATAAAATAAATGAATATTAAATGGGTATGGGTACCCGCGGGTAGTGATAAACGGTAATGGGACGAGTATGTGTACCATAATAAATTTTTTAAACGGGAAGGATACGGATACGGGTAGTTTTTTTTAATCGGATACGGATACGGGTATCCCAAAATAAGCGGGTACCCTACCCGTTGTCATCCCTAACAAAGACAAAGGGTACATTTCACCGCTGAACAACGCAATCAATTAATTCATATTTAATACAGAACGGAGAAAATGCATACTCTGCAATTTAATTGCGCATGTGGAGGATCCGTCTGACGAATGGGATCCGTGAGATGGTCTCGCACTAGTCTTTGTTATTAATGATTATATAAGAGATAATTATGATTAAACATCGGTTTAAATAAATAATATCTATAATTAGATTAATAATTTCATATTTATCCAAAATGTGTTACGAATAACTACTACATCGATAGAATGTGATTAAAATAAGGATTCCCAATCCATCATCTTTCCACCTATAAAAATAACACATTTTAGTTACTGAATGATCTAACACATAAATTATTATGTACAATGCTAAAGAAATAGAATAAAAAAACTTGTGTGTGACCGTCTCACAACTTTCGTGAGATGGATAAGAAGTGATACCCCTTATAACAAAGAGTGATACTTTATTTATAAAAAGTGATAAAGGTGTTGTGAACTATTTAATAAA
The DNA here is from genome assembly GCA_023678885.1 of Pogostemon cablin. Lineage (NCBI taxonomy): Eukaryota > Viridiplantae > Streptophyta > Magnoliopsida > Lamiales > Lamiaceae > Pogostemon > Pogostemon cablin. Next base: position 16,456,873 of record CM042976.1, read on the forward strand.
TTGAGTGATATTTTATTGATAAAAAGTGATAATGGTGTTGTGAACTAGTATTTCATAAATAATTTATAATATAAATAAAAAGTGATAACATTTTAAAAGAATAATGACCACATTTTTAATAAAATACGATAACTAATTACGAAAGCATAAATAAAATATCTTACGGTGAAATGTTACAGAGACTAGCACAAAGAAATGGATGAAGAGAAAGAAACCAATCCTTGACTTAATTAATCGAAATGGAAATTATCATTAATAGCATATCAACTAATTCATTAAAGCATGTGAGCGGAGAGAAACTAATTATTATAGTAATTCATTGAAATATCAAAAGGGGGATTGTCATTAGATTAATGGCATATCAAATAATTTAGGGTTAATTACAAAACAAACCACAAATTTTACTCCTACTACAAATTAATTCTAACTTTTGGGAAATTGTAAAAAAAAAACTACAATTTTTAAGTATTGTTGCAAAACGCACCCAAATTCTAATTAAAAGTATGGTTTTTATGAATTTTTTTGCAACAATACTTAAAAATGGTGATTTTTTTTTGCAATTTCTCAAAAGTGATAATTAATTTATAATTAGAGTAAAATTCGTTAACCAAATAATTTATAGGAGCATAAGGCATGAACATATATTAATGACATATCAATATAAGTCTTCTTATTATTAATATAAGATCATAAAAATCTAACATCCATGCTAATTTTTGAATTATTTACTTAAATAAATATACTATTACATGGAGCTTCGGTTGAGTTGATACTCAAATCATTTGTGGATGTTGCACACCAAGACAACTTTTTTTTTTGGAGCCGAACTCAAAATGTTCAAAAGTAAAATTAATATATATATATTTTTGTCCATATTTTTCATTAATGGGCTATAAGACAAAAATAAATAAATAAATGAAAATAATATAGTCAGTCATTACCTCAGAAAAAAAAATTGAATGCCGTACCTTAGCCAAACAAATAAAGAGAAAATAATAATAATAATCTAGAAAAAAAAAGTTATTATTAGGTGCACCTGTTACACCAGTGCACCTAAGATTTTATAAGATGAATGTAGTGATGTAGTGGGTAGTTAGTGTTTTTATTTTTAATTATTTATGTTATTTAATGGTTAGGATTAAATATAAATATGATATAATAATTTAGATTATTTAGGTGCACAGTTCCACTAAAAAAATGCTGGCTACTTAAAAGCTTTAGGTAAGGAAAAAAAATGCCAACTTTATGTTAAGAAAAATAAAAGACAAATGAAAAAAAGAAAAAACAAAAAGACACCGGAGCAAATAAAAAAGTCAAATAATTCTCTGCACCAATATTTAAAAATATATACATTAATTATTATATATATATATATATATATATATATTAATGAAAAAAAATTATATATATTGTTAGTAAAATTTTTATTAGTTCTTTTAATAAAAAAATAAATGTAAGTATATTATTAAGAAACTCATATACTCTATTAAATTAAATTAAAAGCTACATTAATATAAGTAAGCATGTACCTAGTTGAACATATATCAACTCATTAAATAAAAAATATTTTTAAAATGACAAAAAAAATGTTAAACTTTTTAATTTAAGAAAAAAATTAAATAACTATTTTTGAAAAAAAACATTAGAAAAAATAAAAAATTGTAAAATATTTATGCATACTCACTCTGTCCCATAAAAAAATTCATACTTACTGTAGATACGAAGTTCAAGAAAAGTAATTTTTTACTTGCTTTTAGGGATAGTTTGGTAATTTTAGTTAATAAATAAATTATAAAGTAAGTCATGTGAGTTGTAAAGTGGTGACAAAATTTAAATTAAAATTTGTTGTGGGGCTGTTCGATTGTATCTAACGGGTAGGGTACTCGTTTATTTTGGGGTACTCGTATACTATCCAAATAAAAAACAACTATTTGTATCCGTTCCCGTCCCGTTTAAAAAATTTATTACGGCACCCGTACCTATTTCATATCCGTTTATCAATACTCGTGGGTACTTATACCCATTTAATATTCATTTTTTTATATAATGTTTTTATTGTTTAAATAAATATAATAATAAAAATTTCATTATTATTAATTAAATATAAAATAAATATAATATAAATTAATTAAATAAAAATTAAAATTATTACTTAAATACGTAAAATATCTCATAAGGTATAAATTATAATATATATATATATATATATATATATATATATATATATATATATATATATATATAAACGGGGTACGTGCGGGTATTGAGGCATTATCGTACCCGTTACAAACCTTATTGGGATTTTTTACAATTATTCATACCCGTCTCAAACCCGTTTACAACTACCGGTAACTTTACCATTAGAATTCGGGTAGACCGAATAGTCGAAAATACCCGTCCCATTGTCATTTTTTAGACCTGACTTGAGATTTTAATACTGTAAGATCTGTGAGATAACTTTTGTTGAAAAATAAAACAATATACTTCCTTCGTAACATTGAAAGAGTTACATTCACTATTTGTACAAAAATTAATGAATATAGTAGTATTTTAATGTATATATGGGTACGGGTATCATAATAAAATGAACGGTTACGTATACGAGTAGTTAATACTCTATTTAAAAAGATATGGGTACGAGTCCCTAAAATAAGCGGGTACCATTGCCATCTCAATTCCTGCATTATAGTATACACTACAATAAAATTGTTGAATTCCAGCCGTGAAAAACCTTTGAAATAAGTAAAAATATCGTTGGAATTCATGATTCAAACAAATATTCCAACAAATTATTTTCGGGATGGAGGGAGTACATTACAACGAAACCACTACAAGAAAATTGTTGAATTCCAAGGTCGAATAACAGTTGAAATATGCAAAAATACCGTTGGAATTCATAATTTCAACAGATATTCCAACGAATTATTTTCGTTGGAGAAGGATTGACATTTTTCCAACTACATTTTCAATGATTTCTAAAATCCAACGACATTTTTGTGTTGGAATTTTTTTATTTCAACAAATTATTTCCGGGACAGAGGGAGGACTTTATAACAAGACCAGTACAAGAAAATTGTCGAATTTCAACGACGAAAAACTGTTGGAATATACAAAAATACCGTTGGAATTCATGATTCCAACAAATATTTCAATGAATTATTTCTGGGACGGAGGGATTACTTTATAACGAGACGTCTCATTATAAAGTACGTGCCCCGTCCCACAATAACGCTTGCACATTTCCATTTTGGGTGTCCCATAAAAAGTATACATTTCCCTTTATAATAAATGAGATCCACACAAAACAATATTTTAATATCTTCATGGGCCCACAACACTACACTAATAGAATTACTCACTATATATTAAAATATTATATCTCTCAGTTCAATACACATTAAAATATTTTATTCCTTAGTTCCCGTGCAAAAACAAACGTAAAAATTTTAACGGGATTGAGGGAGTATAATTTCTTTTTTTTAGAAATATAAAACTTACACAGTACTAATACAACTAAAGTATGAGTCGCACACACTTTACTAATATAAGTCGCACAAACTTATATTGAATAATAATAATATTCTTTAATTTACTTACATGTAAATGAATACTATATTCGTTTTTGGGTTTTAAACCCATATTTTGGTTTTCAAAACCTACATCCAAATTTAAAAATCAACCCTATATATACCTATTACATTCTATCTTCTTAATTAATACAATTTCTCACTTTATCTCTCCTCTTTCATCTATCTTTTTAAATAAATTAATACATTAATTTGATATAAAGTTAAAACCTACTCTATCCAAAATTCAAAACAAAAATAAAATACTCCGTATTTATGAATTTCAAACCCCATATAACCTCAAACCAAACAAATATATATATATATATATATATATATATATATATATATATATATATATATATATATATATATTATATACTAATTGCGAATACGCTGCTATAAATAATTTTTTAAGAGTATGAGGTGTCGTGACGTGGTTAATTATCGTATTTTTTATTTTAATTTCATATATATAATCTTTCTACTTTTATTTATTTATTATTTTATTATTCATGTATATCTATAAATTAAATATAATATTTAATTATATATTTTTGATTGGTTAAGAATTGATAATTAAACCAATTAATAATATATCCAACTTATTATTATTATTGTTATTGTGTTATTATTATTATTATTCATGTATATCTTCAAATTAAACACTAGCTTTAATCATTTTTTTTATTAGTTAGGAATAAATATTTTTATTTTGAGTATATCCTCATTATTAAATTATTACAATATGCATTTAGTATTGAATTATCTAATTAATTTTCTTATAAAATATAATGCATCCGCATAATATGCGGGAATATGTACTCGTGTATATATATATATATATATATATATATATATATATATATATATATATATATATATATATATATATATATATATATATATATATATATATATATATATATATATATATTGACTAGGGTACAATTAGGGGTATCAATTGGATTGGTACCCGAGTGACTAGGGTACAACCAAGGGTACCAATTGGATTGGTACCCCCTTGGTCCAATTGGTACCCCCTTGGTCCCCACTCTTCTTAATTAATTTCTGCTCCTTCATTAATGTTATTTTTTATTTTATTTTTAAATTTATTATATTTAAATGACTATTATACCCTAAACCCTAGAGATAAATTATACCCTAAACCACACGGGTAAAAATACAATTATACCCTAAACCCTAGGGATAAATTATATCATAAACCACAAAGGTAAAATTACAATTATACCATAAACCTTAAGGATAAATTATACCCAAAACCACAAGGTAAAATTATAATTATACCCTAAACCCTAAGGATAAATTATACCCAAAACCACAAGGGTAAAATTACAATTATACCCTAAACCCTAGGGATAAATTATACCATAAACCACAAGGGTAAAATTACAATTATACCCCTAAAATTAAATAAAAGAAATAGAAAAAAAAGAAAAAAAATACACATAAGCTGAAGGTGAAGAAAGAAGGTTGTACATTTCAAAATTGATACCCCTTAACCACCTTAGTTATTTTCATATATATATATATATATATATATATATATATATATATATATATATATAGAATTCCATTTAAACTCTAGTTGTTTCATGCGAATGAATTTTGATATTCGTGATCTCGTGTCTCACTGATAAGTTACAACCATAATAACTCTCATGGAGTAATATTTTCTAGAACCACAAAAAAGTAATTTCTGTGTTAATCGAACGTAAAAATATAACTCATGTGCGTAGACTAAGTTCCCAAGAAAATAAATAAATTAAGCGATTACAATTTGGACTTGTTCTCTTTATATTTAAATGCATTGTACATTCAAATTGAAGTAAACCACCAAAATAATAAGTATTTCCTACGCCGTTTTTTTTTTTTTTTTTTTTTTTTTTAATTTACGAATATACTTCCCTTTGTCCGTCTCTAAAAATCTCATTTTTTAATTTCGGGTGTCCGTCTTCTTTTAAGGGCATGTTTAAAAATGCCCAAAATGATAGAAGAACCCTTAACTCGATACAAGGGTTTTTCTGTTATAAATGGTATGAAGAATCCGAATCTCATCTATGTAGATTATTACTCCTTATGTTTTAAAAATATTTACACATTTTTTATTTGGTACGTTCCAAAAATAATCGTACATCATAAAAATAGAAACAATACACAATATCAATAACTTAAAATACTACAATATAAAAAAATGCTACCTTCTTTTATACACAATTTAGTGAAAGTTAATTATATAATACACTTTATTTTATTCAATACCCAAAATATTCATTCTCTTTCATATATTCCCTTCGTCCCACCCAAATAACATCATTTTACTATATTGGATATCCTATTTAAATTGCAATATTTTATACTTTGCAAATTATTTTTCTTAAACTACGTACCGCATATATTATTCTTTGAATGTATGGAACTAATTTTTAAATATTAATAAAAGAGTCAACAATTATAAGAACACGCCGTTAAAATAGATTTATTATTGGGATGTATTAGAGAGTAATTAATTCCTTATTTTATTTTATTAAACGATTTCAGAAAAAAAATAAAAAATAAATTTATTAAACATGAATTCGGATTTTATTTTCTTTTAGGGGTAGGTTTTGTGTGAGAGCATTTTATACATTTTAAAATAATTATCACTTTCGCTATAAAATGTTATCACTTTTAATATAAAATATTATCACTTTTTATTTATACAGTAAATTGTTTATAAAATAACATTATCACTTTTCATTAATTTAATATCACTTTCCAATATAAAAATTATAACTTTTTGATCAAAATTATCATTTTTTGATCATGTCACGTAAGCGCTCATGTGAGCTTAAATCTTTGCTTTCTTTTAGTAGTATGATCTAACAAACCAAGCGTATGGCAATTATGCTGCCCTATATAAAATACTCCATTTAATCTAAGACTAGCTAAACGATTCATCGTGTTATTAAAGTAAAACGAAAATAGCCCTTAAAGATATTCACAAATCATATCCACCCACGTGTCACATATTGAATGACCGTTGAACACGTCAGCAGAATTTCCCCTCCCCCTATCCGCTAAGCAGCTTTACCCCATGGCCAGAGTACAGCACTCTACACATTTTCCTCAACGCGGTCTCTCCAGTGTCTCACCTCCAGTTCCTGCAGTTCAATCTGCTGCATTTCCTTATTCGAATCTATAAGATGATCCCTAACCTCGCAGTCTAACAAACCTTCTTCAAAATCTCACACATCCACGCTCGGAGAAATATGGAAAGCTTAGCAGCACGAAACTTGGCGGCAATGGCCGTCTCTCTTTACCCTGTGAGGAATTGTTCTAGGAAAATGAGACTCAGGAACGAAGTGGATTCTCCTATGAACGCACACAGTTCGTGTTTAGCGACTGCGTTCCGTGTGCGTTGCAAGGGAGCGAGTGGCGGCGGGGATAGCTGTCTGGCTTTGCCGGTGAAGGAAGATTTTGCCGATGAGGAGGATTACGTGAAAGCCGGTGGCTCTGAGCTCTTGTTTGTTCAAATGCAGCGGAATAAGTACATGGATCAACAGTCAAAGTTTTCGGATAAGGTTTCCTATGGTCGTTTCGCATTTTCAATTTCCGTACTTCCTTCTCTTTTCTGTGTGTTTTCTAGAGCACGACCTTGTTCCTTTTAGGTGTTAGCGACGTTCTCATGCATACATGGAGTTTGAGTTGGTGCGATCTATTGGTTGATGAAGTGACTTGTTTTCTTCTCCAGAAAATTTGAGTTTTACTGTGAAAATTGTGGATAATTTGTGAGAAAATAACCAATATTAGGGAATTGTTACCATAATTTAAAGGCGTATGTGTTCATATGAGCTTCTGGACTTGAGTTTTAAGGACTGAAAATTGCAGGTTTTTAAACCCCTGTTTCTCTCACACATTTTCCTCCACTCAAAAACGTGGATTTCTCATTTACAGATCCATTTGTTACAAGATTTTAACTATTAGTCTGAGGTTGCTATGTTTGTATTGGGTTTCACGAAACCAGGTTTGGAACTTTGGAATCCAAATCTCGTTATCTGGTCAATGGAAAAGTGCCTACAGTAAAACTTGAATATCTAATCAAAACTTTAAAAGTGACCTATTTGGTCACTAAGGGATGGGCATTATACATTCTCCACATATATGCTTCAATGAGATTGGTACTGTTGAACATGTTACACGATGGTTGGCTTGTTCTGCTTCTTTTCTTAATTGTGGTTGCAAATAAGTGTTTCACCTATCACATCCACATATCAAAGTAGTGTTGATGTTTAATCAAGCAACTTCAGAAGCTCTATCAGTGTTGAATTGCTTTAGACAATCTAGAAGTGTCAGTTAAAAGGCCTCAATATTAGAAAGAACACCTTAGGCCTATTGAGCTTATCTATCTAGAAGTGCCAGTTAAAAGGCCTCAATATTAGAAAGAACACCTTAGGCCTATTGAGCTTATCTACACGCCGAAGAGGTCTTGCCGTGTTTCTCTGGATATATAACCGCTCTAACTTTATCATGTTGGGTACATTGGTTCCCAATACAGGATGATTCTAAAAACTAAGAGCTATGAGAGGGTAGCTTTTTAAAAAGAGTGATTCTCATCCTCAATTAAACTTTGTGAACACCCCCAAAGGATGCAGATATGAGCATTATTAAATTTGACTTGAATCTGTTAACAAAAAGAGAAGGATATTGTTATCAAACAGATATATGCAAAAGGACAGTTATCATAAGGGTAAAAATTCTACCTAGGCCGGTGTGATCAGTTGTTGACTGTGGTGATAGTGCTTTCATAATCTAAAGCAGTAAATTTATTTATCTGTTCATAACCTTCTAATCTTTCTTTACTTCCTTCAGTAGATGACGTTGACCCATTGCAATAAAATTAACTCTTAAATATTGTGTTTCAACGGGTTGTAAAGCATGACAGGATCATGGTGCTTTTGAAAGTTTATAGAACACCTTAACTTCTATTTCTTAAACATCTGGTTGGGTTGGGGGGTGTATGCTTGTGGACCATTCTATAAAATGTCTAGAATAATAACTAAAATATCGAATATAATGGTGTCTCTTATATCAAAAGCTCTGTGTCGTCTTTTATCCTTTGAAAACTGTTGTTGTTGGCATTCAGTCAGTTATAATTTCGTAAATAGTACCCTGTAAGGCTGTAAAGCTTCTCATCCAAGCGAAACAAAATTGGTGAGTGAAATGATGATAGTGCAACTGAATGGAACCTTGATTAAGTGTGCAAATGGCGCTCATGAAATCTAAAAATTTGAAAGTGATGATTCCAAAAGTATTTCCCAAACAAGTGAACAACTGATGGATCACTTGACTTCTATGGACTTAACTTCATATCACCTAGTGGGTGTAGCTTAAAAACACATCTGTACTATTGCAAAATATGAAGTGAAAAATTACGACATGTTAACCTACAACATGTTTTGAATCTATAGAAGATGTTTGAGGAAGAATTAAGTATAGGGCATCTTTTGTGTGTCTATTCATTAGTTCAAGATCCTTTTTGTTTTTGACTTGGGAAGAGACTGAGTATAGTTTTATAATCTGTCTTGACTGTACTCTTTTGGACTATTCTTCCCTACTGAAATTATTATTAAAATTTCTGTTTCCTTTTGAAAAAGATACTGATTTCAAATAAGCTCTAGAGGTGAAACAATGGAGGATAAGCAAGAAAAAAATCAATTCAGTATAAATCTTTTTATTATACTAGTTAAGGAAGAATTTTAGTGTTAGTAACAACATTTTATTTTCACGGGTTATGTTAATAATTGTGGTACTTAAGTCTCATTCTTGAACACGTGCTTCAAGATGAAGACTTCAAGTCTTATGCTTATGATTATGAATCTAGTTTTTTAAGGGTAAAATCACTTGATACCATATCTGCCTAGTTGTCTTTGCTGTGCTGATATCCTTTTCTACCAAGTTTGAATTATGAGATTTATAGTTCTTTTGCATGTTTTAATTATATTCTATCTATATATTTCATTATAACATCATTAATTTTTTTGAGCAACCTCATGCTTGTAGTTACCCAGAATATCAACTGAAGATAATGTACTGGATTTAGTGGTGATCGGTTGCGGGCCTGCAGGGCTGGCACTTGCTGCTGAATCAGCTAAGCTAGGTTTAAATGTTGGACTTATTGGCCCTGATCTTCCTTTCACAAATAACTATGGTGTGTGGGAGGATGAATTCAAAGGTAAATCATCATGTGGAGCATTGAGTACCATGGAAGCTTCATACAGCGTAGAATCATTAGATCTTTATTTATTTATTTACTTTTAAATAAATTACTGCTAACTTACTTCATAAATATATTGTCTGAATAATTTGTCAAACTTGCTTTCAGTTTAAGAGTCTTCATAATTCTTTACCATTTATCTTCCTCAGTCTCATATAGTTAAAGAAGCTTATTTGCTATTCAGATCTTGGGCTTGAACGTTGCATAGAGCGTGTATGGCGGGACACCATTGTATATCTGGATGATAGTGACCCTATTTTTATTGGTCGCGCGTATGGACGCGTTAGTCGCCATTTGCTCCATGAAGAGCTACTGAAAAGGTGAACTTCCTTGAGCAGAATCACATGCACTACTGTTGTATCACCTTTTTTTTTTGCTATATATGTACTAACTTTACCTTAACTTACTCCGTTGAGAGATCATTTTATAGATTCATAACTTGTATTAATTCTCTAGGTGTGTCGAGTCAGGTGTATCGTATCTTGACACAAAAGTGCAAAGGATTATTGAAGCTTCAAGTGGTCATAGACTTGTTCAATGTGAGGGCAATATTGTAGTTCACTGCAGGTATGATTTTAAATTCTCTCATAAATTTCCTTTGTAAAGAACTCAGCTTTCCTTGTTTAAATCTCTGGAGGCTCTGACTTAAATTTACAGGCTTGCCACTGTAGCGTCCGGAGCAGCCTCGGGGAAACTCTTAGAGTATGAGGTTGGAGGTCCGAGGGTTTCAGTCCAAACAGCCTATGGTGTTGAGGTTGAGGTAAGATTGTTCAGAGGGCCAATAATATCAAGTGATGGTGGTTGTAAGCTTTAATATGTTTACATTGTTGATTTGCAAATATGGAGATTATCTTTATCTTGAATCACATAAAATGTCAAGTCAGCATAATAATGCGGTAAAACTAATTGAGGCCTCAATAGAATTATACATTCTTGCTGCAGTTGAATTCTTGTTTTCACTATAGGAAAGTTTAGATTATATTTTCCATTTCAACTCGACGGTCATGGTTTTTTCTTACCTCAGGTGGAAAACAACCCATACGACCCGAGCCTGATGGTTTTCATGGATTACAGAGACTTTATGAAGCATAATGTCCAATGCATAGAAGCACAATATCCAAGTTTTCTTTATGCCATGGCCATGTCCCCAACAAGAGTTTTCTTTGAGGTTTGATCAAAGATTATTGGATATAATTATGTTGCATGATTATTGCAACTCAAAATAACATGTGGTTTTGTAGGAAACCTGTTTAGCATCTAAAGAAGCCATGCCTTTTGAATTATTGAAAACAAAACTCATGTTAAGACTGGAGAAGATGGGAGTCCGTATTCTCAAAACTTACGAAGAGGTACTTCATTTGCTATCTCTTTATAAGTTATAACCATTTTGTAGTATACATACTTTGATACTATGCTAGATGATATGTATCTTATGTGTAGGAATGGTCGTACATTCCTGTTGGAGGTTCCTTACCGAATACTGAGCAGAAGAACCTCGCCTTTGGTGCTGCTGCTAGTATGGTCCATCCAGCCACAGGTAACAGTGAAATGAATGTCATTTTTATGACAATTGCTTGAACGAAAGGGTCCATAACAACATAAACGGTCATGAAACAGGCTACTCGGTTGTTAGGTCACTATCCGAGGCTCCAAAATACGCATCTGTTATCGCAAATGTGTTGAAACAAAGCCATGTTAAAAACATGCTAGTCAGCTCAAGAATTTCAGAGAACATCTCAATGCAAGGTAAAGTTTTTCAGAAATACATAATGAAGAGATTCATAATAGCCTGTTATATCATCATTTCTCACAATGTCGTCGTCTTTGTTCAGCTTGGAACGCTCTTTGGCCTCAGGAGAGGAAAAGACAACGGGCATTTTTCCTTTTCGGATTAGCTCTCATATTGCAACTTGATATTGAGGGCATAAGGACATTCTTTCGCTCTTTCTTCCGCCTACCCAAATGGTATATATTCAATGCCAGCATTGAATAAATGTTTAGCACTTTTGAGATGTTAAAAAAGTAACAAAAACTGTTAATGGTCATAGGATGTCACAGGGATTCCTCGGGTCGACTCTATCCTCAGCCGATCTGCTGTTATTCGCGTTTTATATGTTTGTGATAGCACCGAACGACATGAGAAAATGCCTCATCAACCATCTCATATCTGATCCAACTGGTGGAATAATGGTAAAGACTTATCTTACAATATAGATTAAGGTTTTCAGACTGAAGTGCTCTCTTGTCTTACCATGTGTATATGAGTTTTGAGCATAGTTCTGTAATGTAATGTTATATATTCAGTTTAACTATCATTATAAAATGTTAAACTTCAATCTCTGGATGCAAAAAATTGTATGGGAAAAGGGTTCATCAAGGAAAACTAAAAGAAAAAAGGGAAAAAAGAAGTAAACAAAATTTTCATTAAGCAACACAGATTAACATTGCTAACTAGTATATATAGTTGGCAGGATACATGTGACTATAGACAGGGTAATGTTCAAACCTTTTTTTTGACAAGAAAATAATTTTTTTTAAAGATCACTGGAAGTAGCTAACCCTGATTCACATGATAAAATTAGGAGGTGAAACCTTCAACAGAAATAGTATTTTTTTTCTTTTATGTAAAAAGTGAGCTTGTGGGCAACGCATAATTAATTAATCCAACAAAAGGAAACATTATTATGCAAAAGTAGCAAGAGATTGGATATCAATGAAGATGGAATACGCAGTGGCAGTGGCCGAACATGGGTAATGTTCAAACTTAAATGAGTGAATTCGCAGCAGAACATGGGTAATCATTAAGTAAGTATTACATTTTTATTAAAAATATTATTTTTTATTCATCTTATTAATGGCTTATAAAATAATTTAATTGTTTACTACTTATTTTTTCTTGATTATATATCACTATTTACTTAAAAATGTTACGAGTTATTCATAAAATATTTTAATTCAATAATAATAATTACTTTTCTTTTATCGGGTATCACTTTTTATTAAAAATATTATCACTTTATATATATTTTATAGATTGTTTATGAAATAGTTCAATTGAATGTCACATTTCTTTCATCAAGTATCAATTTTTCTTTTTTACGAATTGTTCATAAAATAGTTCAATTCAACGATAATAACTTTATATGGTGTAACTTTTTATTAAAAATATTATCACTTTTTATATGGAGTATTCTACATATGGTTCATGCATAACTTTTTCTTTTCTACGAATTGTTCAGAAATAGTTCAATTCAACGATATTCACTTTTCTTTTATCTGGTGTTACTTTTTATTAAAAATATTATCACTTTCTATATATTCTACATATGGTTCATGAAATAGTTCAATTGAATGTGTATCACTTTTCTTTCATCAATTATCACTTTTTTATTGAAAGTATTAAAACTTTTTCTTTTAATTTATTAATAAAATAGTTCAATTCAGTGATAATTACTTTTCCTTTATCTGGTGTCAATTTTTATTAAAAATATTACCATTTTCTATATATATTACAAATTATTATTGAAATACTTCAATTGAATGTATATCACTTTTATTTCATCAAATATCACTTTTTTATCATATCACATTTTCTATTTTACGAATTGTTCATGAAATAGCTCAAATGGAAAGAATTATTTTTCATGATCAAATATCACTTTTTATTAAAAAAAATATATTACTCCCTCCGTCCATCACTAACGTATCCATTTTGCCATTATGGGTCGTCCACTTTTAAAGTATCTATTTTCCCTTTTTAGTAAATGAGCCCACACATGACCCACCATTCTCAACCACTCTCCACTGATACAACTACCCATTTTATATAAAATAATAATACTCTTTAGCCCACGTATAAAAAGCAAACTGATACGTTTGCGGTGGACGGAGGGAGTATTTTTTTTTATTTTATAAAAATGTTAAAATTAATTTAATTAATTTCATTTGAAATTATAAAATTAATTCATTGAATAAGAATCTTAAAAAATATTTATTTTATCATTTTATAAATATGTTTATAAATAAAATGAAAGAGAAGATTTTAAAAAAAAATATTGCTACATTTATTATTAAAGAAAAAGGTTAAATTTGCCCCTTGAGTCTCGCACGTGTATTGTCATCATTAATAATGGGTTTGAATATATTTGTCTTACGGAATGAGATCCGTGACACGATCTTGTACAAGTCTTTGCCGCAATATATAGGGTATACTCTCTCCGCCCTGCGCTAATATTTAAGTTTTTCATTTGAGTGAGGCTTGCGTGCGCCCGGGCGCACGGGAACACATTCCGTTCGCCTTTAGAAATTTAGTATTATGGGTAAGGGTATATTGTTTTGATCTAAAGGGTATACACTTTAATTAATAAAAGGTAAACCATTTTGTTCTAAAGGGTATACACTTTTTATTAACATTTTTTTCTTAAAATTCTAAAGGCGCACGGAGTGTTGTTCATGCGCCCAGATTCACACAATAATTTTCTTTAGAAAATAAAGAGTACACATCTGTATACTAAAGGGTATACAATTTAACACAAAATTCTAAAAGCGCCGTGCGCCCGGGTGCACAGGAGTTTTTGCCTTTTCATTTTGGTCTGTCCCAAGTTAAGGTTTACATTTCATTTTTTATTAAGTTTGACTTACACAAAACAATTAATTATTTCCTATATGATCCACACACAACACTATTAATACAACTACTCCACTAGAACCGGCAAAAAGGCCGGGCAAGTCCGGCCCGGTACCGGCCCACCGGGCCAATGCACATTTACGGGCCGGACCCGATTTTGGCGGGCCTTATTTTTTGTGGCCCAGCCTAGCCCATACTGGGCCATCGGGCCATTTCGACCCATTAATATTAATTTATTTTTTAAAATTTTAATTAAAAAAATTAAAATTTATTTATTTTAATACATGTAATAATAATTATATTAGTCAATATTAAGTATTATCCTCAAATTTATAATTAGATATAAATGGTAAATAATCTATTTAAGTTAATTATTATTATTTTTAAATCAAATAAAGTATGATTTATTATTAGGCGTCAATGTATTATTAAGTGTTGTTAAATAATTGATTGGAGCTATTTAACATCAATAATCACGATTATTATGTGATTAAATTATATTATTAGCATCCAACTTATTTCATTATTATATTATAATGGAATTTAAATTCAACTTTTACAAATTTCAACAACGTTAATCTCATACACAATTATTTTTTTTCCATTCTATAGAGTAATTATTTTTTTTCTTTCTCCTTAACTTTATTTCTATCATACACAACTTATCATATTATTTTATATGTATATATTTTCTTTCTCCTTAACCTTATTTTTATCATAGAGTAATCAAAATATCCAAGTAAAATAGAAAATTCATATTTAATTTGAAGATTATAACTATTTTAGAAAGTTATTTTTATGACTATTTTTATATATTTAAATTTAAGTTATTTAAATATAATTTATAAATCAAATAAATTAAGTATCACAAATAATTTATGATTAAATATTAAATTAAATATAAATAAAATGACCAGGCCAAAAAAGCCCAAAAAAGCGAGCCAAAAGCGGGCCGGGCCATTTAGCCCACCGGGCTTGATGGGTCGGGCCAAAATGGCCGGTTCTTTTCGGGCCTACATTTTAATGGCCCAACCCAGCCTACTTATGGCGGGCTACGGGCCAACCCATCGGGCTGGACCATAAGGTTTACACTATGAACTCGATTTAGACAATTGTTTGTGTTAAAATTTATATACATATGAATACACGTGTACGCCCAAATGCACAGAATATCAACTCTTAAATAAAATATAGTGATAAATATGTGTATTTTTTATTTAAAAAAAAAATATATATATTTAACACATCAAAAATAGATATAGAAGTTATAATTCCAACATCATAAACATATTGAGAATGAGATACGCAATTCTAAAAAAAAATTATCAACGCCTAGAAAATTCATTTGACATATGATGATGAAATATGCATATACAAATGGGTAATGAAATACGCAATTGTAAGAAAATTTTTGTCACATTTAAATTGATTTTATAATAATCTAAAATGTGATAATATATTTAAATATATTATTATTGTTAATAATATGTGAATTAATTAACTTTCTATATCATCATTAACTTTTCACATTATCTTTACTTATCTAAAGGAAAATTTTCTCCTTCCTAATTGTGATTGCCTCCTTAATTCTGGCTGATTTGGCAGCTGATGTGCAGCACCAAATTTTGTTTAAGCTTCTACTTTCTTTCCCCTTTTTTTAATTACCTAATTTTTTTTAAAGCTATCCTGTTGTTTCTCCTCTTTTAAATTAAAGAATAAGGAAGTTACATAAAGCATATCTTAAATTCATTTTCCTCCTCTTACATCAGACTTCAGGCACTAATAGCTGTTTATAACTTTTGTAACGGTCTTGCAATCACCTCCCATTTCTCTCTCCAACTCATCAATGGCCATTTAAGTTGTATTAATTAAAAAAGTTGACCTAATAGCCATTTTGTAACAGCACATTCCAATTCTCTCTCCAAATCATCAGGTGCCACCATTTCTTCAGACGGATCCAAACTAGGAATAATAATCCAAAGAAGGAGGACGTCTAATCTACGCAGTGGGTTCTGCCACCGCAGTAGCACTCTTAATCTGGCGTACTCACTACCAACGCAAACCCTAATGACGGCCCAAAATTCATCCAAGTCACAGAGAACCACCATGCGGCACGGCGGCGGAGCTCCGTTTCAGGAGTATGTGAAAGAGTTCCCTACGCGTGAGGAGTACCTGTACTGCCTCAGGGTCTTCGACATTTGAACACCACATCTCCGCGTTGTTGGCTGCAGAGGTTCCAATCTCCTATCTTTTTTACTTTCTACTCCTCAATTATCTATTTGTTTCAGTTTCATAACTAGGTTTGTGATTTTGCGAAGATAGTTTGAATTTTAATGGCAGTAATGAGCTCTAATTGGATATTTATGCTTAATGTGGACTCTGTATATGGTCAGCATCTGTGTCTGTGATGATTTTTTTCTTTCCAATTCAACATTCATTGCCTTATCTGTTCGTTATTTTCTGAGATTAATGCTCCACTATGCATCTTATGCCTGTGGGTTCTGTTCTGATGGATGATGCACATTAATAACACATAGAGTGAAGGATGTGTTGATGTCAATTCGTTAATAGGAGTCGGATATTGGCAATCACAGTTGCCAAATGATAGTCCAATTATTTATCTTATTTCTAAGTTCTGATTATCAGCCTATGTTTCTGAATCCTATGTGTAGTTATTGAAGAAGGGCTTTTGATGGAGGTGATGTTTATATCCCTTTCACTCCCCCTCAGATGGGTTGGTTTTTATTTATATTTGAGATGAGAGACTGCCAATAATCCTATCATTATGCTAACATAATTATGTCTATTTACTTTGTCCAATATTATGTCTTATTTTATGATAGGATTTTAGTGGCAATATAAATTTCGTTGTGAAGTGTGATGATGTTACACTGCACAAGGAATAGAATATGGTTCACAAAAATGAACACGATTACATCTCAGTTCACAATACCTCTGCTGTGATGTGAAAATACGTCTCCCTCTTCATCTCCATGAACTTGGTGATCCCTACTCGATTGAACATCCAACGAATATCGTTGATAATGTTCATCTCCACCATAGCTTGATCATCTTGATAACGAGTCCTCGTTATTTTGCTTGCAATAGCCATCCATAATTCTTTCTTCTCCTCCCAATCCTCTATCTTAATACCAAAATAGGAAGGTCTCCTCTTATCGAGCTTTAATTTCTTATCACTAGCACTGTTCCTAGGAGACTTAGTCTCCTTCCTCTTAGAAGATGAAGCAATCTCTTTAAAATTCATGATGGGTGTTCGAGAGAGGGTAACGGAAATCGATCGAACGAAATGAAGAAACTGACCTTTATTCTCGATTTTAGATCGCGTTCGACCTCAGTTCGACCAATGGGTTTCTGGTCGAATAGCACGCGTCTGCCTTTGACATGTGACCTCGTTCAACCTCAGTTTGACCAAATTAGCTTGGTCGAACAACATCGTGAGGTCGAACAGTACCTCTGTAAACTAAAAATCACCCTCTGTTCTACCCTATTTTGTTCGACCGCCGTTCGACCACAAAGTGTTGGTCGAGCAAGGCTCGCTGGTCGAACGATACCTCTTTAAGTTGGTTTTGCATTCAGACTCCCTGTTCGACCACCGTTCGACCACAATGTTTTGGTTGAATAGCAGAGTATGGTCGAACGAGCCTCCGAACTTCTGAAATTTCGAACTCCTCTCTTCTTTCCCTGCAAAACTTAAATCTAGGACATCATCAATCATCATACTACCAAAATAAAAGCTAGAGAACCACTCTTAGACTATATAAAATCATGTATAATACTCCATTCATACTAGAATAAATAAAATACCACCGAACACTAGGCAACTTGCAAAAAATTGACACATCAAAACCGGTTAAAGTTTCAATATACCGCAAAAAATCAACTCCTCTAGCAGACATTAAAAAGAAAAGATTATACTCTTGGTGCTTCAATAAGGTAAGAACATCACACTCTCCCAAACTTAGTAAAAACTATAGTCGAAACTAAGTTTGCAAAGAGATGTAATTGCCGATTAATAAGCACCTTAAACATAAAACTTTCTTACTCACACTAATAAATAAAACAATAAAATGGGAGGAAAATCCTCCAACAGGTGCTCATGTTTAACATCGGAGAGTCACGACGGTACCAACTCAATGTAAGGTATCTTCAAAGACGACACAAGCATCATCCGGTGGCCAATAGTGCTTCAATCGATGCCCATTCGCCGCTATGATGTCTCCGTCTTTGTCCATTATTTCAAAACTCCCCCCTCCACAGGCTCTATGGATAATGAACGGTCCCGTCCACTTCAATTTTAGTTTTCCTGCGAAAAGATTCAAACTAGAGTTAAAAAGTAATACCTCATCTCCTTGCTTGAACTCTTTATAAGTGATCTTTGAATCATGCCATTTCTTTATTCTCTCTTTATAGATCACCAAATGCTTGTAGGCTTGATTTCTGAACTCGTCTAGTTGATTGATATGAGTCATCCTCAACTCCTTTTGGTCCTTAAGACACAAGTTCAAACTCCTCAATGCCCAGAAAGCTCTATGTTGAACCTCTACGGGTAAGTGGCATGACTTCCCATAGATAATTTGATACGACGACATGTATAGCACCATTTTGTACGCCGTTCGAAACCTCCATAAGACGTCATCGAGCTTCATAGTCATATCCTTCCTATTAGTTCCAACCACCTTCTCCAGGATTTGCTTCACTTGCTGGTTAGAAACTTCCACTTGCCCATTTGCTTGAGGATGAAAGGGTGTAGTAACCTTATGCTTAACACCATAATCCTTGAGAACTCTTTCAAGAAGTTTGTTGACGAAGTGATAACCTCCATCACTTACAAGTGCTCTTGGAACTCCATAGTGGGTAAATATATGTTTCTTCAAGAAAGACAACACGGTCTTTGAATCATTCATGCGGGTAGGAATGGCCTCCACCCACTTAGAAACATAATCCACAGCAAGTAGGATGTAAAGAAATCCATTAGATAGGGGAAATGACTCTATAAAATCGATTCCCCATACATCGAAGATCTCAATAATAATGCTTGGCTGAAGTGGCATCTCATCTCTTCTACTTATATTTCCCATCCTTTGACATCTATCGCATGTCGCCACATAGGATTCACAATCTTTAAACAAAGAAGGCCAATAAAGAGCAGATTGTAGTACCTTGACTGCAGTCTTTTGAGCTCCGAAGTGCCCCCCTTTAGGTTGTGCATGGCAAAAATCAAGAACACTCTCCATCTCCATCTCGGGCACAAACCTACGGACGATATGAACAATGTTATAACAATTAATTTGAAATGAGAATCATATGATCAAATGATTGCGTCTTATAATTTATTTATATGCATGATGCAATAGTCCACTTACTTTATACTGTAGATAATATGTTGTGCGACAACACCCGGAAGATCATATTATCGGTTTCCTTATAAAGTATAAATAGATGCTCACAATCGAGATAGTCGGGGACTCTCTATCGAGATGGTTGTAGTGTAATTTGGTATTAGCTTGTCTTGGCTATAGAATCACATTTGTGCACTTTGAGTGTATTGAGTAGGACCGCTTGAGATCGTTCGACTTATACTGACTTATAGAAGAACTTGATCTCTGTTATTATGAATGTTCGTGCTCTTAATCCCTATACAATAACCTCGACACGTAGGGCAGTATGTATTTCTTTGATTCATCAATGGGTGAGATTTACATGTATTAAATCAACAAACTTGGTGAGTTGGGAAGTAGTGCTGTCTCTATGGTGTGTTGTTGATTGTAGAAGGAATCCGTGTCCATCATAGGTTGACGATGTCCCCTTGAGGAGCTCATAAGGATTATCATGTAAACCCTGTAGGTGAATTTATTCCGGCATGATAATGAGGTTGAGTGGTACTATTCTTGGATGAGATATTAATTAATGGAGTTGTCAGTAACTTAATTAATTAATGGACATTGTATATCTTAAACATGGGGAGACTAATGGGCTCATAATAAGAAGGAGCTCATAACAGAATTATGGGATTAGAACGGTAGTCCAATAATAATATTTTAGTGGTATATATTATTATTGGACTTAAGTATAAGCTTTGGGCTAAGCTTGGATACTTAAGTCCAATGGCGGCCCAACTCTAATTTCTCCTCTTGGTCCCTGCTGTAGCCCATATATAAGTCATCTCAGCTGTCCGAAGACTGGAAGGATCGTCGCCCACACAACGTCGCCCACACAACGTCGAGATTAGACTTGGGAATACGGCAGAAGACTGGAAGGTTGTTTGCTGCTGCTGTCCGCCACTTTCTACGATTTTTATAAAATCGTACAGACTTCAGAACAGGACGTGTGATAGATTGATGGAAAGTCACGGAAGAGAGGATCGTTTTGGAATGTAGATCACTCGATTCTGACATTGGATGAGAGAGTTATGCCCAAAACGGTGAGGCGCACAAGCTGCCAGCGAGAATCCATCTTCTTCAACATACCCTGGTGAAGGTAATACGTTTCTTATTTTCATGCTTCCACTGTGTGTTAGAAACGTATAGAACCCTAACGGTTCATATTAACCAAACGATCAAACGTCAACAATTGGTATCAGAGCGTAGGTTCTAAGGCTAAACGTGACACGTTGGGTTATGGTTTATGTGAATTATGTGTTTTTATTTGGAATAGAATCATATGAATAATTAGGGTTTTGGTTTAATTGAGTAATCGATGGATATCCTGTGAAAACCCTATGAGCAATATATGAAAACCCCATCCCGTACACGATTATTTTCTGTTGGCAGATAAACGGTGGAGCCGATGAAAGCACATGGCGTGAAAGGACTGAGCAACGACGATAAGCTTGGTCACCTATGGAACACCGACAACTGTTTGGTGGGTGCCAGCAGCAGGCGCATCTTTGGCTTGCTGTCGGAGGAACAGTGGCGTGAGCAGGCTGCTCGGATGAAGCCGTCGCATTACGACGGGAGTATAAACTGTTGTTGCCGGATGATGTGTAAACTGTGAAAGTTTGCCGACGATACATGGCTGTGTGATTGTGAATGGCACGGCTGTCTTCAAAACAATAGAACAACGTTGAATAGTCGTTAATGGCAGAGTCGCGATGGTATACGTTGGATGACTTCATTGTTTGGCTGGTGATCGCCGCACGATGGACGGGCCGGCAAATTTGCTGGGCGGGACCGCAATGGGTATGTGTCGCTGCCGCTGTTCATGACTGGAGCCTCAGCCGGTGGCATGGGCGATGGTTGGAAGCGGATCATATATGGCGGCACACGCTTAGCACTTCACGTCGGATCTATTCACGGCGGTTCTAGCGTGAAGTTTGCTTGGCCAGCACGATGCCGGCGATGGATGGCAAGGCTTGGCTCGGAACAGGCACGTGTGTACTGGAGTTCCCGCGGCAGTTCCAGGTGAGGCAGACCTGCTTCCGATCGAGTCCAGGCATTTTCGAATGGGTCTCGTGATTTTTCGATCAGGCCTTCTCTGGTTCTGAGCTGGTCAGGGTGAAGTTCCGAGCGGGAGGATTTCTGAAAGGGGTAACCGTGCCTTTCTGATGGAGTTTGTCGTTGTTTTCTGGTCAGACCTGGATGTTTTCCCGATTGAGTCTGTTGAAGATTCCAATCGGGTCAAGGGTGTTATCCGGTCGCATCTATCTGGTTTCCGGGCTGGTCAGTCTTGAGTTTCGAACGTGCCTGCAAGTTTTCCATGGGATTCCCCTTTGTTGGCGCTACTGTTCATAGACTGGCGACTGTCGGCGGGAGCCCTCACAGCCATCGGCGGTATTGCCGATGGAAGAGCTACGACAGGTGCTTTGGCGGTTGATCGTGGATGAAGCAGTATGATAGCTTTCCGGGGTTTTTTTCCAGTCGTGCAGCCGTACCGCCACAGTGGTGGCTGTTCAACGTGGTTCCGACGGACGTTTTTTTTCCCTACCGGCAGTTGCAAGTGATGACGTGGCAGGGCACTCATGGCACCGATACATGAGCGGTTACAGTGTGTAGATCAACCGTGTGTGAGTGTTTGGATTGGGGCACAAGTATTGTCTAACTTGTTATGCAAGTCATTGATAGAGTGTTGACCAAGTACACACTTATTTTTGGTAATTTTTTATTTCCTTATATATAATTGATAATAATTGTTTTTATTTGTCAATTATTGTTATATATTTGGATTGCTGGTGCTATTTGATTTACTACCTTATTTGCCGTAATAATAACATGTTTATTTGCAAAATTGTATCTGTTATATTATATGTATTAAAAAAACCCTCGGTGTTAAATAACTAAGTGGGAGAGGGGATTGGTAAAAATTCCCGCGGTCTCCATTATTGGTTTGTTAGCAATGTGAATAAACTTGTGCGTCGGCATTAGAGCATTCCTCCCCATCGGATGAGTTTATTCATGGATTGCTGGAACAGACTTCATTAAATAATTATGTTTGTAATGTGATGCACATGAACTTGCTCGTTGGCATAGACCTTCCTTCCTATCGGATGAGTTTATATGCGGTTCACTGATACAAACTCATAATTGATGACTGTAGGAAGTTATCCGAGCGCGTGTGTACTTCTTCATCTGTAAGGCACATAAGCTTGCGCAATGGACTTGAGGTCAAATAATGGTGTACACTTAGATGTAAATAATATGTATCCTCCCCATCAGAGTCACTTCTGTTATTTTCATGGCCAAAGAGGAACCGACTATTAATTATTTTATCATGAGGTTAGGTTGACAAATGAAATTAATGGGTAAAACCTTCTCTTGTAAATGTTCGAGTTTGTAAATGTCCACACTATCGTGGCTTGCAGATTCACGGTGCTTGAGATGTCGGCAAATTTTATTTTTATATTATTTTGAGGGAACCAATATAAATGGATAAAATTCGAAGTTTTGATCGGTGTATTTATTTATGATTCTCTGCAATTTCAAATGGTTTCATTTTATTTATTGCTAACTAAAAGAAAACATATTTACTGGTCCAAAGTTACATGATTAGAAAAGAATTTTGGTTTTGAATTTTACTGCTTAGGAAAATATAACTGTGTTCTCACTAAGAATATCCCATGATGCCTTTTAAAAGTCTCTAGAGAAGAGGTGAGAGGTTCATAGAAATATGATGGTCTCATGCGACTCTTCAGATACTTGAATAAGTAAGAAAGGCAAGAGGTCATGGATAAGTTGATGAATGAATTGGAAATACTTGGAATAAAAATTGAAGGGGAAACCTAGATCAATTTATTCTCCATAATTTGTCTGGATGTTTTGAGCAAGTTCTACCTGAAATACGAGAGGCTGTATATGGTGGAGAACTTCTGACAAAACATGTGACGAAGGAAATCCAATTTCATCAAGATGTGAACAAGGTTAGTATCTCATTCACTAGTCGTTGAAGCATGATTAGTGATGACATTTACTGACACGTTGTGTGTAGACAACACCGGAGTCACTAAAAGCCTGCAACTAAGTGATGATGAGATTGTAATATACATGGGTAATACTACGAGAGTAGTGGTTGTTGCAGTTGGAGTTATTTATTTATATTACGATATGAATAAACGTTTGGTTTTGAGAAATTGTCTTTATGTATATTTTCATAGAAAGAATTTCATTTCAGTTTCTATGCAGTTACAGATGGATACTCTATTTCATTTAAATGACATGGTCATCATAATGAAAGATAGAGTTATAATCTGTTATGGTACATTGGTGATAATTTGTAAACTCTTAAATCATGTTTATTCCACGGATGCAACAAATAGTAATTAATAACACATCTTCTAATCCTAATAAGAGAAAGACTCTTATAGAAATGGTTTTATAGATGATGAGTTATTTGGAATTATTAAATTTATTTTATGGATATGCCCTAGAAACAGTAATTCGTATGAACGTTTGACTGTTTGTGGGATATCCCAGAAAAATGAAGAGTGATGATTTATTTAGTCCAAAAGATCGAAGTGTGATTGTTAACACAAACACTAGATTTTTGGAAAAGGACTATGTATTAAATCATAAACCCATGTATAAATTGTTCTAAAGGAAGTGAGAGGGAAAACACAAAGTATTAGTACCAAGTGTACAAGAGGATATACCACAAGGTAAATTACAACGCGTTTCACGTCTGATGCACAATTGCGTGTAGTACCTTGTCGTAGTGAGAAGGTTGTTCGACAACCTGTTAGATATATGTTTTGGGAAAGTCATGAGACTTGGTCCCTAGTAAACATGGAAAGGACCCACAGAAACGACGAAGGACTACAAGATAGAAATGTCGAATATTAGCAAAATGCAATGATTTCTGAAATAGAATCGATGATTTCTAAATTAGATCAGACTGTTTGTAGAACTGCGGATAGTGTGAAAGCCATTGGAAGTGGCTCTATAAAATAAAAGAGGATCATAGGATAAGGTGAAAACCTTGGAAGCGAAGCTTGTTGCGAATAGGTATACTCAGAAAGAAAGGGTTCGACTATAAGAAAACCCATTTCACCGGTAGTTATGCCTATGTTGATCAGGACTCTTTTATCTGTTTCTACTCATATGAGATATGAGGGATAGCAAATAGATGTCAAGACAACTTTCCTGATTGGAAGTCTTGAGGAAAACGTCTATGTGATGCAACCAGAGTGATTCATTGCAAAGGGCTAAGAGCATTTTAAGTGTAAGCTTAAAGGTGTTCATCGATGGACTAAAACAAGCTTCAAGATTATAGAACATCCATTTTGATGAGGAAATCCAGTAATATGAATTTAATCAATGCTCGGATGTGTCTTGTGTATTGAAAAGAGTGACGGAAACGTGGTGGTATTTTTTGTACTATACGTAGATGATATATTGCTCATTAGAGATAATGAAAGAGTATTGTCGGGCGTATGGGTATGGTTGATAAAGCAGTATGAAATGAAGGACTTAAGAAAAACAAAAATACCCTTTTGATCACGGTAATACGGATCACAAGAAAGGATATTATGCTTGATTCAAGCTTCATGTAATGATACGATCCTTTTTTGTTTTTAGCATGTGACTTTAACTAATAAAATGTGTTTTGAGACACCAAAGAAGATAAAGGTCATGAAAGCGGCTCCTTATGCTTCGGTGAATAAAGAAGCTTAATCTAAGGAATGCTATGCACGAGAATGGATAATTGTATTGCCAATGGCGTAGATAGTGGGTATCAAAGGTAACCTGAAATAAGAATGTTGAACTGTGGTAACACATAATTTTGAAGTACCTGAAAAGGACTAGAAATTATATGTGGGCTTACCGGACAGATTCACTGCTTCTTATGGGTTATATAGATTCAGATTTTTCAAATCAGATAGGGACAACAGTAAATCCACCTCAAAGGTTATGTGTTTAATTTTAGGAAGTAGAGTCATAATGTGGAGGAGTGTTATATATAAATATATTTCAGACTCCGGACTCCATCATGGAAAGATGATAAATTGGAGCCTGTGAGGCAGCCATATCTGTATGACTCTAGAAACTTCATGATGGACTTCGAAGTGATTCTAAGTTTGCCCAAGATTATCACAATTTATTTTGATGATAATGGTGCAGTTGCAAACTTGAAGGAATCACGAGCCCATAAGACAATTAAACACATGGAGCGCGAGTACCACTTGTTACGAGAAATCGTGTGATGAGAGGAAGGTTGTTGTCGCCTAGATTACATCGGATGATAACCTAGTAAATCCATTTACAAGGACCTTAAGGCGAGAGCTTTTGATGGTCGTGTAGTGGGAGTGACAATCAGATGTATGACAGAAGACATGACAACATAGTCTTTTAGTATAAGTGGGAGATTGTTGGATTGTATACTAAAAGTCTAGTTTTTTGTATGAACAATATTATAATAATTAATTTGAAATGAGAGTCATATGATCAAATGTTTGCGTCTTATGATTTATTTATATGCACGATGCAATAGTCCACTTACTTTATACTATAGATAATATATTGCGCTACAACACGCGGAAGATCATATTATTGGTTTTCTTATAAAGTATAAACAGATGCTTACAACCGAGATAGATGGGGACTCTCTATCGGGATAATTTTAGTGTGGTTTGATATTAGCTTATCTTGGCTATAGAATCACATTAGTGCATTTTGAGTGTATTGAGCAGGACCGCTTGAGATCGTTCGACTTATACTGACTTATAGAAGAACTTGATCTCTGTTATTATAAATGTTCGTGCTCTTAATCCCTATACGATAACCTCGACACGTAGGGCAGTATGTATTTCTTTGATTCATCAATGGGTGAGATTACATGTATTAAATCAACAAACTCGGTGAGTTGGAAAGTAGTGCTGTCTCTATGGTGCGCTGTTGATTGTAGAAGGAATTCGTATCCGTCATAGGTTGATGATGTCCCCTTGAGGAGCTCATAAGGATTATTATGTAAACCCTGCAGGTGAATTTATTCTGGCATGATAATGAGGTTGAGTAGTACTACTCTTGGATGAAATATTAATTAATAGAGTTGTCACTAATTTAATTAATTAATGGACATTGTATATCTTAAACATGGGGAGACTAACAGACTCATAATAAGAAGGAGCCCATAACGTAATTATGGGATTAGAATGGTAGTGCAGTAATAATATTTTAGTGGTATATATTATTATTATTGGACTTAAATATAAGCTTTGGGCTAAGTTTGAATACTTAAGCCCAATGGAGGCCCAACTCTAATTTCTCCTCCTAGTCCCTACTGTAGCCCTTATATAAGTCATCTCAGCTGTCCGGAAACCCTAATATATGAAATTAATCACGCCTAACACTGTGAGGAGGGTGAGGGAACAATATATTGAGAAGATCTCGAGGATCTTCACCCACACGACGTCGAGATTGGACTTGGGAATACAGTAAAAGACTGGAAGGTTATTTGCTGTTGCTGTTTGCCACTTTCTACGATTTTTATAAAATTGTACAGACTTCAGAATAGGACGTGTGATATACTGATGGAAAGCCACGGAAGAGAGTATCGTTTTGGCGTGTAGATCACTTGATTCCGACATTGGATGAGAGAGTTATGCCTAAAACAGTGAGGCTGCATAGGCTGCCAGCGAGAATCCATCTTCTTCAACATACCCTGGTGAAAGGTAATACGTTTCTTGTTTTCATGCTTCCGCTGTGTGTTAGAAACTTATGGAACCCTAACAGTTTACGTTAACCAAACGATCGAACGCCAACAAGAATTCGTACAAATTTTGTATATAAACTAATCGTACCATATGAAAGTCTCAACATCTCTTTTGAATTTCGCAAGTTGATACCTATTGAGATCTTTCGGAATTTCACATACGGCAATGTAATTGACGTAATCCGCATACCATGGAACCATTTCTTGAGCAGCCACTACACAAGCTCTCTCCGCTCCTTCCATGAACACCGTCATGATCTTCTCATCCGGGGAACATCTCTTCAATGTATTCAAAAGAGTCATCATAATGTTCCATTGTTTCTAACCATGATAGGTGGTGATCCACCAAAACATTCTCCGTTCCTTTCTTGTCTCGGATCTCCATGTCAAACTCTTGTAAAGGAAGGATCCATCGAATAATTCTGGGCTTCGCTTCCTTCTTGTCCATCAAGTACCGGATTGCAGAATGATCCGTGTACACAATAGTCTTCATGCCAACCAAGTACTGTCGAAACT
Organism: Pogostemon cablin; assembly: GCA_023678885.1. Lineage (NCBI taxonomy): Eukaryota > Viridiplantae > Streptophyta > Magnoliopsida > Lamiales > Lamiaceae > Pogostemon > Pogostemon cablin. Next base: position 16,485,020 of record CM042976.1, read on the forward strand.
TACAAATGCATACACCACCGCTAAAATTTCCTTTTCAGTGACAGTGTAGTTTTTTTGTGCTGCATCAAAAGATTTATTCGCATAGTAGATGGCGCAAAACTTCTTTTCCTTCAGCTGCCCAAGCACCACTCCAAGTGCTAGATCAGTTGCATTACACATAAGTACAAACGACTGAGTCCATTCCGGTGTGATCAAGATAGGTACAGTAATAAGCGCCTCTTTCAAAACCTGAAAAGCTGTTAGACATTCTTCATCAAAAATAAAAGGATCATCCTTTTCAAGTAAGTAAGATAAGGTCTTGGAGTATTTTGAGAAGCCTTTGATAAATCTCCTATAAAATCCTGCATGTCCAAGGAAGGACCGCACTCCTTTCTCATTCATAGGTGGTGGAAGCTTCTCGATCGCCACCACCTTAGCTCTATCAACTTGCAATCCTTTGGCTGAGATATGATGACCAAGAACAATCCCATCTCTTGCCATGAATTGACACTTCTCCCAATTCAAGACAAGATTAGTTTCTTAACATCTCTTCAAAATAATAGTTAGGTTAGACAAACAAATATCAAAAGAGGAACCAAACACAGAAAAGTCATTCATAATTACCTCCATGATTTTCTCTATCAACCCATCAAATATGGTCATCATGCAACGCTGAAATATAGCAGGTGCATTACACAATCCAAAAGGCATTTTTCTAAAAGCAAAGGTTCCATATGGGCAAGTAAAAGCCGTCTTTTCTTGATCCTCGGGTGCAATCATGATTTGATTATAACCCGAGTACCCGTCTAAGAAACAATAAAACTCATACCCTGCTAAACGGTCAAGCATTTGATCCATGAAAGGAAGAGGGAAATGGTCTTTGCATGTATTTTCATTCAGTTTCCTGTAATCCGTACGCACACGCCATCCTGTAGGAATTCTAGTGGCAAGAGTTTCGCCATCCTCGACTTTCACAATAGTCATGCCCCCCTTTTAGCTATAACATGTAATGGACTCACATGGGGACTATCACTAATTGGATATATAATTCCTGCATCTAACCACGTTAGGATTTGCTTCTTAATCACTTCTTGAATCGCGGGATTAACTCTCCGCTGATTATGAATACTACTTTTAGCTTCATCTAGCAACCTAATTTTATGCATGCAATACGATGGACTAATACCCTTCAAATCATCAAGAGTCCAACCTATAGCAGACTCATACATCCTAAGCACATCTAACAACTCTTCGAGTTGGTCATCAATAAGAGAAGAAGATATAATTATCGGATAAGTTTCATTATCGCCTAGATAAGCGTACTTCAAGTGCTCTGGTAGTGGTTTCAACTCCTCCTTCTTTTCTTCCTTCGGTGTGCTTTCTCTATCCAATAGGAGGTATTGCCTAGTCCATTTGACTTCTTCAAGCTTGGTTTTTTTAGATTCATACCTGTCATCACCCAAGGTAAGAAAATTTTCAACAAATTCAACACATACCTCATTAGAGATCTCATCTAGCTCCGTGGTAGGAAAAGTAAGAGACTCCATCAAGCATGTCTCCAAAGGATCCTTTGACAGGATCAAAGACATATCTTCCATCACGATCTCCTCCACCACATCAATGTTGTGACATTGCGTCTCCATTGGCATCGTCATTACCCTATCAAGGTTGAAAAGAACCTCATCTTTATCCATCCTCAATCTAAGCTCCCCCTTTTGGACATTATTCATAGCTCCAGCTGTGGCAATGAATGGCCTTCCCAATATAAGAGGAACATTATCCTTGTCATCTTCTATTTCTAGCACAAGAAAGTCCACAGGAAAGACAAGCTTATCCACCTTAACAAGTACATCTTCTATCACACCCTTCGAAAAAGTCATAGACCTATCCGCCAATTGTAGAGCCACTGTTGTGGGAGCGAGCTCCCCCAAACTTAGCTTCTTAAATATAGAAAGGGCATCAAGTTGATGCTTGCTCCAAGATCGCATAAAGCTTTACGTACTGGCCCCTTTTCAATTTCACATAGAATAGTGAAGCTCCCTAGATCCTTCAACTTTTGTGGCAGCTTTCTCTGAATGATCGAGCTACAGTTTTCTAATAGATTCACTGTCTCTATCCCGTTCAAGTTTCTCTTCTTCAATATGATATCTTTAAAAAATCGGGCATAATACGTCATCTCAATGATTGCTTCGGAGAAAGGAATGCTCAAGCTTATCTTGTTCATTATAACTAGAAATCTCTTGAACTTATCTTCCAAAAATCCTTTTTTCACTATCCGTAAAGGAAATGGAGGAGGTATCTTGGTCTTAGGGATTCCCCATTCATCACGTTCAACCTCTTTCTCTTATCCTTCTTAGCTTTCAATCTCTTGGCTCTTTCCCACTTCTTCTCTACTATAAGCTCAATATTATGCTCTTGTGATGGCTCTGGAGTATTTTGAACAACGGGTGTAGTATTCGGTATCGAAACAGGAGGTGCATGAAGCAGTTCGACCACTGTTCGATTGGAGTGGTCTGGTCGAACTACTGGAGTGTGGTCGAACGAGGGCTCGATAAACAGGTTTAGTTCGTTTAGCTCTTGTTCGACCATAGTTCGACCAGAGTGGTCTAGTTGAACGAAAGGAGGCTGGTCGAACGAAGACCCTGTAAACTGAACGGGATCATTTTTCTCCACAGATGCCTGTTCGACCATGGTTCGACCAGAGTGATCTGGTCGAACAGAAGTGGCTTGATCGAACGGCAGGACTAAAAATAGAGTGTCGTAACTCTATTTTTCCAAGAGTTGTTCGATCATCAGGTCTGGTCGAACAGTGCTCCTGGTTTCTTCTTTTTCACGCGCCGGCTTCATCGGACCTTCGTACTGTCTCCCGGACCTCAATGTGATGACATTGCAAGACTTAGGGTTCGTAATACTTTGAGATGGAAGCTTTCCTTTCTCAATTGTTTGTTTCAACTCGTTTACGCTTCCTGCCATCTGACCCATCAACAATGTTAGTTCCTTCATCTGCTTTGACAATTCTCCATGATTTGAATCAATTTTTTCTTCCAATCGATCCACCCTAGCATCATTCTTAGCCACATATCGGTTCACCGTATCCTCTAAACCAAGTTTTTCTTATTCCGTCTTAGCACCAAGATTAACACCAATAGGAGGTCGCATCGCCAAATTTGGATTGCTCCATGAAAATTCCAGCCGCCTTTGTTGTTGATATTTACCCGGGGGGGACCACGATTGTTGTAGTTCCCTTGGTAATTCCTATATCCTTGATTATTCGGATACCTCGTTCCTTGAATACTCTGACCCATGGCGTAGTTCGTTTCTTCAAAATCCTCTTGGTTGGTTCCTTCATAACCAACATCATGTTGCATCATTGGTACTCGCTGCACTATATCAGTGATCTGCTTTTGCTGAGACTCAAGTAACTTGTTGATACTAGCCAAACTAGAGATGATCTCATCTTCTCTACTCGACTTAACCATAGTATGCTCAACCTGCGCTACTTTTCCAAGCACATAAGTGCCTCTTACTATATCAATTGGCCAATCTCTTGAATTTATCGAAATATCCTCAAAGAGCTTTTTGGCCTCTATGGATGACTTTGTAAGCAATGCTCCATTAGAAGAAGCATCAAGTAATACTCGAGAATTGCAGTCTAATCCATTGTAGAAAATACTGATGTATTGAGCTTTAGAAAGCCCATGCTGTGGACACTTTCGGAGCATGTCCTTGAATCTGTCCCAAGCCTCGTGAAACTTCTCATTACCATGGATAGCAAATTGATTGATTTCTTGTTTCATCTTAAATACCTTTGAAGGTGGCATGTATCGCTCCAAGAATTTTAATTTTAATTTCTCTCAGGTATCATATTCAGCAGCAGTAAGATTGTCGTACCAATCTCTCGTCTTTTCATGAAGCGAGAACTTAAACAAGATGATCCTCCTCTCATCTTCATGAGTTCCTGCATCCTTTTATGTATTTGCATAAGCAAGGAACTTATTCAGATGTTGCTGAGGATCTTCAAAGGTTCCCCTAGAGAATGTACTCCTTTCAATCATGATGATCATAGCAGGGTGAAGATCAAAATCAGCTCCTGCCCCTCTTGCTCCTAACATCCCCTCCGTTATTCTTAAAGACTTCACGGGTGACAAGATTATCCGGATTCGCCGCCATGTTGACTTCTTCAGCTTCCAAATTAACTTCGATTGAAGCTTCAATCGCTTGCGGATTCAGCTCGCGAACTTCAACTCCTAAATTAAGAGCCTCCGTTGGTTCTATGTTCTTATTCTTCTTCTTCCTCCCCTTCTTCTTCCTCGACTATGCTCCAATCTCTGGATTATAAGGTTCTAAATCTCCTACCTTTGATCTAGTGAGCATACACCTATGAAAATTAAGCGTTAGAAAATCAAGATAAGAATAAAGTAGTCTTAATTAAACTAGAAATAATAAAATAATAATTAATGTCGTCCCTGACAACAGCGCCAAAAACTTGATGAACATTTTCTCAACACACAATATGAATCCCCAAGTGTTAAGGATGCTATTGTAGCTTTGATAAGCGACCAAGTGATTATCGAACCCAAAAGACGTATTATTATTAATTTAATTATAATCTAATCTTATTAAGACTAATATGGTAATAAAGTTGTAATGATTAAGTAACAAATAAACAATTAACTAAAGTAGCAGTTAAAATAAATAACAGTAGAGAATAAACGTGAGTTGCTCAAGTGAGACGATAGGTAGCTCTTCAGGCCATCCTGTTTTACTAATTAATCTCTCTTCCGTATGTCAATGTCCGACTCTGCCTTGTGGAATATGGACGCATCACTAAACCATGCAAATCTACTCTATAGACACAAGCAGACAAGCGTGTAACACGTGTGAATTACTTTGGAGCAAGAGCTATAATTACACCCCCTTTCTAGATACTATTAATATCAATTATTTCCCATGCACTTAGTACTCTAACCCGATATGATCTCCCTTTATAGGTACTAAATATTGATTCATTTATTATAATTTAGTAGCATTAAATTTTTGTGTGTATATATATGTTGGAATCAAAAGTGAGGTCAAATTACAATTACATGTTTCATTTCTCCTCTCTCTCTTTATAGATCACTGTTACAATTTTTTTTTTACATTTATATAATGAATATAATTTTATTATACATCTTTTTAGAGAATTATTTTATATATGCTTCATTTGATTATCTCCATATATATATTATACCTAATTTAATAAAATATGTATGATTGTTTTAGATAATGCTTTCATATATGAAATTAAAAGCACAAATAAATAAGAGAAAACGGAGAAGAACGTACAAAAAAAAAATCAAAGTCAAACCTAAAATGTTAGTCTTTTAACTCATATTGTTGGTTCTAAAATGATCTTTATATTATAATTATGTATATTTTTGGCTAACAATTATTAATGTACTTCTATTCTTATTTTTTATTATTTTTAAATTAATTTTTAATATATATATATATATATATATATATATATATATATATATATATATATATATATATATATATATATATATATATATATATATATAATTTTTATGTTTTTATGCACATTTATCTTTTTATCTTAAATATATGAATTTTTTTTACAAATTATCTATTATTGTCTTTTATATATTTATATTTATTATGTATAATTGCACTAAAGTTAATTACATGTAAAATTAGTTTAATATTTTTAATTCAATTGTATATATATATTGAATAAAATTATATTTATTTTTATATTTGTATTTATTTATATATCTATCAACAAGTTTTTGTCTAAAAAAATTATTCCAACCGAGTTGGATTTTCTTACTAAAAAATATAGTGTTTGTAAGTAATTATTGTCATATTTTTTTAAAGATTGATTTTAGAGTTTTAAAATGAAATTTCACCCCTAAAATATTATAACTATTAAAACTTTAAAGTTAAAAAAAAGGTGATTACAAATTGATAAAATTTTAAAATTAGAAATGATGGAAGCAATTTATTTTATTCTAATATAAAGAGAACCATCTTTAATATAAAACAGTTAATCTTACATTATTAGACCATCTACCAAATAAAGATTAGTTAATATTTTTAATAAAATATAATATATAATCAACAATAATAATAATTATTTAATTAAACTATTTTTATATTAAAGTTGTGTTATCTTATTTAGCAGATGATTTGTTTATAGTAAATTGATTTTAATTTTAGAGTTTTAGCACATGAACCTAAATTTGTTATTGGTTACTATATATGTGCATATCAACTTTTTTTTTATAATAATATGTTGTATTATGTATTTATGGGTCGTGTTGTTATTTGTTCAATGTATATTGTTCTATACTATTTACTTTAGTTCTACACTGATGTTTTTTTTCCGAACTTATATACATAACAATAATTTTTATCTAGAATTGATGACGTATTTTTTCCATGATGCCTTATTAGCTTGGCTTTTCGTGTTAGTGATATTTTGGGCTTTGAATTTTAGCATGTGGCCTTAATTAATTTATAATAATAATTAACATCCCGTATAATTGATTAGATATTTGCTCATTTAATAGGTGGTTAAAATCATGAATTTAAATTAAGATTATTATCTCTTTTTATCTCTCATAGAAATAAATTCTTATGAGTTTATGATTTTTTAATCTCTCACAATTTGTAATTATTTTACTTTTAGAAGTCAATGATTTTTTTTGTCACTTAAATAAGAAACACAATTTCAAATGTCAAATTTGAAGTCATTATATATGCAGTAGTCCTTTTAGCAATAACCAACTTTTTAATTATGTTTACATGACACTATAATCATTACGTACTTTTTCAATAATATGACTGATTCTACGATTGGGATTTCTCATTGAAACTTGCACAAATAAGCATCGAAAGCACTTTGTAAAATTATGTGGTTTTATCCTAAATAAGAGTAATTTTAATTTAAATTTAAATTTTTTAACCATGTTATTATTTTTATTACTTAAATATCAATTCCATTTAAAATACCAATTTATTATGATTTAGAGTGAAATTTTTCAATATCGAATTGAGAGTTTACTTATTTCATTATGGTCAAGCTAAATGCAACCGTTGATGATTGTAGATAACTAAAAAGTATCATACAATATAAAACTTATAAAAAAATAATTAATTTCATGTAATATAATTTATGAAAATTAATAAATAAATTAAATTTTAAATATAAAATTTCATAAAATAAATTATGATGCAAATTTAATATTAAAATATTAATTTAGTCACCCCGTGCATCACACGGGCTCAATACTAGTTCTAGTATATATTATGATTGATTTCTTATTTAGATTTCATGTTTTGTTCCTGAATTTCATAAAAAGGACGCCATGAGGTTTATGAAAGTTGAGATGAGAATGGCCTAAAAAGAAATTATCAATGTAGCATGCAATTCATAAAACTTACTCAAGTCTTAACTAACAAGGGCAAAGTAGATAAGACAATGGTGCCTTTTAACATACTCCCTCAGTCCCACAACTAGGTATATATTTTTCCATTTTGGTCCATTCCAAAATAAAATACTCCCTCCATCCCGATCAAAGTGCACCATTTTCTTTTTGCACGTAGATTAATGAGTATTATTATTTTATGTAAAGTGGGTAGGTGTATTAGAGAGATGTGGTGAGTAGTGGTGGTCCTTTTATACTAAAAGAGGAAAATAGTGCAATTTGGACGGGACGCCTAATATAGTAAAATAGTGCTATTTGGGTAGGACGAAGGGAGTATACATTTCTTTTTTTGTTTGATGTGACCCACACAATACCATTAATATATCCACATGGTCCCACACACTTTACTAATACGACTACCCACTATAAATTCAAATAATAATTCTCTCACTATTTACTCAACATTAAAATATTACTCCTTAATCTCCGTGCAAAAAGTAAATGTATACCTTGTTCCGGGACGAAGGGAGTATTGTTTTATGTACGGTTGACTTGATATGAGTTAAAATCATTTTTTGTCTCATAGCTATAGAAATTTTTTGATTCCGTTTCAAAAAAGATAAAATTTTCAATTTCATCCCATAATTCCTGATATTGGCCAATTTTGTCCCAAAATCGCCGGAAATTAATTTTTTGACCGAAAAATCACACGAGCAGCGCATGTGATGCCTCAAATTGGGGCTTTCCGGTAGCTTAAAATCTCAATTCTCCATTACAATTCTAGTACACTGATTGAAGTTTGTGAACTCCCAATTTTTTTGTACTCCCTGTTAATCTTTTCGTTATTTACCGCAGGAAATCAGATTTCTCTGGTTTCTTCTATCTAAACTAATTTACTTTTTAGCTAGGTTTTCACCTTGAATATGGATTGTATTTTAGAGTTTCATGTTGACAGTAATTCGTGGGGGTTGACAGTTTAGTTAATTCCACCTGATCTTTACTGGGTTTCTCATAGAAATTCTAAGATTTTTTTGTAAATTTTTTTATTTTTTGGACAATCCAGTGTAGTTCTGAGTTTATTATAATCAATTCTCATCTCGATTTATGTTGGATTCTCCAGATTAATGTTTACGAGTATCTTCTTAAAATTCTCAATTGGTTGGTGTGTCCGAATCATATGTTATCATATGAGAATGGTGAATCTTAGCAATGATAAGAACAGAGAAGATGGGGATCAGATCCCTCAACACCTGAATGCTTCAAATCATCCAAGACTTGCTCGATGGAATCAAAAGAAACCCACATCCCCCAACTTTTGGAGAACTTCCTCGCATACAGGCAAAGTGGGCACAAAGTTTGGCTGCTTGGAGGCCCACTGGAAGAAACGATGGGCCGAAGTTCCATCATTTTCATGAAGGAGGTTACCCAGAAGCTGCGTCGGGGTAAAATCTGGCGAAAGCAAAGCGACTAGGGAAACAGCCAACGAGAGATTTCGTGAAATGGGATTGGAGTCAGTTTCGTGGGCTTTGAAATCTGATGAGAAAAGATGGGGTGGTTCAGAGTGTGAGAAGAATCCATGGGTGGCACCTCAGGCAAGAAGTGAAAGCCATTCAAGCAATTATTCAAACATCTGGTGTGTTAGAGTAGTATGCCCAGCGCACCAATTAGATTAGATAATTGTACTCTTTATATTTAGAATATATAAACAATCTCATTGGAAATTATATTATTAAAAGTTGTTTTAATTTATCTATTTTATGCATTATAACATATACTTATTAGATAAAGTCCCTAGACCAATTTAAGCTAAAATATATGGTTACGCATATGATGGTGATCATGGAATTTATACATAGAGCTTTGGTTTTAAACATGGTTCGGAGTCAAGAATTTTTCTAAATGGGACAAAGAATAATTCAGTAAAGACTCGTACATATGATGAATGCTCGTCGGACGAGAATATTGTATTCCATCAATATTAGTGTTGTGACACAAATTCATATATGTGGATACTTATTAGAGAATAAGTTTATCGAACATGATCCGTAGAAAATTCTTATTGGATATGTTGAAATTAGAATTTTCTAATTACGATAGTACACGATTAGTCTTAAGACTTGAAGCACCATGGTAATCTTGTGTACTTCTTCTAATGCTTAGATTTATCTTCTGATTGTTTAGCAATCATAAAGGAGGTATGTTGGGTATTATATTGATGTACATGGAGACTTGTGTGTGGCTAAGATAGAATCTGACACTTGTCTAAGACAAGAGAATCTCCTATGTATTTCATTGTTAATAATTCAAAGACCTTGGCCAAGTAAATGAGAATAAAGATTCACAATGAATCATTTTAACATGAAATAGAAACACAGTTATTGAGTTAGTAGAGTTTCGACTGATATTCCTACTATAGACTCAATCGGGAGATCAAATATTAGAAAGACCGTACGTGTATGTCACTCGTTAATTTGCAGGTTTACTCGCTATTCACCTAACACTAGAAGATCACGCTACTTGTTACCGTGATTAGTAGGTTCTTGAAATTAATTAGTTAATTTCAAGTGAATTAATTAATTGGATTAATTAATATAATAATTGTTATTTATAAGTTACAAGTGTTGTAAGCCTACTGCTAGAGTTAGTAGTGAACCTAAAGGATCACACCTTAATTTGAATGAATGACTTTTATCAATTGGAACAATAGTTAAATTGTTAATTATAATTAAATAATTTGATTATTTAATTAGAATTAAAACAATTTAATGATGATAGTGGTAGTGGAGTGTAAAGCATGTTGTTAGTGGAGTGCAAAAGCATGCATTATTGTAGTTAGTGTTTGGGAATGGAATATTGCAATTGATGGCTGCCCATCTCTCAACCATCTCTCACTCTCTCAAATCAATGCATGCATTCAGCATTTAAAAATAAGGTTGGAGTCATGGTTGAAATTCTATCTTCATTTCTCCCTCCCATGCACATGCATTCAAGAGATTGAGTCAATTTTTCTACCTGCGAAAAGGAAGATCGGGCGACATACATGGCTAGGCACCCAAGTTTTGCTTTTTCGCCATTAATGCACACGCTCATTCCTACACTATCTGAAACCCATTTTGTTGTTCTAATTCACAAGTTTTACACTATTAACGAAGTGTAAAATTTGTGTTGTTTATTCAATTGGTGGATTATTTTAGAGGGGATACACTTGGATCCCTTCTTGAGAAGAACGAAGTTTTAGCCACAAACTGGGAATCGATTCCCTCACTCCTTGCATCAATTGGAAGAAAGTCTACGAGGGTAAGAATAATCTTTATGTAGATTTCTTTCAATATATTTTAACACCAGATCCAATAATCGTTTGCGAGCATCTAGGGTGAAACCTTTTCATGTATTTAATAAATATAATTTATTAATTTTGAAAATTTTTAAATTCCGCTGCGTTCACCCGGATCGCTATAATGAACCCAACAGTGGTATCAGAGCTTAGGTTCACGGTGTTGAAATATATGCAGTACTAAAACTGTTTTAGTATTATTTAATGGTTAAATAAGAAAACTTGAAACAATGTAGTGAATTAATTATAACATTTGGTTGCAGTGAGAAAGTGCACGTGATGGTTGCGAAAGTGCAAAATTTTACTACAAGAAAAGGAAATTGGTATGGGAGTTTCTTACTGATGAAAAACTGATGATCAATATGGAAATACCTTCGGAAACTATTTCTGCTATTAATGCAGTTGTGGATCAAAATAAACCTGAAATTATGCATATAGAGGTAATTAATTTAATTATTAATGGAATATTTTAAAATTTAATTGTTATGATTAATCTTATTATTATTTTTAATGATGGATTAATGTTAATCAATGTTACGATTGATAAGCCGCCGTCGTTCCACGCAAAAAAACATGACTATACCATTTAAACAAACTAAATTGGAAGTTTATCAAGATTTCATTAAGGATGAAGCCACTAGCTAGATGCAGGTACAACTATTCTTAAATATGGTTTTATTTTTATTTTTTATCATTTTTGTACATCATCAATAATTATTTCATTTATTTTTGTAATTGTCATTAACTATATGAGATTTACTCCATAAATATAAAATATTAATCTATTATATTATTACTAAACAATAACTCTTCTCAATATGATCTTAAATTTTTAAAACAATACAAAACTTGATCATGAGTAATATTTGCTTTCTAAAAGAGTAATAATAGTTCATTTTTTAGAAGATTAGTGTTTTTTTTAAAGAAAGTCCTAATATATATACACTGACCTAGTTGTAAGGAATAATTCGCAAATAAAAATTCTATATTAAGAGTACATTAGATAACTTAGATTTAGAGACATATGAGAAGTTAAGTTGTTTTAATTGGTAGGATATATACAACTATGTATGATAGAGGGGTGCTTGACGAACATTTTTAGAAGCTAATACATAGCGATCACTCCCTTTATGGAAAGAGCAAAATACCCATCTTATGGACCAATCATCAGGTGCCACATGTTCCCAACCAAAACTATGCTTATAATTACCGGCTCGGATTCTCTGTGCAATTTTGGTACATCATTTGCTGTGTCAAACCGTTGAATGGACGACACGTAGGAGAGAGAAAACTATACCCTAATCCTTAAATCCTAGGGGCAATGGTTGGATTTAATTCATTTCTTACGTGTCAATCACTTAACGCGTGACACAGGAGATGATGCACGAAAATGACGCAGAAGATCTGGTGTGATTAATTACCATCCTTCCACATTGATCACAGGTATGACAAGTATATAAAAACATTTCCTCTAGATGCTCAAAAAGTAATTGTTTACTTTTTATATGTGGATTGAGTAGTATTATTATATTTTGTGTGTAATAGATATATGTGTATAAGCATTTAAATTTATTTTTATTAAAAATGGATTAGGGTTTTGTATGTATCATGACATGGATATTTGTTTGATTTATGACAGAAAGTATGAATGAAAGGGCAAGACTCCACCTGCAAACTCAACCCAGCTCTTACACAACAACGATGAGTCATAGTGAACCGCGTAACGACAATATAGAGTTTCAAGAAGCTAGCAATGGAACCACCCATGTTTATGGAGAATCATCCTACAATAGCACAAAATAATGATTCAGATAGAATGATCGATCAACTATTGGGACATGATGACGTTAATGTTAAAGGATTAACGTCCGAAGAAGAACAATGGGTAGACATGATGGCGTCAACACTGCTCCAAGATGATGGTAATTGAGGAGAAACAAATACATTAGGCGTACGCGTCTTCTAGAATTATTGAAGATTGCTTTGTGTAAACTTTATTGTTTATAGTTTTTATGAGGTTATTAAAATTTTATTGTCATTGATATTAGTTTAGGTCATATGGTCCAGCCCAATTATTGAAATAACGGTGCATGTCTTTCATGTGGGATTAATTTGTAATGATTTTTGATGAAATTCTTAGCAGCCTCGCTCTATTTGTTATGCCTACAAAACTGGGAAACCATACTAGGCCTGCTCATTTGTCATCTGCCAGAGAGTAAGTCTTAGCCACGGCTCCTGCTTCACCCTCATGAAACGACGATGCTTTCTCCTATAATCCCTCTTTCTTCTTCTTCTTCTCGTGACCTCCTTTTCGGTGATTTTCCCTTGGCTTCGATCGGACTCTGAATTCCACCAGTTTATGGACATATTGATTCACGTTTTCTCCTCTTACCATCATCTTATAGAAATATAACCCATTAACAATTTAACTCATTCTACCCAATATATTGTAAAAGATTCGGTTCAACATAATATTGGATCCTACACTAACTATTCTTAACTTCTTTTGTCCTCCATGTTTTTTGGGATTAATACCAATTTAGTCCCATATCTTTAGTGATGGTCCTTTTTGGTCCCTTATCTTTTGAAATTTCACGATTTAGTCCCGTATCTTAATTTGGGACCGATATGATCCCGTATCTTGCGGATATGCTCTGATTTAGACCCAAATTTTGAGAAATGCTCGCAAACAGTCCCAAATTTTAGAAGCTTCGAAAATTTTTGCTAAGAAGTCACCTCACCTTTTGCTATTTCCAGATTTTCGAAAATAAAATCCTTAAGCCTCTAAATACTCAATTTTACCCCAAATTTTCATTATTCTTTCCATTTTCAAAATAGACCTAGTCCATTACGACCATATCAGGCCCAGCATGCTTCCGTACATAATTTAAACAACATTAATCTCGTAATTATCATTCTTAAAACAATAACAATACCTTTTTTGACCGTCGATCCACCGGGTATCCGGAATGTTTTACAGCTGCTCCTCACAGCCAACCACGCGTCCCGCAGTACGATGGTTCAATCTCGTTTCTTCAGTGGACCTAGCACAACCCTGGTTCATTTCCTACACCGAGTGTACATGATGCTGCTACTGTTTCTCGCCGAAAAATATGGAGATTAAAGTTGTAGAAAAATGGAAGGCTACATGCGGACAGAAGCCCAAGATTATTTATTTATTGAATGGAGAATTGATTACATACTCATCCTCACAGAACAAGAGGAGAAACTCTTTAGCTACCTATGGTAGCTAGAACAGAAACACTCATAGAAAGAAAAGAAAGAAAACTACAATGTTTATTTAGTGAGAGAAAACAGAGGGAAATGGTCGATGCCTTCTGCTTTCTTGGCTCTACTATTTATAGAGGCTTTCGGATGTGAAATTCGGATTTCAAAGCCTCTTTACTTTTGTTGACGTCACTGCTTACTTCATTGTGATGACGTCGCTGCTTATGTTTTTTTTTTTTTTTTGGATTCCAACTTTAGCAGCTGGCTGGTCCTTTTTCTTTATTGGATGTCTTCTCGTGGACCATCATTCTTGTTGGTCACATGTCCCTTACCCTTTCAAAAAAGTCATCTGGCTTTTGCTTTTTTAAAGAGTCATTTGTCTTCTTTGGTGCCTGATGATTCTCCTAGCTCTTGGATAATTTGAAGAGATTTTACCCTCTTCTTCCCATGTGTCTCATTTGAGGGTGGTTCAGTAGTTCTGATCATCCCTATGCCTAATCTTATTCCTTTCCCAAACTCTGGTTCTGTTTGGGTGGAACAGCTCGTGCATACCTTGTTCGTCCATTGCGCAAAATATGACATGTTGCAATATCTCCGATGAGTTTGTTTACTCACCGGAATCTTGTTTCTCCAGAGAAGTTCTTATTTTTCTTTGAACGCTTTCTCCGCAAATCCTGTCTTCTTCCCTGTTAAAGTATTCAACAGAAAAGACCCATTCAAGGACTTGTGCTGGAACTTGAATGGGAACTTCACTTCGACCATTACTTTAATGCTGGCGAACAAACCCCTCGCTCTACGTGTAGAGATATGCTCTTCAGAAAATGTAGAAACCAAGACTGGTTCCTTCCCGGAAGACTCCTTGATCTTGTTCGATGCTGAAATATCGGGTCTTCTTAGCATGATGAAATGGAATGCCTCGTGGTTGCCTTTCCCGACTGTTCTAGAGCCGCACTGGTAAAGTAGAGCTCCAATATATCGCCTCTGGATAGAGTATCGTTGTTTTTTCATGCCGTAAAAATTATTTTTCCTATCCATTCTGGCAGTTTTGAAAGCTCTGGGAAGCCTAGTACAATCGTATATATTGAAGCTAGCTCTCCAAAATCATATCATTATTTCACATCATTTGGATTTGAGCCTTCTCGCATCCAAACTCGGGGATATTCCCCAGATATATCCACCCGACATTTCTCCGATCGGATTCCTTATCTGGTGTTCAATTTCTCCCAGCTGGCCTGGTATTCCTGCCAATAAGGCAAATCAGCTAAGCTAATACCAACCTTAGCAGTGCCCGTCATAGGCCTAAGGTTGATCTCTCCTTCTTTGATCCCAGAGATGCTGGGTTGACTCGAAGGCTCAAAATGTGACTCAGAAGCCTCGACTTTTTCTTGGATTGATTTCTCTTTTGGAGGTTCCAATCCAGAACTCGTGCCAGGGGTATTTGAATCCCCTGCTCCGGGTTTAGAGCCTCATTATCGACTACTCTCCTTTTATCGATTGATATTGCCATCAATAGCCCGGGGGAGTGGCTCTTGTAAGGACTGGAAGAGACTCGCATTGTTACAAATACAAACTCGTATGCGATTAGACACTTTGGTCCGATCGCTTTCTTGTAATTTTCTAGCACGCATTGCATTGAGTGCTAGATTCTCAAATTCCCTTTGGAGCAACTCCAGGTTGTCCATCAGGTGCATTGAAACAGTTAGGATGGAGTCTATTTCAGCTCCCTCCATCTCTCGTCAGGAAATCTGCCAAAATATTATCAACAAATTTAATAATGAAAATAATAAAATCATAATATTGTCATTCTGCTTGCCATCTTAATAGTCTAGCCTTTTCAGGTTTAGATTCAATTTTATTTTTCAAAAAGGCTTTGACACTTGTGTTATCAATTTTAAGGATAAATTTCTTCGCGAGAAGAAACAACGGCCATTTTTTGAACGTCTTTCGAACCGCAAAGAACTCATTTTCATTGATGTGCCACCTCTTTGCTTTATTCTCTGCAAAGAGTCTGCTACAGTATCTGCATGCCACTTCTCCTTCTGGCATGGACTTCATAAGAATTGCAGCCCACCAATGGTCACTGGCATCTATATAGAGTACCATTCATCCTCGTCATTTGGTATAGCTAACTTGGGGAGCTTCTTGCAAATCTCCTTTAGTTGTTTTACTATTGCTCGGTGCGATTTCCCTCATTTGAACTCAGCTTCTTTTTTCAACAGAGGACTGAAAACTTTCATGTATTGCGCTAGATTGTTGATGAACATTCCAGCAAAGTTGACAACTCCTAAGAAGCTCTGAAGTTGTTTCTTGTCCTTGAAATCTTCAGGAAATCCTTGAACCTTTTCTACAATATGAGGTTGTAGAATAATTCCAGACTCATCGATCTCGACTCAAAGGAACTCGATCTGCCTTGTTGCTATTACTGCATTCTTTTCAGAACGCACTAATCCTGTCTTGTGGTACATTTTTGAAAATACTTCCAAATGCACCAAATGCTCCTTTATGTTCTTTGAGGCTATGAGGATGTCATCCACATAAACAAACATGAATGAAAAATAATCTTTAAAAAGATTATCCATCTTTCTTTGATATATCTGGGGAGCGTTTGCCAAGTCCATGATCGGCGTGAAATTCACCTAGAATTTTGGGCTTAATTGCATGAATTTAATTGGATTTATTTGGCTTTAATTCAATAATTAAGCATGACTTTAATGAAAATTCTATTTATTGCTTAATTAGTTTGAGAAATGTATTTTTGTTTATTTTTGTAGAAAAGGGTGATTTTGAGAAAAAAAAATGAATTCTACAAGTGAAGAGAAAGATGTGGGAGAAAACGGAGCTCGATTTGGAGTTGAAACGAGCAAGAACGGGCCAAAGGAAAATTTGCTATAAATCTCATTTTTGGTCTCATGAGCTAAATTATCCCACATTGATTACTTACCACAAATTTCTCTCACTACCACTACATGAACCCAATTGTCCCATATTGGAAACTCACTCAAATTTCTCTCACCCTTACTACTATAAATACCCTATTCCATGAAAGCCACCATACACCAATTCTCCATCAATTAATTCCATTAAATTGAATCATTAGATTCAAAGAGAGATTTTTCACTAAAGATCTCCATAGTTGAGATCCCTCCCCCTATTGGGGTGAGGGATCCGTCCGTAGTTTAAATGTTTCTCTAGATTAGGATTTTAATTGTTTTCCTAGAAGGTGGGGACACCAATAACAGGAGGATCCTCATGGATGTAAAACTTCATTAGGTGAAATCTAATCCTACTTATTATCTTAATTTGCTTTGGTGGGTGATTGATGCATGATTATGTTTCTTGATTGAATTTCCGACTATGATTAGGTTTTGTTTATGGAATATGTATGCATGCTCTAATTTGGGATTAATGCCTTTGATATTAGTGTAAATGTGATTAGGTTGTGTATTGTGTATCAACATGTCTTATTGTTGCTTTCACCTTAGTTTCTTTACATGATTATCATATGTGAGTTTCTTCCATTTATTTCATGAGGATTAATATGGGGGGAATTTGGCCAAAACCTTCCTATGTTTAGAACTACATAAATGAACACTAGCAAGATTACTTATGATTGAGTTAGTGAAGGGAACCAAGCCAATGTGAGCATAGTACCTAGAAAGGGAATATAGGAAAACGTCCCTGCCTCAAAGAGAAAATTCTTCATGATAATATCTCTAGTAGGTGTATTAATATACGTAAGTACCTATGGGAATTGTGAGCATTGGAGACGATCTAATGAGCTATTTTTACTTGCATCTTATTCATCTTGGCAAAGAGCTTAGGTGTAGGTATGATTTAGTGATCGCCCTTACCATGATTAGTTTAAAAATGGAATCAATTAATAATTGTTTGAGTGCATCGAGAAACTACCATTGCATCCAAAAATATTGTAATTAGATTTATTTTCCTTGCATTTTATTTCCTTTTATTTTTCTTATCCTCCTTTTGATCGTCCATAACTAATCACGATACTATACCTAAAGGCCATAAATCCTAAGTTCCCCCGGTTCGATAATTCAACTTGGTTGCCCGTGCCTACACGACAAGAGTACGCTTGCTCTTTTACATTGAAAATTGCAATTTTAAAAATGGAATCAGTTAATGATTGTTTGAGTGCATCGAGAAACTACCATTGCATCCAAAAATATTGTAATTAGATTTATTTTTCTTGCATTTTATTTTCTTTTATTTTTCTTATCTTCCTTTTCGATCGTCCCTAACTAATCACGATACTATACCTAAAGGCCATGAATCCTAAATTCTCCTGGTTCGATAATTCAACTTGGTTGTCCGTGCCTACACGACAAGAGTACGCTTGCTCTTTTACATTAAAAATTTGCGATCAAGTTCATGGCGCCGTTGTCGGGGAATTTAGTTGTATTTGTGACTTTGGGTCATTGAGTGGTTAGGATAGAGATATTTTTTTGCTTTGATTTATTTTTCGTTTATAGTTGTGTTTGTAGGGACTAAAGCATGGAGCCATGGTCTTGGTCTTGAAGAGCAAAGGAGTGGTGCAAATTGAGGTAACAAACATCTTCTCAACTTAAATTCGACTTTGTCTAATTTAAGTTTGGGGGGTATGTCTTCTTTGTTACTTGACTTTTCTACGGTTTGAATCATAAAATTGCATCCATGAACTCCTACTTGAGCATATTGCACCAGCGCACGTATAAGTCCTTACTCTTTTCTTTGGCACATATTTTTCTTTTTTTTGTTGTTTTTGATTTTTTTGTGCTTTTCTTGCTTTCAATAAGGAGAAAATCTTTTTTGGCTCTCTTGTGCTTTATTGTGAGAATTTTTGAGACCATGATTTTTGGTTGGAACTTGTGACTTGATGGATTTTTACTTGTTGAGCTATGGTTTATGCTTGTTTTGTGTTATCTTTCACTACTATAAGCCCGTGAGCTTTTGAGCCTTAAAATCATTAGATCAAATGGTTTTTCCTTTCTTGTGTATGCATCATTCTTTTGTGTGCATTCTAGAACTTGTCATTGTGTCTTCTTGAAACTACATGTGTGTGAAGATTGTTGGAAATGATTTAAGGTCATCTTTGTGTTGACAAGTCACTTAGCCAAATTAATCCTACCAAATGAAATTATTTCATAATTTGCCCCTTTGAGCTTATTATCCTTATTTCTTTGGCAACCTACAAATTTAGCAATTTTTGTCCATATTTTATATCCTAATCACCTTTGTCGATTAGTAGAGGACCAATGGGGATGAAGTGGTTGAATTGAGCTTATAAGAGAGTTTGGAAAGAGAGAAATGGTGAAAGTTCAAGAAAAGAGGGAGAAAAGATGAAAAAGAAAAATGGAGGTTGTGTGAAAAGAAAAAAAATGAGTAAAGCTTGTATAAAAGAAGTATAAAGGAGCTTTACTAGAAAAATGGATAGAGAGCCCTTGGGAAAAGAGAGAAAAAACTCAATAGTGGAAGAAGAGAAGAAAAAGGTTTTTTAGTTAACAGGATGGATAAATTCTATTTTTGATTAAGGTGGGAAAATGAAAAAGTGGGAATGAGAGTTGATATTGGCAACCAACTTGAATTCTTCACTAATTTGAGGAAAGAGAGAGTGAGAGTTGATAATGGCAGTCAACTTAAATTATCTACTAATCTTGAGCTTATTTTTCTTAAATATTTTCCTACCCAATACCAAAGAGCATACATTACAACCCCATGTAAATACCTTATTGATTCAATAATTAAAACACATACAAGTGGTGGAGAGCGTAGACTTTTGGCAAGCATATGGTAATGTCATGCATTTGAATCGATTTTTAGAGTATACACTTCACCCGTACACTTCTTTTGAGTGTGAGAGTAATGCAAAATCTAGAGAGGAGCAGTGAAAGTCTCACTTGCTTGCATATTTCCTAAACTTAACATTTACGCAATTAAATTGATGTGTTGTTGCTTGTTTTGATTGAATTGAAATAGTCTTGAAATAACTCAATTCTGATTGATATCTTGATTCAATTCTAGATGAATTCCCCTCATTGTTCTTTCTTTTCTTTCGTTGCTCGAGGACGAGCAACACTTTAAGTTTGGGGTTTGATCGACGTGAAATTCACCGAGAATTTTGTGCTTAATTGCATGAATTTAATTGGATTTATTTGGCTTTAATTCAATAATTAAGCATGATTTTAATGAAAATTCTATTTAATGCTTAATTAGTTTGAGAAAGGTATTTTTGTTTATTTTTGTAGAAAAACAGTGATTTTGAGACAAAAATGGATTCTACAAGTGAAGAGGAAGATGTGGGAGAAAACGAAGCTCGATTTGGAGTTGAAACGAGCAAGAACGGTCCAAAGGAAAATTTTCTATAAATCTCATTTTTGGTCCCATGAACTAAATTATCCCACATTGATTACTTACCACAAATTTCTCTCACTACCACTACATGAACCCACTTGTCCCACATTGGAAACTCACTCAAATTTCTCTCACCCTTACTACTATAAATATCTTCTTCCATGAAAGCCACCATACACCAGTTCTCCATCAATTAAATTCCGTTAAATTGAATCATTAGATTCAAAGAGAGCTTTTTCACTAAAGATCTCCATAGTTGAGATCCCTCCCCCTATTGGGGTGAGGGATCCTTCCGTAATTTAAATGTTTCTCTAGATTAGGATTTTAATTGTTTTCCAAGAAGGTGGGGACACCAATGAAAGGAGGATCCTCATGGATGTAAAACTTCATTAGGTGAAATCTAATCCTACTTATTATCTTAATTTGCTTTGGTGGGTGATTGATGCATTATTATGTTTCTTGATTGAATTTCCGACTATGATTAGGTTTTGTTTATGGAATATGTATGCATGCTTTAATTTGGGATTAATGCCTTTGATATTAGTGTAAATATGATTAGGTTGTGTATTGTGTATCAACATGTCTTGTTGTTGCTTTCACCCTAGTTTCTTTACATGATTATCATATGTGAGTTTCTTCCATTTATTGCATGAGGATTAATATGGGGGGAGTTTGACCAAAAACTTCCTATGTTTAGAACTACATAAATGAACACTAGCGAGATTACTTGTGATTGTGTTAGTAAAGGGAACCAAGCCAATGTGAGCATAGTACTTAGAAAGGGAACATAGAAAAACGTCCCTGCCTCAAAGAGAAAATTCTTCGTGATAATATCTCTAATAGGTATATTAATATCCGTAAGTACCTATGGGAATTGTGAGTATTGGAGATGATCTAATGAGCCATTTTTACTTGCATCTTATTCATCTTGGCAAAGAGCTTAGGTGTAGGTATGATTTAGTGATCGCCCTTACCATGATTAGTTTAAAAATGGAATCAATTAATGATTGTTTGAGTGCATCGAGAAACTACCATTGCACCTAAAAATATTCTAATTAGATTTATTTTCCTTGCATTTTATTTTCTTTTATTTTTCTTATCCTCCTTTTTGATCGTCCCTAACTAACCACGATACTATACGTAAAGGCCATAAATCCTAAGTTCCCCCGGTTCGATAATTCAACTTGGTTGCCCATGCCTACACGAAAAGAGTACGCTTGCTCTTTTACATTGAAAATTGCGATCAAGCTCAGCCCATAGGCATGACATTCCAGATATAATGGCCTTGTGGTGTGGAGAAGGCTGTGAACTTCTTGCTTCCTTCTTCCATCATAATCTGGTAGAACCCATATTTGCAATCGAACTTTGAGAATACCTTGGCATTCTTGATAAAATTGACCAAGTGTTCCCTACTTGGTATACAGTATCCATCAAACTCCAAGATGTTGTTGATCCCTTTGTAGTTGAGTTGATCTCAAGTCTCGACTTTCCCCGCTTGACTTCTCCATGATTTCGAACTAGAAATCATGGACTGATGTATGAAGATACTCCTGGTGATATCAACTTAAGGTCCAGATGTTCTTTAAGTATTAGCTGCATATCCTTTCGATCCTCTTGGTTCATTAGGATAGACTTGTATCTCACGAAATCATGCTTCTTTCCTTTTTTTTTTACTTTGAGTGAAGCTTTAAGCTCGTTTTTATCCCACCAGTCTAGAGAGTCCTCATTGAAGTTCCTCTGTATCTTCTTCTTGACGTCCTCCAAAGATGTTTTTTCTTTGATTGTGACGTCTCTCTGTATATTTTCTCCCAAGCTTGCTTTGAAAAGGTGGATTGTATTTTTCTTTAATTTCTCCATCTTCCATCCTCCTCTAGTCTCGGTTCTCATCTGAAGGACTGCTTCGCCATATTTTCTTCGATCATTCATCTTTGGATGACTCAGTTTTCCTTCATCACCATGCTTGCTGCGAAATCTGATTGACATTTTTCTTTGAAATGCATTACGCAGCCTTGGTGCGATGATCTTATGTTCACAAAGGGTTGTGAAAGTAAGCCTTCTTGTTGCGTTTTCTTGGGGAAAATGCTTAAATGTCTGTAGGAAATTATTTTCTAACAGAATATCTGCTCCGGTATCATGAAAATATATTGGTGGAGTCTTTACTTTGTACCATGGGGTACGATCCGCTCCTCCAATCATGATCTCCGCTTGCTTGATTCCTCTTTTAAGGATTATCACCCTTTGTGAGAAATCTTTTCCTAGTACCGTTGGCAATTCTTCACCTGAGTCTTTAGGAAAGACTATTTCTTTTGTTGTGCAAATGCCGACTCCTAAATCAATGTATACCGTAAAATACTCTGCACGATGCTCCTTATATACCATCCCAATAGTGATATATATTGAGAACGGACTTGTGGCCATGGGTGGATCAGAGCTTATAAGCCCGAGCCTCTACTAGTAAACCTTGTATCTTTTCCCTTTGACCGTGAATTCCATTCCATCTTGTAATCTTTCCCAAGGTTTGTGATCCTCGAGAAATTCCAAACCCAGCACTAGTTGTTCTGGGAATCTTCCTGCTACTCCTTCAATCACCAGCTCAAGTTCTTCGAGTTTGAGCTGTCCTTGGTATCTCCTAGTTGTTGGCTGTTGAAGATAATATAAGATATCACAAGGAATAGAATTTTTCCTTTTAGTAATGTCGAATATTACTTCGACTCCTCTCCATCCTTCTGGGTATTTAAGTTCACCTTTAGTTGTGAACTTTTCTGGTTCTTGGACAACCTCCACGATCGGCTTCTTTCCCCATTTTTCACTAATCATTCTATCTTCTTGGAAAGAAATCTTTCTTTGGTCGAATCTGAGGCTATCTTGTCTGCTCCAGACTGGTTTATCTCTGATCCGTAAGTCCATTTCGTGGATTGGTGGTAACTCCATTATCTCTGGTCTAGTTGCACATGCAACCCTCTCGAACACCTCTGGTATCTCAATATATTCCTTCATTTGGAATAGATCCTAATTATGGGTATTGGACAAAGCATACAAGATACTGTAGGTGATAGAGTAAGGTCTATTTCCTTCTTTCATTAGATCTTTGTTTTTGAAATCTTGATGAAGGGTGAGTGCCCTACTAAAGTTTTTATCTGCCAGATTGTAGGCAATCCTTGGGTATATATAGGATGTCACCTTGCCTGCATATAGGTTCCCTGAGATTTCCCCCAAGCAAGCCTCTCTTGTATTCTTGATCTTTTTATCAAAGATTGTAATATTGATTGGTGTATCGATACCTTCTTTGAAAGTTGCTTTGATGAGGATCCAGATTGCTCCGATATGGATCCAAGATATAGTCTTAGCCATTCCTTCCTTGAGTTTACCTAGCTCCCTTTTGATTTCATCAATAGGGACTAGTTGCATTTCCATAACATTAATCGTGAGCTCTATTGGGATGACAATCTCCCCTTCGGTCACCTTATATATGATGTTATGCTTTCTCTTTTTGAAGCTTAGGAACTGCTCTAGTCGTCCCACGGTAAATCCGTTGTATAGAATGGGTCTTGGATCCTCCTTCATGATTCTCATTAGAGTCCTATGAGAGATGAATGTCTGCGAAAAGAACCCAGACATGTCTTCTTGCATCTCTTGTCTGAAGTTTTCTTCTTCACTCCGACTCATCTTCAGAGGATTCGTCCTGACTGAAGAACTCTTCTTCATAGATGCTCTTATTTGAGGGTATATCTTTGAACTGATATACTTGTACTAGATCTTGGAAGTAAATAACTTCCTCCATTTTTGGAGTTGTTTCGAACTGTCGTACTGCCCGCTTCTGGTTTTCTGGGCAATCTGGTGAGATATGCCCCATTGCTCCACACGCGTAGCAGTTGCAATCCTTGAATCTTTCATTGACTCGTGTGACCGCTCTTCGGAACGTATTTCTTGTGGAAGTTCTTCCTGTACTCATCTGGTTTGACCCTTATGATGATGCTTGACTTCTTGAACTCCATCTTGACGGTCCAGATCTCTGCCCTGATTTATAGCTTCGGGCCTTTTGCTTGGACCAAAAGGATCTTGGTCTTTGAT
Source organism: Pogostemon cablin (assembly GCA_023678885.1). Taxonomy (NCBI): domain Eukaryota; kingdom Viridiplantae; phylum Streptophyta; class Magnoliopsida; order Lamiales; family Lamiaceae; genus Pogostemon; species Pogostemon cablin. The sequence goes on from CM042976.1 coordinate 16,509,416, forward strand.
TGCTGTTTTCTTTCACCCTCAAGTATAAGGGATCGATTGTAGTGCGCGTGACCAAGTGAATATCGTTCCTACGAGATATTTATAAATTTAACAATTAATTCTATATGATAATTAAATTGCAAGACAACTCTGGGGGTTTTTGAAAGGATAATTAATTAAACTAAATATAACTGAAATCAAATAATTAAATTAATTATAAAATAAAATAAATTACGCAAGAGAAAATGATTTAATATTTCAAGAATGGAGAATTGGTAATGCTCGGGCAAACAACTAAACTATGTGACTAATTTATCTAGACCCAAATTAATAACATGCAGACGTTTACAAGAGGATTACTAAAGCTAGTTAAATCACCTTGATCGGGCAGGATCTAACACTTATAAAGAGCTGAAAATCCTAGGATCAATAAGAAATTAATTCCCTCTCCCTCTATAGGTACTTCATGTTAAATTCCATTAAAGGCTAGAGCACTAGACTTCCCTTTCTAGGTATGCGATTGTTAACCCCTTTTGTCTCTTTACCAATTACTTAATAATGATGTTTTACCAAGTAATTAATATTCCAAATTGATTGTCTAACACTCTTAGGTATTATAGGCCAATCCCCTAAGACTGTCACAAGAAACAACAACTATCATGCAGAAATAAAGAATTCTATTAACTATCAATCAGTGATACCGTCATGAATAATTAAAGGAAATCAAAACTCAAAAATACAATAATATGAAGTCTCAAAATATCATCTTCAATAAGGAAATAAACATTCTGCAGAATAATAAAATCCAAGTCTAAGACAATCAAATCACATAGTCAAAACTGTTTAAAGCCCTAACATTACCAAAAAAGAAACTTAGCACATGAATTTACTAGGGCAAATCACAAAGATATAATAAACTCTTACCATTGTGCTTAAATAACAAAGATAAATAATTAAAAATAAAGAACCCTTTTGGAGGACTTCGTCTCTTTAATTATGATCTCCGTCGGGATCTCCGTCTCCGATGGGTGGATGATGAAATAATGGTGAAGGGTGGAGTTCTGGAGGCTGGATGCGTGAATTGGGCATTGGGGAACGTGTGTTCGTGAACTGATGGGCGAGAGAAATTCTGCCCTTTTCCTGTCGAAAGCATACCAGTTTTTATAGGAGCAACCTGTGAGTATTATTATAGAACCAAGCAATGGGCTTCATCATCCTTTCATGATTCATGGGCCCCATAATTTACATAGTATGATATGTAAGACTCAGTCAATTCAAACTTCTCTACTATCATGTTCTAGTCTACATGGCCCACCCATGAGATTCTTGCCCATTTATGTTGACTAGCAGATCATATAGGTGAAACATGGGACCCACTTGTCATTAGCTTTGTATACATGGCATGAAAGTGTTGTCTAAGGCAAAGTTTCGAAAATCTCGATAGCTGCTGCACAACCTCACCGTTTTGATCATAACTTCTTCATCCGTGCTCCGATTGAGGTGATTCTTGCGCCCACACAATCCTCTCCTCAGTGGCTTTCCAACTATATACTACACGACCAGTTTGAATCTCCACAACAATATAGAAAAATTACGGAATTTGGACGTATGTTTGATTGCAATTAGCACAAGTTCACCCTTCATTCCAACTTTGCATTTTTGATCCATTTTCCTATCAAAACACAACAAAATACCTTTTAAACACCTTTTAGTCAATAATAATTTAAAGTATTAAGATTTGTGCAAATAATAGCAATTAAAACACTCAAAGAGGTATCCAATTGGACCCAAAAATACATGAATTTCCACTCACATCAAACCCCTCAAACTTAAGTTGTTGTTCGTCCTCGAACAACGTAATGGTGAACCAAGAGAATAATGAGATGGAAAGTCATGTTCAAAGGCAAGAATCATAACATCAACTAAGCTTCCATAGATGTAATTAATCTTAACTCGGTTCACATAACTTCAAGTTCAAAAAGCATTAATTCATTCAAAACATGCAAATTTAGATCATTACTTCACCAATTCAAGTGCTCAATTCACCTATACTCACAGGATATATATAGTGTAACTCTCACGCTCATGGTGTATAAAGTGTACACCTTTCGAGTTATATATATATATATGTGTGTGTGTGTGTGTGTGTGTGTGTATGTGTGCTCTCAAATTCAATTCAAGTGCATGCGTAACCATAAGCTTGCCTATTGTCTCAATTCTTCTTTTACTTGTAGCTAGCAAATCATGAATAAGAAAGGTCATTTATTTGGTTGTAACGTAGACTCTATGGAAAAGGTAAGAATTTATGGATAAGTGACTCAAACTCGGATCAATCAAGCGCGCGTTCCCTTTTGATCTTTCATTCTTCATCATCACTTTGTTTTTAAGCACCACTCCTCAACTTAAAAACAACAACCATCTTCTTTCAATTTTTTCTAACTCTTCAACTCCATCTTTTGGGCACTACCCCAATTGATCCTCCATATGGTACTAGATTTAAGCACTACCCTAGGGTGTCTGTTTCATAGAGTACTAGATTGAAGCACTACTCTTGAATTATATCTTTTGATCCTTTTTTCATCATCCTTTTCAACTCCAAGGTATTTACATTCTTCTTCTAACCACTTCAACAAGTACTCAATTGACCCAAGTAATATAAGGAAAAATCAAATACTGATTAAGCTCAACGGGTTATTCAAAGAATAGATTTTCAAGGCTCAAAGGGTTGACTAAGGATTTAATGAATTCAGGTAAAGTGTATGGAAAAAATGGGTTAAAAATCAAAGATGGCATAATATCATTTCCATAATTCACTAGACTATTCTCGAATATTCAAGGAGACTCAAGGCAAGTTCTAGAATACACGTACAAGAATGATACACTCAAGAATAAAAATATCATGCATCATCATGTAACATGATTTAAAGGCTCAAATCTCACTTGGCTTTTTGATAGAATGAACGAGCACTCTTTAAGGCTACACATACATCATAACAAATACATCAAGAATTTCAAGCACTCAAGAATTAAAGCATGTTTCCCTTGTTAATCATAATCAACATCATAAGCAGAAAAATAACAGCTCAAAGATCCCCATGAAATTCAGGTTATAGAATTTAAACTCATGCTCCTTACTCATAAGAATTCAAAACTCACAGAAAAATTTAGAATAAGGAATGAAGAAACCTGATTTCAATTTCCTTCACATCTTGCAAGTTCACTTCATCACCTATAATACCTTCTCAATCATAAGAGCTCAAACACAGCTTATCATCACTGGAGAAATAAAATATCAAAAAGACAAAAATCAACGACAGAATAGCAAAAGACACAGAAAAACACACAAGACACTAGGACAGTCGCAAAAAAAAAATTCGAAAGATCGAATAAAATTCGAAAATTCTAAAAAAAAATCGACCTCCAAGCACACAGACACTAAAATAATGCAGAGTAAACATACCTAAGTGCGGATGAAACAAGGTAATAACATCCTTTTAAACTTAGATTCAACTCACCTCATAAGGACCCATCCACTTTGATTTCAACTTACCTGAAAAAAGTCTCAAACGAGAGTCAAATAAGAGAACAAAATCCCCTACTTGAAAGTTTTTGCTCCAAAGCTTTGCATCATGCCATCTCTTGGTTCTTTCTTTATAGATGAAGGAATTTTCATATGCCTTCTCTCTAAACTCTTCAAGCTCATTCAACTGTAAAAGGCGACTAGTACTCACAGTTTTCTCTAGAATCTACTTGATTTGACGATTTGATACTTCAGCTTGTCCATTCGTCTGCAGATGGTAAGGCGTGGATACTCTATGTTTCATTCCAAAAGATTTAAGAAGATTCTCCATCAGCTTATTGAGAAAATGAGTTCCCCCATCACTAATGAGAACTCTCGGCACTCCAAAACGTGAAAATATATGCTTCCTCAAGAACGCAATGATCGTTCTTGCATCGCTCAACTTGGTTGGAATTGCTTCCACCCACTTTGAGACATAGTCAACAGCAAGCAAAATATATAAGAATCCATTCGATGAAGGAAACGGACCCATAAACTCTATGCCCCACACATCAAAGAGCTCCACCTCATACACATTCTTCAAGGGCATTTCATCCCTCTTAGATATGCCCCCCATCCGCTGGCATCTATCACAATTCTCTACATATAATCTACAGCACTTAAATAAAGAATGCCAAGTAAAACCTGATTGAAGTACTCGTGCTGCAGTCTTCCCCGCTGCAAAATTTCCCCCATTTGGTCCATCATGACACATACTCAATACGCTCTCCCACTCTTCTTCAGGAATACACCGGCGTATGATGTTGTCAGGACACATCTTGTAGAGAATTGGATCATCCCATATGTACTTCTTGACATCAACAAAGAACTTCTTGTAAAGGTACTGACTCAACTTGTACGGCTTCACTATACCTCCACTAGCGAAAAAGTTGACTATATCCGCATACCATGGTGCTAGAGGCTCCTTTACCATCTCCACTAACTTGAAGCAGTCTACCACAAGTATGTCTTCAGCAGGAAAGACTTCCTTAATAAATTCATACTTCTCTTCACAATGATTTCTCGTCTCAAGTCTAGAAAGATGATCAGCTACCATATTCTCACATCCCTTCTTACCTTGATCTCAATATCAAACTCTTGAAGGAGTAAAATCCATCTGATTATTCTTGGCTTTGCATCCTTCTTCTCCATTAGATAACGGATAGCTGAGTGATCTGTGTACACCACTGTCTTCATACCCACCAGATATGGGCGGAACTTGTCAAAAGCATACACCACTGCTAGGAATTCCTTTTCTGTGACTGTGTAGTTTTTCTGAGCTGCATCATAGGTCTTGCTGGCATAATATATAGGTCTGAACCTCTTCTCCCTAATCTGTCCAAGCACAACCCCCAATGCCATATCACTAGCATCACACATCAACATAAAAGGCTGCGTCCAATCTGGAATGATCAGAATTGGAGCAGTTACCAAAGCCTCTTTAAGTACCTGAAATGCATGTAAACAAGTATCATCAAAGTCAAAAGGTACATCTTTCTAAAGCAAATGAGACAAGGGTTTAGAGTATTTGGAGAAATCCTTGATAAATCTGCGGTAGAACCCCGCATGACCAGGGAAAGATCTAACCTCTTTCTCATTAATCGGTGGCGGAAGTTTTTCAATGGCTACCACCTTCGCTCGATCAACCTGTAGCCCTTTAGAAGACACATGATGACCAAGTACTATACCTTCTCTTACCATGAAATGACATTTCTCCCAATTCAGAACAAGGTTAGACTCTTGGCATCTCTCTAAAACAACAATGAGGTTAGCTAGACAAGAATCTAAAGAAGATCCAAGTACAAAAAAATCATCCATGAATACCTCCATAATTCTCTCAATCAAACCCTCAAAAATATACATCATGCATCTCTGAAAAGTAGCAGGAACATTGCACAATCCAAAAAGAAGCTTTCTAAATGCAAAAGTACCATACAGGCAAGTAAAGGTGTTCTTATCCTGATCTTCCGGTGCAATCATTATCTGATTGTAACCAGAGTATCCATCTAAGAAACAATAAAACTCATAACCCGCAAGCCTATCAAGCATCTGATCCATGAAAGGTAAAGGAAAATGGTCTTTGTGTGTGTTTTCATTTAGTTTTCTATAATCAACACAAACACGCCAACCTGTAGGTAACCTAGTGGCCAAAGTCTCTCAATCCTCAGATTGTACTATAGTCATGCCCCATTTCTTAGCTACCACATGCAATGGACTCGCATAAGAGCTATCACTAATAGCATAAATAATATCAGATTTCAACCACTTGAGTACCTCTTTCCTAACCACTTCTTGCATCGCAGGATTTAAACGCCTCTGATATTGCACAGTGGTTTTCTTTTCATCTTCTAACCTGATCTTATGCATGCAAATAGATGGATTTATACCTTTCAAATCTTCCAAAGACCATCCTATGGCAGACTTATGCTTCCTAAGGACTCTAAGCAGTATATCAAGTTCAAATTCAGTTAAGCCAGATGATATAATTACCGGATATGTTTTATTTTCCCCCCAAAAGGTATATGCTGGATGATTCGGTAAAGGCTTCAATTCCACCCTTTTATTCTCTTCAGCTTCAGGTTCCTCTTTCTCCAGTGGTAAAAACCTTGGTGTCCACTTTCCTCCTTCAATTCTGGACACCTCTCTTTTATCTTCCCTACAAGCATTCAAAGCATTCAAATATCCTGTAAATTCATCATCAAAAATATTACATGAAAAATCAGATGCAAAATCAGTAGCAAGAGTAGGGAAAGAAAGACTATTGCTGATGCATGTTTCCAATTGATCCTTAGATAGAATCAATGGCAGCTTTTCCTCAATGATCTCATCAACAACATCGATCAACAACATCAATAATTCCTCTTTGATGCGTAAAAGACCTGTCAGCTAGCTGCAATGTCACTGAAGTAGGCCTCATCTCCCCCAAACCAAGGGTTTTGAATGTATTTAGGGGCATCAGATTGATGCTAGCTCCCAAATCACACAAAGCTTTGCATGTGGCATTCTTTCCAATCTGAACAGGGATAGTAAAACTACCCAAATCCTTTAGCTTAGCTGGCAACTTCCTTTGGATGATAGCACTGCATTCTTTAATTAGGTTCACTGTCTCCTTATCCCCAATACTACGCTTCTTTGACATGATTTCCTTAAGAAACTTTGCGTAGTGAGACATCTGCTCAATTGCTTCAGCAAAAGGAATGTTGATATGGATCTTCTTGAATATCTCTACAAATTTCTGAAATGTCTCATCAAGACCCTTTTTCAACTGTCTGGTAGGAAATGGAATAGGATACTTTGTCTTTGGAATCCCAAACTTTTCCTCTCAAGTTTATCTTTTTTATTTCTTTCTCTCTTAGATCTTTCCCACTTTTTTCTATAACAATCGGATGATCAATGTCACTCTGAAAACCCACTGTATCACTTTACTGAGGAACCAGAGCAACAAGCACAAAAGTAGGATCACACGACTGTGAATGAGTGAGGTCACCCGTAGGCGTATGACCTTTCACGGTGCTATGCTCGATGCTGTGTGACCCGTCGTGCGGCACATTTGGTGATGGCTCATCGATGTGTGGGTGCACACGATCATCATCATATGTGCGTCCGACCAGTTTTGCACATATTGTTCCTTCGGTATTTTCGGTATTTCATACTGGGTGCCACTTCTCAAAGTAATAGCATGACACTCTCTCGGATTCAACTCAGTCTGAGCAGGAAATTTACCTTGCTGTTGAAACTTACCCACTGTAGCATTCAACTGACTGATAGCAAGATCTGTTTATTTCTGTTTCCTTTCTATTTCCTTGTATCTTGCTTCAGCTTCTTTATGTCTTACTTCAGATGTTTCCTGATTTGTGACCATCAGCTTGAGCATCAAATCCATTTTATCCTCCATTGACGATCTCCCTTCAACAGGTTTTTGAGATGGATTAATTCCCGGAGGTGGTGCAACTGCATTGTTAGGATTAGAATAAGACAGATTTTCACTCCTCTGATTGTTGAAGTTTGAATTCCCTTGGTTCCAACCTTGCTGATACTGACGGTTGTTCCCTTGATCATTCATCCCACCAAACTAATTGTTCGGTTTGAAATTTTGTCTGTTTCTATCATCTCCTCCTTGGAACATAGCATAATAAGCCTCCTCAAATTCTTCCTCATCTCAAGTCTTTGTTACTTCCTCTCTATTCCCTTTTGTGATGCGATCCATCTTATTATTCAATTCATCTAGTCGATCATGGAGAGCTGACACTTCACTATTTCTGGCTTGTATCTCAATCTTCGCCACTTTATCAAAAGAAGCATCTCCATCTGGTCTTTCTGCCGGCCAATCATAAGTGTTTGCAGCCATCTCCTCGAATATCTCTTCAGCTGCCCCTGTAGACTTCTTAAATATATATCCACCTGCTGTTGCGTCCACCAACAGTCTTGAATCTCTTCTTAGGCATTGATAGAAGAAGCCTAAGTAAGTATCCTTTGAAAATTCGTGTTTGGGACAGCTCCGCAACAGCTCCTTGAATCTTTCCCATGCCTCATAGAAACTCTCTAAGGTTCCTTGTTTGAATTGTGTTATCTTTTTCTTTATCAAGAAACTCTTGGATGGAGGGAAGTATTTGTTTAGGAATTTATCTGCAAGTTGCTCCCAATTAGTACAACATCCTTGGGGAAGGTTATTGTACCACTCCTTGGCTTTCCCATTAAGTGAGAATGGGAAAAGCTGCAACCTGATAGCATCATTCGGATCATTCATGTGCTTCTGCGTCCTAGCATATTCATCAAATAATTGTAGATGCTCACTAGGATTCTCCAAAGGATTTCCACTAAACTGTTGTCTCTCAACCATCCGGATCAGTCTGAAAGGCAACTCAAAACTCTCTGCAGTGATCGCAGGTCCATTCAACCCAGCATTAGTGGTGTGTTCAATTTATACTGGTCCCGCATAGGGGTCGGGGCCTGATCATCAGCCATCTTTCTATTCTCAGTCTCCTCAGCTAAATCAACTCCGTCAAATCTCTGTGTAAGCTTTTCAACCTGCTCTTCTTCTGATGGATAAAAACTATCCAAATCTGAGCTAGGAATAGGTGTAGCTGGCTGTTTCCTTTTCCTTCTGTTCTCTCTAACAAGTGCTTCAAGCTCTAGATTTAATGGCTCGATTGCTCGTTCACTCGACCTAGTGATCATACACCTGTTCTTACTCAAAAGATCAGAATTGTTAGGATTACAAATAAAATAAAATAAAGCAAGTAAAATTTAACGTCCTACAAGAAAATAAATTACAATAAAATTAAATTTAAATTTATAAACTATCCCTGGTAACGGCGCCAAGAACTTGATCGCTATTTTCTTTCACCCTCAAGTATAAGGGATCGATTGTAGTACGCGTGACCAAGTGAATATCGTTCATATGAGATAGTTATAAATTTAACAATTAATTCTATATGATAATTGAATTGCAAGACAACTCTGGGGGTTTTTGAAAGGATAATTAATTAAACTAAATATAAATGAAATTAAATAATTAAATTAATTATAAAATAAAATAAATTACGCAAGAGAAAATGATTTAATATTTCAAGAATGGAGAATTAGTAATGCTCGGGCAAACAGCTTAACTATGTGACTAATTTATCTAGACCCAAATTAATTACCTGCAGACATTTATAAGAGGATCACTAAAGCTAGTTAAATTACCTTGATCGGGTAGGATCTAAAACTTATAATGAGCTGAAAATCCTATGATCAATAAGAAATTAACTCTCTCTCCCTCTATAGGTACTTCATGCTAAATTTCATTAAAGGCTAGAGCACTAGACTTCCCTTTCTAGGTACGCGATTGTTAACCCCTTTTGTCTCTTTATCAATTACCTAATAATGATGTTTTACCAAGTAATTAATATTCCAAAATGATTGTCTAACACTCTTAGGTATTATAGATCAATCCTCTAAGACTGTCACAAGAAAACAACTATCATGCAGAAATAAAGAATTCTATTAACTATCAATCAGTGATACCGTCATGAATAATTAAAGGAAATCAAAACTAAAAAACACAATAATATGAAGTCTCAAAATATCATCTTTAATAAGGAAATAAACATTTTGCAGAATAATAAAATTCAAGTTTAGGGCAATCAAATTACATTGTCAAAACTATTTAAAGCCCTAACATTACCAACAAAGAAACTTAGCCTATGGATTTACTAGGGCAAATCACAAAGATATAATAAACCCTAACCATTGTGCTAAAATAATAAAGATAAATAATTAAAAATAAGGAACCCTTTTGGAGGACTCTATCTCTTCAATTACGATCTTCGTCGGGATCTCCGTCTCCGATGGGTGGATAATGAAATAATGGTGAATGGTGGAGTTTTGGAGGCTGGAGGCTGAATTGGGCGTTGGGTTTAGAACCAAGCATACCAGTTTTTATAGGAGCAACCTGTGAGTATTATTATAGAACCAAGCAATGGGCTTCATCATCCTTTTCATGATTCATGGGCCCCATAATTTACATAGTATGATATGTAAGACTCAGTTAATTCAAACTTCTCCACTATCATGTTCTAGACTACATGGCCCACCCATGAGATTCTTGCCCATTTATGTTGACTAGCAGATGATATAGGTGAAACATGGGACCCACTTGTCATTAGCTTTGTATACATGGCATGAAATTGTTGTCAAGGGCAAAGTTTCGAAAATCTCGACGGCGGCTGCACAATCTCACCGTTTTGATCATAACTTCTTCATTCGTGCTCCAATTTAGGTGATTCTTGCGTCCACGCAATCCTCTCTTCAGTGGCTTTCCAATCATATGCCACAAGACAGTTTGAAACTCCACAACAATACAAAAAAATTATGGAAGTTGGATGTGTGTTTGATTGCAATTAGCACAAGTTCACCCTTCATTCTAACTTTGCATTTTTGATCCATTTTCCTATCAAAACACAACAAAATACATTTCAAGAACCTTTTAGTCAATAATAATTTAAAATATTAAGATTTGTGCAAATAATAGCAATTAAAACACTCAAAGAGAAATCCAATTGGACCAAAAAATACATGAATTTCCACTCACATCAGTCTTCTGAACCTCCATCCTCCGATTCTTTGTGTATAAGGATGATTTTTCTTCATCCTTTTCTGCTTCCTTAGACTTCTCCCAATGATTGTTGGAAGATCATTGTTCTCACAACATAAGGGTACTGTCTTGTTTATTCCCCTTAGTCTCTTGTAGTTCTTGTGTAGTGATGTTTGGTGGCACCACTCTGCAATTTTGGCTTTGAGGAAAGACATCCTTCTTGCTATTGAATCCAGCGCACATGGTTCATATTCTTTGATCAGCATTTCTCTCCATGGGTTTGGAATCTTTGCGAAGAATAAGTGGAACACCTCTTCCTCTTTGATCTTTGATTTCCATCTATACTCTGTGATGAGCTTGATATACTCGCCTACATGACAGATGTCGAGTAGTTCTAGACTGTATAGGGCATTTATATACTTCTTCTTTTCTTCTTCCATTCCTTCGAAGTACCCTACTCCGATGAAGTGGATCTTGAAGATCTTGGCAACTCAATCAACAATATTGTCTAGATCTTCACCTTCCATGGCTTCCTTCTTGACTTCGTCTGAGAGTTCCTCCAAGGCGCATTTTATTGATCTTTCCAGACTCATAGTTAGGAATCTTATGAACCCTTCTTTGTCCAGTTCTAGCGCTCCTCCTGCAATCTTCATTGCATTGGTCCACTCGACGATCAGGGTCTTTCTGTTCTGGAAGTCTTGAGTGTCGAGATTTAGAATCAACCCGTATGGATTTATCGGTTCAATGTGGGATCGACCATATGAGGTGTTATGTAGACTAGATCCTCAAACTCGGCTTGCTCTTATTGACAATCCCATTATTTTCATTCTGAAGTTTCCTTGTTGTTGGGTTGTCTCTTCTTGTCTATTCTCTGGACTCCATGTAATCCAGAAGTTCCTTCATTTTGGCTCGGATCTCATTTTGTCGGAGCCTGTGATTGTTGTTATGAGCTCGATGTTTCTCCAACATTCATCTTTAAATCTACAATCAATAGTCCTTGGAATGACTTATATAGATCTTGTAGATCTTCAAGATTTACTCTTTCCATCCGGGGATGTGTATTCTCCTCGTAGGATAGAAATCATCTTCTCACTTTCAGACTTTGGCCTTGTGATCTCGGTTGTCTTCCCCTTTCGGTGTAAAAGGGGTTCTATTCTATAGGTTGGTGGTAAACTTGCTCCTCGCTTTCTTCTGTTTACTTGGGTTTTCAGGTATCCCACTTGATTCATCAGCTTCTGGATGAGGTCGAGTTGTTTGTTCTGCAATGTTTCCACTTTATCCATCTTGAGGCTGATCTCAAATATCGTCCTGGATATATTTTGGCAATATTCTCCGAAGGATATCAACGTCTTCTGTATTTCTCTAAGATCTTGGTTTATCTTAGAGTTATCTGCCTCGATCTCCTTCCACCCTGTCATTCTGTCCAATGTGAAAAGTGGTAAGGCTTGCAAATCTCTCTCGGACCCTGGTTTGGTCGTCTCCTCCATTGTTCTTGTTTGGGGATACGTCCATAGATCTCGGTGAAACTTCGGATTTCCACTATATTCCTTGGTACTTCTTTGGAATATCTTATCTCCATCTGGCGTAATTCCTCCAGATGTTCTTCCTTGGTGTGGTTGGCACGGATATCCTCCAATTTCCGCCTTCGATCGAGATTATCCCAAAATCAATCGGCGTCCTCGTATTCTTTCTCTGCGTATTGTCTATACAACACATTATAGTATTGTTGTATAGAGCTGCTTGTCTCGTCATATCCAACGGGTCAGAAGTCCCGGTTGCTCCAACTTGGAACAGGGCTAATAGTCCTGTCACTCTCGGATGTCGAACTTTCGTTCGGATCCATATCTCTTTGAAACTCTCCTCTCGTTAAGTGATATAAGTATATAATAAATTTTTTCATTCATAAATAAATAAACCTAGGGCTTTGATACCATTGTGAAGCGTGAAAATATAATAGAATTTGAAAGAAAATTGTAGTATAGAGGCTGTGTTGTGAAAGGTGCGTTGTTAAAAGGGTGTTGTTAAAACTTGGCTTGGATATGGCAAATTCAGCCTTTTTCTAGCAAAAAGGACCATTTCGGCACAAATGTAGAGTTACGGGACTATGTTGGCAACTTTAATTTTTCTGGGACTAAAAGGGACCATGGGCGAAGTTGCGGGACTAAATCGGTTTTTATCCCATATTTTTTCGTGTATGTCTATGCGAAAGTGTACTTTGACAAAAAAATTACAAATAAATCACCTCAGTCAAATAATCTTACATCAATAATTATGAGGCATCATTTTACGTTTTTTACTTAGTTATCATTTTTTTATTAAAAATTATTTTCTAAAAATATTATTCCTTTGTTTTGTATTATAAATTGTTTACGAAACCTTTACTATTATCACATTTCATAATTTGGTATCAATTTGTATTGGAACAACATATATGCGAGACCCTTACTAGATTTTCTTAAATAGTTTTCACTTTTATTAAAAACTAGTGAATATAAAATCACAATGTATTAGAATTTGATGAGTAATACTATTTTTTAGTCAAAAGTGTAATAGTTCATATGACTCTAGAGAGTAAATTTCTATGTATTAAATTGTATTTTTCTAAATCAATGTGTAACATGAATACGGTTTACACTCTACGGTGTTTAACTATATTTTATTTTAATCTTAAATTATACCCATACTTGCCAATTTTTGAATGATCCCAATATTTAAATGATAATGTATATTGGATTATGAGCATCGAAAAAATTGGATCACATAGGGTTTTTTGGTACAAATAGATAGTTATATATTGCTTTTGCATTTCACGGTCATTTGATAAAGGAGAAAACGATTACCTGCAAGAGATTGCAATTCAATTTTTATGGATCATTATCTTAATTAGAAGTATAATATCTGCACACCTGCTTTCTTCTCTCTTCTTATTTGTGTGCGTGGGAAAATATTTATCTTTTTGTTTTGTAGTAATGGATTTTGTGGTGCGTTGTGTATATATAAGTGCTGGTAAGTTTACTTGTCTAACTTTCTCGCTCATTCATTTATTTTCAAATGGAGTTTTATGTTTGATATGCTATTTAATTTCTTTTGGACTCTAAGATGCATCTGATCTTTTTGTTTTTATTGTGTATTGACCTTCCTCGAGAACATTCTAAAGCAGGAATTTTGTTTAATTTTTATTTGTTATTGAAAATGAATATGGAGAAATCTCGAAAGCTTAATTTGGCTCCAGAGGAAATGACTACTCCATGTGAGTTGGAGTTATGTGTAAGCAAGTTGATGCATTGGAGTACATTGTAAATTTAAGATTCATGTTGTCCATGGCTATTCTTCCTTTTTACGGTACTGACCTTAATTATTATGCTCATAGACTTTTGCAACTTAATTATTGATCTTCTCCTTGGTCAAGATTTTACGAGCTACATTAATATGCTCTTTCATGAATTCAAATATTGTGTTAAATTTTTTACTTCATAACTTTCTAAAGGGAGCATGCAATAGTGTCATTCATAGAATTTTGAAATCCCCTACATTTAGATAATGGCTAGAATCACAAAACAAATTCAAACTTAGTCCAATGATAGACCTGTTTGTCCTGGATTTTTTGCTATTTTTACTGTGAAGAATTACGAATTTTGAGGGGGTTGGGGTAGGAACATTGAAAAGAACTACATTATTATGACATACGCGTTAAAATATTTAGCCTAAAATTTCAAATATAACCCTCTATGCTATAATTTTGGTTTTCTGGTCATATTCATAAAATTTTAACAAGCAAAGAAAAGAAATATAAATGCTAACGGATCAAATGTTATCTACTATTTGATATCAATAGTAAAATGCTTAATCCATAAGCTTTTTTGGGGATGGTCTATCTTGTTTTCTTATTTTCTTGGTTTACAGTATCTTAGCTCCACACTTTTGTCATTATAAATTTTTGGTCTGCTAATCATGTTACGTGTACACACCTAATATAATTAGAGTTTTTTGTGAGATAATTGTGGAACTTAGCGTACAGTGAAAATGGCCTATGGTCTGTACTGATGCTTTTACTTGCTTTTATCCTGTATAGGCTATTGTGTCTTCGTGGATGCTGAGCATGCTCTTGATCCGTCTTTAGCTGGGTCTATTGGACTACACACTCAAAGTTTGTTGCTCTCCCAATCAAACTGTGTCGAGCAAGCTCTCAATCTTGTGGATACCTTGATCCGCAGTGGTTTAGTTGATGTTGCCATTGTTGATAGTGTAAGACATAAAGATCTTGCATCTTATGTCCTGGAGTAGATTGATTGGCATTCTTAAACAATGCATTGTATAATCCCACTTCCCCCTGCAGGTAGCAGCTCTGGTCCCTAAAGGTGAACTTGATAGTGAAGGGTGATGCACAAATGGCAATGCAACCAAGACTTATGAGTCAAGCACTCCAAAAATTGTGTCATTCATTGGCTCTCTCAGACAATCTTAAATTTTACAAATCAGGTATTATTCTGATGCTTTAAATTATTTATAATAATTTTCATTGCTTGCTATGTAAGGTTTCATATGTGCTGATTGACCCAGTTCGTAACCAAATTTATAGGAAATTGTACAGTGATTTTTATTATATTTTCTGTGATGCATCTTGTTACATGTATAATATCTTGGTGGCCACATAAAAATGCTTTTTTTTTCCTTTTCTTTTATTACTCTTTATGCCTTTATTTCTATCGCGTTAATTTTTTTTCGATTTTCTAACTGTTCTATTTTTCTCTATTTTTTATGGGACATTCTTTAAGATTTGAGACAATTTGGCGTCCCTCTATGTTCTATGTATCTGTTTTAAAGATTTTTCTGCCTTTTCCTTGCCATTTGTGAAAGGAAAGACTTAAACTCTTACTAATAAATTTCTACACAAATAATAAAGTACAACTTTGTCTGGCATCTTTATATGGCATAAGAGTAACTTTGTTTTTTGTTTCATGAGTTTTTTTTAGTTGGATGAGCGTGTTTTAGAAGAAATGATGAAGAAGCTTTTCAAGAATTATAAAAAGTCGTTGCAATTATTTGGATCGTAAAAGTAGCCTCTAGTAATTTTCATGTTAATAATAATATTTTACACTCTTATAAGGAATTTGTAGTGTTAGACTCTCTATTTTAGAAGAGATGCAATTTATTGTTTCATTCTGACTTGTCAAGTGAAATCTATGGTCTCATAGTACCTCTTCTTATTTCTTATTTCCATATAAAGGGTTAATGGAGATTGAGTGCTTCTAATCAAAGAAGTGCTAAGCTATAGTATAAATGAGTATACTTTCTTACACCTTGCTTAATGACATTTGTGATCAGACTCTTAGTTTTACACCGGTAAAATGTTTCGTTTTTAATTCGTTGTTCAGAAAACTTAATTGAATATGTTTGTGTTTTCTGTTCCCCAATCGTTATGCATTGATGAACAAGATGTAACTTCTAATTTTTTTATAATTTTGAAAGTGATATTTCTTAGTGAAGGTTACTATAGTTGTGAAAGCTTTTGATACTGACGATATTTCGAATGATGCTCATGAACACAATTTTGACCCCATTTTTACCCAAAAATTGAAAAGGAAATAAGATGGGTCTTTCAATTAAAAAGAATTAGTCCTCTGATATCCTAATAGTATTCTGTAATAGATGTTCTACTTGCATTCCAATCTTTTTCTTGCTATGTGTTTTGTAAATCTTTTTTCTTTTTCTTAGGTCTTCTAATATGGTAATAAAGAACTTTTTTTTTCTTGGCTTCTGTAGCTTCATTCTTAATGGTGTACCCCACCATTAGGGGCCTCCACCGCCCCTGCCCTGGGGATTGGTGGAGGAGGTAAATCGCAGGATGTGCCTCAAGTGGCTTATAGAGAGGGCTCACTGTTAAACTTGGGCTCACTGTAGCTTCATTCTTGATTTATCCTTTTAGTGCTCAAATATCTTATTATATAGTATAGTGCTTAATAAGATGTCATTCATCACCATTTTTTAAAAAATAAATGAATGTGATTTTCTTTTATATTAATTTTTCAGATTTATGTGTGGTTCTTTTGAATAAGAAATTTGACTTTGAGTGTATTATTGAGGACCTTTCTCCTCAAAGTTAGCATTAGTAGCTTCACATGTTCCATTTATAACAACTCCTTTGAGATCAATTAGTAATTTAGTATAAATAATGTATTTGCACATTCAAAACTTGAGTTATGAACTTTTACTACTAGATAAAGCACCCCAACTTTATAAAATTTAGTTGTCTTGTTTTGTAATTCATGAATAAAATTGATGAATAAAATTAATAAAAATAGTAATGAATTGAATGTGTTTATATCCATCCTAAACCTCTAAGAGCACCTGCATTGGTTCACTTTTTTAGAGTTTAAACCCAAAATAAATTATACTATCCAATGTGTCATGTGGTTTAAACCCTGCAATTCCCTTCTTTGCCTTTTGACAGTTTATTTGCATAAATCTAGTTCATTTATATTAAAATAATAATAAAAAAATTAATAAGTTGTAAAGTAAGGAACACTCCCCAATTAAGTGGAGAGTGCAATTAACGTATGCTCAATGTGGGTAAGAAATAAAATTTGGGGTCCCACCATATTTATTGTTGTGTGATTCATTCTTTAATGTCTTTTTTTTAAAAAAAAATAAAGATCTTTATTTCCATTTATTACAGCATCACGAACTTTCATTTCCTGCAATGGTAAAATTGTCTGATTTTTTCTATAAATTGTCGATGGATCCAAAAAAAATATATCCCACCACAATTTATTTATTTCACTACTTTAAAATTTCTACTAAACTCTTTTCTTAACTATTGTTGATGCAAAGTCTTATCATGGATAAAACAATAGTAATTTTTTTAGAAATTTTTTGGATTCTTAAAATATATCCGATGAATCATTTTCTTCTCCAAGTTCACAAGTTCCATAAAATTTTCAAAATTTCATATTCAATCAATCTACTCAATTTCCATCCTTCACTCCAAAAATACAATTTTATAACAATTCAACTCAATTAAAGATAGAAGAGCATGGTAAAAGCGATGCTAGTAGTAAAAAAAAAAGTCGTGATGGAGCAAAGCAGAAGATGAACTAGTTGCTTATTCTTTTATCACTATCAGTGATTACCCAAAAATCGGCAACGATAAAAAAGAGAGTGCATTATGGGAGCGAGTTTCAGCCTACTACAACGAAAATTGTCCCGCAGGCTTAATCAAAAGAAATGAAAGTGTGATTAAATTATACTGGTATACAACAATTAATCCAATATGAATAAATTCAATGTTTGCTACAACAGTGTATACGAGGTATATAGAAGTGGTCATAGTGATGCTGATATATTGTCCATGTCTTATGCTAAATATGCAGATGAAAATAATGGTGTTACATTTAATCTCGAGCATGTCTGGAAAATATTGAAGGATCATCCAATATATTGTCCACAAAATAGTGATTGCCATTGGACATCAAAGAAAGAACGTCGGAATCGGATGCAAGCAATACATCATCAGATATAAATTTTCGTCTGTATATTGATCTAAATGATGATGAACCTCATTCAATTGGAGAAAAGGAAGCAAAGCAAAAAGCTAAAAGAAAAGAAAAGGCTAAATCAGGTGAAAACTTGGAAAGATTTGATGATATGTCAATGAAATTCTCAAATGTGCTCGAGAGGTTTTCACAATATATACAGAACTGAAGAAAAAAAATTGAGTTAAAGGAGCGCGACATCATGATGAAAGAGTGGGACACTATGAATGCAGAGCCTAGAGATCGTCTCATCTTACACGAGCAACTATGTAAGAAGATCATGGAAAAATGGAACTCTCAAAATAAGTAGAACTAGTCGTTGTATTTATTTATTATTTATTTATAGAATGTTCTTAATTTTTTTTAATGTTTGTAATTTTCATTTATCCCTAGGTTTAGGGTTTAGGGTATAATTGTAATTTTACCCTTGTGGTTTAGGGTATAATTTATCCCTAGAGTTTAGGGTTTAGGGTATAATTGTAATTTTCCTTTATAGTTTGGAATATAATTTATCCTTAGAGTTTAGAGTTTAGGGTATAATAGTTATTTAAATAAAATAAATTTAAAAATAAAATAAAAAACAACAATAATGAAGGAGCATAAATTAATTAAAAATTGTGGGGACCAAGATTGTACCAATTCAATTGGTATAGCAGGTTGCACCTTAGTCCCTCTCTATTTTTATTCAGCGAGATCGCCTAATTAATTATTGTTCATGCAGGCATTTCGTGTTAAATGGGTTTAATTAGAGACCCTACGTCACAGATGATCTCGTACAAGTGGTTGTTTACTCCTAAACCACAAGGGTAAAATTACAATTATACCCTAAATTTTAGGGGATACTTATACCCTAAAGCACAAGGGTAAAATTACAATTATACCCTAAACCCTATGGATAAATTATACTCTAAACCACAAGGGTAAAATTGCAATTATATCCCTAAAATTAAAAAAAAAACAGTAGTGCAGCAACAGTTTAAAAAAAACAAAAAAGAGAAAAACACATACTGAAGTGAAGGAAGGAGGTTGTACTAATTGAAGGTTGTACACAAGCCTTTGTCATAAAAATAATACTCCAATCTATAATAATTTTCTTATTTTTTGTTTTCGTCCGTCTCACAATAAATGTGTCACCTTAAAAAAAACTTCAAATCAACATATAATCTCAAAATAAATCTTAATTTCAAATTTATCAATCTCACTTAACACACATTACATATATTTTATGATTTATTTATTACTCCCTCCGTCCTGCCCAAATAACATCATTTTACTATATTGTACGTCTCGTCCAAATTGCACAATTTTTCTCTTTTAGTAAAAAGAGTCCACCAATGGCCCACCACTACCCATCACATCTCTCTAATACACCTACCCACTTTACATAAAATAATAATATTTCTTACTCTACGTGCAAAAAACAAATGACACACTTTGACCGGGACGGATGAAGTATATAATAAGACTACAGTACCCCTAAAAGTCAATAAAGTTGATAAACAAATTAACTTTTTTTAAACAGTGCCTATAGTATCTAAGACAATTATACCGGGACAGAGGAATAATATTTTTAATTAAAAAAATACTCTCCCCATCCCAACTTATATTTCACCAACACGAAATTTAAAAAAATGTTATTTTATTTATTTTTTTAGAGTAATGTAATATTTTTAGGTAATTACATTATAAAATATGTTATATTTGTTAGGTGAAAGTCTTAAATTTGAAATTAAGATGTACTTTTTGAGTTGAGGATTGATGTGATTTTTTTTGTGGTGAAATTTAATGTGGGACGGACGAAAATGAAAAGTGTAAAATTTAATTTCGGACAGAGGAGTAATAATTAATAAAAAAAGTGATAACTATCTAATTGAATTCTTTGATTGAATAATTCGTACAATATATAAAATATGATAACATTTTAATAAATGTGGGCAAACAATCGTGTGAAACTGTATTATGGGTAAATTTATGTTACACAAATAAAAATGATAATATTTTCATAAAAAGTGATACTCGAATTAATAAAAAATGGGAGTGGTGCAGTGAATTACTCCATGAATGATAACATTTTTAATGAGAAGTGATAATACTTTTAATAAATGAATAATGATAACTATTTAAAAAAATATTAAGACAGTCTTCAGATCTAATCCAAGTATTCCCAACAAAAGTGATATCCATCAATTTCACAGTTTCATTAAAAAAAACACACACACATAAATAGTATTCATCTAACCCACCATAATTTCAAAATTGTTTTCACATTTTTAACGAACACGAAAAAGAGGGTATCTACATTTATATATGAATTTTGATAAAATATTTTCTTAAATAATTATTTATTTATTTATTAATTCCTCAAATTTCTTAATATTAAAGTACTTTAAATGTTGATATCAAGTATTTTAAAATTTTGATAGAGCGAGGATCACATTCCGTGCGCCTTTATAAATTTAGTATTATGGGTAAGGGTACATTGTTTTGGTCTAAAGGGTACACTTTAATTAATAAAAGGTACACCATTTTGTTCTAAATGGTATACACTTTTCAATAATATTTTTTTTTCTCTAGAAAATAAAGGGTACACATTTTTATACTAAATGATATACAATTTAACACAAAATTCTAAAGGCGCACAGAGTGTTGTTCATGCGCCCAGATATACACAATAATTTTCTTTAGAAAATAAAGGGTACACATCTATATACTAAAGAGTATACAATTTAAAACAAAATTCTAAAGGCACACGGAATGTGTTCCGTCACAGGAGTTTTTGCCATTTTGATATAGATTAAACTCGAATTTCTTTTACTTTAAAACTTGATGTTGAGTACTTTAAATTTTTGACATAGATTAGAAAATGATCTATTCTATAAATTCTAAATATTTTTTATTAAATTTGATAAAAGAATTTATTTTTTTAAAAAAAATCAAAAACAAAAAAGAAAAGCCATAAAAAGTACATTTTTAAGTAAAAACAAATAACAACTTTTTAAGTAAAAACAAATGCAGAGTATGTTATCCATTCAAAAAGTTATTAGCGTCATTTATTGCCGTATAATAAAAAATGTTTTTGCATCAATCATATAATCATAGAAAATATCTCAGGACATGAATAATATACAGCATTAAAATTTAATAATATTAAAAATTCAATTAAAAGAATAAGCTAAGCAAACATGAATAGAAAAAGCTCACAATTACTTAGAATTGTTTTCAGTGTCACAAATGTGATTTGTTCTTCCGCCTTTAAACCTCAGCATCAAAAAAATTCAATTAAAAGAATAAGCTAAGCAAACATGAATAGAAAAAGCTCACAATTACTTAGAATTGTTTTCAGTGTCACAAATGTGATTTGTTCTTCCGCCTTTAAACCTCAGCATCAACGAAATGTGAACACCAACTGTTTTCAATGTCACACATGTTGATATGTTTTTGCCTTTAAACCTCAGCACAAACGAGTAAGCGACAAAATACATTAAATTCTTACAAATCACAATCTCAAATACAAAGATTCTACATAGTTCAAAATTAGTTGGATTCTAGATATGAGACTTAAGAAAAAAGAGTTCCAAGTTTCAACTTTTCATTGAGACTATTAATTTATGTTATAATTGGTTTGTCAAATGATATAAAAAAAACTTTAAATTTAATTAAAATCACTATTAATTCAACTTTTCATTTAAATTGTTAATTTATGTTATAATGTGTTTGTCAAATGATAAAAAAAAAGACTTAAATTTAATTAAGAACTAAATTTTGACGTATAAAGTAGCAAAATTGAACAAAATACGACAAAAGTTAAGAATCGCAAATAAAAAAAAAACTTGACAAAAGTTAAGAACAGCAAATAATAATATTAATAATAAAAATTAGATTAACTATACTTAAAATGGCGAATTTATTTATAAATTATGCTGAGATGGTCTATTTTTTAAAATTTTCTTAAAAGGATGAGTAATTAGATTTGAGAAAATTGAGTTCGAATGAATTTATTATAACAAATTAACAATCATATGTATAAAAAGGATATCTATATGTATGTGTATATATGTTGATAAAATATTATTAACTTCAAATTTTTTTATAGTACTCCCTCCCTCCGATTCTAAGGTATTCATTCATTCATTTGTTTTTTGCATGTAGATTAAGAAGTATTATTATTATATGTAAAATGAGTAGTTGTATTAGAGGGAAGTGGTGGACTATTGTGCTTTTTTACTAAATAGGGGAAATAGATACCTTTGAAGTGAACGCCAAAAATAGTAAAATGTATACCTTAGAAGCAGATGGAGGGAGTATTAAATAATTTAAAATCTGAATATTAAATATAGATTAGCAATTATTTATTTTTTTAAATTGTAAGTAGTAATGACTTATTTTTTAAAGGCAAAAACTTGTATACCTTGGAGCATCGTGCGCTTAGATATCTTTTAGTATTAAATGATATTATCTTTAGTATAAGGACTTGTACCCTTAATTTTCTAAAAAAATAAAAATTTTTTAATAAAAGTGCATTGCCATTTAGAGCAAAATGTTGTATAGAGCAAGAGTCATGAGTATTGATTGTCTACGAGATCATGAAAGAGAAAAGTTGTGTAAAGAGGATGATGAATATTATTTCTAGAGATTACCCAATTTTTAACCTGATTTTCTGATGCTCTCTTCGACAAGGTAAATAAAAATATACCAAATACTCGTGCGAAAAGTTCATATAATTATCTAAGTACATAATTATGAGTAATTCTTAGCTAATTCGTGACCAAAGGTTACACATTAACAGGTCCACAGTCATAAAGGAAAAAGATTGTTGGTATATGAGCAATTTTTGTTAGTTATATTTTACTTTAACTACAAAGTTTTCTGAAGCTCTCTTTGACAAGGTAAATAAAAATATATCAAATACTCGTGCGAACCAAGTTCATATAATTATCTAAGAATATAATTATGAGCAATTCTTAGCTAATCCGTGACCAAAGCCGGTTACAGATTAACAGTCCACAGTCATGAAGGAAAAAGCTTATTGGTAGAGATGATGACTGACCACAAATAAACACATCTAACTTGATTTACTTAAAACTATATGTTTATATTTTACATGTACATCTCCGCTGAAGTATATGAATTTTTCTGATTCATTAATGATGAATTGCAATTTAGTTATTACAAATAAACACATTCACATCCCACTTTCATCTTCTTCTAACTTTAATTAATTCTCCCTAGTTTATACTCCATCCGACTGATGTATATGAACTTTTGAAGTTCATTAATTATGAATTATATTTTAGTAATCTTTAATTATGTGAATTTTTTGCCCATTTTATATTGATCAAATTGCATTAAATGAGCTTCGAAAATTGGAATAAACATATACATATTTGTCTAAAAATATATGCAGATCCTTCAACTACTAACAGGACAAGCAATTATACAAGTTAGGTTAGGCATATTTTGAGGCAAGGCATTAACATTTTTTGTTAAATTGCTTACGATGACACGAAAACATTGCTATCTGAAATTTCTACTAAAAATGCTCAAAAAATACTGCATCTCCACAGGATAATCTAAAAGAAAAAAATTAGGTCTAGTTTTAACTTGAAATAATTGAACACATGTTCAAAGAGCAGTTTAGAACATATCCTCATCTTACTATCAAAAAACGTGGTATCAGTTTATCGCCATGTGAAGCTTCCTACCTGCAAAACCACTAAGAGCTGTAAAAAGGACAACTCAATTGTTATTGAACACAAGATAACTTAAACTGCGTATGGTATTTGGGAAACCAAACCTTATTAGCACACGTGAAGTTATATGATTCCATCCTCGCAACAACAGCTTTACTTGCTCTCGCTATCATATACATCACTTCTAAACATGATCATAAGGATTAACAATATTTATTAATAACATGTCAACCATTCTCAGTAATTCCAACCTCTTTATCACATATTAACTCCAGTGCCAGGAAGAGATCCTAAAGCAGTAAGCCACAAATAGATAGTGAATTGCAATGTGAAAACAAACAAAAGAAACGCATATGTCCTAAATATTGAGAGTAAAAAGAAGAACTTCTGTCAAAAATTTCACATGTAAAGCACTCAATTTAATAAATGATATCGGGATTACTATACCTCGATATATTGTTGATCAGAGTAAATTTGTCTCATACTATTATCCTGTAATTGCTACAGAGCGTTTTTTTTTTACTAAGCTAATATATCAGTATTCAGTTCACTACGGAACTGTATATTTGAGGCAAGATGGAAGGCTCATTATTAGAACATGAAAGGAACTTTCATTGTGAATTGAACCCAAAATCAGGGAAGTGAAAAGAATTAATCTCAACAAGAATGGAATTACTGTCAGAAGGAGAAAGAGGCAAAACTGTAAGAAGAAATGCAGATGCAAAGTAAAATATTAGGAAAGTATGACTCAAGGAAACAATCTGCAGTTTCTTATGAATAGTAAAGGAATCCCTAGTTTATGCAACAAAATACAACCCCATCGGCATGAACATGAAAGAGGAATTCTACAATCTAAATTAAATTGCCAACATAATTTCTCTTTCCCACTTTCGTATCTTTATGCTCAAGCAGATTTCTATCTTTCTACTAAATAATTCCAATTTGTATCTGGAAAAAATTTATTACAGAAATCTAGAGAAGAACAAGATTATAAGGTAAATGTCAGGTTTTTGAACTTCGGTGATCCAATCAAATCAAATGATGCTAATTATTGATTATTTGATCACAGCATCAAAAAACACATTTGCAAGCAAGAACTTGGTACAGCTCAAGGCTTGGCACTTGGTGGACTTAAAATACTATACAACGCATATAACTGAAATAAATCATGTAATTTCTATGTAAAATTAAATTTTTAACATTTTTAACATTTTTAACATTTTTAACCCCAAATCAGGCTCTAGAACTCTGAAAGCCCTTGAAAATTCAATCAACAACAGGAATCAAGCAGAAACGTGCTTCTGGAGAAAATTAATTTCAAGTCAAAAAAGTTAGCAAGAAACCTTTAGCTGATGCACCACAAATTGGAAACCGAAAGATGGTAGCTTATTTATCTACTGAATATTATGCAACAGACATAACTTGCCCAAAATATAATATTGTTCCATATCTCTATTTCAACTGTTTTGAAAAGGAGACAAACTACTCTGACAAACAAATTTCAATACTTCTTAGAAGTTGTTACCCATCAAATAGGGGGGGACATGATAATCATTCTAGCTAAAGTTTTACATGTATAACAGTAAAACTAAATAAGTACGCAACAAACACAAAGAAAAAAGGACATGTAGTTCAAGATTTGTAACTCATCATGGTATATTAACAGGATTTCACTTTCCTCAATTCAACTTCAATAAAGACTATTAACTTTCCGCAATTCAACTTTCATAAAGTCTAGTAACTAACACTTGACGAAAGCATGCTAAAACTTGTTACCAAATCAACTACTATGTTGGGTTTCACAATACCTCCATGGACGAAAATCAACCAAGTATTATATTGTGTTAGCATTAACTCCCTGAACGAACACAGGCTAATTTCCTATGCTACTTTCCTACACAACGGCGAGTACTTAACATAACAAAGCATCATTCATCATTTTGTGGGGATGGTTGAACCATTTAAGTACAGAAGATCTTTAAAGTTGTTCTGGAATGAGAGTTTAGGGGTTGCTTCACTTTTAAACATGAAAATATTCCACTGTATAGCAAACCATGTTCCCAAACAATATCAACATTGGGAAGTCCGCTTTGCAATCATAAATGAGTACACTTAAAATAAAAAATTAAAATAAATAAATAATGCAAAAATGTAAGCGAAAAAGGGATACATGATGTACATCCCATGAGCAAAAGCTCCCACCAACACCGCACCAAATAAACGATCCCTCAAAACCGGTTTATGCCGGAGGGAAATCCTAACTGTTGAGCAATTATAATCAATCACAACTAAAAGAAAAGCAAATGATATCGACGAATACTTCAAATTAAAAAAATAATAATAGTACTTACTTAGAGGAAGAACAGGAGCGTAGATTAAAGGAATCAAGAACTTAATCTGGTCGCTTTTCTTTCGCCTCCTGATGATGTCCATTGAGAAATTAACATAAGAAAGAAATTGAATTGGGTAGGTAGAGAGGGGAAGTACTTACAGGTTGGAGGGATCGGCGGGCGGTGGTGCCATTGGAAGTTTAGATTGAGTAATGGTTAGAGCGAGGAGATTTGAGATCAAGAAAACAAACGCTGGTTTATATTAAGGGAAAGAGGATATTTTTTTGTATGTAGATATTGTATATCTTTGTATTTATGGTGTTGATTTATTCTCCGTGAATTGTGGAGATCTTGTAACCTCTCAATTGTATATATAATGATATACACAAGTCATCACAGTGAGTGATGATCCGATAATTCCTCTCATATGGTATCAGAGCAAAATCGAAAACTCTAACCCTTTTCTCTCTTTCCTTCCTTCTCTCTCTTTTCTTCACGGTTTCTTCATGGCCGCCCCTTCTTCTCAAACGACGGCAATGATCAACATTGTTCAGATAAAGCTTTCCACCACCACCTACTTGATGTGGAAGCGGCAGTTCATCTCGATGGCGACAACCTTGGAGATGATGGACCTTCTCTACGGATCTTCCCCCTCTCCTTCGAAGATTCTAACCTCTCCCACCGGCGAAGAGTCGCCGAATCCGACGTACACAGCCTGGGTCTTGCTCGACCAACGCCTTCTCGGCGTCTTGTTCGCTACCTTAGAACCCGAAGCCATGGCGGAGGTCTTGGATTGCTCTTCATCCCTCTCCGCCTGGCATGCCCTAGAATCAGCCTTTGCTCATGCCTCGACGTCGCGTGCCAATCAGCTTCGCGAGGAATTGCTCTCTCTTCGTCACGATGATCTCTCCGTTGTTAAGTATGGCCGCCGCTTCAAGCAACTGTGCGATCAACTAGCCGCCATCCAGAAGCCGGTGGAGGAGGGCGACAAAAGCCACTGGTTTCTCAAGGGACTCGGTTCGTCGTTTGCCAATTTCGCAGACACCCATATGGCGATGCAGCCTGTCCCCATGTTCCGAAACTTGCTCCATCAAGCGGTTCAATTTGACATGATGACTCGCTCGATGGAACAATCTCCGGCGGCGCCTCCTGCTGTCTTCGTTGCTGATGCCCGCGGTGATGACCGTCGTCCCTCCGGAGGATCTGGACAGCAGCGTGGCGGCTCCGGTGGTTCTGGTCAGTAGAGCCGCGGAGGTCGCTCAGGCGGTTCTGGACGCGGAGGCTCGGGTGGTCGCCGTCCGTTCACTCCCAGGTGTCAACTGTGCCGCGGGGAGCACTTCGCCGACAAGTGCCCCCGTTTCTTGGATTTCAGGGTGCAACTCGTGGACGCTCGGCCTCTTCGGCAGCCACGCACGCCGCTGACCTCGCACAAGCCTTCAAAGCGGCGTGCAACGTCACGTCGCCAGGCTCCAGCTCGGATTGGTATGTGTGTTAGATATGTATACTAAAAGCCTTGCTTTTGTATTGAACAATGTTTTAACGATTTTATTTGAAATGAGAATCATATGATCAAACAATTTTGCATATTATAAATTGTTTATTTATATGTTTATGCAAAAGTCCATTTACTTTATATTGTAGATAATATGTTGTGCGACAACATGCAGAAGATCATATTATCAGTTTCCTTATAAAGAATAAACAGATGCTCACAACTGAGATAGACGGGGACTATCTATCGGTATGGTTGTAGTGTGGTTTGGTATTAGTTTGTTTTGACCATAGAACCACATTAGTACACTGCTTTGTGTATTGAGTAGGACCGCCTGAGATCGTTCAACTTGTACTGTCTATATAGAAGAACTTGATCTCTGTTATTATGGATGTTCGTGCTCTTAATCCCTACACAATAACCTCGACACGTAAGGCAATATATATTTATTTGATTCATCAATGGGTGAGATTTAAATGAATTAAATCAACAAACTCGGTGAGTTGGGAAATAGTATTGTCTCTATGGTGTGCTGTTGATTGTAGAAGGAGTCCATGTCCGTCATAGGTTGATGATGTGCCCTTGAGGAGCTCATAAGGTTTATCATGTAAATCTTGCAAGTGGATTAATTCCCGTATGATAAAAAGGTTGAGTAGTACTACTCTTGGAAGAGATATTAATTAATTTGAGTTGTCAGTAACTTAATTAATTAATGGGTATTGTATATCTTAAACATGGGGAGACTTTCGGGCTCATAATAAGAAGGAGCTCAAAACATAATATTGAGATTGGATGAGTAGTGCAGTAATAATATTTTAGTGGACTATATTATTATTATTGGATTTAATTATAAGCTTTGGGCTAAACTTGGTTAATTAAATCCAATTGAGGCCCAATCTAATTTCTCCTCCTGTTCCCTGCTGTAGCCATATATAAAAGTCATCTCAACTTTTGGATGCCCTATTTTTTGCGCCGTTTCAACGTGAGAAAGATGGAGAGAAGCAGATTGAGAAATTCTGTAGATTGTTGCCCACACAACATCAGAATTCGACTTGGGTCATACAGCAGAAGATCAAGAGGTGGTTCTCTACTACAGATCATCCTCTTCATCAACCCAGAAGAAAGGTAAACGCTTATTTTGCTTTCGCTGTAACCGTTTACTTGATTTCCTAACGATCATGTTAAACCAAACGATCTAAAAGCCAACAATTGGTATCAGAGCGTTGGTTTTGTGGTGAAACATAAACCTTAAGGTTGGGGTTTATGTGATTATATGATTATGTGATATAATCTGCTTGTAATCGCATGTTTTTTTTTGCTTATCGTGGTTCATTGAAAGCATGTTATATTATTGATTATTTGATTATGTGAATAATCTGAAAATAATCATTGCTATTGTTTTTCACCATGGTTTGCTATTTGTATGTGTGATTGTTGTTGCTCGTTTATTACTGGACACAACACACCCATTACATGAATCTGTTTATCATTCTGTTCACACACACACCCTGCACGACGGGTGAGAGGCCGGGTGCCTAACGGCGCTAGACTGGGCAGCAACCAGAGCGGCGACAGCACGGCGAAGGCGAGTCTTCGCGATGCTTCGGCGCGACCTGGAAACTCATGGACTGACGGTGAAAAAGCATCAGAACGGCGACTGGTGTTGGCACTGCTGACTAGATCCAGGATAGTCCCACCTTATTCCGATCGGGTTGGAGTAGATCGGAGCAGATGACGGCGTCGCGTGATGGCTAAATGACGGAACAGCAGCGTCAGACCTGAACTAGGCGATCGGGGCGAGTCTAATCTCAATTTGGTCGTGTCGGAAAGATCGATGACGACGGCGCTGGAATGGGCAGCAACCAGGGCGGCGACTGCACGGCGAAGGTGAGTCTTCGCGATGCTTCGGCGCGACCTGGAGACTCACGGACTGACGGTGGCAGAGCATCAGAACGGCAACTGGTGTTGGCATGAACTGGATGTTGCTGTCGCGACTGGTGCACGACGTGTTGTTCCCAGACGAGGTGATCGACGGACAGAGGTAAAGCAACTGGTGGTTGTCAGCGCCGTCGGACTGCAGTGGCGACGCTGCCGGCAAGTTCATGGCGGCTTCTGGCGAGTCGACGACAGGTTCCGGTCGGGTCTGATTTTATCTGATTGGTTTTGTGGTTTTTCCACAGTGGCGACCTAATGACGGCTGGGAAGGATGGTCGCGGCTGGGTCTGTTTTTTATTGCCGGCATTGTACGTTGGAAGGCGGCTCGTTTCCGGTGGGCTGTGGGTAGGTCAGCCGACTGCAGCGGCGCCTGGGTGCGTCGTTGATGGCTGTTGTTTTAGGGCAGCAGACTTGTGTATGGGCTGCCCCTCTGGGCTTTATTTAATTTGGTTTTGGGCTGTTGGGCCCAATTTTTATTGTGGTGATCATGGGCTGGGATTAATTGGCCGTGCAGTATGGGGATTGGGTTATGGGCTCAATTTCTTAAATTTGTTTTGGGCTACATGAAGGGCACATAAAGGGGCTGGCAAGATAATGGGCCTAATCATTTAATTAATAGGCTATTTTGTTATGCTTGTGGGCTTGGTGGGCTCAAATTTCTCTAGTTTTATTTATTGGCTGTGTTAAAAGGCCCATTTGCTTGACTTATTATTTGTGCCTTAATCCCTACAATATATAATTGATTTAATTTGTTTTAATTGACAATTAATTGTTATATATATGTGGCACGTTCTATGTGATTTATTTTAATTAAATAAATATAGAAGCATGCTAGGATGTATATTTTATTATGAAATATTATATGCATGTTATAAAAACCCTCGGTGTTTAAATAACTAAATGGGAGAGGAGACTGGTAAATAAATTCTCATGACCTCCATTATTGGTTTGTAAGTGTTGTGAGTAAGCTTGCGCGTTGGATTAGAGCCTTCCTCCCCATCGGATGAGTTTATTCACGGATCACTGGTACAAACTTCTTTAAGATGACTGTAGAAAATTATCCAAGCGCGTGTGTACTTCTCTATCTGTAAGGCACATAAGCTTGCGCAATGGACTTGGAGTCAAATAATGGTGTACACTTAGATGCAAATAATTAGTATCCTCCCCATCGGAGTCACTGCTGTTATTTGCATGGCTAAAGAAAATCGACTATTAATTATTTTGTCATAAAGATAGGTTGACAAATGAAATTATTGGGTAAAACCTTCTCTTGAAAATGTTCGAGTTTGTATACGTCCACACTATCGTGGCATGAAAATTCACGGTGCTTGAGATGTTGGTGAATTTTATTTTATATTGTTTTGAGGGATTCAATATAAATTGATAAATTCGAAGTGTTTGATCTGTTTAATTATTTATGATTCTCAGGATTTTCAAATGGCACTCAACTCACTTTCTGTTATACTTAAAGAGCACAAACTTACTGGCACTAACTATGTTGACTGGAAGCGAAACATGGACATTGTATTAACTGCTGAAGATCATATCTTTGTACTTTCTGAGGAATATCCTCCGGCACCTACTGATGCCTCTACCGAAGAGCAAAGAAATGCTTATAATAGGTGGGTCAAGGCTGATAGGATGGCTAAATTCTACATTTTGGCGTCCATGTCAAATGTGCTTCAGACTCAGCATCAAGCCATGGAGACCGCCTATGATATGATGCATAATCTTAGGGAACTCTTCGGACATCAGAGTCGTCCTGCTAGGTCGAAGGGCATATCGGTCTTGATGAATACCAAAATGGCTGAGGGCACTTCTGTAAGGGAACATGTCCTTAGGATGATGGGCCAACTCAATGAGTTGGAAGTTCTTGGAGCTGAAATCGATGGGGAAACCCAGGTCGATATCATACTCCAAAGCTTGCCTAGGAGTTTTGAGCAGTTCCGCCTGAACTATGGTATGAACAAATATATGTACACGTTGGCGGAACTTCTGACAGAACTTGTGGCGGCGGAAGAACTGTTTGGTAGACCTCCTCAAGTTCATGTTGCTGAAAATGCTGCTCATCCTAGGCCGAAGGGCGGTAGGAAGAAAAAGAAGCAAGGAAATTCAGCACCGGTGAACCAAGTGAAAGCAAAGACTGGTGCAGTCAAGAAGCCTAAAGGCAAGTGCTTCAAATGCAAGCAGCCGGGACACTACAAGACATACTGCCCTCTTCTGAAGGGGAATAGGAATGGTAAGTCTTATATACTAGTTGTTGAATCGTGTTTAGCGGCTGTATCTGCTGACACTTGGTGTGTAGATACAAGAGCCACTGACCATGTCTGCAATTCTTTGCAGGGGTTCCACCAAACCCGACAGCTCAGTGATGGAGAGATTACCATACTCATGGGGAATACTACAAGAGTAGCAACTGTCGCAGTGGGAGACGTCTATTTATTTTTCAATAAAGTAAAACTCTTGTTTTGAGGAATTGTCTTTATGTACCGCATTTTATAAAGAATTTAATTTTAGTTTCTAAATTGGTTATGGATGGATATTCTGTTTCTTTTAATGACAAGGTTATTATAAGGAAAGATAGAATTATTATCTGTGATGGTACATTGATAGATAATTTGTATACTCTTAATCTAATTTCTCCCACAATGCAACAAATTGAAACGAATGATACATCTACTAATAAGAGAAATGAACCTTCTAAAATGAATCAAACATATCTTTGGCATCTAAGATTGGGTCATATTAACTTAAGTAGGATCCATAGGTTGATAGCTGATGGACCTCTGAGTTCATTAGTAGTGGAAAATTATCCAACTTGCGAATCCTGCTTGGAAGGAAAAATGACTAAAAGCCCTTTTAAGGCAAAGGAGTATAGAGCTAAAGATTTGTTGGAATTGGTTCATTCCGATTTATGTGGTCCTATGTCTGTCCAGGCAAGAGGGGGTTTTGAATATTTCGTCACTTTCATTGACGATTATTCAAGATACGATATATTTATTTGATGCGCCGCAAGTCTGAATGCTTTGATAAATTCAAAGAGTTCAAGGCTGATGTGGAAAAGCAACTTGGTAAATATATCAAAACACTACGATCTGATCGTGGTGGTGAATACCTCTTGGGAGAGTTTAAGAATTATATATCGAAAAATGGGATTGAATCCCAATTGTCTGCACCGGGCACACCCTAGCAGAATGGTGTAGCGGAAAGAAGGAATAGGTCTCTTATGGAAATGGTAAGATCAATGATGAGTTATTCAGAATTACCAAATTCATTTTGGGGACACGCCTTGGAAACAGCGGCTTACATTCTAAACTTAGTACCTTCTAAATCGGTAGCCTCCACACCCACAGAACTGTGGACCGGGCGTAAGCCTAGTCTGAAACATGTTCGAATTTGGGGTGCTCCGGCACACGTGTTAAAGGCAGATACTGATAAGTTGGAATCACGTACTGATGTTTGTCTGTTTATAGGGTATCCTAGGGGAACAAAAGGTGGTTTATTTTATAATCTCAAGGACCAAAAGGTGATCGTGAGCACGAACGCCAGATTTTTGGAAGAGGATTATATAATGGATCACAAACCCATGAGTAAAATTGTTCTAGAGGAAGTTAGAAGGGAAACACAAATATAATACCAACTGTACAAGAAGATATACCACATGACACTGCACCGCGTGTTACACCTGATACATAATTTCCTGCGAAGCTTCGTCGTAGTTGGAGGGTTGCCAGACAACCAGATAGATTCATGGGATTGGGAGAGTCATCCGACTTGGTCCCGGGTGAACATGAAATTGACCAATGGAATTACAACGAAGCACTGCAAGATAAAGATGCTCAATTATGGCAAAACGCAATGAAATCTGTGATAGAATCCATGTATTCTAATCAAGTGTGGGAGCTTGTAGAACCACCAAATGGATCTGACGGTAAGGTGGAAACCTTTAAAGCAAGGCTTGTGGCTAAAGGATATACTTTGAAAGAAGGAATCGATTATGAGGAAACCTTCTCGCCTGTGGCCATGCTTAAGTCAATCCAGATTCTTTTGTCTATCGCTGCTCATATGGATTATGAAATATGGCAAATGGATGTCAAGACAGCTTTCCTTAATGGAAGTCTTGAGGAAAACATCTATATGAAGCAACCAGAAGGATTCATTGCAAAGGGCGAAGAGCATCTTGTGTGCAAGCTTAAAAGGTCCATTTATGGATTGAAACAAGTTTCAAGATCATGGAACATCTGGTTTGATGAAGTAATCCAGTCATATGGATTTATTCAATGTCTGGATGAATCATGTGTGTACAAGAAGTATGACGGATATGTAGTGGTATTTCTTGTTCTATACGTGGATGATATTCTGCTCATTGGAAACAATGTAAAAGTATTGTCGGGCGTAAGGGTATGGCTATCCAAGCAGTTTGAGATGAAGGACTTAGGAGAAGCTGGACACATTCTTGGGATCAAATTAATAAGGGATCGCAAGAAAAAAATGTTATGTTTATCCCAAGCTTCGTATATTGATACAATTCTGACTCGTTTTAGCATGCAAGATTCCAAGAAAGGTTTTCTACCTTTCAGACATGGAATACCTCTATCTAAGGAGATGTGTCCTAAAACACAACAAGAAATAGAGGCAATGAAGCTGGTCCCTTATGCTTCGGCAGTAGGAAGCCTCATGTATGCTATGTAATGTACGAGACCAGATATCTGTTATGCCATGGGCATGGTCAGTAGGTATCAAAGTAATCCAGGACATGGGCATTGGACTGCGGTAAAGCATATTTTGAAGTACCTGCGAAGGACTAGGGATTATGTGCTGGTTTACAAGGCAGATACTTTGTTACCTTTAGGTTATACTGATTCGGATTTCCAGTCAGATAGGGATGCTAGTAAATCCACCTCGGGTTATGTGTATACTCTTGGAGGAGGAGCCATAATATGGAGGAGTGTAAAGCAGAAATGTGTTGCTGACTCCACCATGGAAGCTGAATATGTAGCAGCCTCTCAGAAAGCTAAAGAAGCAGTATGGCTCAGGAACTTCTTAATTGACTTGGATGTGATTCCTAGTTTGCCTAAAGCGATCACAATTTATTGTGATAACAGTAGTGTAGTAGCAAACTCGAAGGAACCACGAGCCCATAAAGCGAGTAAACACATTGAGCGCAAGTACCACCTGATACGAGACATCATTAAAAGAGGGGAAGTCGTTGTCGCTAAGATTGCATCTGAGGATAACCTTCCTGATCCTTTTACTAAGAGCCTTCCAGCAAAAGCGTTCGATGGGCATGTAGAAGGAATGGGGATTAGATGCGTGTCAGCAGATAAGACAACATAGTCTTTTAGTATAAGTGGGAGATTGTTAGATTTGTATACTAAAAACCTTGCTTTTGTATTGAACAATGTTTTAACGAATTTATTTGAAATGAGAATCATATGATCAAATAGTTTTGCATATTATAAATTGCTTATTTATATGTTTGAGCAAAAATCCATTTACTTTATATTGTAGATAATATGTTGTGGGACAACACGCAGAAGATCATGTTATCGGTTTCCTTATAAAGAATAAACAGATGCTCACAACCGAGATAGACGGGGACTATCTATCAGTATGGTTGTAGTGTGGTTTGGTATTAGTTTGTCTTGACCATAGAACCACATTAGTACACTGCTTTGTGTATTGAGTAGGACCGCCTGAGATCGTTCAACTTGTACTGTCTATATAGAAGAACTTGATCTCTGTTATTATGGATGTTCGTGCTCTTAATCCCTACACAATAACCTCGACACGTAAGGCAATATATATATCTTTGATTCATCAATGGGTGAGATTTAAATGAATTAAATCAACAAACTCGGTGAGTTGAGAAATAGTATTGTCTCTATGGTGTCCTGTAGATTGTAGAAGGAGTCCATGTCCGTCGTAGGTTGATGATGTCCCCTTGAGGAGCTCATAAGGTTTATCATGTAAATCTTGCAAGTGGATTAATTCCGGCATGATAAAAGGGTTGAGTGGTACTACTCTCGGATGAGATATTAATTAATTTGAATTGTCAGTAACTTAATTAATTAATGAGCATTGTATATCTTAAACATGGGGAGACTTTCGGGCTCATAATAAGAAGGAGCCCAAAACATAATATTGGGATTGGTTGGGTAGTGCAGTAATAATATTTTAGTGGACTATATTATTATTATTGGATTTAATTATAAGCTTTGGGCTAAGCTTGGTTAATTAATCCAATTGAGGCCCAATCCAATTTCTCCTCCTGATCTCTGCTGTAGCCCTATATAAAAGTCATCTCAACTTCTGGATGCCCTATTTTTTGCGCCGTTTCAACGTGAGAAAGAGGGAGAGAAGCAGATTGAGAAATCCCGTAGATTGTTGCCCACACAACATCAGGATTCGACTTGGGTCATACAACAGAAGATCAAGAGGTGGTTCTCTACTGCAGATCAACATCTACATCAACCCAGAAGAAAGGTAAACGTTTATTTTGCTTCCGCTGTAACCGTTTACTTGGTTTCCTAACGATCATGTTAAACCAAATGATCCAAAAGCCAACAATATGGACAGTGGGGCCTCGGCGCACATGACTCCTCGGTTTTCGCAATTGGACTCCTTTGAGCCATATTCTGGTAAAGGTTCAGTAACTGTTGGAAATGGAAATTCTTTATCTATATCGCATATTGGTACTGGTAGTTTATCTTCTCATATTAATCTGTTGGATGTTTTGGTTGTGCCTGGTCTCACTAAGAATTTATTGTCAATTAGTAAATTGACTTCTGACTGCGATATTGATGTTGTGTTTTCTGACAAGTCCTTTGCTATTCAGAACCGGTTGACAAAGACAGTTCTGGCTCAGGGTCGTTGTGATAATGGGTTGTACGTTCTGGAGAGTGGGAATGCGGCTTTGATTGCTTCGCTTTATCAAAAGACTTTGCGTGCTAGTTTTAGTTTGTGGCATTTGCGCATAGGACATGTTTCTCCTAGTGCCATTTTTTTACTACATAAATTAGGCCACTTGACTGTTACTTCTATTTTACCGGACCCTACTGTTTGCTCTTCTTGTCAGCTTGCCAAGAGCAAGAGATTACCTTTTACCTTGAATGAGAAACGTGCTACTTCTGTTCTTGATTTAGTACACTGTGATTTATGGGGACCGGCCCCTATTACTTCTACAGCTGGTTTCCGTTATTATGTTGTGTTTGTTGATTCTTATTCACGCTTTTCATGGATTTATCCTTTATGTGCCAAGTCTGATTTTTATGATGTTCTGCTTCGGTTTCATGCCTTTGTGTGCACCCAATTTTCTAGAGGTATTAAGGTTTTCCAATCAGATGGGGGGACTGAATTTGTTAATAAGCGTGTTGCTTCTTTTATGCAAAGCCATGGTACTCTACACAGGATGTCTTGTCCTTATACTCTGCAGCAAAATGGTAGAGCTGAACGCAAGCACAGACACATTACTGAGACTGGTCTTTCTATGCCGTTTCATTGTGGTGGTCCAGTATCTTTATGGTTTGATGCCTTTGCTACTGCAGTTTATGTTATCAATCGGTTGCCGTCCTCTGTTTTGGATAATAAATCTCCATATGAGATGTTATTTCATAGTGTTCCGGATTACTCTGTTTTCAAGCCATTTGGTTGCAGAGTTTTTCCATTTCTTAGAGACTATGTTGCACATAAACTCTCCCATCGTAGTAGTCCTTGCATCTTTTTGGGCTACAACAGTACTCATAAGGGTTTTCGGTGCCTCGATCCTACTTCCGCACGCATTTATATTACTTGTCATGCTTAGTTTGATGAGCGGGTTTTTCCTTTTGTTGGGAATGTTCCTCCATCAATGCAGGACTTGCCTATTTCTAGTTTTCTAGACTCTATTTTTCCCACCACAGTTGAGCAAGGTGTGCCACATTCATCGCCTCTGTGTGTGGACCCAGAGTTGGTTGATGAGCCTCCTGCTCCCATCCCGGACGAGCTGCATGGTCCGGCTCACCCGGCGCCGGCTCCGGCTTCACCAGAGTGGTCACCACCGCCGGCAGCCCCTGCAGGTTCTCCATCTCTGGCGCGTGCGGCTCCTCCAGCGCCGCCCCCACCGCCTCCAGAGCCGGCACCACGCGCGCCCGGTCACACTATGATAACACGGGCTAAAGCTGGCATATTCATGCCTCGGTATCCTGTTGACTTGACTTACACTGCTCTACTAGGCTCTCTTACCACTGCTGCTGCTGAGCCTCGTGGTTTCAAATCAGCCTCTAAGTACCCTCATTGGATGGCTGCTATGCAAGAGGAGATTGACGCTCTTTCGCATAATAAGACGTGGGAATTGGTTGCTCCGCCCAAGGGTGTGAACGTGTTGGTTCAAAGTGGGTGTTTCGCACGAAGTTCCGCTCTGATGGTTCCAATGAACGGTATAAGGCTCGATTAGTTGCTCAAGGGTTCACTCAGATTCCTGGCTCGGATTTCCATCATACCTTCAGTCCAGTTGTTAAGGCCACAACTATTCGTCTTATTCTAGCTCTCGTTGTTCATCATCAGTGGCCTTTACACCAGTTGGATGTGAAGAATGCATTTTTAAATGGGATTCTGACAAAGCCGGTTTATATGGCCCAGCCTCCTGGCTTTGTTGATTCTCGTAATCCGACTCATGTGTGCCGGCTCAAGAAAGTCCTGTATGGCCTGCGGCAAGCTCCTTTGGCCTGGTTTCAGCAGTTCAACACTTATTTGTTGGGTCTGGGATTTCAGCAGTCCCACTGCGACTCCTCATTGTTCTGCTTGAATAAGAGGTCTTCTCTCTTATATCTTCTTTTGTATGTTGACGACATTATTCTTACAGGGAATGAACAGGATCTTCTTCGGCAGTTTATTGCGCTCACACATGCAGAGTTTGCTATTAAAGATCTTGGCAAGTTGACATATTTTTTGGGGCTAGAGGTGTCTTATACTTCTGATGGCATTTTTATTGGTCAAACAAAATATGCTCACGATATTTTGGAGCGTGCCTCTATGCTTGAATGCAATCTTTTTTCTACTCCGCTTACTGCTAGGAGTTCTTTGCAGAGTTCGGGGTCTGTGTTTGGTGATCAGACTCTTTATCGTTCCTTGGTTGGTGCTTTGCAGTATCTTATGATCTGTTGGCGCTTGGATCGTTTGGTTAACATGAACCGTTAGGGTTCCATACGTTTCTAATATCAGCGGAAGCAATAAAACATGAAACGTATTACCGTTCACCAGGGTATGTTGAAGAAAGTTGATTCACGCTGACAGACTGTGCAGTCCCACGAGAATGGCCATAACTTCCTCGTCTGATGTCGGAATTGAATAATCTTTGTGCTCAGACGATCCTCTCTTCAACGGCTTTCCGTCAGTATATTGATCATCGAATTCTGATCACTATACGATTTTATATAAATTTCGCAAGGTGGGGGACAGCAGCAGCAAACTACCTTCTAATCTTCTGCCGTATGTCCCAAGTCCGATCTCGACGTCGTGTGGGCGACGATCTACGAGACCTCCTCATTCTGCTCTCAACCCTCATCACACGTGAATAATGAATGAGATCAGGGTTCCAAATAAGCTGAGGTGACTTATATACATGGGCTACAGCAGGGACCAGGAGGAGAAATTGGGTTGGGCCTCCATTGGGCTTAAGTATCCAAGCTTAGCCCAAAGCTTATACTTAAGTCCAATAATAATAATATATTCCACTAAAATATTATTATTGCACTGCCTTTCCAATCCCAAAATTACGTTTTGGGCTCCTTCTTATTATGAGCCCGTTAGTCTCCCCATATTTAAGATATACAATGTCCATTAATTAATTTAAGTTACTGACAACTCAATTAATTAATATCTCATCCAAGAGTAGTACCACTCAACCTCATTATCATGCCGGAATAAATTCCACCTGCAGGGTTTACATGATAATCCTTATGAGCTCCTCAAGGGGACATCATCAACCTATGACGGACACGGATTCCTTCTACAATCAACAACACACCATAGAGACAGCACTACTTCCCAACTCATCGAGTTTGTTGATTTAATTACATGTAAATCTCACCCATTGATGAATCAAAGAAATACATACTGCCCTACGTGTCGAGGTTATTGTATAGGGATTAAGAGCACGAACTTCCATAATAACTGAGATCAAGTTCTCCTATAAGTCAGTATAAGTTGAACGATCACAAGCGGTCCTGCTCAATACACACAAGTGCACTAATGTGATTCTATAGCCAAGACAAGCTAATACGAAACCACACTACAACCATCCCGATAGAGAGTCCCCGTCTATCTCGGTTGTGAGCATCTGTTTATACTTTATAAGGAAACCGATAATATGATCTTCCACGTGTTGTCGCACAACATATTATCTACAGTATAAAGTAAGTGGACTATTGCATCGTGCATATAAATAAATTATAAGACGCAATCATTTGATCATATGATTCTCATTTCAAATTAATTGTTATAACATTGTTCATACAAAAATCTAGACTTTTAGATACAATCCAACAATCTCCCACTTATACTAAAAAACTATGCTGTCATGTCTTCTGCCATACATCTGATTTCCACTCTCACTACACGACCATCAAAAGCTCTCGCCTTAGGTCCTTGTAAATGGATTTACTAGGTTATCATCCGATGCAATCTAGGTGACAACAACCTTCCCCTCATCATACGATTTCTCGTAACAGGTGGTACTCGCGCTCCATGTGTTTAATTTCCTTATGGACTTGTGATTCCTTCAAGTTTGCAACTGCACCAATATCATCAATATAAATTGTAATAATCTTGGGCAAACTTAGAATCACATCAAAGTCCATCATGAAGTTTCTAGAGCCGTACAGATACTTTGGCTGCCTCATAGGCTGCAATTTATCATCTTTCCATGATGGAATCCGGAGTCTGAAATATATTTCTATATAACACTCCTCCACACTATGACTCAACTTCTTAAAATTAAACACATAACCTTGAGGTGGATTTACTGCCGTCCAATCTGACTAAAAAATACGAATCTACGTAATCCACAAGAAGCAGTGAAAGCCTACATATGATTTCCAGTCCTTCTCAGGCACTTCATATATGTCTTACCACAATTCATCATTCTTGTTCCGGGTTACGCTGATACCCACTGTTCATGCCATCGGCAAAACAGTTATCCAATCTCGTGCATAGCATACCTTAGATTAAGCTTCCACATTTGCCGAAGCATAAGGAACTGCTTTCATCTTCTTTATCTACTTTGTGTCACAAGACACATTTCTTTAGATAAAGTCACATGCTAAAATAAGTAAGGATCGTATCATCTCATGAAGTTTGAGATAAGCATAACATCCTTTCTTGTAATCCGTATTACCGTGATCAAAAGGATATTTTTGCTCCTCTTAAGTCCTTCATATCATACCGCTTTATCAACCATACCCATACGCCCGACAATACTCTTTCATTGTCTCCAATGAGCAAGATACTATCTACGTATTGCACAAGAAATACCACCACATTTCCGTCATTCTTATCAATACACAAGACATATCCGAGCATTGATAAAATCTATATCACTGGATTTCTTCATCAAAACGGATGTTCTATAATTTTGAAGCTTGCTTTAGTCCATTGATGGACATTTTTAAGCTTAATATCAAAATGTTCTTAGCTCTTTGCAATGAATCACTCTGGTTGCTTAAGATAGATGTTTTCCTCAAGACTTCCAATCAGGAAAGTTGTCTTGACATCTATTTGTTATCCCTCATATTCCATATGAGTAGCAACAGGTAAAAGAGTCCGGATCGACTTAAGCATAGCTACCGACGAACAGGTTATCTCATAATCGAACCCTTTCTTTCTGAGTATACCTTTTTCGCAACAAGCTTTGCTTCCAAGGTTTTTACCTTACCATATGATCCTCTTTTATTTTGTATGACCACTTCCAATGGCTTTCACACCATTTAGTAGTCTTACAAGCATCCAGACGTAATTTAAAATCCATCAATTCTATTTTAACATCATTGCACTAGCTAAGATATCGTATTTCGATCTTGTAGTACTTCGTTGTATCCGTGGGTTCAATCCATGTTTACTAAGGATTAAGTCTTACGACTCTCTCAAAACATGTATCAAACAGGTTGTCGAACATCCCTCCCACTACGACAAGGCATTATATGCAATTGTGTATCAGACGTGACATGCGTTGCAGTTTACCTTGTGGTATATCCTCTTGCACAATTGGTACTAATACTTTGTGTTTTCTTCTCACATCCTTTAGGACAATTTATAAATGGGTATGTGATTTATTACATAGTCCCTTTCCAAAAATCTAGTGTTTGTGTTAACAATCACTCTTCAATCTTTTAGACTAAATTAATCACCTTCATTTTTATAGCATATCCCACAAACAGACAAACATTCAAATGAATTACTGTTTCTAGGGCTTATCCATAAAATGAATTAAGTTATTCCAAATAATTCATCATCCATCTAATCATTACCATAAGAGTCTTATTCCTTCTATCCACCACACCATTCAGCTGGGGCTTGCCCGGTGTAGACCACTTGAGATTTAATCTCAACCTCTGATTAATAGCTCCTAATTATCCTAAGAGGTACTCGTAATAACGATTAAATCGTCATTACTTGATATATTTTCCATGATGCTTTACTGTACCAACCTTGCAATTCTTGAATAAATCAAAGAACTTAGACATACAGTGCATCAAATAAATATATCGGTATCTAGAATAATCTTCGATTATTCATTACCACCTCTCGCCTGGATAATATTAAGTCTGCTTGAATCAGAATGAACCAATTCCAACATATATATCTTTGGCTCTACACCCCTTTACCTTGAAAAGGTAATTAATTATTTTTACTTCTAAGTAAGACTCGCAAGTCCGATAGTTTTCACTTTAGATAAACCTTACGGTCCATCTACTATCAACTTTTGAGTCCTACTCAAGTAAAATGATCTAGTCTTAGACGCCAAATGCATGTTTAGTTCATCTCCGAAGGTTCCTTTCTCTTACTAAGATCAGAAGATGCATTATTAATAATTATTTGTTGCATCAGTGGAATATACATGATTTAAGAGTATACAATTTGTCAATAACGTACCTTAACAGATTATAGCTCCATCCTTCATTACTATGACCATGTCATTTAAATGAAATGGAGTATCTATCCGTAAATGCATAGAAACTGAAATAAAATTCTTTCTATGAAAACGTACGTAAAGACAATTTCTCATAATCAAACGTCTATTCATATCGTAAGATAAATAAACAACTCCCACTGCAACAGCCACTACTCTCGTAGTATTACCCATGTCCATAATAATCTCATCATCACTAAGTTACACGCTTTTAGTGATTCCGGTATCTACACACAACGTGTCAGTAAATGCCATCAATATTCATGCTTCAACAACTAGTGAATGAGATACTAACTTTGTTCACATCTCGATGAAAATGGATTTCCTTTGCCACATGTTTTGTCAGAAATTCCCCACCATATACAACCTCTTTGTAATTCAGGTGGAAGTTGCTTAAAACATTTAGGCAAATATGAAGAAATAAAATTGACTTAGGTTTCCCCTTCAACTTCTATTCCATGTATTTCCAATTCATTCATCAAATTCAATCATGACCTACCGCCTTTTAACTTACTCAAGTATCCGAAGAGTTACATGAGACCATCATATTTCTATGAATCTCTTATCTCTTCACCAGAGACTTTAATATGCATCATGATAAGTCTTTTGTGAGAACACACATGTATTTCTTAAACAGTAAAATTAGAATACAAGATTCTTTTCTAATCATCTAATTTTGGACCAGTAAATATAATTTCTTTTAGTCAACCATAAGTGAAATAAAACTATTTGAAATTCAGAGAATCATAAAAAAAAAATACACCGATCAAATCTTCGAATTTATCCATTTATATTGATTCCCTCAAACAATATAAAATATAAATTCACCGACATCTCAAGCACCGTGAGTTTGCAAGCCACGATAGTGTGGACGTTTACAAACCCGAACATTTACAAGAGAAGGTTTTACCCATTAATTTCATTTGTCAACCTAACTTTATGACAAAATAATTAATAGTCGGTTCCTCTTTAGCCATGCAAATAAAAGCAGTGACTCCGATGGGGAGGATACTTATTATTTACACCTAAGTGTACACCATTATTTGACCCCAAGTCCATTGCGCGAGCTTATGTGCCTTACAGAT
Organism: Pogostemon cablin; assembly: GCA_023678885.1. Lineage (NCBI taxonomy): Eukaryota > Viridiplantae > Streptophyta > Magnoliopsida > Lamiales > Lamiaceae > Pogostemon > Pogostemon cablin. Next base: position 16,553,261 of record CM042976.1, read on the forward strand.
GGAGAAGTACACACGCGCTCGGATAACTTCCTACAGTCATCAATTATAAGTTTGTACCAGTGAACCGCATATAAGCTCATCCGATAGGGAGGAAGGTCTATGCCAACGCGCAAGTTATTGTACATCACATTACAAACATAATTTTAAAGAAGCCTGTTCCAGCAATATCCATGAATAAACTCATCCGATGGGGAAGAAGGCTCTAATGCCGACGCGCAAGTTTACTCACATTGCTAACAAACCAATAATGGAGGCTGTGGGAATTAATTACCAATCCCCTCTCCCACTTAGTTATTTAAAACCAAGGGTTTTTACATGCATATAATATTCAAAAATAAAATACGCAACCTAGCATGCTCATACTTCCAAATATATAACAATAATTGACCAATAAAACAATTATAGAAGTTATATATAAGGAAATAAATTGCCAAAAATAAGTTGACTTGATCAACACTCCAACATACATGCATACAATATACCAAATATAATACGCAATCTAGCATGCTTCTATTTAAGGCAATAAATCATAGATAATCATGCATATATATATAACAATAATCAATTAATAATTCAATTATAACAGTTATATAACAGCGAATTCGATTGTTCGCCACCAATCACGAATGCGGACTACTGCGACGGGGATCGACCTCCCCGCAGCCTGCTCCACCACTCCGACACCCTGCCCGATCATATTGTGAAGACTCACGCGGAATCTGGTGCAGACCAGTCGAACTTGATGCAAACCCGCTCGAACCTAGTGCAGAGTCGATCGAACCTAGTGCAGAGTCGATCGAACCTAGTGCAGAGTCGATCGAACCTGATGCAGACCAATCGAACCTGATGTGAATCTGCTCGAACCTGGTGCAGCATCGATCGAACCTGATGCAGACCAATCGAACCTGATGTGAATCTGCTCGAACCTGGTGCAGCATCGATCGACCTGATGCAGACCAATCGAACCTGATGCAAATCCGCTCGAACCTGGTGCAGCATCGATCGAACATGATGCAGACCAATCGAACTTGATGCAAATCCGCTCGAACTGTCGCTCGTCCAAGGGCCTACTTGCACGGTACCAAGTTCAGCCCAACGCGCAACATCAAACTACACCTACTGTCGTTCAGGGTTCGCAACTTTAGGAACCAGGGAATCCAATCTCCACCGTCCAGAATTTACACCTGTAAGTTTCGAACATTCTGTCCAAATTACAACTCCATCCAACGGTTAGTTTATGAGAAACGACTCTTTTCCCTCGACTGCGCAGAACAGAATCGCCCAAAAACCTGCTTCTATTTTCGGCGTATTCCCGATAACAAAAAACTTCAAATACGATCTTCACCGTTCAGAATGTACATCCAAAAATTTCAAACGTGTTGACCAAAATTCAGCCTGATCCGACGGTTGAAACTCCGGTTATTGCCTCTGCAATATCACTGCGCTGGATTTTCTCTCAATTTCTTCCTTCCATGTGAAATTGACGAATAGTTTTCGTCGAATCCTCTCACACACAACCATCGACGAACAGATATGATATAGGGTATATTTCACATAGGGATATTCATGGTTTGCACAGTAAAACCAAAACCCTAAACATGCGATCCTAATTTCGAAAAATTAATCACATAAACCCCAGCCTAACGTGTCACACTTCACCACGAAACCGTAGCTCTGATACCAATTGTTGGCGCTTGGATCATTTGGTTAACATGAACCGTTAGGGTTCTATACGTTTCTAATATCAGCGGAAGCAATAAAACATGAAACGTATTACCGTTCACCAGGGTATGTTGAAGAAAGTTGATTCACGCTGACAGACTGTGCAGTCCCACGAGAATGGCCATAACTTCCTCGTCTGATGTCGGAATTGAATAATCTTTGTGCTCAGACGATCCTCTCTTCAACGGCTTTCCGTCAGTATATTGATCATCGAATTCTGATCACTATACGATTTTATATAAATTTCGCAAGGTGGGGGACAGCAGCAGCAAACTACCTTCTAATCTTCTGCCGTATGTCCCAAGTCCGATCTCGACGTCGTGTGGGCGACGATCTACGAGACCTCCTCATTCTGCTCTCAACCCTCATCACACGTGAATAATGAATGAGATCAGGGTTCCAGATAAGCTGAGGTGACTTATATACATGGGCTACAGCAGGGACCAGGAGGAGAAATTGGGTTGGGCCTCCATTGGGCTTAAGTATCCAAGCTTAGCCCAAAGCTTATACTTAAGTCCAATAATAATAATATATTCCACTAAAATATTATTATTGCACTGCCTTTCCAATCCCAAAATTACGTTTTGGGCTCCTTCTTATTATGAGCCCGTTAGTCTCCCCATATTTAAGATATACAATGTCCATTAATTAATTTAAGTTACTGACAACTCAATTAATTAATATCTCATCCAAGAGTAGTACCACTCAACCTCATTATCATGCCGGAATAAATTCCACCTGCAGGGTTTACATGATAATCCTTATGAGCTCATCAAGGGGACATCATCAACCTATGACGGACACGGATTCCTTCTACAATCAACAGCACACCATAGAGACAGCACTACTTCCCAACTCATCGAGTTTGTTGATTTAATTACATGTAAATCTCACCCATTGATGAATCAAAGAAATACATACTGCCCTACGTGTCGAGGTTATTGTATAGGGATTAAGAGCACGAACTTCCATAATAACAGAGATCAAGTTCTCCTATAAGTCAGTATAAGTTGAACGATCACAAGCGGTCCTGCTCAATACACACAAGTGCACTAATGTGATTCTATAGCCAAGACAAGCTAATACGAAACCACACTACAACCATCCCGATAGAGAGTCCCCGTCTATCTCGGTTGTGAGCATCTGTTTATACTTTATAAGGAAACCGATAATATGATCTTCCACGTGTTGTCGCACAACATATTATCTACAGTATAAAGTAAGTGGACTATTGCATCGTGCATATAAATAAATTATAAGACGCAATCATTTGATCATATGATTCTCATTTCAAATTAATTGTTATAACATTGTTCTACAAAAATCTAGACTTTTAGTATACAATCCAACAATGATCACTAGACCTGATCTCTCCTACGCTGTTAACACTGTCAGCCAGTTCCTTCACTCTCCTACTGGTGATCACTTTGCTGCTGTGAAGTGTATCCTTCGCTATGTGAAGGGTACAATTCATCATGGTCTTAACTTTACTCATCATCCTGAAAAGACCATTGTGGTATATTCTGATGCAGATTGGGCGAGATGTTTGGAAACTCGTCGCTCCACTTACGGCTATTCCATTTTCTTTGGGGGCAATCTTATTTCTTGGAGTGCTAAAAAACAACCGACTGTTGCTCGTTCCAACTGTGAGTCGGAATACAGAGCTTTAGCTAATGCTGGCTCAGAAATTATTTGGTTGATTAATCTACTACGGGAGATCCATCAGTCACCCAAGACTCCCGCGACACTTCTCTGTGACAACAAGAGTGCGATTTTTTGGAGTCAGAATCCGGTCGCCCACAAGCGTGCAAAGCACATTGACATTGATTGTCATTTTATTCGTGAGCTGATTTCTTCAGGAGGTTGCGTACTGAGTTTGTTCATTCTCATCTTCAACTAGCGGATATTTTTACTAATACATTACCGCAACCAGCTTTTGAGTTCTTGCGCACCAAGCTTTGCGTTAGCTTACACCCCACGCAGTGCTTGACGGGGGGTATTAAGGGAAAGAGTTGAGGATATTTTTTGTATGTAGATATTGTATATATTTGTATTTATGGTGTTGATTTATTCTCCATGAATTGTGGAAATCTTGTAACCTCTCAATTGTATATATAATGATATACACAAGTCATCACAGTGAGTGATAATCCGATAATTCCTCTCATAGTTTGTAACCCGATTCTATGTGCCAGCCCAGAGTCCACAAATCACGACTTTCCAAATTTTTATCATTTTTTTAAAAATATAAATTATATATATATAGAAAAAAAACTTCTACTAGTTAATAAAAAGTGATATTTGAGTTAATAAAAAGTGATAACATTTTGTCGTATAAATATAAAAGTGATAATATTTTTAGGTAAAACTCTTGTGCTCCGAGCGCACGGATTTAGACACGTGCGCCTAAGTCCGACCTTGCCTATATTGAGTTTTTTATTTTTTTTAATTTATAAATAACCCGCTTAATAAATGGGGTAGATTGGGAGCAGGGTCAAGTTCATGCTCCCGGACACACAAGATACTAACTCATATTTTTAATAAAAAGTGATAATTATTTAAGAAAATAAAAATAGTTTCACGTTAGACAGTTTAGCGTAAGTATTGCCAAAAATTCATTTGTTTATTACTCACTCCGTCCTACCCAAATAGCACCATTTTACTATATTGGCGTCACATCCAAATTGCATCATTTTCCTCTTTTAGTAAAAAGGGCCCACCAATGGTCCACCACTACCCATCATATCTCTCTAATACACCTACCCACTTTACATAAAATAATAATACTCTTTAATCTACGTACAAAAAGCAAATGCACCTCTTTGTCCGGGACTGAGAGAGTACTTTTTTATTTTGTCATGACATTGATAAAGTCCATACGTCATCTATCAAATAATATTTTTTTATTTAAAAAAAATAGTTTTTCACTATAAATAGTAATTTTTATATATTAAAAAGTAATATTGTGTGCAAGGGGAACCTGAGGGCAAGAAATACTTTGTCATTATATATATAAATAGAGTTCAAGAAATACTTTGTCATTATATATATAGTCAATAACTGACATTATATATATATATAGAGTTCATGCATTGTCAAGATTAAAATTAAATAGTTTCTAAATATAATGAAACTGAAAAGAAAGAAAAAACGTGTAGACAAAAATAGAAATCTAAATTTATATATAAGTACACACACATCTTTCCTATAGGCCCCTCGAGTGGATCTATCAGAGCACATAATTGAAGTGTATAATTGTTTGCGTAACTATGTAAAATAAAACTTTTATCTTTGTCATATATTCTATTTATATTGATACGCTCGAGAGTTGACAAGGATATTCTACAAATACTTTTAGTTTTCAGAAAGTTATGAGTCTTCATCAAGAAAAAACATGTTGAATCTAAGTTTTTTTTTCTTTCTTTTTCTAAATGATATGTTTATTATGCTAACACTCAATTCAAATGCAAAATTGATTATGGTATATTCATGTAAAATATTTGAGACTCTACATTTGTCCTTTGCTTGTAATGGGTATACAAATTTAGAAAAAGATCACTACAAGAAAATTGTCGAATTCCAAAAGTGAAAAATCGTTGGAATATGGAAAAATACTGTTGGAATTAATAATTCCAAAAGATATTCCAACTAGTTTTTTATTGGAAAAGTGGCCGTTGGAATGTTATTTTTCCAACAACATTTTCAACAGTTTCAAAAATCCAACAGTGAATCCAATGACATTTTTTTCATTTATTCGAATTTGAACCCTTGACCTCTTGGATACATCACCTTATCATTTACCAACTTAACTAATATATAATTTACGTTATAAATTGACATTTAAATTTATTGAAGTCTCTTTTTTTGATGGAATTTTCATTGGAATTTTCCAACAGTTTATGTTTGGAAATTTGAAATGGTTTACCATACAATTAGAATTAGCATTAGAATTTCCAAAGGTTTAAATTTATATGGGAATTTTCGTTGGAAGTTTCCAACAGTTTTAGGTTTTATAGGAATTCTCGTTAGAAATTTTCAATAGTTTATCAGACTATTGGAATTAGCATTGTAAATTTTCAATGGTTTAAATTTTCATGGGAATTTGATGCCTTAATATTATTGCTATCCTTTTTGGCTTTCAAAAAAATTTTCATGGGAATTTTCGCTGGAATTTTTCAACAGTTTAAAGTTTCATTGGAAAATTCATTGGTTATTTTCCAATGGATTTGCTTTTCGTTGGAAATTTTTCTGTTAGAATTTGACAGTTTTCTTGTAGTGGATTTTCTCCAAAAATATGTATTGTATTATTTTGAGCACAACTCATATTCATTGCCTCCATTGTCCTTAATAATGACAATTGCATGTCCATATGGAAAATTTTCTATATCAAACTAATTACAAGTGCATGACAAACAATCAAAATAGATAATATGCTTGTCAAATTCTTTACTGACCTCATATTATGTTGGAGAAATCGGGATAACATTCATTCTATGAACCTAGTTGTATTTGATGCACGTTTTTTTCTTCATTTTTTGTGCTAAATAACTACTCAATTTTTCTGATTCATTGTGTCTTTTATAATACCATTTTATGCAACATATCTTAATATGCTCAATTAAACCAAAAATAGAAAATTACGAGCATTTTCATGACCGAATTTAAGGATTCTGCATTGTTTATAGTCATAATTTTGTACTATATCCCTTTTCAATTGCAATGTGCTCTACTCTAAAATGAAGACCTCCAACGTCTTAATTTAGGTGGTGTCTAACCTCTTTGTGCATGCCACAAATTGCAATCATATTAATCTGTTATATTGTAGGCCTCAGCTGCAACTTGAATAATTATGCAAATTTTATTTTAGGAAATTTTTTTCTCATGTTATTATGCAAATGTCATATGCAATGCGCGTGATATGCAAGATGATAAACTTTTTTAAAAAATACTTGGAATACTTTTTCATGGTCAGAGTTTATCACCAATTCCTCTATATCCTAGTTATTTCCTTCAACTTATGAAAGAAAAAAATCCATCAATCTTGTCTTAGAGTCAACAACTTCCCAAGTACGAGGATAAATTTGCACATTTGAATCTTAAAATGTGATATATTAAGCAAAGTAATCATAAACTTGTTTGTCAAAAAAGTGTCATCAACGGAAATTACCCCATCTAATTGATGCCCAGAATCCCTGTATGCTTGTCTCAATGCCATGAAAAAATATTTGAACCGCTTATCAAATAAAATATCTGTGGTTGCAAAATTCCAAGGATTTTTTTGCTTCAAGACATCATAATAAGATCATAATATAACGTAACTCTCATTTGGGAGTACCACGTAATTGAGACAATATTGCACACTCTTTGACTATGTAAGCTTATTTATAGTTGATTTTTCTTTTTGAACACCTTATTAATATCATGTATTATGTTCTTCAAAGTGTATCCTCAGCTCGGATCTTCATATTCAGAAGTAATTTGGCTTCCAATAATTGAGTATGTACCATATTTGTGATCTTTCCGTCCAACACTTGACTAAAAAGTATGTAAACCAAAAAACTATTTAATTTCTAACATATCAAATTCTTTCATCTTCGTGGATCTTAACCTCCATTCAATTTTCATCAATGCAAACAATAAAGTAAGGACTTTTGTTCTATTTTTTTATTTTAAACTCAAAGTGGTATCTCATGGCAAGTAATTTAAGTTTTGATTTCAAAGGCTTTTTGCATTTGAAGTTATACTGCATGTTAACACGCACTTCTTCACTTTATGGAATATGGGCTAACCCGACTTAGTTTGGAATTAAGTCAACTGTCAAATATTGAATACTTGTATGATTACATAACTCATCAACATTAACAGGGACATCATCAACATTTTGACCAGTAAATGATTCTCTTACTTCCTCAGTTTCCAAAATTTTTGCAGCCATAACCAAATCATCTAAATTTGCATAGTATGTTATATTTGCTCAAAAGAATCAATTTCTTGATTGTGCACTTTGTCAATATTTCTAATTTCTATTACTTGATTGTGCACTAAATTTATTTATCTATATGTATCTCCATTTTGCACCATATCTTTTGAACTTACAATTGATGCATCTTCACATTCATTACAAATAAATTTTGATATCTCAAGTTTTAATCGTGTTTTATTACAAAGTGGACTTTTCTTGCATACAAATCGTACCACGAAATATTATTGTCACAATCAATTTCATAAGTAGAGAATCGAGATATTCTGAGAACAAGCGTTGCAAACTCCATTTTTCTTAAACCTAGTGTCCACTTTCAATGACTTCTTAACCTTATCATAAAGCTCTACATTCGAGATGTTTTTTTGGAAATAAGAAGTGGGGTCAAACTTGTTTGATCAATCCCTTTGTGCCTTAGTTTCCATCCACCATCTTCTCTCTCTTAAAAAAACATCATAACAAAAATCCACAATGTATCAATACAATTCATAACTACATGTCAATGTTTTTATAACTGGACCGGAGATCAAACCGATGGAGCCAACAGTTCAAGGTCCAACCGGCGATTCAACCGGAAAAATCAAATTCACTTATTTTTAATTATATTTTAAAATATTTATTAAAAAAATATATAATGGAAGTTTTTAATTCCCAAAAATATGTAATTTGTCATATGTGTTCAGGCCCACTTAATATAAGTTTTAAAAAAAACACAGGCCCATTATAAACTCCACCCATTTTGAATTATTAATTAAAATATATATACATATATAATGGTAACATATCAACTAGGGTTTCATTTTAAAATTTGCGCCTCTCTCTCATTTTCACAGACTCAGTGCTCTCTCACTTTCCTCCCTTCTATTTTGTTATCGATTTCTTACTCCCTTCTCTATTGAACAAATGCAGCCAAACATACTTAAATTCGTCGCTCTCATAGTGAATCAAAAAGTTCGCAGGAGATCTAAGTTCGCAGTAGAGATCTAACGATCCAATGGAGGCGGTGTAGGAAATAAATTTATAGATCCTAAAACCTTAAACTCTAACATGGTTAACGAGATCTAAACTAGAACACGGAAGTGTACCTTGATCCATTGAGTCTCTAGGCGGAACATGAACTCGAAGATTGGTAGGTATTTGACCTTCCTCAACTAAGTCTCCTTATTCCTTATGGGACCGTCGTAATCCCTTCCGATGGGGAGAAGGAGAAATTTATGTGCGACTTAATATATTGGGGAACATTACCTGAGAGACTTTGTATACTACTTGACTAGACCACCCATAATTACCTAGTCACGTAGTATTGTGTATCTACTCAACTGGCCCATATCATTATTATTATAGACCATGGACTTTTAATTTAATTGGATCACTTAATTAAGTCCATAAAATAATTTAATAACTAATGTAATTGCATAATAATATATTGCCCATAATTAGATTATAATGGAAATAAAATTTTCCTAACAATCTCCCACTTAGGCTATATATTGTTCCAAAAACATTTATATCAAGAGTCCTTAGTTGCGCAACTTTATGCTATTTCTCTTCTGGCTGTACTTAATAATCTGGTCCATCTCATATACTAATATGGAACTACCGTATCATTCACCACATTACAAATCGTGGTTAAACTCCGACAATTACCATATTAATATACTCAATGACATAGATCAAATATAGTGAGTAGCATGGAAATTATATTCAATGTAATCAAAAACTCATATATATTTCCAACAGGTCCAACTTTAATCTTTAGTGAGATCAATCCATAATGTAAAATATTACAAAATGGAAAATTACTTAATTAATTCACAATGAATACAAAGTCATCAACTTTATTCTGCAAAAAACTGAATTATCTAAAACAAAGTGTCTTAAAAACTTTAAAGAGCAATGAATATAGACTTCCACTTGTTGGATTATATACTAAAAGTCTAGCTTTAATATGAACAATGTGATAACAATATTTGGAATGAGAATCATTGATCAAATGATTGCATCTTATAATTAATTTATATGTCGATACAATAGTCCATTTACTTTATATTGTAGATAATATGGTGTGCGTCGTCGCAAGAAAGATCATATTATTAGCTCCTTAGAAAGTATAAACAGATGCTCACAACCGAGATAGACGGGGACAATCTATCTGGCTGGTTGTAGTGTGACTTGGTATTAGTTTGTCTTGACTATAAAATTACACTATTGCACTTTGTGTGTATTAAGCAGGACCGTTTAAGGTTGTTCGATTTATACTGACTATATAAAAGAATAAGACTTATGTTATTATGGAAGTTCGTGCTCTTAATCCCTATACAATAATTTTGACACGTAATTCGGTATTTATTTTTTTAATTCTTCAATAGGTGATATTTATTTATTAAATCAATATACTAGGTGAGTTGGGAGATAATATTGTCTCTATGGTGTGATGTTGATTGTATAAGGAATCTGTGTCCTAATAAATTAGGCTGATGATGTCCTCTTGAGGAGCTCATAAGGATTATAATGTAAACCCTGCAGGTGGATTTATTTCGGCATGATAATAAGGTTGAGTGGTACTACTCTTGGATAAGAGATTAATTAATTGAGTTGTCAATAACTTATTTAATTAATGGGCATTGTATATCTTAGATATGGGGAGTTAAACGAGCTCATAATAAGAAGGAGCCCATAACATAATTTGGGATTAGGGTGGCAGTGCAATAATAATTCTTTAGCGGACTGAATTATTATTTTTGGGCTCAAGTATAAGTTTTGGATAAACTTGGATGATTAAGCCCAATGGGAAGCCCAACTCTAATTTCTCCTCTTGGTCCATGCTGTAGTCTATAAATAAGCCATCCCAGTAGTCTCTGGACATAATATCACTCCTAATCATACTTTTAGATGAGAAATCAGATTTTTCATTAGATTAAAAGAAAGAACGTGAGATATGAGAGATTGCGAATTCGGATCGCCTAGAGGATCATCGCCCACACGACATCTAGACGAGGCATAGGAATACAGCAGATCATTTCAGCAGATTCAGACTTTTCCGTCAATCTTCGGTGAAAGGTAAAGCTTTCTATTTTTCTGCTGCGTTAGATGTACATGGAACCCGAATGCATTACATAGACCATAAGATCTGATCACCATCACCACTAAACCAATGTATTCTAAAACCATATAACACCCACATGAGTAGCTGGCTCATAAAATTATAGGGTGTTGAATACATAATTGGTGAATCAACATTTAGAGTCTATTACAATATGCTCTACTGAAATTTATCTATTCTAAACACTTTCTTTAACAACTAAGAATTCTTTGTCAGTATGCTTGACTTCTAAGAACTCATGTTGCTACTAAATACTTTATTGCGAACTAACCGTCATGATAAACTTCATGCGACAAAAATTAGCAGTCTTATTTCATTATTGGATATCCTTTAGTGTACTACTATTTCTGTTGTCATGGTTAATGAGCTACAATTATTTGCTTAACGTTTTTTTACAACTCTTCCGACCAACAGAAGATCATGTAGCCTGAAGTGGATCTTATACCGTATTAGCATCCAACAAACTTAAAATAAGATTACTTTATGATCTCTAACAAATCTGATCTTTGATATGCATGCATGTTATTTTTAATTCTTTGTAAATACTTTATAAAGACCCATAGTAGATTTATTTAAATATCTTCTTAATATATCAACAACAAAAGCCAAACCAGGTCTTTTGCAGACCTCATCATACAACAACTTCCAACAGTCAAAGCATATAGAATATTTCTACATTTCTTAAATCTTTAGAGAACTTGATTGAGACTGCACTTGTCTCCCTTAGTTTAACTTAAATCTTTTCCCACTAAATCACACAATCATCTACATTTGTGTCAAAACCAAATGAGACAATTACATCATGATGATAGTTGTGATTCCTATATATAAAAGCTTGCTTGAATTGATAGATGAATTTTTTTTAGTTCTTAAATTATTGAGATCATTTAATCAATGTTACCCTTAAGAAACATTATCTTTATATCCATTTAATGCAATTCAAGATCAAAATGTGTTACTAATATCATACTCTGATCAAAATGCATTTTAATGGGAAGGAGGGAGTAATTATCTTAAAACAATGCCTTATTTACCTTATGAGTATAATCATTTACTAAGATGCAACCCTGATCATCTTGTATTGATTAAAACTCATAACTTATAGCATTAACACACTTTCAAATATATGGATCTTATATGGCTTAATGAACATTGTTTGAATGTTCTACCATTAATTATTTCTATAGTGTCCTTTTTAATTTATGATAAGAACTATTAAATCATCTGAATTGTCTCTTCTCCCAACTCTAATAGTTTCCTTAGTAATATCAATTATTGAGGTTGTTGAATTTGTTATTATTTGAATATTATTGACATTGTCCTATCGATATTCTGCATTTGCACATTCTTAAAAGCATAAGTAAGGGTCGAATCGACTCCCCGAAATAATGTCTCTAATATTATTCTTCTCCCCAAATCAACATGCTCAAATCAGTAGATGAGGGAGTAGTTTGTATTATGGAGAGATGCTGTGAGAATGGAGTCTTTAAGGCCAGTCATATGGATGCACACTTGAGGAGCAGATACACAGAGGACTCAAGCTTTGTATATAAACAGATCTGACACAAATGGCCAGATTATGAGGAAATACAGCTTCAGAATATGGTTAGTTCATAGAGAAAGACTCTCTTCGAAGGACAAAGTTTGGTGCATATAAGAAGAAAAACGATGTGATTTTTACTTCGATCTGAAAACTACATCGCATCTTTTCTTTCAGTACCCTTATACCAAACGTATCTGGGATGAGTTAAAGACATGGATTGGTTAGAGAAGAGGAAGGATCACTTCAGTTACAGATGTTTTCAGTAAAATTATTGCAGATACCCGAGGCAATAACAAGGCAAGATGACTTCTTTTCATCACCTTTGCTACTATGATCTACCATACATGGGTGGAAAGAAATGCCTTACACTTAGGCACGAGGATGCTAACCCCGAAGCATATAGCTAATAGAATCAAACTTCAAATAGCGTCTTTGTATTTAAATTTTTGATGTATTCACCCTGAGCTTTACGCTTAGGTAGTTTGAATAGGTGGGTTTGTAATGTAATCGCATGTACGTAAGTATAATGTAATCGTTTTTAATGAAATAATATTTACCAATTTCACTAAAAAAAAAATATCATATTACCCATCTCAAATATGATCCGATTAATTGGATCATAAACTTTTTTTTTAATTTATAATCAATAAAGTAGTCAATAGCTATTTGAGTCCAATTTTCTTTAGCAAATCCATAAGACCTAACCTTATTTGGACATCACCAAAGGTGAAACTCATAAAAAGTTCTCACAACTACTTTAGTTGAAACTTTATTGAGACCATAAGCTGCAATCTTTAGTATTTCTCCCATTAGTGACCACATCTTGTGAAGTTCTATTTTGTCATTTAACTATACCATCCACGTGAGTAATCTTAATGTGGTGTATAATAAAACAATTCTACAAGTCTTTAGGAGGAAACTAAAAGTTATGCTTTAGTTTAGTCTTTAACAACTTTCTTAATGGGTTTTCTTGTATTGCCCTTATACTTTATTGAGACCAAATTTTCTTGAAGCTTACTAGTCTCATCTTTATTATTGGAGTTCAATCATCATGTATGAATATGTTGTTAATATAAGAAAAACTCAATAAGCAGACTTCTTAATTATACAGAGATTAATCCAAAATAATTATTATGCTTACATTAAACTTTATAATATTTCACAATTTAAATAAATAATTTAGAATCATCTTGAGGATTCGAGCACAATATTAGTATCAAGTCTTTGGATAAAAATACTGATTTAAATGATACTCACACGCAGTGGTCAAATAATGACAATAAAAACTGTCAAGCAATAGCCTTTCTTTATGTCGACTTATTACTCATATGTAAAACCGAATAACAGTCACATATTCACTACCAGATGTGCTTGTATATTTCGGGTGAAATATTAATCTACCTATGAACCGATCAATACCCGCATGAAGATACTCTCGCACAGCATACTTGTCATAAGTTCTGTCAAACAAAAATTAATCTATGAACCGACTGATGTTCGCATGAACAATTCAAAACAATTACCGCATGCTTATTATCACATGTGTGTTCTTATTATTCTGTTAAACTGTGTCTGGCTACAGAACGCATAAATAATTCCACACCCATCAATGTAATATCAATAAAGTCGCACTCCACACACAAAGGTTGCTATAACAACATGATGCTTTGATTGACTAGAATGAAAATTACTAGACCAATTAAACAAATATTTAAAATAAACATTTAAGTTTAATTGAACGACATTAAAATTGTCTCCCCAATTTTAATTTAATTAAATTCCATAAACCATATAAAAATATGAGATGAGTCTCCCATACTTAAAAGTGAAAGATTTCATTAATTAACTTAATTAAGAATTTCAAATCTTATTCTAAATTAGACAAATATCCTTAATTAAAATGTATCAAAATTACCATACAAAATTTTATATCAATAATTAAATGATATATATATATATATATATATATATATATATATATATATATATATATATATATTGTTGACTTGAAATGCATTTCGACCCGTATGTAATTGCATGATTCAAAATTGAAATTAATCATGAATTCAACTTAAATGGGTCAACAAGAATAGTCATGTTAATCATTTATAGAATATTACTTCAAATATATGTCAATCAGCCTATTAATACAACATGATGTTATATCACTAAAAGACATTTTGTAGATTTAATAAAATTTGTCCGGTACAGTAACTCGAAGCATAGATAATTTGAATGCATTAAATAGTCACTTATCAAAAGATTGAATCCTCAATTAATTAAAAAATGCAACTATACCAATAAATCCAATATTTTAATTCAATTAGAAATTTGGATAAGTGTTACACAGTTGAAACAAAGTTACGCAACCGTAATTTATCAAAAATTTAAAATTAATCGAACCTAAAATTTGAATTGATAAAAAAAAATTTAATCTGCAAATTTGAAATTGTGATTTCACAGAAAAGATTCAAATACAATTATTTGGACCTAATCACAATTTCGACAGATTTCAGAGAATTATAAATAGGGTGACTCTGATATCACTTGTAGGAAATAAATTCATAGATCCTAAAACCTTAAACTCTATCATGATTAACGAGATCTAAACTAGATAGCAGAAGTGTATCTTGATTCATTGAGTCCTTTAGGCGGATCAAAAACTCGAAGATCGGTAGGTATTTGACCTTCCTCAACTAAGCCTCCTTATTTCTTATGGGACCGTCGTAATCCCTTCCAATGGGGAGAAGGAGAAAATTATATGTGGCTTAGTATATTGGGGGTCATAACCTGAGAGCCTTTATATACTACTAGACTAGACCACTCATAATCACCTAGTAACGTAGTATTGAGTATCGACTCAATTGGCCCATATCATTATTATTATAGACCATGGACTTTTAACCTTAATTGTATAACTTAATTAAGTCCATAAAATAATTGAATAGCTAATATAATTGCATAATAATATATTGCCCATAATTAGATTATAATGGAAATAAAAATTTCCTAACAGACGGTTGTTTGGCGTCTCAGAGGGGTTTTTTTATAGTTTTTCTTCGATGGATCTATGTAATTTCTTGTTGATCGGTTCCCATTTGGCTTTTTAAAGAGCGGATTTGCAATATTTTTCTTTGGATATGTGTAATTTCTTATAGATCTGTATAATTTCATTGGATAAATTATTTCATTGAAATGAAAAATATAAATGAATTGTTTGGAATTTAAATTTTAAGAATAAATCGGTGAATTTCCGGTTTTATCAGTTTACCAATTTTCTAGTTTTAATCGATTCTTTCCTGTTGAATCGCAAAAGCAGTTTATTAAGTAGTTCCGGATCGCCTTCGGCACTGGTTCCCGATTCAACCAGTTGAACTGGCCAGTGCAGCCCGATTTTGAAAATGCTGCTACATATAACATAAAAGTATTGACATTAATTAAAATTCGTGGAAGAAGATGTATATATGAAAATAGTGTGATCATAGAGGAAGATATACATTTGAAAATCGTTCATACAAACTTTAGAAGTAGATTAATGACTACAATAACATGATATAATGTACATAACAACGCCGTAAGTGTTATAATGAACTTTAGTATCAACAAACATATAACCAAACTAATATAGTGATAATTAGTCCAAATTAGGAATGATAAAGAAGGTAAAAAGTATACTTTAATTATTTTTTAAAACCACATCAAAAAGTTTTTAATTGAAATTACACTAAAATGAGATGAAAGAGTTTCATTAAATTCAACGTTCTTCATTGAACTTCCTCCGTCCCGCCGAAAGATCATCATTTTACTAGATTAGTCGTTCTACTCAAATGTCATTGTTTCCAATTAAGGAAAGCAAGGGTCCCACCAATTGACATATTTACCCTTAAAAAATTAAATTATTTACATCTATGCCATGAAATTTTAATAAAATGAGTTTACCTATTATTAATACTTAAAACCAGTAAACAAAAATCAAAGAAATAAAAAATTATTAAAAAACTTGTTTTAATTTGGAAGCACATTAATTATCGCATAACCAAAAAGTAAACAAAACCAAAATTCAAAACCTATTCTTTTTCTATCATGAAAATCAAGAACACTTTGAACTTTCTTTCTCTCTTCCTCAGATCTGAAACCTTCAACCTCTCTCTCTTCCTTCTAAGTAAAGCCGGCAAAAGTGGGCCGGCCCGATGGGCAAGCCCGTAGCCCACCATAAGTAGGCTGGGCTGGCCATTAAAATGTAAGCCCGAAAAGAACTGGGCCGTTTTGGCCTGGCCCATCAAGCCCGGTTGGCTAAATGGCCCGGCCCGCTTTTGGCCCGATTTTTTTGGACTTTTTTGGCCCGGTCATTTTATTTATATTTAATTTAATATTTAATTATAAATTATTTTTGATACTTAATTTATTTGATTTATAAATTATATTTAAATAACTTAAATTTAAATATATAAAAATAGTCATAAAAATAACTTTCTAAAATAGTTATAATCTTCAAATTATATATGAATTTTCTATTTTACATGGATATTTTGATTACTCTATGATAGAAATAAGGTTTAGGAGAAAGAAAATATATATAGATATAAAATAATGTGATAAGTTGTATATGAGATTTAACATTATATATGATAGAAATAAAGTTAAGGAGAAAGAAAAATAATAATTACTCTATAGAATGGAAAAAAAAATAATTGTGTATGAGGTTTAATGTTGTTGAAATTTATAAACGTTGGATTTAAATTCCATTATATTATAATAATGGAATAAGTTGGATGCTAATAATATAATTTTAATCACATAATAATCGTGATTACTGATGTTAAATAGCTCCAAATCCATTATTTAACAACTCTTAATAATACAATCAACCCCAAATAATAAATCCTAATTTATTTTATTTAAAAATAATAATAATTAACTTGAATAGATTATTTACCATGTATATCTAATTATAAATTTGAGGATAATATTCAATATTGACTTATATAATTATTACACGTATTAAAATAAATAAATTTTATTTTTTTAAATTAAAATTTTAAAAAATAAATTAATATTAATGGGCCAAAATGGCACGTGGCCCAGTATGGGCTAAGCTTGGCCACAAAAAATAAGGCCTGCAAAAATCGGGCTAACCCCGACCCGTCCCTTAAATGTGCATTGGCCCGGTGAGTCGGTACCGGGCCGGCAGGCCCAGCCCAGCCTTTTTCCCACCTCTACTTTTAAGTAAAGACTAGGAAAATCATGAACCCATGTTCCTCAAAACCAGGCGGCAATGCAGGTGGTGGCATCCCGTACAAGGGATAGTGGGCTACTCCGGGGAACATGGGCTCTCCCCCAAACTGTGCTCCTCCTGGAGCTCCTCCGTACTGCTCATCTGCCCCACCACCATAATCCTGATGTGGCATCTCATTATCAGCTCCTTCAAACTCAAACCCCAGATCATCGACGGGAGCATCCATTGCCATCGGCTGTGCCTGCGCAAGTGCTACCTGCGCGGCCATTCTCCAATATCGATCTTCTTGTATCGTCTTGATGACAGGCTGATGAGCCAGTGTATTCATACTAATATTCTCCTCATTCCGAATGGTGATGAACTGAGTCAGCTCAACAGGGAAACTGAAAGCATTTGGTGCAATAGCGTACATGTACTCCAAGACATCTCTATTTGACATCTTAAACACCTTTCCTGTCTCCAACGAACGCAAATCAATGTTTGGCTTCTTCCTCACTGCACCTATCTCACTCGTATCAATCCCATAATGGTGAGCACTAGGAGTAATCAAACCTCCTACGTTCACTATCTATCAGACATGGTTAGTGAACTGGTACAACTGATGGATCAGGTACGCCCCCACATTGAACTGAACACCATTCAGCATACACCATAGCACATATAGCTCCCCCAAGGGATCACTCCGCTCTCGGATCTGCAGAAGATAGTGTACGAAAGGATCCGATCCATATATCTCAACATTGGATTGTGGATGCAAGTAGCTCGAGCATAACTATGATTGTATACCCCATTCCTCCCCGTAATCAACCTCCAGAAATCATCAGCCTTGAAGTCTTGATGCTCCACAAAAGCTGGAATTCCGTCAGGACATCTGAGCATCCGATTAATAGAGTCCAGGGTCTCTTCCTTAGGCTCATCGCCTCCCAATACGAACTCACATGCATACGGGATCTCATTGTCGTACATCACCCGTAGCGTACAGAGGAACTCCGCTACCAGCCTGAAATGAGTGGGAGTTCTGATCTCCATGAAACTCCTGATACCCACCTGATCAAACATCCACCTAATATCATCAGTAAATTGTAGTGTTTGCATTGTCAGATCATCCTGATACCGGGTATTTATAATCTTATCTGAGATCCTTCCATAGAGCACGACTATTTCATCCCAATTATCAAGCTCGATACCCAAATCTTTTAGTAATCTCCTTTCTCTCCTCAACCTTTCATATATCTATGTTGTTGTTTCCTCAGGTTCAACCTCGGGCTCATATGAGGTGCCCTCATCTGTCCTCTTCTTCTTATTCTTTCCTGTTGCAATTCATGTAGACAAAGAACACTCTTCTATCAAATAATCAAATAAATAGGACCTATGCAATTCAATTCCAAGCCAAAGCTATCATTTTCATTCAAAAGTTATAAATCAATCTCTTAACTTTTAATTAAACATGCATAATAGTAATCGCCCTATATCAACTTTTAACTCAACAATTCCATCATAAACACGCGTCCAAAAATCAAAGAACAATCATGCTAGGTCACATTCAACTTATAAAAATTAAATTCAAGCTTCCATGAACTTTTCATTACAAAAACATAGCATATTCATGTTTAATTCCAAACCAACTCTCCATTTCCACCTTACTTTCACATTCAAGCTTAAATCAACACCTTTACATGTTCAATACTCAACAAGAATCCACATAATTGAGACAATAAGCATCAAACAATCAAAAAATTCAACTAATAAGCCAAAATTCGTATGCACCCCAACTGTTTGATCAAATGCCTCAACCAAAACCATATTTGAACATGTAAATTCACATGAATCACACCTACCCATGCCAAATTCACATCACCAATAACATTAGGAGTGAAAGGGTCAAGAAAAACGTATCTCTTGTGTTGTACATGGTGAATTTCGAAATGGAAACTCAACACCCAAAAATCCCCAATTCACCCATTAAAACACCCTAATATATTGAATTGATGCTAGAATAACAGAGTAGTGATGTGTGTGTGAAATTTTTTAATGGAAGGACAGGGTTTCAAGTGGTCGGAATTGAGTTGGGAATTGGCTGGACGGCGCTGGCAGTTCACAGTTTTGGCTGGAAATGCTTTTGAATGGGACTGGACGAATTTATAACACAACTCGCCTACCTGGACGAGCCGCTCAGCTCCAATTTAATCCTCAAGTATAAAGATGTCAATTGTAGCGACAAGTACCCAAGTTAAATTATCGATCCCACTGAAACAATTAATTATTTATTTTTTTAAATTACTATTTAACAAGAGTTAAGTAACCAATTTTCCAAGATTTTGAATTAATGATCTAAAGTACGAAAATAATAAATAACTGAATTAATTAAAAACAGTAAAAATAAGACAAGTTTTAATCTAGAGATAAGCGACAGTTCTAATGTATCAGGTATAGACTAATTATTTCAGGATATTAGATCTTCAATTGTTTATTCATACAGTTTCAATGAAAATACACCACATAACCTCGTTAACCCACCGAATATGATCCGATTTAAAGCTAACAATATATTCTGGTTTAAATACTAAGGTGCACGAATATTACCAAGCCTTATTCCTAGATACTAATCAAAGCAAACAACAATACCTCCGGATGGTAAGGTCGACTAACAAGATATTCTCTGAAATTATTATAAGGTTCTATCCACTTCTTACTTGAATGTCTAATTGCATTGTTCCACTAAACAATTCAAGTATTTGATTTACCAGTTCATGGAATTAAAGTGTTTATAGCGGAACTACTTCAATCCCTAATAGATAGACAATACCAATCATGAACATACACAAGCTAACACAATAATTCAAGCATTATAGCAGATGTCATGAAAATATTATGAAGACGTTATGAAGCATAAAAGCAAGTCTGAATAAATTAAGTAAAATCAAAAGATCAACTGCATAAAATCCCAATCTATGGTCTAGGTTCCCAAATTAATTCAATCAATCCATCAAACCCCTAGAACTGTATAGGAAATTAGCCAATGAGGTTACAATCAACACTCATTGATATTCAATTCATAACTAAAATCAAGATAAAAGGAAGGGAAAGATTAGAAACACGAAATCCTAGCGTAAGCGTAGTTGGGTGTTCCTTCTCACTCTCTCCAATTGTCCGATCTCCCTTGATTAGCACTTAGAACCACTTGAAGATGGATGGAGGATGAAAATCAGATGTAAATCTGATATGAGAGTGTTGGTGGAGTGAATTGATGATGGGTGATGGATGGGTTCTCTCCAATTGTGTGTTGATCTCCCCTATTATGTCTTGGACTGATACAAGGCTATTTTTCGACGATTTCCCCTTCAAAACACAATCTGAAGGGTAACACCCAGCTCGGCTCGAGCTGGGTCAGGACCTTGCCGAGTGGCATCCGAGCCACACCAGGCTGACCTGCCACGTCAGCGGAGACCACCTAGACCCCACTCGGCTCACTTGACTGGCCGAGCGACATCAGCTCGGCCCGAGCAGGCTACCCGAACTGGTCCATTTCGGCTCTGCTCTGCTTTCGATCCTGCTCTGTTTTCCCCTGTTTTCTACCTTCAAACTCACAAAACACCTTAGTAGCCTCGAAATCGTGTAAATATAAAATGTACACAATTCCATGCAAAAATAATAACTTTCCTAAGAAAAATGGTATAATGTGCACACATAAAATGCGTGAAATTCTACTCTCAACAATGTTGTTTACTACATAGTTTTCTTTTGAATTGAGAACCATGACTTCTTATTAATGTTGTTTTTTTGTGAATTGAGAGTCATGTTTTTTATGAATTGTTAACTACCTTGTTAAGATGTTAGAAAAATGGTTGTTCTCTTTTACTTATATCCTTAGTGCTGAAAATTATTTATTGGTTCTTTCATCAACACTACACAAGCATGCTCTATAATCAATTAATAATATAAGTAGCATTATATAGCTTAAACAAAACATGTTAGTGATGATTGTTTACTGCTTAAACAAACTCATTATAAGAGTTGTTTTTTAGCAGTAAACAATAATATTTTCATCAACAAAATATCCCCCATCTATTCGTATATAAACCCCCCACAAAATGTTAATCCAAAGGCTGAAATATACAAAAACATACTTATCTCCAACCTGCAAAATATGTTCATGCTTTCCATATATCAGAAATATTCAAACTAATGCCTCCAAATCTTCTATAAGTTCTTCCAAGCCATCTATTTCGTTCTCTTGGATAAGATACTCAATACTTGATTGGACTAATTCAAGTTCCACCTCTAAATCAGTTGGGAGATGTCCTTATCTAAGTAATGCATGCTTCCTTACCCATGTGAGGGGTCTTGTACTCATTTGATTCCTTGCAAACTGAATTTCCCGCAAGCAACCTCTAAATCAATTTTTCTTCAAATGATTTGTTCACTGCTTGTAACAAATCCTCAACTTTGTTTGTTGCAGTTTTAAATTGTAGAGATTGTAAGGCTCTAAACCATCCCAAATCATTAATATTAGTATCTGGACTCTTAGGAGGTTGAAAAACTTGATGAAAATTGAATCCATCTGAGCTTGTTGCCTCCCTCTACTTTGGATCATTATCTTTTATATGTGGCTTGGCATTATCTTGTTAAATGTATATATCCCTACTTGCTGCACTTGGCTATTTTTCTTTTATAGCTTGTATCACCTAAAATAAATATCAACAATAAAAATTTATGCATTAATTCTTATTTGTACACATATTTGGGTTTACTACTCAATGATGAATACACTCTAAGAGTTACAAAAAAAATGTATGCTAGTAACATAGTAAAGTGACAATACATGATTGATCAAGAAGCTTTTTGTCACTGATTTTGTAACTGACAACATTGGTTTGGTTTCAATTGTATCTATCTCTCCATTTTTTGAATTCCTCTTTGCTGCTACATGTCTGATAAAGGAAAAAATACCTATTTTCCCATCAAATATGCACTCACCACAGAAATCATAAGTAGGTCTTGCCACTGCACATAAAAGCATAACCTTACTAATGAAATTTTTAATTTGACATGCTCTATATGGTTCTGTTTCATCTGATACTAGGTAGTATCTCTGTGTTAATCTTGTAAGATTGAACCACTTCTTATCTATGTGAACCATCTGTGACATGCTTTTAAATTTGATCGCTTTCTGTTCTTCATCATCTTGCAATGCTGAAAGGCTGAATTTCAGTCTGCTAATCTTATGTTTGTGTATGAGAAATAGTTTTATAGCACTAGTATGAGCTCTAATTAGTCCCTGATTTATGCACCTCCCAACTGTACTCTTAGATGTTTTCATTTTTGTTGCTAAATCTCTAATGGTTCCCCTATTCTTAAACTGAATGTTTTTCAATTTCTCTTTATCAAACATCTTGCTAATACCATGTGGTCTCTCTGACTATTTATTCACCAATGAAATTGCATTACCTATTGTCATTTGCTCCTTTGCTCTTTTCCATATTCTTCTAAAAACTTTTCTATCAACACCAAATGTAGAAGTGGATAAAGTGATCCTTTGATAAATCATATTTTAGCACAATTATTTGGTTGAAATTCATGTTTATTTGATTGACTTATGTGCTAATTGGGTGTTGAATTGACTTATCTTGTCTTTTGAAAATTAGAGCTTTAATTATATAAATTGGTGTGGAGAAAGGCTGATTTGTGGAAGAAATTAATTGTTGTCAGAATTAGACTGACACTGAGCCCTTCAATGTCAGTGGGGGCCCACAAAAATTCAGAAAAGCTATTTTGTGGAAGAAATTGGTTGCTGCCAGAAAATTCAGACTGATAATGAACCCTTCAGTGTCAGAAGGGGCCTACGAAAATTCAGATTAAATAAGAAAAGATGTAGCTGGAAATACATACACACATCTTCTCACATTCCACAATCATCCCAAATCAGGTCTACATCTTTTGGAGATCAAGAGGAGAGGGAGCATCGGTCTCTTTCTCAAAGGCAGGATTGGCGTGAAGTTCATCATCATCAATAACTACCGATTTTTAAATTTTAATTTTGTTTTTGCTATGAATATGCGGGGCTAATACCCTTCTCTAGTTTAGAATTTCGTGAACTTCCCGTTGAAATTTAGATGAATTATTAAGGGTTTTTACATTGAATCTTTTGTGCAAGTTTATTCTATTACATGCTTTGATGTTCCTAATGGCTGTAGGATAATTAATTTAGCCTGATCAACTATTTAATTATTTTACCGTTGAATGTTATTCTATGAACTACAATCCATAATTGTTGTAGGAATTAGATTAAGTAACAAATAGAGATTATTCCCTCTAGGTGTAATAGGATCTAGGTTGTATGATTCCTAGCCGGTTTTCATAGCCTAATAATTCTATGTTCAGAGTTTTAATGCATTTACGAGTTCGAATCCATATGGTCACTCGTAGATAGTTCAATTTAGTAGTCGTACCTACCCTAGTTGATGAACATAAGAACATTCGGGTTGATTGGTCGTACCGTCAACCTAGGGATTTGAGTTTGCACATTAGGTTAGATGTTTAATTCCTGTAATTAATTAATTTAGTAATCGGGAGAGGATCGACATCCTAAACTAGGCTTTTATCACTTGTTAATTTAAATATTAATTTTCGTATACTTTGTTATTTAAAAATTGATTTGATTTATTACTTGAGTTTTTATCGATTTTTCACAAACAAAACCCCCCTTTTATTTATTTTATTATTTTCAACACTTTAATTTAATTAAAATTCATTATACTCTCATGGGTTTGACTCGTACTTGCCATTATACTAAGTATTGTAGTAAGTCGGAAATAAATAATATTTTGGTAGGATGGTGACAACTTATCAAATTTGGCGCCGTTTGCTCGGGGAGTAAAATTGAATTTTGTTAAAATTTTGTGTTTTTGATATTTTTCTGCATTTTTATAGGTTCTGGAATTTTTCTGGAATTTTTGAATTTTCCAGTTAAACTGACACTGAACCCTTCAGTGTCAGTTATCCCCTGTTTTCGAAATTTTTTATGTGAATGATTACTCAATCTTCTGGTATAAAAAAGCTTGAATACATTCCAAAAATTGAGAAAACTGCCCGGAGGTTGAGAAAGGAGTCCCGGTAGAAGAAGGAAACAAGTTCGTCCATTGGCGAAACCGTCGGAAACTTTACCGAATCCGAATTTGCAACTGATCCACTACAACTTGGAGAGGAGAATTCTGAATTTTCTGATTTAGAGGAGGAAGATACTGTAGGATCTAAGTCGGAAGAGGAAAACATGGCTGCAAATAATGAAAAAACTTTGAATGAATTGGCAAATCCTAACGTAGTCCATCAGCCACTATGCATTAACTTTCCTGCGATTACTGATAATACTGTATTTGAATTGAAATCGGGATTGATTCACTTACTTCCTGCTTTTCATGGTCTTTCAGGTGAAAATCCTCACAAGTTTTTAAAGGAGTTCTTGGTTGTATGCATGAGCATGAAACCAAACGGAGTAACGGAGGAAATGGTCAAGCTTAGGGCATTCCCCTTTTCAGTGAAGGACATGGCGAAGGATTGGTTATATTATCTTTCTCCCAGATCGATTAATACGTGGGCCGAAATGGAGAAACTTTTCATCTAAATTTACTTTCCGGCCACTAGAGTTGTTTTACGCAAGGAAATATCTGGAGCTCATCAAATGCAAGGGGAGAGTTTACATGAGTATTGGGAGAGGTTTAAACGCCTCACATCAGCATGCCCCCAACATCAAATAAGTGACCAGTTGCTATTGCAGTACTTCTATGAAGGGTTGTCGATTATGGATCGAAACATGCTTGATGTAGCTAGCGGAGGAGCTTTTATAATGAAAACACCTGCGGCTGCTAGAGACTTGATTGCTAGCATGGCTGCCAACACCCAACAGTTTGGCACACGTGATCCATCGGTTAGAGAAGTGAAGGAGGTCCATGATTCCAAGTTGGAGGAAACTTTGAATAATTTGACACTTGCTGTGGAGAATCTTGCTAAAGGAAAAGGGGTAAACCCTCCATCTTGTCAATATTGCTTAACTAATGATCATTCTACTCTTGATTGCAGGGTTACACCTAGTGAGGAACAAATAAATGCCATTGGGCGACCTTATGATCCCTTCTTTCAAACGTACAATCAGGGTTGGAGGGATCATCCCAACCTGAGGTATGGTAGTGGACAAGGAGGAAATAGGGGGCAACAGCAGTTTCAAGACCAAAGAGTGGTAAATAGGCAACAAGATCACCCTCAAGATGGTGGAAATCGCCAAAGAGTTTCATTTGAGGAAATGATGAAAGAAATGGCTGCCAACAATCTCAAATTCCAAGCGATGACAAATTCATCCATCCAGGACTTGAAAATGACAACTCAATCATCAATTCAGAACCTGGAAAACCAAATAACCCAATTGGCTACAATTGTGGGCCAGATGCAGGCTCAAAACAGTGGAAAGTTGCCTTCACAGACGGAGGTTAATCCTAAGAATGTGAGCGCCATTACACTGCGAAGTGAAAAACAGTTGGAGGAGGTTGTGCCGCCCAAAAAGCCTGACCAAGATGTGGAAAAAGATAATGTAGAACCTGCTGGATTAGTGGAGGATCAAACCGATCAGTTTAGGGTGGAAAAATCTGATGTGCTGAAACGTAACACTTAAACTAAACCCTTTAGTGTCAGAAGGTCCGAAAAAATCAAGTTAAAATTTCTGACCCTATTCCTTTTAATATTAACCATTTGCCTTTTCCAAGCAAGTTCAGGAAGTCGGACACTATTGAAAAGGATAAATAAATACTTGAAGTGTTTTGAAAAGTGGAGATCAATTTACCTCTTATTGAGGTGATTAAGCAGGTTCCGAGATACGCCAAGTTCTTGGAGAAGTTGTGCACCAATAAAAAGAAATTGAAAAGAGACAAAAAAGTGGTGATGGGAGAAAACATTTCAGCTATCTTCCAGCATATGTTACCTCAGAAGCGCAAGGATCCTGGCATGTTTGTGGTTCCTTGCAAGATTGGGAGTTTTAAGGTAGAGAGAGTCATGTTGGATCTTGGAGCATCCATTAATGTGATGTCTCGATCAGTGTTTGAAAAGTTGGGTGTGGGAGAGTTGAAAAAGAATGGAGTTGTCATCCAACTTGTTGATCGAAGCCAGGCATACCCAGATGGAGTCATTGAGGATGTTCTTATTCAGGTAGACAAACTCATATTCCC
The DNA here is from genome assembly GCA_023678885.1 of Pogostemon cablin. Classification (NCBI taxonomy): domain Eukaryota; kingdom Viridiplantae; phylum Streptophyta; class Magnoliopsida; order Lamiales; family Lamiaceae; genus Pogostemon; species Pogostemon cablin. Next base: position 16,580,057 of record CM042976.1, read on the forward strand.
TACTGATTTTAATGTGTTAGAAATGAATGACCACCTATCGAATTCCACTTCGATTTTGTTGGGGAGACCATTCCTCAACACTTCATGCACTAAAATAGATGTGAGTGAAGGTACTCTCACGATGGAATTTGATGGGCAGATCATTAAATTTAACATATATGATGTTATGAAATACCCTGATGATGCTAACCTGCTTTCTGTTGTGAGTGCTATTGAGCCTATTGTCCAGGAACACTTCAAACTCACTAGTAAGGATGCATTAGACACAGTAATTGAACATGGAATCATGAAGGAGGACTCTGAAAGATGGGATAATGAGGAGCTGAATCACTATGTCAATGTTTTTTATAGTTCTTCTTAGAGATCGAGCATCGTAGTTGTAGCTTCTATTAAATTGTCTGACGTTTTTCTAAAAATTCTTCCATCTATAGTGCAGGCACCAAAGCTGGAGTTGAAGGCACCTCCTGACCACTTGAAGTACGCATACTTAGGGCCGGATTCTACTTTACCGGTGATCATCTCGTCCACACTGACAGATGAGCAGGAGAGCTTATTGCTCGATGTGTTGAAGAAGCATAAGACTGCTATTGGATGGACGATAGCTGATTTGAAGGCTATCAGTCCCGCAATTTGCATGCATCGTATTCTGCTTGAGGATGATGCAAGACCATCTCGAGAAGTTCAGCGTCGGTTGAATCCGCCCATGATGGAGGTAGTAAAGAATGAGGTGTTGAAACTTCTGAGTATATGGATTATTTATTCCATCTCAGATAGTAAGTGGGTTAGTCCGACACAAGTAGTGTCAAAGAAATCAAGAGTAACCATGGTTGAGAATGACAAGGGTGATATGGTGCCAACTCGTTTGCAAATGGGTTGGAGGGTGTGCATGGACTATCGCAAGCTCAATAACATGACTATAAATGATCATTTTCCTTTGTCTTTCATTGATCAGATGTTAGAAAAGCTTGCTGGTTATTCTTATTATTGCTTTCTTGATGGTTTCTCTGGTTATTTTCAGATTACAATTGCTCCCGAAGATCAGGAGAAAACAACCTTCACATGCCCCTTTGGGCTTTTGCATGTCATCGGTTACCTTTCGGGCTTTGCAACGCACCAGCCACATTTCAAAGGTGTATGGTAAGCATTTTTTCTGAATTTGTGGGTAATATAATAGAGGTCTTTATGGATGACTTTAGTGTCTATGGAGAATCTTTTAATAGTTGCCTTGGAAATCTTGAATTGATCTTGAAAAGATGTGTAGAAACAAACCTTGTTTTGAACTGGGAAAAGTGTCACTTTATGGTCAAACAAGGCATTGTTTTAGGTCATGTCATTTCAAAGAATGGAATTGAAGTTGATAAGTCTAAGGTAGACCTTATATCTGCATTGCCTTACCCAGCATCTGTGCGGGAAGTTCGTTATTTTCTTGGTCATGCAGGTTTCTATAGAAGGTTTATAAGGATTTTTCGAAGATAGCCAAACCACTTTATGAGTTGTTGCAAAAAGATGTGAAGTTTGAAATGAATGATGCCTGTAAGAAAGCTTTCGATCAGTTGAAAGAGTTACTAACCACACCACCTGTGATTCAACCGCCGAATTGGAGTTTGCCTTTTGAAATAATGTGCGATGCTAGTGACTATGCCGTAGGAGCAGTGTTGGGGCAACGAGTTGATAAGGCTGCACACATGATATTCTATGCTTCAAAAACCTTGGATAACGCTCAAGCCAACTACTCCACTACGGAAAAAGAACTCCTAGCTGTGGTTTTTGCTCTAGAAAAATTTGGATCTTATTTGTTGGGTACTAAAGTCACTGTTTTCTCTGATCATGCAGCTCTTTGCTATCTCATGACGAAGAAGGAAGCGAAACCTCAATTGATTCACTGGATTTTGCTGCTTCAAGAGTTCGACTTGGAAATTAAAGACAAAAAGGGATCGGAGAATCTAGTGGCCGACCACTTAAGCTTGCTGATTAGAGATGAAGATGAGCAAAAAATTCTTGAAAAATTCCAAGATGAACAGCTGCTGGCCGTTCTGCAAAATCTAGAAAATTCGGATCAACTGACACTGATCCCTTCAGTGTCAGAAGGCTCTGTTCTATGGTTTGCTGATTTGGTGAATTTTCTGACTTCCCATCAGTTTCCAGTTGATATGAGTAAGGTAAAACGTGATAAACTCCATAGTGATGCCAAGTATTACATGTGGGATTATCCGTATATGTGGAAACATTGTTCTGATCAAGTGATAAGAAGGTGCGTTCCTGATATTGAATTTAATTTGATTCTCACATTTTGTCATAGTCATGCATGTGGTGGTCATTTTTGTTTTAGGAGAACTGCTTTTAAAGTGCTTGAGTGTGGATTTTATTGGCCGACATTGTTTAAGGATGCTTATGAATTTTGCAAGTCTTGTGATGGATGTCAACGTGTAGGAAATATTTCTCAACGAAATGAAATGCCCTAAAATCTTATAATTGTTTGTGAGATTTTTGATGTGTGGGGGATGGATTTTATAGGAGCTTTTCCTTCTTCGTTTGGCTTTACTTACATATTACTTGACGTTGATTATGTGTCGAAGTGGGTGGAAGCGAAGGCCACCCGAACTAATGATTCTAAAGTGGTTGCAGGTTTCCTTCGATCTATTTTGTAGGTTTGGAATTCTTCGAGCCATCATCATTGAAAAGGGCACGTATTTTTGCAATCGAATGGTGGAAGCGCTTCTGCGCAAGTATTCGGTGTTTCATAAAACTTTCATTTCATAACATCCTCAAATGAGTGGTCAGGCAGAAGTGTCCAACCGTGAAATCAAGAGCATTTTGGAGAAGACGGTTAATCAATTAGGAAGGATTGGAGCTCACGATTGGAGGATGCATTATGGGCCTATCGAACGGCCTATAAGACACCGATTGGCATGTCCCCTTACCGAATTGCCTATGAAAAGCCATGCCACCTACCTGTGGAGCTTAAGCATAAAGCATGATGGGCAATTCAGAAGTGTAACATGGACTAGAAAAGGCCGGAGAGCAAAGAAAATTCCAACTGCAAAAGTTGGAGGAATTGAGGAATGAGGCTTATGAAAATTCAGTCATTTATAAGGCGAAAACAAAGGCATTTCATGATGCAAGAATATCAAGGAAAAATTTTAGCGTTGGGCAAAAAGTTTTACTTTATCATTCAAAGCTTAAATTATTTCCTGGTAAGTTGCGTTCTCGTTGGATTGGTCCGTTCATTGTGACTAATGTTTTTCCTCATGGTGCAGTTGAGATAAGAAGCGCAAATTCTGAAAAGAGTTTCAAAGTTAATGGGCACCAACTTAAGGAGTATCATGAAGGATTCCAGACGTTTGAGGTGGACCGAATGGAGTTGGAGGATGTGATCTACAGTTGATGACAATACATCTTACCTAAGTCGAGCCAACGACAATAAAAAAGGCGCTGATTGGGAGGCAACCCAATTTTTTCGTTTTATTTTTATTTTCAATAAATTGTCTGATTGTTCACTCTATATTTTCTGTTGTGATTAGCAGCTGTGATACAAATTGCATTGGTTGATCGTGGTTAAAGCTCTTCCTAAAACTGAATCAGGTGTACTCTACCCAATTACATATTTGGTCTTTCTTATATTGTGCTTTGCTTGGGGACAAGCAAATGTTTAGGTGTGGGGAGGGATTTTATATGATAATTGGGGTAGAGAAGTGATGTAAATTTGCTAAATTTCTTGTTTCATGTCTTACTCTTGTTGTCCTCTTAATTTTATGTTGATGTGGAGTTGGATAATTGAGGATTAAAATCTTTTGAGGTGATAAGGTTGATGCATGATTGAGGGGGTAGCAGTGATGTTGAGGAGCTGTTGAGTGATATTCTTTGCAAAATTTTTGTGATTGTAGTGGCTCAATTTTTTTCAAATTTCTTGGCAGATTACCCAATTTTTGGTGAGCTTTTGAGCCTTAACGAGCTATCATCTATAAGCTCCATTGAATTTCTTTCTTGAGTGAATTGAAATTGAATTGCTCATTCTAGAACTTGCTCTTTTGAATGCATTTCATGATCATATGATTGGTTGTGTGTGATAAAATGATAAGGGCACTTAGGTTTAACCCTCTTGACTTATATTGTTCCACCTGATTATGAAAACTTTAGGGAAGTCACGTTGAGCCTAAGCCTTTTCTTTGAATTATGAGCACATAAGTGAACCCTGAATTCCCATTTCTTTCTTTGACTCTTCCATTTGAACCCTTCATTACTTTGCAATGTGCGAATCTTGTGGAAATTCTTATGGTTGTTGAAGTTGAAGGGAGTTGTGAGAAAGGTGAATAGAAGGATAAAAAAAGGGTTGTAAAAAAAAGAAAAGGGAAAAAGGAGTTGTTGAAACTGTTTGGAATTTCTGAATATCTAGCAAACAGTGACATTTTCCAAGTCTTGAAAAGGAGCAGGTGTGGTGAGATTTGATAAGTGCAAGAAAATTTCTATTGCGAAAAGGAAAATGTGGAGATTATGGAAGTTTCGATTTGTGTAGATCACATGTTGTAAAGTGATGCATTTTAGCCAATCTTATCTCTCTTTTTACCTTACCCTGTCCTAAGGCTCCATTACAACCCATTCAAAGATCCTTTGATTGTTGCACATAATCCATCTAGAAATGGGTAAAAATTTGATTTGGGAGCAAGCCTATGGTAATGACTGTTCTTGTTCAATTTTTGAGTGATCTTGCAACCTAAATCATATATTTGAGTGTTTTTCAGTGAATCTTTGTGAGGCCATGGATTTTGAAAATTTTGATGCCATAAAAGTTGCAAACTTTGAGTGAAGAGTCATTTTTCATATTGGTTCTGAATGCTCATTGGTTACTTGTCTCTTGGGGTGTGTGGCTTTCATTTACCTTGGTAGATGTAACTTGATTTTCTATTCTCTGTCATCTTTGATTTCAGTTTGCTTGAGGACAAGCAAAGTTTAGGTGTGGGGAGATTTGATAAGTCATATTTTAGCACAATTATTTTGGTTGAAATTCATGTTTATTTGATTGACTTATGTGCTAATTGGGTGCTGAATTGATTTATCTTGTCTTTTGAAAATTAGAGCTTTAATTATATAAATTGGTGTGGAGAAAGGCTGATTTGTGGAAGAAATTCGTTGTTGTCAGAATTAGACTGACACTGAACCCTTCAGTGTCAGTGGGGGCCCACAAAAATTCAGAAAAGCTATTTTGTGGAAGAAATTGGTTGTTGCCAGAAAATTCAGACTGATACTGAACCCTTCAGTGTCAGAAGGGGCCTACGAAAATTCAGATTAAATAAGGAAAGATGCAGCTGGAAATACATACACACATCTTCTCACATTCCACAATCATCCCAAATCAGGTCTACATCTTTTGGAGATCAAGAGGAGAGAGAGCATCGGTCTCTTTCTCAAAGGCAGGATTGGCGTGAAGTTCATCATCATCAAGAACTACCGGTTTTTATATTTTAATTTTGTTTTTGCTATGAACATGCGGGGCTAATCCCCTTCTCTAGTTTAGGATTTCGTGAACCTCTCGTTGAAATTTAGATGAATTATTAAGGGTTTTACATTGAATCTTTGTGCAAGTTTATTCTATTACATGCTTTGATGTTCCTAATGGTTGTTGGATAATTAATTTAGCCTGATCAACTATTTAATTATTTTACCGCTGAATATTATTCTATGAACTACAATCTGTAATTGTTGTAGGAATTTGATTAAGTAACAAATAGAGATTATTCCCTCTAGGTGTAATAGAATCTCGGTTGTATGATTCCTAGCCGGTTTTCATAGCCTAGTAATTCTATGTTTAGAGTTTTAATGCGTTTACGAGTTCGAATCCATAGGGTCACTCGTAGATAGTTCAATTTAGTAGTCGTACCTACCCTAGTTGATGAACATAAGAACATTCGGGTTGATTGGTCGTACCGTCAAGGAAGCAATTGTTGCTGGTGTGGATGGGTATGATGCAGATATTAAGAGGTCAGTTAGAAAAACTACATTGGGTTTTCGTTTGACTAGGGAGGTTGATTATGTTCCACAACAATTAACAATTGGGGTGGTGGCACAGTTGGTCAGCGATTACCTTTTAAGTGAAAATTAATTATTCATGTTTAAATTTTTCTATGTTAAATCCAACTATTTATGATTTAATGCATTCTTGAGTTTGTATTATATTCTTAGCATATAATTTTAAATTATAGGATTCACGTATAAGTTTATACCTACATTTCATAATTCATTTAATAGTGAAACCAATGGTATATGAACTATTACCACCTAAATATGTAGAATGGAAAAAGAGACGACTAACAAAGAATAATCCCTTATATACTCTCATCATCACTTATGACATTCCTTGAAGTAATTGTACACAAATGGTATAGCTCAAAAGCCAATCTCAACTTATTAAAGGAGGAATTTTCAGATAAAGTTATTCAAATATATGCTCTTGAAGCCACTAAAAAGGCACAAACATTAGAACCTTTCTTACAACAATTTATACAGAGAATTACTAGTGAAAATTACACAACTTGAAATTTATTAAGAGAAAGTACTTCAGAGATTGTCAAAAAAAATATAATCAATCATATTTTGTGAAGTAAGCAATCTAAGACATGGGTTCAAAAACAACAATCTACTCAATCATATACTCAAACCTAGGCTTTACCAAATGTGAGACATGAATCTGTATGCATCCATTAGAAATTCGTCCTGACTTATCAAATCCTTCCCAATCATAATCATAAAATCGAACATGAGTAATTTTCAATAGAAAATTATATCAAATTACATTCTCAATCAAACTTCGACATTCGAAAAACTCATGTTCGAAACAATGCAAATAGTAATTGCAAATAACAACTCTCTAACTATTGAATCAACATATAAACCAGCTATGGCTTCACAAGATAATCCTAAAAAAAGCAAGCAATCGGTATAACCAGAACGAATTTTCAGAATCATTTGTAGTTTTAATAATATATGGAGAGTCGGAAGAAGAATAAAATTGGAATTACATCAAAATGTCAATATCATCAAATACTAATGTTGTTGGAAAACAAATGACTTATCAATCAAATTTACCCGATAAGTATGAATATACTATTGCACTTTATACTTCATAATATGGTTAAATAATGAGCATTAAAGACTACCATTGATAACAGGTAAAGAAAGTTATCTTTCAATGACATGTTTTCTAAGATACCTTATTTGCTATTTCACCTTATACCTCAAATATTTATGGATTCTTAACAGATGTCATTGGCACATGTTATACCCTCAACACGAAGTTAAGTCACCCATATAAGAGAGGCTACATATTTTGGAATAGAACTCTTTAAATCCAACTGTTTATGATTTAATGCATTCTTGGGACGGTTGGATCAATTAGGGGCGGATCCAGAAAAAAATTCTGGGGGTACGACATGTAAATATACTATTTATTTAAAAAAATGAAAAAATTACAATTATTATTGATACCGTCCAATTTTTATTTTTAAAAAGTAATTTAAGACATTATTATCATGAATTTATAATATATATTTAGAAAATAATAATGAATTGAATGTAAATTAATATTGCAACTAAAAATTTAGGTAACAAACGAATGAAAAAAAAAAATACACACACGAGTGAAGTAATAAAAAAACATCACAAATTAAAATGGAAAAAAAATAAAGAAAGATGTAGTATTATATTAAGAGAAACATATTTGATAAATAAAATAATAAAAAAATTACAGAAAAATAATAAAATACATATAAAGAAAATTATTAAAAACGTAAATTAAATTATAAAAATAATAAATAAAATGGTAAAAAAGATAAATGAAACCAACAAAAATAATAAATAAAAGGGTAAAAAAGATAAATGAAACCAAGAATCGAACGAATACCCACATAATGCGCCATAACCACTAAACCACTAACAAATATTGGATATTAATTACTATATATATAGGTATTATTTTTTTATTTTGGGGGTACAACTTGTACCTTTATTGGATCCGCCTCTGGGATCAATATAAATGTACTTTTAACTTTTCAGTTAATAATAATACAAATAAATTCATGAGCATAAAGGAAAAATTAATAATACAAATAAATTCATGAACACAAATAAATTTAAAAAAATATTACATTATTGACATTAAAAGTTTCTCAAATACTCCCTTCATCCCACTTCAACTTCACACTTTTCGTTTTGATGTCCCAAATTCAAATCATACTTTCATAAAAAGAAAAAAAAACTAATTAATATCCCTCAAACATACTTTAATTTCAAATTTATCATCATCTTTATAACATACATAATATACTTTATTATTTAATTATTATAAAAAAAATATATCATACTACCCTCAAAAGTAAGTTAAAAGTGACTTTTCTTAAATTTCATATCTAAAATTTAAATAAATATAAAGATAAATTTAGGTCGAATGGAGTACAATGCAACCGAATAAAAAAATACAAACAATACGTAACATACACTACAAAAATGTTGTTAGACAGTGATAGATTTTTGTGACGGAAAATTTGCCGTCACAATTGTGACGGACTTCATGACGGCATTTTGAAAATAGTGACGGCTAATAGTTGACCGTTTAAAATTTCATCGATTTTTGTGACGGAAAATTTGCTGTTACAATTGTGACGAACTTTATGACGACATTTTGTAAATAGTGACGGCTAATAGTTGACCGTTTAAAATTCCGTCATTCCCAATATTTGTAACGGCATTTGTGACGGTAAAATTTGTGACAGACTTTTTTCTATCACAAAAATATTTTATTTTATTTTATTTTATTAGTGACGGAAAAAGGGTCTCATTTGTGATGGACTTTGTGACGGACATAGCCCGTCACAAATTACAGTTTAAAAAAAAAATCATTAAAATTGTACTTGATCGTTACACATGTATATTATTATGCTATTTAATATAATTATATAAAATAAAAGGTTAAACTTACATATTTTTTTAAGATATAAATTTAGTTTCTTTTCTCAAATTAAGGCCTGATTTTTTATATTTGTTATTTTTTTTATCATTTTAAGACTTACCATGAAATTTATATTTTCATTTCAAGTCATACAAAAAAATTAAAAATATTATTATACACCTTCAAATCATAAAATTAAATATGTTATTTTTATTAATATCTTATATTAATTTATAAAATATATTCAATTCGAAAAAAAATAAAATTACGACAGGCCTTATTTTGAGAAAAAAAAAGTAAAATTGAGCCTTGAAATGAGACATTTCTTAAATGGAAACTAAAATTGAGACCTAACTTAAAAATTGGATCCTTACATGAAAATTATATATATATAAAGTATTCTTTATCTAGATTTTTAGTATTTAAAAAATATTCATCTCATATAATATAATCTAAATAATAATATAATATAAAAATTATGTTCTCATAGTACAAAATTCATCTCTCATATTAATTTAAGTTTTAATCCTCAATTTCAAATCTTGACATGGTCTCATAGGGGGATATATCCTATATAATTTAATTTTATATATTAAAAAATGATAAAACATCAAAGGTAATGGAGTAAATAGAAGCTACTAATATTTTATAAAAAAATCGAAGGTAGTATATTTTTAGGGTTCAACTATTAAATTAAAATCATTTTTCATCTCATAACAATATGAAATTTTTGATTCTATCCCAAAAAAGATCATTTTCAATTTAGTCTCATAACTTTCTATATTGACCAATTTTGGTCCCAAATCGCCGAAAACCCCCAAATTGAGGGGTCACGTGAGGTGCACGTGCTGAATTCCGGTGATTTTGGGACCAAAATTGACCAATATAGAAAGTTATGAGACTAAATTGAAAATGATATATTTTTTGGGATAAAATCAAAAATTTCATATTGTTATGGGACGAAAAATGATTTTAACTCTATATATATATATATATATATATATATATATATATAAAGGAAAGTTGATGATTGAATTTAAAAAAAAAAGTGTATTTAATTGATAAAAATAAAGTATATTGTGATTGAATTAAGAAAAATATAGAGATGATGTATTTTCTTATAAGAGAATTAAATTGAAAATTTATAAGAATGATATTTATTTTAATGCAAATTAACCTATTTTTCATCTATAAATAAATAATATATTTAGATATTATTTATAGATTGAGAATTTAAATTTTATAAGGATTTTTAATTTAATTATGAAAATTTTATATTTCTCTTTAATAAATAATAAAATAAATAAATAATATTTTAATAATTATTAGTCATATTAATATATATTACATTAATCAATATTACCACCATATTTAATTTGAAAGTTGGTTGATGTTATTTTAATACAAATTAATTGAATATATACAATATTTATTAAAGATTAACACTAAACACATCTAGCCAAATTGGTTCAACACTTGCTCACTAGCACTCTTGCTTGGCACCCACCTAGGTTCAAACCCGCTGTTAAATTATATATATATATATATATATATATATATATATATATATATAATATTACAATTATACATTAAATTTAAAATAATAAATCATATACTGGATTTGTACACCGAATATGCTTCAAAATTATTCTAAATTTAATGATTTGGTCAATAAATTTTACCCTCTCCATTCCAAAGAAAAGTTTCTGGTTACTGCAGATAAGGAGTTTAAGAAAATTAAAGTTGCTTTTTTGTTTAATTTTAGGGGATAGTTTGGTATTTTTAGGTAATAAATAAATTATAAAGTAAGTTATGTGAGTTATGGAGTTTAAGAAAAAATTATTTTTTGCTTTACTTTTAGGGGTAGTTTGGTATTTTTAGGTAATAAATAAATTATAAAATAAGTTAATTAATAAATAAATTATAAAGTAAGTTTGTGAGTTGTAAAGGGGTTTCAATTTTGAATTAAAGTATCTTGTGGGTTATTAATTTGTGTGTATTTCCTTATTTGTGAGTATGAACTTGTTTATTGGACGAACAAAAATAAAAAGTGTGAATTTGTTTATGAGATAAAAAAAGTGGAGTAAAACATTAGAGGATTTATTTATTTAAGCATATAGTAGAACCGAAATACTGCGATTTTGAAAATTTACATACCACCGTACTAAAATATTCAATATTATAATATAATATCATACTTCACTAAAAATTTGGCACACTTAAAATGTCAATAAATTAAATATTTTTTGGTATGATAAATGCGCTATACCGCAATTTAGGTATTCCTCCCTTGTACTATCCAAAAATTTGAAAAAGAAAAATTTAGTATGAGAATATGATAACAAGAGACCATTAGTTCACAACCAATTAACCGTGCTCCAAGCTGACTGATGGATTAGTGTGGTTACTAATGTAAGATATTACCTTATAATGGGGGCTGCAAACTGAATTTCTTTGTCAGTTTTAGTATCTCTCTGCAATTCTTCCTTGGAGCTCCTCGCTCGTAACCTCAATGTTGTGGGTGAGATAAGTGAGCCTCTTGGCGACATACCAGAGAGGAGCATCTCCAAGAGGTGGAGTTGAGAGTAGCATTCAAGAGGTGGATGCTTCCTTTTCTCGAAACCCGACATCTCGAACTTTTGAGAAGAACAAGGAATGGAGAAAACATCCAGCTTGATTGGCCACTGATTCCAACTCTGCCATGAGATTATTGAACTCAAAGCAGTCAGAGTTATAATGTCCAATCTCAACAACTTGAGCTTCTGGAATTCACCCTCTCTTGTATCCCATGTTTCTCCCTCAAATGCACGATGGTATAATTTGAGAACCTCAAGCTTTTCCAATCTCCCAATTGCTGACATCAAGTGTCAGCTTTCGAATGTTTGAGGGGAATTCAAAGTCCTCTAATTTACATGCATAGAAACTCAAGGAGAGTGAGTGGAGTTTGGTGAGAAAGGTGAGACAAGATATCCTACAGTTTGCAGCTGAGGAGGGCAGGTTCTAATGCGAAATGCCTTCTTCTGTAATAGCTCCCAACATTGCTCGTTTGACAAAAATGTCAGCTTGTGAATTATGCTATTAGGTGGAGCCACATCTTTATTCCTACTAGTCAGCAATATCCTGCTTCCATTGCCATCTTCTGGAAAACATCTTTGTAATTCATCCCACACTTTCGTGTCCCATATGTCATCCATTACGATGAAGTATCTTCTTCTCTTCAAAGTTTTATGAAAACATTTTCTTCCATATTCAAGATCTTATCTTTACCTAGCTCACTGTTCATTTGTATCAAAATGTCAGCCAGTATGCTCCTTCTCTCATATGTTTGTGAAATTATACACCACAATAATTTATAAAACCTATCCCTAATGGCTAGAGTCGTCTTACCAAGTCCAGGCATCCCGAAGATTGAAATCACCTGCAGGCTCATCGTTCCTTCTCCAACCAGCTGATCCAAAATATCTATTGTTTTGTCATCAAGACCAACAGTTACCTCATTCATGAAATCATTCTTTCTCTCATTCTGTAATTTGGACTGTGGAGTTTGATGCTTTGTCCCTTTTAAGGCTCCAAAGTTGTACGTCTCTGTTATTACTTGGAGCTCTGTTGTGACAAGGTGAATCTTGTGAATGAGTTCTGTGAGCCTATTGATTACGTAGCAGCCAAAAATGCTGTAGTAATAAGATACTCAACTTGATGTGCTATATCACCTGTGCGCATCAGAGGCTCTTTTAGTTCTTCAATTTCAGAAGTATGAGGCGTTCGAATGTCATTGATAGAAGAACACAAACGTGGAACCCCCTGATGGAGAAGGTTGATTTGATCCTTCACATGACCAGCCCGATCATCCTCCCATTTCGACAGATCTTCAAGATGAGCAGCCAGAGAATCAAGAAAGATGAAGGAGTTGACTATGGAAGTCTTTGGAGTTGAATCAGATGGTATGGTAATATGAGATGACTCAAGCTTAGCTATCAAGAGGCCATTATGGTTTAGAACAGCAGCTAGCCCATCCTCAATTTCTTCACACACTTTATCAGTAGAGAGGAAAAAGGAATGGAGAAAAGAGCCAGCTTGATTGGCCACTGCTTCAAACTCTGCCATGAGATCCTGGAATTGAGGTTGATCAGTGGTGTCACCTAGCATCCAGCATATGTCCCCAAGAATGGTGAGAAGAAAACTGTGGTCCTTCTCAAGATTCTTTACAAGGGGGTGTGTTTTATGGTGGAGTGATTGAAGAAGGAAACTGAGATAGATTTCCAAGATTTGACACTTGTTGATGGGGTATCCCTGAAGCCTCTTCACTATGGACTCCATTAACATGTCCTTAAAGCCGTTGGAGTTGAACACACAGTCATAGTCATAGTCATAGTCATAGTCATAGTCTTCCCTGCCCATTAGCTTAGCAAAATGGAAGATTAAGATCAAGAAATTGGGGTTTAATTTGGAACAGGTAGGGATGAATGAAAAGTTGCAGATACCTCCAAACGAGGAGATGTTAAACGGGTCAGCCCTAACTCATTAGGACCGGCCCTAACGGATTTCGGGTTAATCGGGCTTCGGGCTAAATCGGGTCTGTTTAAACGGGCTATGAAAAGATGAACCTAACCCTAACGGGCTACGGGTTAAACGGGCCGGGCTTGCGGGTTGTACGATAAAAAATATTTAAAAATTTAAAAATTATAATTTATTGTAAATAATATAATAAATTCAAAATTAACTAATACATTATTTAAAATTTGAGAGAATTAAGATTAATACATGCAAATATTGTTAAAAGATATAAATTAAAAGAATTTGTGATAATTAAATTAATCTTAATATATTTATTTAAGTATTATTTTATTTATTAGAGAAAATTGTGGATTAAAGTGAAAAAAAAAAGATGAGAAAGAGATGAAAATTAAAAGATTGTGAGAGTTTGTCCAACGATGGGTTTGGAGTAGGATGAGATTGGGTGGTCGATGTATAGATTATGGGTATTAAAATTAATTAAACATAATAATAATAATAATTTCCAACCCTACGGGCCGGCCCGGTTAGCCCACGGGTCAGCCCTATTAGTCCACGGGTTAATCGGTTCGGGCAAAAAAAACCCGGATGTTAAACGGGCCCAAATTTCTTGGCCCTAACCCTAATTTTTTTCGGGTTAATGGGTTCGGGCCCACGATTTACGGTCTTATTAACAATTCTACAAACGGCCAAGGACAACAAACCACCTTTGTTAATTAATGTGAAATTATGCACTTATCATACCACTTACTACATCAATAATTGCTCTACCTAAAAATGAGAGCCCAACATATTTTCTTAATCTCAAAATACTAATTTAATTTTTTATTATTCATTTCCATCTAAGGATGGCGAAGGTGTCTACCCGAACTCTACTGAAATGGGTATGAATAGTCCTAATAGAGTTTGAGACGCACATGAGTACGGGTTGTGGATAACCTTTGATATACTTTAAAATTTATTTATTATGGACAACATATTTGTGTTTAGTTATGTGAACTATGTTCTATAATAATATTTATTCTTAAAATTTTAAAAATATTTAAAAATATAATTACTTCTATAATTTATTTATTATATAAAAAGATTGTATTTTGTATAGTAATTGCATAAGTTATCTTGAGCCGGAGGAAGCATAACTCTATTGATTGAGGGGTGGGAAAGAAACTTTTAAGCTAAAACAATCAAATATCAAAACTATGGTAAGACAACGGTGAATACCTGTTGTCATAGCCTCCATTATTAATCCGGCAGTTGTTAAAGCTTCTAACTTTTATCAAGGTGGTTGAACCGTTGTCGTAGCACATCTTTAACAACGGGGTATCCCGGTTGTTGTAGATCCAAATTTTCTTTGTTAAAACTGGTGTTGGTAACCAAAATACGTTTTAACAACAGGAAATTCAAGTTGTCGTAGCACTCTACGACAATGGATAATCCTCGTTGTCATAGCCTTAAAGCTCCGTTGTCAGTTTGAGAGTTGATAAAGGTTCCCACTTATAACAACAGTACTAGAACCATTGTCATAGCTATTCTTTCACAATGAAGTATCCCCGTTGTTGTTAAATACTTACCCCTTGTTGTATCTTACTACGACAAAGGGATTCCCTGTTGTCGTAGCAATGCCTTGTTGTTAATCTAGCAGTCGTTAAAGGTTCCACACTTTTAACAACGGTGTTCGAACCGTTGTTGTAGCTTATCTTTAATAACGATGAAACCCCGTTGTCCTAGGCAATTACTCCGTTGTTGTTTGGGTAGTTATTAAAGCAAGCACATTTTAACCACATGGAATCACCGTTGTCATAGCCTTCTTTTACAACGATGTATCCCCGTGGTCATAAGTAGTATTCCCGTTGTTGTTTGAGGTGGTGTTAAAATATGCAACTTTTAACTACAGGTAATTCCCATTGTTGTGCCATTTAAACCTCTTTTTTTTTCACATGCTCAAAAATTTAAATAAAAATACAAAAATCATAATATATTATTGAAAAAATCATCACGAGGCATCATTATGCATTAAAAATTAACAAAAAAAATCTCTAATGTATTCTCCAAAACATAACAACTGAACCAATATCATGTTACTACAAGTATTTCTTATGAGTCTCACACAAATAATCTAATAGCAATGCATTATAACAAAATCTATCACAGTCTTGTACTCCTAAATGTATTCTTCATATTTGGCTTTGCTAGAAATTATAATGAGAATATACCAATTTCTAGTCTCCACTTTTCTTCTTCTATGCCAATGAAGTTTTTAACCACACTCATAATTAGCCTACAAAAATTCTTTATAAACATGTAAGTAAATTAGTGGAATAAAAGAGTAGTATGTGCACACGCACGTGCACATGGGTGATTTTAATATTGGAGATAGATATTGCAGCAAAATCTAACAAAGGAAAAGGAAAGCACAAATAGAATATAGAGGAAGCTTTATGCAAAAATAACTTGATAAGAATCTTCAGATGTGCTATGTTAGTAAATAAAAAGTTCACCTGATACATTCTATTTACAATATCTCCCGGTAGAACTGACATTAGAAATTTAGAGACAATTTTGCTAATGAGCTTTTACGATCATTGAACGGGTCATTCAGATCCTGTTTAATATCAAATTTCAAAATGATTTTGCAAAAAAACCAACATTACAAATGTTAGGTATGAGTTGATTGACAGCCAAGATAAAGGTTTGTTCCTAGGACTTAATAACCACATAGCTGGAAACTATTCTATAACCCCCTCCCCAACCCCCGGTTGATTATGAAAGTTATTGGAAATGTAAGCATTTGGAATTCCAAATCTTTATACTCATTTCATAGTTCAAGGAAATTTGACAAGTGACCTTCTTGCAAAATACATAACAAACTATAAGTGTATATTCATGCAGATTGCTATAGCTACGAACCAACAAGACATAACAAGTCTTAGAACTTTAAATTAACATATATTGCTGATAAAGCAGCTCGCTTTCTTATTTTGAAAAGAAGAACAATAATATAGAAGTAACAACAATTAAATGAAGGGCGGTGAGTAGTTATTCTATTGGGAAATGATCGAGCTATCAAGACTGAAGGTATTGGATGGAACAATCAAACTATTGACAAATGTAAGATATGTACTAGGTTTAAGGAAAAACTTTATATCATTGGGTATGTTGGATACTTAAGGATACACATTTTTCAGTTAAAAGGTGGTACACTCACTATTTTGAAGGGAAATACAGTGGTGATGAAGGGTATTAAGGTGTGTGATCTCTATTTCCTTGAGGGATCTACAGTTACCGGTCAGATTAATGTTGTACGGGATGAAGAAGATGCCCATATGTGGCATAGCAGACTAGCTTATGTGAGTGAGAGAGGGTTGCAAGAGCTAGCAAGACAAAAGTTACTTCATATCAGTTCATCCTGCAAGCTGGATCAGAGTGAAGTGTGTATTCTTGGTAAAACAAAGAGATTGAGATTTGGTGTTGTAGAGCATAACACAAAAGATAGGTTGGAGTATGTTCATATAGATCTATGGGGACCTTCAGGAAATCCTACTATGGGAGGGGGAAGGTACTTCATCTCATTTATTGATGACTACTCCAGAAAGGTAGGGGTGAAGATCCTTAAAACTAAGGATTAAGCATTCTCTGCATTTAAAGATTGGCTGGTTGAAGTAGAAAATCAAACAGAAAATAGGTTGAAGTGTTTGAGGTCTAACAATAGTCTTGAAATTGTATCAGATGAGTTCAACACTTATTGCAGAGAAAGAGGAATTAAAAGACACAAGACTATACTTGGAACCTCACGGCAAAATGGTATAAGTGAAAGGAAGAATCAAACTCTTCTTGAAAGAGTAAGATGTATGAAGAGCTGTGGAGGATTTACAAAAGGTTTTGGGGTGAACTTGTAACTACAGTAGCTTTTCTCATCAACTTATGTCCATCAGCAGCTTTGAAATACAAACCACCTGAAGAGATGTGGTTAGGAAGGGCTCCTACATATGATCATCTAAAGTTATAGGATGTCAAGTATACTCTCATGTGAAACAAGATAAATTAGAGCCAAGGGCAGTTAAATGTGTCATGATATAATATCCAAAGGAAGTAAAAGGATACAGGTTGTAGTGCTATGAAACTAATAATTTTCTTGTAAGCAGGGATGTCACATTTAATGAGAAGAAGATTTCATTGATTGAAATGGACTATGTAATATCTTGTTACAACAGACACTTTTGAGTCTAAGGTGGAGCCTGCAAAGAAAGGAACATAGCAAGGCAGTAATCAAAGTAAAGATACAGATCAAGGAAAGGAACAACAGTCACCTGGATTAACAGATCCAGATATGATCTCAGCAGCTGTCAACTTGTAAGAGATAGACTGAGAAGACAGATCAGGCCACCTATCAGATATATGAAAGCTGATATAGTGTCATATGCTCTGTTTGTAGCGTCTATTGTGGAGATATATGAGCCAAGATCCCTATAAAGAGGTGGTATCAGGGAAAGAAAGTAATAAATGGATGGTTGCTATGGATGAGGGGCTAATGTCACTATAAAAAAAGACATGAAAAATAGTGGATAAGCCTAAGTCTCATAAACTAGTTGGATGTAAGTGGATCTTCAAAAAGAAACCAGTGACAAGCGAAGAAGAAGGTATCAGATACAAGGCAAGACTTGTAGCAAGAGTCTTTTCACAACAAGAAAGTGTGAATTATAATAAAATTTTCTCACCAGTAATTAAGCACTGTTCCACTAGAATTCTATTGTCACTAGTTACTCAATTTGATCTTGAGTTGCATTAGATAGATGTGACTACTGCTTTTTTACATGTAAGTCTAGAGGAAAGTATTTACATGAAGATTCCTAAAGGTGTAAATATAGAAAATGCAGATACCAAGTCTTGCTTGTTGCTTAAATCACTGTATGGACTAAAACATAGTCCAAAACAGGGGTATTTGATGTTTGATGACTACATTACCTCAAAAGGATTCCGTAGGAGTTTACATGATAGTTTGATGACTACATTACCTCAAAAGGATGGATATTATATATATCTACTTTTGTATGTTGAAGATATTCTGATAGCTTGTAAAGATTTAGCTGGTATAGATGAAGTAAAAGAGATTATCAAACTGGAGTTGACATGAAAGACTTGGGAGAGGCAAAGATCATTCTTGAGATGTAGATAGAAAGAAACATATCAGCTAATGAGTTAAGGTTGTTTCAAGAATCATATCTTGACAAAGTTCTTAAAAGATTCAATATGAATCTTTGCAAGATTGTTTCAACACTAGCCAAACCAGGTGTGAGTCTGTCATTACTACAAGGGCCTTCAACAGATAAGGAGAAGTTGGAAATGATCAACATACCATATTCAAGTACAGTTGGCAGCTTGATTTATGCCATGGTATGTTGCAGACCAGATTTTGGCTTATGTGATGAGTATGATTAGTAGATTTATGAGTAATCCAGGGTTGTTACATTGGGAAGCAGTGAAATGGGCCCTCAGATATGTGAAAGGAACCATCCCATCAGGATTAAGATTTCAGAAAGTGGCAACTTGGGACAAGGCTGTCCTTGGTTATGTAGATGGTGACTATTTGTTGAGAGTGAAATTTCACGTATTTTAGGTCTCACATTATACCTTTTTGATCAAATGTGGCCATGATTTTGTGTAGAATGACATGGTTTTCATATTTTGCATAATTAAGATGCTACTAACGTATTTTGTTGAGTTTTGAAGGGTAAAACAGGATCAAAAGTTTAAAGTTGGAATGAAGAGTGAAAGTTTGAAGAAATACTGAAAAACATACGTCCACTTGAATAATTTTTTTGTGTTTTTTAGAAGTCTAAATTGATCATGTGACATATCGTTGGAAATTCGCGGAAGAGAGGATCGTTTTGGCATAAAAATCACTCAAATCAGAGTCCGTATGAGGAAGTTATGCTCGAAACGGTGAGATAGCGCAGCTGCCGACGGGAATTTTTGAAAATTTTCAAAAAATTAGCCCATCTTTCCTATTTCTTGGAGCACAATTATTTCCTTATCTCATTCCTTCCTTACACCTATATATATTCACATCATTATTCATAAGAGACACCACCTCCACAAGGGGATCACCCCCCATCCATCATCTACCATCATCCACATTCATCCCATCATCCATTCACAGAGAAGATTTAAGGGCTACTCAAGAGGGAGATCAGTCAATCAGAGAGACGGAGAAGGAATCTGAGATAACGCAAACACTAGGGTTTTTTTATTCCTTTCTTATCTTTTTTTTTGTCAAGACTTTTGGTATGATTTTGATAGCCATAGGAGTTGCTTGTAACCCCATGGGCTAATTTTGTTAAAGTTTTAAGGTTTGAAGGATAGATTTAATTAATTTGGAGACCTAGACCAATTTTTTGATTTCATGCAGTTGATATTTTGATTTTACTTATTTTATTAAGACTTGCTTCTCTGCTTCGTAATGTCTTTATAACAATTTCATGACATCCGCTATAATGCTTGAATTATTGTGTTAGTTTGTATACGTTCATGATTAATATTGTCTATCTGTTAGGGATTGAAGTAGTTCTTCTATAAACACTTTAATTCCATAAACTGGTAAATCAGATATTTGAATTGTTTAGTGGAACAATGCAATTAAACTTTCAAGTAGGAAGTGAATAAAGCCTTGTAGTACTTTCAGAAAATATCTTGTTAGTCAAACTTGTAATCCCGAGGTATTGTTGTTTGTGTTGATTAGTATCTAAGAACGAGGCTTGGTAATATTCACGCACCTTAGGAATTAAATCAGATTATACTGTTAGCTTTGAATCGGATCATATCCGGTGGGAAAACAGGGTTAAGTGGTGTATTTTCATAAAATCTGCATGAATGATCAATTGGAAGTCTAGGAATTCAAATCAATTGGTTTATACCGGATTATCTTAGAACTGTTGATCTTCTCTTGAATTAATCTTAAATCTTTCTTTTGTGATTTTTATTTTATTAGTTATTTAATTTTCAGTATTTAGATAATAATTTACAACAACTTGGAAATTGGTTACTTGTTCTGATAAAGTTAGTGATATTAAAAGTAGATAATTAGCTGTTTTATGGGTTCAATAATTTAACTTGGGTACTTGCTGCTACAATTGATATCTTTAAACTTGGGGATTTTAATTGGAGTGCGTAGAAAAAACCTATCAAGCTTTTGGTGCCATGCAGCTAATTTGGATACTAGAAAGTGACTTACAGGGTATGTGTTCACTTTATTTGGCACAAAAGTCAGCTGGAAGGCTACACATCAACAGATAGTAGCTCTCTCAACAACTGAAGCAGAGTTTGTTGCTCTCACTGAAGCAATAAAGGAAGGTGCTTGGTTAACAGGGATTTTAAAAGAGTTTGGTGTTCAGCAGGATGTAATTGAAGCGTATTGTTATAATCAGAATGAAGTTCATCTTGCCAAGCACCAAGGTGTTGCGTGTTTTTGAATGCACACAAATAAATCCCCAAGTGTAGGGATATCGACTATAGCAGCAGACAATCAAGTTTTAATATTGAATCCTAGGGACGATAAATTATCTATTTTCTATAATCACTAAAGTATATAAGACATGTGACAAATTCAATTGTTTGTTGATTATTAAAACTAATTAATACTTGTAAAATTAAATAAAAACAATTAAATAAAATACGAAAATTCAAGAATGAAAAATAGTAGCTCTATGGGTTCTGGATTAAGCTAATTAATTCAATACTTTGATGGTCGGGTTCAATTCCTATAGATACTTATGGAAGAGTAACTAAACTTTACTAATCCACTTATTTGGTCTAAGTAAATTAGTAATTTATCTAGTTTATCTCCTAGGACTCTAGGTTAATAAACTTATCTTCCTCTCTAGGTACTTACTATATTATCCACTCCCTCGTCAGGTACTAGAACTAATACGTGTTCCCTTTTTAGGTACTATAATTTTATTACCTAATTTCCTAAATATTACTAATATGACAATTCATCAATATCAATAACATCTATTGCAATTTCTATGTCTAATAAGTCAAAGAATTAAGTCAATTTACTTTAACTTATACAAAATAACCAAATAATTTAATAATGCACACAAGTTATAATTATCTCAAGTATTGGTCAATATCATGAAATAACCACAAACGTTACACAATTTAAATTAAATATCCTCTAAGAAATTCATAGAAAAACAAATAAACATTCTACAAGTTTTGAACTCTTCATCAAGTATCAAATCAAAAATAAATTAATTCATCTAACCCTAGAACTACTCAAAGTATTTACCCTATGAAGTTACAAGCAACTTTCATGGGTGTAAGAAAGGTCATACCAAAATTCATATCAACTGAAAAGAAATTGAGTTTAATGTCAAAACCCTGGATCGAAGAATTTTGTCCTCGCCTCTCTCCGTCTCTTCCAATAGAGATGAATCTCCTCCTTGAATCGAGCGCACGGGTATGATGGAGGGATGAAGTGGTGGAAGGTAATGGGTGAAGTGATGAGAGGGTGCGATGGTGGATGATGTCCACGATTCTGGATAGCAGCGAGTTCTGCCTCCCCAATTCTGTTCGCTGTTCTGAACAGAGGCGTCAGTCCTCTCTGCTTCACGGCTTCTGATGGGCTTAAGGGATGCTGCTGTGGATTTGGGCTTCAAATTAAATTACCAACTTGACATGGTATGTGTCAGGATGACCCAATATCAAATGAATGATGGCAAATAACAAATCAAAGCCTTTTATAAATTACTCGTGGGCCCCGCAATTTTGAACTCAATACATGACTTGATTTCCATTGTTTGCAACCCAACGTGACATCACACTTATCCCACAATTCAATTGTTGACATGGTCCCACTGTTCCTCTATTACTTAAAATTCTTGAGTTCTTATTTTCTCATTTGCACTAGAATTCGTATTTCTCAAATTCATTTACTCCTTTTTTTCATTCTCATCGATTTCACTCCAAAATATATCTAAATTCTGCAAAATTTTACCATACACGTGAAGTGATAAAAATATAAAAATAAGTAATAAACTTCACAAACAATATTAAAATAATGCAATAATCATATGAAAACGACCTATGTAAACCAGAATTTTCGTGTTGAACACAGGGTACAATAAGAGGACCAAACATATAGATGTAAGGCTATATTTCATAAGGGATTTGATAGAAAAGAGGTTGTCAAGAAGATAAAGACTTCAGATAATCCAGCTGATGCATTTACTAAATCTTTACCAGTTCCAAAATATGAACTTCACAAGAGCTTGATTGGACTGAATTGGAAAGATGAGAAGGGTGGCTGCAACCTTAAAAGCAGCAAGGTGGAGGGGTTTTTGAGTGTTGTGATGATGCTAGGTCTAAGGTGGAGAATTGTTGTATAAGTAGACCTGCATGCATGCATAATGGTTAAACAATAAGTACACATGTGGAAGATGAGGATTGGATGAGTAATAAGAGCTCGGATCAGCTATCAAGCATAAGTATGGACCGTTGGATCAGTTTAAGATCAATCGTTGATTGTGAAGAAAGAAGCTAGCTGATCAGTTAGTTTGTTGCTGAACAAACTAACAACTAGCATGATCACGTGAATTGCATAAGCATCAATTGATTGGTCATGGTGTTTCATATAAAAGGGCTAAAATCAAGCAGTTCAGAGTGTGATTATCATTAGTTTACTGGGTAAATATCAAAATTGGTCCTATAAGTGTGGCGTTTCACAACTTTAGTCATTTTTCTTTTGCAATTCTCAATTTTGGTCATTTTTTGTCCACTTTTAGTCCTTTTAGTTCAAATTTAGTTATTTTTGTCCAAATTTAGTTATTTATGTTAAAAATAGTCCGAAAATGGTCCGAAAGTTGATACATTTAGGACCAAAAGTGGACCAAAAAATGACCAAATTTTGAAAAAAAGGACCAAAACTGGACCAAAAGAACTAAAAGTGGACAAAAAAGGACCAAAATTGAGAATTGCAAAAGAAAAATGACTAAAGTTGAAAAACGTCATACTTCCAGGACTAATTTTGATATTTACTCTTAGTTTACGTTTGAGCTTATTAGGGTTCATAAGAATAGGGTTCTTCATCTTCATCACACATTGTAACTGGCCTGTAATCACATAAGATTCATACTTCTTATTAAGAGTGGATGTAGGCTTACGCCGAACCACTATAAATCTGGCGTGTCCTACGTTTTGTTTTCTTTCTCAAAGGTTGATTCAATATGTGAGGTAGGTTAAGAGAGATCGAGTGCGAGAATTCATAAGTGAGTGGTCAATTCTTGCGTTCGATTCTTAAGAATTTTTTTCAGCCGTCACATTTAACTAAGATTTCTTAGGAATAAAATGAATAAAACTTCGACCAAATCATCATTTGGACAAGATGCAAAGATACTTAAAAATGTGCACAACAAATGAGATATGGATACCTCACGGAATATTCCGTATAGCCCCTTAAGACATGCTTTTCCACTGACAGTTCCAGATTCACCTATGTGACTTTGATTGCCCCCAAACCCACCCCTATGACAAAACAATATAATTATTGCATTACATTCCACAGGAAACATATATAGAAACGTACAATGTAATGAAAAGCCAAGGTGCACCAAGGCAACAGAATTGTCAAGCATAGTATATAATTGAATATACTGAAGAAACATAATACATGCAATTTTAAGTTGAACTTTTGATAGCATGTCTGATGCAGTATGCCAGTATCCAAATAATGGACAGGATTATGTATAAGGAGATCCCTGAATATTAAAATTAAAACTACATGTACACATACATATATATCTCACTACGAAAAACCTATTCCCTCTGTCCCGCCCAAACGTCATCGGTTGCTTTTTGTGTACTTGTGCGTAGATTAAGAAGTATTATTATTTTATGTCTAGTGAGTAGTTGTATTAGTAGTGAGTGGTAGGCCACATGTGGTACCTTTTTACTAAAAGCGAAAAACGGGGACATTTGGATGGGACGTCCAATATAGTAAAATAGGACATTTCGGTGGACGGAGGAAGTATTTTTTACTAACGGAATATTCCGTTGGTAAAAACCTCAATTTCATTTTTGAATTGATTTACCAACGGATTAACAACGGAATCCGTTGGTAAAGTGGTGATTGATAAATTTTTAGCTACGAATCTTACACCATCCAATCTGAGCAACCTCAGCCTTCGGAATTCACCATCTCTCGTATCCCATATTTCCTCTCCCTCAACGTCAGTGACACATAATTTGAGAATCTCAAGGTTTTCCAAACTCCCAATTATTGAAATCTTCTCCCAACTCAACTTCCACGCTGTAAGATTCAATTTTCTAATGCTTGAAGGGAATCTGAATGCCTCTAATTTAAGTAGAGCGAGTGAAGTTGAGTGAGGAAGCAGAGACTCTTCAATTTTTCCGGATCTGCAAATAAGACTTTGAGTTTGCGAAGATGTGGAGAACATCTTAACAGCTCCACATCCTTTGACTTCTCAATCATGTTCGTTTCACGGCTATTCCAGTATTCACCATATTTTGCCGGGAATGCATAAAGGTATCTCAACTTGTTCATTTTCCCAATTGCTGGGGGCAGAGTACATATAAATGTGGGATGGACACATAGGTATTCTAGTTTAACAATCCTATCTATCCATGTTGGCACTTCTCTGATAACCAAGAATCTCAAGTTAACTAGATACTCTATTCCAAATGAAACACAAATTATGTAACTGAAATGCAGGACTCTCAATAGTCTCATATCCCCAACATATAAAGATGCCCTCTGTTCATCGCCATAAAATGCGCGCACATGTTGGCAAAAGCTCCAAGTTGCAGAGACTGGCGGCTGCTCGTACACGATGGCTTTTCCCAAATTTGGTGAAGCATCTGAAAAAACAAAACCAAACTATGAACCATATCCTTAACACAGATTCTAAATTAAGCGGGAACTACAAGGTATGCACAACTTACTCGTTGTTTGAATATGTCATCAAGATTTCTTCTCGAGATATTTTCAAGCACAAGTCACGTAATAAATCATGAACTACACATGCTTTCACGTAATAAATCATGAACTACACATGCTTTCCAATCTTTCCCAAGCTCACTATTTACATGAATCAAAATATCACGTAATACACTTTGTCCGTCATACAATTGTTGGAAATTATTAATTTCCATTATAATCTAATTATGGGCAATATATTATTATGCAATTATATTATCTATACAATTATATTATGAACTTAATTAAGTGATCAAATTAATGTTAAAGGTTCATGGGCTATAATAATAAATTAATATGGGCCAAATGAGTAGATATCCAATACTACGTGATTAGGTGATTATGGGTGGTATAGTCAAGTAGTATATAAAGGTTACCCGGTTATGGTCCCCAAGATACTAAGCCGCACATGGTCTTCCCTTCTCCCCATCGGGAGGGATTACTACGGTCCCCATAAGGAATAAGGAGGCTTAGTTGAGGAAGGACATATAACCACTGACCCTGAGTTCGTGTTCCGTCTAAACGATTCTATGGATTAAGGTACGCTTCCGCTTTACGGTTTAAATCTCGTTAATCGTAATAGGGTTTAAGGTATTAGGATTTATTAATTTATTTCCTACAAGTGGTATCAGAGCCACCCTATTAATGATTCTCTGAGATTTGTAAGAATGATTTAAGATTCAAATATTTAATTTGGATAGGCATTAAGTAGCATATTTGAGACATATACTAAAGATTTAAAGGGCGATTGATCATATTAATTTTGATTAATCGTGTTTGGTTGTGGATTCAATGGATTATAATTGATAAAATCCAAATTCGCATTTGGCTATTAGGTATCTGGATATGCTTAGCAGTTTAGTGGAATTGTTATTAATCTTATTAATTTTAATAATAATCCTTTCTTATAATGCATAATCTGTTGTAAGAATTAGGCTCGGATTCGATTCCGTTAATATCTTTAATTTGTCATCCAGTATTGGTTGGACATCATGTTGACAGATTGTGAATATCATTATTCCCATTTATACATTAAGTGAATGCTTTATTCATTTGAATTAGTAAATCATTTATAAATATAATTACATCTTATATGCGTGTAATCCATGTGACAAATTTGATTAATTTTGGATTAATTTAGATGGAATTGTATGTTTGGCAATTTGGATTAAGATATCTGCCTAATTTGGTTTACTCTAAATGTGATGCATATTCTAATTAATTAATTAATTAATTTGGATCAGCCATTATGGTAATTTGAATATGCATATGATAGTATATTAATTAAGTTTAGAAATCTTTCATTATTTTAATATGGGTGAATCATTAAATATTCTCATTTGGTTAGTGGAATAAAATTAAATTAAATTGGGGAGACAGTTAAATGTCGTTTAATTAAATTAAATATTTTAATATTTATTTAATTAGTCTAGTAAACCTTCAATCTAGTCAATCGAAGCACCATGTTGCCACAGAAATATCGTGTGTGGAGAAAAACTTTATTGAAATTACATAGATGGGTGTGGTATTATTTATGTGTTTTGTGTTCGGCCCACCGGTAGGCACAGTTTGACAGAATAATAACACACATGTGATAATAAGTATGTGATAATTATTTGGATTATTCATGTGAACATGAGTCGGTCCACAGATAGACTCTTGTTTGACAGAACTTATTGTCAATACTTGATTGTTACACCAAGATTACCCCTGCAGTTAATTTTTGTCCACAGATGAGGTTAATGTTGCACAAGGTGTCTTGTGATAGGTCCCTAATTAATAATGTTGTGCAAGTGTATCTTCATGCGGGTATTGATCGGCCCATAGGTAGATTAATATTTGGCAGAAATACACAAGCACCTGTGGTGGTAAATATGTGACGATTATTTGTTTAACATGTGAGTAATAAGTCGGCCCAAAGGAAGACTATTGTTTGACAGTTTTATTGTCAGTATTTGACTACTACGTAGAGAGTGTCACTTACAAGTTGATATTGATACTAATAATGTGATAGATTCCTTGAGATGATTCTAAACTATTTAAAATTTGAAAGATTATAAAGTTTAGTGCAAGCATGATAATCATTTTGGATTAATTCTCTGTACAATTAAAAAGTCTGTTAATTAAGTTTAACATATGTCAACAACAAAATTATACATGATTAGAACTTCAACAATAAGGATAAACTAATAAGTTTCTAACAAACTCTGTCTCAATAAAGTATAAGGGCAACAAAGAAAAACCCGTTTGGAAAGCTGTTAAAAAAGAAACTAAAGTATAACCTTTCGTTTTCTCCTAAAGACTTGTAAAATTGTTTTATAATACACCATATTAAGATTACTTAGTATGAATAGTGTTGTGGTGTAGTTAAAAGACAAAAATAGTACTCCACAATATATGGTTACTAATTGGAGAAATACTAAAGATTGCAGCTTATGGTCTCAATAAAGTTCCAACCAAAACAGTTGTGAGAACTCTTTGAGTTTCACATATGGTGATATCCAACTAAGGCTAGATCATTGGGATCTACTAAAGAAAATTGGATTCAAATAGATACAAGTTACTTTATTGGTATTAAATAAAGATAATAAGTTTATGATCCAATTGATCGGATCATATTTGAGACGGGTAATACGGTATTATGTGAGGATGTTGATTTTGGGGGAAGAATAATATTAGAGACATTGTCCTTAAGGGGAGTTGATTCGATCCCCACTTATGCTTTAAATAATTGGTGCAAATCCAAAATAAGATAAGACAATGTCAATAATATTTAAGGAATACAAATTCAACAACCTCAAGAATTAATGTCACTAAGGAAACCACTAGAGTTGGGAGAATGACAATTTGGATGATTATTTAGTTTTCTCCTAAATAATGAGAGAACTACGGAATTAATGGTAGAACATTCCAACAATGTTCATTAAGCCATGCAAGGTCCAAATACTCGAAAGTGAATTAATGCTATAATTTATGAGTTTAAATCGATACAAGATGATTAGGTTTGCATCTTGATATAGGATTATACTCAAAATGGAAGGAAGTCATTATTATAAGATAATCGTGACATTAGTAGCACATTTTGATCTTGAATCATATTAGATGGAAGTAAAGATAAAGTTCCTTGATCGCAACACTGATGATACGATCTAAATGGTTTAAGAACTAATAGGAAATCCATCTATGCATTCAAGCAAATTTTTTTCGTAAAGGAATCACAAGTATCATCATGAAGTAAGTGTCTCATTTGGTTTTGAGACAAATGTAGATGATTATGTGATTCAGTGGGAGAATGTTTAAGTTAAACTAAGGGAGACAAGTGCAGTCTCAATCAGGTGCCCTAAAGTTAAACTAAAGATTTAAGAAATGTAGAAACATTCCATATTCATTGGTTGTTGGAAGTTGTTGTATGATGAGGTCTCTACAAGACCTAATTTGGCTTATGTTGTTGGTATATTAAGTAGACATTTAAGTAACTCTAATATGGATCTTTATAAAGTATGTATAGAGAACTAAGAATAATATGCTTGTATATCAGGGATCAGATTTGTTAGAGATCATGAGGAATTCTGATTCTGAGTTTGTTGGATGTCAATACAGTATAAGATCCACTTCAGGCTATATTTTCTGTTGGTCGGAGTACTATACAAGTAAAAGTATTAAGCAAACACTTTAGCTCATTAACCATGACAACAGAATTAGTGGCACACTAAGGGCATGCAAACATGAAATAAAGGTTGCGAAGATTTGTCACATAAAGTTCATTGTGACAGTTAGTTCGCAGTAAAGTATTTATGACAAGAATACTTATAAGTCAAACAAATTGACATAGAATTCTTGGTTGTTAAAGAAAGTATTTTGTGTAGATAAAATTTTAGAAGAGCATATTATGATAGACTCTAAATATGGATCCACCAATTATGTATTCAACGCCCTACAATTTTATGAGCTAGCTATGTGGGTGTTATATGGTTTTAGAATACATTAGTTCAGTGAGAGTCTATATTTATTGTTCTTTAAAGTTTTCAAAACACTTTGATTTGAATAATTCAGTTTTCTGCAGAATAAAATTCATGACTTTGAATTCATTGTGAATTCACTTAAGTAATTTCATTTTGTAATATTTTACATTATGGATTGATCTCACTAAAATTTAAAGTTGGACCAGTAGGAAATAGACATGATGTTGATCACATTTGACATGTAATTTCCATGCTACTCACCATATTTGATCTATGTCATTGAGTATATTGATATTGGTTATTGTCGGGGTTTAATCACGATTTATAATGTGGTGAATGTCGCGGTAGCTCCATATTGGTATATGAGATGGACCAGATTGTTAAGTATAGCCTGAAGAGGAATAACATAAAGTTGCGCAACTAAGGACTCTTGATATAATTGCTAACGGAAAATATATAGCCCAAGTGGGAGATTGTTGGAAATTATTAATTTCCATTATAATCTAATTATGGACAATATATTATTATGCAATTATATTAGCTATTCAATTATATTATGGACTTAATTAAGTGATCAAATTAATGTTAAAGGTTCATGGGCTATAATAATAAATTAATATGGGCCAAATGAGTAGATATCCAATACTACGTGATTAGGTGATTATGGGTGGTCTAGTCAAGTAGTATATAAAGGTTACCCGGTTATGGTCCCCAAGATACTAAGCCGCACATGGTCTTCCCTTCTCCCCATCGGGAGGGATTACTACGGTCTCCATAAGGAATAAGGAGGCTTAGTTGAGGAAGGTCATATAACCACTGACCCTGAGTTCGTGTTCCGTCTAAACGATTCTATGGATTAAGGTACGCTTCCGCTTTACGGTTTAAATCTCGTTAATCGTAATAGGGTTTAAGGTATTATGATTTATTAATTTATTTCCTACATCATCAAGATTTTTTCTCGAGATATTTTCAAGCACAAGTCACGTAATAAATCATGAACTACACATGCTTTCCAATCTTTCCCAAGCTCCCTATTTACATGAATCAAAATATCACGTAATACACTTTGTCTGTCATACAATTGTGAAATTATGCACCATGAGAGTTCGTGAAACCTAAAACTAACTAATGGATGATTATACAGTTTCTTTGCTAAAGTTGTCTTACCAAGTCCAGCCATCCCCCAGACTAAAACGACTTGCAAGCTCTCCGTTCCTCCTCCGACTAGCTGATCCAAAATATCCCTTTCTTTATCCTCAAAACCAACAACTACGCTTCACTGCTTGTTTTATCTTGTAATGGGGGCTGCGGACTGAATTTCTGTCACTTTTAATCCTCCAACTTTGTAACTCTCCATAATTCTTACTTGGATCTCCATGCTTGTAACCTCAATGTTGTGGGTGAGATATGTGAGTCTATTGATGACGTACCAGAGAGGAGCATCTTTCACCAGAAATGCTGTAATGAGATATTCAGCTTGATGTGCCATATCTCCCATACGCATCAGAGGCTCTTTCAGTTCTCCAATTTCAGAAAGCTTTGGCGATCTGAGTGATGTAGAATGCAAAAACTGCAGCCCCTGATGTAGAAGGTAGATTTGATCCTTCACATTAGCAATTCGATCATCCTCTCGTTTCAACAGATCATTTAGATCATCAACAAGAGTATCAAGAATGAGGAAGGTGTTGAGTGTAGAAATCCTTGGAGTTGTATAAGGTGGTGTGGTGATATCAGAGGAGTTGAGAGTAGCATTCAAGAGGAGGATGCTGCGTAGAACAGAATCAAGCCCGTCTTCCATTTCTCGAAACCCAACATCTCGAACAGTTGAGAAGAACAAGGAATGGAGAAAACATTCAGATTGATTGGCCACTGGTTCGAATTCTGCCATGAGATTATTGAACTCAAGGCAGACAGCAGCCATGATATGTCCCCAAGAATGGTGAGAAGAAACCTCAGCTCCTTGTCAAGATTCTCAAATCGAACATCACTACTTTTGTGGTAAAGCAACTGATGAAGAAAACTGAGAAAAGCTTGGAGGAGTTGGCTCTTGCTGATGGAGATTTGATTTTGGTTGTTATCTCTCTCGGGTACCAGAAACACCTGCTGAAGTTGTTGCTTGAAAGAAGCCACTTTCTTGGGATTCAGCTTCCACCAATTAATCATCAGGCAGTTTCGGCAAGTCGTACGACAGAAAGATTACAGAAGTAGTGAATATGAACACTCTCCTATGGAATAACATACTCTCTCTATAGTGGATGTAGGCTCGTTAGTGAGCCGAACCACTCTAAAAAATCTCTTTGTTCTCGTTTCGTTTCTTCATTATGCTTTCAATTCTTAAGTTCATACTTTAATATGCAATCTGCCATTTCCCATGACATCACTAATATTGCCTCACTTCTCACTCTTACTTGACATAAACCACCACTCTTCTATTTATAGTAAATCCTAAGTAGGTGGTCAACACATTAGATTATTCTAGTATAACCTAGCTACTACCCATAATATATTTATCTTTATTCTAGAATGCTCAAGCCTCATCCGATTGCCACTTGCTAATTGTTGCTCCACGGCATTCTAGAAGAGTCGCCTTAATCCTTCTCCAAGCTTCCGTGAATTAGCCCGTTAGTTCTAGAACCTTCCTAGTCGGTGTGAATCTTCAACAAATTCAAATCTCAGATTTTACTTTGTAATTTTCTTTGTGGGGTGGGGATGCATGTGGACATCCAATTCAGGGATATTGTGAATTCTGAAAATATGGAAATTAACATTCATCTTAGAATATTCAAACCTCTAACTGATGGTTTTCCATACTTGGTTTGTTGAATGGTATGAATTAAGTAGGTTTTTGGCATGGCGCTATTATGGTTTATTACCATTTCATTTTTTCATTGAGTTGTATTGTGGTCATTCTACTTTTGTTGAATCTCACATTATTATGCGTTAAAAAAATTAGGTATTGAGAAGAAAGCAAAAGCATGGTGTGCTTCCAAAGGGAATATTCCATACTTTGAGACGTCTGCAAAAGAAGGGTTCAACATGGAAGCTGCTTTGATTGCATAGCAAAAAATGCTCTGAAAAATGAACCAGAGGAAGAAATGCAAGTAGTTTGCTCTGTTGGTTTTAATCTGCATTCGGAGAATTACAACTGATTTTACCAGATCATGAATATTCTCTTAAATGTTAAAGGCACTGCGTTACCCTTAATTCTATTGATGGTGTGGTTACAGTGTCAACCATGGACTGTTCAATCATAAGTTTCTTTTAGTTCTTGTATTGCGGGGTTGCATTTACAAGATTTTTAAAGTAACTTGATTTAAAGCTATCAAACTTAGAGGAGATTCCAAATTTATTTCACAAATCCTTCCATCCAACGTTAATAGATTTGCTATTGTGAAAAATAAATTAATTCTCAAATCCTTCAATTCAATAACCTGCATCACGTACATTTTGTTTAGGTTGGATAATTCATTCTCGGTAAATTCTCTAAACCTTTTACTCCAAGTTTTGTTAAGGATGTTTCAACTTAGGGATAAGAGATACTTTACAACTTCACTTTTTTCTTGGTTTGCACAAGATGAGTATAATTCTCATATCCTCTCTATCTGTGCCCCTTTGCAATTTTAAACGCCCTAGCAATATATAGGTTTAAATAGAATAGGGAGGGGAAGTGTTGCGTTCACAAGTGGACACGGACTGTGTCCCCTTGTCCCCGAGGGCACAGGAGCTTTTGTCATCTGATATTATGACAATTGAATTTGCATTTTTCTTGTTTAAAGTAATGGTATCATATGTAGGGACTTAAAAAAGAGCGATCTCATGATTTTATATAGAAATATATAAAATGGTGGAACGAGTTAGGAGACTGCTTGAGAAGTGGAATAACAAGCACATCTCTTTTGGTGGGTGAATTACATTGATTCAGTCTGTTCTTTCATCTATTCCTATCTTTTATTTTTCCTTTTATCATTATACCAAAGAAAGTAATCAAAGAACTTATTTCTATCCAAAGAAACTTCCTTTGGGGGTTTGTGAGGGGAGACACAAAATTTGCTGGGTCAGCTGGGAAACAATATGCAAAGATAGGAAATATGGGGGGCTAGGAATTCGTGACTTGGGGCGGTTTAACGAATCACTTATTTGCAAGTGGATATGGAGGTTTGTTAATGAACCTCATCGGTTATGGACTCGAGTTATTCACTCTGAATATGGTGGTTTAGACTCGATAGCTGGGATTAGCATAAGTAGAGAGGAGGCTAGAAGAAGGGGGGTTGGGAACACCAAATCATTTTCGGGATGGTGGAGAGATATTTGTAATATATATTTAGGGAGGGGAGAAGTGGAATACACAATGATATTAATAAGATTGTGGGCAACGGAAAAAATACATTTTTTTGAAAAGATATTTGGCTTGGGGATACTGCATTTAGCATGAGATTTCATAGGCTATATAGTCTAAGTTTACAAAGAGAGGCGAGAGTTGGTGAGGTGGGCTTCTGGGATGATACAGGGTGGCAATGGGATCTTAAGTGGAGAAGAGAATTAAGGATATGGGAATCTAGTTATGCTAACGAACTTCTTGATTGTCTTAGCAGGGTTGTGATCAAACCTGATGTTGAAGATACATGGTGGTGGAAACATTTCTCAAATGGCCTATTTACAACAAAAGTGCATACTTGAAGAACAAAAAGAGGCAGGAGGTTGATACCAAAATGGATATTACAAATTTAGCATTTAACAGGTTATGGAATTGTTTTGCTCCAAGAAGATTTCAAGCTATCATTTGAAAACTGCTACATGAGAGATTACCAACCAGAGACAAACTTAATCGGAGTGGAATAATTTCAGACCCTGAACATATGCGTTGCCCGTGGGGTTGCATGGAATATGAAAGTGTGTCTCATCTATTTTTCATTTGTGATGTTGCTTGAAAATTTTGGCATCAAATTTACACTTGGTTAGGTGTGAATATGGTACTTCATGAGCATCCCATCATTAATTTCCTCCAATATGGTGAAAATTTGGATTGTAGAAAAGGAGTTCTCATAGCCTCAATAATATGGATAGCGGTGACTTGGACAATGTGGAGTCATAGGAATAATTTGATCTTCATTGGACTCCCATTGAATTTAAAGAAGATTGTCTACGAGGCTAAAGAAAGATCTTGGTCATGGCTCTCATCTAAGTTGCTGGAGTTTCGTAATGTTAATGTTTTGGAGTGGTTAAAATGCCCACGGAATTGCGTGTATGTTAAAATAGTATCATTGTGGTGTATGTTGGGTTGTAAGGGATGAAGCACCCCTTGTGCTTATGTTACACATTTTCATAATTTAATAAACTTTTGCTTGATCAAAAAATAAATAAAATATATTTATAGATATAGATATATATATATATATATATATATATATATATATTGTATCAATTTTGTCGATATTGTCATGTTTAGAATCTTATATGTCAATAATAGGGAGTGAAATACCAAAGTGGAATATGGGATTCGGGGATTCGGGTTGCCTTGAAATGAACTCTCTTGCTCTCTTTCCGTTTAGTTTGCAAGATTTTCCATAAGATCCTCTGGTGGACAAAAATGAACTCTCTTGGTCTCTTTCCGTTTGTTTTTTTGTAGAAAGTCTTTATCCTGGAGAGTTGATCTTATGAGAATAAGTTTGTGGTGCAACAGCTTCAAGTTTAATATCAACAAACACATAAAACTAGTACTAGGGTTAATCGGTTTGCCTGTTTTTATACAGAAATTTTGCATGGAGTCTCTTATTTTATCTTCTAAATCAAACAAGATTAATGTTAACCGCTACATTATAATAATTTCTTTTACAGAAATAAGCACTTTTGGTCTGATCATAAGGTATTCATTTGGAAAAAAGATTTTATAGTTTAAAAATGGGTTCTTAAGTATTCATTTGAAACTATTAACTTTTTCATAATTAACCTTTTCGTATAAAATCAAAGTGGATTTTTTCCAATTTCTTCATTCTTACTAATATAAGTACCTATGGAGTGTGATTATTATTTTTTAATTATTATTATTATTATTATTATTTATTTAGTTTGGATTAATGTCTTTTCTCATTTAGTTTAACACTACAAAAAAAGTACTTTTTAGTCATTGGATTTACCAACGGAATTCAATCAGTTGGTAATTAGCAATGGATTAGCAACCAAAATGACATTTTAAAATTAGCAATGAAATGCTAATGAATTTATTTTCTATTTTAGCAATGAAATTCAATTCGTTGGTAATTACCAACAGATTAGCAAGAGAATCATTATATAAATTACCAACGAAATTATTTACTAATGAAATTGATTTTTCATTGCTAAAAATTTACCAACCACCACTTTACCAACGGAATTTTACCAACGGATTCTGTTGCTAATCTGTTAAGCCAATTTAACAATAGAATTAAGGCTTTTAGCAACGAAATATTCCGTTGTTAAAAATAGTTTTTTTGTGGTGTAATAAGATCAGTTTGTACTTTGATGGATTCAGTTAGAGGTTAACTTGTCACTGTTGATTTTGTATCTGTAAATGGTAAAAAAAAAAATTGAATTATAAAGTATGTTTGATTAGGTGGGTTATCATTGTTAAAATTTTGCAAAGTGGGTAATGTTGTGAAATTATTATTCGCATAAGTATTAATGCGCGATTCATTAAATTATAATTTTAAAATAATTATAAATATGATTCACTAGATAACTAATTTATTAAAACATACCACCTTCGGCCGTATCCATTTTACTATTTCTGTCGTCCGCTTCAAAGATATCAATTTCCTCTATTTAATAAAGAAAGTACACAATATGACTCATCACTTCTCTCTAATGCAACTACCCACTTTATCTATAATAATAATACTCCTTAATTCACCTGCTAAAAACAAATAAAAACCTTAAAATTGTTCACGTGCAAACAACAAACAGTTACCTTGTAAGTGGCCGGAGGGAATAATTTTAATGTTATTGAAGTAAAACTAAATACGATTCATCAAAGAGTTGTTGTGTCCTCGATCCACAAAGAGTATAAGGATATCATATTTTGTATTAAAGATTATTTTTTTTATTGAAGAAGTAGATTGAAATATGGATAGTATAAATGTTTGATTAAAAAATTTAATTTTTTTATTAAATTAAGGGCATACCTTCTTATATGAAAGGATATATCATTCAATTTTAAAGGGTACAACTTTAAAAAAAAAATCATGAAATTTGAGTCACTTCAAGATACGCAAGTGTTAAGGCTTCATCAAAGAATGAATTTGGTAAATCATAATTTAACCATCTTAAAATTATACTTTAATTTTAAATTTATCATATATCTTTTTAAAACATTCTCCATAACATACTCTATATTTTTATTTATGTCCTAAATTTTCTCCAAGTAGACTATATATTTCCTCCGTCTTGAACCTTTCTTCACGTTTGTCATTTAAGAAAAAGTAATAATAATAATAATAATAATAATTATTATTATTATTATTATTATTATTATTATTATTCATTGAATTTTTGGGTACCTTCTTAGTTTAAAGTAATAAATAAATTAAAAAATATATTATGTGCGCTTAAAATTAAAATGTAACTTGAAGGTATTGGATTGATTTGACATTTTCTTATTTAAAATGTGATTATGTATATGATGTTCCGGGGGAGAAATGAAAAGTTTATATATATATATACACTAAAATATTATATACACAACGAACTTTAAAATGTGAAAGAGAAAACAAGTAAGGAAAATGCTAAGATTTAATATAAACTAAAATATATACACAACGAACTCTAAGATGAGAGTGGACAAAAAAAATTAAGAATGAGAGAGAAGAAGATTGCATGTCACAAGTATTTGGAGGAGTTATTGTGAAATAGAATCTGTTTGGAGTGGTGAGGATGGATTAGTAAGAAACAAGAGATAGAAATAGCGTGCTTGGTTTTGATCAACTCTCCCACCACATATTTGTAGGAATCGATTCCAAACTCCAGCCTGAACGGAATCCCTCCGCTGCTGCCGTTCGTCGCTAGCCTGGTTCCTGCGCCGTAGAGTGGAACCTCCTTCCCCACCAGCCTCACCCATACACTCCGCCTGCTCTTTCCGGGCTGGTAATATTTCTTCAGCTGCATGCATGCAA
Organism: Pogostemon cablin; assembly: GCA_023678885.1. NCBI lineage: Eukaryota > Viridiplantae > Streptophyta > Magnoliopsida > Lamiales > Lamiaceae > Pogostemon > Pogostemon cablin. The sequence continues at coordinate 16,617,605 of CM042976.1, forward strand.
TTAAACCAACTATCTAATTAATTAATTTTATTCAAACTAAATTTAATACTGATACCTAATCTATTCAGCAATTTTATCATTTTACGAATGAGAATATAATGAAATTTTATTATAGGGTACAATATTTAATACTACTATATGATATAATTTTCTGTTTCTGAGACCGTCGGATCTGAACCGTACGATGACCATGCTGAAACTTAGGTATAGGGCTTAAAAGCAATATCATGTGTAATTTGAACTCGATACTAGGAATATTATGATATAATCTAAGTGCCTTGTAAAATTAACCAAAATTACAAGAAATTATAAAATTAAATAAGTAGAAATTTCTCAATTGATCGAAAAGCCTTGTATTAAGTTATATTTAGATGTTATTTTGTGTAGTAATTAGATTGACATAGGAATATATGATCAGCAAATATGATCTTCCTTGATTTTAGGAAATGACAAAAGCTCATGCCGGGGACACGGAGGGATATTCTATGTCCCCATGTGAACACAGCCCTCCCCCTTCAATTCTATTTAAACCTATGTATTGTTAGGGGTTTAAATTGTAAAGGAGCATGAAAATTGCAAAAGCGCACGGAATGTGATCCGTGCGTCGGGTGAACAAGAGTCTCACTCTTAAGAAATAGATTAATTTGTAAATCATTAGGAATTAGATTGATTTATTTTGATTTACCTGGTTTATATATGTAAGACCATACGTATCAAATGACAGATAATTTCTTCCTCATAAAAATATTTGTTATTCCCATGTTTTAACTTTCTTCACCTTGTAAAGTATATATACATATGTGTGTGTATAATAAGAATATCTGACCTGACCAGATGCAACAGTGATATGCGAGAAGATGAGATTAGCAGTGTGAGATGTGAGTTGAATCCCAAAGAATGTAGCAGGATTTTTAATCTCTAAACTGGCTGAACAATTCACTGTCATCAACTTCGTTGGAACTCCTGTGTGATCTAATCCTTCTCCACAATACACATTATCTACACTTAATCTCTGCACTCCATGTAATTAATTTACCAATTAATTAATACCATTCATAATTCAATACAATCACTTAATTTGGTTCGAAACCGCCGGTTTTTTGGTTTTTTTTTTGTATTTTTTTGTTTCTTTATGTTATATTTATACATCATACATGTGTTATCAGTTATTATGTGTAATTTATTTATTAAATAAGTGAAACATGTGTAATTGAAAATTGAAATATTGAATTTGAATTAATGTAATAATAATATCATTAAAATTGAAAACATGATGTATGCACTATGCAATATTCAATAATGCAAGTAAAAATTTCAAAGTTGATATTAAATTCATAATAATCATACAATATTAATTAATGTGATCACATAAAAAATTTAATTATTAAAGTCTAAACCATTACAATTTACAAATGTAGAAGTGTAGAGAACACTACAAGTTTACTTCCATATCAACTACTTTAATGTTACACTTCAAAAATTTAAAAATACAAACTTTATAAGATAAAATACAACAACATAATAGAGGGGGGGAAAAAAGGACTTGAGCTTAAATTTAGGGTTAAACTTGAAAATTCAAGTTCAACTTAAATTTAAGTTGTCTACGTATCCTCGAAAGGAATCAATGCCCACGTAGTTCTCTTAACTTACCTCAACTTACCTCTTTGGCTCGGTGGAGGTGAATGGTGATGGCCTTTTTTGTTTACTCTACCAATCTAACTCGCTTCCATATTCCGTAATTTCATCATCCGATCGGTCTTCTTCAATTTGATTTTGAATCCATCTTTCCGCCTTTGACCAATCATCAAGCAAACACAAATTTTCTAAATTTGTCACACTTAAATTGGATCGTGTCGGATCCAAAGTGAGATTACCAAGACTAAATGCTTGTTCGATGGCAACCGTAGAGGCAGGAGATGCAAAAACCTCTTTTACAATCAATGATAAAATAGTGAATGACTTTGTTCTCCTTGACCACCACTTCAAAATATCAAAACTAGTTCCGCTTGTTTCAAACTCAAAAGTGTTAGTAAAATAAGAATCAAGTTCTTGAAAAGGATTAGATATAACCCGTGCACGTTTTTGAGATCTAGCATCATAAAAACTATAAAATTTTTGAAGAGCATCACATTTTCTAGAATTATCAACACTATCACTACTATCATCACCACTAGATTGATCATCATTCGTACCATTTTGTTCTTTATACTCCTTAAAAAGATCCTTTAGTAGATTATAAGTACTTGCAACTATGTCTTTAGGATTAGGAGCTTGTTGTCTAGTAGGAGAATCACAATTAGCATACAATGAATCATAGTAAAGCGTTAACAATTCTTCTAAACCATCCGTTCTAATACGTGGGTCCAACAATTTAGCAACTAAACACAAGTCCGGGATTTGAAAAAAATATTTTAACCACTTAGATTTCATGAAAAGAATAGCATTTGACAACAACGGATGTGCTTCATTAGCACTAAAAACCATAGCAATTTTAACACTTAAAAACCATAGCAATTTTAACACAATTATCAACAACTAAATTTGAAGTAGGATAATAAACATCGGATAGTTCTTCCTAGCATCATTAAAAATTTGCAAAACATCACATAGAGTATAACATGTGTCCCATTGATTAGCAAACAAGATTTGACCACCCGCATCTTGTGAGTAAAAAGCACAAATATGATCATTATAATCAAAAGAGTCATGCAACATTTTATACGTCGAATTCCAACGAGTTGAAACATCTAAAGAAAATTTTTTGGGTGAATGTTCACAGATTGACAATATCTTTTCCACCTTTTAGTAATGGAATGGTTTCTCATTATATACCATATAGCACTTTTAATAGGTTGAATGTGTGTTTTCAAAGCACTTATATCATCTTGAACACATAAATTCAATATATGACAAATACATCTAACATGAAAAAATCTACCACCAATTGAGAGTTTGCAAATATCAATAAGACTTTTTAAACTAGTCGTATTAGCACTAGCATTATCAAATGAGATTGTAACTAAATCATATTCTTGCAAAATAGTACTAATTTTGTGAGCAATATTAACGGCGGTATGAGGAACATCAAATGATCTATAAGCAATTAATCGTTTTTGCAAATTTCATGAACTATCAATCCAATGACAAGTAATACCTATATAATCCGCTTTTTGCCAAAAATTCTCCAAATATCCGAACATATAGACACTTTATGAGGTAATTGTTGCAAAATTTATTTTAAAACCAAACCATACTCTTTAACAACTTTAGCAACACCAAGTTTATATTTATTACGATGCAAAGGTGGGGCTTGAAGATTTAAAGTGAGATTTACCCAATCTTGAAAAAAAACATTATCGGCAAAGTTAAATGACAAATGTTTGGTGCACATAAGTTTAAGGTATAATCTCAAATAATTAGATTCATCAAATTTAAAAAGAGTGTTACCCGACGCCGATGAACCTTCTCCTCCGGAAGAGGCCGTGAACCCTCGTCCTATTTGTGTTTGATCGGTTGAGATGCCAATCTTGTCCGGATGCTTCGAGTTGATGTGCTTGATGAACGTTCCATATCCTCCGCCATGCTTGAATTTATACTTCGTGCCACAATAGTTGCAAATAACTTTGAATTCATTCGAATTCTCATCCGCCTCCTTCTTGAAATGAATGGAAAATATATCGGAACGTAACACTTGTGGGGAACTTCGACTCGATCCTCCGCCTCCGGTAGAGCCTCCAGCTCCGTCTCCGGTACCCGTACCACCTGAGGTTGGTTGACTTCCACTCGCCCTTTGTTGTGATTGACCTTGAATATTATCGTTGTCATCGTCGGAGGGGAAATCATCTCCAAGTATCTCCCTAACATTCAAGTTGAACAAATGAGGGGAGATTTCTTCATCCAAAGGAATATTTTCAAGTTCAATATCTTCTAGAGTTGGTGGAAGTTGGCGTGGAGGTGGTGGAGGACAATTTAAGGTGTTGGGTATGGATTTTCCTCTAGAAGAAGAAGGTGAGGCACCAGATGAAGAAAAACCTCTTCTAGGCATTTTTTTAGATTGAAAAAAGGATGAATATATAGGATTTATGAACTAAAACTAAGAGACTAGAAGTAGAAGTATACTAATTAGTAGTATATGTGTGGGAAAGAATAGAAAATGATAATGAGAGAATTGAAATGAAAGTGATAATAAGAGAATTGAAATAAAAGACTACAACTTTATTTTTTAGTTTGATATATATGAACTAAAAAAATAAACTTGAGACTTGAGAGTTGAGATGAGATGAGATTGAGAACTTGAGTAGTTGAGTAGAAATGTAGAATCAATCAAGAATGTGGAATAGAAGAAGAAGTAGTGTAGAGAAGAGAGTGTAGTAGTAGTAGTAGAAGTAGTAGATTGAATGTGAATGTTGTGTGCCCAAATTGATCACACTTGGGGGGTATTTATAGAGGATTGGAAGTAATCTCATCCATCCATTTCAAATTTTAAAAACAAAAAAAATCTCAACCCTTGAATTTAAAAAAAAAAATTGGTCGTAACCGCCGGTTCAACGGAACTGCCGGTTCACCGGAACCACCGGTTCAAATCAGAACTGCCGTCCATCTCAACCGTTGATCTTCAACGGGCACACGATCTCGGCCGCACGTTTGCATTTTCAAATTACAAAAATTCCCGCCCAAAAAAAAATAGAGAAACCGCCGGTTTTAACCGTGAACCGGCGAACTAGTGGTTTGAACCGGCGGTTCTGGTTCGTGCGCGAGTGGAACCAAAACTGAACCGTGTTCTACCGGTTTCGGTTTCGTTTTTTCCGGTTCCGGTTAAAATCGGCGGTTCCCCAGTTCGAACTGCCGATTCTGGTTTTTTTGTGCATGTCTAATCACATGAAGAGCACAACAGTAGCTAGTGAGAGAGAGAGAGAGAGTCGTCAAAAAGAGAAAGTAGAAATCCCATAACCACCAAAATTTCCGTATTGACATTTTCAATGGAATGGAGAGTGAATAATTTTTATTCAAATTAGGGAAAATATAAATTTTAGTCATATAGAATATGTCAAATTCAATTTCAGTCTTCAAATTAAGTAATTTCTTAAAAGTGGTCATCCGATGTTCAAATTTAATTATTTTTGTCTACTTTTGGTTCTTTTTGTTCAATTTTGATCCTTTTTCCCGGTAACTTTAAGAACCAAATGTGAAAAAAAAACTAAAAGTAGATGAAAAGGACTAAAATTGAATACCGAAGAATGACTTTTGAGAAATTACGAAAACTAAGGATTGAAATTGGATTTGCAAGGAACAAAATGGATATTTTTCCTTCAAATTATTTGTTTATTTATAACCAAAATATATCCCATAGCAACAAAGTGAATAATTTGGTCAGATGGTATCAAAATTTATTTTTATTAATTTATTCTTTTAATGATTAGAGAACATTTCATTATTCTATTTACCTTTACTAAATAACATAAAAAGTTGAACACTCTCTTATAATAGGTTTTTTTAAGACGAATTGTAAGACGGGTCGACTCATTATTAAAGTATGTTTATTAAATAGATAAAGTATACTCCATCTATCCCCATATAGCCGTTTGCCTTTTGCATTTAGATTAAAGAGTATAATAATTTAATGTGTATTGAGGTGAGAGACATAATAGTGTGGTCATATGTGGGCCACATCAATCTAAAAAGGAATTGAATACTTTGTAATGGAACAGACCAAAATGGAAAAATGGATACGTACATATCAAGGGAATAGAGGGATTACTTATTTATTGATAAAGTATGGAATCGTATTATGACACTATAAAATTATACTTTAATCTATTGTTCATCATACTTTTGAAAATATACTTTAACAACCATTAAACATATACTCTCTCCGTCCCAGGTTAAGATGACCATTTTACCATTTTGGTCGTCCCACCCAAAGAGTCTCATTTTCTTTTTTGGACATATGGGACCCACCCACACCCACTAATACAAATAAAACATGGGTCCCCACACCCACTAATACAACTACCCACTACACATTAAATAATAATACTCCTTAATCCACGTGCCCAAAAGCAAATGAGACTCTTAGCCTGGGACGGAGGGAGTAGTACTCTTTATATTATATAATAAGAATATTTTAACATGTCTCACAAACCGTCTCACAAGAGACTTTGTCTTGTTTGCTTACGATTAATAATATTTAAATATGGGTCACTTACTATTGGATACATAAAATAATGCATAATTGCTATAAACTACATGCCTCAAAGAACTAATACTCATAACTACACAATTATAATTGTGATACCATAAATACTCCTATGTGTTTGCACAATTTGTGTTGCGCAATTTTGTTTTGTACAATTTAGTTTGCACAATTTTATTTTGCACAATTTGGTTTGCACAATTTTGTTTTGCACATTTTTGTTTTTCAAATTTTTGATTAAATGGGTTTTGTTTCTTAACCTAAGTCGTCTTTTACACGTATCCGGACTCCACATAGAAAATTGTGCAAAATTGATTTTTGCACAATGATTTTCACATTTCTTAACCTAAGTCGTGTTTTACACGTATCCCGACTCCACGTAGAAAATTGTGAAAAATTGATTAAATTGTGCAAAATTGATTTTTACATAGTTTTGCACATTTTTTAACCTAAGTCGTCTTTTGCACAATGGTCAAATTGATACAATTTTTTTTGGACAAAATTTAAAATTTGAAATAATTATGAAAAAAAAATTATTCAGAAATAATCAATACAAAAGTGTTTTAAAAAGAGTGTACTTATTTTCAAAGTAAATGCTCAAAAAAGAGTGTATTTATTTTCAAAGTAAATGATATCAAAATGATCGTCAACCTTTTTGCTTGTAAATATAGAGGATTGATAATTGGGGCAGGTAGGTGATGTGAGGTGATGGACAGCAGCCCATTTTAAAAATGGGAGTTTTAATAGTATTCCTCGCACACATTACATGCAACACCTCTCTCTCCTATTTATAATGGTAGTGAGTCGGTGTAATTTGCTGAGTTGGAGGTGGTGAATGTTATCATGTACATTTTGGAATTGTTGACCACCTCTGCCAGCTATTTTTCTTTCTTTATAACTAAGTAACTTCATTCATGTTTGCTTCTTGAATTCTCTAAAATTGTGGATCAACATTTTAACAACAATATAATATTCCAAGTTTTGAGAAATTCTCTTAAAGAGTCAAACTTTACTCTTTCTGGATCATCTACCTATTACATGCTGCTAAAGTCAACACCAGTACATCACAATTGGCTAGTTTTTTACCAACTGCAAATTCAAGAAACAGTAGTTGATCCCACTGCTTTAATGAAAGTAGGAGTGAGATGCATATATAGGAAAGGCCCACTCAGGCAATAACCAAGTACCCAGTGCCTCTGGACCCTCATCAGGATGACAGACATTTCTTTTAAGCATAGCAATTTGATCTGCAATCAATCATAAAAGCTTCATCAACGATCACATTAACAATCTCTAGCTTGCTCATGGTAAATAAAACAGAGATCATGTCACATTATTTTAATAAAGTTGGTGATGTTGATATACAACAATTACCTTCAGAAATATATTTTGACCATAGTTCTATGTTGTCCTTGAGATACTTGAAGAATTTGTGAGAATCTTGATGTATTGTTACAGTATGTTCAAACAGAGGAGTTGTTTCAAGAATTGTGTTACTCGCAAGATCGAACGCCCTGGAGAAACGAGCAATCATGAAATCGTAGAATGCGTGCAGATCTAAATTCAAGATTATAAAGATCATTTAATGGCAAACCTTCCAGTTTGGCCAATGTTGACATAGTGAAGGAGTGCATGATTCAATATGGTCTCCAGTCGAATAGAGTTTGAAATTGGTAAATCTGCATTGGCTATGGTTAATGCTACCTGCAAGAAACACACAAATAATTAAAGAAGCATTCTTAGATGAATAAATTCACCTCATATGCTCCTAAAGACTGATCAACCATTTTAAGATAATCATCCGTGGTAACCTTAACAATATACCTATAAAATTCCATATCCTGCAAATTAACATAATTTCACTATTAATCAAATTAACAAGTGAATAAATCAACTAGTAGTAAAATCACATGAATAAACTGCTCACTCACATTCTGTGGTAGAACACAGTGGACTCAGAGGAATCGCAAGGGATGAGATTGTTCCTAATGAGTGCGATGGCCTTTGTGAAGATATCGGAGAGCTTCGTCGCCACCTTCAGCTTGTAACTCCTGACCTTGTCCACAATCTCCTCGGGAAGATGCAAATCAACTGCCTTCGTCTCAATCACAAACAGTTTTCTCCAAACAAATCTAAGAGACCTGATTGTATTCTAGTATCCCACAATAAATTCCTCTCATCTACTGTCAATCCTCTTTTACCTAATTCTACCACTAGATTTTTCATTGCGTCGATCATGTCTGGCAAAATTCAACTCTTACACTAAATATTCAACACCATAAGAGTTAAAAATGAATTTACGCTTGATACTAGCAATGAATCAGAAACTACTCGATCTCAACTTACACTAAGAAGGGGTTGTTTCTTGAAACAACACATCGCCGCAGGAAAAACAATAAGAGAACTCCACACATTACTTTCAATTTCACAGAGATAGTACTTAACAATATAATGCTCAAAACTGAAAAGCACGAAAGAATTCTAAAATATCGTCCAAGTAAATGATAAAAATAAGATTGTGTTTTCTTGCCTTCGTGTAGGCGAGAATCAATGTGCAATAAGGAAAGAGTATCATTCACAAAGTGAAAGAATTACAAACACCAACGCTCGACCAATGATTTTCCTGCCAATCAGCACAAAGTATCACATGCACAACACAAAATCTAATTAATTTTTTATTCGTACATATAAAATTAAAACTAATATGGAGATCTCAACTAATAAAAAGATCATAACCAGTAGAAAAAATAAACAAGCAGAGCTTCCCTAACAATCATCTATGAAGATTCAACAATATTACATGAGAGAGCCAGTTTTAAATAGAAAAATGAAACATCCAGTTCTCCAAACCTATAGAATTCAATACCACATAAATCGAAATTCCACCAACGCTTTCGCTGAAATTAAGAAAAAAACAAACACATCAAACACAACATGTGAGCAAACATACAATGGCACGAACCTAAGCATGATAATCCCCAACAAACTACATGTCCCCACATTAATTAAGGCACAAAAACATAGAAGTAACTATTTTTGGAATATAAAAAGGAATAAATGAATTGACGGAAACAAAATTATTACGGCATAATAGTAAATACCTATCGCTGGGTTCGATGAATGAAAGATCAGGAGCAAGCTTGAACGTCGGCTCATTCGCAAGGGGCGTGTTGGGAGATAAGCTAATGTGGAGGGATTCTTCGTGTTCACTCTAGTCAATTATGAGATCTGCGATGTATCCCAGGACTTACCATATCAGACTAAATACCAGATCGGACTCTGGTGTCTGAAAAATTGCAAGCAGCCATGGGCGGCGTACCCGACAGTGGAATATTGCGGCAGCTAGATTCGATGGCTGAAATCCGCCAATAGAAGAGTTGGTTGCTAACTGAGAACAGAGTGAGCCCTGGCGGCGCTGGTTCTGACGACTAACCAGCGGATACAGACGACTGAAATTAGGCTCCATGTGTGGAGATGAATCGATGAACGAGGAACAAATCCCCCAGATCGATTTGAGAACCGTGAGACAGTGCTGAGAAACTCAGGCGGTGGCGGCAGAGAATAGTATGTTTGGTCAGGCTAATTCGGAGATATCTGAAATTTTGTACCTGATAGTTACTTCTATTTTTCAATGCAGTTGATTGTAATTATCCTTTAAAGTGTGTATGACACAGTAGTAAATCCTTTAAATATTAAAATAATTTACAAAGGAATGAGCGCGAATGTTTCAATGGGATGGAGGGAGTATATAAAAATAATTATTAAATAATTGCTATAAATTAACAAAAAGAAAAAAGATACATAATTTTTTTTAATAAAAATAGTAATTTGCACCAAAATTATTTAAATAATAATAACAAAATAAAATAATGTTTATAATGATTATTAAATATTCCCTCTGTTCGCTCAAATGAGGATTTTTTTTCCATTTTGGTCGTATATCCCAAAGAGTCTAATTTCTTTTTTTATACACATGAGACTCACACACATTTACTAATACAATTAAAATATAGGGTCCACACTCCCACTAATACAATACTCCCTACATATTAATTAATTAATACTCTCTCCGTCCCGAAAAAGTCGACACTTTTTTTTGGCACAGAGATTAATGAGTGTATAATAATTTAATGAATAGTGGAGTGAGAGAAATAGAGGTGTATGTGGGCCCCATAAGTATAAATTAATTATTTTTGAGTGGGTCCATGTACTAAAAATGAAATGTGTCAACTTTTATGGGATAAACCAATAATTAAAGTGTGTCAACTTTTATGGGATAGAAAAAGTAATGCTTTTTAATTCGCGTGCAAAAAAATCCTCATCCCAGCGGACGGACGAAATAATTGCTATTAACTAAAAAAAATATAAACAAATAAAAATAGTAAAAGGAAAACTATTGAAACTGGAAAAGAAAAGGATTTAGAAATTAAGGGAAAAGAAATTTTAGCCACATCACGCGATCCAAATCTCCTATTCCACTTTGATATTCTACTTCTTATTTCATAATTTATTGCCTATTAAAATACTATACCCTAGTTAATGGCCATTGATGATAACTATTTACCAGTGAAAATCAGTATATGATATGAAATTCACCACCTCAATGATAAGACGAACACCACCTCAAGGATAAGAATTGAAAACCAAGTTCAATACTCAATGGAATCCACCAAGATAAAGGAACTTGCAGACAAAGTATTCAGTAAGAATTCTTTCAAAGATAATAATATTGATCTGCTGATTTTTAGATGCAAGACACGGCTATTTATGCTTGGAACAACCCTCCAAGAATATGAATGGATACTTGAGAATTAACAACTAATAATGAAACTTGACTAAATTTAATGCCATATTTAATCTAACTTGACCAACTCGTAGAATGCTGCAACGTAATGATAGAAGATAATGGGCTGCTCTAACTCAATGTTTGGCCTGCATTATTTTACGAACGATCAGCCCGATGTTGTTGGCTCGTCTGCAAGTCCATCTGGATCATTCTCCCCTAGTTCGGAAAGACTCGTCCTTGAGTCCAATGGATCATTATCTTCGTATGGTGAGAGATCAGAAACGTTAAAAGTAGCAGAAACACAATAATCTCTAGGAAGTTCCACCTTATATGCATAGTCATTTATCCTCTTCAAAATCTTGAATGGACCATCCGCACGAGTGATCGGTATCATTTTCACCTAAATTTTAGTGTCTTTTATTATGTATTTTTGTGTGTTTTATTCATTTTATGTATTATTTGATGGTGTTATATGAAGATATGGAGATTAGTGCTTTGAATTGATAAATGTGTGAAAATGAGCTTAAATGTATATAAAACATGTAAAAAAACAGAGCGAAACGGAGTCAGGAGCTGAAATGAAGAAGGTGGGCAGAACTCGACCACACTCGAGTCGAGCTCATGGTCGAGCACGAGTCGTATGCAGTACACGGACCTGTAACACTGGCCATGCGCAAGCATTAGAAACTGTTGAGGCCCTGTGCAGGACACGAGTCGAGCTCCGTCAAGCATACAGAACACGCCGAGAAAAGCGTCGCTACTCGAGTCGAGCTCTGCTGCACGAGTCGAGTTGGTGCCAAAGTCAGTTTATGATATGCACATGTTCTAAAAGCTTCCATGGGGTATAAATGCAAGTTTTGATCACAAATTATGAGAGGAATTATTTTGGATCAGTTTCCACACACACTAGACACCAAAATCACACACATTCATCTTCATCTTTTCCATCCTTCACTTCATCCATCCCATCCACTTGATTTTTTCAAATCCATCCATTTTTCCATCAACCCACCAATCTAAGAAGGGGAATTCATCATTGATTGAAGATTTTAGTATGATCAAGGAGGAGGAAGTTCACCATCAAAGGGGAGCATACTTACCTTTATTTTGTTATTTTCTTCATTATTATTTGCCTCAAATGAAGCATGTCATGGATTATGTTGATTTTGTTATGACTTGTAGTGGCTAGTCCTCATGTGAGGCTGATAATGTGATTGGTTAGGGATTATGTAGAATTTTCACACCACATGTTTGATGAAATGATTGTTATGAATATTTTCTATCATGAATGCTTATTCTTATTTTATGTAAGATTTGTGTGGTTAAATTCTCTATACATGATATTAGGATGACCATTCTAATATTATACTTAGTGGTTTAATTGAATAATTGATTGCATGAGATGATTATGTTAAGTATGTGGGGAGTTTGGCCATAACCTTTATGTCCTTAGAACCTCATGATATGAAATTATTGATAATTACTTGTGAAAGTGTTTGATATGATGAGGGGACCCAAGCCATGACTCACTTGACCTTAGAAAGGGAACACTAGGAAAACTTCCCTGCCTACTAGAGAAATTCTTCATGATAATATCTCTATATTGGTATATTAATATCCGTAGGTACCTATAGGAAGAGTGATGATGATCATCAATGCATGTATGTGTGAGTCTACATAAGTCTTTTCCATGATATTGCTTGCTTTGCATACTTCTTAAATTGCTCACCTTCATCCATATTCCATCACTTATGTATATGTTCTATTTTTAATTGTTTTCCTAGGTGTTAGTTTTTAGTGTTAATCAACCCCCTCTTTTACTGATTCGTCCTACTAGAGTAAAGTATTTCTCAAATACGGCTACCCACTTTCGCCCTTGGGTTCGATATTATATAAATTTTGCACTTGGTCACTACGATCTAATACGCGATAGAGTACACTTACTCTTATCAATTTAACCAAAATTAAAATCAAGTTCATGGCGCCGTTTTCGGGGCGAAAGCCTTCGGTGTAACGTGTTTGAATTTGTTAGCTCTACTTAGGATATTTTTCTTATTTTTGCATCTATATTTATTTTGAAAAATATTGTTCTTACTTGTATTTCTTGATAGGTACATCAACCTTGAAAGAAGGGGAGAAGGAGCAAAACCAAAAATAGCAAGTGAACAGAAGTTGTAGAAGGTCACTTAAAGAGATGATGAACATTGGCCAATTCTTCAATAATGGAGGAAATGAGAGATGACAACAAGCTTATAATGAGAGTACGTGCTAACCATATCAATGATGCACTTACACTCTATCAAGTTCTTACAATAATTTCTTATCTACAAGCTTTCAAAAAAATTTTCAAGCTATGAGCCTCAAAATGCCTACTCAATGCCTACTTCCAACTTTAATGGGGGACAAGTGTGGAACATGCCCAATTACCAAATGGAGAATGGAACATGTATGAAAAAGGGATATGTTCAAGAGAATTTCCAAGAAGAATGTCCATCATATGACGATGGAAGACTTTCCTTACAAGATCAATTAAGTCAAATGATGAAGATGCTTGAGAAAGATTATGAGGAAAGAAGGAAAGAAAGAGAAACCACATAGAAGAGATTCGAAGCTTTGGAACATCAAGCGATGGAACTTGTTAATGATGAAGTAGATTTTCAAAATGAACAAAGCAAGATTCTCGAAGATGATGAAGAGCTTGCAGAGGTGGATACAAAAATTTTAATTTGGGGGTACGACTAAATTATACTTGATTCAACTCTTATTAATTTTCGTTCTTTTCATTTTGGATCATTCCACAAAAATTTTCATTTCCCTATAAAGGCAAAGACTCAAAATAATAACTCGTTTCCATACACTCTATTCACAAAAAATCACTATTATCTACCATATGTAATGTACTTTATCATTTATTTATTATTATAAAAAAATACTATCATTATACCTATAAAAATGACCACTTTTCCTAATATAATTCTATAACAAATTCCCACAAATATATGAATATATATATATATATATATATATATATATATATATATATATATATATTATTTTAATAAACATGTACTCCTATATATCTACAGTACCATGTATATAATCAATGATGACATCGAGGATGGGAGTAATAATAAACTGTCAAATGGAAATAAATGATTTCTTAATCGTGTTTATAAAGATCAAATATAATTTATAATAAATAATCAATATAAATATGAATGTAAGTATATATAGGTAAAGAAAAATTTTCAATTAGCTGTACCTCCATGTACCACACTGGATACGCCTTTGAGAGCTTGTAAAGGCTAAGAAAGAAAAGAAAGAGATAAGTTTGGTTGAAGAAGAGTATGTCGAAGGAAAGGATGTTGAGCACAAGTCAAAATGCAGAATGAAGTGAGAAAAGGTATCGAAAGAAGCAATGCGTGTAGAAAAGTTTGAATGTGATTATTGGGGCATTCCGATTCCTCTTGATCCTATTCTTTTTCCTCAAAAATGTATTAAAGAAGAAAAGAGAGAAGAGTTTGAGAGCTATGTTATATTGAAAAAGAAAAAGATGAAGGAGAGTAAGGTGAAAGATGAAGAAGTCAAATCTATGCATGAAGAATGTTCCACAAAAGTGGAGGACCATGGGAAGGATGTAGTGCCTTGTGAAATTGAAGGAAAAGGAACTCTTAATGCAATGTGTGACTTGGAGATGAGTGAAAATGTGATGCCTTATTTTACTTATAGAAGTCTTGATATGGGGGAACTCAAGCTTACCAGAACATGTCTTAAGAGTAAAATGGATCTTTTATTTTGCCTTGTGGAAAGGTTGATGTCACGCCCCGACCCCAGACAGAACGCGACAACACCACGTTAACCATAAATTTCGTAGAATGGGTGCACTCCACTCCACAAAGTTTATAGAAAACGTAAGGCTTGCTATCAAGTACCTGTAGAACTGAACAACTGATAACAACGGGTACAACCCGAGGACATCATCTCATAAAGTTTCAACAAGGATTTACAAAGGTACAAAATACAACGGTGTAACTTAGTTTAAAAAAAATATACATGAATGATATAACATCGCGAAGGTACAAAAAGAACATCAAGGGGGTCACCAAATATAAACTATACAATCTCGCCAATGAATCCGTCAATTTACATAAAAGAGAAAGTACCCAAAACACGGATTGGATGACGAGCAAACGATAGGCAAATCTCCAACCCAAACGATATCAACAGCCTGAAAAGGAAAGAATGATGGGGGTGAGCAAAACCAATAGCTCAGTGAGGTGATAAGCCGGTCACCCCGACCCTTATACGAAGCATGTATTCCCACTCGCGGTTCATAACATAAAATCCAACATTTCGTCCCACAATAACTATTCTCACTCAGTGTACATATTAATGAAAATAAAAACCTTAGTGCACATTTACGAATAACACAATTAGTTCAAACAACATGTTATCACATAAAAGACGCGTGGGTAGTCAATATCCTCCTCGAACTGAGCTCTCCGTCGAGAGACAGTCCAAGCCTGTCACCGTTACTCTAGATAAAATGCACATTAATATTCTTTCTCAACACGCCAAGTGCTAAAGTTCATAATTCAATATCGACGTGAATACTTGAAATGATCAAACATATAATCATATATGACATGCATGTCCCACACCGGTGACGTTGACTGAGCCTATAATAGACTGATCCATCTAACGATCACCCTCTAGAGTATCAGTATTTGGCAAATGGACAGGTGCCCCGTTAGATCTAACTCACCCGGGTTTGCCAATCACGGGCAACTTGGTTGTCACTCTAACTCACCCGAACCGCGACAATTCGGGCTACTTAATCAATGTCGCTCCAACTCACCCGAACCGTGACCAATTCGGGCTACTTAACCTTGGTATCAGGCATACATATGCATGTGCATCATAAGATGAATAACGACTCAAGTTAGAGTCTTAATTGGCACACAAGAATAACCATAAATCAATTCTCAAATAATTCACAATAAATGCTATCAGATATCGAGCCGGCAAGGCTCTTCAACATAAGTTAAAATCAATAATACTCATAAAATGGCTAACATGACTCTAACCAGAGCAATCGAGCCAATCAGGCTCTTTACCACATAACACAATACCAAATAATTTTCTTATCAATTAACTAAAACTAAAATAAATGCACATTTATCGAGGGTCCACACTTCCCACAAGAGAAGACGTTCCCGAATTATCAACTCACAAGGAAGTGATTAACTCTCTCCAGAATCTGAAGTCGGTCCCTTGCCCTTCGTCGATGGTTCTTTACCTAGAAAGGAGATGAGCAATTAAAGACAAATTAAATATAACTAACTATTAGCGGTAACATTCCTTTTATTGCTAAAAACAAATCCTAATCGAGTTCGAACGAGTCGATATTAAATAAAAATGGTATATAACTCCTTAACATCAGTTCCCAATCCCACATAACCCGTTTCAATACATTAACTAAACGAAACGATAGAAAATAAGTTTGAATTCGACATAAAAATTCTGAAATTTTCCAGCTAGCGGCAGTTTACGAGAAAAATCATAACTAATTGTAGAATAATCGGATTGAGGCGTTTCAAGTGGCTACGGAAAGTTAACGAGTTCAGCTACGTACAGAAATTAAGTTTGTAAAGTTTCGAGGGCAATAGCTATGTCAAAATCAGTTCGAACAGTCTGCAAATTACCCACATACCAAAAAGAAAAACCCCACAAAATTACAAAATCATGGAAGAAGGAAGCTTAATTCACACACCACTTACCTCAAAAAAACTTAGAAACCACCTAGGATGAGGGTTGTAAGGGAGAATTTGATCAACAAGGGTTTCTCCTCTTCACTCTTTTCTTTCCCCTCTTTTGCTTTTCTTCTCCCGTTCTTCTCTTTTTTTTTTAACTTTAGCCTTACTAATTATATATCAGACCATTTAAGTGGGCTGAAACTTTGAGCCACAAAATAAATAAATAAATAAGTTTGGGCTTTCTAAAAAAAATCTAGTTGGGCTTAATTGGGCTGGCCTTTTGGGCTATAAAAATAAATAAATAGGTTTTGGGCTTTCTAAAAAAAATCTAGTTGAACTAAGATATTATAGTTGAAGACGTGGTGGTTAAGGTGAATGAGATGATCTTTTCGGTTGACTTTGTTGTACTTGGTGTGGAAGCGGAGCCTCGATTTCCACATACTCTTGGGAAAATTTTCTTTACAACAAAAGATCTAGTGAAGATGAAGAAAAAGAGGAAGTCTCATTGAGCTCGGAGTAAAAAAATGATATATTATCATGCCATCAAGGTGGAAAGGATGAATCATATCTTAAAACACCAAATGTGCCTCCGGATGAGTTTGAAAAGATTGAACAATCTTACTACATAGAAACTTTGAATCCTATTGTGAAAAATTTTGTGAAAATTGGAAAGAAAGGGGATGAGGAAATAACAAGCATTGTTCTGGATGGCGAAAAAGTTTTGTTTGATGAAAATGTTGAAGACTTGTTGGGAAGTGATGAGAAAAAGATTATTAGTGACTTCTTATCCTTATTGGATGATGAAAATTATTGTGAGGAGGAGAAAGAGCTAGAACAAGATCATAAGGTGAAAAAGGTGAAGCTTCGCTGAAGACCAAGGACCCCGGAAAATTTGTATTTAAATGTGAAATCAAGAATGGGGAAGACTTTAATGCTATATGTGATCTTGGTTCAAGTGCCAATTTGATGCCTTTAAAAATTTTGAAAATTTTGGCATTGGGAGGTTAAAGAAAGCTCTTGTGGAATTTGAAAAATCTAATCTTTCTTATGTTGAACTTGACAGGAATGAAGCTCCGGATATTGAATGGAAGCTAGATAAAGAAGAAGATTGTTGCTCTTGAAAAAAAACATTCATTGCATGATTATCCCGGAATGTCAAGTATGGTTAGTAAGAAGGGGGATACGGTCATAACGGACAAGAAGAGAGCAAAAAGGAAATTTAAAGTGAAGATGAAGACCGATTGGACAAAGGATTTTTGTGGAGTTTAAAAGTTTAATTATGTGTCTAGCTTGAAGACGTTAAATTTAGCGTTTGATGGGAGGCATCCTATTTTTAATTGCTTTGATTTATTTTCTTTGTATTTTGATATGTAGGTTGATTGTGCTCGTGAGGAGAATGCATATTGGAGATACGAGAAGAGCTCGATTTGAAGTGTGAATGTATGTCTCACCACTTCTTGCAAACTTAAAGTTCAACTCTTGTTTCACTTTAAGTTTGGGGGGATAGTGCGTGGTGGACATACCTTGAATTATTGTGATACATATACTTCTCTACGAAAAGCTTATTGTTGGAAACTACAAGGGTAAGTCCCACCACTTTTTGCAAACTTAATTCTCAACTTGTTTTGATTTAAGTTTGGGGGAGAGTGCGTGGTGTGACACACCACTTGAGTGTGCTTATTATGTTGAGTGAGAGATTTTCTTATAAAATTGGGTCAATTTTAAAATTTTTCTCATGAGTATTGCTTTGATTTTGGTTAGTTTTGTTGTGTTGAAGTGCATGCTAATTCAGTATTTGATAATAATTGTTGTGCTAATATTTTGATGAGTTGTTGAGCATAAATAAAGTGTAGTGGAAACACGAATTAAGCCCGGAGATCTAGTTGAGATTTGTTGCGTATGCAATCCGGAAGCCCGTGCCAACTATTTCCACTAACAAATGCCTTTTTCAGGGGGTTCACTTTACTATTCATCATTTCCGTTTGCTTAGCATATACATGATTTTGAACTGGATTTGATTGGATTGGTATGCTACTTCATTTGATATGTATCTTGGGAGGTTTACTTGCTTTATTTTTATTTTTGAATAAATTGTCAAAATCTTGAGCTTATATGTTATTGGATGATGAGGATATGTGCTTGATTTTCTTTTCATGGATGGAATTTTGTTTTGCATGTTATGTGCTTTTGTGTTGTTTCTTTTTTGGTGAGTCTTTGCTTTTGTGTTTTGTTTATATTTTTATTCTTGTATAGGATTGTTTGGTGGTTTGTTTTGGGATGTTGTGAGTCATTTTTGAATTGAGTGATGATATGTTGTTTGTGATAGGTGATGGCGAATTATGTTAGGAATCTCTACTCTTTAAAATTGTGATATGTTCTATTTAACTTGTTCAATTTTGAGATAAATTGAGATGTAATGAGTTCCTTGAGGGCTAAGCAAAAGCTTGTGAGGGTTTGAGCTTCAACCGTGCCTCCTCAGTTAGTTTTTCATGAGTGGACCGGTTGACCCTTGGTAAACTAGAATTTGCTCATGGACTACGGGAATGAGTCTGATTGGTAGAGGTTAGTGAGATGATCTTATGTCATCCTTGCTATCTCATAGTCATTGCCATAATTATCTTTACCTTATACATCATCCCTAGTTAACCACTTTGAACCTTTAAGCCTATTTCTTGTGATTTGAGCATAATAAAAGCCTTGAATACCCACCTAAACCTTATATATATAACCTTTATGTGGGTGATTGTGGAGATGATGGTTTACAAGGTTTGATGTGAGAGATGTGCAAACAAAAGAAAGAAATGGTAAACATGCAAGAAAATGATGAAAAAAGCTCAAGCATAACGTACATACAACTTCAATATAAAAAAAGGAGCAAATCAACAAAAATATGCTCAAGGATGTCAAAAGTTAAAAGAAGGAAGCAGGAAAATCTAAAGAAGCTCAAGAAATCAAAGGAATGATAATGATTAATGCTTATGATTAGAAAGAAGAAAATAAAGGAAGATAGAAATGTGAAGAAGTTGAGGAAGTTGATCATCTCTTCAATAATCTACACTAGAATAGTCACTTTTATCCAAAATTTCCTACCCTACCAAAGAGCCTAACATTACATCCAAAGATAAAGACCTTTTTTATCATTAATTAAAGCTATGATGGCTTGTGAATGTAGTCTGTGAGCAAGCCTATGGTGCTTCAGTTTCGACCGGTTGATGAATGCTGAATTATCCTACTTCATAGAGTGTTGAGTACATTTTGATATCCGACGTGAGGTTTGGACCTGAAGGGACTTTATTACTCTTAATTTTCTTAGACTTGCACCTGTTAATTTCTCAAGTCATTATTTTAATGTTGTAGTATGACTTGATATGATTTGTAGTCCTTGTTACTCACGATATGTTTTTTCTTATGTTCGTTAGGTCTTTCTCTAGGAGAAAATTCTCCCTCTCGTTTTCTCATTTTCGTTGCTTGAGGACGAGCAACACTTTAAGTTTGGGGGTTGATCGGTGTCATTTTCTCCTAAATTTTAGTGTCTTTTTATTATGTATTCCCTCAGTCCCCTTGAAAGGTATCCATTGACTTTTTACACGTGGATTAAGGAGTATAATAATTTAATGTATAGTAAGGTGAAAGAAATAATATTTTAATGTGTAGTTGGTAGTTGTATTAGTGTTGAGTGTGGGGTCATGTGTAGTGGTTGTAGGTCAGATCAATCCAAAAAGGGAAATGGATACTTCGTAATGGAATGGATCAAAATAAAAAAAATGAATACGTATCAAGGGGACGGAGGGAGTATTTTTGTGTGTTTTATTCATTTTGTGTATTATTTGGTGGTGTTATATGAAGATATGGAGATTAGTGCTTTGAATTGATAAATGTGTAAAAATAAGCTTAAATGTATATAAAATAGGTAAAAAAATGGAGCGAAATAGAGTCGGGAGCTGAAACGAATAAGGTGGACAGAACTCGACCACACTCGAGCTGAGCTCTGTAGCTCGAGTTGAGCTTGTGGTCAAGCACAAGTCGTGTGCAGTACACGGGTTTGTAATAGTGGCCATATGCAAGTATCAGAAGTAGCTACTCGTCCATGCCGAGGCCATGTGCAGGACACGGGTCGAGCTCTGTCAAGCACACAGAACACGCCGAGAAAAGTGTTGATACTCGAGTCAAACTCTGCTGCTCGAGTCGAGTTGGTGCCAAAGTCAGTTTATGATATGCACGTGTTCTAGAAGCTTCCATGGGGTATAAATGCAAGTTTTGATCACAAATTACGAGAGGAATCATTTTGGATCAGTTTCCACACACACTAGACACCAAAATCACATACATTCATCTCCATATCTTCCATCCTTCACTTCATCCGTATCCCATCCACTTGATTTTCTCAAATCCATCCATTTTTCCATCAATCCACCAATCTAAGATGGGAAATTCATTATTGATTGAAGATTTTAGCATGATCAAGGAGGAGGAAGTTCACCATCAAAGGGGAGCCAACTTACCTTTATTTTATTATTTTCTTCATTATTATTTGGCTCAAATGGAGAATGCCATGGATTATGTTGATTTTGTTATGATTTGTAGTGGCTAGTCCTCATGTGAGGCTAGCAATGTGATTGGTTAGGGATTAAATAGATTTTGCATACCACATATTTGATGAAATGATTGTTATGAATACTTTCTATCATGAATGCTTATTCTCATTTTATGTAAGATTTTTGTGGTTAAATTCTCTATACATGATATTAGGATGGTCATTCCAATGATATGCTTAGTGGTTTAATTGAATTATTGATTGCATGAGATGACTATGTTAAGTATGTGGGAAGTTTGGCCATAACCTTCATGTGCTTAGAACCTCATGATAGGACATTATTGATAATTACTTGTGAAAGTGTTTGATATGATGAGGGGACCCAAGCCATGATTCACTTGACCTTAGAAAGGGAACACTAGGAAAACGTCCCTGCCTATTAGAGAAAATTTTTCGTGATAATATCTCTATATTGGTATATTAATATATTCGAAAGTACCTATAGGAAGAGTGAGGATTGGAGACACTCTTTGAGTGCCCTTAATATCATAACATGATGATCATCAATGCATGTGTGTGCGAGTCTACATATGCCTTTTTCATGATGTTGCTTGCCTTGCATACTTCTTAGATTGCTCACCTTCATCCATATTTCATCACATATGTATATGTTCTATTTTTAATTGCTTTCCTAGTTGTTAGTTTTTAGTGTTAATCAACTCCCTTTTTTTATTGATTGTCCTACTAGAGTAAAACATTTCTCAAATACGGCTACCCACTTCAGCCCTTGGGTTCGGTATCATATAAATTTTGCACTTGATAACTACGGTCTACTACGCGATAGAGTATACTTGCTCTTTTCTATTTAACCAAATTTGAAACCAAGTTCAATGAGGCAGGAGTTTTGGAAACTTTAAATTAGGAAAGCACTCTTTGCGAAGGTGAATCCATACCAAGTCACCTTCCTTAAACACAACCTTCTTCCTATGTTTGTTGGCTTGCAGCTTGTACTTCTCAATTTGCTATGACATTCTTTTCTTCACCTCTTCATGAGTCCTCTTGATATGATAGGCTCTATCATTAGCATCCCCACTGAAATGGCTATCAATATTTATGGGATATAAATCTAAATTGACTGATAGGATTTAGACCATAAACTGCTGCCAATGGAGAACAACCCGTAGTTTGGTTTACGGATCGGTTGTATGCGAACTCGGCGTGAGGCAATAAACTCTCACATTCTCTGATGTTCTTTTTCACAAAACTCCTCAACAAAGCTCCCAAAGATTTGTTAACCATTTCTGTTTGTCCATCTATTAGAGGATGATGCGACGAACTGAATTGAAGTGTAGTTCCCAACTTTCTCCATAGGGTTCTTCAAACATGACTAAGAAATTTCAGATCTCGATCAAAGGTGATAGTTCTTGGAATACCATGCAACTTGACCACTTCCTTGAAATATAGATTAGCAACATTGGTGGCATCCATTGTGTTAGTACATGGCACAAAATGAGCCATTTTAGAGAACCTATCCACCACTACCATAATTGAATCTCTGCCTCTTTGAGTTCTCAACAATCCAACAATGAAATCCATAATTATATTTTCCCATGGACCAGCGGGAACCGGGAGAGGAGTGTACAACCCATTGTTACTTCCATGCATCTTCTTCTTGTGGCAAGTAGTAACACACTGCTTCATAATCTTTTCAACGTCTCTAACAAGTTTAGGCCAGTAGAACCTATCTTGCACCAACATCAATGTTTTATCTCGCCCAAAATGGCCTGCAAGCCCTTATCCATGAGCTTCATGAATTATGGGTTCTCGAAGTGAACACCTCGGTATGCATAGTTGTTTCTCTCGAAATAGATATCCATCTTGGATAAGGAATTTACTATGAGAACCATCCTGACAAGCTTTCCAACAATCGCCAAATCGAAATCGATTTCATAAAAGTTTTAAGAACCTCAAACCCAACCACTTGTGATTGCATGGAGATTAACAGAATGTGTCTTTTACTGAGGGCATCTGCAACTTTATTACAATCGTCCAGATTTATGCTTTAGAACAAAAGAAAAAGTTTGAAGAAATTCTAGCCATTTTGCATGACGAGAGCTAAGCTTATGTTGAGTGCCTAAATACTTCAATGCTCATGATCAGAATGAAGAACAAATTCTTTGGGTATCAAGTAATGACTCCAATATGTTAAAGCTCGAATGATAGCATAGAACTCCTTATCGTAAGTTGAATATTTCCTCTTTGCATCATTCAACTTTTCACTGAAAAAGGCAATTGGTTTTCCCTCTTGGCTCAGACAGCTCCAATTCCCACATTAGATACATCACAATCAATTTCAAATACCTTATCAAAATCTGGGAGTGCTAGAGCAGGTGTTGTGATCATCTTCTTTTTCACACGATCAAAACTTTCTTGTGTCACTTTAATCTATTTAAATACTCCACCCTTCATACAATCAGTAATAGGTGCCACAAGAGTGCTTAAATTTTTAATAAATCTTCTGTAGAAAGAAACCATACCATGAAAACTTCTTACGTCATGAATGGAATTAGGGATGGGCCAACTTTTGATAGCTTCGACCTTGCTAGGATCCACCATGATTCTTTCACTGGAAACAAAAATGGAGTTAAAATAGATTTAAAATGGGGCAACTTCTTACGTCAGTAAAGAAATGACACTTCTTCAAATTAGCAAAAAGGCAATTTTCCCACAATATTAGGAAAACGCTTCTTAGATGATCCACATGCTCCTGCAATGAATTACTGTATACTAAGATATCATCAAAGTATACAACCACAAATCTTCCCAAAAATGGAGTTAAAATATGAGTCATGAGCCTTATAAAAGTGCTTGGTGCATTCGATAGTCCAAATGGCATAACAAGCCATTCATAAAGTCCCCTTCCAGTTTTGAATGATGTTTTCCATTCATCACCTTCCCTCATTCTTATTTGGTGATACCCACTTCTTAAATCAATTTTGGAGAAAATTTTTGCACCGTGAAGTTGATCGAGTAGATCATCCAACCTCGGAATCAAAAAATGATTCTTCATGGTAATTTTATTGATAGCTCTGCTATCAACACACATACGCCAAGAACCATCCTTCTTTGGAACTAACAGAGCCGGGACGGTGCACAAGCTCTTACTTTCTTGAATCAACCCCTTGCTTAACAATTCCTCTACCTGCCTCTGCAATTTAGCTTGTTGCATAGGATTCATCCTATATGCTGGTTTGTTTGGTAATACGGCTCCAGGAACTAGATCAACATGGTGTTAAATATTCCTCATTGGTGGCAAACCATTAGGAATATCATCTGGTACCACATCCTCAAATTCGTCTAACAATGATTCTAGAAGATTATGAGATTGAACCGACCAATTGCTGCTATCATGCTTCCCCATGAGAACATAAATCTCACCTTCTTCAAGCATGGCTTGTTCGAGTTCAGGCTGATCGGTGTCATTTTCATCTAGATTTTAGTGTCTTTTTATTATGTATTTTGTTTGTTTTTATTTATTTTGTATATCATTTGGTGGTGTTATATGAAGATATGGAGATTTGTACTTTGAAATGATAAATGTGTGATTTGCATGAATAAGTGCCTTAAATTATGCGATATTTGTAAATATTTAGAGAATTGGTACTTTGGTGTAATTTGTGTGATTTTCATGTATAAATAGATTCTATACACGATAAAGGAGATGTGGGAAAAACGGAGCTCAATTCGGAGTTTAAACGAGGGAGAACGAGCCAAAGCAAAATGCTGAAAAAAATACACGTCCAACTTGTTTAATTTTTCTGTATTTTTGTAGAGCTCAAAACTGGATGTGTGATATATGGTTGAAAAACCACAGATGAGAGGATCGCGTGAGCGCAAGAATCACTCGAATCGAGGTTCGGATGTGAAAGTTATGCGCAAAACGGTGAGACTGCGCTGCACCAACCCGAACTAAACCCGAGCTCGGCCCGAAGTAAATTTCCGTGTTCTAGAAGCTTCCAGGGGGTATAATGTCTATTTTGAGTGTAAAATAAAGGAGGAATCAGTGGGGATCAGCTCCACACACATATTACACCACTTTTTCACACACTAACTCTATTCTATCCATATCCATACCCTTCATCCATCCAATCCACTTGATCTCCTCAAATCCATCCATAAATCCATCCATCCACCAATCTAAGAAGGGGAATTCATCATTGGTTGAAGATTTTAGCATGATCAAGGAGAAGGAAGTTCACCATCAAAGGGGAGCCTAATTACCTTTATTTTGTTATTTTCTTCATTATTTTGCTCAATTGGAGCATGTCATGGAATGTATTGATTTCATTATGATTTGTAGTGGCTAGTCATCATGTGAGGCTAGCAATATGATTGGTTACGGATTATGTAGATTTTGCACACCACATGTTTGATGAAATGATTGTTATGAATATTTTTTATCATGAATGCTTATTCTCATTTTATGTATGATTTGTGTGGTTAAATTCTCTATTCATAGTGTTAGAATGTCCATTCCAATATTATGCTTAGTGGCTTCTCTTTACCTTTATCGGCCCTTGGCTTGAATGGGAGAAAAGGGGCGACGACGGTTTAATGGATTCATTGATTGCATGAGATGACTTAGTTAGTGTGAGAAGAGGTAAGTCATACCCTTCTTGTGCTTAGAACCTCATGATAGGACATTAGTGAACTAGTAAGGGGAACCCAACTTTTGACCATAGTACCTTCGTGGAAATTGAGAGTAAGAGACAATTCTATGAGATGTAAACTTGTAAAAGAGTTTAGAACCTAATTGTCTTGGCCATAGGGATTAGGGGTTTATAAGTAATTGCCCTTAATATCATAACATGAAGCCATTCAATGCATGTGTGTGTGTGAGTCTACATGAGCCTTTTTCCATGATGTTGCTTGCCTTACATACTTCTTAGATTATTCACCTTTATCCATCATTCATCCCATTTGTAGATGTTCTATCTTTAATTGTTTTCCTAGTTGTTAATTGTAGTGTTAAACTCCCCTCCTTTTATTGATTAGTCATACTATAGTAAAGCATTTCTCAAATACGGCTAAACACTTGCGCCCTTGGGTTCGATATTATATAAATTTTACACTTGGTCACTACGGTCTACTACGCGATAGAGTACACTTGCTCTAAATCAATTTACCAAAATTGAAACCAACTTCAAGGGCCTGTAACAATAGAAATCACGATGCGAACACGTCCTTGATAAAAGAATATCTATTCTTATATCCGTCATGCAAAACCCTTCGATCGTATTGCTATGTTCTTCCAAGCAGCAAATGGCATGCATCCATGGGTGCAATGTCACACCAAATTTCATCTTTGTAGCTATTTCCAATGGAAAAAGAAACCAAGCATTTCTTCGATACCTTCACTCCGCTCTCCTTTTAGAACCATTAGATTTTGTATGGATGAGGACGATTTTCAGTTTTCAACTTCAGTTTTGCTACCATTTCTTCTGTCACCATATTTGTACAGCTTCCGCTATCAATGATAATGTTGCATACTTTTCCATGACTCGTACACCTAGCCTGAAAAATATTATCTCGCAACCAAGATTCATCATTCTCATGGATCACATTGAGGCTTCTTCAAATAACCAGTGCCTCTCCTTCATCAACATATTCAGTGACTTCATTAATATTCTCCTTGTTTACACTCTTTTCGGCGTCATCTTCTTCGATTTCTTCTTCAAGAATTGTCACCACTCTTTTGTTTGGACATTCTGAAGCAATATGACATAACCTTGACATTTGAAACTCTTTCTATTTGACGATCGCTGCTTCGTACTAGTTTCTCCTTTGTACTCCCCTTTCAGAGTTGTTGTTTCCTTGGATATGTGTTTGTTGAAATTAGGAACTACATTCCCTTGGTTAGAAGAACTTGTCTTAGTAATAATTATAAATGCATGCCTAGCATTTTGTTGTTCAATGGTGGCTGCAAGTTTTCTCACGTCACTGAAACTCCAATATGGTTGCAATCTAATTACATCAGCAATCCCCCTCTTCAATCCCCCCATGAACCGGGCAACAGTTTGTTCCTTTGGCTCTCGTATATCATACTTTAGCATCAAGTACTCAAACTCTTTGATATAATGATCCATTGACAAATTGTATTGCTTAAAATTATAGAACTTTGAGTAATTTTCTTGCCTCTAATTTTACGGAAGAAATCTCGTTGTCAACTCCCGCTTCATTTTTATCCATGTCTGGATAGGCTTTCTTCCTTGTCGAATCCTTTCCCTTTTGAGATTTCCCCACCATAAGGATGCATAACCTTTGAGTTTGATTGCAATTAATTTCACTTGCTTTCCTCTGCATAATCCTTAAACTCAAAATTTTTTTTATAACCAATCAAGAAAAACATCACCTTGCATCTTGCCATGAATTCTCGAATTTCGACTCTTGCATCGGCCTCATACGTCCTAGGTTGCCTTCTTTGCCCTTGGATATTGAAATTTTCATCGTTTGATTCTTCCTCTTCAGCAAATGGATTTTGATACTCCTCATCATCATTCGTCGGTTGCTGATTCGTCATTGGTTGGTTCATATTTTGTTGTTGCAGTTGTCCTTGTAGAAGCTCAACCGTTCTTCTTAATTCATCCAACTCGATGTCATGCAAATCTCTTTGACGAGTGGTAGAGTTATTAACATCAGGAGCGTTCCTTCTGTTGCCAGCCATTTTGAACCCGAAGCTCTAGATACCAAATGATACCGAATCACAATGTAAATCAGTATGGATAGAAAATTCACCACCTCAAGGATAAGACGAACACCACCTCAAGGAATAAGAATTGAAAACCAAGTTCAATACTCAATGGAATCCACCAAGAGAAAGGAACTTGCAGACAAAGTATTCACTAAGAATTCTTTCAAAGATAATAATATTGATCCGCTGATTTTTAGATGCAAGACACGACTATTTAAGCTTGGAACAACCCTCCAAGGATAGGAATGGATACTTGAGAATCAACAACTAATAATGAAACTTAACTAAACTTAATGTCATATTTAATCTAACTTGACCAACTCTTAAAATTCTGCAACGTAATGATAGAAGATAATGGGCTGCTCTAACTCAATGTTTTGGCCATTATTATTTTATGAACAATCAGGCCGATGTTATTGGGCTAGTCTGCAAGTCTATCTGGATCAATTGAACCCTTGGGGCATGTGGCGAAAATTTAGTCTTTGATTAAAATATGTGACAAGAATATAATATATGAAATTGGAGATGAAACATAGAATGGAATAAATTCATTTGTCACATCACGAGTGTCGAAGCACTAGACTGATTGACATAAAAAATTTGGAATAATAGACCAATATAACATTTAGCAAAAGAAAAAAAAGTTATGATATTGAAAACCACTAGATTGATTGACATAAAAAGTTTGGAATAATAGACCAATATATCATTTAGCAAAAGAAAAAAAAGTTATGATATTGAAAACTTGTGTATGAATTTAATTTTGTATGTATTGGCTACGGTATATAGAAAATTTTGAATTAAACGTGACATTTCAATTTTTACATATTTTTAATTTGGACGTTCCATTTAATATTTTACATTTTTTTTTGGTAGATGTGACCCACAAAATTTAATTATTTGTCTCCCTATGGGCCAACACATTACACTAATACACCTACCTATTTTATATTAAAATATCATTTCTCTGACCTCACTACATATTGAAATACTATACTATTTTTTAATCTTCATGCAAAAAGCAAACGAAAACTTTAAAATGGGACGGAGGGAGTATATCATATAAAAAATATTGGTATTAGAAAATTCATATCTTAGCATACCAAAAGTTTCGGTATAATTAAATTACATATAGGAAAATTACATATCATTTGCTTACTAATATTTAAGTATATCTTACCAGATTATTTTGGTAAATACTGTTAATACTAGACATTAGATATGTCGTTTTACATAAACTTATCATTTTCACGTTTACTGTAGATACAAATTTAATAAAAGTTACTTTTTGACTTACTTTTAGGGGTGATATGATATTTTTGGGTAATAAATAAATTATAAAAATGTTATGTGTTTTAAAAAAGTAATGACAAATTTATAATTAAAATATGTTAAAGGGATATTAGTTAATTATTTTTTTCTTTAGACGGCTATCGCCACTTGAAACCTTACTAAAGACACCCGAAATTTTTTAAAATATTATTTGAAATTACAATTTTAACCTCATATATTAAATACAAAATATTTACACACTTAACACCTAAATTACTTTGCACACTCAATCAATCTGATCAATTTCATTTGACTTATTGATTTAGAAACTCATTCCCTGGAAATCATTCTCAAATTCAAAGTAATCGTCGAGAAGATTCAAACTCTCAAATCGTAAAATATTTATTTTGTAATTATTACATTGTCTAATACAAACACTTTTATAAACCGGATTCATATTGTAAACCCTGTGGTTCCACTTCCAATTCTATATACTCTATATATTGATAGAGTGTTTAAATCAAGAGGAATATAGGGTTTATAAGGTTTATAATGTAAACCTAGTTTAAAAAACTAAGTGATTGTCCAAACCCTAATTGCGATCTATAGATTTCTATAAGTTGTATTAGGCGTCACTTGCATATTGAATGAAATCAATTACTCCACTTTTTAAAGAAAAGAACACAGACACAATTCAACTCAAAAAAAAGGCAATTTATTTATAAAAAAGACAAAATCTCCTGTAAGACGCTACTTATTGAGACCGTTTGTGAAACGTGTTAAAGTATGTCTATTATATAGATAAAGTATGTTTAATGGTGGTTAAAGTATATTTTAAAAAATATGATGGATGATGAATTAAAGTATGATTTTAGGATGTTATAATATGATTTATTATTGACATACTTTGACTACAAATAAGCATATTTTAGCTATATGATAAGCATACTTTAATAATGGGTCAATCCGTCTCACAAAAAACTCGTTTCATAAGAGAGTCTCTCTATAAAAAATAATACTCTCTCAGTTCAACAACTAGGTATACATTTTTCTATTTTGGTCTGTCCCAAAACAAAATATACATTTCCTTTTTTGATTGATATGATCATACAATACCATTATTATATCCACATGGCCCCACACACTATACTAATATAACTATCTACTACACATTAAAATATTATTTCTCTCACAGCTTCACAACACATTAAAATATTATATTACTTATTAAAATATTATACTACTTAATCTACGTGCAAAAGTAAACATATACCTTATTTCGAGATGAAGAGAGTATATCACATGTGAATTAAATGAAGTCCATGCCAAATTTGGTGGCAAAAGCTAAACAGCAACCGGGCGAAAGAGAAAATAGTAGCGCTGGGAATTGGATTTGCAGGATTTCTTTGGGGGTTTTAAAACTCCGGAGACAATGGAGAGCTCCTCGCACACTTAGCATAGGGTTTGGAATTGGGTTTATATTTAAATATTGAAGAAATTGTGAAATATGAAGTGAGAGGATTGATCCGATAAAAGATGGAGAAGAACAGGGTTGTAGTAAATTTTGAATTAAAATTGTTGAATGTTATTTAATAGGGTTAAAACTTAAATTTATATTTTCACATAATTTCAGGATGCATATAGTCGTGTGTGTCAATAGTGCCACACTTTTCCTGAGGGTGTGAAGATAAAATGTCAATAAATTTAATATTTTCGATATGATAAATGCAGTATACTCTTTCCGTCCCACCCAAAGAGTCCACTTTCCTTTTTTACACACATGGGACCCACACACCCACTAATACAATTAAAATATGGGACCCACACTCTCATTAATACAACTACTCACTACACATTAAATAATAATACTCCTTAATCCAAGTGTCAAAAAGCAAAAACTACCCTTGCCATGAGACGGAGGGAGTATGGTATTTCCTTAACTACTGATGGATTGGTGTGGTTACAATGTAAAATACTCCCTCCGTCCCATAAAACCTTTCACACTTCCTCATTTGTTTGTCCCACAAAACCTTTCACACCCCAAAAAAGGAAACATCACTTTATCTAACAATCTCAAAAGTTCCTTTAATTTCAAATTTACCACTCTTTTTTCACACACGTATTATTACTTTATACTATTTTATTACCTAAAAATACCACAATACCCTCTAAAGTCAATAAAGTTGGTCAAAAAGTGCACATTTTCTTAAACAACATGGAACAGTAAACGTGAAAAATATTATGGGACGGAGAGAGTATTACATAAACCTCTAGATTAAAATAAACATTAAATCATAAAGGTAAAATTACAAAAATACTTTTAAGCATTAATTGAATTAAATATAAACTACGGGTAAAAAGAGTTGGACAAAATAGTTGAAAACTAAGGAGACATGAGTGAATGGAGTCACAGATAGCAGATAGATCAATTCTTTCTTTGTAAGTAGTTCGATCGGGTTATCGTTAACTTGTTACGATGGAGTGATCATGATAAATGATTTTAAGTGATGATAAGCCTTAGATCTTCATTTCCCATGTCCAGTTGATCTTGTTTAATTCTCCAGGCAGATTCTGTCAATGTATCCAGACACTTCCCTGACACATGAATCGACTCAAGAGTCTCGCCAATCTCACTAGGAATCTCTTTTAGAAACCTGCAGTTTTTCAAGATGAGGTGTTGAAGTTTGGGGAAGTGTTGGCACGAGGCAACATTCCATTGTGAGAGCGTTACAAAATCCAATCTCAGCAGCCTCAGACTTTGGAATTCACCATCTCTGGTATCCCATAATTCCTCTCCCTCCTCACCCAAATTCCATTGTCTTAATTTGAGAACTTGAAGGTTTTCCAATTTCCCAATTATTGACATCTTCTCCCAACTCAACTTCTCCCCTACCGAAAGATTCAGCTTCCTAATGTTTGAAGGGAATCCGAATTCCTCTAATTTACATCCGTACATTAATTGAAAGCTGAGCGAGTGAAGTTGAGTGAGGAAGCGGAAATCGAAATGTGGATTCACACTCTCAAATTTTTCCGGATTTTTAAGCTCGCATTTGAGTTTGCGAAGATTGGGAGAACATCTTAACAGCTCCACATCCTTTGAATTCAGAATGTATACAACTGAAAGATAGTGTAAATTCATATTCGTTTCGCGGCTATTCCAATCTTCACCATACCTTGCCCCGATTGCTTTAAGGTATCTCAACTTCTTCATTTTCCCAATTGATGGGGGTAGACTACATACAGAATAGACACGTAGATATTCAAGTTTAACAAGCCTATCTATCCATGTTGGCACTTCTTCGATGACCAAGAATCTCAAGTTAACTAGAAACTCTACTCCAAATATAACACAATGTGAATAAATGTAACTGAAATGCAGGACTCTCAATAGTCTCATATCCCCAACATATAAAGATGTACTCTGTGTATCGCCATAAAAAGAGCGGACATGTTGGCAAAAGCTCGGAGTGGCAGAGACGACGTTGGCTGCTTGTACACGATGGCTTTTCTCAAAAAAACTGAAGCATCTGAAAAAACAAAACAAAACCAAACTATGAAACAGCTCCTTAACACAGATTATAAATTAAGTGGGATGTTCAACTTACCCGTTCTTTGAAAATTTAATGAAGTTTTCTTCTCGAGATATTTTCAAGCACAAGTCACGCAACAAATCATGAACAACACATGCTTTCACTCCTTCACCATCTGATCTTCTCTCCACAACAATTACTAGACTCTTATCAATTAGCTCCATTAAATATTCTTCTGCTGCACTTTCTCTTCTCTTCTCATTTTCTTCACCTATGAATCCCTCTGCTATCCACAATCTCTTCAAGCTTCCAGTATAGATTGTTTCGTCTTCTTTAAACTCTCCAAAGCTAAGAAAGCACGGCTTCAAATGTTCTGGTAAATGCTTATAACTCAACTCCAGAATTTGTCTCACTAAATTCTCTCTATCATCTTTAACATAAGACCCTATACTTCTTTCCACTTCTTCCCAACCACTTATTTCCTCATCCATGCCTGAAAGGACCCCAGCAATAACAACCACTGTAAGCGGTAACCCACAACATTTCGCAGCAATTTTCTTTCCAATCGCTTCGAGCTGAGGAGCGCATGCTTGATCATATCCGAACACCTTCTTCTTTAATAACTGCCAGCATTGCTCACCAGACAAAAATGGCAGCTCATGAATTACGCTTCTCGGTGGAGCTACATCTTTATTCCTACTTGTTAGCAATATCCTGCTCCCATTTTCATCATCAGGGAAATATCCCTGTAACTCATACCATACATTTGAATCCCATACGTCATCCAATGTAACAAGGTATCTTCTTCCCTTCAATGTTTGGTAAATGTGCTGTTTTAATTCCATTTCTTCCATATTCAAAATCACATCTTTCCCAAGCTCACTATTTACATGAATCAAAATGTCACATAATATACTTCGTCTGTCATACGATTGAGAAATTGTGCACCATGAGAGTCTGTCAAACCTATAACTAACCAATGGATGATTATACAGTTTCTTTGCTAAAGTAGTCTTACCAAGTCCAGGCATCCCCCAGATTAGAATGACTTGCAAGCTCTTCGATCCTCCTCCGTCCAGCTGATCCAAAATATCCCTTTCTTTATCATCAAAACCAACGACTGCATTGCAGGCTTCACTGCTTGTTTTATCTTGTAATGGGGGCTGCAAACTGAATTTCTTTACCAATTTTAATCCTCCAAATTTGTATCTCTCTGCAATTGTTCCTTGGAGATCCTTGCTTGTAACCTCAATGTTGTGGGTGAGATAAGTGAGCCTCTTGATGACATACCAGAGCGGAGCATCTCCCACCAAAAATGCTGTAATGAGATATTCAACTTGATGTGCCAAATCTCCCATGCGCATCAGAAGCTCTTTCAGTTCTCCAATTTCAGAAAGCTTTGATGATCTGATTGATGAAGAACGCAAAAACTGCAGCCCCTGATGGAGAAGGTAGATTTGATCCTTCACATCAGCAATTGGATTATCCTCTCGTTTCATCAGATCTTCAAGATCGTCGACAAGAGAATCAAGAATGAGGAAAGAATTGATTATTGAAGTCCTTGGAGTTGTATAAGCTTGTGTGATGATATCAGAGGAGTTGAGAGTTTTTATGCTAAGTAAAACAGCAGCAAGCTCCTCAGACTTTTCTTGAGATCCAACATTTGAGAAGAACAAGGAATGGAGAAAACATCCAGCTTGATTGGCCACTGATTCGAACTCTGTCATGAGATTATTGAACTCAGCATCGTTGGAGTCAGGCAGCAGCCACGATATGTCCCCAAGAATGGTGAGAAGAAACCTCAGCTCCTTCTCAAGATTCTCAAATCGAACATCACTACTTTTGTGGTAGAGCAACTGAACAAGGAAACTGAGAAAAGCTTGGAGGAGTTGGGACTTGCTGATGCAGAACTTCTTGGGCCTCAGCTTCCAACAAAAAGCAGGCAGTTGCGCCAAGTCGTCGGAAATTTTGGAAAGATCAGAGTAGTAGCGTCGGATAAGTGAAGTCTGCAATTTGTTGAGGACATATTTCTTCCTCCATTTGGGAAGTGGGTTTAACATACTGTGGATGCTAATTCAGATCAACAAACTGGGTCTGCAATCGTGAATGAAGGTTGCAGATGAGAATTCGTACCAAGAAATAAAGCGAGGAGTGAGGACAGCCACTCAAATGGGACTCTTAGCCCTTTTTCATTATTAGTGTGGACAGAGGAATCCAATGAGAAATGAGAAGATAATTTACTTTGTTGACCATTAAATTTTGACTAGTTACATGTAATATGAATGTGTCACGCATCCGTCTAGATACTTAATCCTTCCTTCACGCCTTAACGTTAGACATTAGGAAAATGTAAATCTTAATTTGAAATAATTTAAAATAAAAATATAAATATTAACATAGGATGAAGAAATATACATTTACTCATTGGTTGAATCATATTTTTAAATTTTAGGTTCAATAATACATGTAACCCAATTTATGTGGGAGAAGTTTGCTTTATTTAAAAAGTTGGTCTTGCTTGCCCATAGGCACATATAATACGTCTTTAAAATAATATTATGAGTACGGGTAAATTATTTTGTTCTAAAGGACATATACTTTAACTAATAAAATTATATCATTTTATTCTAAAGGATATACATTTTTCATTAATAGGAGTATTTTTTATTTTTTTTTCTGAAAATAAAGGGTACACATATTTATACTAAAGAATATACTCCCTCCATCCCATACTTATCTTTACACTTTCCGTTTTCGTCCGTCTCACATTTATCTTCACCACCCAAAAAAGGAAACTTCACATTAACCAACAAACCTCAAAAGTTATCTTAATTTCAAAAATATCACTTCCACCTAACACATATAAGATACTTTATAATTTATTTATCACTTAAAAATATCACAATACCCCTAAAAAGTCAAAAAAATTGGTTAAAAAGTAACTTTTCTTAAACTCAGTATCTACAGTATCAGTGCAGATAAGTATGGGACGAAGGGAGTACAATTTAACACAAAATTCTAAAGTGCACGGAGTGTGGCCAGTGCGCCCGGATGCACACAAGCTTTTGCCTTATTTAAAAATGAAAATAACTAACTTACACGGTGTGATATCATAAAATCCCTCCGTCCACTGTCAATCTATCAATTTTACCATTTTGGGTCGTTCATCCTTAATCTATCAATTTCTTTTTTTTTTTATTATGGAACTCATACCCTCCACTTATAATACAAATAAAAAAATATGGATACACACCCTCCACTAATACAACTATCTACTACACATAAAATAATAATACTTCTTAATTAACATGCAAAAAGTAAATAGATACATTGAGGATATATGGACGGAGGGAGTATTACTTACCCACACTTATCAATAAAATTATAACTTGCCATGTTCTCTAATACATAGCCATTTATTATTATACTAGAATATAGTCCGTATTATTATTATACTACTCTCTCCATTACATGTATTCATTTATATTTTTTATTTTGAAGTGTCTCAAATATTTATTTACATTTCATTAATAATAAAAATATATTATATATCTTACTTATCTTTACACTTTATTTTTCATTTCCAACAACTTTTTTTTTTATTTTTTTCATTTTATTTATCATTCTCAACAATATATTATTTACTTTTTCTTTTTACATTACCAACTTATCCTTACTTTTTATTATACTACTCCCACCGTCCACTGTCAATCTATCCATTTTATCTTTTTAGACCGTTCATCCTTAATCTATCAATTTCCCTTATTGGACTATAAGACATAAACCCTCCACTAATACAAATAAAATATGGGATCCACACCCTCCACTACTACAACTACCTATTACACATAAAATAATAATACTCTTTTATCCACGTGCAAAAAATAAATGGATATATTGAGGATGAACAGAGGGAGTATTATATATTAAAAATAATAATTCTTAATCTCAATGCTCGTATAAATGTGAACAAATACTCGGAATGGAGGGAGCAGTATATAACTATGTACTTTAGATTTTATTTAAATATCTGCAAAACAACACTGTAAACATCCTCAGGGTGTGTTTGGATGGAAGGATTTAAGGAGGGATTTATAAATCCCTCCCTCATGTTTTGGTGGCACTTGAAATCAATAGATTTATAAATCCAAAATTTTAAATCAATGGATTTCAAATCATGGATTTGATTTTAAAATTTTTTTTAGTTGTTCTTAATGGATTTCAAATCTTACGAAAACCATGTTATTTGAAATCCTTCCATTATTGTGTATTTGATATATTAATATATAAAAAGGGAGCGGCTATTCGCACCCTCAGAATTACAGAATGTACCTGATCAGCGTGAAATTCACCTAAAATTATGGACTTAATTGCATGAATTTACTTGAATTTATTTGGCTTTAATTCAATAATAATTAAGCATGATTCTAATTGAAATTTTTTTAATTGCTTGATTATTTGGAGAGAGGTATTTTTGTATTATTTTTGCAGAAAATTGGTTTTTTGAGCTTGAAAGAGCGATGGAAGAGACGGAAATAAAATTGGGATGAAAAAAAAATGGGTTGCAGATAAAAGGACAACATATTTGAAGAAGGCTATGACAACACTTTTTCTGGGCGTTGTGAAAGAAAGATTTAGACAACAGCTGGAAAGCGTTGTCTTTTCTTATCGCGAAAGTGTTGTCGTATGAACAGAATAGAGTATAAGCCACTATATGAGATCTTCGATGGAGTTTTACACTCCTCAGTCGAATTTTTAGGACACGTGCCACGTCACCCTATTCTGTCGTGTTCTGTTCTTCACGCTGGGTTGCGCAATGGGCCGCACATATTGGCCCAGCGCTGATATGAGCCAGAAATGGGCCGCACGCACATGTTGGGCTAAGGCTGAGGGCTTCCTTTAATTAAAAATAAAAAAATAATTTTCATGGAGACAGGGGCACGAACCCAAGACCTCTCCATCACATGGACGCGCCTTGAACCGCTTGGACACAACCGTACGAAAATATACTTAAACCAATCTCTTGGAACCGATTTTTATGCCAAAAAGCTCATTTTCTGCACTAAAGCCCATGAACTCAAAATATTGCCCTAATTCCTTTGAGTCTCCATGCATATAAATACTTCATTCACATTTTCATATAAAGACCAACTCATGATCGAAACGGTTGTAAAGTGTGTGTGTGTGTTTTTTTTTTTAATTAGTCAATAAAGTTACTAATTTTAGTTTCACAAAGTTGTTAAACTCTCATCTCCTTCCAAACATAAAAATGATACTTGGATTCAGGACAGGTCATTTCATTCGAGGTCTGGTGTATAATTTTTTTTCTAAACCTTTTACTTTTATAAAAATCACATAGCAATAACATAATTATAATATGAATTAATTACTTATTAACTATAATGATTAAAAATATAAAATTTTTCGTTTAATGATAATAGACGTAAAATTATTTTTGAATGAACTCATATTATAATTGGTAGGTTTTGCATGAGACCGTCTTACGTGAGACCGTTTTTCACTTTGTAAAAAGCTATCACTTTCATTATAAAACATTATCACTTTCGTTATAAATTGTTATCACTTTTTATTTATACTATAAATTGTTTATAAATTAGCATTTTCACTTTTCATTTAATTCTCATTTCTTTTTATATAAGTTACACAAGTCTTTTCCTATTATAATATAGTAGTACTTTGTAAAATTTATGTATAAAACTAATTATGAAAAAATAATTTTCTGATAATTTTAGCAGGAAAATCATAAATAGATTTTTCAAATACTACTCTTATTTGATAGATTTGATAGTACACTTAGGAATACATCTTTTAAATATATATTCAATTATACATAAATAAATACAAAACTAGTTTTGTTTCCTGCGTTCGACGCGAGTTCTATTATATGTAATGTTTTTATTTTAAAAATATATTTTTATAATTTTATATTTTATTATTAAATGTATATATATTTGTTTGTTTTTTATATCTTATTTTACTATTAAATGTAGTTTTTAGTTTCGTATTAAAAAATAACATCCAATTAATTTAAAAGGGTAAAATATGTCATAATAGAATATTTTCAATTCAAAATCTAAAAATGAATGAATTATCAATTTTGGGTCTTAATTACTTTTTTATTAATTAGGGTCTTAAAATATACCATAAAACAATTAAAAAGGGAACAATATGCAATAATAGGATTTTTTTTAATCACAATTATATAACAAACATATTAAACTTATTATTAGTTGTAAATTTTATTAATATAATCGACCATCTCTCTCTTTATTTTTTACTTTCATAATATGTTTTTTTATTATTGAATAACCCAACCAAAATATTAAAATGTAAAAATATATTAAAACTCAATGTGCCATAATAGGAATATTTTCAATTCAAAACTTAAAAAATGGGTAAACTATCAATTTTGAGCTTAAATTAATTTTTCTATAAGTTAGGGACCTTAAAATATACTCCATAAAACTATATAAAAAATAAACTAGTGTACCATAATAGAGATATTCTAATTAGATTAAATTAAATCTTCATAAAAATTACTTAAAATAAAATATTAATTGCAAGATTATAAAATATTAATTATTTTAAGGGTCACTTACTAGGAGGTACACAAAAAAATGCATAATTGCTATAAACTACATGACTCAAAGCACTATCACTCATAACTACACAATTATGATTGTGATACCATAAATACCCCTATGTATTTGCATAATTGATCTGCACAATTTGATTCTGCACAATTTGGTTATGCACAATTTGGTTCTGCACAATTGTTCTGCACAATTTTGTTTTTGCACATTTTGTTTGTACATTTTAAATTCCGGCAGCAGGCAGCGGCGGTCAACGGTTGTCCGGCCGCCGGTCAACGTCGGTCAACAGTCGATCAACGCCGGTCAACGGTCGGTCAACACCGGTCACCGGCCGGTCTACGCCGGTGAGGAGTAGGGTTGTTGGTTTAAAAGTATATGGAGTATAAGGTTATATTTGCTATTTTACTTTAATATTTTGTATGTGAAAGTAATTATTTAAATTCCATGTATCTAATAGTAAATATGCTTAAAAGTGTGTATTTGAGAGTAATAAACTCATATTTTAAATAATAAATTGTTTAGAATAAAACATTAATTGTAACTTTAAGATTATTGTTCGTTTGTTTTTTTCATCTTACTTCACTATTAAATGTAGTTTTTACCCTCGTATTAAAAAGATGAACATCAATTAATTTAAAAGCAAACGATATGTTATAATACAAAATATTTTCAATTCAAAACCTGAAAATGGATGAATTATCAATTTTGGGTATTAATTATTTTTTCTATCAATTAATGCCTTAAAATATATATTATAAAACAATTAAGAAGGAAACGATATGCAATAATAAGATTTTTTTAATCACAATTATATAACAAAAATATTAAGCTTATTATTAGTTATAAATTTTATTAATAATTGAGCATCTCTCTCTTTATCTTTTATTTTCATAATATATATTTTTTATTTATTGAATAACCCAACCAAAATATTTAAATGTAAAAATGTACTCTCTCCGTCCCAGGTAATGAGGGCCAGAGATCTTATGTTAAACATAAGGTCTCTAGCCCTCATTACCTGTGATGACAGAGGGAGTATTAAAACTCAATAGTGTGCCATAATAGAAATATTTTCAATTCAAAACTAAAATAATGGGTAAACTATCAATTTGGGGCCTAAATTAATTTTTCTATAAGTTAGGGGC
Source organism: Pogostemon cablin (assembly GCA_023678885.1). Lineage (NCBI taxonomy): Eukaryota > Viridiplantae > Streptophyta > Magnoliopsida > Lamiales > Lamiaceae > Pogostemon > Pogostemon cablin. The sequence continues at coordinate 16,658,186 of CM042976.1, forward strand.
TTAAAATATACTCCATAAAATTATATAAAATAAAAAATAAAATATGTGCCATAATAGAAATATTCTTATTAGATTAAATTAAATCTTCATAAAAATTATTTAAAATAAAATATTAATTGCAAGATTATAAAGTATTAATTACTTTAAATAATAAATTACTTAGAATAAAATATTAATTGTAATTTAAAAGTTATTAATGAGAGAGATTAAATAAAATAATATGTAAAATATTAAATTATTTAAAATAAAATTAATATTCTTTGTAAAATTAATGTGAGAGCGCCACGTACACAATTTTTCCAAGAACGAACGTGACTGATTGTCGCTATTTTTACCTAGATTTTAGTGTCTTTTTGTATGTCTTTTCGTATTATTTTATCCGTAGTTTATGTATTATTTGATTGTGTTATGTGTTTTCATGGAAATGAGTGTGAATAAGCTTAAACGTATGTAAAACAGGTGAAAATAGATTAAAATGGAACGGGAGCTGAAAAGAGCAAGAAACGAGCTGACGGGACCCAACTCGAGTTGTATTGTGCAACTCGAGTTGCCAACTCGAGTCAAGTTGGGGCCCGAAAGTTGTCCAGAATTGTCCAGAGGCTCAACTCGAGTTGCATGGTCCAACTCGACTTGCAACTCGAGTTGGGAGAAGGTCGAGTTGAGATCCAAGAATCGTCCAGAGAGTTTACTCGAGTTGCAAGGTCCAACTCGACTTGCAACTCGAGTCGAGCTGGGAGTAGGGCAAGTGCCAAAAATTGTACAGTGAGCCAACTCGACCGAACAGGTGAGAGCTCGATTTGCCGATACGAGTCGAGCTGGGTACCGAGGGATTTTCAGTTTCAGAGCCTCGCAACACGACCGAACAGGCGAGAGCTCGAGTTGTCGACATGAGTCGAGCTAGGATAGCTCGAGTTGCATTACATGCAACTCGACTCGAGTTGCTAACTCAAGTAAGACATGACAAGTCGAGTAATGTCAATTTGGACCAAAAATCCAGATTTTCACCTGCCAATGTGTGTAAGTTTGTGTAAAAAGCCCAGTTGATAATTAATTCGTGGTCCAACTTTGAGAGGGTATAAATAGCCTCAAGTTCAACATTTGAGAGAGATTGGATATTCCACACAAGGGATTCACTCCTACACATAGATCACATACCATATCTTCCATTTTTCACCATCATCTTCATCCATTCTTCATCCCTTCCATTTGGGTGCTAAAGATCTCAAGAATTCAAGAGCTAGAGTTGGAGATCAATGAGTGTTGAAGATTCTCTACAAGGAATTGCTAGGGAAGATTTACATCTCTTTTGTTTTTCATTTGGATTTAAAACTATGGGTATGTGTAATGAATCATTCATGTGTTTTGTTACCATTATCATGTTAGACTAATCCCTCTAGTGGGATTAGGGACATGAAGAGCACATTAGGTTTATATTATCATGTGGATTAAATTGGTTTTTTATTTAATTGATGTTGGTTTCTATTCATGGGCTTTAATTGTTTTGATGTTGTGATGGAATGGTTTGTTATTCATGATTGATTATTGGTTTAATGGATTGTTGATCAATGGATTGATTTATGGTAATTAAATACTATCGTGATGTTCATGTGTATATTTCTTGGAGTGAGACGGAAACGACCCTCTTAAGTATTAGAAAGGCATGAATAGACATCGAGTTTAGGTTTGACCGAAAGGATATTTGAATTCGATGAGGGGAACCAATCCATTCGTTAGCTCTAGTCAGAAAAATGGAGAGTTAATTCTAATTAGTACATTCTAAGGGAGAATTGGGAGTTAATTAGTACCTAGATGGAAGAGGTTAATATTGGGCTTTGATCGTAAGTGCTTTTGGGAGTCTCAAGTGGATCAACAACCTTTGTAACCCAAAAGGGAGCTTAGGATACCATCGTGATCACCCTTAATCTACATCAATTGAGTTGAATTCCTTTTGCATGAAAATATGAATTGAGTGTGCTTGGATGTTTCTATTCCCATGTTTTTCCATACTTGAACTTTAGCACCTATTCTCTTTTAAGTTTACTCATCTTTACTTGTCATTTATCGGTTTTGCTATTTTCTTAACTTGTTACTTGTTTTAGTTGTTTATTTCATAATCAATCTCTAAACCCCTGATCATCCTTACAAAAGTGATATAAACATGAGCTCACGTATTTTACTAGTCCAAACCTAACTCCCTTGTGGATTGATAATTTTATTTCTTGGGATATACTACTACAACGATCGAGTATTCTTGCTCGTGAGTATATTATAAAAAAATATGCAAACAAGAAGTTGGCGCCGTTGCCAAAGGGGAGTTTGATGGCTTAGTGGACTACTATGTTATATTTTTAGTTGTTCTTGATAAGGATATTTTTTATTTTATTTTATTTCTTATTTTTGTTTGTGGTCTCCCTCTTTGAATTTTCGTAGGTGTTTTATGATCACAAGATCAAAGGAAAATAAATCGATTATTCATTTGAATTTGGAGATAGAAAAGACCACACGACAAGGGAAACGAGAGAGACGAAAAGCTAAAAGAGAAAATATAGAGAATCAACGTGGAGATAATGTCAATCATAACCCACCCCAAGATCCATTACAAGATCAACGGGGGTACAAGAAGAAGGGCAAGTGGATCAAGCGGAGATGTTTAGGAACTTTATTGCTCAAAACCAAGATTATATGCATTTGCTTGCCAATCAAGAAGCTCAAAGGATACTCCAACAACAAGAGTTGCAAAGGCCTAGAGCAATTCAGGATTACTTCCAACCGAGAGCTGTGCACAATATGGTTCCTCCGGTTCAAGCCAACAATTTTGAAATTAAGTCTGGATTGATCAACATGGTCAAAGCAAATCAGTTTGGGGGAGGTCCTCTTGAAGACCCGAACACTCATCTAGCTACTTTCTTGGAAGTTGCGAATACCGTCAAGATGAATGGAGTGTCGGTTGATGCTATTCGAATGAGGTTGTTCTCTTTTTCTTTTAGAGACAAGGCTAAAGTATGGTACAATACAATTCCATTGGGAAGTTGTAATACATGGGAAGATCTTGAGCAAAGGTTCCTAAACAAGTACTTTCCTCCTTCGAAGACTCTCCAAATAAAAAGCCTTATCACTCAATTTAGGCAACTTCCGGATGAGAGTTTTTATGAAGCATGGGAACGCTACAAAGAGATGCTACGAAAGTGTCCTCAACATGATTTTCATAAGAATCAACAAGTGGCTTTCTTTTATCAAGGGTTGAGTCAACAAAATCGGATGCATGTAGATGTCTCATCCGGAGGGTCTATATTTGGAGTGGATGCGATGAAAGCTATGGAAAATTTTGAAGATATTGCAATGAATGCTTATCAATGGCCTTCTGAAAGAGTAATGGGAGGCTATGCATTCAGAAAGGTGGCTCAAGTTGAGAGTGTTAACAAAGTGAAGAGTTATGCATTTTAAAGTGAAGGAATGAAAGAATTTAACGAGGGCATCCATGCTTTAACAAAACAATTGAATTTGATCACTCAAGGGGTGAGTCAAGGGTGAAGTACAAGTGCTAATTTGAATGATGAGAGCAATGTGATACAAAGTGTAGAGGATGTTGCCTATTTAGATAGGAGAAATTACCAAGAAAATTTCCAACTTCAAGGAAATTTTCAAGGTAATTATCCTTCTAACAAGGTAATTTTCAAGGAGGATATCAAGGGCATGCTCGAGGGAGTAATTTCAATCAAGCAAGTGGAGGTTATCAAGCTCCGAGGAAGCATGAAAATTTTTCCTACTTTAATACTCTAGCCGCCGTGGCACTTCCTCAAGGATTGGATCCGAGTGCTAAACCGCCCAATTGAGAAGGCAAATCATCATTGGAAGAGACATTGCTAGCATTCATGAAAGATACAAGGGCTTACATGGAAAAAAAAGATGCTAAGATTAAGGCTAGAATGGAGGAAAATGAGAAGAAATCCGACAATAGGATGAGAGCTTTTGAGTATCAAATGGGACAAATTGCTTCTTCCGTGGAATCTTAACACCAACAAGGAAATTTTCCATCCACCACGGTAAATAATCCTAAAGAAGATTGCAAAGCTATCACCCTTAGGAGTGGAAAAGAGTATGAGGAACCTTTAATGCCTAAAGAGGATAGTGTTGTTGTTGAAGGGGAAGTGGAAAGAATGGTTGAAGAAGGGTTGGTGCAAGAGGAGATTGAAATGGAGGAAGTAAGCAAGAAAAAAGAAATTGTTGAGCAAAAGAAAGATGAAGAGAAGATAGAGAGAATTCCAAAGTGGAAGAAGGCAAAGGAGTTAAGGGAAAAGGAAGTTGAAGTTGAAAGAGATAGTTGGGGAATACCCAAGACTTAAGTACCGGTTCCTTTTCCTCAAAGGTTCTTGAAGAAGGGTTTAGATGAGAGGTTCAAAAATTTTCTTGAAATCATCAAGAAGATTCAAATCAATATCCCTTTCGCCGATGCTTTGGAGCAAATGCCTCATTATGCTCGTTTCTTGAAGGACATCATGGGAAAGAAAAGAAGTCTTGTGGAAAATGAAAGGGTTAATCTAACCGAAGAGTGTAGTGCCATTATACAACGAAAACTTCCTCAAAAATTGAAGGATCCGGGTAGTTTCACTATACCATTTGAAATTGAAAAGTGCAAAAAGAACAAGACTCTTTGTGATCTCGGTGCAAGCATTAATCTAATGCCTCTTTCCATATTCAAGAAGCTTGGGTTAGGTGAAGTGAAGCCAACTTCCATCACACTTCAATTGGCGGATCGATCTATGACACATCCAAAAGGAGTAATTGAAGATGTGTTGGTAAAGGTTGATAAGTTCGTATTTCCGGTGGACCTTGTTGTTCTAGATATGGAGGAGGATGAAAATATGTCATTGATTCTTGGGAGATCATTTTTTGCTACCGGGAGAGCTCTTATTGATGTCTACAAAGGAGAATTGAAGTTAAGAGTTAATAATGAGGATGTGGTATTCTCTCTACACAAGGCCATGCAATATCCAATGAATCATGAAGAGTATAAAAGTGTGGATATTGTAAAGGGAAGTGTCGAGGAAAGTTGGCCTTCTATTGTAACCAAGGATCCACTTGAACTTTGCTTGAGCAATTCTCTATCTCTTTCTAATATTTCTAATACTTCTCTTGATTTAAATGATGAGTTGATTAATTGTTTGCTTGATCTAGGTGATTGTAGTGAAGCTCAAGAAGTTGCAGTCGCTATCGCGAGGGGAAATGGAAAGTTCTTACCAATTAGAGATCCACTCAATCAAGAAGAGAAAAACGAAAAGAAGGTGGAGTTGAAGCCTTTACCCGATCATCTTGCCTATGCCTACCTTGGTGAAAATGAGACATATCCGATAATTGTATCATCTTCTTTAACCTCTAGTCAACTTGATAAATTGTTTAATGTCCTTAAAGAGCATAAGTCGGCTATTGGTTGGTGTATTGATGATTTGAAGGGGATTAGTCCAACAATTTGCATGCATAAGATAAGGCTTAAGGATGAAGGGGAAGCTTGTGTTCAAAACCAAAGAAGACTTAATCCTATCATGCAAGAAGTTGTAAAAAGAGGTTCTTAAGTGGTTAGACTCTGATATGATCTTTCCTATTAGTGATAGCCCCTATGTGAGTCCGTTGCATGTAGTATCTAAGAAAGGGAGTATGACTATAGTGATAACCGAGAAAAATGAGACCATAGCCACTAGGACGGTGTCGGGGTGGCGTGTGTGTGTTGATTATAGGAAACTTAATGAGAACACACGTGAAGACCACTTTCCCTTACCTTTCTTGGACCAAATGTTGGACATGTTGGCCGGGTATGAGTTTTATTACTTTCTTGATGGGTATTCCGAGTATAACCAAATTCTCATAGCACCCGAAGACCAAGAAAAGACCGCTTTCACTTGTCCTTATGGAATATTTGCTTTTCGAAGATTGCCATTTGGACTTTGCAATGCACCGGCCACCTTTCAAAGGTGTATGATGGCAATCTTTGAAGGCTTGATTGAGAATATCATGGAAGTCTTCATGGATGACTTTTCGGTGTTTGGATCTTCTTTTGATATTTGTTTGTCTAATCTTGTTATTGTTTTGAAGCGATGTCAAGACACTAATTTAGTGTTGAATTGGGAGAAGTGCCACTTTATGGTAAATGATGGCGTTGTACTTGGACATCACATCTCTTCAAAGGGATTGCAAGTACACCGAGATAAAGTTGTTGCGATCGAGAAGCTTCCACCACCAACAAATGAGAAGGAGGTACGATCGTTCCTTGGTCATACTGGGTTCTATTGTAGATTCATAAAGGATTTTTCAGCATTTTCTAAACCTCTCTCTCATCTCCTTGAAAAAGATGTTCCATTTAAGTTTGATGAAAATTGTCTAAATGCTTTTCAGGTGCTAAAGGAAGCTTTGATTTCATCACCCATATTGATCACCCCCAATTGGAAAGAGCCATTTATATTGATGTGTGATGCAAGTGATGTAGCTCTTGGAGTAGTTTTGGGGCAATTAAGAGAGAAAAGGTTCCGAGCCATTTACTATGCAAGCAAGACATTTGATGCGGCTCAACGGAACTACACTACTACCGAAAAAGAGTTCTTGGCGGTGGTATACGCATTTGATAAGTTTCATCCCTATTTGGTAGGAACAAAGACTATTGTATACACCGACCATTCCGATATCAAGTATCTCATGGCAAAGAAGGATGCAAAGCCAAGGGTGATAAGATGGGTGCTACTTCTTCAAGAATTTGATATTGAAGTACGAGATAAGAAAGGCACGGAGAATGTGGTAGCCGATCATCTTTCAAGACTAGAGTCGAGGGAGCATTGTGAAAGCACTTATGAGTTAATCAAGGAGGTTTTCCCCGATGAAGAAATCTTGAGGTGTGATTGCTATCAAATTGAGGTTTTAGTAGAGCAAAAAGGAAGCCCGTGGTATGCGGACTATGTGAATTACTTGGCTAGTGGAAGGAAGCCTTATGAGCTTAATAAGTATCAATCCAAGAAGTTCTTTCATGATGTTAAAAGCTACTTATGGGATGATCCTTTCTTGTACAAGATGTGTAATGATTCTCTTGTAAAAAGATGTGCCCGAGGAAGAATGGAGTAGTGTGTTGGAGTTTTGCCACTCTTCACCTAGTGGAGGCCATTTTGGAGCTCAAAAGACCGCTGCAAAAGTCTTACAATCGGGGTTGTATTGGTCATCCTTGTTCAAGAGTTGTAAGAAATTTGTAGAGGGTTGTGATCGGTGTCAAAGGATGGGGTGAATCTCCAAGTAGGATGAGATGCCCCTTAAGAGCTTTCAAGAAGTTGAGATATTTGATGTGTGGGGCACGATTTCATGGGATCGTTTCCTCAATCTAATGGATTTCTCTATATCTTGTTGGCAGTCGATTATGTTTCGAAGTGAGTTGAGGCTATACCTTCAAGAATAAATGATGCTAGAGTGGTCATGGGATTTCTAAAGAAGCACATCTTCATGAGGTTTAGAGTTCCTAGAATATTGGTAAGTGATGGGGGTAGTCACTTCATAAATAAGCTCATGGAGAACATTCTCAAGACTTATGGAGTGAAGTATCAAGTGTCTACTCCTTATCACCCTCAAACGAATGATCAAGCTGAAATTTCTAACCGACAAATCAAGCAAGTCTTGGAGAAAACAGTGAGTGTATGTAGGAAAGATTGGTCTAATAAACTTGATGATGCATTGTGGGCCTTTCGCACCGCATTCAAGACCACTCTTGGGATGTCTCCATTTCAAATTGTATATGGCAAATCTTGCCATCTTCCGTGGAGCTAGAGCATAAAGCTTATTGGGCCATTAAGAAGTTGAATTTTGACATGAAAGCTTCGAAGAAGGTAAGATTCTTGCAATTGAATGAGCTTGAGGAATTTAGAGAAAATGCTTTTGAAAACTCAAAGATTTTTAGGAGAAAACCAAGAGGTGGCATGATGCTCGTTTGAGGAACAAAAGTTCTGAAAAAGGTGAAAAGTGTTGGTATTCAATTCTCGACTAAGACTTTTCCCGGGCAAGTTGAAGTCCAAATGGAGAGGGCCCTATATGGATAAGGAAGTTCTTGATGGGGGAGCTCTAGAAGTTATGGACGAGAGCGGGGGAGAGTTCTTGGTTAATGGTCATCGAGTGAAACATTACGTGGATCCATCACAAAGGGAGACCCTCTTTGTGGATACTTTGTTTGAAAGATAATCTCGCACTTCGTCCGGCTTGAAGACGTTAAATTTAGCGCTAAATGGGAGGCAATATATTCTTTTTATCTTTTGATGCTTGTTTTTTTGGTTTTGTAGGTGGATTGTGCTTTTGAGAAAATGCATGTTGAAGGAAAGAGAAGTGCTTCATGGATTCGAGTAGGCATGTCTCACCACTTTTTGCAAACTTAATTCTCAACTTTTGTTTCAATTTAAGTTTGGGGGGAGAGTGCGTGGTGTGACTCACCACTTGAGTATGCTTGATATTATGATGAGAGTTCTTCTCGTAAAATTGGGCAAATTTTAAAAATTTTCTCATGAGTATTGGTTTGATTTTGGGTATGATTGGTGGTGTTGAAGTGCATGATAGTCCATATTTTTAATGAAATTGTTGAGCTAATGGTGTTTGTTGAGTGTTTGAGCATGAATGAGAGGTATTGGAAGCATGATGGAGCTTTGAGCTAACGCTTTCCACTACCAAATGCCTATTGAGGAAGTACTCTACACCTTATAACTTTTAATTGTTTGACATAAATTGATTTTGACTTGGATTGTTGTGATTAGCATGCCATTTCATTTGTTATGTTTGTGGGAGGTTTACTTTTCGTAATTTAGGATTTCAATTTTCAATTAAGATGGGGATGATTGTGAGCTTACATTGTTATGGATGATTTGAATATGTGCTTCATTTTGTAATGATGGTGATTGTTGTTTTTGCATGTTATGTGTTTTTGTTTCGTTTCTTGTTTGGTGTGTCTTTCTTGTATGTTTTGTGTGTATTTTCAATTTTGTCTTGGGATGTTTGGTGGTTTGTTTTGGGATGTTGTGAGCCATTTTTGAATGTGAGTTATGACATATTGTTGTGATAAGTGATGATAAATTATGATTAAGAATCTCTACACTTTCAAATTGTGACATGTTTTTCTTAACTTGTTCAATTGTGAGATGAATGTGGTGTAATAAGTTCCTTAAGGTCCGAGCATAAGTTTGTGAGCATTTAAACCTCAACTGTGCATACATGGTCTTTCTTCATGAGTGAATCGGTTGTGTTTGATAAGTTAGAACTTGCTCAAGGACTATAGGAACGAACCCGATTAGTAAAGAGTAATGATATGATCTAAGGTCATCCTTGTTATTTGAAGTTAGTACCATATATGTTCCTACCTTGAACATCATCCCTAGTCAACCACTTTGAGCCTATAACCTATTTCTTGTGAATTTAGCACATTACAAGCCTTTATTACCCACTCAAGCTTATATATACCTTTGTGTGGGTGATTGAGGAGATGGTAGCTAAAAACGATTGATTGATTAGCAAAAGAAGAAATGGACATGGTAAACAAATAAGAAAAAGGATAAAAAGAGCAACAAAAAGAATGCACATGCAACCTCAAAGCAAGAAAAAGAGTAAAGCAACATCAAAATGCTCATGTAAACAAAATTCAAAGAAAGGAAACATGTATCAAAAGAAGCTCAATCCAAAGAAAGTTAATGAATAGTGCTTGAGATTGTAAAGATAAGAAAGGAAGAAAGGAAAGTGAAGAAGTTGAGGAAATTGGTCATCTCTTCGATTACTTACACATGATTAGTCACTCTTATCCATATACTTCCTACCATTCCAAAGAGCCTATCATTACATCCTTAATTAAAGACCTTTTTGATCATTAGTTGAAATTTTGGAGGTTTGTGAATGTAGTCCACGAGCAAGCTTATAGCGAGTCAAGCCAATCGGTTGATGAGTGTTGCTTAACCCTACGTCATAGAGTGTTGAGTGAAATTGGTAACATATGTGAGGCTTGGACTAAAAAGGGACTATATTACACTTTATTCCCTTGTGATTGAACTTGTTAATTCCTTATGTCATGAGTTTAATGTTGTAGGATGCCTTAGCATAGTTTGTGATTCTTATTGCTATCGATGTGTTATTGCTTATGTTCGCTTAAGTCTTTTTCTAGGTGAAAATTTCTCCTCTTGGTTTGTTATTAGTTGCTCGGGGACGAGCAACACTTTAAGTTTGGGGGGTTTGATTGTCGCTATTTTTACCTAAATTTTAGTGTCTTTTTGTATGTCTTTTCGTATTATTTTATCCGTAGTTTATGTATTATTTGGTTGTGTTATGTGTTTTCATGGAAATGAGTGTGAATGATCTTAAACGTATGTAAAATAGGTGAAAATGGATTAAAAATGGAACGGGAGTTGAAAAGAGTAAGAAACGAGCTGACAGGACCCAATTCGAGTTGTATTATGCAACTCGAGTTGCCAACTCGAGTCAAGTTGGGGCCCGAAAGTTGTCCAGAATTGTCCAAAGACTCAACTCGAGTTGCATGGTCCAACTCGACTTGTAACTCGAGTTGGGAGAAGGTCGAGTTGAGGTCCAAGAATCGTCCAGAGAGCTTACTCGAGTTGCAAGGTCCAACTCGACTTGCAACTCGAGTCGAGCTGGGAGCAGGGCAAGTGCCAAAAATTATACAGTGAGCCAACTCGACCGAACAGGCAAGAGCTCGAGTTACCGACACAAGTAGACCTGTGTGTCGAGGAATTTTCAGTTTCAGAGCCTCACAACACGACCGAACAGGCGAGAGCTCGAGTTGTCGATATAAGTCGAGCTAGGATAGTTCGAGTTGCATTACATGCAACTCGACTTGAGTTGCTAACTCGAGTAAGACATGACAAGTCGAGTAAGGTCATTTTGGGCCAAAAATCTGGATTTTCACCTGTCAATGTGTGTAAGTGTATGTAACAAGCCCAGTTGATGATTAATTTGTGGCCCAACTTGGAGAAGGTATAAATAGCCTCAAGTTCAACATTTGAGAGAGATTGGATATTTCACACAATGGTCTCACTCATACACATAGATCACACATTATTTCTTCCATTTTTCACCACCATCTTCATCCATTCTTCATCCCTTCCATTTGGGTGCTAAAGATCTCAAGAATTCAAGAGCTAGAGTTGGAGATCAATGAGTGTTGAAGATTCTCTACAAGGAATTGCTAGGGAATATTTACATCTCTTTTGTTTTTCATTTGGATTTAAAACTATAGGTATGTGTAATGAATCATTCATGTGTTTTGTTACCATTATCATGTTAGGCTAATCCCTCTAGTGGGATTAGGGACATGAATAGCACATTAGGTTTATATTATCATGTGGATTAAATTGGTTTTTAATTTAATTGATGTTGGTTTCTATTCATGGACTTTAATTGTTTTGATGTTGTGATGGCATGGTTTGTTATTCATGATTGATTATTGGTTTAATGGATTGTTGATCAATGGATTGATTTATGGTAATTAAGTGCTATCATGATGTTCATGTGTATATTGCTTGAAGTGAGACGGAAATGACCCTCTTAAGTATTAGAAAGGCATGAATAGACATCGAGTTTAGGTTTGACCGAAAGGATATTTGAATTCGATGAGGGAAACCAATCCATTTGTTAGCTCTAGTACACAAAAAGGGAGAGTTAATTCTAATTAGTTCCTTCAACGGGAGAATTGGGAGTTAATTAGTATCTAGATGGAAGAGGTTAATGTTGGGCTTTGATCGTAAGTGCTTTGGGAGTCTCAAGTGGATCAACAACCTTTATAACCCGAAATGGAGCTTAGGATACCATCGTGACCACCATTAATCTACATCAATTGAGTTGAATTTCTTTTGCATGATAATATGAAATGAGTGTGCTTGGATGTTTCTAATCCCATGTTTTTCCATACTTGAACTTTAGCACCTATTCTCTTTTAATTTACTCATCTTTACTTGTCATTTATCGTTTTTGCTATTTTCTTAACTTGTTACTTGTTTTAGTTGTTTATTTCATAATCAATCTCTAAACCTCCGATCATCCTTACAAAAGTGACATAAACATGAGTTCACGTATTTTACTAGTTCAAGCCTAACTGCATTGTGGATTGATAATTTTATTTCTTGAAATATACCACTACAACGATCGAGTATTCTTGCTCGTGAATATATTATAAAAAATATGCAAACAACGCCGCATACATAAAATTTTTCGAGGAGCAACGAGGCGCCGTCACTTTAAAATTTTAAAAATTTTATTTTTGGCAAGCACCTATAAATTATACTCCGTATTAATGATAAGTAAGAAAAATGGAACCCTCACCGGAGTGGGGCCTTGTGTAGTGGCACACTGATGAGAATCACCCTTGGATAAAGATCGAAACTCTGGCTCAAGACCGGAGTTACGACGATAAATAACCGAGACTCTAACTTAGGTCAGCAAGTCACCGGGTTTGCAAACACTGTTGCTAAAAGTTAACTTTACTTTTCTTATTCCTCCTCCTCACGATTACATTCATACTTATATGCTGAAAAATCTTAAAGATCAGGGAAATATCTCAATCTTAATAACTACGTAAAACAAACAACTTCAATATCCTAAATAATATCCTAATATCTAAATATTGATAAATATAATAAAAATATAAATAATATCTAAATCATATTATTCTCATCCCCTTCAAGAACAACCTTGTCCTCAAGGACAAACTTGGAAAGCGAAAGCAGAAGGACCTTCAATCAACCATAGTCCTCTGGTTCATCTGGTTTATTGTCGGCTCTAATCAACCACGCTTGTTCGGATTTACACCTACATCTGGGCACCAACTTTTCATTCCAGTTGAGAAAAAGCTCTTTTTCTCTCTTTTGCATTTCATCACATGAGAAGCTTGAATATCGACTATAATCACTCAAAATTCTTATATCAACCATCATTTGCATTCCTTATATTAACCTACATCTAGGCACCAACTTTTCATTCCAGTTGAGAAAAAGCTCTTTTTCTCTCTTTTGCATTTTATCACACGAGAAGCTTGAATATCGACTATAATCACTCAAAATCCTTATATCAACCATCATTTGCATTCCTTATATTAACACCATCATTTGCATCTTCTCCCGCTAAGGAAAAAAAACTGCAGCATCTTCCTCGTAGAAATCCAATGGGCCTTCATAAACGGTTGCATCGTCTTCTTCGTCAAAAATAGGTGGACCATCGTAAACTTCATCATCTTCCCCAAAAATCGATGAGTCATCACCATAAGGAAATTCATCAATTTCCTCATCAAATATCGGTGGCCCTTCATAGCTTCCATAAAAAACTTCATTTTTTTCAACCTGCGCTCCATCTTACTCAGGGAGTGACTTAAGTTTGTGAAATCTGATTCCAATTGATTAAATCTCACCTCCAATAATCGAATCCTTTTATGAGTTCCTACCATATTGAATTTCAACGATCCCTCAACAGAGACCTCTCAACGAGAGCACTAATGATGAGAATCACCCTTGGATAAAGATCGAAACTCTGGCTCAGGCTCGGAGTTACGACGATAAAGAACCGAGGCTCTGACTCTCAGCAAGTTGCAAACACTGTTGCTAAAAGTTAACTTTACTTTTCTCATTCCTCATCCTTCTCACGATTACATTCATACTTATATGCTGAAAATCCTAAAGATCAGGGGAATATTCCAATCTTAATAATAACTACGTAAAACAAATAATTTCAATATCCTAAATAATATCCTAATATCTAAATATTGATAAATATAATAAAAATAATAATAATATCTAAATCCTATCATGCGGCACAACCTAAGGGCAACCTCTACTTGAATTAGAATTAGATAACAAGTTCGATTAAACTCAACTCGAAAATAACTAGAGATTTAAAAAAAAAAACAAAAATCTATCATATAACAAATTTTAAATTTGTTGTTCCTATAAATTAAATTTATAAACATTTCTTATTCAAAAAATAGGATTATAACTATTACTAGTGAAAAAGCTAAAAAATATGTATTCAATGGACAAGAAAATGTGGTAGGCAGCAGAGTAATTAATATATCTCTGAATAATTTAGCATCACCAGTAATATCCACAGGAGCACACCCCAGAATGTAAGTGATGGAATGGAGCACACTCCAGAATGGAAGTGATGGAATCTATTTGAATCTCTAACAACAATTGTTCTTCCTGTGATCAAAGAACATGTTTACCAAACTCATGACAATCTCTACACGCCCTTAGATTCTTGAACACCACAATTGGTGTTCCATCTGCTGTCGCAACGAGCCCTAATGCAATGGCAAGTCTCTCACTATATATGGACTAAAGCCTGCTCGTTCAGTTCGTCCCACACTTTGTCGTTTTCGGTTAAAACCGTGCTCTCCTTGTGCACACTCAAAAATTGAAGCTCCCTCAACTTTGAGTAGATCTCCCCTGCTTGAGGATGGTGTTGATTGCCCACTACGAACCGGTGTACTCTGCTCTTTACGGTTATCCAGCTACAACCGATCTCTTTCCTCCGATCTCTCTCATCCATGAGCTTCCTTACACTTGCAGCTTCGCCCCACTTCCCACACAACGTGTGCAAGTCGAACAGCAGAATGCAAGCAGCAGCGTCGTTGGGGTCGAGCTGAAGGAGCTTCTCAGCAGCAATCTTTCCAAGCTCGTATACTCCCAAGAGACTCTTCCAACTCATTGCGTCGGGCTCACATGGCATCGAGTTTATCAAATCATGCGCCTCTGTCAATAGCCCAGCTCGAGAGTATATATCAATCATACAGTTATAGTGGTCGAGTGTTGGTTTCAAACCATGCTTGCTATCCATAGAGTCTAAAATCTGCTTTGCTTTTTCAACCAAACCACCGCGCCTACACCCAGTGAAAATCGCCATGAACGTAACCTCGTTCATCTTAACACCAGACAGTCCCATTTCACGAAAGAGTTTCAGGGCTCTAACAGCACTGCCATGGTAAGCCAAACCAGCAATCATGGATGCCCAAGCCACGGTGTCGGGTAAACCCAGCCTTGTATACTTGACAATGCAACTGTTTCCCAGTCTCCATATACAAAGGTCTTGAAAAGGACTTCAAGAGGCTGATATAAATAATAGGATTAGGCTTAAAATTTGAATCTTGGATTCTCAAATACAGCTCTACAGAATTCTCTAACATCCCTTTATCCGCATAAGCAGATATGATTAAGACCCACGAATCCATAGTTCTTTCAGCCATTTCATCGAACAGTTTCCGAGTATCAAGAAGACTCCCACAATCACAATACATCCGAAGAACACCATGCCGAGTAAGGGGGTTTTTGACTGAAGATTACTCGGATTTGAGCGACACCCATGAAGGAAATTTGGAGTTTTTGAGCAGCACGATTAGGGAATTAAAGCCTGAGTAAACGATGAATTTCTCAATGGGAGGCTTAGCAAAGATGCTGTAAGTGAAATTCTTTGACCTACACATTAGGCTAGATGTTTAATTCCTATAATTAATTAATTTACTAAATAGGAGAGGATCGACATCCTGAATTAGGCTTTTATCACTTGTTAATTTAAATATTAATTTTTGTATACTTTGTTATTTAAAAATTGATTTGATTTATTACTTGAGTTTTTATCGATTTTTCACAAACAAAACCCCTCTTTTATTTATTTTATTATTTTTAACACTTTAATTTAATTAAAATTTATTATACTCTTTTGGGTTCGACCCGTACTTGCCATTATACTAAGTATTGTAGTAAGTTGGAAATAAATAATATTTTGGTCGGCCGACGACAGCTTATCATCCTTCCATATGCTACTTTGCCGGTTGATGAGCCCCTAACATGAATTGAGCAATGATATTTAGTTCATTGCTACTTAGATTTTATTTACTCATTTTGTTGTATGTAAGAACTTATTTTTGTGTATTGGAGTAAATGTATTTATGATGTAAATTAGGAGGAATTAAATTGTTTTTGGAGAAAAATGTGGGTTAGGTGATGAGAAGAATGATAAGAAGGAAGTAAAACTTTTGGCGCAGAAGGGAATTTTATTTTGAAATGTGGTGAAAATGTATGGGAGGGAAATAAAACAATTGGCAAAAGGTCTGATGAAAATGTATGGGAGAGAAATGCAAATGTAATTTCTGACATGATTTGTAATTTATTTTTATTTATATATTTTGGTTATCAAACAGGTGGAAAAAAAGTGTAATGAAGGTTGGATTTTAATTTTTTGTAATTATTTACTAAACTAGTGGTTAAATTTTATTATAGTTTAATTACTGTTTAATTAAAAATTCGTATCTATCATGTAAATATGTACTATTCAAATTGTGTAAAAGTGGTAGGGTAAATATGTAAAAGTGATATTCCAACTAACCACTAAAAATAAAATACTAATACTCATTAATCTATGCACAAAAAGGAAACGGTGACGTTTACTCGGGACGAAGGGAGTATTATATATGTATATAGTGTTACATTTAATGGTAAAAGATACATATCTTAAAAAATTACTCATACAACTTTATATGTAGAATAATAATTACAAAGTATGCATAACATCGTAAGCGTTATGACAAACAACATTGTATATTAACTTATACTCAACAAGATATAATTAACTGTTATGAATTCATGTGATAAAGAATGTAAAATGATACTCCATAAGCTTTTTTTATGTACTAACAACTCCTTCACCGTAAAAATCAATTGGATCATACAATAAAGTTACATTCATCAATAAACCTTTATTCATCTTGGAGAACGGTAAAAAAAACTTTGTTTACAATGTACATATGAATTGATTGTTGATATTAAAAGGAAAAAGAAGAGATCGGCGGGTGGATTGTATAACATCGATGATGAATGAAAATGTGAAAGCAGAATTTTAATTTTTATTTATGTACGTTTACAAAAAAATCCACAGTATTTACATATTTAAAAAACCCTAAAGTATTGTATTGTATACAAGTAAAACTTTTCATTTGAAAGGAAGACCATTTACACAATCTTTTATGGATAGGTGTTGCATGAGATCGTCTCATAAGATAATTTTTTACTTTTTAAAATAGTTATCACTTTTGCTATACAATATTATCACTATCGCTATAAAATGTTATCACTTTTTATTTATATTATAAATTTTTCATGAAATAACATTATCATTTTTCATTAAATTATTATCACTTTCCATTATAAAAGTTATTACTTTCTGACGTCTCACGTAAGCCATTACTTGAGACGGTTTCACACAAGTCTTTGTCATGTTTTATAAACTTAGGTTTTTTTTTAAATAAAATTTATTATTCACTAGACTTTTTACATGAAGAACACTGACTTTTATATCTCAAAATAATTACGAAGAATTTAAGATAATGAAAGGGATTAAAAACTTGATTTGTTTCACAAATCTTATTACATGATTTTTACAAATTTATACTCTTTTCTATTGATCAGGGTCGAACATCAAACTTTTTCTGAGAATTACATTGTTTTTTAAATGCAAAAAATGAATTGTAACAAGCTCAAAACATTAATGGTAAAAAGTAAACAAAATTTACATTAAATATCGATAGTCATCTCCAAACAACGAATTGATCTCTTAAATGAGTAAAATGAAGAATTTGGGCTTCTACTAAACCTTTAATTAATTAATTATTTTTTGGTGGAGAAGAAGATTTAATGTTTATGGATGAATATTGGTATAGAATGAACAAATTCAACAAATTCAAACAATTTTGTCGAATAATTAGTTTCTTAACAAATCAATTTCTTCTAAATTCTTCCTTATCCTTTTTTTTTCTTCTTCGTGTGTTTGTTTCTCTTCTCTGTCCTCTCTCAAATTTGGGTTATTTTTGGGTGAATTTAAATTGAGTGTGCAAAACAATTTAGAGTAAATTACACTTGGGGTGAGGGGTTAAAATTGTATATTCATACAAAATAAAATAATAAAAAATTAAATGATTCAGGTGGCACCATAATATTAGCAACAGCACTGCCATTAAATCAAAATATTTTCATAGGATAAAAGTTTTGCTTAACCATAATTCAAGTGATTAAAAAGTGAAGGAGAATCATCAAAAAATGTTGCAATGACATAATTCAAAATGATCTAAAAATGAAGGAGAATGCCTCTCTATTGATGATAAGGTCATTTACCAACATAGTAAAACAATCAATCTCTCTTCAAGGCAAGTCCCACAATTTATCAAGACAGGGAGGGTGGAGACCCACCATTTCCAGTTTGTCCAATCATATACAACTATTCAAACTGTGAAACCATACACCCTCATCTAACAGCATACCAAAAAAAAATACACACTTACCACGCATGTAATATGCAGTGAAATAGAAGATTAATGCATCCTGTATAACGACTACTCAGACGATCTTACGCCGGTCTCAAGTTTTTTCTCCATTGTTGAATGGCCTGTCGCAGCATGTGATTTGGAATGAGCATCTTCTGTTGTAGTCTCTGCTTTGTCACGGGGGATACGTCGTGTCCCTCAAGCCACGCTTTTATCGCAAAGTGTTCGTACGTAAAGCCATCGGATGCTATGTATGGATCTTCCATTATTTCCTGGTTTAATTTGCATGGAAACGCATATTATAGTAAGAAATCATGTTCCTAAGTGCTTTCAAAATGCATTATATGGTATTTGTACCTCAAGGATTGGGCAGTAGTAGTGTTTAGGAGCTTGTCTATGCTCTCTCTCAGCAAATTCAGCTAATCTTTTCAGAATCGGCAGCACTTCGGTTTCAAGCTCGGGTCTATCTCTGCATCTAAGGTTACAGCATCTCAATGCTATCTGTGCTAGTTCTGCTGTTTCAGCTAGTGGCCAATCTGGAATCGATTTATCAAGAACATCTGAAAAAGTGCCCTTGGTTATAGCCTTTTCGAACTTCAGTACAAGGCCGTTGGGATGGCATGAGGCCAACAACTGGAGGATTATTACTCCGAAAGAATACAGATCAGATTTTGGTCGAAGAGTTCCAGTTCTTTGATACTCAGGATCCATGTAGAAGAGAGTACCTGCTACAACAGAATCCCTGTACTCTGTTATACTGTCAGGGATGATATCGAACATGATTTTAGCCAGGCCAACATCGCCTATTTTACTCGTGAAATATTTGTCTAGCAGAATGTTTCCAGGTTTTAAATCCCGATGAACTATAGGATCTGGCTTTGGGTGGTGCAGAAAGGCAAGTCCACAAGCTACTTCAAATGCTATCCGAAATCTAACGGGCCAAGGAAGGGGAGGCCTGCCTCCTCTACGAAGGATATGATCTTCCAGGTTTCCATTATCCATATACTCATATACAAGACAGCGGATTTCTGGACACGCTCCAAGCAACAAAACAATGTGAGGGTGGCGCAATTTACTCAGAACTTCTACCTGCACATATTTTTCTGGTTGATATTATCAAATGTTGCATCGCATTTACAGCACATTGCTACTATAAGTCTTTAATGTTGGAAATATAGAGGAAACATATGAGTCTGATATCTGGTCATAGAAAACGAATACCCTATAGGTAAGTTTCAAAACTATCAGATGTGTGTCTCTTAACAGTTAGGGATATGAAGTGCTATAAACTTTAAGTGTCTAGAAATAGTGAAAATCTCAGATACTAATTTTCAATACTAATCCATTACAATTTCATTAGCTTATAGTTTGTGCACAAGAGTATAAAATCATGGATGGGTTCTACAATTTCCAAAAGCTGTTTCACTTGCTACTGTATACATGTGAATGAAGGTTTAGGCCTTTCTCTAATATTATAAGCATGGAGAAGTTTATACGCTATTAAATAATGAAAGGCTCTACTTTCAAAATGTGTAAAAAAAAAAAAAAAGAGTAGAGAAGAACTTTGAAGTTGGTGCAATGTGCTGTCAAATGGCAACTCATAGAATCGACAGTGTAGAAAGAGATAACCAATAGAAAGGACAAGTGAAGGTCAAACCTCTCTCAGAAACTCCTCTTTTTTGCCAAATGCATCATGACGAAGAGTTTTAACAGCGACTAACGTGTGATCAAGGCTGCACTTATAAACTTTACCATATGCTCCTTCACCAATCAATTTAGCCTCGTCAAAAGAACCAGTTGCCATCTGAATGTCATCTCTCGTGTACCTTCTATAGCGTGGGTCGCTAGACAATAGTGTGTCTAGAATTCTGTTTTTCTCTATAGACTCTTTTTGGGCCCTCAGTTCTGCCATCTGCCTCTCATATGTTTCTTTAGCTAGCAGTTTTTTTGCTTTATCAACCTCCTTTTCAGCTTCCAGATACTTCTCTCTTTGAAGAGCAGCAATATTCCTTAAATTAAGTTCTCTTTGCTCAGCAGCTTTTACCCTCTGCGCTTCTTGTATGCATTCAGAAGAAAGAAAGTTCACCTGAATCACAAAGCTATGATTATGATTTATTATTTTATCAAAATCCAGAGTAGGTAAAATTCAAATAAAAGAATAAAGGAAAAAAAAATATACACATGTACATATGTATATATTATATGTTATAGTAACGCTCGGAGGAAGTTCTATAGTAATCAAGTAAAGCTTAAACCTTGCTTCGTACGAGGACCAGATCTTTACAAGCTCGACTATACATAGTCAGAGTATCCTCCAACTCTATGTGCAGTTGTTCTATTTCAGCCTGAATGTCTGACTGTAAAACAGAAGTAAGAATAAACTGATATAAGTAAAAACTTGAGTTTAGCAAATGGTCATGGCTTTTTGATGAAAGAACTAATTGAAAAATAGAAAAATAGTTGTGGAAGAGAGCAAACTCAATGAAAATAAGTCTCTTTGTAAAAGGCTAGAAGCAATCACCTGCTCAGGATATGCAGAAGAAATGGATGGAAATCCTGTATTTTGAGACCTTTCTGAAAGGTTCTCTTCGGATGATTGATGAGATGTTTCTTTAACAGCAATGAAATGCCTAGAAGAGGATGTCCGTATTTGTGACTGAGAATGTGGATGACTAACATCTGACAAGCAATACTGATACTCGGACTCTGTCGAAGAAGAAAAAAGGCTGGATTCTTGATTACTGAATGCAAGAGATTCATGCTTCTTCTCTGTTAGGTGCAAAATGGAAAAGTTATGATAGCCAAAGCTAGTCAGATAATCAAGGAACTTTACTATCAACGTACCAGAAGTTAACATAGGATTTGAGGAATTTGATATGAAATCATTTCCAGATATCACATAAATGTCGCAGGTGCTAGGTGCATTCTTGATAACTATAGACGGTACATCAGAATCCGCAGCCATCCTAAGATATAAAATGGTGATACATCGATATACAAAGGCATTTGATATAGAAATATATATTTTTTAGCAGAAGATGCCACGACATTTTACTTGAAATATATTTCCATGCAAATTTCATTTTCAATTTATGAGTTTCAGATTTTTTAATTTTTCCTCCAGAAATCAGGAAAATTAAATTCAATATAGAGAAAGTCAGAACATATAAAAGTCCTCTCAATCAAGCCAATCACTTACTCAACAAGAGAATTTGATTTCTGAAGGAAAGTCAATCAGAAGCAACACAGAGCAGAATTTTATGAACAGAAGTAATTAGTCCTAAGTTTACCTCTTTAAGTTATTGGATGAGCAAGAGCCCAGCACCAAGCTTGTAGGTCCTAAATCAGATATAAACCTCAAAAGAGCGAATGCAGGGTCGTCTCCATCCAGTAGCAATGTCATAATCTAGATTGCTTCGGCATATTTTAAATTAGTCACCAAGGGGAAAAACAAATGTGATATAGACTGAGAAAAAACACTCACCTTTTGTGTCCTATATAGATGCTTAAAAGTTAGCAAATGTTTCTCACATTTTGCCTGCATTTCTCGAATGTACATTTCTCCCACACTTGCATCTAGATCCATGAAAGGTATGCTATTACCCGCTGTTAAGTAAATGGCATAAAAGAACAAATTAACAAACACCAGTAGCCTAATAATGATTTTACAGTAAATGTCAGTCAAATATGTGATTGTCATGAAAACAAAATATATGAACAGCTATTTATCAAGCTTAAAAAATAAAGCCCTTTTAAGAGAAAAAAGTTAATTGCCAAAAAAAGGGGTAACAAACAACTAGGTAGAAGAAATGTTAAAAGAAAGGGAAGGGGAAGCGAGTAAGAAAGAGAACACTAAATTGCTAACATATGCTTCAATTTGGCCCATCTAACTTCTTTTTATATACGTCAGAATATATCACCATTGCCTGACAAAGAATCAAGTTTGAATTGTAAAAAACTCAACATAAAGGCAAATAAATATCGTTCCTGTCCAAATCACCACGATGAGTATCTACTCAAATGTGTTTCAAGGTTCAAGATGCAAATATTTTAATCTCCTTGACAATGAGAACTAGCACAAAGTAACCATGATTTCAGGAAAATTATTGATTTTATTCTTAACATCACCAAACAGTCAGCCAATAAATAAGATTACAAAGCAACAAATTAAGTGACCAAATTACTTCCTTTAATGTAAAGAATATAAACCTGCAACTAATTAATTGATCGTTGCATTCGCTCTTTGTAGGAATAGAATTCACCTTTTACATTATCAAATAGATCTAATCTAGAAAATTCATCGCAATCAAATGTGTATGCTGCATCATCCCAAAGCGGCCCCCTCCCCCACCTCACTCACAACCAACGAATATCACAAAACCTAGTGATAGTCAACATCTGAATTCACGATAACTCAAAACAAAAGCACAAAATTTGACTAAAACACAGGTTAGGTCAATATCCAATCCCAGTAGATTCACACCAATTTAGCTAAGTCAGTTCAAATTAAAGCATCAATAAACCACACAATTTCACATAGTTCTCTATGTGCATACGAAAACAAGGATATTTTGGGGATTAAAAAGTAACATACAGGGAGTAGGAACGGAGGTAATGGTGGGCATGACGTGAACCAGTAGCAAACGATCTGCTTTGTGCATCAAATTCTCCACCGCCCAGCGCACCGCCCTCCGGCTGCCCCTCCCCTCCGCTCTCTTGACTGCCACAGCCACCGTCGCCATGGTTGGAGCAACAACGCCGCCGTCGTTGACCTTTATCAAGTATGATTATAGAAAATCGAAACACATTTATTTGGGCCCTGTTTCATGTCGATTGCTGAGTCTGTTGACTCGTATGCAGCGTGGAAGTTGAAAGGTATCGGCGAGCAAGTGGGGCCCAGCAGCGGTATTTCAAAATGGACGGTGGAGATATAATCTGGATCGTGATTTGGCGGGTAATTAATATGGGTGCGTCAGTGCTGTTTACTTCCTTGTCCCATGAAAATTTATTAATTTAACCTTTAGGGAAAAATGAAATAATGCATTAAAATTTATTACACAAAATTTTTATCATCACTTCAATTTGTATTTTACTTTTTCTTCTGTCTCGCTAAACTCTCCCCTCTTTCTTTGTACTTCCTTCATCCGCTTTCAAAGCATTATTTTTCTATTTTGGACTTTTGCCTCCAAATATCTCATTTCCTTTTTTATCTACACACCCACAAATACAACTAAAACAAGGGCAAGGGCGGTGGGGCCCTTAATGGTGGGGTACACCATTTTCAAAACAAGGGACCCACACCTCCACTAATACATACACACTACACATTAAATAATAATACTTCTTAATCTCTGTGCCCAAAAACAAATGACACCCTTGAATCCAGACGGAGGAAGTAAATTACAAAGAAAGAGTGAAGAGTTTAGCAGGACGAATGGAGCATTATTTATACACATTTGCACTTTTTATAACAATTTTATCTCTCTCCCACACATATCCACCTATGTTTAATTTAACCACTCACCCCATCCCACCAACCCCTCATCCACAACTATATGTTCAATCCATCAACCCCTCCCCCCACCCTACCCCACCCCATGCACAGACCACGAAAATTCAAAAATTTCAAACTTTACCTTTCTCCCCTTCCCACTGTTTCCATTCCCTTCATCCCCAACCCATCGATCATCCACACCCCCATCCCCACTGTTCAATGACAACTACGCAATAACATCGATGTTTGCAATGCGAACCCCTCTGACAAGCAGGTTTCTCCGTCAGCAGAGTTCGAATGTTGCAATACTATCCTGAAAACTCCAGCGCAAATCTATAAACTCATACTTCATTCAACCCCAATGTCTATTCCACATGTAATCGTCCACCAACGCAACGTTACTGGTAAGAAAATTTAATCTCGAAACTCTACCGTGGTTTGAAGATGTTTGCCCTTATTCATTCCCATTTATTAATTGAAAATCTTGTGGACAGAAAGTTTAATTAAGCATTGACATTGAGCATTGCCACCACATTAAGCATTATCACAACATAAAGCATATTATTTTTTGGGATTCTATCAAAAAGTCTCTAAAGACCAAGAAGGGTTCCATCCAGTTGAATGGATTCTTTCACAAAAATAATTTTTGCAAATGAATTCATACTTGGTTTTGTTGATTTCATCTCTCCATATTGTGTTGTTAGATTGGTGTTCTTGTTTTTGTTGAATTGCTTGCTTTTAGAACCCTGTGTAATTGTGAATAATGTAATCCAAATATGTGGTTAATTCTTGAGTTGAATGCTGAGGTGATAGTGCAGATCTTGTTTCTTTTTTCATACTAGGCAGTCTTGTTAAATGCTTAAGAACAATTGTTGAAAACTGGGTTGCTATTTTTTTACTCAAGATGAATGATTCCAGAAAGCATGTTGTTTGTTCTGTTGATTATGATAGTTGGTCCATTTAGATTGGGTACGGAAAATTAATTAGCTAGGTGAATAAAGTTTAAATGTCGTGCTTGAGTATTGTTAATTTGTTATTTATGGCCTTTTATCTTTCATCAGTGATTCTTATATGTCATGCTATGAGTTCAAATCTGAAGATGTTTTTAATCCTGATTTATCTATATGGATCACATTCTAGGAAAAAAATAAATTAATGGCAAGCTCATCTTCAACCCCCAATCCAGCCAGCATATCCAATCAATCTGAACTTCGGGTTTTAGGGAAAATTAAGAAAAAGCACAACTTTCCTAACTTAGATAGGTTTTGTACAAGTTGTTTTGGACATTTATTAGAATTAACTGATTTTACGTTTCAGGGTTAGTTGTACCTCCATCTCCTGTCCACCTTTGATTACAAATCATCCGAAGAGTCATTCATATTCACAGTCAATAAGTTGAAGAAAAGTTTGGGCCTAGTGAATTTGCTTTATTGACTGGTTTACGGTTTCGCTCACTACCTACAATTTCAGGCAAGGGTGAATTTGTCATCCAGGTATTTGGCAATAGAATGAATATTACATCGCCCGATATTCGAAGGATATTTTTTTTAGAGTTCTAACGAAAATGATTTCTTAGACTTGCCATGTTGATGGTTCTTGTGTGCTTGCTCATCCCTCAAGGTTCCAAACGCAGTGTTGTGGACCTTAATACATTTACCTTGTGGATGACATTGATCTATTTAACACCTATCCATGGGGTCGTGCTGTATTCTGCCACCTGTTGACCGAGTTTAGGAACTTAAGGATGTACAGAAAAATGACAAGAGGTGGTGAACAACTGAGACATAGAGAATATTATGATGCCAACAGATTCAACTATGCATTATTAGTGTGGTCATATGAAGCAATCCACACTCTTGGAAAGTTGTGTGGTGGTTTGAAGCCCGATGCAAGTGATATATATCTACGCATGATGGGAGTCACTGAATTGTACCCCTATTTTAGAACTAAGGAAGATGGTGTTCAAGCAGCTGCGTGGGTCTAACAAAAGTGCCCAACATGTAAGTTAATTAGTATTATTTAGTGATGTATATGACTTGATCAATTGAATCTCTATATAACTTGTTGTTAGTTTTACTAGGTGGAAGTGAAGCACACACTTGAGTCATCTGTAAAGGAGCTTCAAATTGAATCATATCTTAGTTCTGTCAACTGGGAGAATGAGCTCACCCATGCTCAGTCGTCCTCTGGTGTACCTAGGGCCTGGGAGTCTTTAAGATGCATTCAAGAAAATTCCCCTCCAGTCGCAATATCTCTACTGAAAACTCGTTATGGGGCATTGGAAAGGAAAATTGACGCACTGACTAGCAGTATGGAGATGATGAAAAGTACTTAAAGGCAGCTTCTGCAAAGCATAGAAGCTCTTAGTCGATGTTTTGATGATCGATTCCCAATGAATTCTCCATTTTCATCCAAATCAAGAAGAACTCATGAAGATGATGAACCACATGTGAAAGATTTGGCTTATGAAGTTGAAAAACAGAATGAAGAGTAAAAATAACATTTGGAAAAAGAAGAGAATAAGGAGCAAGAACAACAACCGGTAAAAGAAGACAATGAAAAGCAAAATGCCAAAGAAGAAGAGAATGAAAAGCAACCAGCACAAGAAGAGATTGAAGAGCAACAAAATGAGAAGAAACAGGATGTTGAGGATAATAAGAAACAGATGGATGGAGAATATAATGAAAGTCAAGAAGATAATAAAGAGCAACCGGATCAAGGATTTAATGAATAACAATCGGATCTAGAAGGAATTGAAGAGCAACTATTTAAAAATGCAAGGAAGGTAAAGAAGAAGTTGAGCATGCCAAGCAAGGAGAATCGGAGTTCTCGAACAAAATCAACATCAAGTTGATAACGAGGGTTTGCAGTGTGATCAAACCGGTTAAGTGCACCTACAAGCCTACATATCTCGTACAATTAGAATGTAACAAGCAGTGAAAGATTACAAAACAAGAATCCAAAACAAGAAGTGAAAGAATTTAAAACAAGAATATGTATATATTAGCATAATCAACTAATAATGTCACAATAACTTATTAGCATATAATAAACACACAAAGGAGAGTAAATGAACCAGTTGTGCATCAAACCAAAGACAGACATAACACTATAAAATATTTACAACTATTAAATAAATCACAAAAAGCAGAGATGTTAATCGAAAATAAAAAAATTATAAACAACTGAGAAAGTTACATTATGTAGCACAAAGATAAATAATGGGAAAAATATGAGTAAACCTGTCATATCCAGCTTCCTTGTAAGCATTAGCAGCTCTTTCAAAAATATTACAACTGTGGCACCAAGGGAACAAATTCCTTGCTCAAGTGACGGCGGCATAACCCGTGAACAACTCCCGAAAATACTTGATCCATAGCCAGAAGGATCGCTGGATGCTGGTCAGACACAATCAATAGTTTTGATGAGGTTCATATCACTCTCCGTATTCATGACAAGAAAAATAGACCATAGCTCAGCATTTTCTTGATCGCCTACGCCAGTTGCCAAGGGGAATATCTGATTGTTTGGGTCTTGAGACACTGCAACAAAAACAACCCCCTTGTAGTGCCCCTTAAGATGAGCCCCATCTACAACTACCACCGGTCGTCCGAAGTGCTTGAATCCATTCACACACGACTCAAGGACAGTAAATAAAAATTTGAACTTCCCATCGGGGTGTGTCATCAATTCTATAGTGCTGCCGAAATTGCACTTTTGTAAAATATGCATGTAAGATAGAAGCAAACTAAAGCATTCTTCTGGTGAGCCATTGGCATAAAGGTTCGCTCGCTGGTATTCCCGGTAACATGTCAGTACTTAATACCAACCCCAAAACATTGTTTCACGTCATAAGCTATACCCTTTGGTGTCATGGCTATGGATGGATCCATTTGTTTGTCAAAATATAACTTGACAATCATTCTGGAATAGCATGACGTTGGTTTGGGACGATCACCACTACGCAAGCATTAATGTTGGGTCAGCTGTGTACACCTCCAAATCATGTGCATTCCCTGTGATGCAAAGAAGAAGTTACACTATTTTCTGCCCTTGTATTTTAGCTCCCACCTACTAAGGTCAGAACGAAAAACCCAAAACTCAACACCCCGTAATAGGTTATACATAGTTACATCTTCCACCATTTACTCTCAACTTGTGTATATCTTCTTCTCGATAATTCATCGAAAGCGAGATCATATGATTTCAGGAGTTGTGTTTATTGATTCTAAAAAAGAAGCCATGTAGGGTATCCTCCAAACAGAAGAATGAGAGTCGATGTTCGCATCATTAAAATCTGAATTTATGTTATCATTACCAATATCAACGGTTGAGTGATAATCTGTATACCCAATTTCTTGCTCAAAGGCATCCTAAAAAATATGACACACTTTAGACTTGCATCATCATTAGAACAAGATCCTGAATCAACGTCATTAGACTGTAAATCTTTTGAATATGACGGTTTATCCCACGAACAATTGAATTTACCAATACTTCCAACAGCATTGTCGGACCCCTTTTCCTTAAATCAATCGACCAAACCATCCTCTCGTTCCTTAAAGGATCTTGAATCATTTGCGGTTGTACGGTTAAGGGATGATGGCGCCAATTTCCTTTGATCCACATATATCTCGGGGGCTACCTCACTGTTGAATAGAAAACTTACATCATCATCATTCAAAATTGAGAGTTGCATTATTTTCTCATTCACCGTACATACTTGAAAATGTCATACATAACACTGTTGCAATCCGATTTCATGAATTTGTGGAGGAGTTGTGTTAAACGTTCTACGGTGTGATCGCTAGCAGGCATACACACAGCCCCTACATTCCCACCGACATATTCGGCACCATTCCATACTCTATTAATATGCACAACAATAATCTGATTCATTTTATTTAAGTGCAACTAAAAAGGGACAAAGAAACAAAATCTTTTGTTAGTTACAATCATCTTATCTCCTATACTTAATTCAAACATTAGTATGTAGTTAAAATATCCACTACAACACAGGGTAATAAGATACCATAATTCAAGAAAATAAACAACAATTATTGTCGGATATGAATGAGTTAAAACCATGTATCAATAGTACACTAACACCAGTCCACTATCAACAGTCCATCTAAACAACAAATTTAATCCAAAAGAACAACGGAAGTGCAATGAAAATTGTCTTGACACCTCTTAAACATCCATTATCATCTATACACCAAACATAACACTATTTTGAATTATGTTCTGAATATAAAGGATGTTACATTTAAATACCTTTAAATTTCAAAATGAAGAGTATCTATGTATATTTAGTTTTCCATGCTATCCAAAGAGTCAAGGATAATACATTCTTTATTAGGGATGAGAAGCAATTACAAAACCAAAAAACCGGGTGTACATCGTACTAAATATCAAGAAAATCTTAATTGTACTCACAATCGAGCGAGACGAGTGGTATTAATTCTACAAAGAAGTAGACTCAGTCACATCAACCTAGTAGAATTCGTTGTATCTTTATTGCCTATGCTTTCAATGATGTCCAATAAATAATAAATTTTTAGAGAATATCTATGGACAATTTCGATTTCTCTAATACGATGGTTTGATTGTTTGAAGCCTGAAATCTTACAGAATATTATGAAATGCTAGTAAAACATCTTTTTAAATGATTAAAAAAGGAAGAATTGGGGAGCTTACCAGAAATTGGAGAAGCCGACACCAACGATAATAGGTACGGATGTGGATTCCTCAACAACATTAATAACACAATCTGTGAATCTCAGTTGGGATGGGGCATGGGTGTAATTTCAAAAAGGAAGCATGTGATTAAATAGTTCTTTGCATTAAATTTCGTCGAGAACAAGTTGAAGGCTGTACACCTTGAACCGAGAATGAGCTGAGAGCACTACACCTTGACTGCCGCAGATAACAACCTGAGGGAGAGCCGCTGACTTTCGCCAAGCTGAGGGTTGCTGACTACTGCCGTTGAATGAGCTGTCAGAGAGACCCAACTGAAGACGAGATCGAGCTATCGGCGAGAATGAGCGGGAAGACAATGAAGAGTAAATTGGCAGTGAATTTTCCTTACCTCTAATGTGAGAGAAGAATCTTCTCTGCTTCAGGTGTGTGGGGGTGTGGTGAAAGGAGGGTGGTCACGAGCGGATACCGGGTAGGATGGGGTGGGGTGGGGTCGATTTTAAGAATATTTTAATTTTGAAAGGAGTGGTATATTGGTTTCTTTTGCTGTTTTGGTTAAATAAGAAAGAATTTATTTAAGTGGTTGATATTGATATTTGATTGGTGAGAATTGTGTATATTTGTCTATTGGCACTAAACTTTTATATTTAATTTAGGGATAATTCTAGAATGCACTTGGTGCATCGGTGCACCTAGAGTTTATAGACGTTAATTAAGGGTTAGTGGGTAGTTATTTATTTTAAAATTTTATTATTATTTTTAATGTAGATATTAAATTAAAACTTAATCTAACGATTAAAATCACTCACGTGCACCGATACATTAGGTGTACAACAATCGAACTCTTTATTTAGGCAATAAGTATTATAAACAAAGGCCATTCCCTTTCCACCCCAAATCCCCTTCCTTCTCACCAAATTCGCTACTGACACTGTACCAAATTTTATTAGTTTTTTTCTGTTTTAAATTTAATTTTAAAGTTTAGGATATATTTTACCCATAGAATTTATGGTATAATTATAATTTCACCCTAATGGTTTAGGGTATAATTTATTCATAGAGTTTAGGGTTTTGGGTATAATTGTAATTTTAACTTTGTGATTTAGGGTATAATTTATCCCTATGGTTTATAATTGTAATTTTACTCTTATGATTTAGGGTATAATTTAATCTTAGGGTTTAGAGTATATCGTAATTTTACCTTTGTAATTTAGGGTATATTTTACTCCTGGGGTTTAGGATATAATTGTAATTTTACCTTTGTGGTTTAGGGTATAATTTATCCTAGAGTTTAGAGTATAATTGTAATTTTACCCTTATAGTGTAGGACATATTTTACTCTTAGAATTTAATGATTAGGGTATAATGGTCTTTTAAGTATAATAAATAAATTTAAAAAACATAAAAAAAATAACATTAATGAAGGAGGAAAAATTAATTAGGGAGGTGTGAACCACATGTTCCACCAAAGTTGCACTCTTAAATTTATATTTCCTCCATTCCGAATATTTATGTCTGTTTATATACAAGATTAAGAAATACTCCCTCAATCTCATTTTAATTTTTATATATTTTCAATTTGGGCGTCTCATTTCAATCTTTATATTTTCCTTTTTGGTAGATGAGACCCACACAAATTAATTATTTTTCTCTCTATGGGCATACATATCACACTAATACACATACCTACTTTACATTAAAATATTATTTCTCTCACCTCCCTACATATTAAAATAATATATTTCTTAATCTCCGTGCAAAAAATAAACGTAAACTTTGAAATGAGACGGAGAGAATATTGTTTATTAATATATAATGTAAGAAAAAATTAGTGTAAATTTGTAATTTAAAAATAAAAGTAAATAAAGTGGTTGAGAATGATGAATAAAGTATAAAAAAGTAAATAAAGTTGCTGCGGTTGATAACTAAAGAGTAAAAAGTAGGTAAAATTTATAGTATATTTTTACTATTAATGAAACGTGCATAAATACTTGTGACACATCAAAATAAAAGTGTAAATAAATACATGGGACGGAGGGAGCATTACGAAATACACATTTTCAAAATAGTTTATGCATTGCTTGTATTATACAAGCACCCCTCTATTTGAATGATCATTTTGGAAAAAAAATTTATTTTTCTTATCTTAAGTTATTTGCTCACCTTTCTTGGTAACTGTTCTTATAAGATTTTTGTACCAGATTCAAAATGTATCGAGTATGTTATAAGATATGGAGTTCTAGCTCCAACTAAGCTTCTTGTATCTAAGACCAACTAAAGTTTCTTGTACTCCATCCGTCTTGCGTATTTTTACTCACTTTTTATATTGGAATATTTCATGTATTTTTATAGTTCCATAAATGGTAAAAATACATTATACATCCTACCTAATTTTTACACTTTATTCATCAATCACAGCAACTTTATTACTTATTCTCTCAAAATTAACAATTTATCCTTACTTTTCTTATATTATATATTAAAAAATAACAATTTTTAATCCACTTTTCGTATAAACAGGTAAAAATACCTAAGATAGGGAAAGTATAAAGAATTTGTTGAGTTTCCTGCTCGAGAGAAATGAGTAGTTGTGAATAGAGTGCAATCAATTTTCTTTATTTTTATAATCTTTTGCTTAAGATGAGATGATTACACAACAAAGGTAGAATATTTTGTAAAGTGGGGTATATATATTCATGTTTATATTCCATTTATATATTCATGTTTTTGATCCAAACGCAGCAGCAGATGAAGTCGACATGGCCAACGAAAGGGCCAATCCGGATAATCTAGCCATCAGTGAAGACTTCAAGAATAACGGGGATGGACACTTTGGGCTTCTAGGAGCGAGGGGGGCTAATGCAGACTTCGATCTTCACCCCGCTCTTATTAGCATGATAGAAAGAAACTCCTTTTCAGGAGGGTCTTTCGAGGATCTGCAGCAGCATCTAAACGAGTTCTTGGGCTATGCAAGTACTCAAAAAGACGCAGGAGAACATGTAGATTCTAGGAAGATTCTTTTGTTCAAATTCTCGCTTACTGAAAAGGCGAGAGATTGGTACGATACTATAAACGCAGTTGAGTGCACCACTTGGGAGTAGTTGAAGTTAAGGTTCTTGGAGAGATACATGCCATCTTCAAAGGTGTTCAAGATTAAGTAAGACATTAACCAATTTTCTATCGGTGGAGGAGAGAAGTTTCATGAAGCGTGGGACAGATTCAAGGACATGCTTCGTAAGTGTCCTAAACATGGGCTATCTAAAGCTCAATATATCACCATATTCTATAATGGATTGGACTGTGATTCACGTGTGTTATTGGATGCTTCTTCTAATGGAGCATTACTTACTAAGTCATCCATAGAGGCCGAGAAGTTGTTTGAAGATATTTCGATGAACTCAAGAGATTGGCCAACTAATAGAGTTAGAGGTACTTACGTCCTTGGAAAAGTGGCTAAGGTTGAACATGCTATGGTGAAAACAAGTAGAGAAGATGAGATCATCTCTTGCTTGTCGAATATCAACAAGCTACTTGAGTCGCAACAAAGAAAATCAGCGATATATCTCATTCCATGCCAATCATGCAGCAGAAAGTAATGAATGATAGAACAATCCAAGAGGAGTTAGAAGAGGCAAACTACGTCATGGATCAAAGTATTCAAGGAACTAGGTACCCTAATCAAGGAAACTGGAACTATCAGGGGAACTACAACAATCGTGGTCCCCCGGATAACTATCAACAGCCTAGGAGGCCAGAGTTTTCATGGAGAAATCCGAACAATGCAGTTTAACCTCTGATGGGTGTTGATCCGGGTGCGAAAGTGGAAGAAGGGAAGCCGGGTTTCGAGGATACGGTGAACAGGTACATTGCAAGGAATGATGAAAGAGTGAACCACCTTGAGGCCAAACTTGAGAAGAAGATCGATGATCATCACAACGATTTGTCTACTCAAGTTAAAGATCTTATGTTGTTGATGGGAACAATAGCAGAGAATGTGAATACATTGACTCAATCTGTAGAGAAAGGGAAGCTTCCGTCTCAGAGTATTGAGAATCCAAAGTCGTGCAATGCCATCACACTGAGGTCGGGAACACAGTACGAGGGACCGATGAGGCCAAAATCAAATTTGGACACGTCTAGGCCTCGATTCGACCATGATTCGACCTACACAATAGGTCAAACCACACAGAGCAGGTCGAATCGGAGCTCTGGACATGATCAGGAAGCAAAGCAATATCGGTTCGACCAACTTCCAGTTGATTCGACCTGGCCCACAGGTCGAACCCTGGTCGAACCAGACCATCTAGAGCACTCTGTTTTAATAGAAGATTGGTTCGACCAAAGCAACATTGATTCGACCTGGTCATCAGGTCGAACCGATGTCGAACCGCACTCTGTGAAGCACCTGTTTCATCGCAGCATCGATTCGACCATGATGTAATTGGTTTGACCAAGCCATCTGGTCGAACCCAGGTTGAATCACAAATTCAGAGAGAGAGCTGAGTTCCAGTTGATCGATTAGACCACTATGTACCTGAATCGACCTGTCAAACAGGTCAAACAAAGTCAAACCCTGCCAAAACGTACCTGTTTTCGCACCAAATACTCTCTATGATGTGGATGCTACTCCAGTGGTTCAGAGTGAACAAATTACAGAGATTATAGCAGAGAAGAAGTGGGAGAGAGCCAAGCGATTGAGATCCAAAAAGGAGAAAGTGGAGAAGGTTGAACGTAATGAATGGGGCATCCCCAAAATAAAGATACCTCCGCCGTTTCCTTAAAAGCTCATGAAGAAGGGATTGGAAGAGAAGTTCAAGAAGTTTTCAGAGATCATAAACAA
Source organism: Pogostemon cablin (assembly GCA_023678885.1). Taxonomy (NCBI): domain Eukaryota; kingdom Viridiplantae; phylum Streptophyta; class Magnoliopsida; order Lamiales; family Lamiaceae; genus Pogostemon; species Pogostemon cablin. Next base: position 16,692,527 of record CM042976.1, read on the forward strand.
GATAAGTTTGAGCATTCCTTTCTCGGAAGCAATATTGGAGATGTCATACTATGCCCGATTCTTTAAGGACATATTATTGAAGAGGAAGAGTTTGAACGGAGTTGAAATGGTGAATTTGTCAGAGAATTGCAGCTCGATTGTCCAAAAGAAGCTTCCACCGAAGATGAAGGATCCGGGAATCTTCACTATCTTGTGTGAGATTGGAAAAGGGCCAGCACGACGAGCCTTGTGCGATCTTGGGGCAAGCATCAATTTGATGCCATTGTCTATCTTTAAAGACTTGGTTTGGGGGAGTTAACTCCTACAACAGTTGCTCTATAATTGGCGGATAGGTCGATGACGTTTCTGAAAGGTATCATTGAAGACGTTCTTGTCAAAGTGGAGAAACTAGTCTTTCCTATGGATTTTCTTGTGCTTGAGATGGACGATGACAAGGATAATATCCCTCTTATCTTGGGGAGACCTTCCTTGCTACTGTTGGGGCCATGATTGATGTTAAAAAAGGGGAGCTTAGGTTGCGGATGGATAAAGAAGAGGTCTTATTCAACCTTGACAAAGCAATGAAGATGCCTATGGAGTCACAATATCGTAGTATTGATGTGGTGGAGGAGATTGTGAAGGAAGATATGTCTCTGATCCTGTCTAAGGATCTTTTTGAGACATGCTTTATGGAGTCTCTTACTTATCCCACTACAGAGCTTGACAATCTTTCTAATGAGGTATGTATTGAATATCCTGAAAACTTACTTGCTTTGGGTGATGTCAAGTATGAATTGGAGAAGTTTAAAGTTGAGGAAGTGAAGTGGACTAGGAAGTACTTGCCGTTAGATCGAGAGAGCAGTCCGATGGAAAAAGGAAAGAGGAGATGAAACCGTTACCAGAACACTTGAAGTATGCTTTCCTTGGTGAAAATGGAAAATATCCGGTAATAGTATCTTCTTCCCTTGATGATGATCAACTTGAGGAGTTGTTAGATGTTCTTAGGAAGTACAAGTTTGTGATTGGGTGGTCTCTTGATGATTTAAAGGTATTAATCCTTCATATTGCATGCATCGAATAAGGTTGTTTGATGAGGCAAAGAGTAGTATCCAAAATCAGCGGAGGGTGAATCCCGTAATTCAAGAGGTGATTAGGAAGTAAATCCTAGCATTGTTAGATGCCAGTATTATATATCCTATTAGTGATAGTCCCCATGTGAGTCCATTGCATGTTGTAGCTAAGAAGGGGGCATGACTATTAAGAAAACTGAAGATGGTGAGGCAATAGATACTAGGAATCCAACGAGATGGCGTTTGTGTACCGATTATAGGAAACTGAATGAAAATACATACAAAGACCACTTTCCCCTTACATTCATGGATCAAATGCTTGATCGTCTCGCAGGGTATGAGTTCTATTATTTCTTGGATGGGTACTCGGGGTATAATCAAATCATGATTTCTCCTGAGGATCAGGAAAAGACGACCTTCACTTGACCTTATGGGACCTTTGCTTTTAGAAAGATGTCATTTGGATTGTGTAATGCACCTGCTACTTTTCAGATATGCATGATGGCAATCTTTGATCGGTTGATAAAGAAGATCATGGAGGTGTTCATGGATGATTTTTGTATTTGGTTCCTCCTTTGATATTTGTTTATCTAACCTAGCTACTGTGTTGAAGAGATGTCAAGAAACGAATCTTGTCTTGAATTGGGAGAAGTGCCACTTCATGGTGAGAGATGGGATTGTTCTTGGGCATCACGTTTCTACCAAGGGATTGCAGGTGGATAGAGCTAAAGTGGTGGCAATTGAGAAGCTTCCACCACCGACCAATGAAAGAAGAGTGTGGTCCTTCCTTGGACACGTCAGATTCTATAGAAGATTTATCAAAGACTTCTCGAAATACTTCAAGCCCTTGTCTCATTTACTTGAAAAGGATGTTCCTTTTGTGTTTGATGATGAATGTTTAACAGCTTTTCAGGTTTTGAAAGAGGCGCTTACTACTGCACCTATCTTGATCACACCGGATTGGACTCAGCCGTTTGTACTTATGTGTGATGCAAGTGATGTAGCACTTGGAGTAGTGCTTGGGCAGCTGAGGGAGAAGAAGTTCTGTGCCATCTACTATGCGAGTAAGATGTTTGATGCAGCACAAAAGAACTACACTGTGACTGAAAAGGATTTCTTGGCTATGGTGTATGCATTCAACAAGTTTTGACAGTATTTGGTTGGCATGAAAACTATAGTGTACACGGATCATTCTGCGATTCGGTACTTGATGGAGAAGAAGGAGACAAAGCCGAGAATCATAAGATGGATTCTTCTACTTCAAGAGTTTAATTTGGAGATCCGAGATAAGAAGGGTACGGAGAACGTATTGGCTGATCACTTATCGAGGTTAGAGACAATGGAGCATTGTGATAATTCTTTTGAGTATATTAAGGAGATGTTCACGGATGAAAAGATTATGGCTGTGTTCGTTGAAGGGGCTGAACGAGCATGTGTGGTTGCTGCACAAGGGGTAGATCCATGGTATGCAGATTATGTCAATTACATTGCTGTGGGTGAAATTCCGAGAGATCTCAACCGGTATCAACTTGCCAAATTCAAAAGAGATGTTGAGACTTTTATATGGTATGATCCATTTGTTTACAAAATATGTACGAATTCTATCATCCGTAGGTGTGTGCCCGAGATGGAGATAGAGAGTGTTCTCAAGTTTTGTCATGCACAACCGAACGGGAGGCACTTCGGAGCTCAAAAGACAGCAGCCAAGGTACTTCAATCCGCTCTCTGTTGGCCTACTTTGTTTAAAGATTGTGAAACTTATGTGGCGTCATGCGATAGATGTCAGCGTATGGGGATTATAAGTAGAAGAGAAGAGATGTCGCTTCAGCCGAGCATTGTTGTGGAGATCTTCGATATGTGGGGGATCGATTTTATGGGGCCTTTTCCTCCGTCTAATGGATTTCTCTACATCCTTTTAGCTGTGGATTATGTTTCTAAGTGGGTGGAAGCCATTCCTACTCGCTTGAATGATTCAAGGACTGTCATATCGTTTTTGAAGAAGCATATCTTTGCCTGCTTTGGAGTTCCTAGAGCACTAGTGAGTGATGGAGGTTCTCACTTCGTCAATAAATTTCTGGAAAATGTGCTTAAGGATTATGGTGTCAAGCATAGGGCCACTACACCCTATCATCCTCAAGCGAATGGGCAAGTGGAGGTCTCTAACCGTCAAGTGAAGCAAATCTTGGAGAAGGTAGTAGGAACCAATAGGAAAGATTGGGCTATGAAGCTCGATGATGTGTTTTGAGGGTTCCGTACTGCTTATAAGACGGTGTTGGATATGTCACCGTAATAAATTGTCTATGGGAAGCCTTGCCACTTGCCTGTGGAGATCCAACACAAAGGTTTTTGGGCTTTGAGGAGCTTGAACTTGTCTCTTAAGGATGTGAGAGAGTTAAGGATAACCCACATTAATCAACTTGATGAGTTTAGGAGTCGTGCTTACAAGAATTCGGAGATTTACAAGGAAAGGATGAAGAAGTGGCATGATTCTAAGATCTCATACAAGGAGTTCAAGCAAGGTGATGAGGTATTACTCTTTAATTCTCGTTTAAAGCTTTACGCAGGAAAATTGAAGTCGAAGTGGATGAGACCGTTCATGATTCATAGAGCCTGTGGAGGGGGAAGTTTTGAGCTTATTGACAAAGATTGAGACATTATCGCAGCGAATGGGCATTGTTTGAAGCATTACAAGTAGCCGGATGATGCTTGCATCATCTTTGAAGATACCTTGATCTGATTTGGTACCATCGTGACTCTTCGATGTTAAATATGAGCGCCTGTTGGGGGCTTTCCCTTCCGTTTATTGCTTTATTTCTTTTGTGTAAGTAAGAAATTTTTATATTTGAAGTGCTTACTTATCGGCAATTACATCTCTTTGCAAACATAGTTTCACTTATCATTTCTACTTAGTTTGGGGGTGTGATGTACTTACCACAATAAGCACCGGACGTATAATCTTTTCTTTGTATCGTTTGTTAGGGGAGTTGATTTTTTGCGGCATATTTAAATTTTTAACCGGTTTAATGTATCGATTCTTTTGCAACTTGCATAATGTTTAGTGGCATTTTGTTGTGTTTTATACGGATTTACTTATGAATGTTATTTTTCAGAAATAATTTTTGATGAAGTTGAGCTCTATTTGGTACCTAATGATTCGTTTTGAAGCTTGAAGTGTGTAGAGATGGAAGAACACTCGATTTTGAAGCTTCAGGGGTCGGTTCGACCAAGCCCGGAGGTCGAACCCAACAGAGAAAGTCGAATCAAGGTCGAATCGATGGCATGAAACTTATAGTAGGGTGGTTCGACCTAAGCCGTTCTGGTTCGACCTGAATTGCAGGTCGAACTCAAGTCGTACCGAAAGGAGCACTTGTCCAGAAGGTTGGTTTGACCTCGTCATCTACGGATCGACCTGTTAAACAGGTAGAACCAAGGTCGAACCAAGCCAAGTAAGTATGTTTTAAGTTCAATTTTTTAGTTGATTCGATCACTTTTCACTCCACCCTCACCCGAATCATCTCTGAATCGGAACACCCGTACACCAATTCTTCAATTACACTTGATTTTGCACCGATTACACCACACTACACTCTTAATTCTTGGCTCTGTCGTGAATTTGGGCGAAATTCGTCGTAAATTTGGGTTGTAGTCGCGAATCATAGTTGTGTTGTGCACTTGTTCGATTTTCACCATGGGAAAGACTAAAGGTATGTTTTCTCAATTCAATTACTCTAGGATTGAGGTTTAATGTATACAAATTGTTGTAGGTAAGTTGATTGAGATTGATTTTTTTTGAAATTAATGGTGATAGCTGATGTTTTTGAATTGATTCTTAGGAATTCTTGTTTATTGAGTTGAGATTGCTTAACTGTTGATGAATCTTGAGTTTCATGTGAATTGTTCAAAGATAAAGAGAGTGTGATTGATGAGCATGTTGATTTGGTTTGAAATTGTTGGAATTGAAGTAATTCATTGAGTAAATATATTGCATTGCTTGTTGAATTGCTTGGATAAGTTGATGCATGTTTGTTAGTTGGTGTTAGAAGGTGTGATTGGTGTGGTTTGAGCATGTTGAATAAGCAAGTGGTTTTGGATGGAGATGGTAGTTGAATGAGTATGATTTGTTGGTTGATTATGCATTGACGCTTGAAGTCTTGAGTAGAGTGTATGAGATGCTAGTCAATTACTTGTTTTTTTGTCTTGATTGTTGTTATTGAAGTATGGTTTTCAGGGACAGGACAAGGAACGAGTAAAGATAAGGGAAAGGGGAAAGAAGTGGAAGTGAGATCGAAGAAGATGCAAGATAGGCCCTCGAAAGTGGACAATGTGACGAAGAAGCTTAGGTTACTGCAACGTCTACCTGAAAACTTTGAACTTCAGATGAAAGAATGAGATGAGATCAAAGAAAAGTGGGAAGAAGTCTCGGACGAGATACCAAAATGATGATGCCATGAGGACGATGAGCATCCGTGATGACATTTTCTGGATGTTCGACCAAGTAGGGATCCATAGGCTCATGGAGTTGAAGAGGCCAACCTACTTCCACGTCACAGTGGATGTAATTTGTTCTTTTGAGATGGAGAAGGACCTGCTTGGGTACCCTTATCAGTGTTGGTTTCTGCTTGGAAGTGTTCGAAGGAGATGGACTACTGAGGACTTCAAAGAGCTATTTCAGACGCCTTTAGAGATTTCTCGTGTGAAGAACGGGTATTTTGATACTAATAGATTTTGAAGGGAGATCTCTAGAGAGATTGGAGATTACACTGAAGAGATTGGAGATTACAAGATCAAGAAAGCTCGTGCGTCATCGATCAAGAACCCAGTATTGAGGTACATGGATAGGGTGTTAGGCAACACACTGTTTCCCAGCTCAGATGGGAGTTGTGTGTCTCGAGGGGAGTTGTATGCTCTTTGGTGTATGTTAAGCGGGGTGAAATTCGGCATTGGAACTTACTTCATCGCTCAGCTGAATCGGTTCAGGACCGCGGGATTTCAAAAGATCAATATTGGAGGGTTGCTGACGATTGTAGCCGAGCACTATAACTTGGATTTCACCAGCATCACACCTGTTGGAGGAGAGCCCGATTTGGTTATGTTCACGTGCGTGAAGGGTGGATTCGCTCATTTCAGGGATGGAGATTGGTTCTTCACGAGGGGTCTCAAAGCCTTCGATTTCATGTTTCCCTTCGACGTGAGCAACTTGACGACTATTCGAGAGGAAAAGAATAAGCTGATGGACTCCCTCGGACACACTGCCCTATCCATGACAGTGAGGACGAATGGGGATTGGAGGACAGTGGCGCGGATGTGTGAGGATGGTAGGATAGCGGCAGATTGTTGACCAAGGAGAATTCCGACTAGCAGCGCCGCAGCAGCCACAGCAGCCATAGCAGCCTGAAGTTGAGCACCGAGGAGTTGAGCAGCAGGATATGGAGATCTCGGTTCAGCACGATGCGCCTCAGCATGTTCCAGCAGCGCCGCAGCAGCAGCGGGTTGTTCCGGACGATACACAAGAGCAGCTTCGCCTTATTCATGAGCAGCTGGCCGCGATTAGTGCTAGTCAGCAGGAGACCAACAGGCAGCTCGCGCTCGCTAATGCCAACTATGCTACGCTCAATTATTGATATAATGCCATGAATGAGTGGGTAGATAAGCTGAGTGATCGTGTTGACTACTTGGATAGACACATCGGTGATCTGCACTGGATTGTGGAGCAAAGGATTGATGAGATGAGTGGGGATGATGGTGATGAGGATGACGATGCTCCGGAGGAGTAGAGCTGCAGGGTTTTGTGTTCTCCGATCATCTCCATTCTTCTTTTTCTCTTTACAGGTAGGGGTGTGTTCTTGTTTGAGTGGCATGTACTAAATTGATATATTTGATCTTGGATGTGGATGGTGAGAATAGACTATGTTGCATGAGTGGGGATTGTAGAGATACTTGTATGATTTGATTTGGTATATGGGTTTGATGGATTTTTGTACATTCATATGTTCATGTGTTAATTTCCATTGATGAGAAGCATGCGTAATTTGATAAGTATGTAGAATTCGTGTGGAATTGATCTTGATTACGTGCTATGAGGAGTACATAGGATTCTATTTACCTATGTGAGGATTTGAGTCTTTTACTCATGCTTGATCATGATAGTTTATTCTTGAGAGAATCATTCATATGAACGTATTCTAGAACTTGGCTTGGAGTCTTGTGTGAAACTTACAATTGGTGAATTGCTAGGACATGATCTTAGGCCATTCTTGATTAATTGAGTTACTTAGCCAAAATTTACCTTCCTATTAGTTATAAACCTTTGGTAGCCCCGTTTGAGCCGTTAAAAGATTTTTCTTTGGCAAGTCAAATAAAAGAGCCTTATTTTACCTTTACTTGAGCTTTGTAAATACCCTATTCATTGGTAAAGAGAGTTGAGGTGAATAAGTGTTCCAAGAAGAAAAAGGAAGATGGAATGAGGTTGAGTAGAGTAAGAAGAGTACATGGTTAAATCTTGTTTAGAGGTAGTGCCTGAAACTGGTACCCCGATTGCTGTTCAAAAAGGGTAGTGCCTACAACCGGTACCTGAGTTATCAAAAGAAGAATGATGTTGATGCAAGAAAGAGAAGGAAATTCGAAAATTGCAAGTGCAAGAGAAGAATTGGAGGAGAATATGAAGCCGAATGAAGAAAGAAATAACCTCCAAGGTAACTATCTACTAGTGTTTGAGTCATTTATCTAAATTTTCCTACCCTTTTCAAAGAGTCAATATTACAACCCAAAGACAAGTCCTTTGTGATCCTAGTTATTAGTTGATTGTGAGTTGATTTTTGAGACCTTTGCCAAGCTTATGGTTACGCGTGAATATGGATTAAGTATGAGCGTTACACTAACCTGTTAAGTGCGATTAGCACTTAAGTGAGAGAGTAAATACTTATCTTGTGAGTTGGATGACTTAGTACTCCGAATGGTATTATGATTGAGTGATGTTTTGCATGAATGATATGTATGATGCAGGATATACTTGTTTTTAAATTGATGAAGTTGCATGTGTAATATGTTTTGTACTTGGTGATTCTTGTGAATTATACACGACTCCTTGGTTTGATTGCGTTGCCTCGGGATGAGCAACATGTAAGTTTGCGGGTTTGATGAGTGTGTAAATTCACGAGTCTAGCACCGAAATTTATGTTATTCTGGAGAGTTTGAAGGGTGAAATAGGTGGAAAACCTATATATATATATATATATATATATATATATATATTGTGAAAGAGCAGGAATCGGGTGTTGTTGGAGCTATTTGAGCGGTTTTACTAGTGAAATTGGAGTGTAAGTGTCAAGAATTGAAGAGACGAAGTCGAAGACATCTGTATAGGCGAAGAGGAGGCTCGGTTTGACCTGAAGAAGGCCAATTCGACCTGTCCAACAGGTCGAACAGACGACACAATTTGTACAGAGAGCTGATTCGACCATGATGGGAGGGTTCGACCTGGGCAACAGGTCGAACCGTGGTCGAATCGATTCGCAGAGGAGCTGGTTCGACCACGTCGATAAGGTTTGACCTGTCTAGTTGGTCAAATCAGATGCTGGAGATTTCCAGTAGCTTGGTTCGACATGTGGTTAGATCTGTGATGAGTGGTTCGACTTGCTGCTGAGGTCGAATCGATGTGCGGAAACTTACTATATCCGGATTTTCGAGGCCTAAACGCATGTGATCACTTGAAAAGCCCATTCCAAGCCCTAAACACATGATTACAAGTATAAAAGGAGACTCATGCAGTACAGGAGAGAGACTTTTGATCATCACGAGAATCATACAAGAGACAAGAGGACGTGATTGGAGAGAGGAGTGATCTTCCATCATTCGGAGGGGCTGTGACAGAGGTTCTGCTGGAGATTCAAGTAAGATCGGTCCATCTAACCAAGATTGCTCTTAGATCAATCATGGGCTAGAGCCGCTTCGGTAGTTCTAGGGTTATGAAAGTTTTATAAGTTAATTTATCTTTCGTGTGTAAACTCCATACAACACTACTTGTGGTTTATTTTATATAAGATTGCGCGTTTTTAATCCATACTCACAGTCGTTTTGTGCATCAATACTTGTTGTGTAGAGTCTGAATACATAACGTTGTTATTGGTTGAGTTCCTTCACTGCTGAGCAGGGTTTTAATGTTATAATTCTAAGTGAAGGGATTCTGAAGTCTTATCAGAACTATCTTATATGAATACTTGTTAATTGAATCATATTCGGGTTAATAAGTAGGATAAAGAGTATAATTTCATAGTACCTATAAAGGGAGATCAAATCGGGTTAGAGTACTAAGTGCGCGGGAAATAATTGATTATGATAGTACCTAGAAAGGGGGGTGAATTATATCTCTTGTTCCACGTGTCATACGCATATTTACTTGTGTCTATAGAGTGAATTTGCATGGTTTAGTGATGCGTCCATAAACCACAAGGTAGAGTCGGACACCGTCACACGAAAGTATGAATTAATAAGTGGAACTGGATTACCTACTATCTTTTCTTCTTGTTATCTTTACTTGTTATTAGTTATTACTTAATTCAAATCAAAACCATTATATTTTCCAACATAGTAATAATTTACTAAAACATAATTCAATTGATATTTATCCGTCCCTTGGGTTCGATATATAACTTGGTCACCTTTGAAACTACAATTGATATCCTTCATATTTGGGGATTAAATTGTGTGTTGAGAAAACACCCATCAAAAGCCCAGCGGATAAAAAAATGTTGGAGGAAGAAACGAAAAATCTATTAGAAGGAACAATCAATGAGGTACAAGAGCACCAAAAAGGCATCAAATCTGTTAGGGATGATTTTATAATAGGACACTTGTCAATCAATGATTAGAAGGAACAATCTAGAAGGAAATGAAGGAATCAATTCCCATATGGAGAGAGAGGAAAAAAGATGATGAAAGACAATCTATGAAAAATACAAGGATGAGCAATGGGAATCTATCTTTTCTTTAATGCATTTCCTCCTTTGATCCATCGCCTCTTAGTTGGGTTATGTTAGAGTCATTGTGACAAAAACTGACCACAACAGGTATACTCTTGTTTTCTGCATGGAATGACGTCGGTCTATCTACCTGTAATATTGTAATATTAATCCATCATTGAAAATAATAAAAAGATAAATCACAACAATTGAATTTAAAAATATATATTCCTATAATAATTGAATTAATTACCTCTATTTGCATAATTCAAGATTTATTTGGACTCATAACGACATTAATAGCACAAATAGTTTCCCAATGTATTTCCATCTTGATCAACAATTTTTTATTGGTAAGAAACTCCCATACCGATTTCATTTTCTTGTAGTAAAATTTTGCTCTTGCGCAACCCTCAGGTGCACTTTCCCACTGCAACCAAATCTTACAATTATTTTACTATCTTATAAGATTAATTAATTTAATTTCTTGGAAATTAATTATATTAAAGAGAAATTAACAATATTATTTATATGTACCCAATAATTTCCTATTTTCAGACAAGTCATTGGAAAATTTGAAGCCCTGGACAGATCCAGTTGAAAGAAGCCATAGAATTGTTGGGTTAGTAATTCGAACGTTCCGACGCAAAAATCAAATTATTATATAATTATACGAACAAATAAATATTTGATTTATTATATAATTATACCTCAAGAAAAAGGAAAAAAAAACAGTATTTAGAAAATATGATTACAAATGGCAATTAATTCATGTAATTGAAATATAAAAAAAGAAAACGATAAAAAAAAAGAGATATTGGCGTTAATATGCATACAATACAGTAATATGAACTTTCGTGAGTTCTCACAAACTTAAAATTAAAATTAATACTATAATTAATCAAATTTGCATATAATATATCATCATAATTCACAAACTTAATGAAATTTAAATCCTAAACTATCTCATCAAGTTAATCTAAACATATGAAATTCAAGAACAAACATGAAAACTAAAGATATTGTAAAAGTGTTTCAAGAAATCAATCATATATATAGAATTAAGAGGGATTAAAACAAATTCAGTCCCATAACTTTCTTTATGGTCTAAATAAAGATAACATTGTCAATTTAATCTCACCGGTGAAGAAATAGGGTCAAACACGTCCTATTTTCGTTGAAAAATGCTAACATCACCGGAAAACGCCACGTGAGACAACCGGAATTGCTGATTTCCGGTCGACACGATGATGTGGCGCATTGATGGCAGGTAAGTCAGCGGGATAAAAATCAATTCAATCCCGTAACTTTCCTCATGGTCTATTTTAGTCTCAATAAAGAATAGTTTGTCAATTTAGTCCAATCGGTGAAGAAATAGGGTCAAACACGTCCACTTTTCGCCAGAAAATGCTAACACTACCAGAAAACGGCACGTGATTGTAACGTGACTATCGGAATAGCCGATTTCCGACCGGAACGATGACATGGCGCCCTGATGGCATGTGAGTCAACAAATTAAATGTTATTTTAATGCCAACAAGACATTTTTATTTTCTAAAATTTTAAATAATTAGAAAATAAAAATTAAAACAAAAAACGTACAACAATTTATTTAATGCCGATTTTTTTAGTACTTTTTTGTTTTAATTTTTGTTTTCTAAATATTTAAAATTTTAGAAAATAAAAAAGTCTTGTTAGCATTTAAATAACATTTAAAATGTTGACTCACCTGCCATTAGGGCGTCACGTCATCGTCCTGGTCGAAAATCTGCGATTCCGGTTGTCACGTGACAATCACATGCCATTTTTTGGTGATGTCAGCGTTTTCTGGCAAAAATATGACATGTTTCGCCCTATTTCTTCACCGGTTGGACTAAATTGACAAACTTATCTTTTTTGGGAGTAAAATAGACTATGAGGAAAGTTATGGAACTTAATTGATTTTTATCCCGCTGACTCACCTGCCATCAGAGCGCCACGTCATCGTGTTGGTTTGAAATCGGTGATTCCGGTTGTCTCACATGGCGTTTTTCGGTGATGTCAGCGTTTTTTAGTTAAAATAGGACGTGTTCGGCCCTATTTCTTCACCGTTGGGACTAAATTGACAAACTTATCTTTATTCGGACTAAAATAGACAATAAGAAAAGTTATGGAATTGAATTTATTTTTATCCCGAATTATGCACATTCATGCATATTAAGTTAATTTAATTTATAATTAAAATTAAGAAAATTAAATTACTTCTTGAAGATGATTAAATTTTTTTTCTTGAACCCCTTTTTTCTTCTTGTAGAACACGGTGACCTTTATAGCTAATAGGAATATTGTTTATGGATGTAATGATGTAATATCCCATTTACTGAGGATTCCTAATTTTATTCTTCTCAAATAACTAATAATGTAATTTTTTTTTGTTTGGATAAGATAAGAATTTGTCTATACATAATACATGCATGTGTCAATAATATTTTATTAGATATGTAATATTCATATATTTTAAATAACTAATTAAATTAATATAAAAAAACTTATAATCTCGCTAAGAATTAACCGTCTTCCAGTAGTTTTGGTTTTTTTATAATTACTTTTTAAAAAATATTATAATTTTTAGAGTTGATATTAGGTGCACCCGGGTGCAAGGATGCACCCATATGTGTATAAGTTTTTATTCTATTTTGTATACATGTTATTCTATTTTATGTACGTATTTCTTGATAATTGTATATTTTTTCCACACTAAATTTTTTATTAAAAAAACTAGCATCCATATGTGTATAACTTTTTGCTCAATAGTGTATACATGTTTTTTAATAATTGTATATTTTTTACACTAAATTTTTCATTAAAAAAATTAACAATTAAATTGTATACATTTTTGTTCATAATTGTAGTATGTTTTTGTTTATATTTGTATACATTTTTAAAAGAGTGTGCACCCTATCTTAGGGTGCACCGGGATGCACAGTATAATTAGCCTAATTTTTAATTTAAATAATTCTGAAAACGGTAAATGTTATTCAGACTTCAGTTCAAGATGTTACATATCAAAAAATCAAAACTCAATCAAAAGCAGAGCCCTAATAGATGGGCGAATAAAACAAAATCAAAATAGCATATCTAGTCTAGCCACCTCTAGCATGATATTATTAACTAACTTCGACGTAGATAAACATATTGAATCAAATAAGATTGCATTTCTAAGATCCCATATATTCACTACACTTACCGCAAGAGCAAGGGTGTTGAGTTTCTTTGCATGTGTTGAGACACCTCTTTTTTTGTGGATCCATTTGAAACCTGCTTGAATTGTCTGAATCTGTTTTCGTCATTTCAACTGCCTCTTAACTTCACTCCATACTTCTTCTACGAATGGGCATTTAAAGAACTGGTCTTCTATGGATTCATATTGTCGAATACAAAATCCGCACTCTCTATCAACGTTAGGATCCCAAACTCTATTTAATCTGCCCCTCGCTACTAACCAAAGTCGAAAGCTGTACTTCCTAGGTATCCACTTATGCCACACTTTCGAGAATATGAATCTTCCATTATTAGTCGCGGACGTCTGTAGCAGAATGTAGACGGAAGATGCCACCAGCTTACCATTCTTAACACATTTAGTGAGTTCTTGAATTCCATCTCTATGTGAAGCCATACTTCTAAGGATTCTCATTTTTACTCCAACAAGAGAGCGCCAAGAGTATGAGGTAGAATAGTTAGCTGTTATCTGCCAACAGTTTTGTCCTTTGAGATAGACCGAGTGGATCCATTTCACCCAAAGTGATTCCTTATTCAAGTGCACATCCCACATAGCTTTACACAACAATGTATCATTCCAGCTTTTAAGATCTTTGAGCTGAAGACCACCCTCAACTTTGGGTTTTGTGATCGAACTCCACCCAACGAGACTCTTTCTAGTTCCCCATAAGAAGTATCTCATCATTCTTTCTATCCTTTTAATGACTCCATCAGAAACTTTCACCACAGAAAACCAAAAGGATATACATGAAGAGATCAATTCAAGTTTACCTGCAAAGGAGAGGCATTTGGCAGACCACTTGCTAACACAATCCATGAGTTGTTTTAAAAGCGGTTCAAACTGATCAACACTAATGCGTTTACTGCACACCGGAATCCCCAAGTATCTCATTGGAAAATGTTGTTCCTGAAAAGGAAGGATCTCCAGAATCTGACACTTAGTACGGGGGCAAGAGCCCGCAAAGAGAATAGAAGACTTGTCATTACTAATAGCAAGTCCCGAAATTCCTTCAAATTCTGAAAGGGAATTTCTAATAAATTGTGCCGATCTGAAATCACCATGCGAAAAGAGTAATATGAGTGATAGACAACTTCTTACACAGGTTAGAGTGGTTCCATGTGGCATATTCTTTCTTAAAATTCGGCTAAACATATCCATACATACAACAAAAACCCTGCCTTAGTCCTCTTCAAACCCTTCCGGATAGCCATTGATGAGCAATGAATAGGTTGGAGTAGAGACGCACTCCATAATCCATCTCACTCCAAGCAACACATTCTCCAAAAAGTTCCAGTCTACTGAATCATATGCTTTCTTAATATCCACCTTGATTCTCATTCTAGGGGATATTCTTCCTCTGCTCCATTCATAGTGTCGAACTATCTCTTGAGCTAACAAGATACAATCTCTGATTGATTTTCTCCCACAATACTAGTCACAAGAGAACTCATTCGATTCACAAGAATCTTAGAGATTATCTTGTATAGTACATTACAACACGAAATAGGTCTGAAATCCCTAACAGTTGGCTCGAATTTCTTCTTAGGAATAAGAGTCACAAATGTGGCATTGATTTACTTCAAAAGCTCACCAGAAGAGAAAAACTCCTTCACTGCTGCACATACACTATCTCCTATAATGTTCCAGGCTGCTTTGAAGAACTCCGCCGTGTACCCATCCGGCCCTGGTGACTTGTTACTATCAATACTCCATACAGCCAACTTTACTTCATCATTAGAAACAGGATCAGAAATCCCTACAACTTGTTCGGCAGACCAGCTAAGAACACCTCTTCAGGGATTGGATTTCGATCATCCAATTTAGTACCCAATAAATTCTGATAGAAATTCAGAAACTCTGACACTATCTGTGGTCTAGAAGTAGTCGCCCCGAATGAGGTGAAAACTCTGAGAATATCATTTCTTGAAGAAGATTTCCGAATGATGCTATGAAAATAACTGGAGCTACGATCCTGAAACTGCAAGTATTTGTTCTTTTAATATAAATAATTCTAATGGGATGATGGACATGTTAACTTAAATCATAAATTGACCATTGTCAACCGGTCCAATTAATAATATTTTTGTGGATTTTTTTTTCTGTTTAAGACATAAAATATATAAAAATTATCCATTCAAGACTTTAACCATTCAAGACTTTAATTATTTTAAGTTTTGAAATATTTTGTAATCGATTTAAGCTTAATTAATTAAAAATTATAGATTGAAGACGCGGGATGACTAAAAAAACGGTTTTTTTTTACCAACTGACATTGGTGAAAACCTTAAATTTATTGTTAAATTGGTTTATCAATGAATTAACAATGAAATCTGGTGATAATTTTTTGTTGGTAAAAATGGTGGTTGGTAAATTTTTTAGCAACGAAAATTCAATTCCGTAGATAAATAATTTCGTTGTTAATACATTGCTAGTAAATAACTCTGTTGGAAATCCGTTGGCAAATAATTTCATTGGTAATCAATTGCTAGTTAGTAAGTCTGTTGGCAATTAATATAAAGATTATGTTGATATAAAATAGAGAATAAATCTGTTGACATTCAATTGCTAAAAAAATACAATTTTTGTTCTCAATCCATTGATAATTGTCAAAAGCATGAGTCAGAAGCAGTACTAATAGGGGGCGACAATACATGAGAAGCGTTTGATACTTGAGCAACGGCCAAAACATAGCATAATTTTCAAGCAGAATTGTATAAAGTGGAGAAAAAATGAAAAATAATAAACGATGATCTCCTGCATGATTAACTTAAATTATTTTTAATTTTTTATTTAAATATAATCTGGGAGAGTCACGTTGGTAGAACCAGTTCTATCAAATTATTTGGTAGAGTATGTAGTCTCCACTCCACTTAATTAATTAACGTATGATCCCCTTTAATTAATCTTGGCCCCCTCTTCAATTAGTGTTGTTTTTTTCTTTTTTATTATTATTGAAATTAATATATTATTATACCTTAAACTCTATGTAAAATATGTTCTAAATACAAATTATGAAATTACAATTATACACTAAACCCTATTAAAATATTATTATACCCTAAATTCTATGGTAAAATATATTCTAAATCACAATTATGAAATTACAATTATACACTAAACCCTAAGAGTGAAATAAACTTTAAACCACAAAGGTGAAATTACAATTAAACCATTAACTCTAGAGCTGAAACATACTCTAAACAATAAGGGTGAAATTACAATTATACCCTAAACCCTATGCCTGAAATATACTCTAAACAATAAGAGTGAAATTACAATTGTACCCTTAAATTAATCTTAAACCCTAAGCATAAATAATAAACTATAGGGGTAAAATATATGTACCCTAAACCACAAGTATAATTACAATAATCCAAAAAAAAAAAATTTAAAAAAAGAAAAAAATAGGGGAAAAAAAGAAATTAAACAAAAAAATATGTAAAAAAATGGAAAAAGAAAACAAAAGCATTTATATTTAGACAAAGTCTCTTGTGAGACGATAATAATGTGAGACGGGTCGATCCATTACTAAAGTATAATTGTTATACACTCCCTCCGTCCCTCACCAAGAGGGTCTTTTGTTTTTGACACGTGAATTGAGGAGTATTATTATTTAATCTGTAATGGGTAGTTGTATTAGTGGGAGTGTGAGTCCCATATTTTAATTGTATTAGTAGGTATGTGTAGGTCCCATGTATGTAAAAAATGAAAGGGGACTCTTTGGGTGGGACACCCAAAATGGAAAAAATACCCTCTTTCAAGGGGACGGAGGGAGTAAGTAAAATATGCTTATTGTTAGTTAAAGTATTTTTTTCCAAAATATAATGAATAATGAATTAAAGCATGTTTTTAAAGAGTTATAGTATCCTTCACTACAAGCATATTTTAATTACTAATAAATATAAACATATTTTACTTGTATAACAAATATACGTTAATAATAGATTGATAGGCGTTTTTTACGCACTTCAATTAAAACCCTCAAGTGTAAGGATGTCAATTGTAGCGACAAGCAATCAAGGTAAATTATCGATCCTAATCAGACAGTTAACTAACCAGAATTATATAACCAATTTCCTAAGTTTTGGAATTAATTAACTAAAGTACTGAAATAATAAATAACTGAATAATTAAAAGCAACAAAAATAAATTAAGTGTGAATCAAGAGACAAACAACAGTTCTAAGGTATCAGGTATAGATCAATTTAGGTTACTTGACCTTCAATTATTCATTCATGCAGTATCAATGAAATACACCACTTAATCATGTTAACCCACCAGATATGATCCGATTTTAAGTTAACAGTCTATTCTTATTTATTCCCTAAGGTGCGCGAATATTACTAAGCATCATTCCTAGATACTAATTAAAGTAAACAACAATACATCCGGATGGTAAATTCGACTAACAAGATATTCTCTGAAATTACTACAAGATTTTATTCACTTCCTACTTGAATATCTAATTGCATTGTTCCACTAAACAATTCAAGTATCTAATTTACCAGTTCATGGAATTAAAGTATTTATAGCGAAACTACCTTAATCTCTAACAGATAGACAATACCAATCATGAACGCACACAAGCTAACATAATAAATCAATCATTATAGCGGATGTCATGAATTATTATGAAGCCGTTACGAAGAAGATAAGCAAGTCTGAATAAAATAAATAAATTCAAAATATCAACTGGATAAAATCCCAATCTTGGTCTAAGTTCCCAAATTAATTTAATCAAACCATCAAACCGTAGAACTGTATAAGAAATTAGCCCATGAGGTCATAAGCAACACTCTTGCTAAGCAATTTATACCTAAAATCAAGACAAAAGAAAGGGAAAAATGAGAAATACGAAACCCTAGCTTAAGCGTAATTCCACGTTCTTTCTCTGTCTCTCCGATCGTCCGATTTTCCTTAATCAGCAATTGTAACCCCCTTTAAGATGGATGGATGATGAAAGTCAGATTTTAATCTGATGTATGAGGATTTTTACGTGAGAAGTAGCGATGGATGATGTGGGTTCCCTTCAATTGTGTGTTGATTCCCCTTTTATATCTTGGACTGATTGTAGGGCTTTTTCGCGTCCAATCTGAGCCAAAATACGATTAGAATGTTGTAAATACAATGCTGAATTGAACAGGCCACAACGAGGACCAATAAGCACTCGCTTGGCACCTAGCTCCGCTCGAGCTGGGTCTGGATGCTGCCAAGAGGCATCCGAGCTGCATCAGACGAACTTGACACGTCACGTAGGACCCTTCTGCAACCAGCTCGACTGGATTGGAGTGGTGAGCAGGTCTAGCTCGGCCTGAGCTGCTTGCCAAGCGGCTCTCGAGCTGGCCCGTTCCGACTCTGTTCTATGCTGCTCTATATTTTGATCTGTCTTCCTCTGTTTTCACCCTTCAAAACTCACAAAAACACCTTAGCCTCAAAATCATGTAAATACTTAAACATACACAATTCCATGCAAAAACGATAACCTTCCTAAGCAAAACGGTGTAATGTGCACACATAAAATACGTAAAATTTCACTCTCAACAAACCCCCAAACTAATGACATGGTGCTCGTCCTGAGGCAACGACATAGAAAACCAATAGAGTAATTGAGAGGAAATATCACAGCATAACACATCCAAGACAATATAACAATTTGAAAATCATACTTCATAAATTAAGATAGCCCTCCATCTAAAAACATACAATTCAAATCAATTACCTCACTTTTTCGAAATGCTCATCCACCCATTCTCAGGGGTAGTATTTTCGCTCATCACTCAAGTGTGAGATATACACTTAAGGAAAAGGTGTTTACACTCAGAATCAATTCAAACACACGCATAACCATAAGCTTGGCAATCATCTTAACTCTCGACTAAAGGAATAATATCGATAATAGGATCACAAAGGTTATGCATTAGGGTGTAATGATGGCTCTTTGGTAAAGGTAGAAAATATATGGATTAAGTGACTAATTCACTAGTAGAGAATCAAAGAAAACTTACTAGTTTTCAACAAACAGCTTCACTTTTTCTTTCTTCTTTAATGCTCTTCAACTCTTCTTGCAATTCGAATTCCTCCTTCACTTTCAAGCTCAACTTCCTAACTTGAATTTTTTTTTCAAATAAGGGTACCAATTTCAGGCACTACCCTTTTTCATGGGGTACTAGTTTCGGGCACTACCCCTTCATGCAATTTTAACCACTCTTTTCAACTATTCTCATCACTTCCAAATTACTTCTCCTTATATTCTTCTTCACAAGACACTAACTTGACTCCTTCAACTCTCTAGTAGGTATGGATTTTTAAGTCTAGCAAAGGGATCAATTGGCTAATTATGTAGGCTTCCAACAAATAATACTTTTAGGCTCAAAATGGTTGACTACGGATAATTTCAATAGGTAGGATAATAATTTGGCTAGTGACTAATAAATAACAAAGATAGCCTAAGATCATTTCCTATTGTCTAATCAAACACGTAGCTTCAAGTAAAATATAAATTAAAGCCAAGTTCTAGAATACGTGTGTATGAACGATACTCATAAAAATGAACTGAATCATGCAACTTTTCATGACTTCAGAAGGCTCAAATCTCACATGGCTATATAGGAATGAACAAGCAATCATAATAAAGCTACATAACTAATCTTTCATGCATATAATTAAAATTCAAGCACCTCAATACAAAAGTACAATATCAAATTGCTTCTCAATCTCAAACACAATCACATATATAATACCATCAAGTGCTAAGAAAAATAAAAAAATCATCCTAGAGAACCATAAATCGACTACACTAACACTAAGACCAACAAACAACAAACAAAACTATAACACGAAACTTGGAAAATCACAAAAAATTGAACCCTCAACATCATCGAATAAATCAAAAATATTAAAAATACGCAAAAAATAGACCCTCCAAGCACACAACACAATGCAAAAAATTTACTTCGGTGCTGCAAGACAAAGGTATGTACGTAACCCCCCAAACTTAAATCAAACGAAGTGAGATACTAAGTTTGCAAAGAAATATATACCACAGTCAAGCAATACCTAATAAAATTCCTACATCAACACAGACACATAAAAGCACTTAACATGGGAAGGTAAATCCCCAACAAGCACTCATGTTTAACATCGGAGAGTCACGACGGGATACCTCTTTTTTACTACTGGATCAGAGGGCAGTCTTCTCGCATTCTTACCTTCAAGTACTTCTTCCCTCACTTATTTACTGCACCAACCATCTCACCTTTCTTTGTCACTGCAACAGGATCCTTTGACTTCCTTTTCTCCTATGACTATTGCAATTCCTCCTTGGAAATCCTACTCTCAATTATAGAGTCAAAATAAGTTAGAATTTTCAACACCAATATAAGAATGAAAATCCAGAGATACGTTCGGAGGCTTCAAATATGGATCATCAATTTTTCCTACAACCACAAGATTATCAAACATCACATTAGAGTTAATAGTAGGAAAAGTAAGAGATACGCTTGTTCCTGTGATCTCCTCTACTGCTTCAATTCTTTTGCTCTCATGCTTATCTTTCTTAGCAACAGGTTTCATCTCTTCTTCAACAGTGGTCTTCTTATTTCGATTCACCATGTCAGCAGTGGTCTTCCTTCTCGGTTCATCCCTGGCATTACTCAATGCAAGTAAATTCTCAAAATAATCAATACATGCATCGTTAGATAAACCCTCAAACTCTGCATCAGACAAGGCGAAGTTCTCCTCAAACTCTATGTCAACTACTTCCACAGACTTGCGTTGCTGCTGATCTATAGGCCACTGCATCTCCTTATTCAACGAAATGACAATTTCCTTATCATTAGCCCTCGGCCTCAACTCTCCTTTGAACACATCTACGAGAGCTCTTCCAGTAGCAAGGAATGGACGCCCTAAGATCAGAGGCGCATCATCCTTGTCATCCTTCATATATAGAATAAGAAAGTTCACAAGGAAAGTCAAATTCGACACCTTCACTAGCACATCTTCAATAACTCCTTCAGGTATGTCAACGACCGATCTGCAAACTGTAAGGCAAAAGACGTAGGTTTTAACTCCTCTGATGAGCATTTTCTCAACACACAATATTAATCCCCAAGTGTGAAGGATGCTATTGTAACTTTGATAAGCGACCAAGTGATTGTCGAACCCAAAGGACGTATTATTATCAATTTAATTATAATCTAACTTATTAAGACTAAGATAGCAATATTGTTGTGGTAATCAAGTAACCAATAAACAAATAATTAAAAGAACAATTAAAATAAACAAACAATATAGATAAAACGAAAGTAAATAAGTGAGAGATTAGGTAGTCCTTCGGGCCATCCAGTTTTACTTATTAATTTTCATTCCGTGTATCAATGTCCGACTCTGCCTTATGGAATATGGACGCATCACCAAACCATGCAATTCTACTCTATAGACATAAGTAAATAAGCGTGTGACACATGTGAATATCCTTGGAGCAAGAGATATAATTACCCCCTTTTCTAGGTACTATCAGTATTAAATATTTTCCGTGCACTAAGTACTCTAACCCGATATGATCTCCCTTTATAGGTATTATGAAGTTATTCTCTTTGTCCTACTTATTAACCTGAATAAGATTCAATTAACAAGTATTTATATAAGATAGTTCTAATGAAACTTTGGAGTCCCCTCTCTTAGAATCATAACATGTAATCATGCTCAGCAGTGAACGCACTCAATCAATAATCAAGATATGTATTCAAACTCTACATAACAATTAATGATACACAAAACAACTCTGAGTATGAATTAAAAATGCATAATCTTATATAAAATAAACCACAAGTAGTGTTGTACGGAGTATACACATGGAAGTTCAATTAACTCATAAAACCTTCATAAATCCTAGGACTACCAAGACGGTTCTAGCTCATGATTAATCGAAGAACAATCATAGTGGTTGGATAGATCTTTTCCATAGTCTTGAAAATTACAAGATAAATTAAGATGCGAAGTAAACCCTAGATACGGGCGCCGGTGTGTCTCTCTCTGTTTTGAATCTTCACTTGGTTCTCACTTGATTTGACAGACGAATCTCTCTCCACAGCTTCATGGATGATGGTAAGATTTCGGATGTTGTGTACGATGAAGGTGGTGAATCGCCCCTCTCCCAGCTACGTAGGGTCTTCCTTTTATAACTTTAGCTTTCCTTATGGACCTTGGATGGACTTTTTGAGCAAAAATACGTACTGAAGGTGTAAAAATATGAATCTGGAAGTTTCTCGCATATTGGTTTGACCAACACCGAACCACACATGGCCTGATTGAACCGGCCTGTAATGAATTGGCAGGTAGAGCTGTTAATCGAGCCGAGCGAGCTCGAGTACTGCATACTCGAGCTCGGCTTGTTTAGAAAATGAGCTCGAGCTCGGCTCGAGTAGTTTTCGAGCTGAGTCAAGCTCGAGCTCGATTTGGCTCGTTAAGCAAATCGAGTCGAGTTTATTGAGTTTATCAAGCCGAGTTTTAATAAATATATCTTATATGTATTATTTTATTTAATATTTATTATATTATTATTATTAATTATATTTATTATTAAATAATCGAGCCCTCATTAAGGAAATAAGCATAAGAAGAGCTCAAATCGAGCTCGAGTAGTCACGAGCCGTGCCGAACTTGAGCTTTAACGAGTCGAGCCGAGCTTTCGAGTAGCTTGTTTCACTTAACAACTCTACTGGCAGGTGGCCGATTCGACTTGAATAGCTGGTTGAACCAGAAGGTTCGTGGTCGAACCACAACTGTTTCTCGTTAGGCTTTTGGTTCGACCACGGTTCGACCAGCACCTCTGGTCGAACCACATCATTGTGGTCGAACTGCTTTTCGGTTGACTTTCGGCATCTGGTTTGACCTGAACCGGTGTTCGAACCACCTCTCATTTGGTCGAACCAGGTGTTAACTTCCTCCTCTTTCGGTTCTGAACACTTCTGTCCTGTTTTCCTTCAAAAATCCGCTCAAACGGCCTCACACGCACCTGATTTGTGACTACTATGTATCTCGATTTATCTCCACTTAGGATCAAATTATGTGAATTTACACACTCATCAAACCCCCAAACTTACATGTTGCTTGTCCCGAGGCAAAGAAATCAAAACCATAAGAGTGAGTCTAAATTTCACAAGTCCATCTAGTCAAGTACAATACATACCTACACATGCAATTCTATCAATTTAAAACAAGTACCACTCGCATCATACATTTCATTCATGCAAAACATCACTCAATTATAATACGCTTGGAGTACTAAGTCATCTAGCTCACAAGATAAGTGTTTACTCTCTCTCTCTCAAGTGTAAAAGATGTACACTTAAACAGGTTAGTATATACGTTCATATTCCCATGTAACCATAAGCTTGGCAAGGGTCTCGAAAACCAACTTATAATCACTTCATTACTAGGATCACAGAGGACTTGCTCTTAGGTTGTGATGTTGGCTCTTTTGTAAAGGTTGAAAAATATAGACAAAGTGACTAATTCACTAGTAGAGAATTCCCTTGGAATTTCGCTTTTCATCAAACAGCTTCATCTTCTCTATCGTATTCTCATGATCTTTACGATTCATTGTTCTCCTTCTTTTCCTTGGCATCAACATTTTTATTTCCCCTTTCTTCAAAGTACAAGGGTTCCAATTTTGGGCACTACCCTTCTAAGCAGTCGGGGTACCGGTTTCAGACACTACTCCTTAACAAGATTTAACCATATTTTTCTTTTTTTTTCTTCATATCACTCAACCAAATTTTCTTCCTTTTCTTTTCACATTCAAGCTAGCATATATTCACCTCAACTTTATACTAATGAATAGGGTATTCAACAAGGCTCAAGTAAAGGATAAATAAAGGTTTTTTTTATCAAGGATCGCCAAAGAAAAAGCTTTTAAAGGCTCAACAGGGCTTCCAATAATTTATACAATATAAGGGAAAGTAAAATTTGGCTAAGTGACTCAAATAAACAATAATGGCCTAAGATCATATCCTAATAACTAATCAATCATAAGTCTCACACAAGAGTCCAAGCCAAGTTCTAGAATACGGTCATATGAATGATTCTCACAAGAATAAACTATCATGCATGTATGTAGCATGATTTCATAAGGCTCAAATTTTCACATGGGTAAATAGATTCCTAAGCACTCCTCGTAGCATATAATCAAGATCAATTCCATAATGAACTCCACATATTTAACAAGTTATACATGTTTCTCATCAATAAAATCAACACATGCAAAATATGAATGCAACATACTAATCAAAGAACCCAATCATATCAATCCAATCAATATCACCAACCAATCCAATCATCCAGTATCCAACATCACAATCAGTATGGAATCAAAATATCAATATAAGTACATGTCACTCACACCACAAATACCCATCTTGTAAAGAGGAAAAGAGAAGGGGGATGAGATGAAGCAGATAAGATGAAAACTTGGTGCCCTCTACTCCTCCGGAGCATCTCATCATCTTCGCCCCTGCGCCAATCATTGAAATCTCTCTGAAGTGTATCCACCTTTCTATCCAATCCTTCATAGTTATCATTCAAATCCCCTAATCTCTGATCCATCACCACGTTGTTAGCATGCAGCGCATTGTAACCCATGTCAAGCATGGCATAGCTCGTGGTAAGAAAGCCTAGCTAGCGGTTTGTCTCCCTCTGATTGGTGTTCACATTGACGAGGTGCTCATTCAACAAACGGAATTGCTCTCTATAATACTTGTCAGGGAAGCCCCAATGCTGCTGTTGTGGCTATGCGGGATATGGTGGTGGTGGCATCTCATGCTGCTGCGGAATATCCATCCCAGGATGGATAGACTCCTCTCCAGGCATCTCAACATGCTCATCGTCGTGCTCACCGTGCTCTTCATGTTGATGCTGTTGTTGCGGCTCTAACAACAGTTGCTGCTCTTTATCTACAATCCTTTGCAGCTCCTGGTACATCCCTATGGCATTCATCCTAGCCAAGTTCCTCCAATCACCTCTCCTCAAGCATGTAATCGATTTAGCCTCGTATGCCAGGGTGTTCATCAACTGATTGTCATCATTCCGGATCATAGTCAAAGCCTTCACATCATATGGAAACATGTAAGAAAATGGCTTAGAACCCCTAGTATACAGCCAATCTCCATCTCAATGATAAGCAAATCCAACTTTAACACACGCACTCATAATTAGGTCCAGATCCTTCGAGATAGGTGTAATGCCAGTGAAGTCCGTATGGTACGACTCAGCCACAGGAGTAAGCAATCTTCCTATATTCACTCTCAGAAAAGTGGAATTCCTGAATCTGTAAAGCTGCTGAATCAAATACAATCCCACATTAAACTGCACTTCATTCATCATACACCATAGAGCATACAACTCTCCCCTCGAGATGCAACTCCCCTCAGATCGAGCAAACAGTGTGTTTCCCAAATTTTATCCATGTATCGAAGCACGGGGTTGCGAATCAAAGCAGCACGAGCTTCCTTCGTCTTGAAACCCATATCCTCACCTGAAATCGACCTCCAAAAGTCATTCGGCCTAAAGTACTTATTCTCATGCCTAGAAATCGCCCTCTGTCCCTAGCAGAATATTAAAATCCTCAACTGTCCACATTCTCATTTTGCCTACCAGCTGGAACGTGCACTCATAAGGGAGAGAACTAGAACCCTTCTTAACTGTGATCGAGCACAAAACCTCCGCAGCCACATGAAAGTACGTCGGCCTCTTCAATTACATGAAATGATGGATGCCCACTTGATCGAACATCCACATTATATTATCATGGATGTTCATTGAAACCATGGCCCCATTATCTCTTCCCAATTCGCCATCCGTATGTAGAAATTCCTAGGCAACCTCTCCTTAAGGCGTAATTTCTTGGTGACCTCGTCTTCACGAGGTTGTCTATCCTCCCTCTTCTTAGAACGGATCTCAAATGCCTTTCCTTTTCTTACAAAACAATACTTCAATACCAAACAATTTCAAGAAAAGCAACCAATCCTAGTTCAAAACCAACTACACATGAAACTCTACTCAAGATTTCAAGCTATACATGTATAATCAATTCCAAATAAAGCATACTCTCAATCTCCATGTGTTCATAAAATTCAACAATGAATCATACACATGCTAATCCAATTTCACTCAAAATTCAACTCCTCAACAAGAATTATCATCAATTGCATCATCACTTCACTTTCTTAAGCATGCATCTAACAAATTCAACAATTCAACTCAAAATTCTATATGCTTCACTTCACAACTCAAATTACTCAACAATTGTATGTAAACATCAAGGTCTAACAACAAATCAACAATTAAAATAGGATCCATCACTTGTTCATATGAGATTCAAACAAAAATTCAAATTATACTATGATTCCATATAAAAAGGAGTTCAATCAACTTACCCACTTAAAATTAAGCAATAGAACTTCAATCCTAGGGAAATAGAGTAAAAAAAACATACCTTTTGATCCAGCCATGGCTTAGTATGAACAAAGTATGAAAATCCCCAAATTGGATGAAAAACCCTAGTTTTGCAACTAAAACGCTCCAAATCCGTGAAAATTAGAGTATGGGAAGGGTGAAAAGTGTTTTAATTGAGTAGAATGAAGTAGAACCAAAGTTTGGAAGAGAGGATTTTTGGTTCAGGATGGATTCGAGTGATGGTGGTGTGAAGAATGTACAGAACGGGGCGAAAATCAAATATAAAACACAACTTACCTGTGCGGTTCGACTCAAACCAGGTGGTCGAACCATACTTCTAGACAATTTTGGACTTTGGTTCGACTCGAACCATTGGTCGAACTGACGTGTCGAGGTCGAACCAGCCTGTAAACAACTTTCAGGTGGCTGGTTCAACTCGAACTCTTGGTCGAACCACAGCACCCTTGGTCGAACTGGCCTGTAACATTTTCTCTGATCCACAGTTTGACTCGAACAGCTTGGCTCGACCTCCTCCTTTGGTCGAACCATACCCCTGTTCCTTCAAACTCGATTCTTCTTCGTCTTCTACAAACTTCAAGCTTAAAATGATCATTAAGCACCAAAACAAAGCAGAACTAAAGCTAGAGAACCACCATTAAGACTCAATAATAATCATATATATACTCCGGTACGACTCTCAATAAATAAAACACCACTAAACATTAGACAAATTGTAAAAAATCGACACATCAACACCAATTAAATTGTTAATATACCGCAAATAATTAACTCCCCTAACAAACATTACAAAGAAAAGATTATGCTCTCGGTGCTACGATGAGGTAAGTACATCACACCCCCAAACTTAGCAAAAACTAAGTTTGCAAAGAGATGTAATTTTCGATAAGTAAGCACATCAAATATAAAAATTTCTTACGCACACAAATGAAATAAAACAAGAGGGAAAGCCCCCAACAGGCGCTCTTGTTTAACGTTGGAGAGTCACTACGGTACCAAATCAATGCAAGGTATCCTCAAAGATGATGCAAGCATCATCCGGTAACTTATATTGCTTCAATCGATGCCCATTCGCCGCTATGATGTATCCATCCTTGTCCATGATCTCAAAACTCCCCCCTCCATAGGCTCTATGGATAATGAACGGTCCCGTCCACTTTGATTTCAATTTTTCTGCAAAGAGCTTCAAACGAGAGTTAAAAAGTAATACCTCATCTCCTTGCTTGAATTCCTTGTAGGTGATCTTCGAATCATGCCATTTCATCATTCTTTCCTTGTAGATCATCGAATTCTTGTAAGCTTGATTTCTAAACTCGTCTAGATGATTGATTTGAGTTAACCTCAACTTCTTTTGATCCTTAAGACACAAGTTCAAACTCTTCAATGCCCAAAAAGCTTTATGCTGAATCTCTACGGGTAAGTGGCACGGCTTCCCATGGACAATTTGATAAGGATACATATCAAGCACACCCTTATACGCAGTTTGGAACCCCCATAAAGCATCATCGAGCTTTATTGCCCAATCTTTCCTATTAGTTCTGACTACTTTCTCCAAAATTTGTTTCACTTGTCGGTTAGAGACTTCAGCTTGCCCATTAGCTTGAGGATTATAGGGTGTAGTAACCCTATGCTTAATACCATATTCTTTGAGAACCCTTTCAAGAATTTTGTTGACAAAGTGGGAACCTCCATCACTTACAAGTACTTTAGGAACTCCATAACGGACAAAGATATGTTTCTTCAAGAAAGACAACACAATCTTTGAATCATTCATGCGAGTGGAAATGGCTCCACCCACTTAGAAACATAATCCACTGCTAGAAGGATGTAGAGAAATCCATTAGATGGGGGAAACGGCCCTATAAAATTGATTTCCCTTACATCGAAGATTTCAACTACAATGCTCGACTGAAGTGGCATCTCATCTCTTCTACTTATGTTTCTCATCCGTTGACATCTATCGCATATTGCCGCATAGGATTCACAGTCTTTAAATAAAGTAGGCCAATAAAGAGCAGATTGAAGTACCTTTGATGCAGTCTTTTGGGCTCCGAAGTGCCCCCCCGTTAGGTTGTGCATGGCAAAAAATCAAGAACAATCTCCATCTCCATCTCAGGCACACCTACGGATGATAGAATCCGTACAAATCTTGTAGACGAACAGATCATACCATATAAACGTCTCAACATCCCTCTTAAACTTTGCAAGTTGATACCTGTTGAGATCTCTTGGAATTTCTCATACCGCAATGTAATTGACATAATCCGCATACCATAGATCTATTCCTTAAGCAGCGACTACACAAGCTCTCTCCGCTCCTTCAGCAAACACCGCCATAATTTTCTTATTAGGGAACATCTCCTCTATGTATTCGAAAGAATCATCACAGTGCTCCCTTGTCTCCAACTTTGATAGGTGATCCGCCAACATATTTTTCGTACATTTCTTATCTCGGATCTCCATATCAAACTCTTGCAGAAGAAGGACCCATCTAATGATCCTTAGCTTCGCTTCCTTCTTCTTCATTAACTACCGGATCACAGAATGATCCGTGTATATATTGGTCTTCATGCCAACCAAGTATTGTCGAAACTTATTAAATGCATATACAACAGCTATAAACTCCTTTTCAGTGACAGTGTAGTTCTTTTGTGCTGCATCAAAAGTCTTACTCGCATAGTAGATAGCGCAGAACTTCTTCTCTCTCATCGGCCCAAGCACCACTCCAAGTGCTAAATCACTTGCATCACACATAAGTACAAATTGTTGAGTTCAATCCGGTGTGATCAAGATAGGTGCAGTAATAAGAGTCTCCTTCAAAACCTGAAAAGTTGTTAGGCATTCATCATCAAAAACAAAAGGAACATCCTTTTCAAGTAATTGAGACAACGGCTTGGAGTATTTTGAGAAGTCTTTGATTAATCTTCTATAAAATCCTGCACGTCCAAGGAAGGAGCGCACTCCCTTCTCATTAGTAGGTGGTGGAAGCTTCTCAATCACCACCACCTTTGCTCTATCCACCTTCAATCCCATAGCCGAAATATGATACCCAAGAACAATCACATCTCTCACCATGAATAGCCACTTCTCCCAATTCAATACAAGATTAGTTTCTTGACATCTCTTCAAAATAATAGATAGGTTAGATAATCAAATATCAAATGAGGAACCAAACACAGAAAAATTATCCGTAAACACCTCCATGATCTTTTCTATCAACCCATCAAATATGATCATCATGCAGCGCTGAAATGTAGCAGGTGCATTACATAGTCCAAAAGGCATCTTTCTAAAAGCAAGGGTTCCATAAGGGCAGGTACAAGTAGTCTTTTCCTGATCCTCGGGTGCAATCATAATTTGATTATACCCCGAGTACCCATCTAAGAAACAACAAAAATCATACCTGATGAGTGATATTTTTACCTAGATTTTAGTGTCTTTTTACATGTGTTTTCGTATTATTTTATCCGTATTTATGTATTATTTGGTTGTGTTTTGTGTTTTTATGAAAATGTGTATGAATGAGCTTAAACATATGATTTTCAGGTAAAAATGGATTCTAGACGTGATAAGAAAGATTTGGGAAAAAATGGAGCTTAATTCGGAGTTGAAACGATGGAGAATGAGTCAAATTAAGCAAAATGCTAAAAACGCACGTCCAACTTGTGTAATTTTTCTGTACTCTTGTGGAGTTCAAAACTAGAAGTGTGATATATGATTGGAAAGCCACAGAAAAGAGGATCGTTTTGGTATAAGAAACACTTAAATCAGAGCCCAAACGAGAAAGTTACGATTAAAATGGTGAAGTCGCGCAAGTTGTTCCTACTCAGCATCATTGTGCTACTTTGCATGACTTTTTACACCCTCAAATGTTGGAAGTTTTGTCAACGAAGAGAGGATTACGTGAGCGCAAGAATCACCCAAATCGGATTTCGGATGTGAAAGTTATATGTGAAACGGTGAGACTACACTGCACCAACCCAAACTTGACCTGAATCCGACCCGAGCCGGTCCAAAGTCAATTTTATGATTAGAATGTGTTCTAGAAGATTCCAAGGGGTAAAAACACCCATTTTTGAGAGTAAATATCAGTAGGGGATCAGATCCACACCTAATTTACACCATTTTTCACACACTTTCCTCTCCATTCCATCTACCCTTCATCCCATTCACCCATCCTTGATTTCATCCATCTACACTTGATCCCCTCCATCAAATCCACCATCCAAGTGATCAAGGAAGTAAGGGAGAGTGAAGATTGCAAGAAGAAGAAGGAGATCTCCATTGAAGGACTTCAAAGGGGGAATCTAATTCTAATTTTGTGAACTTCTTTATAGTTTGATCATGGAATTTGTAGATTCAATTGTCTATGTTGATTTCTCTAAGACTATGATAGGCTAATCTCCGTTGTGAGATTAGCTCCATGATTAGTGTTGGATAATTTAGTTTTTATGCAATTTGATTTTAATTTTTAATGGGCTTTGTGTATTTCTACCATTGAATGTTGATTGCTTGATGTATATGATGACATGTGTGATTAATTGTCATGGGCATGTGATTAGATTGAGAAATCAATTATATATTTAGGATAGTGATATCCTTCTAAATTTAGAACCCTTTGATAGAACATTTGATTAGCTTAATCGAGAGATTGGTTGATTAGGTGAAGAGAACCAAGCCATTAGTGAATTCATAGTACCTTAAAAGGGAATATTGCCTATGATTTAGTACCTAATTAGAGAACTCGTAGAGTAATTAGTACCTAGTGGGAGGTGTTTGTTTTGGTCACGATCTTATGTGCTTTTGGGAGCCTTATTGAGGGCCTACATCCTATCCATTTCGAGAGAGAGTTTAGGTGGAATTAGTGATCGCTCATATGCCTTGTCCATGAGAGATTAGAATTAATTGCATGATTACTTTATTATCTATGCCATGATTATTGTTAATCTCATCCTTGCATCATTTGGAACTCATTTATCTTTGCATTCATTTTATCTTTATTTCGTTCATTAGTTTAATTGCATTGCATTTCTTTGCATGCTTATCTATCCTCTCATTCCGTCGTCCTTATAAAATCACGATAAACTTGAGATCACTTAAACTCTAGTGTCTTCCTCCCTGTGATTTGATAAATTCTTTAATTGGTCATCCCGACTATATACGACCAATCAAATGGCGTCGTTGCCGGGGAGGTAACGGTCACTAATAGTTTGATGAAGGATTGTTTAGAGTGGTCTTAATAAGGACATTTATTTTTATTTTTGCATCTTATATTTGCTTCGGAAAATTTTGTTCAAATTTTTCTTTTTTTGTAGGTGCATACCTTGAGAAGGAAGAAGAAGGTGAACAAGCCCAAAAATATGAGCTCCATGGATATTCTTCGTGATTTGGTGAATAGAAGAGCTCATTCCGCTATGAACACACAAGAAAGTTTTCAAGGATTTCAAATGCCAAATTTTGGGCCTAATTTGCAACCGGATTTCGGAGTACAAGTTCCTAATATGCAATTCCAACAAGGTTATGAAGATTTTGGAGTCTCTCATCAAATGCATCAACAAGTATACCCTCAAGGTGTGGAAGATGTTTTTCAAGAAAATTTTTCTAGACATCAAGAAGGAAATCAATCACACCAATGAGGAAATTTTTAAGACTCCAACACCTCTTATTTCATCCAAAGTGACCATAAAGAAAGGCTTAAAGAAGAGCAGTTTAAAAGGATGATAGCACGCATTGAAGATGATAGGAAGTCTAATGAAGTATGGATGGATCGAATCAAAAATTGGTGTGACATGGTGACAAGTGCAATCGTAGCATTCGGTGTTAGGATGAACTCAATTGAGCACCAAGTAAGTCAAGTTATGTCCACCGTGGAAAGACTTCAAGAAGAAAATAACAAGCCTTCTACGTCGGCAACAAAGAGTGAATACATGGTCATTAAGGATAGAAAAGATGATAGTTTGGGGGTTGATGAGGTTATGAAGGAGAAGAGAGAAAGAGTTCCAAAGTGGGTGAAAGCTAAAGAGTTGAAAGAAGAGTTGAAGGGGGAATTCGATAGATTTGTCGAGTCTCTTGAAGAGATGGTAGAGAAAGTCAAGATTCAAAATCAAGAAAAGATTCATGCTCTTATGGAAGAAAAGAAGCCTCCGGAAAATAAGATCACAAACTCTACTCCCCACAAGCTAAACTTTCTCATTCTATTGAAATTTCAAATTCTCGTAAGAACTTCCATGATTTTATTGATAAAAATTTGTTTGGTGATTGTAGGAAATATGTTGCAAGAGGGCATCAACACTTGTCAATGCCCGAATTCTTACCGGGGGATGTGGTTGAAGTTCAAAATGCATATAAAGCCCCATGAAAAAAGTGGAACAAGTGGAAAGGGCCATTCCTTGTGAAGAATGCATTCGGAGAACAATTGCTTGAATTATTTCACAAGAAGGGAAACATTCTAGTGTGGAACGTGAGAGCACAAGGCACTACTTCAAGAAGAAACCTATGACAATGCCTAAGGACTATTCAAGACCACCATGAGCTAAATATTATCGTTCGGCTTGAAGACGTTAAACTTAGCACTAGATGGGAGGCAACCCATCATTATCTTTATTGTTTTATTTCGTGCTTTCAATAAGGATTGTGGATATGATATTGTTTTGCAATTTTGGTTTGTAGGTTGATTGTACTCGTGAGGAAGATGCGTATTGGAGATACAAAAAGTGCTTGATTTGAAGTGTATAGGTATGTCACACCACTTTTTACAAGCTTAACTCGAAACTTTTGTTTCAATATAAGTTTGGGGGATATGGCATGGTGTGACATACATTATTTTGAAGGCATATACTTTTCGTGTTTTTGGGCTAATTTTGAATTTTTCTCATGAGTATTGGTTTGAATTTTGTATGATTGGTTGTGTTGAAGTACATGATAGTCTATAGTTTTAATGATATTGTTGAGCTAATATTTTTGATGAGTTGTTGAGAATGAATGAAGTGTAGTGGAAGCACGAATTGAGCCCGGAGATCAAGTCGAGATTCATTGTGCATTCAATCCGGAAGCCCGTGCCAACCATTTCCACTACCAAATGTCTTTCTAAGGAAGTTCACTTTACATCTCATCTCTTCATTTGCTTAGCATAAATTGATTTTGATTTGGATTGATGTGTTAGCATGCTACTTCATTTGTTATGTTTTGGGATGTTTACTTTCGTAATTTAGGATTTCTTTTCAATCAAAGGTTGGGATATTTGTGAGCTTAATTGATCATGGATGATATGAATATGTGCTTTATTGTTAATGATGGTGATTTTTGTTTTTGCATATTATATGTTTTTATTTGTGTCTTGATTGTTGAGTCTTTTCTTGTTGTTTTGTTTGTATTTTTATTCTTATTTAGGGATTGTCTTGGTGGTTTGTTTTGGGATGTCGTGAGTCATTTTTGAATGTGAGTGATGACATGTTGTGGTAGTAAGTGATGGCAAGTTATGATTAAGAATCTCTACGCTTTCGAATTGTGACATGTTTTACTTAACTTGTTCAATTTTGAGATCAATGTGGTGTAATAAGTTTCTTTAAGTCCAAGCACAAGCTTGTGAGCGTATGAGCCTCAACCGTGCATACATGGTATTTCTTCATGAGTGGATCAGTTGTGTTTGATAAGCTAGAACTTGCTCAAGGATTATAGGAACGAGCCCAATTTGTGGAGATTAGTGATATGATCTAAGGTCATCCTTGTCATTAATAGTCATTGCCATATATTTCTCTACCATGAACATCATCCCTAGTCAACCACTTTGAGCCTTTAAGCCTATTCTTGTGAATCTAGAACATTACAAACCTTGATTACCCACATGATCCTAATATATTTGCCCTTTTGTGTGAGTGATTGAGGAGATGGTAGCTAGGAAGTTTTGATAAGAAAAAGAAGAAAGGAAATGGTAAACAAGTAAAAAAAGGATGAAAAGAGCAAAACCAAGAATGGACATGCAACCTCAAAACAAGAAAATGAGCAAAACAACAACAATATGCTCAAGTACTTAAAAGTCCAAAGAAGGAAGCATAAATCAAAAGAAGCTCAATTCAAGAAAAGTCGATGATTAGTGCTCGTGATCATTAAAGAAAATAAAGGAAGAAAGAAATTGTTAAGGAATGGAAGACAATAGCTACCTCTTCGATTACTTACATTTGATTAGTCACTTGTATCCATATTCTTTCTACCCTACCAAAGAACCTATATTACATCCTTAATTAAAGACCTTTTTGATCATTAATGGAAACTTTGGCGGTTTGTGAATATAGTCCACGAGCAAACTTATAGAGAGTCGAGACAATCGATTAATGAGTGATGATTTACCCTACTTTAAAGAGTGTTGAGTGAAATTGATATCCCATTGAGAGGCTTGGACCAAAAAGGGATACCCAGCCAGGCAATCAAGCATTTGATCCATGAAAGGAAGAGAGAAGTGGTCTTTTCACGTATTTTCATTCAGTTTCCTATAATCTGTACATACATGTCATCCCATGGGAATCCTAGTGGCTAAAGTCTCACCATCCTCGGCTTTCACAATAGTCATGCCCCCCTTTTTAGCTACAACATGCAATGGACTCACATGGAACTATCACTAATTGGATATATAATTCCTGCATCTAGGCATGTTAAGATTTGCTTCCTAATCACTTCTTGAATAGCGGGATTCGCCCTCCGCTGATTCTGAATGCTACTCTTAGCCTCATCTAACAATCTTATCTTATGCATGTAATACGAAGGATTAATGCCTTTTAAATCATCAAAGACCAACCAATTGCAGACTTATACTTCCTAAGCACATCTAATAACTCTTCAAGTTGATCATCAGTTAAAGAAGAAGATACAATTACCGGATATGTTTCGTTGTCACCTAGATAGGCATACTTCAAGTGTTCCGCTAGCGGATTCAACTCCTCTTTCTTTTCTTCTTTTGCTGTGCTTTCTCGATCCAATGGCAAGTATTTTCTAGTCCACTTCACCTCTTCAAGCTTTGTTCTTTTTGATTCATACCTGTCATCACCTAAAGCAAGTAGATTCTCAAGAAATTCAATACATACCTCATTAGAGAGCTCATTTAGCTCTATGGTGGGAAAAGTAAGAGACTCCGCTAAGCATGTTTCTAAAGGATCCTTTGAAAGGATCAAAGACATATCTTCCTTCACTATCTCCTCCACCACATCAATATTGTGACACTATGTCTCCATAGGCATCTTCATTGCTTTATCAAGGTTGAATAGAACCTCTTTTTATCCCTCCGCAGCCTTAGCTCACCCTTTTGAACATCAATCATAGCTCCAGTAGTGGCAAGGAATGGTCTCCCTATGATAAGGGGAACATTATCCTTGTCATCTTCCATCTCAAGTACAAGAAAGTCCACAGGAAAGACCAGTTTCTCTACTTTCACAAGAACATCTTCAATCATTCCCTTCAGAAAAGTCATTGACCAATCTGCCAATTGTAGAGCAACCGTTGTAGGAGTTAACTCCCCCAAACCAAGCCATTGAAATATTGACAATGGTATCAAATTGATGCTTGCCCCAAGATTGAACAAGGCTCGTCATGTCGGCCCCTTTCCAATCTCATATAGAATAGTGAAGCTTCCCGGATATTTTAACTTTGCTGACAGTTTCTTCTGTATGATCGAGCTGCAATTCTCAGATAAATTCACCATTTTAATTCCGTTCAAGCTTCTCTTCTTCAACAGTATATCCCTTAGAAAGCGGGTGTTAGGCTTTTTCTGCGCACTATAATTTAATCCTCAAGTATAAGGATATCAATTGTAGCAGCGAGCACCCAAGTTAAATTATCGATCCCACTGAGATAGTTAATTATTTATTTTACTCTGAATTACTAATTAATTAGAATTGAGTAACCGATTTCCACTGTTTTGTTGTGAACTAATAAACTAAAATACTGAAATACTAGTTGAATTATTAAAAGCAATAAAAATAAAATCAAGTTTTAACCAAGAGATGACGAACAGTTCTAAGGTATCAGTTATTAAACTTACAATTGCTCATTCATGCAGTTTCACTGAAAATACACTACATATCTCTGTTATCCCACCGAATATGATTCGATTCAAAGCTAACAGTCTAATCTTGTTTAAATCTTAAGATGCACAAATATTACCAAACCTTATTCCTAGATACTAATCAAAGCAAGCAACAATACCTCCGGATGGTAAGCCCGACTAACAAGATATTTTCTAGAATTACTACAAGATTCTATTCACTTCCTACTTGATTGTCTAATTGCATTGTTCCACTAAACTAATCAAGTATTTGATTTACCAGTTCATAAAATTAAAGTGTTTATAGCGGAACTACTTCAATCCCTAACAGATAGACAATACCAATCATGAATGCACACAAGCTAACACAATAATCCAAGCATTATAGCGGATGTCATGAATATACTATGAAGACGTTACAAAGCAGATAAACAAGTCTGAATAAAATAAGTAAAATCAAAATATAAACTGCATAAAATCTCAATCTTTGGTCTAAATCCCCAAATCAATCCATCAAACCCTAGAACTGTATATAAAATTAGCCCATGAGGTCACAAGCAACACTCATGGCTAAGAAATTCATACCAAAAATCAAAGTAAAAGAAAGAGAAAGATAAGAATTATGAAACCTTAGCGTAAGAATAGTCTCGCATTCCTTCTCCTTCTCTCCAATTGCTCGATTCCTCAATTAGCACTTGGAACCCTCTTGAAAGTGGATGGATGATGAAATCAGGTTGTTAATCTGATATAAAGGTGTTGGAGGTGTGAATTGATGATGAATTATGGATGGGTTCTCTCCAATCTGTGTCTTGATCTCCCTAATTGTTTCTAGAATTGATGCAGGGCATTTCGCCATTCCCCAAAACTTTCAGAAACGCGATCTGAGGGTATATATATGCTGCTGCATTGAACAGGTCCCGACTGGGCTCAAAACTGGGCCGTTCGGCACCCAGCTCAGCTCGAGCTGGGCCTGGACCCAGCCGAGCGGCATTTCCCTGTTCTGGCAACATCACTGGGATCCCACCTGGACCACACTCGGCACAATTGGACCCCGCTCGGGCCCCAGCTCAGCTCGAGCAGCTCGCCGAGCTGCTCCCGAGCTGGGCTGTTCCGGTTCTGTTTCACTCCTCTTCCGGTCCTGCTCTGTTTTCCCTGTTTCCTACCTTCAAAACTCACAAAAACACCTTAATAGCCTCAAAATCATGTAAATACTTAAATGTGCACGATTCCATGCAAAAATGATAACTTTCCTAAGCAAAATGGTGTAATGTGCACACATAAAATGCGTGAAATTCCACTCTCAACAGCGGGCATAGTATGGCATCTCCAAGATTACTTCTGAGAAAGGAATGCTCAAGCTTATCTTATTTATGATATCTGTAAACTTCTTGAACTTTTCTTCCAAACCCTTCTTGACTAACTTGAAAGAAAACAGATGAGGTATCTTCATCTTGGGAATCCCTCATTCGTCACGTTCAACCTTCTCCACTTTATCCTTCTCGGCTCTCAATTTCTTTGCTCTTTTCCATTTCTTCTATGTTATAAGCTCAGTATTCTACTCTTTAGATGGTACTGAAGTAGCATCAACATTAAGTAAATCATTACGCATGGAAAATAGTGTCGTCCGAGGTGTTTCGACCTCGGTTCGACTATGAGTGCTAGTCAAACCAGGTGTGTAGTGGTCAAACTATGCTTCAGAAAGTGTGTTCACCCCTGAACAGGTTGGTTCAACCACGATTCGACCAACAGGGTTGGTCGCACCATGACTATCGTGGTCGAACCGTGCTTCAGAAAAAAAAAAGTATTGAGGACAGTCTGGTTCGACCTCGGTTCGACCAACTGTCTTGGTCGAACCATGAAGGTTGTGGTCGAACCGTTTATCTGAATCATCCAGAGGTTGCCCAGGTATTTGGTTCGACCTCCACGATGTGGTTCGACCTGCTGGCTTGGTCGAACCCTTGTCGAATCGATCTCCTGGAGCTTCAGAATTCGTTTCTGGCATCATTGGTCCCTCATATTGCATTCCAGACTTTAACGTGATAGCATTGCACTGCTTCGGTTTTGTTATACTTTGAGATGGGAACTTCCCCTTCTCAACGGTTTGTGTCAATTGGTTAACATTCCTTACCATCTGCCCCATCAGCAACGTCAAGTCCTTCATCTTCTTAGATATATCCTCATGATTTGCATCAATCTTTACCTCAAGCTTCGTCTCTAGGCGATCCACTCTTGCGTCATTTCTTGCCATGTACCGTTCACCGTATCCTCAAAACCAGGGTTTTCTTCTTCGACCTTAGCACTCGGATCAACACCAACATGAGATTATACTGCTGCATTAGGATTACTCCATGAAAACTCCGGCCTCCTTGGTTGTTGATAATTACCAGGTGGACCACGATTATTATAGTTCCCTTGATAATTCCAGTTTCCTTGATTTTGGAACCTCATTCCTTGAATACTCTAACCCATGGCACAGTTCGCCTCTTCCAATTCCTCTTGGCTAGCTCCTTCATAACCAACATCCTGCTGCATAATTGGTACTCGCTGAGCTACGTCAGTAATCCGCTTTTGCTGGGACTCAAGTAGCTTGTTGATGTTAGCCAAGCTAGAATGATCTCATGTTCTCTACTCGACTTCACCATAGTGTGCTCAACCTGTGCTACTTTTTCAAGAACATAAGTGCCTCTCACTCTATCAGTTGGCCAATCTCTTGAATTCATCGAAATATCCTCAAAAAGCTTTTCGGCCTCAACGGATGACTTTGTAAGTAATGCTCCATTTGATGAATCATCTAATAACACTCGAGACAATCCAATCTATTATAGAAAATACTGATATATTGAGTTTTAGATAGCCCATGTTGTGGACACTTTCTGAGCATGTCCTTGAATCTGTCCCAAGTCTCATGAAATTTCTCATTACCATTGATAGCAAATTATTGATTTCTTGTTTCATCTTAAACACCGTTGAAGGTGGCATGTCTCGCTCCAAGAATTTCAATTGTAATTGCTCCCAGGTAGTGCATTCAGCAGCATTAAGAGTATCGTACCAATCTCTTGCTCTTTCAGTAAGCGAGAACTTAAATAAGATGATCCTTCTGCATCCTCATGAGTTCCTGCATCTTTTTGTGTACTTATATAACCATGGAACTTATTCAGATATTGTTGAGGATCTTCAAATGTTCCCCCAGAGAAGGGACTCCTTTCAATCATACTAATAAGAGCAGGGTGAAGATCAAAATCAGCTCCGGCCCCTCTTGCTCCTAACAGCCCCGCATTGCCTCCTCTGTTATTCTTAAAGACTTCACGGATGACAAGATTATCCAGGTTCGCCGCCATGTTGATTGCTTCTGCTTCCGACTCGTCTCCGCCTGCAGCTTCAATCGCTTGCGAGTCTAGCTCATCAACTTTAACTCCTCAATTAAGAGCTTCAGTTGGTTCCATTTTCTTGTTCTTGTTCTTCTTCTTCTTTTTCTTCCACGACGATAAATTGATCTCCGGATTAAAAGGTGCTAACTCTCTTGCCTTTGATCTAGTGAGCATACACCTAAGAAAAATGAGTGTTAAAAATAAAGACAAGAATAAAGTAGTCTCAATTAAACTAGAAATAATAAATTAATAATTAATGTCGTCTTCAACAACGGTGCCAAGAACTTGATGAGCGTTTTCTCAACACACAATATTAATCCCTAAGTGTGAAGGATTCTATTGTAGCTTTGATAAGTGATCAAGTGATTATCGAACCCAAAGGACGTATTATTATCAATTTAATTATAATCTAACTTATTAAGACTAAGATAGCAATATAGTTGTGGTAATCAAGTAACCAATAAACAAATAATTAAAAGAACAATTAAAATAAACAAACAATAGAGATAAAACGAAAGTGAATAAGTGAAAGATTAGGTAGTCCTTTGGGCCATCCAGTTTTACTTATTAATTTCCCTTTCGTATATCAATGTCCGACTCTGCCTTGTGGAATATGGATGCATCACTAAACCATGCAAATCTACTCTATAGACACAAGTAAATAAGCGTGTGACATATGTGAATATCCCTAGAGCAAGAGATATAATTCACCCCCTTTTCTAGATACTATCAGTATCAATTATTTCCCGTGCACTAAGTACTCTAACCCGATATGATCTCCCTTTATAGGTACTATGAAGTTATTCCCTTTGTCCTACTTATTAACCCGAATAAGATTCAATTAACAAGTATTTATATAAGATAGTTCTAATGAGACTTCGGAGTCCTCTCACTTAGAATCATAACATGTAATTCTGCTCATCGTGAACACACTCAATCAATAATCAAGATATGTATTCAGACTCTACATAATAATTATGATGCACAAAACAACTCTGAGTATGAATTAAAAATGCATAGTCTTATATAAAATAAACAACAAGTAGTGTTGTATGGAGTACACACACTGAAGTTCAATTAACTCATAAAACCTTCATAAACTCTAGAACTACCAAGACGGTTCTAGCCCATGATTGATCAAAGAACAATCATGGTGGTTGGATAGATCTTACCTATAGTCTTGAAAATTATAAGATAAATTAAGATGCAAAGTAAACCCTAGATACGAGCGTCGTCGCGTCTCTCTTCGTCTTGAATCTTCATTTGGTTCTCACTTGATTCGAAAAACGAATCTCTCTCCACAGCT
This sequence comes from Pogostemon cablin, assembly GCA_023678885.1. NCBI lineage: Eukaryota > Viridiplantae > Streptophyta > Magnoliopsida > Lamiales > Lamiaceae > Pogostemon > Pogostemon cablin. Next base: position 16,733,969 of record CM042976.1, read on the forward strand.
CCATGGATGATGGTAGGGTTTCGGATGTTGTGTAGGATGAAGGTGGTGAATTGCCCCTCTCTCAGCTGCGTAGGGTCTTTCTTTATAACTTTAGCTCTCCTTATGGACCTTGGATGGATTTTTTGAGCGAAAACATGTACTGAAGGTGTAAAAATACTAATCTGGAAGTTTATTGCGTATTGGTTTGACCAACACCCTTGGTCGAACCACACATGGCCTAGTCGAACTGGCCTGTAATGAACTGGCAGGTGGCCGGTTCGACTCGAACAGTTGGTCAAACTAGAAGCTTCGTGGCTGAACCACAACTGCTTCTTGTTAGGCTTTTGGTTCGACCACGGCTCGACCAGCACCTCTGGTTAAACCACATCATCGTGGTCGAACCACTCTTCTGCTGACTTCTGGTACCTAGTTCGACCTAAACCTGTGGTTAAACCACCTCCTAATTGGTCAAACCAATTGCTAACTTCCTCCTCTTCTGGTTCTGAACACTTCTGTCCTATTTTCCTTCAAAAATCCGCTCAAAAGGCCTCACACACACCTGATTCGTGACTTTCTACTATATATATATATATATATATATATATATATATATATATATATATATATATATATATATATATATATATATATATATCAATTTATCTCCACTTAGGTTCAAATCATACATCATTATCACAAGAATCAGAGCTCAAATTATGTGAATTTACACACTCATCATCCCCCAACCAAGTTTGTTAAATACTGAGAAGGACATCAAATTGATACTGGCTCCTAGATCACACAGTGCTTTCTTTGATGATCCTTTTTTTATTTCACAGGGAATGATGAAGCTGCCTGGATCTTTCAACTTTTCTGGTAGCGTCTTCTGAATAATGGAGCTGCAATTTTCTGTCAAATTCACCGTCTCCACAATGTTCACCTTTCTCTTTCTGGAGATGAGTTCCTTGATGAACCTTGCATAGTATGGCATCTCATCCAATGCTTTTAAGAAATGAATAATGACTTGGACATCTCTAATAACATCAGCGAACTTTCTGAACTTCTCATCCAAGCTTTTTGTCAAGAATCTCTGAGGGAAAGGAATTGGCACCTTTGTTTTCGGAAGTCCCAAACTGTCTTTCTTAAACAGCACTTCCGCTTCTTTCAGTTTCTTAGCTCTCTGGCACTTTTTATCAATGATTGCCTGATCAAATTAGCTCAATACAGAATTCAAACGTGTTAAAAATCCCGGAGGACAGCTCAGCTCAAGTGAGTCACTGAGTGGAGGATAACTCGGCCTGAGCCGGTGTCCAGCAGTACCCTGAATTGCCTCAGAATTGGTCTACACCCCACTCGGCTGCAACTCGACTTCTCCAGTAACCAGCTCGGCCTAAGCTGGGAGCCGAGCTGTGGCTGAGTAGCTTTACTCTGTCCCTGTTATGTCCTGAATTAGTTCTGCACCTTCATACTGCTTTCCTGACCTTAAAGTGATCGCTTTGCACTCTTTCAAGTTAATTTCCATGTCGGATGAAAACTTTCCCTTCTGAATCTACTGCTGCTGTTGATTGACCATAGTTGAGATCTGACCCATAGAATATTTGAGATTCTGCAACTGCTTATTGACTTCTTCATTCTGCTTTTTCATATTCGAATCCATCAGTACAATGCAGTTGTTGATCTTGAAAATATCTCCATCTGTCTTCTTCATATATCTGGCCAACACTTCATCAATACTATCTCTTCCTTCTTCAGTTTTTGCTCCATGATCAAAGTTAGGAAGGTATGGAACTGCATTATTCGGATTTGAATAAGCAAAATTCTCATGCCTCGCTTGGGTTTGCCAATATCCTCCTTGATTACTAGGACATCCCCTTTGGTTATTCCTGAAGTTGAAATTTCCTTGAGGGTACCTATTTCTTTGCCAATTATGAGGTCCTCTTGTACCTTGGAGACTCTGCCCCGTTGCCCAAATCGGATCCTCAACCTCTTGAAGGTTCATGACTACATTCTCACTAGTAGTCCCTTGGTTGCCTTCCCCATTCTTACCCGATATCAGAGTAACCAGGTGTTTATTTATCTGTTCCAACTGAGAGACAACCTTATCATTCCTATCAGTTTCAGACAACTTTCTTTCAATCTGAGCATCTCTTCCAAGTACATAGCTTCCACGGACTCTTTCAGAAGGCCAATCCTTAGAATTCTAAGAGATATCATCAAACAATTTCTATATGATTCTTGAGGTATTGCCAAAAATCGTTCCTCCAGCAGAAGCATCAACTAACACTCTCAAATCGTTGTCGAGGCCATTGTATAAGACACTGATGAGTTGGGACTTTTTGAATCTATGATGTGGAGATCTCCTCAAAGTATTTCTAAATCTTTCACATGCATCTCCAAACTATTCATCTCTCCGCTGCTTGAATTGATTGATTTCCTGTTTCAGTGCAAGAACCTTACCCGGTGGCATAAATTGATCAACAAACAGCTACTGCAGCTCAGTCCAATTAGAACAATTATCTCTTTCCAAGTTTTCATGCCACTTCCTTGCCTTAGCAACTAATGAAAACTGGAAAGTCTCATTTTCCATCGGTCATTAGTAGCATCGGAGACTTTCACAGTATCCATATAGCTGTTGAAAAATTTAAGATGGTCATATGGTTTATAAAAAATGCCTCTGACGAAGGGATTCTTTTCCACCATATTGATCAGGGCTGGTCTTATGTCGTTCGCCTCATCGGCTTGAACAGCTCCAACTACGTCTGATCCTCTAACATTGGTGGACTTGAATGTCTCTCGGATGACGATGTCATCCTCATGTAATGCTCTATCTCCCATAACTGTTGTTTACGATTTTGTTTTTGATTCAGCCTCTGGTTCAACCACTTTTGGGATAGCCTGATTTTCAATCTGCTCTTTTACCTCCTCTGCGACTGCTTTATGATCTGGTGCCTCTGTTTTCTTCTTTGAAGGTGGTACCTTAGCAGTTTTAGGATGTGCTTTGAGATTTTTTACTACTCCTCTCCTTTTCCTTGCAGAAGCTTCAACCTCCAGATCAAATTTGAGATCTTGTGCTCCCTTCTTTGACCTAGTGTGCATGCAACTTCAAGAAAAATTCAAGTTGAAAAAAATTAAATCTCAATAGAAATATTCTAATTAAATTAGTAATAAAATAAAACTAAATAATTAAAATTGTCCCCGGCAACGGCACCAAAAACTTGATAGGCATTTTTTACGCACTTCAATTAAAATCTTCAAGTGTAAGGATGTCAATTGTAGCGACAAGCAACCAAGCTAAATTATTGATCCTAATGAGACAGTCCATTATTTATTTACTCTAAATTACTAACTAACCAGAATTATGTAACCAATTTCCTGAGTTTTGGAATTAATTAACTAAAGTACTGAAATAATAAATAACTGAATAATTAAAAGCAATAAAAATAAATCAAGTGTGAATCAAGAGACAAACAACAGTTCTAAGGTATCAGATATAGATCAATTAATTTGAGTTACTAAACCTTCAATTATTCATTCATGTAATATCAATGAAAATACACCACTCAATCTTATTAACCCACCAGATATGATCCGATTTTAAGCTAACAATCTATTTTGATTTATTCCCCAAGGTGCGCGAATATTACTAAACCTCATTCCTAGATACTAATCAAAGCAAATAACAATACCTCCGGATGGTAAGCTCGACTAACAAGATATTCTCTGAAATTACTACAAGATTTTATTCACTTCCAACTTAAATATCTAATTGCATTGTTCCACTAAACAATTCAAGTATCTATGAAGGTGAATGTCGATGGGTTTGCATGAGGTACGCCAGTAGTCATGTCGGGTGGTAGACTCTTTCGAAATAGTCGAGGATTCTTCATGGGATGATTCAGCTTGGATTTTGGACATGGCTTTGCTATGGAAGTGGAACTTGCAGCAGCTTGTATGGCTATTGAACTGGCAAACGTTGCATGCTCTTGAAAATGAATAGCCGGTTATCCCTTGGTGGTTGCTGGGACGATGGAGGCGAGCCAAAGATATCATTCAACATATTCGTTTTCGTATTACTCATGTATACCGAGAGGCTAATGCATCTGATGATGCTTTAGCATCAATAGGAGGATCCTACAAGTGGTTCACTCAATTACCACCTCATTTGAATAGGATCCTATTTCACGATATGAACCGCGAATATTTTAGATTTAATTAGGATCCTTTTTGTTTCTTTAGAACATCTTTTACTCCTTACTTTGTAATCAATTTTTTTATTTTCATCTTAATAATATGATTTATTTGCTAAACAATTCAAGTATATGATTTACCAGTTCATGGAATTAAAGTATTTATAGCGGAACTACCTTAATCCCTAACAAATAGACAATATCAATCATGAACGCACACAAGGTAACATAATAAATCAAGCATTATAGTGAATGCATGAATTATTATGAAGACGTTACGAAGCAGATAAGCAAGTCTAAATAAAATAAATAAATTCAGAATATCAACTGCATAAAATCCCAATTTTGGTATAAGTTCCCAAATCAATTAAATCAAACCATCAAACCCTAGAACTATATAAGAAATTAGTCCATAAGGTCACAAGAAACACTCATGGCTAAGCAATTCGTACCAAAAATCAAGACAAAAGAAAGGGAAATATGAAAAACATGAAACCCTAGCGTAAGCGTAGTTCCACGTTCTTTCTCCGTCTCTTTGATCGTCCAATCTCCCTCAATTAGCCCTTGGAATCCCTTCAAGATGGATGGAAGATGAAAGTCAGATTTTAATCTGATGTGTGTGGATTTTTACGTGAGAAGTAGCGATGGATGATGTGGGTTTCCTTCAATTACGTGTTGATTCCCCCTTTTATATCTTGGACTGATTGTAGGGCTTTTTCACATTGAATCAGAGCTAAAACACTATCTTAATGTTTTAAATACAGTGCTGAATCGAACAGGCCATGACTTGGCCTAAAAAGCACCTGCTCGGCACCCAGCTCGGCTCGAGCTGGGTCTGGATGCTGCCGAGCGGCATCCGAGCTGCATCAGACGAACTTAACACGTCACGTAGGACCCTTCTGCAACCAGCTCGGCTGGATTGGAGTGGCAAGCGGGTCCAGTGATTGGTCATTAATAGTCGGGATGACCAATTAAAGAATATATCGAACCCAAAGGAGAAACGTGCTAGAGTTTAACCGATCTCAAGTTTATCGTAATTTTATAAGGACGACAGAATGAGAAGGATAGATTGCAAATGAATGCAATTAAATTAATGCGAGAAATAAATGATTAAATGAATGCAAGATGAATGAGTTCCAAATGATGCAAGGATGAGATTAGCAACAATCATGGCATAGATAATAAATAAATCATGCAATTAATTCTAATCTCTTATGGACCAATAATCTCTTATAGGAGTGATCACTAATTCCACCTAAACTCTCTCTCGAGTGGATAGGATGTAGGCCCTCATTAAGGCTCCCAAAAGCATATAAGATCAATACCATAACAAACACCTCCCAATAGGTACTAATTATTCTACGAGTTCCCTAATTAGGTACTAAATCATAGGCAATATTCCCTTTAAGGTACTATGAATTCACTAATGGCTTGGGTCTCCACACCTAATCAACTAATCTCTCGATTAAGCTAATCAAATGTTCTATCAAATGGTTCTAAATCTAGAAGGATATCTCTTTCTCATTCTAAATTAATGCACATGAAGTGTATGATAAAATGATTCAATGAACTATCCTGAACACATAATTGATTTCTCAATCTAATCACATGCCCATAATAATTAATCACACAAATCACTCATATACATCAAGCAATTAATAATCAATGATAGAAATAACACAAAGCCCATTTAACATTAAAATCAATTTGCATAAAAACTAAATTATCCAACACCAATCATGGAGCTAATCGCACAAAGGAGATTAGCCTATCATAGTCTTAGAGAAAACAACATAGATAATTGTATCTACAAATCCCATGACAAATCTATAAAGGGTTCACAAAAATTAGAAATAGATTCCCCGTTTGAAGGTCTTCAATGGAGTTTTTCCTTCTTCTTCTTCTTGTAATCTACACTCTCTCTTGCTTCCTTGATCACATTGATGATGGATTTAATGGAGGGGATCAAGTGTAGATTGATGGATGAAGAATGGATAAAGTTGATGGTGTCAAATGAAGAAATGGTGTGTGATGTGTGTGTTCAGCTGAAACCCTTCTAAAATCTATGAAAATGTTGAAATTGGGGGTGTTTATACCCTTTTGGAGCTTCTGGAATGTTTGCTGATATTTTTCTGATTTTTGCACGGACACGGCTCGTGTGCGTGCACACGGCTCGTGTGCCGTACACGGCCATGGCCATGGGCGTGTAGGTGTTGCAGGTGCTGGCGTACAACCTTGACTTACAGGGGCGTGTTCCGCACACTGATCGTGTGCATGCACACGGCTCGTGTGCATGGAAATTGGTCGTGTTCGTGCCGCCCCTGTTATTCTTCTTTCGTTCCGACTCGTTCTCCCTCGTTTTAACTCCGAATTGAAATCTATTTTTTCCCACGTCTTCCTTTTCGTATCTGGAATCTATTTTTACCTGAAAATCATACGTTTAAGCTCATTCTCACATATTTTCATATAAACACAAAAAATAATTAAATAGTGTACAAATACGGATAAAATAATACGAAAACACATAATAAAAAGACACTAAAATTCAAGTGAAAATATTGCCAATCATCCAGCTCAGCCCGAGCTGCTTGCCGAGCGGCTCCCGAGCTGGCCCATTCCTAGGGATGGCAATGGATAGGGTACCCGCGTTATTTTGGGGTACCCGTACCCGTATCCGATCAAAAAATAACTACATGTATTCGTCCCATTTAAAAAAACTATTATGGTACACGTACCCATCTCATTCTATTTATCAATACCAGCGGGTACCCGTAAACATTTAATATTAATTTGTTTTATAGTATATATTTATTTTTTTAATAAATATAATAATAATAATTACATTATTATTAATTAAATATAAAATAAATATAGCATAAATTCTATTATTTTAAATAAATATTTAATAAACATGGTTAAATAAAACTTATAAATATTAATTAAATATATAAAATATCTTATAATATATAAATTATATAATATATATTAAATTTTATAATATATATATATATATATAATCGGGGTACCCTCGAGTTTTTTGAGAAATTGCCCGTACCCTTCCCAAATCCTATTGGTATTTCTTACAAGTACTCATACTCGTCCCAAACCCGTTTACAACTACCCGTACCTTACCCATTAGGGTTCGTGTAGAACGGATACCCGAAAATACCCGTCCCATCGCCATCCCTACCTGTTCCGACTCTGTTCCATGTTGCTTCGTACTTGGATCTATTTTTCCTGTTTTCACTCTTCAAAACTCACAAAAACCCCTTAGTAGCCTCAAAATCGTGTAAATACTCAAACGTACACAATTCCATACAAAAACGATAACCTTCCTAAGCAAAACGGTGTAATGTGCACACATAAAATGCATGAAATTTCACTCTCGATTCATCTCACGATCCATTTTAAGGCAAAGACTTGTGTGAGACCGTCTCACGTAAGCCCTTATGTGATACGGATAAAAAGTGATAACATTATTATCACTTTCACTATAAATTGTTATCACTTTCGCTATAAAATATTATCACTTTTGATTTATATTATAAATTGTTCATGAAATAGTTCACTACATTATTATTATTTTTCATCAATTGAATATCACTTTTCACTAACGAAATTATCAATTTTTATCCGTCTCACATAAAGAGTTACTATATATTTATAAATATATAGTTAGTATATATTTTAGGAAAAAAACTCATTTTATTATTATTATTAATTATGATTATACTCTATAAAATAACATTTATAAATTTTTGGTTTATATTAAATTTTATTTTTTGAATTGTATTAATTTAATTAATTCTCATGGAGTATTTTAAGGCTTAGGTATACTTGCAGTAATCTAATTAAATTATCATATATTTTATTGAATTAAATAATACAGTTTGTTTCCCAAAAAAAATATATTGGGGGCATAAAGTTACTTTCGTGCCCCCGAGTACATTGTTATCTACTCCCTCCGTCCCGTGTTAACGTTTGTTTTTTACACGAAGATTAAGAGATATAATATTTTAATATGTAGTGAGGTGAGAGAAATAATATTTAATGTAAAGTGGGTAGTTGTATTAGTGTTGTGTGTGGGTAATACATGGAATAATCAATTGTTTTGTGTGTGCCCAACTTGATAAAAAATAAAATGTAAATCTTAACTTGAGACAATCAAAAATGGAAAATATAAACATCAACGCGGGACGGTAGGAGTATTATTTTTTAGTTAAAATATATTTGTATAAGACTATCTTAAGAAATGGGTTTTATGGGACATATAAGAAATCATGGCATTTTGATAAGAAGACAAACTCCTATGTCTCACAGATTTTTATGAGATGTATAAGACCGTCTCACGGATCTCCTTATGTCCGTGAGACGGATCTCATTTAAACCCATTTTAGCATTGGGTTAAGGTTGCGGCCCATTAAAATCAAGTATCGAATTTTTTTTATTTTTGATATCCAAACAGGCCTATCATTGCACTCTGACATGGTGGTATACCATACTGTAGCGAAAATTTTTACTCATACCGTATATCTTATCGAAATGATCTGTATTAAAAAATTCATACCGATATCGTACCGACAATTTTTGTATACTGCAATTCGGTATACCAAAATTTTGGTATATTAACAACATATACCGTCTTTTACCGTAATACCGAAATATATATTCATAAATACCAATATGAAAAAAAATAAAAATCTAAATTTCAATTCAATATATCAATCCCAATAATCAAAATTTTACAAACAAGAACCTGTGAAATATTTCCAACAACAAAAAAATACAGTATTTAAAAATAGGTAAAAATATATTTAAACAAAGTAAAAACAAAACATTCCTGTTCACTCTTAGATCTTGAAATGAGAGTATGGATACGATCGTTGTCAAAGAATCCAAGTAAACAGACTAATCCGATGAGTTTCAAAAAATGTCAATATCTAAGGTGAAGACAGAGTTTTGAATCTTCGTGTGGTGAGACGGAAAATAGCAACGAAAAAGAAGAGAGTAAAGCGGAAACAGGAGGACAGCCACCAGAGTGAGGAGAAAGATTGGCCGTGGGTGGGATTGAAGATAATGAGCGATGAGCAAGGATAAGACTTAGAAAGAGAGTGATGCGCAAGGAGAGAGGGGGATGCTGGGCAATAGAAATTGAATTTGTGAAGAGAAAGAAGGGGAAAGGGCAGCTGTAATGAGGATAGAGAAATGGTAGGGTTTTTGTGTCATCCATTAATAATTTAATATATAAGTAGAATATTAGAATAGGTAGTAATATGTAATTAAAATTATTATATTAATTAAATTAAAAATTGATCACATAGCGGTATATACCATTATACCGTAATTTTGAAGTATTTCGGAATACCGAAAATCTGAAAATTACTTACCGATACCGTACCAAAAATTTCGGTACCATATTTTCGGTACGGTACCATACCGTACCAAAATTTTCAGTATATCTAAATTTTCGATAAATTCGGTAATTTTTGATACGGTAAATGCGGGATACCAAAAAATCGGTAATTTTATCCACCCCTCAGTCTCACTTCAGAAAAATAAACGGCCCAACAACAATTTGATTCTCACCGTCACTTCAGAAATCATCACTCCTCGAAGGAAGGTCCAAACCCTTGTTCCTATTTTTCGGTCGATTTATTCCGATTTCTCAAGGTAAGAGTTATTTCATCTTCATTTTCTTTCAATTTCTTTTAGATTCACTGTGTTTTTTAGGGTTGCACTCTTTTACTACTCCCTCCGTCTCGGAGAAGTTGGTATAATTTTTTTTGGGCACGGAAATTAAGGAGTATAATAATTTAATGTAAAGTGAAGTGAGAGAAATAATATTTAATGTGTAGTGGGTAGTTGTATTAGAGGTGATATGTGGGGCCCATGAGAATAGATTAATTGTTTTTGTGTAGATCCATGTATTAAAAAGGAAATGTGTAACTTTAGTGGGACAAATCAAAAAGGAAAGTGTCAACTTCTATGGAATAGGGGGAGTATGTTATATTCACACGATTATAGTCACTCTCACTTCGATTTATACTGTCGGAGGTTTATAATCTCTTATTGTTGATTTAATCGGAAAATGTCTATTCCATCTCTATATATGTTTATATATCTGATAGATTGTAAGTTTTTGTTCGTTTTCCCATTTCATGAATCGAAGATTTTCAATTATTATTTTACATATTGGTTAGATGCTAGTGGATGTTTTGATTGACATGCCATTTTGAGGAAACATTAACTTAATGACTTTGCACCAATCTGATTCAGCATTGGGGCGGAAAGACTTTGCTCATCCCTCCCTTCTTTGGGATCTTCTTCATGCCCTTCACACCCTCTTGCTATCCGAAATTCATTCATGATTTGTACTATCCAACTGTGCAAGTTGATGTAATATTAAATTAAATATACGCATGTTTGATTATTAGTATGTTTTAAACTTTGGAATATTCATAGAACTTGCCTTGGTTGGTCATATTGAGTGAGTTAGTCCATCATTGTCATGTAGTGATATCTTTAAATCTTTGCCAGACTTTCCTTTTCACTCCCTTTGGGAGTCAACTAGCTAATGACGTGCTAATCTCCTGCTTCTGGAAATAAATGTTAAAGTATTGCTGATTATGTAATGTTATTTTACAACTATAATGAACACATTGCAGTATTACTAGATAAATTTTTGTGTTCAGGTTATGGCTCCATTCAAGACACTTTCGAGTAAAAGAAAATCAAATAAAAAGAAGGGATCGGCTAGCAAAATCAAGAGAACTCGTAAAAGTAAATTATTTGCTTTTTAGTATTTTACATCATTTACTATGTGATTAAATTCTTTTCTAATTATTTTTATTTCAGGCTTGCAGAGGAAAAGGCTGATCATGTCATTAGTGAAAGGTGACATTATTCTTTTATTACAATATTTGTCATATATATTTAAGATTTTTTGCTCTTTTTAAACATTTACTATTGCTAATGCTATTCTAATGAATTTTATTTCAGTATTGTTGAGGAGGAGAGTGATCCTGTGGCTAATGAAAGGTGATTAATCATTTTTATTTAGAAATGGTGATAATGAGTTTGCTGAAAATGTGATAATCTATAAATGTGATGTTACTCATTAGTTTTAATAAATGCGATAATACTTGGTAGAAATGGTGATTATGCTTATGACAATAGATGTATGCATGAGGGAGTTTCACACGTGGAGAGTATTCATTGGCAAGTAAATAATGTTCACAACGTGTTGCATGCAAGCTGGAAGCAAGCTAGGCAGTTGAAAAAAGCCAACAAACTCAACTGCCAAAACTGCCATTCTGGTGCAGTGTGAGCAGCCGACTTTGGGGCGGTTTTTGAGCGGGTTGTTGAGCTACTTGGAACCGGCTAGATGGCTGCATCTCAACTACTAAGTGAGGGCTATCTAGTGGAGGTTCAACCGGATCAATAGGTTAAGGGAGTAGCAAGATATAAGGGTTCAAAGTAGCTTGATCACATCATTATTGCATTTTGTTGTTTACAGTTTCTGTTGCTTCGTTTTCATTCTTCTTGTTACAGATTGAGATCAATCCAATCTGGTGTGTAAGCATTGAGTAATAATAAGAGTTCTTCTCCTCAAAGTGGATGTAGGTTATTCAAAACCGAACCACTATACATCCTTGTGCAAGATTACAATTCATTTCAAGTTTATCATTTCATGTGTTTAAATCTTGAGTGTTTGTGAGATTTTGTGTTCTTCACAACAATTGGCGCCGTCTGTGGGAAGTTCAGATATACAGCAAGCATTCAAGATGAATACTACAAGATTTGATGTTGAAAAGCTCTCAGAAAAATCAGATTTCAATCTATGGAAGATCAAGATGAAGGCAGTCTTAATGCAGCAAGGTTTGATGGATGCTCTCAAACCTCCTCCACCAGTGAAGACTGAAATCATCAAAGATCCTCAAGCTGCTGCAGGACCTGTAAGAGTGCAGGTGGATGATCAGGTACTTCAAAAGGCATACTCTCAATAATCCTATGTCTTAGTGATAAGATACTCAGAGAAGTATCAAAGGAGACAACAGCTATTGGGGTATGGAACAAACTGGAAGCCTTGTTTATGGTTAAATCATCTGCCAACAAAATGCATCTGAGGCAAAGGCTTCATGCATTCAAGATGACTGATGAAAGATCACTAATGGAGCAAGCTGATGAATTCTGCAAGATCACAGATGATCTGGAAAGTGTGGATTTCAAGCTGTCCAGTGAAGACAAGGCTATCATGTTGCTATCAGCATTACCAAGATCACAAAGGCATTTCAAGGATGTTGTTCTCTATGGAGGGAAGGATGTAGTATTACTTGAAGATGTATTGAAAGCACTTAGATCAAAAGATCTAGAGGAAGTGGCTGACAATAAAGAAAAATCTGGTGCAGAAGGACTCTTTGTCAAGAAAGGAAATCAAAACAAAAAATGGAACAAAGGAGGTAACTCTAATCAAAAGAGGAATGCATCAGGACAGTTAAATGGAAAGAAGTGTTACTTCTGTCATGAACCTGGGCATTTCAAGAAACATTGTGCAAAATGGAAAGCTAACAAGTTCAAAAGGGTTGATGCAACTACTGAAAACCAGAAGAATCAAGTCAATCAGGTTGGTGAATCTCAAAATAATGCTAATATGGAAGGTATTGAAGCTCTGGCCATCACATCATCAGATGTGTCTGTTGAGTGGGTACTTGATTCAGGGTGTACATTCCATATGACACCTATGAAGCATTGGTTTGAGGAATTCAAGCATCAAGAAGGAGGAGCAGTATTATTAGGTGATGATCATTCTTGTGAAATAAAGGGAGTGGGATCCATCAGACTGCTCATGTTTGATGGAGTTCAGAGGCTTCTGAGGAATGTTAGATATGTTCCTGGATTAAGAAGGAACTTCATCTCCCTTGGGATACTAGATACTCAAGGATATGATTCAAACCTGAGGAAGGGAGTTCTCACAGTGACTAAGGATGATAGAATAGTCATGAAGGGAACTAGGAAATTTGACTTGAACTTCCTGGATGGGAGTGTTGTTGTAGGACAGATACACAACACTGGTCAACAAGATGATGCCAAGTTATGGCATGGTAGATTGGGACATGTTAGTGAAAGAGGGATGCAAGAACTGGCTAAACAACAGTTGATCAAGTTTAATGTTAATGATCAGATTAGGCAGTGTGAGCATTGCATTCTTGGTAAGTCTAAAAGACTTAAGTTTGGTGAATCAGAACATACAACCAAAGGAAGGATGGCTTATGTTCATTCAGATCTCTGGGGACCATCAAAGACCATAACCAGAGGTGGAGGAAGATACATAATGACCATCATTGATGATTACTCAAGGAAACTGTGGATATATGTTCTGAAAACCAAGGATGAAGCATTTTCTACATTCAAGGTCTGGTTAAAGGAAACAGAAAATAGCACTGGGAGTAGTTTAAAGTATTTGAGAACAGACAATGGATTGGAGTTTGTGTCTGAAGAATTCAATTCATACTGCAAGGAAAGGGGAATCAAGAGGCATAAGACTGTTCCTGGAACTCCACAGCAAAATGGAATTGCAGAGAGAATGAATCAGACACTTTTGCAAAGAATTAGATACTTGTTGAGCAGTACAGGTTTAAGTAAGATGTTTTGGGGAGAATTGGCTGCAACTGCAGCTTACTTGATCAACTTATGCCCTGCTACAGCTTTGAATTTTAAAACTCCAGAAGAAGTCTGGTTAGGTAAGGTTCCAAGCTATTCTCATCTCAGAGTTATAGGCTGACAAGCTTATCCCCATGTGAAACAAGATAAATTGGAACCTAGAGCACTTAAATGTGTTATGATTGGTTATCCAAAAGGTGTAAAGGGGTATAAACTGTGGTGTTATGAAGAGAACAGACTCTTGGTTAGTAGAGATGTTGTTTTTATTGAAGATAAGATGCCTTTGATCAAGGATGATCAAAGAAGAGAGTCTGATCTTGAGGTGGAGCCTCAAAATATGAACAGGTTAGGTGAAAGTGAAGAGAATTTCAATAACAAAGATACAGATGAAGTATCAAGGGTTAAAGAACAACCTAATACCTATCAACTTGCAAGGGATAGACAGAAAAGGACTATAGTGCCACCTGCAAGGTATGTTGAAGCTGATATAGTATCATTTGCACTATATACAGCTACTGAAATTGAAGCTTATGAACCAAGAAACTACACTGAGGCATTGGCAAGTCAAGATAGTAATAAGTGGTTGGTATCCATGGAGGAAGAGCTACTGTCCCTGAATAAGAATGGAACATGGAGAATTGTTGACAAACCAAAATCTCATAAGCTAGTTGGATGTAAATGGATTTTCAAAAGGAAACCAGCATCTCCAGCTGAAGGTGGAGTCAGATACAAAGCTAGACTAGTAGCTAGAGGTTTTTCACAAAAGGAAGGAGTGGATTATAATGAGATCTTCTCACCTGTGGTTAAACATTGTTCAATTAGAGTATTACTAGCACTAGTGGCTCAATATGATTTGGAGCTTCATCAGATGGATGTAACTACTGCTTTTCTACATGGTAAGTTGAAAGAAAGCATCTATATGAAGATACCAGAAGGTATTACAGTTGAGAGGGCTGACACTAAGGCCTGTTTACTACTTAAATCTCTGTATGGACTTAAACAAAGTCCAAGACAGTGGTACTTAAGGTTTGATGAATATATAATTGCTAATGGATTTCAAAGGAGTCTATATGACAGTTGTGTATACATCAAGGAAGAAGACAACTGTTATACATACTTACTACTCTATGTGGATGATATCTTGATTGCTTGCAAGAGCTCTCAAGGCATTGATGTAGTAAAGGAATTATTCAAATTAGAGTTTGAGATGAAGGATCTTGGTAAAGCCAAGATGATACTAGGTATGGAAATAAGTAGGGACAGATCAGCTGGAACACTTGTGTTGAAACAGTAGTCTTATCTGATTAAAGTACTCAAAAGGTACAATATGGATCAGTGCAAACCTATTACAACACCTGTTAAGCAAGGATTAAGTCTGTCTCTACTTAATGGAGCTAAAACAGATAGAGAAGTAGCTGACATGAGTAGAATTCCATATGCAAGTTCAGTAGGCAGTCTCATGAATGCTATGGTATGCAGCAGGCCTGATCTTGCTTATGTAATGAGCTTGATTAGTAGATTCTTAAGCTGTCCAGGTAGACAACATTGGGAGGCAGTCAAATGGGCATTGAGATATGCAAAGGGGACTGAACAAGTTGGTTTAAAATTCTAGAGAAGGGAAGCAAAATCAGAAGTTGTCATTGGATATGTTGATGCTGATTTTGCAGCAAACTTGGATTCTAGGAAATCTCTTACAGGGTATGTGTTCAATATGTTTGGTACATCAGTAAGTTGGAAAGCAAGCCATCAATCTGTAGTAGCACTGTCAACTACAGAAGCTGAATTCATTGCTTTGACAGAAGCAATTAAGGAAGGAATATGGCTTGTTGGTTTGCTGAAAGAATTAGGATAATATCAGGATGCTGTAATAGTATATTGTGACAATCAAAGTGCAATACACTTGGCTAAGCATCAGGGGTATCATGAAAGAACCAAACACATTGATGTCAAGCTATACTTTGTAAGAGATATGGTGGAAAGTGGACTTGTAGAAGTGAGGAAGATTGATACAGCTGTGAATCCAGCAGATGGTCTTACTAAAGCATTGTCAGTAACAAAGTATGAGCTGTGCAAGACTTTAATGGGTATGTGTGGAGACATAAAGGTTGCTGCACCTTAAAAGCAGCAAGATGAGGAGGAGAATTCAAATTTGATCATGCATCATCTAAGGTGGAGATTGATGACAATAGATGTATGCATGAGGGAGTTTCACACGTGGAGAGTGTTAATTAGCAAGTAAATAATGTTCACAACGTGTTGCATGCAAGCTGGAAGCAAGCTAGGCAGTTGAAACAAGCCAACAAACTCAACTGCCAAAACTGCCATTCTGGTGCAGTGTGAGCAGCCGACTTTGGGGCGGTTTTTGAGCGGGTTGTTGAGCTACTTGGAACCGGCTAGATGGCTGCATCTCAACTACTAAGTGAGGGCTATCTAGTGGAGGTTCAACCGGATCAATAGGTTAAGGGAGTAGCAAGATATAAGGGCTCAAAGTAGCTTGATCACATCATTATTGCATTTTGTTGTTTACAGTTTCTGTTGCTTCGTTTTCATTCTTCTTGTTACAGATTGAGATCAATCCAATCTGGTGTGTAAGCATTGAGTAATAATAAGAGTTCTTCTCCTCAAAGTGGATGTAGGTTATTCAAAATCGAACCACTATACATCCTTGTACAAGATTACAATTCATTTCAAGTTTATCATTTCATGTGTTTAAATCTTGAGTGTTTGTGAGATTTTGTGTGTTCTTCACAACATATGCTTTGCTGTAAAAGTGTTTGTGATGTGTCCTAAAGTAGTTTTTGGTTATTTCAGCATTTTCTTTAAAACTTCAAAATTTCCCACTTGCTTCTTCTTCTTTTCGTTATCTACACTTTATTATTTTGTGTTCTTTCTGTTGAGATATAAATGGTGATAATGCTTTTGATGTAAATTTGATAATGGGTTTTCTGTAAATGTGATACTACTTTTCATGAATTTTAGTAAATGTGATAATAGTTTGGTTGAAACGGTGATAATGTCTTTTGCTGAAAAAATAATTGTAGTGTGTCCGAAAGTGGTTTTGCTGGTTGTTTTCTGGTGATAATTGTCATTTACTATTTCTAACACTATTCTAATGAATTTTATGTCAATATTGTTGAGGAAAGAGATGATCATATGGTGACTGAAAGGTAATGATACCTTTTTTATTTAGAAATAAGTATAATGTTTTGTTGTAAATATGATACTACTTTTATGATTTTTTAGTAAATGTGATAATACTTGGTTGAAATGTGATAATGCTTTGTTGTAAAAGTGATAGTGATGTGTCTGAAAGTAATTTTGCTTACTTCAAAATTCTTTCTATACGATGGGACCCTGCCTTTCTTTTTCATTTATTATACTTCACGATTTATTTGTTCTTTCTATTTGCATAGAATCATCTGTTTGGTATTTTATTATTGATATTATTCTTTAATAATTTTATTCATGATAGATCTTATAAGTGGTAATGATTACTTAATATTTATGTGATATTATTCATGTTTAAGTTACAGTGACAGTGATAGTGCATAGATAAAAATGTGATAATAGCTATTGTAACAAGTGATATATAATTTATTTATTTATTTACTAATTAAGTAATAGTTTCGATACATTATTTTTGCAGAGAGATTGACCATCCAATATATATACCAAGTACTGATAATACAAGGTAATATTTCTTTTAATTAATATTTTATTAATTGTTGAGGTCCAAAAACTTTGTAACCATTATTTTAAAATTTAGAAGTTAAATTAATCATTCAATGTTTTTATACAGTTAAAGTGATATTGCGTAATTAAAAAAATGATAATGAGTAATTTAATGAGTGATATGTTTATATGGATAATCATGGTACTTTATTTTTGCAGATTGACTGAGCAACAAACTATTCCAAGGTTAATTGATCTTTCAATCAACACTTTTAATCTGTGTTTTAACTTTTTATTTTAATAATAATTTTTTTTTATATGAGAGTAATCTGATAATCTTAGTTGATATAGTGATAATGATTTGTAGAAAATGTGATAAAGATTTATATTTATATTTTTTCTAAGAAACTCAATAATAGTGATTAAGAAATAGGTAGAAAAACTCATTGTTAGTTATAGTGCTTAGTTGGAAAAGTGATAAGATCTTTTTAATGAGTGATAAAGCATAATTTTAATTTTTTCTTGCTATAAAAGTTGTAATGATTATGCAACAATTTTGAGTATTTTTAGGGTTATTTTAACTATTTTCTTGCTATAAAAGTGACAATGTTTTGTTAAAAATTGATCATTATTAATTAAAAAAGTGGCAGGTTTTGACAAGCATGATTATTGCTTGATAATCATTGCAGGAATGTTGAAAAACTGTTTATCCAAGAGCTTAATGATAAAAAAAAATGCTAAAGCTATTGGTTTTAGTGGGCTTTTAGAAATGTCTATTGTTGTAATGCCTATCGATTTGATAAATATTTTGTGAAGAATTTCAATGGGATCAATCTTATGGTGTCAATAGGTTCTATTAGTCGATTTGCAGTTACAGCTGATGATATTTGTGATGTTTTTTTGTTACCGAGGGTGCATGACAATGTGGTTATAGAATGCAGTAGGTCTGAATATAAATCTATGTTTTTGTTACAGATTTTTATATGATATTCATAATAAGTGATAGTATATTGTTGAGAAAGTGATAGTTTATTGTTGAGAAAGTGTCAATGCTATTAAAAATTCAGATGAATTTTTTTAATCTGTTTTTTTTTCTTTTGCAAAGTTTTATTTGGATGAAGTTATGAAAAGCAATGACGTGCTGAAGAATGATGATCGTGTGGTGACTTGTTGGGAAAAGATTTATAGAATGCAGTAGGTGTGAATATAAATCTATGTTTTTTGTTACAGATTTTTGTATGATATTCATAATAAGTGATAGTATATTATTGAGAAAGTGATAGTTTATTGTTGAGAAAGTGTCAACGCTATTAAAAATTCAGATGAATTTTTTTAATCTGTTTTTTTTTTTCTTTTGCAAAGTTTTATTTGGATGAAGTTAAGAAAAGCAATGACGTGCTGAAGAATGATGATTGTGTGGTGACTTGTTGGAAAAGGATCTTGCTAGTTCGCCAAATTGATTTTGATGGCATAGACATGGTACACTAGGTTTTTTATTGTATTTTTGGTTAAATGTGAATTTATTTTTATCACTTTCATCATAATCTTATTTCTATTTATTTTATTGTGTAGATTTTTGTGCCAATTATATTGCAAAAACACTTTTTATGTGTTGTTGTTAACATTCGTGATAAGAAGATACAATATATTGATAATCGCATTGATGATGAGCATACTATGAAGAAGTCACTTCAACTGAGCTAATTATATTAGTTGTGTTTACTATTTTTGTGTAGTTCAAGTGGTGGTGTCCTTATTATTTGTCTATGTTCATACTAAATAAGTAATAATAGTAAGTATTTTTTGTAGCACACTCTAAAGAGCACATTTCTCAAGCATCATAAGCATCCCAAAGGTGATGAGGTGCTAAGTTATGTCAATGAGTACGTGATCTTTTCTTGGTAAACAGAGGAAAGCAATTTGGATTGTGGTATTTTTTTTGATGCATTACTTGGAGAAATTTAATGGAGCTGTATATTCAGAGCCAAACATGAAAAAAGTCAGTAACAAATTCTGAATCATTCTTATTATTTTCTTTGATTTTTTTTATTTTATTTCATTATGAGCATTTTTTATTATCTCTTAACACTATTATTTTCCTTGTAATGCAAGGTTTTGGTTAGAAGGACTATAAGAGGACAGATTTGTGCACAAATTGTCATGAGTGATACAAATCACTCTAGGGAGAGTATTATGCAATGTGTCTCCTCGTGTAATGAAAGGAAGCCTTCTCTTAAACAAGAAATTGCAGAGAAGAAAAGGTTGGCTGCTCTTCAAAGGAAGCGGAAAAAACGAAAGTATTGATTGTGATCCAAGAAACGAATGGTTTCAAATGAATGGTGATGATTGTATAAAGAGTTTCTATGCTGAAGTAGTTAAATAGTTTCCATGTTGGCTTTTTGGAAAAATACCGTTTGTTAAGCTCAGGCTTACTCTCTCATTTTATTAGATTAACTAACTGTCACATGTTCTCATTTTGTCTTAGGCAAGTACAAGTAGCTACTTACCTATCAATTGCTTGCTTGAGAAATATTTTGTAGTTAATATGATGTTAACTATACTGCTAAAGTTAGCTTAAATATGCTATTTTAAGGTTCATCCAATGAAAAAGTTATAATATTCAGTTGAAAAGTGATATTTCTATGCTGTAAAAGTGATAATGCGTAGTTAGAATAGTGATAGTGTCATTCTGAAAAAGTGATAATACATAGTTGGAATAGTGATGGTGCTATGCTGAGAAGTGATAATACGTAGTTGGAATAGTGATATTGTTATGCTAAAAAAATGGTAATACCTAGTGAATAATAAAAAATAAAAAAAACATGGTGATAGGTGCTCCACACACCTTGAATAATATTTATAATTATGTGTATTATGTAATGTCAAATGAATAGCTAAAATGTAATATAATTTGTATAGTATAATTAAAGGTCAACATGACTTGTATAGTGTAGCATGGTAATAATATTATACAACATTTTTATAATTAATAATGTTCAGGTCCGTTTTGAAGGTTGAAATATAAACAGAAATAGTGATAGTCTTACTCTGAAAAAGTGATAATACCTAATTGAAATAGCGATGGCACTATGCTGAAAAGGTGATAATAGCTTATTAGAATAGTGAGAGTGCTATACTGAAAAAGTGATAACCTGTGCGACTTTTATATATCATCAAATATACGCAACATTTATCAAATGAAATAAAATTTTAACATTGTTTAACTAACTACCATAAAGGAAATCAAAGTAACCTATTTAATATCATTTCAATTACCATAAAGGAAACCAAAGCAACCTGTTTAAAATCATTCCAACTACCATAAAGGAAACCAAAGCAACAGTCTTAATCAAAATCAAGCCACTAAAAAACTTTAAAATAGTCTGGGATTAGGAGTATAGGAACTAATTTCTGTATCTTCACGTGTGTCTTTATTCTTCTTCTTCTTCTGAAAATGCCCCCTGATACGCTTACTTCGTCCCTTTGTTACAGAATGCTCAGGATCAAGAATGTTGTTGCATTGATCATTTTTTTTCAACATGTATTGCTGTAGTTGAAGAAGCTACCAAGGAATTTATAGCAACCAAATCCCTGTTATATGAATTTTCAATGACTTGTCTTACTTCACCATTGTTGTGACAAAGCAACAAAAAATTATATAACCTGCATCATTTTCAATTATTAGAAACTGTTCATGCACAAAACCACTAATAATATTAACTTGATAAGGTGTAAATATATTACCTCCGTGCCATTTCATGACACCAAAAAACTCCATGACTTCTCTTCTCCAACCCATCATTTTCTTTACTTAACCTATCCCGTAAATCTGATTTTGCATTTTTTTCGTCCATCTTTTTAGAATATAAACACTAGGTATCTCACACATGGAATGTATATGTAGTATCCTAAGACAATGATATCACAATATTCCAACTACTTCAAATTTTTTGCAGGAACAAGAAATGAGTTTTGGTTAGAAGGATTATAAGAGGACAGAAAATAACACAATAGTCCGCGGTATGAACAATAACATGATGAACTACTTCATAGAGGTCATCCTTATTCAATTTAATTCTGAAGGAAGCTTTACATCATGTGCGTGTCTCACAACATTCCTACGAGGCTTTCGGACAATGGTGGAGTTGTTACCTTTTTCAATCCTTCACCAGAACACACATAATACTTCTCACGCACAAGACCCCTTTCCATAGCTGATGGTCTAGTGGTAGACTTACGGACACTAAATCCAACTGCTCAACTGTGTTTACAATACAATTCATACATTTCATCTTCTCTAGTTATGCCAACTAGAGATTGAGTTATATCATCACAACCGTCAACATCTACAGGAGTGTAAAAAAGTAGAAAGAATTCACTATGCATTTTATCAAAATCTATAAAACTAACCAATATATTAACAAGCTAACACTACAACATAAATCGCTTTACATAACACGTAAAAAATATTATCTAATAGCTTAAATGTGTTATTATAGACGATAGATAACACTCTTAGGGGTGTCGCTGTTGTCCCTGTTACCTATTGTCTAATGTAGCATTTTTTCTTAATATAGTAACACTTTAAAAAAATGTTACATTTACTTTAATAACACATTATAAAAGTTACAAAAAAATGTTTATGTAACACTTTATAAAATAAAAATATAAAATTGTAATTGCTTGGATTTGATCTCATGACCTGTGAGTTACAATGGATTTCCTTTACCAACTTAGCTAGTCCATAAATCTTAACATGTATTGGATATTTATTTTATTTCTAGTCTTTTTTTTCCTTTTTAAATAAACTTTTTGCAGTTTAATATTTTAACCATTACATAAAATGTAAGTAAATATATTTAAAAATATTTTTCGTGAATAATAGTATTCTTTTTAATTTTATAATTCAATTTTAAATAATATATATTAAAATAAAATATATTTTATGTTACAAACTATATATATTTTGTTTTATATAATTACATTAAACAAATTTTTTTAATTTTTTTAAAAAATATATATATATATATATATATATTAAAAAGTATGTAATATTTTTTTTAAATATGGGTAAAATGTGTGTGTGTAACGTTTTAATTAATATTCATCTTATAAATATGGAGTATTAAAAATACCACTCCATTTTAAATGTTGTGTAAATAATTTATGTATGTAGAAGTGTTACTTAAAAATGTTTCGTATGTATAAGTGTTATATTATAGTGTTACCTTTGTAAAAGTGTTATATGAATGTGTTACATATTAGAAAAGTGTTACATGTACGTGTTACTTATATAAGAAGTGTTAAAAAATGTTACATATCATAATAATTTTAAAAGTGTTACCATTAAGTGTTAAATAAATTTAAACTGTTACTAGGAGGTGTTATTTAATGCTACTTATGTAAATGTTTATAAATTTTACCAATTTCAGCAGTGGTGATATCAAGTGCAGAAGTGATAGTAGCAGGATCAGAAGTGATAGCAGTAGGATTAGAAGTGATAATTGTAGTATTTTTCTCAAAAGCACCAGCTGTAGTTGAATCACAAATTTCACCTATTCAATGTAAATTATTATCAACAGCAGCATCGTTATTAAGGGCGCAAGGCGCACCGAGGCATATCTGTGCCCAAGGCGCACGCCTGAGACGCGCCTCGAAATTAAATCTTTAATATAACACCATTATTTATTCTACACTAAATATAACGTATATACAACACATTTACCTAATAAAATAAGTCTAAAAGGCATATAATATAACATTTTATAAGAGCATGACATATAAACTAAGTCATTTAAGTCAAAGTTAAACATGCACATATGAAAATTCCTAATATTTGAAATAAAATAAGTCAATCAAAGCATATAACACAATCCTAGCAACAAATATATTTTAATTATCATCTTCTTCATCATCAAACTCCAAGTCTTGATCATCAAATTGTTCTTCTTCCCCATTAAAATTTTCTTCTTCTTCAAACCCAACATATCTTCCTCTTGTTCTTCATCCTCTTCATCTAATAATCTTAGATTAGTTCTCTTTTCCTTCATTATTTCTTTGTCTTTCTTTTTGGAACTAGTGGTAGTTGCCCCCAATGATTTCCCTCTAGTTTGATATCTTGGCTCGTCAACTTCACTAGCTTTAGCAACCATATCCCATGTCAAGTCATCACCCTCAAACACCAATTCATTATCTTCAATTTCTTCATCAAGACAAAGTAACTAACCTACTGTGCTTGCTGCTCGGTTGCTCCAGTAGCTGTAGGCTGTGGTGGAAGACTGACTGGCGGCGACGTGGCAGCAGCGGTCGGAAGCGCGGCGGACGGCGACCAAACGGCGGCAGTTGGAAGTTGGAGGCTGGAGTAGTTTGTGTCGTGGAGACTTGGAGTGAAATGAACGGGAACCCTAACTTCTTAAATCCTTCATTTAATATTTATGATATGTTTATTTATTTTATTTTATTTATTTGATAAGTTGCTAACATAACAAAAAGTGTTATTTCACTTATAAAAGTGTTACTTCAACTATTAAAAATGTAAAACAACACAAAAACATGACAATACTCAAGCGCGCCCAAGGCGCACCAAGGCGCGCGCCTTGATACTGCGTGCCTTGAAAAACCTATACCGAGGCGCTAAGGGTATAGCCTCGCCCGAGGCGCGCCTTTAATAACTATGAACAGCAGTGGCATTAGGAAAAGAGTTATAGCAGAAGAATCCAAAGTGATAACAGAAGAATCAAAAGTGATTGATGTATCAAGTTTCAAGAAACAAAATATTATCTATTAATGAAGTAGCGTTTTTTTTTCTCTCTTTAATATATTCGAAATAACATTGACAACATATAATTATATCTTTTCAGAAACATGAATTTTCTCATAAATAATAGTTTGTGCATGAATATATCACATTTGGCATTAAAACAAGTTACCTTATATTTCCAAATAACTTGATATGTCAACAACTTCATCAGATATCAATCCCACCATTTCTGTAACAACGAATGTAGGTGTAGCTATGTTCAGGGTACAGAATATTAATATTTTTTGGAACATTTTCACATAAAACACATCACATTTTATCATTCACTGAAAGAAATTTACCTAAAATGTCTTCATTCATAGCAGTAATATCATCATTTCCTTCAATCTCAGAAGTCATTGAACAAAGATTTCCTTTACAAAGAAAATAAGTAATGGATTAAAAGTGAAGGATAATATAGAATTTGATTGTTATTGGCTCCATTTCCATGACATTATATTTGTCATATGTATTTAATTCAGACACTAGACTATACACAAAGATTTTCATGACATGAGAACTAGCAAGTAGGATTAGAGTGATACCCAAAAGGTCAAAAGTGATATAAGGAGAACTAAAAGTGATAGCAGTAGAACTTTTTTTTAAGTAACAACAACTTAAACACTCTCTCCGTCCCATTGAAACGTACGCGTTTTTCCATTTTGGTCCGTCCCAATACAAAGTGTGCATTTTCTTTTTGGTAAAGAGGACCCACACATATTAATTACTTCTCTCTCTACGGGCCCACATGTCATACTAATACACCTACCCACTTTACATTAATATATTATTTCTCTCACCCTATTACACATTAAAATATTATACTCCTTAATCAACGTGCAAAGAGCAAATGCGTACGTTGTAACGGGACGGAGGGAGTATCTTTTTATTTTTTTCTTATACATTTTTGTGAAAGAATTATACTTGAAATGTCTTCAGTCATAGCAGTAATGTTATCGTTTCCTTCAATCTCAGAAAGTCATTCTACAAGAGTTTTCTTTTCAGAAAAAAAAGGATTAGAAGTTGCGTATAATTTAGTATGTAATTGTTATTCATCTATTTCCATCACTTTATATTCATCATCTATATTTAATTTAATTCACTAGACTATACATATAGATTTCAACAACATAAGAACTGGCAGCAGGATTAAAGTGATACCAGTTGGGTCAAAAGTGATGACAAGAGAAACCAAAAGTGATAGCAGTAGGAATTTTTACAAAGTAATAGCAATTTCATTATCTGGTTTATTTCTTCTCTCTGACTTTTTACAAAAAACATCTTAACTTATAGAAGTTTTACATTCACAGCACTAGAAATTTTTTAAAAAGACCTATATTAAGCAATAAGTTAATGTGTACAAGCATATCATTAATCATACTCTCTAATTAGTTTACTACTCATTGATATTACACTAAATCACCTAATGCTCATCCTTGCTGTACTCTTAAACTTCCCCTTCACATGTTTACCACTCTTCAATAACTAGGGATGGCAGTTTCGCGGGTTTTTTCGGGTACCCGACCCGACCAAACCCTAATGGGACTGGTTCGGATACCTATAATCGGGTTTGGGACGGGTTTGGGAAAAAATAAAAATTCCCATTAGGGTTCGGGTACGGTTCGGATTCACCCCCCTCGGATACCCGCTATCCAAACCCGAATAAATAATCGGATAAGGGTAGCGGGTACTCGCATATACCTGTCCCATTTACTTGTATGAATGTGTTTTTGAGAGGGTTCGAACACTTAACCTCATATTAAAAAATTCTGTTCACCGTTTAGACACAAGTAATTCTTGTTATATGTTTCAATATTTAAATAAATTTACAAATCATTAATTTAACCTATCATTTTATTTTATTTTATTTGTATGTTATTTAAAGTTTGAATTGAAGATCTTTAAACTTGTGTGGTGATTTTATGTCATGTTTTAATTATTATTGTTTAATGTTAAGACCAAGAATGTTTAATGTTGGAAACACATTTATTTAAATATTTGAGACTTGAAATTTAATATTTTAAGTTAAAAAAAAAAGTTTGACGGGTTCCGGTACCCACGGGTAGGAACAATCGGGTTCGGGACGGATACGCGTATTGCAAATAATATTTTATACGGGTAATGGGACGGATACAAGATATGTTTAACGGATACGGGTTCGGGTACCCTACCCGCTGCCATCCCTATCAATAACGTCGTATATTTGCTTGCTACCACTCTTCCTATGCATACATCAACTCATTGTTTTGTTTTTTAACATAATGATCAGAAGTGATAATAGACCGATCAAAAGTAATATCAATAGAAATTTTTAAAAAGGTTTCAGCAAGGTTTATTATTGTATTTTTCTCACAAACATTTGATCGAACACTTGTAGTGCGTGGAAATTACTTGTCAATAAGGCACGACAATAATTGCTGTTAAAATTAAACAACACGATCAATGAACACGTTTTTCATACTCAAATCCACAATACGATCATGAAGAACACAATCAATATAAAGAATAGTAGACAACACGATATTGAATTCATACTAAAATTGTGGTTAGACTTGAATAATTGGATACCTGATTACAACAATTGATACGCTTCTCAGATCGGAATTCAGATTGATATTTCTTCGAAACTTGCAGCCGAAGAAAGAATCTCTTTGCAGGATTTACGATCTAACGTAGTTGGGCTTGAAGAATCTCCTTGCAGGATTTACGATCACGTAGGTTGGGCTTGAAGATCTCCTTGAAGTTTCATGATCTAAACGTGTAAGTTGATAATGATTGGGCTTGACTAATTTTGCTATATATGGGCTGGGCTATTAAATCCTGTTTGGGTGAAAATTTCAGGCCTAAAGCCAATAATCCAGATTATTAATGTGGGTTAAAAATTAAACGTCTCACGTAAGGGGATCCGTGAGACGATCTAGTGCAAGACCTAGCCGAAATAATAACGTTTTAATAAAAAATAATACTTTGGTTAAAAAAAAAACTAGTGATAATAGTATAATGAATTATTTTATGAATAAATTATTTTATAAAAAAGAGATATTTTCAATGTAAAGTGATAAAAAAAATTTATAAAATATTATAACTATTTAAGAAAACGTAAAACGGTTTTCATGGTGATGCAGTAAATTATTTAATGAATACTTTATAGTATAGAAATAAAGTTATACTAACATTTTTAGTAAAAAGTATTCCCTCCTCCCGAAACAAGGTATATGTTTGTTTTTTGCACGCAAATTAATGAATATAATATTTTAAAGTATAGTGAAGTGAGAGAAATAATATTTCAATGTGTAGTCGGTAGCTGTATTAGTTTAGTGTGTGGGCTCCATGTAAATATAATAATTGTTTTGTGTGGATCTCATCTATAAAAAAATCAAATGTATACTTTGTTTCGAGACGGACAATTGTTGACCAAAGATTATTTAATTGACGTAATTTAATTTTTTTAATTTTGTGAAAGTACACTTTCTAATGCATTGACATACACCCAATTTCCACACTCCATTATTTATATATATATATATATATATATATATATATATATATAAAAGTGCAATTTTTAATGGGATAGGAGTACATGTTTCTTTGACATACATGAAGTAACATGGAGGATAAAAAATTACTTAAAAATATTAAAATATCCTTACAAAAATTAATTATATTGATAAAAAAAATTAATTTATAAATATTAGAAATGTAAATTTACATAATTTTGAGAGATGGAGCATTTATTAAAACTACTCCACTTTCTTCATTAGTATTCCTTTCCATGTATCCCATGTTTGTTGTTTTGCTCGGATTTCACGGTGTTAGTTTCGTGAAAATCAGACAAGCTTTTATTGTCGATTTTTATTTATCGGCATTATGACCTTTTATCCCTAACTGACTTGCATACCTAACTTACACTGCTTCACCTTCTGCTTCTTCTTTTTCATTGCAAACTTTATTTTATATATTAAATTTTCTAATTCAAAAGTTTTTCTTATTAAAAAAATAAAAATATAATAACTAAAGACAGACTCAAAACAATGCTTGGATTATTCACAAAAAAAACGTTTCGTGTAATGAAATTAAAAAATAAAAAAGTAATATATAGCACCAAAAATTTTATTGAACAGTTTCATAAAAGAATTGGTCTCTTGTGTTCCACATGCACAAAGTGTGTAAGTATACAACATTTTGTTCTAAAAGGTATACGCTTTAATTAATTCAACGTTTTGTTTTAAAGAGTATATACTTTCATTAATTCTTTTTTTTTTCAAAAAATAAAAAGTTTACGTCCTTATAATAAAGGTTGTATCATTTAATACTAAAAGATATTTGGGCCCGGCACACGGTAACTTAGAGCACACAAGTTTTAGTCTTCATAAAAAGTTACTCTTTTATACTCCGTCCGTCCGTCCGAGTGAGGGTCTTTTACTTTTGTGCATGTTGATTAAGGAGTATTATTATTTAATGTATAGTGGGTAATTGTATTAGTGGGTGTGTGTTCTTAATCGCATTTTTCAATGTGTAAGAGTAAGAGACTCTATCGTCGAGTAAACGCGCGACCAAGTATAAAATTTATAGTAATATCGTCCCAAGGGAAATGAAACCTAAGTTTGTATCCGAGTTATTAATCGATTTGTGCTTTGTAAAGATGATATGTTTGAAGGTTTTGTATTTAAAACTATTGCTTACGATTCTACTCAATTAACTAGAGATTAAACTAGCAAAGTAAATGATTAAATAACAAGCAAATGATTAATAGAATGGATTAGAATACACTTGACAAGAAAGCAAGGCTAATCATACTTATGGTTAAGACTTGAGTTAGATATACAAAACCATTGATAGTAATTCTCATTAACTTATGGATTAAAAGCAATCACAAATTTACCCCTAGTCCCTATGACCAATGCAACTAGGTTCTCGACTCTTTTACAAGCCTAAGTCTCCTAAGATTAGTCTTAATTTCAATTCCCTTAAGGTACTATGATAATAACTTGGTTCTTTTCACTCAATTACTTAAGTGTCCCTCTATGAATGTTCTAAGCCTAAGGAGGGTATGACTTACCTCCCTTTACACTAACATACATGCACAATTCAATATAAGATTCAATTAAACATCCACTCACAACATTGGAATGGTCATCCTAATACCATGAATAGAGAATTTAATCACACAAATATTGAAATGAAACATGATTGAAATATCATACAAGGAAATCCACAAATCAATTCAAATCACTACTCAAGTTTTACATATCTAACTCTTCACATCAACCACTCATATGACTAGCCCTACTACAAAAACTAGCCACTAAATATGGTGATTAATTCAATACAAATCAAGCTTTGCTCCATTTGAGCCATTTTGAGAAGAAAATCAACAATAGAAAAGTAGAATTGTTTCCCTTGCATGTGAAAAGCTTTCCTCCTCTTCAATTGATCAATTCCTTCAACAATTCTTCAACAATTGATGCTTCTACCTTCTCAAATGGTAGAAGGATGGATGAAATGATGGATTTATGGAGTGAAAATGGAGATCAAATGGTGTTTTGATGGATCTAGATGGTAGAAATGGATTGTGGATCTAGTGTGTGAGGAAATGTGGTGTTTTAGTGTGTGTAACTGCTTGTAATCTAATCTCCCCTCCCAAATTTCGTACAAGTCATCCTTTTATATCACTAATGGACCTTCTAGAAGCTTCCGGAACTTTCTCAAAATTGCACAGGTTTTTGCACCTACACGGCCCGTATAGGGCACACCTACTTCGGCGTGTTGTGCGTGCTTCCTGACATGGCTCGAGCTGCAGTACACGGCCTTGGTCGCGGCCATGCAGTGTTTTCTGATGTAAGTACACGGCTTCTTCTTACATGGCCGTGCTCCGCACAAGGGGCGTGCACCAACGCACGGCCCGTGCACCAGCGCACGGCCATCATCCTGGGCGAGCAGGGATTTCTGATGACAATACACGACCACTTGTTACAGGGCCATGTTCCACACATGGCCCGTGTACAAGCAGGCTGTGTCCTTCCAACTCTGTTTCGGTCCCGACTCCGTTTTTGTCCATTTCTTGACCTGCTTTACACATATTTAAGCTCATTTACACAATTCTATGAAATCATACCACATTTCTCAAAATAACAATAACTCCACCAAAAGTAACACAAATACGGATAAAAACATTCGAAAATACACAAATAAAGACACTAAAATTTAGGTAAAAATGACAACGATCAGTGTGGACCCATATCTTAGTTGTATTAGTGGGTGTGTGTGGGTCACATGTTTGTAAAAAAGGAAATTACCCTCTTTGGAGCGGACGACTAAAATGGAAAAAAGACCATCTTTCAAGCAGACGGAGGGAGTATCACACATAGGATTTTTTCTGAACAAGAGTTAATAGTATTATTATTCTCGAAGAGTAACACTTCATAGTTCTATAATAATATACTAATAACTTATGAAATTTAAATTTGCTAAAAAAAAAAAAACTTCTGAAATCCAAATCAAATGAAAAGTTAACTCTTTTTTCTCACAATACAAAATAGAGTAAATATCAAAATCGGTCCTGTAAGTATGGTCTTTTCCAACTTCAGTCCTTTTTTTATTGTACTTTTGGTCCTTTGGGGTCCGTTTTTTGTCCAAATTTAGTCATTTTTTGCAGGAAATTTAAAAAACTCGCCGGAAAATTATGCATGAGTTGCACGCGCTCAAAATTGGTCCTGTAAATATGGACTGTTCCAACTTCAGTCCTTTTTTATTGCAATTTTCACTTTTGGTCCTCCATTGTCCATTTTAGTCCTTTTTGTCCAAATTTAATTATTTTACGCCCAAAATTTAAAAAAACTCTCCTGAAATCATACGTAAGTTGCACGTGCCAAGAAAGAAGACATTAATAATAATAAAAAAAGAGCAGGGGTAACCATGTGTAAAGAGCAGCGAAGAAAAAAAGAACTAAAAAAAATTACAGGGTGAGAGTAGCACGGGCCCGCGTGAGAGAAATGGGCTCTGCTATTCCACTGTGATTCCCACCCTCTCTTCTTTCATTCTCTCCAATTTTATAAAGCTTGGATGGTGAGCAGAAAACTCATTAAAAAAATATATACATCTTCCAATGCAAAAAACCTATTATTTATATTTTTACTTTTGCCAATGATTCATATTATCCATTTATTTAACTAAATATATTTAAAATTAAATTAAAAATAAATTAGGAAGAAACAAGGGTTCAATTTTGATTACGACTCAAAACATTAACCAATTAACGCACTGAAAGCCCATGATTAATTAACCATTTCATTTTTTTAATTTTATTATAAATTTATTATCATATTAATTGCTTTTAATAAAAAAATTTATTATAAAGATAATTATTATTATTATTATTTATATTAATCGTTTATTAGATAATTCAATTGTTCTATTCTCAATTTATATTAATCAAGAATTATTTTACATTAAAAATGTTATCACTTTTTATTCTTAATAAGGTATTACTTTACATTAAAAATGTTATCACTTTTTATTCAATCTACAAATGGTTCATAAAATAATTTAATTAAATAGCTATCACTTTTCCCTTTATCATGTCTCACTTTTTTTTATTAAAAATGTTATCACTTTTTATTATTCTAGTGAATTATTCGTGAAATAATTCAATTAGATGAATATTTTTTTATTATTAGGGATAATTTATTACTCCATTATCACATTTTATCCATTCGATACAATAATAGCGCGTGCAACTTACGCATGATTTCTGGAGAGTTTTTTAAAATTTTGGCGAGAAATAATTAAACTTGGACAAAAAGGACTAAAATGAACAATGGAGGACCAAAAGTGAAAATTACAATAAAAAAAGGAGTGAAGTTGGAACAGTCCATACTTACAGGACCAATTTTGAGCGCGTGCAACTCACGCATAATTTTCCAGCGAGTTTTTTAAATTTCAGGGGAAAAATGACTGAATTTAGACCAAAAGGACAAAAAAGGGACTCCGGATGATCAAAAATGAGAAATGCAATAAAAAAAAGGACTGATGTTAGAAAATGTCATACTTACATGACCGATTTTGATATTTACTCTACAAAATATTGATGCTTTACATTGAGATTTACTTTTTTTGACGTAAAATAAGTAGTACTTTATAAATAAAGTCGAAAACTAAAACTTAACAAAAAAATCAAGACAAACAGAGCGAGATGCAACCGTTTCATGTGGGACCGGGTGATTTTTTTTCTTTTAATTGTAATTAAAAATAATTATACCCTAATAAATCATGGTGTAATTATCCTAAATATTCATATTATATTTTATTATAAGATTTATATTAATTTAATTTATTCTTATAATAAGTAGGGTTTTAATTTCAATCTTGTAATTTATGATGTATTTTATCTGGTAGTTCCACTAAATAATAAAGTGATGATTAGAGACCACAATTTGCAATGGCTAGCGTGTTGTCTCAATTTGCAATCGTTTTAGAGAGATTTTTTTTTTTAAAAAAATAAACGATGTTCTCGTTTTCCATTAATCAACAATAAATTACATTTGAGAAAGCATTAACGACGGCACTAAATTGAGACAGCTAAAAATGTCTCTATTTACTATATCTGATATGGTTTAAGGGTTCATTTTCTTAACCAATTCAAGTGAAATTTAAGGACAGGTTTGGACGGTGTTATTTTGAGACGACTATAATGCATCTCTAAGTAATTAGACAACGTATTAAGATGATTTTTAGCCATCTCAAATTCAGATGGTATTTTTTTCGTCTCAATTTGAGATGGTTTTGTATCGTCTCTATTTAAGCCGGTTTTTGTGGTTTCTATTTGAGATGGTTT
Source organism: Pogostemon cablin (assembly GCA_023678885.1). Classification (NCBI taxonomy): domain Eukaryota; kingdom Viridiplantae; phylum Streptophyta; class Magnoliopsida; order Lamiales; family Lamiaceae; genus Pogostemon; species Pogostemon cablin. Next base: position 16,767,099 of record CM042976.1, read on the forward strand.
AGGAGACGAAATGCGTCAGTGGGCTGGAGAATCGGATTGACTAATTTAGTGACAGACTGGTAGAGAGGAGAGTCGTTTAATATTTAATTAAGACACTCTAACACGCCCCCTCGCATGCAGGCGGGAAATTTTTGCTTGCCTCAAGCCTTGCATGTGGAATTTTTTTCATAAATGGATGGAGGACACCCTAACACGCCCCCTCACATGCAGACGGAGAATTTTTGCCTCAAGCCTTACATGTGGAATTTTTTTCATGAATGTGTGGAGATGAGGTTCAAACACTGGACCTTTGTTAACCATGGGCTCTGATACCATGTTAAACGACCACCTCATCTAAAAGCTTAATCTAATAGAAAGGAGAGTCGTTTAATATTTAATTAATTAAGATACTCTAACAATACTGAGCCTCGAGAATACTAGACTAGCATCATGTAAAAAAACTCTGTAAAATAATAATAATTTTAAAATTAATGAGTATTTTAAAGTTTTGAATTGAGATGTTATTTCTTTTGTTAGAAGATGAACTTTATTGTATGACAGACGAATGAGAAAATAGTGAATTTAATCATGAAACGAAGGTAATATAAATATTTATCTATAAAAGCAACATTTACGAATCATCAATTTTACAAGAGTTCATATTCTATGCATATTTGGGTGAACGGAATTAACTTCAGTACATTCAATCTATATTAGGTTTTATTTTTTTAAAATGAAAGTATTAATTTTTTATATTCAGCATTTCATCACAAAATTAATAGGAAATTAAGTAGTTCTTGCGTGAGAATGTCTCACGTAAGATTATTTTTCAAATTTTAAAATAATTATCACTTTCTATATTAACTTTTCATTATAAAAGTTATTACTCGACTGTCTCACACAACTGAAATTCATTATAACAATATTTATGAATACATATACTTTTATTAATAAATATATTTATTTTGAATGAGAGACGTATTATTAATTTGTTTAACGGGCGGATAATATAAGATCAGTGTGATATGCGGGTGGATCATCGCGAAATCCACCACGTGTGCACAAACGCCGTCGTATGAAGGCACGTTATTTATTTAATTTAATTTCTATTATTCGAATTTTCGTAATAAAAAAATGAAAAGGCAATTAATAATAAAATGGCAGATTATAAGAAGAAAAGGAAAGCAAAACAAAAGAAGGCCATTGCATCGATCCCTCTGCTCTCTCTCTCTCCTCATCCCATTCCCATACTTCATCTTCGAATACACATTCATACATTGCCACCACTGCCGCCGGCCGCCGCCCTAGGGAGAGAGATGGCGGAGGAGGATCATGAAATTCTGGGCGGAGAGGTGGAGGCGGAGGGAGAAGTGACGGAGGAGGAGCAGTTGGGATCCAGCCTGACTCTGGAACGAGTGGCCGCTGCTAAGAAATTCATCGAAAATCATTACAAAACCCGGATGAAAGACATGCAGCGTCGCAAACAAAGGTCATCATCACCATCCCCATCATCACGTACACATATACATATACATATACAAATACATACATGCATCATGCATATACATATATATTATATTCCATATTTGCATAATTCATGTATTACTAATTGATTTTGTGGTTATCCATTTTTAACGGCTCCTCCGGAAAATCGAAATCACCATGAATATATGCATATATATAAATATAATTAATATATGCATTCATGATTTGTTGGATCTCTAATGAGATAGCCATGAAGAATTTCCTGTTGAATTTTTTGAAAATTGCGGATTGCGATTACATTATGGGTGGGGGTGGGGGTGGGGGTGGGGGTGGGGTGGGATGGGGTTTTAATTAATTTGTAGGTTAATTTAACTTTAATATTTCTATTCAATATGTGAGTTAGATTTATGCAATCTTCTACTCAGATTTCATTAATACAAAGATTATAGAGATCGTATTGTATAAATTACTTAATTTTAAATTTATTATATGTACATGCATGAAATAAAATGAATTTGAAGTTTTAAAAAATCTCAAATTAATACTTGGTTTCATATTCGATGTGTTTTGTTTGACTAGATTCGTGTAATATTTTCAAAGTAGGAAGTAACAATTAAGATTGTTTCTATAAGGGTGTGAATCGATACTATTTGAATGTAAAATACTTATGGATAAAAAGTGATAGTTGTGTCTATTATTCAATGAACAAACATAAATAAAAATGATTACATTTTAATGAATAGTAAAATCTAATGAAAAGTGGGTCTCAATCTAATTTATATATAAATCCTATTTTTTAAAATTATTCTTTGGTATATAAAAAATTATTTTTTGAAAAGTAATACTATTTTTTTAGAAGAGTAATAATTCGTGTCTCTAAAGAATAATTTTTCATACTAGTAAATAATAATTGAAAATTTTGGGTTTACAAGAATTTGAAGAGTTATTTTTAAATTTTGAAGAGTAACAATTTGTGTCTAAAGAGTAATTTTTCATGTGCTAAAGAGTAATGGATTTTACATACTTATGTAAACTCGATTTACAAAGTGTTTGTGTTTTTTATTTAAAAATAAATTCAGATTCGATAATTGCATGAATTAAAGATCCACCAACCAACTTGTGTACAATCTGAGTGCAACTCTTTAATGAATACCACTCCTTACGTCCCTCGTATACGGTAATATAATAGGTAATATAATAATTAAGAAATGTTATTTTTTTAAATATATAGAGTAAGATAAATTAATAGGGGTAGATTAATAATTTAAAGAATAAAAATAAATAAAATTGTTGGGAATGATAAATAAATAATAGAAAAATAAATACAATTTTTGGGATTGATGAATAAAGTTTAAAAAATAGGTAAAATGAATAATATATTTTTACTAATGGAATGTGTATAAATATATAGCATACCTCAAAATTAAAAATATACATGAATATGTGGGATGGGGAGTACTACCCTCTTTTATGAACTTATCTTTATTTATTTATATTTATACGCTACTAGTAAATTATTCAATGGAATAGTTGAATAGTTTCTTTTATGTAATTTTTATTCTCTGTATACTCGATTATAGTTAATCCAAGAAGAGATGAGGATCACAAAAGTATCATATGAAACTGGATTTAAAGGATACTCCCTCTATATTATTTGTACGATATTAATAAAGTTGGTTTTTCACTATACTCTTGAGAGTAATATTAAGACAAAGTATAATCTCAAGATATTAAGACTAATCAAAAAATGTAATGTCACATCAATCATATAATCTTAAGATTAATCTTAATTTCAAAAATATCATTATTACTTATCACACATAATATAATTTATAATTTATCTAAAAAAATACAATACACTTTAAAAGTTAATAAAATTAATTAAAAAAAATTCTTAAATTTATTGGGTGTAACTTGAATTGAGGATGAATAAAAAAAAGTATGATACTGTACATTTTACAATTTTGAAAAAATTCCAAAATTTATTAAAATCTAAAATATTTTTCTTTCAAGCAAGTCAAATCTGTGGCCATTTATGTACGTATAATGCAATTAATATTCACTATATAAAATACATGCTAGTTATTTCACTCGGAAATATTAGTTAAATATTATGTAGTATAAATTATATTTTTATCAACATACACAATCTTATGTAAAACATTTTTAATTTCTAATATAATAATTGCACAGTAAAGTCTACTGCATAAAGTTTTTTCTTTCACTCCAATGCAACACAAATCAATTTAATTTGAGAATCATATGGTCATCACTTTTCGCTTTGCTTTTCTCTTTCCTATTTCTTTTATTTAATTTTAATGAAATACCCTCTTTTGAGACAGATTATTTATGAGACGGGTGTGAGGCGGGTCAACCAATCACGCATGCTTATTGTATAAATAAAGTATGCTTATTTATAATTAAAGTATATCAATAATAAATTATATTATAATACGTTAAAATCATACTTTAATACATAATCCAGCATACTTCACAAAATATACTTTAATAAATATTACATATTTTATTTAAATAATAGACATATTTTAAGACTCACGTATTTTATTTAAATAATAGACATATTTTAAGACTCACAAACTATCTCAAGTAAGTAGCATCAAGAGAAAATTTGTCAATTTTAATACTACTCCCTTTAGGTCTTCAATTAATTTTTAGATCCAATCTAATCTTTTGGAGTTCTACTTTTACCATGAGCTTTGTCTTTGAGCTGTGGTAAAATATATTAAAACCACAATAATCTTCACTTTGTACTAAAAAATAAAATACTCCATGACTATTCACACAACAAATAATAGTTGAGATAACATCACTTTACTCCTACTAACTTGAGCTATGGAATAATATATTAATACCACAAATAGTCTTCACTTTGTACTTCAAAAATAAAATACACCATGATAATCCACACAACAAATAGTAGTTGAGATAACATCAGTTTACTCCTAATGAATGAGGTGTCACTCATCTTTATTCCATGAATGACACGAGGTGACACATCTTCCATTCCCGAGTACGAGTAAAGTGTTGAAATTCTCTATTCTAACAATTATATTTGCTCTCTTCATCTCATTCTAATAGTCATATTTTCTTTTTAAATGATAAAGTGTTGGCTGGATGTCAATCAAAGTCCCACATCGGTTAGAAATGGGGATGACGATGAGTTTATAATTGAGGGATGAACTCTCCCTAACATGAGGCCTTTTGGGGGTGATGCCCAGAGTGGTAAAACCGTGCGGGCCAGTGGGCGGCCCAAAGCGGACAATGTCATGCTAGTGGATTGAGTGGGCCCGACTCCCTGGGCAGATAAACCCAAGAAGTGGTATCAGAGTCATACCCCAGACTTAACCGGCCCAGCCCGGGATTGGTGGAATGTTCGAACATCAAACTTGATGGTCTAGCTGCGGGATTTTATTTGAGGGGAAAATATTGATTGACACCCTTAACCGGCCCAGCCCGGGATTGGTGGAATGTTCGAACATCAAACTTGATGGTCTAGCTGCGGGATTTTATTTGAGGGGAAAATATTGATTGGGTGTCAATCAAAGTCCCACATCGGTTAGAAGTCGAGACTTTATTTGAGGGGAAAATATTGGTTGGGTGTCAATCAAAGTCCCACATCGCTTAGAAATGGGGATGACGACGAGTTTATAAATGAGGGATGAACTCTCTCTAGCATGAGGCCTTTTGGGCGTGATGCCCAGAGTGGTAAAACCGTGCGGGCCACTGGGCGGCACAAAGCGGACAATATCATGCTAGTGAATTGAGTGAGCCCGGCTCCCTGGGCGGATAAACCCAACAAGTGGTATCAGAGCCCCTAGACTTATGTTGGTTGGGTGTCAACTAAAGTCCCACATCGATTATAAGTGTGGATGACGATGGGTTTATAAATGAGAGAGCCCCTAGACTTATGTTGGTTGGGTGTCAACTAAAGTCCCACATCGATTATAAGTGTGGATGACGATGGGTTTATAAATGAGGGATGGACTCTCCTTAGCATGAGACCTTTTAGGTGTGATACCCAGAGTGGTAAAACCGTGCGGGCCAGTGGGCGGTCCAAAGCAGACAATATCATGTTAGTAGATTGAGTGAGCCCGGCTCCCTGGCGGATAAACCGAACAAGTGGTATCAGAGCCAGACCCCATACTTAACCGGCCCAACCCGGGGTTGGCGGGATGTTCAGACCTCAAACTGGATGGTCTAGCTGCGGTTACTTTGTTTGAGGGAGAAATGTTGGTTGAGTGTCAACCAAAGTCCCACATCGGTTAGAAGTGACGATGAGTTTATAATTAAGGGATGGACTCTCCCTAGCATGAGGCCTTTTGGGTGTGAAACCCAGAGAGCAAAATCGTGCGGGCCAGTGGGCGGCCCAAAGCGGACAGTATCATGCTATTGAATTGAGTGGGCTAGGATCCCTGGGTGGATAAACCCAACAAGTGGTATTAGAGTCAGACCCCTAGACTTAACCGGCCCAGTCTGGGGTTGGTGGGATGTTCGGACCTCAAACTGGATTGTCTAGCTGCGGGACTTTGTTTGAGGGGGAAATATTGGTTGAATGTCAACCAAAGTTCCACATCGGTTCAACCAAAGTTCCACATCGGTTAGAAGTGGGGATGACGATGAGTTTATAATTGAGGGATGAACTCTTCCTAGCATGAAGCCTTTTGGGCGTGATGCCCAGAGTGATAAAACTGTGCGGGTCAGTGGGCAGCCCAAAGCGGACAATATCATGCTAGTGGATTGAGTGGGCCCGGCTCCCTGGGAGGATAAACCCAACATAAAGTTCATCTCATTCTAATAGTCATATTTCCATTTTAAATGATAAAGAAAACTTAATTATTAAGACGAGACGGACAGAGTATTTCATTTCTTATTCAATGAGGATGCATGGGTATCACATTTTCCATTTCTTACCTCACCCATTTTTTAAATGAATGAGGTGTCACTTAATAGGTGATCCCAAATCTACTAATGTCCATATTTCAAACTAAATACAATAAATAGAAAGTATAAACTAAATATTCTTTCCATCCTCTTGAAATGAGACTATTTGCGTTTTACATGTAAATAAATTAAAGAAGTGTAATAATTTAATGTGGGGTGGATTGGGTATTTGATTATGTTTATTTGTGATTTTAAAAATTGATTTTCAAAAAACTCATTCTTTTATGTGATATTCAAAGGTTAATTCACCTAGAAACAGTATTAATTTTTTATTTACTCACACTAAACCATACCGATAAATATTAAAACCTCGAGGGACATTATACCCTAAAACACTGGGAAAATTATATCATAAATAACAGGGGTAAGTCGTCATTTCACTACTGATAAATATTAAATCATACAATTTTATGTAATATCATATCAGGTAGTTGTATATTTATTAATTAATATTTAGGTACCCGTACTTATTTAAAGGTATCATACCATATTTATTTAAATATCTACCGTCGAATCTGTGCAGTTTAAATATCAACTGCTCATACCCGAATCTGTGTCTTTTAAAAATTTATTACTATATTTGTAACTACTCCAAAATTATTTATCAATATGCTTAGGGTAAAACGGGGTACCAGGAAATATAATTATTAGAGATAATAAATATCGATGTTAAGAGTACCTATAATTCGTATCCATTTAAATGTTCACCATCCGTGATCGGACATATCCAACTTAAAAAATTCATAATAATATCATCACAAACTTATTATTGTATTGCATCTCGTATGCTTGGTTAATGTTTACCTCCTGATTCATACACGTACACAATTCAAATTCTAATGATATTTTTTTGAACTACCCATGAAAATTATAATTATTAATATATATTTATAATGTATTTATATGCTTATGACTAAAAACCGATATCTATCAGCGCCTACTTTTAACATTAGTGGCTTCAACATCCACTGACTAGTGAAATAGACATCAATCAACATGTTTATCGTAGTGCATATTGAATATAAAAATATTATAATTTTTTATTTTAATTTCAAATTCTAATGATATTTTTTTGAACTGCTCGTACTCGTTTTTTTAGGGTATTTATTAATTATATAAGATACTTTCTTATTTCGTAATACTCATACCCGTGTATAAATAAATATAATTTAAAAATTAATATTTTAAAAATTCATTACAATATTTGTATCCGTCCTAAAGTCTTTTAGTGGACGATGAGTTCTGGCCTCCCCCGGATTAGTCGGTCTATGGATCGGATACCGGTGCATAAAAAATACTCGTAAATTACTCATACCCATTTAATACTATTTTTAAAGTATTTTTTATTGATTAAAATTAATATTTTAAATGAACTTATATTATTACTGATTAAATATAAAATAAATATAATATAATTCTATTACAAAAATATGACCTAAACCCTAATTTTATAAGTTATTATAATAATAATTGAATAATATTACAATAAACCATAAACCCTAAAACCATATCACTAAACCCTAAATCAATATAATGTATTTAAATTAATTTTATAAGTTATTATAATAATTAAATAATATTATCCTAAATCCTAAACCCTATAATTAAAAATTAATTCAAATTATTTAGGATAATTAACATAATTTGAAAAAATTAATTCAAATTGTTTAGGAATAATTAACATAATAATTTGAAATAATTAAAATTAGTAGTAGTTATGTATTATATTTAATAAAAAAATAATATTAAGCATATATATAAAGAACATTCTAAATAAGACATCATTTTTAATTAAATAAGTTATCATTATTATGATAAAAAAATCAATGGTCAAAATCTAATATTATAATTGTGATGAATGAATGAGATTGAATAATGTATATATATATTTATAATATATTTATATTTTTTAGGTTTTAAATTAATATATTAATTAATTTATATACATTTATATTTTTTGTGTTTAAAATTAATATTTTAATAAAGATTATATTATTATTAATTAATTATTAATTAAATATAATATGAATTTTATTATTTTTAATATGATCAAATAAAATTTATAACTATTAATTAATTATATAATTATTTCACGACATATTATATAATATAGATAAAATATTTTGTATAATTTTAATATTTGTGGATATATGACCTAAACCCTAATTTTATAAGTTATTATAATAATAATTGAATAATATTACAATAAACCCTAAACCCTAAATCAATATAATGTATTTAAATTAATTTTATAAGTTATTATAATAGTTAAATAATAATACCCTAAACCCTAAACCATATAATTAAAAATTAATTCAAATTGTTTAGGAATCGTTAACATAATTTGAAAAAATTAATTCAAATTGTTTAGGAATAATTAACATTATAATTTGAAATAATTAAAATTAGTAGTAGATATGTATTATATTTAATGAAAAAATAAAGTATTAAGCACACATATAAGGAATCATTTTAAATAAGACATCATTTTAAATTAAATAAGGTATCATTATTATGACAAAAAAATCAATGGTCAAAATCTAATATCATAATTGTGATGAATGGATGAGATTGAATAATATGATGAATGAATGAGACTAAAAAAGGTTTAGTAATCAAAATCAATGGTATGATTAAAAATTGATTCAATTTTGACTTTTAAAATGTGTTTTATTATATATAAAGAAGATAAAGATAAACTAACTCATGATTTAAAATTTATTATATCAAAAACTAAAACAAACATATATCATCAATTTTCATTAATTCTAAAACTTACATACATCGCATAAGTGATTTAATATTAATTCTTATATATATTACTAATTATAATTTTATTCTTAAAATTCATATCATCTATAAACTTTGTGATTCAAGAATCAAGATATATTATATATTATATATATATATATATATATATATATATATATATATATATATATATATATATATATATATATATATATATATATATATATATATATATATATATATACTTAAGGTTTCAGGCATATTCAAGATATTATAATATGATAGTACGAAAAATTTATTTCACAGTAGACCATTAAAAAAATAAAATCAGAGATAATAAGAATTTTATCCTAAGAATATAATTTTGGAGTCAATTTTAAATAAAAGGAATTAATCTTGACTTTCAGATGATAAAAACTTATCTTATGAAATGAATTTAATAAAAATTAATATTAAAAGAGCCCGACTAAGCGACACCCATGGAAAAAAAAATATTTAATACTTCCCCGTCTCATACTTATGTGCATCAAACACCCATGGAAAGTAAAAATATTTAATACTCCTCCGTCTCAGTAAAAATATTTAATACTCCTCCGTCTCATACTTATCTGCATCCGTACTGTAGATATAGAGTTTAAGAAAGTTATTTTTTGACCAATTTTATTGACTTTTAGGAGTATTGTAGTATTTTTAGGTAGTAAATAAATTATAAAGTATATTATATACGTTAGGTGTGAGTATTATTTTTGAAATTATGATAACTTTTCAGGTTGTTGGTTAATGTGAAGTTTCATTTTTTGGGTGGTGAAAATAAATGTGGGACGGACGAAAACGAAAAGTGTGAAGATAAGTGTGGGACGGAGGGAGTACTATTTAATTGAGGAACATAAGATTAACCATTTTATAAGGGTTTATTACTGATAGATACGCAAGTTAATAATCTAATTACTAATAAACACATTGATTTAATATTATGGCTGTTAAATACATGATCTCATTTTCATTTTCCAAAAATATCCTTATTATCTTATTTGGAATAAATCTTTATATTCCACGCAAAATTAAATTCCATATTGACTTTCTTTATATTTTAATCTTTATGTCTTCTACGATATAACAATAAAATTTATATATACACTACTGTTCATTTAGTAAAATTTTGTATCAATATTTATCATAAGCAGATATTCAACTGTACACTAGTGTGCATACATTAAGGAACACGTAAGAGTTAAAAAAGAATATTAGAGTTTAAAAATCTTTACGTAATCTTTGCACACTACTGTTCACTGGTTTAACATTCAAATGTACATCCATGTGCATATAATAGAAATAGTTAATATAATATTCACATTTATGTGCATTAAATTCAAATTAATGTAAAAGCCTGCAAAGAAAGGATCGTGTTAAAATTGGCGAGAAATTTAAGAAAAAATTTTAAGACACATATTTAACTGTACACCAGTGTACATAATTAAGGAATGCAAAAGAGTTAAAAAAAAGAATATTAGAGTTCAATAATTTTTACGTCTTTGCATACGACTGTTCACTAGTTTGTGCATATAATAGAAACAGTTAATGTAATATTCACATTTATGTGCATTAAATTTAAATTAATGTCAAAGCCTACTAAGAAAGGATCGTGTCAAAATTGATGAGAAATTTAAGGAGAAAATCCTAAAATTATAACATTATCTTAAAATATATTTTGCACATTAATACTAATATGGATAATTTGGATAATAATATAATAATTTTGTATCTATGAATAGTTTTATATATGGATCAATAATATCTAAATACATTTTGTATCTAAGTATTTATTAAACCGTATAAACCATTGGTATTACTTACTACGGTTATTAGTACTATATGTAAATAAGAGTAAGTGTTAAAATGGAGTCACCTAGGCTATACTTCTTCGATATTGCGTTCATCTCTGAGAAACTGAATTTTGTTTCCAAAATGTTGTTAAAAGCTAAAACTCTTCACCTGCAAATCGATGAACAAAACCCATGGAGGAGAGGGGGAGCGACGAAGTTGATACATGATACTTGCATTCATTTGTATTGCGTAATGCAAACAATTCGTCTTTGTGTTCACCTATTTGAAATATTTCTCTAACTTCGTTGGATCAGATGAGACGAACGAAAATGTATGCAGTAAGTATTTCAGGTTAAGGAGATGATAGCTGCTTGTAATTATCAGTTCACCGCTGTTGATGTTATTGTCTTCTATGTTTCACCGATTTAAATTTTACTTTGATTAGAGCATAAATGTGGAGTTGATTGGGTCATTGAGTATATATTTTGGGTGAATTGCAGGCGTGAAGTGCTAGAAAAGGCATTAGCTAATTCAGGTGTACCAGAGGAAGAACAGATGACCATTATGAAGGAACTGGAGCGCAAGGAGACTGAATATATGCGTCTTAAGAGGCATAAGATTTCTGTTGATGATTTTGAGCTCTTAACCATTATAGGAAGAGGAGCATTCGGAGAGGTTTCTTCCTTTATGTTCTTTTCATCACTACTCTACATTTCCAAATTGTTTGTGGATTCTACTTTAAATTAATAGATTCTGCTTTTATTATTAGAGTATGCTTGAGTTTAATATGGAGTTTAACAAAGCTTCAAAATGTTGCAAATAAGTATGAGTGTTCCTTTATTTTCTCATTACTATCATGGTTATTGTCACCCAGATAATGCGGTTAGTGTGAACTCTCTAATATATACTGTATATCTTTTTAAGTACTATTGAGTAATATTAACTCAATATGAACCAAAGACACTCTTAATCTCTTTTTCGATATTCTACTGCTTTATAACTTTCTCCTGAGCAATACCACTGAATAATTACGTGACTTAAATGGATTGGCTGATATATACATGCTACATTTAACTGATAAATTACTTGAATTGATGATAGCCATGCATTACTAATTTGAGTTTATTTATGTAGAGAATGAAGAAATTTGATCTTTATGCTAATTTCGATATGTTGCAATTTTTCATGAATGTACATTACACAACTAAAAAAAAAATGATGACACTCAGGATTTAATGTGTTTCATTATTTATATTTACATGTAGAACTTTAAGTCATTATCTTTTTCATCTATGTTATACTGGTTCTTAAAAAATCCCTTGACAGGTTAGATTGTGCCAGGAGAAAAAAACCGGGGATATATATGCAATGAAGAAATTGAAAAAGTATGAAATGCTTAGCAGAGGACAGGTCAGTTCGCATTGATGTATTTGGGATGTTGTTCTTAAAAAGTTACAACGTGCTATGCATTACACGTATATTTTAGGTTCCACTCAGCTTATATGGCGGAGCTTTGTAGCTCATTCAATACTTAATGCTCAACAACTTCATACCTACTGATCCCTCAGATAGAAACTAATTGACATTAGGAATTATTCCTTTTTTTAGATAAAGATTTATATAGAGCTTATAAAAATTTCAACGAGAAGCAAAACAATAATGACATAAGCATCATTAAATTATATACAGTATAATTCTATCCTGTCCTATCCTACCACAGTAAATTCTACTAGTTGGAAGAGTTATAAAATATTAAGTAATTTTAAATTCTCTTATCCCAAAAATGTGTCCAAATACACAGAGAGAGAGAGAGAGAGCGAGAGAGAGAGAGAGAGAGAGAGAGAGAGAGAGAGAGAAGCTTAAGCTCTAAGTTAGTGAAATGTAATATTCCATGGGTGTACTGGATTTATGAAGAAAAGTACAATTAATCTTCATGCTCACATTAATTTGATTTGTTACCTTTCAAGAGAAAGTTACCATCCTCTTTTTTCCTGCTAGTTTCCTTGGATGATATTTATACACTTGAATTTTAATGTCATGGTAGAATTGGCGAACCATAGTGATGAAGCTGCATCAAATAATTAATAAAGTAAATAAAATAATCATATACAAAAGATTATTTTATATGAATGTAATCATTCGAACCTCCTTCAATCTCTTAGTTGCCTTCGATTTCACGTTGCCTCTTCCAAATTTCCAACGCCATTGTAAAAATAGACCTGCAAAAGTACACCTGAGAGGATCTCCGGCGTAGACCCTCTGACGCTCAAGTCAGTTTCTTTTCTCAGTATATCTAAAATCTCAAGATAAACTGTAATAAGAATACTTACCTCTCTCTCCCAATAACGATAATAATATAGCATCCTTCTCCTGGGTAAGGTAGTGGGATTACGCGAGTAACCCATGTTCTCACTTAACCGTAAATCCACATTATAATATATTAATAAATGAATAACATATTTATCCACATCACATAGATAACAGATATATTATACAATCTTGTTTATCTTTATGAGTAAGAGTTGTAAAATAATATTTTCCAGGGATCCGTTTAGCTTCTTTTTTGTTTTGAAAGGGTCGAAGATATGATATATGAGTAAGAAATTGTTATTGTGTCACTCATATATAGGTGCTTTTCCTGGACTTTGCCTCCATGAGCGACTAAGTTTGCCTAATCTCCGAGATGCAGTTGCATGTGAAAATCTGAAATTATTTAGCATCTTACAATAGCAAGTAAAGGAAATGTAATGAATTAATCCAAGTAACATGTTATGAGATATAACTAATGCTGCTTCTTGTTTTCTTTCACTGAAGACCCATTGATTATCTAATTCTGGAATTTAAAAATTGTTAATGATTTATACATATATTCTTATTTTGAACATTGTATCGTAATGCTATAGGTTGAACACGTCAAAGCTGAAAGAAATTTGCTTGCAGAAGTTGCCAGCCGCTACATTGTCAAACTTTATTGTTCATTTCAAGATGCAGATTACTTGTATCTAGTTATGGAGTACCTACCAGGTGGTGACATTATGACTTTGCTGATGCGAGAGGACACCTTAACTGAAACTGTTGCTAGGTTCTATATTGCTCAGAGTGTTCTGGCAATAGAATCTATCCACAAGCATAACTATATTCATAGGTCAGTAATCAAATTTTTTATTTCTGTTGATGTGCAAAGTAGACAATTATCTATATTCTTTTTCCTTATTTCTCTGCAGGGATATTAAACCTGATAACCTCTTGTTGGATAAAAACGGTCACATGAAGCTCTCTGATTTTGGGCTCTGCAAGCCTCTTGATTGCTCAAATTTGTCTCCTCTAAATGGACAGAAACCAATGATGAATGAAAATTTAAGGGCTGAAACTGCTGAATGCTTTCCTGATAAGGGAGATGGGAGCAAGTGGATAAGTCCTCAAGAACAACGACAGCATTGGCAAATGAACAGAAGGACATTGGTTAAGAAAATCTTTCTCTTAGTTCAAAACTGCAATTTCAACATACAACTTGTGGAATAAGTTCTGATATTTTTGGATCATTTTATTTTTTGGTTCTCTTTTTAATCATTACAGGCATTTTCAACTGTTGGCACACCTGATTACATTGCTCCTGAAGTACTTCTGAAGAAAGGCTATGGAATTGAGTGTGACTGGTCAGTATAAAAGTCCTCAATTGGGTGTTGGGGTGGGGTGGGGTAGGGGGGGGGGAGAGAGGGAGAATTCTTCAGTTTTGTTATGACTGAGTTTAAATTTTATTTTGAAACAAATATAGTACTCTTCTTGCAGGTGGTCACTAGGTGCTATCATGTATGAGATGCTCGTTGGTTATCCCCCATTCTACTCTGATGATTCATTAACAACATGCAGAAAGGTGCCACTTTTGATCTCTTTACACAACCTTTATTCTCCAGATTTTAGATAACTTTAAACCTTTCTCTTTTAGTTTACAAGAAAATATAATGAGCCACTAAAAAGTGCAAATCCCCCTCTCTCTCACGGATTATGAAAGGACATTTTGGTGATTTAGGTTTGCCAGTTTAAGGAAAAAATTTCAACCTGTTGCTCTATTATGAGTATATCTTACTGTAAAATTCAATATCGTAGATTGTATTAACTGCATTCTTAAAGTACTCTGTTAACATGTACATACAAATATGGGACATAATTGATAACTTGGATTTAGTAGTTCATCACAGTCTTTATTACCCACATTAATAGTCCAGTCCATCTTGGACTCTCTACTTTAATCTTACTTTCCAAATGGCTTTTTATTGAGCTCTGTGAACTGGAGGGAGATGCATAATGAGCATAAATGAAAGTTCATGTGAAAGCACAGGATATTTAGATATTTGGAGTTCCAAACATGCATTAATCTTTTGATATTCATGAAATTATGTCACTCGTGTCCATAGTGGAGGGAAACAGGCCCAAATTTTATTTCCTTAATATTTTTTATAAAGCTGTTTTCATTAAATATGACGTACGAATGCACAATTTCGTTGTATTGATAATCTATTTCATGATGTATACCAGATTGTTCAATGGGAAAATCAGCTCAAGTTTCCAGCTGAAGCAAGGCTAACCCCAGAAGCAAAAGACCTGATTTGTAGGTTTCTCTGTGATGCTAAAAACAGGCTAGGATCTAGTGGAGTACAGGAGATTAAGGTTGTTTTTCTTACCCAAATTACATTATCATGATGAAATTAATGTTCTTACTAAAGCTGTGCACTTCTTATAGGCTCATCCATGGTTCAAAGATATTAACTGGGACATGCTTTATGAAATGGAAGCTGCTTATAAACCGGAGGTGAATGGGGAACTTGATACTCAGAATTTTTTGAAATATGATGAGGTAACATGTAGTACATACAAAATGAATACATATAAATATAGCATCTTTGTACTTCATGTTGGCACGGTTAATCTCTTAAATGGATATAGTTTTTTGATTACACTGCCTGATATATCACTATCAGTATCAGCATATATAGAAAAGAGCAATACATCATTTACATCACATTTACAAAAGATTCAGGTCATAGCTAGACCTCTAACACGATTTCGGCTATTATTATCTTGACATTTTCTGTAGCATGATCAAAAGTTTTAAGTTTTTATGTTTCTCAAAAAGTTGACAATCAGTGTGAACTAAATATCCTAAGAAATAATGCTTATAACCCAAAACTTAAAAAAAAAAAAATCTGTATTCTCTTCAAGCAACCCAAAAGACTTCAAGAGATCATTGAGAATAAATATGTGTTGTGCCTTGCATATGTAAGAGAATTATGAAAAAGAAACTCTACATCTCTTAATCCTCCGAATTTCCACATCTCTTAATCCTTCGAATTCTTATCCATTACAGATACTAAAGTCTATAAATAAACTCAAATCTTTCATATGATTTCTGAAAGTGAACTTTTAAGAGGTCATTTTTCACTATTAGTTTCTTTAAGTCTGCAGGTTAACTTATCAACCTGCAATATGCTCTGTGTTGATCTGAAAATATTCTCATTCACATCAAAATTCATTTCCCATCTTTCCTACTTCATCTTATAGTATTTTAATGATTTTGCAAATATCAAACTGAGTGTCATTTTTCATTTTTTGTTTATTAAATGTGCGTCAGGACTCCATTTGAATGGAATTTGAAGGTATTCTCTTGTCTCGTCTCTGCAGAGGGTTTTATTTTTCTCTCTAAATAATTCATTGTTTATCCCACATTAGGATATTTACCGTTTTCACCATATCCTTATAAGGACTTCTTTTTTATCTCTTGGTGGGTGTGGGTGTGTTCATTCATAATGATCACTTAACTTACTTGTTTACACTATATAAGCAAAGAAATATCACTGTGGATGAAGTTCAATTTTCTTCCCCTACTTTTGCTCGTTACATTAGACTCTTAAGATTCCGTAAATTTCTGTTGCATTAGTTACAACTTTTTCAGTATTCATTGAATCTTACCTTATTTCAGTATTGTATTCATGTGTTACTTAAGAACAAGTAAGGTTTAGTGGATCTATATCAATAATGATCAGATCAACACAATTTCAATTATCAATGTCTAACATATTCATACTTTGGTTGTTCATAAAAATTAAAATGGCTACAAATGAGATTGAACACTAAGTCTACCCAGGGAGTGATAGGATCTTATATGCTTCCTCATTTCTAGATAACAACTAAGAAAATAACAGCAACCAAAGCATCTAAAATTTTGATTGAATCATTGAGTTGTTTGTTTACGCCTATAATTGGTGTGAAGATTGCTATAGTTGGTCACTTTTTATATATTTAAGATACTTGTGATATATAGATCTTCTCTGCCATGTCACAGATCTCTGGGGGCTTCCTTTCTTTCCCTGGCATCTAGTTTTTATGATTATTAAAGTTATGACGTGTCTCAGGAACTGTCTTTTCTTTTGTTTGGGATTACTAATTTCTGATGTATATGACATAATCACAGGTGGATCCACCACCGTCAAAATCCAGCTCTGGGGTCTGGAGGAAGGTCCGTAATCTCAGTTTAATCAACTGGAAATAAGATTCAATGTTACTATTTAAACTTTATATTTCAAATTATTATCAAAAGAAATAATGTAACTAAATCTCTTCAATATACGAAGAATATCGAATTGAGTATGCGTTAGTTGTTTGATGATGCTCTATCGTAAGTTATCAAACTTGTCTGATATTTGCGCTTTATCTATTTAGCACTTCCCAAATTTTAATTTGTTTGTCGCCTGTACTGAAGGAACCCACCTGACTTGCTAGTATTCCATATAACAGTTGACTTGCATGTAAGTTGCATTTTTATACCCGAACTTTTGAACCAAAAATTTTAGAACACATTTGTATGCATTGGCATCACTTGATAGTATAAAGTTTTTAGAGCCCCTTCCGTGTAAACATAATAAATGGAAAGCTGAAAAGATTATCATAAGATGAATAGCACTATGCTACCTTTTTCGAATGCATAGGCGGTGTATCAAAATTGTAAGGTACAAAATTAAAAAAGTTCACAATAAACTGATCTAGTCGATTCCGTATTTTGGTTTTTGGAAAGGATTTTATTAGTCCCTTTCTTTTGCGATCTTAAAATTGCAATGCTTGTTTACAAATACAAGTTTGTTTAAGAAATAATTTTGTTGTTAACTGTTTGAGTGATTGATTACATATTATATGATGCACATCTCTACAAGCTTGAGCTTTTAGATGAGCTGGTCATATAACATTAACACTGATAAAGAAACATTAATTAACGCTTAAATCCTTAAATCACTAAGGTAATTTCATTGAGCAACCTTGTAAATCCATTCTTTTAAATAGTTGTCTCATAGATAGCCTTGTTTGTATATTAACAAATAATACATTAAAAAAATCATAGTAATTTATGTCCCTATCTGTCAATAATTTAGAGGGTTAAACACTGGGAAGAACTAGCATAGCTGTATCATGCACAGGTAATTCAAAACCTATCTTTGTGAGAATCCAATATTGTATAATTACTTACTCCACATAGCTTGAGGCTTTTGGGGGAGAATCATTAAGTTTTGGTACCTGAAAGAGATTTACATGGCAAAAGAGTTCTTTTCATTTTAATACATCTTACTTCATGCAATAAACTAAGTCAAACAGGAATGAGTCGAAGTAATTCAAATATGATCTTGTTAAAATATCAGAAGTCCCATGTTAGGTTTATAGGAAAAACATTATTGTACCATTAAATCTAATTTGCTGTTAAATAAATTAATCTTTGTGCTGAAGTTTCTACTAGCTTTAGCGTCGACATACTGGGAGCTGTGGCGAAATATTGACAGTTTTCGCCAGCATTATCAATGACATATGTTGAAAATAGTTGCAAAATCCCAATACCCTAAGAATGCTATTATGTCCTTCCGTAACTGTCATATTGTGGCTCGCCATGTGGACTTCGGCATGTCCTGCCATTAATATTTTATTTATTTACACCTTCCTTTACGAGTCTTTTTTTTTTTGGAAAATGTAGATCTTATCTTAGTGGTCTTAGAAATTTGATCTCATATCCATAATTGATTTGTAATATTAAGTGTGCTTTTCCTCTTTATGTCATTTTATATCATTTATTTAATGAGAGTGATATTTGGATACTTACTTATTACTTGTTCCTTTCGTTTCTTGCAGTTGCGCGATCCAAAAGATCTGAGTTTCGTTGGTTACACATTCAGATACTTCAAAACCTTAAAAGCGCTGAGTGAGTCTTCCACTTGTCTATTACAATTTTTCTAGTAATTTTACCTTACCTTTTTTTTTTTTTTTTTTTCTGTGGTGATCAATGTAATATCAATATCATCTTTTATATCAGTTACCTTTTCTGGCTTATTTATTGCAAATAGTCATGTGCAGAGTGAGAATTAGGGATGTCAACATCATCTACTTGAGAGCACAATATTGAAACTTTTCTCATAAACATGGTTGAATTGGTTTTGTTTAGAAAACAACTTGTCTGAGCTTATAGTTAATTTTACTTGTCCACCCTTGCTTTGACGTATTCATTTTTTGGCTGAGAGATAATTGTACTCCATCTAGAACTCTCCTTGCATATGTACTTGTTATTATGAAGATCTAGACTTTTGAAAATCAGGTTGAGAAGATGTTTTATTCTCAGTTTTTGCCTTCTCATCGAGCTGATGCATATTGACTTTGTGGTGCGTTGAGCTCTGAACAAAATTTTATAGTTGGAATATTATGAACCCAAATTAAAGAAGTATTTTAGAGAGACTTAGAGTAGAGCATCTTCTCGCTATGACTCTTGAATACGCCAAGTATTATTTCTCTTCAAGTCAAGTGTCTTCTTTCCTACTTGCTAGATCATTTCTTATCGTATAAATTTGAATATAATGTTTACTGTACAGTTTTTAATGTTTTCTTAATTGAAATATGTTCCCAAAAACTAATATAGAAAGATATGCTTCCAAGTTCATGATTGAGTGTTTTAGGTTGAGTGATTGTAATCATATTCTGCTGTATTGGAATGGCAATATATTGGCCCTATGATATGATATTTCAAACCTCAAATGTATTTTTGCATATGACTATATATTTATGTTTTCTGTCATATGATTACTCTGTCCATATCTGTTCTCTGTCATTTAGTTTTTCTCAGTATCACATAACTGTTTGACTAGGCCTGCAAGAATACTCTTTCTACATGACAAAAACTCAACTAATTTAAATTTGGAGGTTTCTTGCATAAAATCATATCAACTATATTTGTTTTTGTACCTTTATGCTAGCAGCTTAGCCAGCCATTTCCATCAATTATTCTTAGTACTATATATGGTTTTTCCCTATCATTCTCCAATTTCTTTTATCTTCCTTGTTTGAGATTTGCACCATCTTGTTTTTTCCAACTTCTAAGATCCTAAAAATGTTAATTAAAAATTGCTGGTATTTGTAATTACTAAAAAATTCATAAGATCAGGTAGTATTTTATTCTTTTGTAATACAGCAAGTTATTAACATAAAGAAAGGCGGTCTCCTGAACTCAGAAAATCATGAGTACAACCATAAGATTTAGGCTCCTCTTCTCTCTCTCTCTCTCTCTCTCTCTCTCTCTCTCTCTCTCTCTCTGTCTGTACTGAATTATTTTTTTGAGGTATATATATAGGTAGGTAAGAGTTCTGTTTCCCAATATGTGAACTTCAAATTCTGATCGAGCAAGTGACTAACGGGGATGATTTTATCGTTTTCTTGTTTCTTTCTTTCTAAGTCTACTTAAAGTTCTTGATTTTTCCAAGTAGAGACATACTTATTTTGCCTTCTAGCCCACATATTTAAATTAACATGCTACATTGTAGTTGCATATGTATGTTGTATCTTGCACTTTGCTACAATACAACCCTTCTTTCTGCAAAATGTTGCATTCCAGAATCAGTTGCTCTGCTTTGGGATGCTTCACGTGTTTACCTGCCTGATTGTACTACTGTCACAAGGTCATTCAATTATTGAGTGCCAGCATTTATCTGTTTAATTGGAAGACATTCAATGTCTTCCGCCTACATTCTGTATCACAAACCGAAGAGATGATATACAGATTATTTGATTATTTAAAAATTTTTGATAAATTTGCTCTGACGACTGCTGATTATATCTCCTGAAACTTTGTACTCATTCAGGCAGCAGAAAAGGAATGTCACCTGATCGCTTGTCAACTGATTCTTCCCGGAGTTTGTTCTCCGTCTGTTATAACTTCATTTTCTTTTGTGACTTACATTGAAGCTCGGTTATCTAATAGTAGCTCTCATGCATTGCAGGTGATTCAGGAGTCGATTATTCAGAGAAGCCCGAGCACAAAGAAGTTGCTGTCCTCAAGCAAGTTGCATCAGCAGATGATCTTTCCCAACGAGCATAGATTCCTTCATACAAATCCCATATATCTGTCATACGCTGTAAGATTTCGCTCAACTTCTGCTGAATGTCTGCGGGTTGTGAACTTAGGAGATCTAACGTGGGTAGTCCCGTTACAAACGAAGTTCAGCATGCATGTTTTATCTTAGTTAGAAAGCGATGCTATTTAAGATGTTACGACAGGACATAGTTACCAAGGTTGGCATATCCAGAGATAAACATACTACTGTGATTGCTGCCCCTATATATATATATATATATATATATATATTAGGTAGCTCTGGTTACTATGTTTATGATAACTGTTATGATTTTTTTTTCCTAGTTTTCTTGTAGTAAGATGTCGTATGCATGCTTTGTTAATTTGTATTTTTGGTGGATGCAATGCAGTCTCTCTTCTCTATTTTCATTCGATTTTTTTTATTAAGAGAAATAGTTTTATACTCCCTCTGTCCCATAGTTATTTGCACCATTCCTTTGTAAATTACAAAGGAATGATGCAGATAAGTATGGGACGGCGGGAGTATAAACCTGTTGCAACATAAAATTGGATTTGATCTCAACTCTTGTATGTGTTTAAGTTTATTTACTTCAGATTCATGTTTTTAAATGAGTTAAATTTGGACCTATTGCATTAGAACAACTCTTTTAAGATTGTGTATTTTTTGTCCCGATGATAGCTTAAGTGGTTGAGGTCAGTCAGTCGGTCAGAAAAGCATGAAATTACAATTAAACAAAATGTCTTTATTCACCATTATTTGGAGGGGATATATTAGAGAGTTTTTGTATCAAATGATAGGTTATGAAGCCTCTCACAAAATGTCTTCATGTAGACACACATGTTTTATTTTAGGGTGATTCTTATCTGACCTGGGCTCACACATGACCCAGATTAGTCCAAGTTGCAGGTTAAAGGGTACACCACTTATTGGAGTATATTTTATTTAATATCTTATTCTTTTACTTTATTAATTATTACTATTCATGTATTGTTTTGTACCTTTTTTTCTTCATTAATAAAAAATAGGGTCTATTACTTATAGTTACAATTTATCTACCTATATTATTGGTAAGTACAATATCAAATTAAAATACTATCCACTAGTATATTTTATTTAATATCTTATTCTTTTACTTTATTAATTATTACTATTCATGTATTGTTTTGTACCTTTTTTTCTTCATTAATAAAAAATAGGGTCTATTACTTATAGGTACAATTTATCTATCTATATTATTAGTAAGTACAATATCAAATTAAAATACTATCCACTACAAATTGAACCCATCAAATACTCATTTTAACTCTATTATAAATTTAATTGTATTCAAAATTTAATTAACCATTAATCTCTGCATGAAAATAGGAAATATGTTGGGATTAGTTAATCCGATAAAAAAGAGTCCCACATGGAAAAAGAGTCCCATTTGGTATATCTAATCTGATCACCTATTCTGCATACCCAATTTGAATACCCATTTTACATTTTCCTGTATATCCATTTTCCTAACATGCGCATTTTCCTAATACGTGTAGGCAACTCAATCTGTATACACAATCTGAATACCCAATATGCATATCTAAATACCACGATTTGAATACCCAATCTGCGTACCTATTATCTATTATACTCTATGCGTGTATACCGAACCTATTACCTATTATACTCTACGCGTGTATACCGACTAAACTCAATTTGCATACACAATCTAAATGCACAATATGAATGCTCAATCTGCATACCCATTCTTCACATCCAGAAATTGCATACGAAGAATTTCTTAGATGAGCATGATCTTTTCGTTTTATGATTTTAGTCAGATGTAATTAATGTCAATTCCCCATTTTCTTTGAAAACAGATTTACATCTAGAGTAAAAGATTGTTGTCACCGTCGCCGGTAGTGTCGGATTGATTTCTCTCGCCATCCATGTCGCCGGGCATTAATAATAAAACGATGATTTTCTCTCCATAGAAATCCCTTGGCATCGTGATGTCCCTCCCCAGGGATCGTCTTTAACCTTGAAAGGCAATTGGGGGAAATCCTTTGATACTTTTGGCATATAGAATTTTGGTGTTAATTGTTATCACCAAACTTAATCGAGAGGAAAGATTTGAAAGAGAGAGAGAGAGAGAGAGGGAGAAGAGATCGACTTACGAGATCTTTCACACATCTTTTTGGCAGCGATTTCAAATTTCATGATTCAGGTGAATTTGAGATTGATTTGCTTCTTGGGATTAGAAGAGACAGTAGAGCAAGAGTGAGAATCTGAAAAATGGGTAATCATCTTTCTCATTTGAAGTATGAGAGAGATGAATGAATTGATTGTGGAAATATTAATTTCACCCTATTTTATCTTATAGTTGATGTATGCAGGGGTAAGCGTGACATTTCATTATATAATTTTGCAGTGGATAGTAATAAAAAACATACTACGTATCTATTAGTAATATTAATGTATAATAATTTGTATTAGATAATAAAAAATCCTAAAAAATAATATATACTTTAGTTTTTATTTTACTATTTTTTATAATTATTTTATTTGAGATAATTTTATATTTTACAAAATTTATATAATTTAATATATTTTTAATTTTAAATAAATTCATAATTTAAAATATATAATTATGAAGAATCTCTTTAAGTTTCAAATATTTTTTCTGTTTTAATTTTTAATTTTCATTCATAAAATTTTTATGTTAAATACTTAATAACTAATTTTAAAAAAATTTCTTTCATTGGACCAACTTTATTGAATATTCAACATTAAATTTTTATTCAATAAATATTAGGTTGCAATTTAGAGTAATTATTAATAAAAACAATTAATTTCTCCATAAAATAATTCAATAATTAATACTATTTAAGATAATTTAATAAATTAAATTATATTAAAATGTGGTTCTTAAATAAAAAAAATTACTTATATCATATCTTACTCATATTTTATGTAGTTATAAAAAATTAGATATCGGTGCGATGATAAAAATATGTAAAATGGTATCACCGTATGATGATCTTACCGAAAATTGCCCCTAAAATATATTAAATCAAATGAATTAAATATTAATTATAATTTAAAATTTAAATATAAATTAACGTTATAAATAATAATAATTGAAATAAAAAATAGATTGATGGCAATAATTTATTACCACTATGAACATAATATTTATGTTAATTAAATATTTATTTGTTAAATTATTAATTTATATAATTGTTTGAGTTTTTCTTTTTGCCACGTGTGCGACATGATATTCATTCTTTATTTTAGTTTTATAAAATTAAATTAATAAAATAATATTTTATATATAATTATAAGAGTTGATATCATATGCACCCTTGTGCACACATGCATGTTAATGTGTATAAGCTTTTATTCAATAGTATATATATATTTTTAATAATTATATAGTTTTTTACATTCAATTTTTTCATTAAAAAATTAACAAAAAGTTCACTAATAAAGTATATACATTTTTATTCATTAGTCTATATATTCATATTGATAAATGTATAAACTTCTGAATTTGGATGCACGGTGCACTCGGGGGCACTGGATTATTTGCCTAATTATAAATAATATAATATTTATGTTAAATAAATATTTGTATAAACTTTACTATTATTTTTTAAGTGGAGCTTTATGGTAATTAAATACAAAATTATTAAAGAATTAATTTTTTAGTGTGGTCTTTTGATGAATAAAAAGAGTAGAATTTAATTTTAAAATGACAAAGACTTATGCGAGATCGTTACATGAGACGGACATAACGTGATAACTTTTATAATGAAAATGATAATGCTATTTTATGAACAATTTATAATATAAATGAAAAGTGATAACATTTTATAACGAAAGTAAAAACTATTTAAAAAGTCAATGGTTTCACCTTAGTCTCACGAAAGACGGTCTCAAGCAAGATTTACCCTTTTAAAATTACATATAAAAATATAGGGTGGATCTCATTTTTTATTGGCAACTTGTGTGAGACCGTCTCACGTAAGGGCTTACGTGAGACGACAAGAAAGTGATAACTTTTGTAAAAGAAATTGATAATAAATTAATGAAAAATGATAATGTTATTTCATGAACAATTTATAATATAAGTAAAAAGTGATAACATTTTATAGCGAAAGTTATAACTTTTTATAGCGAAAGTGATAACTATTTTAAAAAGTGAAAAATGGTCTCATGTGAGACTATCTCACGCAAGACCTACCATTTTTTATTCAGTATATTATAATATTTAAATAATTTTATTTGAATAATTAATTGAATAAAGACTTATCCAATATTTTTTAAAATAAGAATTAGTATTTTTGAGATATATAATGATAATATAATAATTAATTAATATATAATAATAATATAAAATAGAAAATAGAAAATTATATTTGTAATATTAAAATAGAAAAATATAAAAATATGAAAATTAACCGAATACATTATATTTCTAAAAATATATTTAATGCAGTGTATTCACAATTAATAATAATAATATAATAATACCACGAAAATACTAAATTAACCCCCACCTTAAATATCCACCTAAAATTATTCATAATTAAATTTGCTTTTTCCACCCAAATCACCGTTCAACACCTTCATGTTATATCCAGTAGTTTCTGCAAACAATTCCCTTTCTTCACTATCTTCATGATTCACCGATGGCTCTCAGATCGTCCCTTCTCTTTTCCAACTAATGAGGGGTTTTGAGTTCCCTCTGTTACTTATAAGATTTGTGAATAATAGTTTTAAATTCAATGTCAGCCAGAAAAGTGTAATAATATTTGCGGTGGAAGATCTTGGTGTGGTGGGGTCATCCCCACCCATCAACATCGTCCGCCAAATAGAAAAGGAGTAGAGATTTATTATTTAAATTAAAAAAAATACTCCCGTCCCATTATTATTATTGCACTTACTAAAAAGGATGTCTTACAATTAATGTTACATTTTTATTTTGGATGATGGGACCCATACAAAACTATTAAATATCTTCATGGGTCCACAATACTCCACTAATACGATTACCCACTTTATATTATAACATTATTTTTCTCATCTCACAACACATTAAAATATAATACTCCTTAATCTCCGTGCAAACGGTAAATGTAACAACAAAGATGGACGGGGGAGTATAAGAAGCTGAACACATTACACCAGATTTAATTGGATACTGTTGAAACAGAGGGCATGAAGATGATAGTTACCGCATCATGGTGATGCTGATGGCATTAATCTCCATTTATTTGACCTGATTAGTTTTATTTCTTCAATTATCTAAAAAGTTGGGTTCAATTATCTAAAAAGTTGGGTGCTGTGGAAATGGATTCGAACCTTTCCCCCTTCATCTTCTTTCTTCTTTCTGTGTTGCGGTTTTTTTATTTTAATAATTTATTTAAGAGTGTACTTTTATATTTTATTGTGTTAGTTATATTGGGTGCCAAAAGTAATTTTAGGCCGAATATATTAGTTTAGGGTGAATTTAAGGGTGGGGTTATAATAGTCTACTCATTATAATTTTTTTAAATATTGGGTGCCCTCAATAAAGATTGAGGTGACAATAGCGCCGCTCTAATAGTTATTCAGATTGAAGAGTGTATACAATTGAGTGAGTTAAGATTGATTGAGTGAGTAAGATTGGGATTTATTGAGTTTAATTTTAGGGGATTAGATCGGTAAAAAAATTTAAACAGAAGTGTATTCCTAAATTTATTGATATTTTTAATTAATATATAGTAATAAAATCTAATTATTAAATATAATTAAAAATATTTTAATTAGTAATATTTTTTTATCATATTTCAAATATTTATTATATAGTTAGAGTGTATATTGGGTGACCGGGTGCAAGGGTGCACCCATATGTGTATACATTTTTATTCTATTTTGTATACATATTATTCTATTTTGTATACGTGTTTTGTAATAATTGTATACTTTTTTCACATTAATTTTTCATTAAAAAAATTAACATCCATATGTGCATAACATTTTATTGAATATTATATACAATTTTTCATTAAAAAAATTAACAATTAAATTGTATATATTTTTACTCTTAATTGTATATGCTTTTGTTTATATTTATATGTGGGGTGCACCCTATCTTTAGGTGCACCCGGGTGCACACTATAAATTGTCATATAGTTAATATGAGTATCAAATTAAAGATTTTGAAAAGACAATAATTTGATATGATTTTTATTAATAATAAATATGTTACAAGAAAATTATAAATATTTTAAACTTTTTCATAAAAAGCAACTTTACAATTATTTGATTGGTTGACAATGAGAGATAATACATTTATTATTTTCATAAAATTTGACTTTTTAGATGACTTGTTAGATAGATTTTCATTCAACTTTAAAATATTCAATGGTTAGGATTGAAAGATAAAAATTTAATGATTAAGATGATATTGAGTCATACATGACCTTGGATCAGTTAAGGCCTTTTATTTTATTACTTGATCTATCTATTCAATTTTTTTTAAGGGTGTAGTGCATCGATTCACTCATATTTATAATTTTAAAATGACTAGTGGACAATTTTTTTAAATAGAAAATTAATTATATTATTTTATTTAAGGGTGAAAATTAAATTAAAAATTAATTTAATAGTTAAGATTACTCATTGAACTCTCAATTTTCTGGATAAATTTCTATATAAAAAACTCATTATTGACTTTTTTTATTAGTTCAATTTTCTGGATAAATTTCTAAAAAAAAAAAAAACTCAATTATTGACTTTTTTTTTCCCTAATAAAAAAGGTACTCCTTTCGTTTCACTATACTTTAAAATTTTCCAGTATTTAGTGTAGCTAAACTACTAGTTCCCTTCTCGGATAATTAATTAAATATGACATCTTCGAACTTCAATTACTGTTTGTGTTATTTGTGTACTCCCTCCGTCCCCCAAATTATTTCACTCTTTCTATTTATATCCGCCCCTCAAAGTATTTCACATTTCATTTTTACTAAAATTGGTAAACAATAAATTATTATACTATTTACTTTTTACACACATCCCAATATAATACTCACTTCTTCACATCTTTCAACAACTCAACACACTTTTTTCATTAAATTAACTAAAATATATATTCTTTCTCTTACTTTATATATTAAAAATAAAATTTTCTTAATCTCCGCGCACACCAATACGTGAAATACTTCACAGGACGGAGGGAATATTTCCTTATTGTCACAACATTACAGGCTACAATGACATCTCTTTAATTGGTGAACATTAGTGTGAACTCCAATTACTGTTTGTGTTAATTGTGTATTTACTTATTGTCACAACATTACAGGCTACAATGACATCTCTTTAATGGGTGAACATTATCGTAAATTGAGTTCACACGTGAATTATATTTTCAATTATAACATTTTAGTATATAAAAAATTATTCTTTAAGATATAAAATATTACTTTTTTAAATAAAAAAAATTACTTTTCAAAATATTGTACTTTTATTTATCGATTACTCCACTTTTTAGTATATGAAAATTTACTATTTAAATAGATGAATTATTATTCTTCTAAATAAAAAAATATTAATTTTCAAATAATAATTTTTTATATACTAAATAATTTTTTAAAACACAATTTACGTATAAACCCGATTCTCACCGATCTACTATTTGTAATTTTTCAGTCCACGTGAGTAATAAGTTTGTTCCACAAATACTCACATTTAGAAATGATAATAATTTCAATAGGCTATTCTCTCAATTTTTTTTATTATTTTTAAATAACATTTTATCTCATGTACATAACATGCTTTACTCCAAAATTTTACTCCATACTTTATTAATCCACAAATAGGAATAGTAGTACTCTTAGAATGGATGTATTCATTTTTACTATAATATATTTATTGGGTTTCGTAAACCATGCTAACTTAGCTATGATATATTAAAATATTATATTTTCTTCAATCCTTACAAAATACTTCTTCTATCTCATTTCAATATTTATATATTTTCAATTTAGACGTGTCATTTCAATCTTTAAATTTTTCTTTTTGATAGATGAGACCCAGACAAATTAATTATTTCTTTCTCCGTAAGCCCACACATCACACTAATACATCTATCAACTTTACATTAAAATATTATTTCACTCACTTCACTACACATTAAAATACTAGTATTCTTTAATTTACGTGCAAAAAGTAAATATAAAGTTGGAAATGAGACGGAGGGAGTATCAATTTTACTATTTTGGACGACTATTTTAAACATACTCATTTTTTTTAGTAAAAGGGACCCACATATGACCCACCACATCCTTCTAATACAATTATTCACTACACATATAATAATAATACTCTTTAATCAACGTAAAAAACCTTATAAGTAGTTGGAATGAGTATTATACTTTTGAGTGTATATTGGGTGCACCCGGGTGCAAGGGTGCACCCATATGTGTATGACTTTTTATTCTATTTTGTATACATATTATTTTACTTTGTATACGTGTTTTGTAATAATTGTATACTTTTTTCACACTAAGTTTTTCATTAAAAAACTAACATCCATATGTGTATAACTTTTTATTCAATAGTGTATATATATTTTTTAATAATTGTATATCTTTAACACTCAATTTTTAATTAAAAAAACTAATAATTAAATTGTATATATTATTACTCATAATTGTATATGTTTTTGATTATATTTGTATATGGGTGTACCCTATCTTAGAATGCATCCGGGTGCACACTATAATTAGCCTATACTTTTTAATATGAGTAAAAAATATATGTATAAATAATTTTGGGATAGGGGTAATATTTTTTTCTTAATACTGTATGTTTAATCGAGGCCCAAGGAGTAGTATTTATTAGATATTTAGATGAGCTTAAGATTTTCTTTTATTATTATTTTTTTCTGTATGTGAGTGCAACTTTTCGAATAGTAGAGCTGAAAATTAAAGACAACTTGAGTACTTAAGTACTTAATTAAACTCGATTATTTTCTTATGTTCGTAAAGCCAATGATGATAATTTCTCTTGTTAAAAAACATCATTTAAATTAATAGAGTAGAGGGTTAGATGAGGTTGGAAGGTGGGGGAGGTTGATGACGTGTCGCTTAAAGAAATTGATGCGACTTTAGATTTGAGAGGCCAACTCCACATCTTAGGCTCCGCAGAAACGCGATACAGATATATACTCCCTCCATTCTATACAAGTGGTAACTTTTATTTTTTTTACACATGAATTAAGGAGTATTATTATTTAATGTGTAGGGAGTAATTGCATTAATAGGTGTGTGGGTCCATATTTTAATTGCATTAGTGAATGTGTATGTGTCTCATGTGTTTAATGAAAGAAAGAGGACCCTTTGGGTGGAACGCCCAAAATAAAAAAAATAAACCTTTTGGGTGGGACGGAGGGAGTATGTAAAATGAGGCACTCATCCATTTTATAATTAATCCCTCCAATATTTTCACCAATTTGTACAGACGCGGAGATTAAGACGTGTTATTTTTTTAATATATAATGTTAGAAAAGGTAGGGATAAATTAGTAATTTAAAAAGAAAAAAGTAAATAAAGTTATTGAGAATGATAAATAAAGTGTAAAAAAATAATTAAAGCTGTTGGGATTGTAAAAAGCAGGTAGTAGTTTTACCATGCCCCCAAATTCCATATATTTTTTTTTAAAAATTGTATCATTTAGTATTACATGTTATACTCTCTAGTATAAGAACTTATACATTAGATTTTCTAAAAAGAAAATTTTAATTTTTTTAATCAAACATTTATACTATTCATATTTCAACCGATCTTTTCATTGAAAAAATTATACAATTACTAATTAAAGTATACACCCTTTAGAACAAATATTATACCATATATACACCTTGTGCACCTGTGAACACAAAAAACCAACTCTTCACCCAAATCCTTGTTATCACACACTTCCTGAAAGTTATACTTCTAGTATTAAATATTATACACTTTAGTATAAGAATTTATACTCTTTAATTTTTGAGGAAAAAAAACTTTAAATCAAACATTTATACTATTCATATTTCAACTCATCTTATCAATAAAAAAATCATATCTTTATTAATTAATGTGTATACCCTTTTGAACAAAATGATATACCTTTATACTGTTGGCGTTCGATCGTTTGGTAAAAGTGAACCGTTTGGGTTCCATACGTTTCTAACAAGCAGCGGAAGCTGTTCGTCATGACTTCTCCGTATTCCCAGCATTCGCCTTGCACCATCCGCAGCATCCGCCGCTATTCCAACAGCTGTCAAAGCCTTCAGTCGCCTGCAGCTCGCCTGGCCAGCGCCGTGTGCTCGTCCATATCCGCTGTCAGATTTGCGGCCCTGTCGCCGCACTCAAACAGCGCCGCCGCTCACCATCACCTCATACCACCGTGGTGCAACCTTTCACCAGCCACTCATGTTGCGCAGCCATGTGGTGATGTGTGTGCCGTGTACAGTATAGGGTGTTCACCAAGAAAACAAAATTCCAAAACCCTAACAACATGTACACACAAAACCCTAGCATAACATTTTACGCTTCACCACGAAACCGAAGCTCTGATACCAATTGTTGGCATTCGATCATTTGGTTAACGGTTTCCATACGTTTCTAACAAGCAGCGGAAGCAAGTAAAAAAGAAGCACATTACCTTTCACCAGAGTATGTTGGAGAAGACGAATTCTCGCCACAAGCCTGCGCAGCATCACGGTTTCGGCCACAACTCCCTAATCCAATCTTTGATTAGGATGATCTACATGCTCAGATGATCCTATTTTCTGTGGATTTCCGTCAGTATATTACATGTTTGATTCCGAGGTCTGTGCGATTTTATAAAAATTGTACAACGTGCGGATAGGAGCAAAAAATAACCTTCTGGTCTTTTCCTGTATTCCCAAGTCCAATCTCGATGTCGTGTAGGCGACGATCCTCGAGATCTTCTCAATCTTCTGTTCACTCTCTATCTCACGTATGTTAGGCGCCGAAAATTAGGTTTAGAACAGCTGAGATGACTTATATATATGGGCTACAGCAGGGACCAGGAGGAGAAATTAGAGTTGGGCCTCTCTTAGGCTTAAGTATCCAAGCTTAGCCCAAAACTTATACTTAAATCCGATAATAATAATATATACTACTAAAATATTATTACTGCACTACCGTTCTAATCCCAAAATTACGTTTTGGGCTCCTTCTTATTATGAGCCCGTTAGTCTCCCCATGTTTAAGATATATAATGTTCATTAATTAATTAAGTTACTGACAACTCCATTAATTAATATCTCATCCAAGAGTAGTACCACTCAATCTCATTATCATGCCGAAAGAAATCCACCAGCTAGGTTTACATGATAATCCTTATGAGCTCCTCAAGGGGACATTATCAACCTATAACGGACACAGATTCCTTCTACAATCAACAGAACACCATAGAGACATCACTATTTCCCAACTCACCGAGTTTGTTGATTTAATTACATGTAAATCTCACCCATTGATGAATCAAAGAAATACATACTGCCCTATGTGTCGTGGTTATTGCATAAGGATTAAGAGAACGAACATCCATAATAACTTAGATCAAGTTCTCCTATAAATAAGTATAAGTCGAACGATCTCATGTGGTCCTGCTCAATACACACAAAGTGCACTAATGTGATTCTATAGCCAAGACAAGCTAATACCAAACCACACTACAACCATCCCGATAGAAAGTCCCCGTCTATCTCGGTTGTGAGCATCTGTTTATTCTTTATAAGGAAACCGATAATATGATCTTCCGCGTGTTGTCGCACAACATATTCTCTACAGTATAAAGTAAGTGGACTTATTGCATCGAATATATAAATAAATTATAAGACGCAATCATTTGATCATATGATTCTCATTTCAAATAAATTGTTATAACATTGTTCATACTAAAGTTAGACTTTTAGTATACAATCCAACAATACACCCTTCATTTCTAGAATAGTTTAAAACTGTCGTACTCTCTATTTCTAGTTTTTCGGCAATCTGGTATGACATGCCCTATGGCTCCGCACGTATAGCAGTTACAATCCTTGAATCTTTTGTGTGGGTGCTCTTCGAAACTTTCTCTTTGTTGGAGTTCTCTGGGTACTCTGGTTTTCATCTTGAGGATGAGACTTGACTTTTTGACCTTCATTGTAATGGTCATGACCTTTGGCCCGATTTGTAGTCTAGAGACTTTTGTTTTGACCAAAAGGGTCTTGGTCTTCTTGACCTCCATTCTCTACTTGGTTGGGTGTAAGGACGACTCTTCCTCGATTCTTTTCTGCTTTTTCGGCTCTCTTCCAATGATGGTTGGAAACTCATCACTCTCACAACATAGGGGTACCGTCTTGTTGATTATTCTTAATCTTTTATAGTTTTATGCAGAGCTGCTTGGTGACACCATTCTGTTATCCTAGCTTAAAGGAAGGACATCCTCTTGCTATTGAGTCCAGCTCACATGGTTCGTTTCTTTGATCAACATTACTCTTTATGGACTTGGTAAACATGTGGAAAACTTCATCCTATTTTATCTATGACTTTCATCTATACTATCTATACTCCATGAAGAGTTTGATGCATTCATCTACATGATATATGTCTATTAACTCCAGGATGTATAACACATTCCTATAATTCTTCTTTTCTTCTTGCATTCTTTCGAAGTAACCAACTTCGATGAAATGGATCTGGAAAATCTTTGCCATCCGATCTACCATATCTGCTAGGGTTTTCTTGTGAACCCTTCTTTATCTAGTTCCAGTGCTCCTCCTGCAATTTTCATTGTATTCGTCCACTCGTGGATCAAATACTCTTTGTTTTAGAATTCAGAGTGTCGAGGATCAACCTGTATGAATTTATAGTGTAAGATGTGTGTGTGTGTGTATATATAAAGTATTATCGATAAATGATTTTTGAAAAAACCTATTTTACTTTATAAACAAACTTTAAAATAATAATAATAATAACAACAACAACAACTAAATAAAAACAACAAAATATATAAAGATAAGTCTCTTAAGACAAAACTTTACCCCCTCTTGAGGAAGGAAGATGTGCAATCACAATCATGGTACAATCTCTGAAATGAGGGATAACACATTGTATTTCGTAAGGCAAAAAAAATCTTCCATAACCATTAATATTCTTATCAAACCCAAGTCCAGAAAAGCTCTCTTCCATAATTATTAATATTCATATCAAACCCAACGTAAAAAATAAACTAAAAACCCTATTGATATTAAAGGGCGACTCCTCAATTCTTCTTCTAATTATTCT
Source organism: Pogostemon cablin (assembly GCA_023678885.1). Taxonomy (NCBI): domain Eukaryota; kingdom Viridiplantae; phylum Streptophyta; class Magnoliopsida; order Lamiales; family Lamiaceae; genus Pogostemon; species Pogostemon cablin. The sequence goes on from CM042976.1 coordinate 16,801,801, forward strand.
TCTTCTAATTCTTCTTCTTCTTCTTCTTCTTCTTCTTCTTCTTCTTCTTCTTCTTCTTCTTCTTCTTCTTCTTCTTCTTCTTCTTCTTCACATAATTAGTTCTATTCCCTCCTATCCAGAAAACTCTTTAAAAATGCTTCTATTCTCTTCAGCCCAAATAGCTCCAGAAGAAAACTCTTTAACACAGTTTCTACTCTCTTCTACCCAAAGGCTCCTGAAAGCTCTTCCCTATTCTTTTTATAAAGTGAAAAGATCTTGTCCTCCTCGTAAATACAAAGGAAATTTCGTAAATCCTCTAGCCCTTCATGTGGAATCTTTTCTTCCACATTATAATCGAGGAGCATAGAAGGAGATATCACAGTAGGAAAACTCACGGTGTCTTTTAGTGAGACTTACCAGGTAAGGTTGTGACACCCGTATTAGAAAAATTATTTAAGTTTCTTTCACTATCTCATGTTTAGTACACTATATTGTTCTGTCAGGGTCGATAGAAAGGTGGTCACAGTATTAACTCGCTAAGAATCTTTAGAGCTCGCACCTAAGCTACAAATGTGTGTTTATATATATATAAGTATATGTATATATATCATGATAATTTCAAAAACTTCAATAATATGTGTTTATTATGATACTTAAAACTTCATGCTCATTTTACACAAATAAAATGGAGGAATTTGTCAAATAGTTCCAACATGAAACTTGTTCATCTATGAGTCTATTATGTTGTTGTAAAATGCTTGTTCACAATTTTGCGTGTGTCCCCAAGTGTAGAGAATCAATTGTAGTTCCACGTGTGACCAAGTAAAAATAATATCGTACCCAAGGGATAATTATAGATCTACTATTTAATCTAATTATGACTATTCTAATTTAAGACAAATCTGGTGGTTTATAAAGAGAATTACCTAAATTAACTATGTTGAAAATAATTTCTAAAAATAATAAAATAACAATTAATTAAATAAGGAAAGTATTCAAGAGAGAAGACAAACAGCACTAGGAAATCCAGTTAAGTTGGTCAAATCAAATTACTAGACAATTAGTTAGAATCCCTGCAGTTCTTATGGAAGCAATCACTAAATTATGTTAAATCACTTTTCTAAAGTAAACTTTACACATAAATCTGGTTTAAACCCTTTGATGCAGAAGAGTAATCCCAACTCCCTTTCTAGGTACTTCATGCAAAATTCCATTAAGGCTAGTGCACTAAGAATTAAACCTCAATTCCCACCTAATAATCTAAGAAACCAAATCCTCTAGAATGGTAATTAATAAATATATTAGGTGTCTAGTATTAATTATTCTAATGAATAAAGGTTATATGGTTAGATCCCCTTTACCCATAACAGGTTGACAAATATAATACTTATATAATACAAGCAATAAGCATAAGCATGCAAAAGACATTGACATACACATGAATAATGACAGATCATATAAGACAAAGTATAAGTCTCAAATCAAAGCATTAATAAAGGAATAAATATACTGCACATATCCAACCTTGAGTCTAGATCATCAATTCACAACAACTTAACCTTCAAACCTAGCGCTATCCAAGAAGTACTAGCTCATGGTGTTACAGGCAACACACATGGTTAGGTATGAAAGCATATTCAAAATTAAGAAAGAAAGAATAAGAATAACCCTAAGAATGGTGCGATCCTCCATTCTCTCCTCCGTGATTCTGAACCTTTTTGTTCTCCTTCTCAAGTAAGCAATACTGACGAACTCTCCGGGATGGGTGGATGGGATGATGAATTATGAAAGGGTATGAAGAGTTAGGGTTTGAAACACCCCAAGGACTCCTTTTATAGTTGAGAACTGATCCTTCACTAATTCTAACTCAAAAGTGGGCTTTTTCACGTTAAAAACACGAACGGGCAGAGAAAACGACGAAAACACAAAACTGGGCCATGCTGGAAACTGGCACGAGTCGTGCCAACTATCGCACGAGTCATGCGAGCTCTCAGCGTTCAGATTCCTTGGCAGCACGACGCGTGCGTCTCTGTAGCACCCGGCGCTCGTGCCCGGCAGCACTCGGCGGCATGTGCGGGCACCTCTCGGCAGTGCTTGCGGCACGACCTCCTTGTACTGGCCGACACGAGTCGTGCCAGCGCCTCCTTCACTCGACGTCGTTCCGACTTCGTTTCCGACTTCCATTTTTGCTCTTTTCACCTCATTTTCCACCTAAAAACATGAAATAACACCTCACGTGCATCTGAAACATAAAGTTATACAATTCTACCACAGGACTCTCAAATACAGATATAAATCCCACACAACGATGCTAAATCGGGCTCTAAAACACGCAGATTTTCACACTAATCATAAAATATCTTTGAAAAATATTCATCGAACCAAAAGTTATGTGCATTTTACTAATCTGTAAAAGAATGCTTACGGGAAACTCAAGCAATAGTTCATCTCTTTTTTTAACATTAAAACAAATGAATTAGAGAAAGGCTAAGAATGAAAATGTTCAACTATGTGTCTAATATATATACATATAAAATAGTTTTTGAAATAAATTAGTGGTTGGATAGTTATAACCAATTTCCCAAACTGTAACACCATGCGAGATTAAAAACCTTTTTACAAAATCCTTATTATGTGAGGCTTATTTCATAACACTAATTTAGGCCAAAATGATCTAATTTAAAAATGAAAAGAGCTTCAAATAACAAAACTAGAATTTAGGGGCTTATTTGATCTGGTGAAATAAGGTGAAGGTCCAACCCGATCATTTGTCTATTAAAATATTATATCTCTTAACTCACGACCAATTAAATTAAATTACTATATTAATCTTCGTGTAAAGTTACTGAAATAATAATTATGATTTTTTTAAAGCAATACAAATAAATATTAGTACTTTACACGACTTAAAACTAAAATACCTTATTACATTTCTCAGGATATAAGAAGAATATACATCAACGAAATTTTATTTAGAAAAATAATTTAGAATTAGCTAGCCCATAACATGGACGAGTGGAGCAGCCTAGCTAATTTAGCGTAATTATGGCAAAAAATTTATTGTTGAATAATTAAAATTTAAGTAATAAAATAAATAATAAAAAAAGGCTTGAATACAAAAGACTTCTCCTACTTGTACTCTAAGTGTTTAATCAAATTCTATTTCTTTTTATATGCTTTAATCTTCTACATTATGATTATGGATTTAGATTCAATTAAACATGATTTAACTCTTTTAGTTAAAAGAAAAAGGCCTAAATTTTACATATATTAATTTTCCTCGTTTATAAAATATTATATTTCTATAAAATAATTTTAGGTCGTGACAAATATTTTATTAGTGTAGGTTTACGATTATGTAGACTTGCTTTACAAAATAAACAAATCATATTTTAAAACGTGAAACATAAGATTCCAAGCTCTACTCATTCACGCCGTCGGCTACTCACACGAGGTAAATTATTAGAGGATACTTTGATGTATATATATAAATTTATAAAATATTACATGATTTATATATTCAATCTTTCATGATTGGTTACTCTTTTGCTACAGAAACTGTTTATACGATTTAAATATTTTATTAATTTTGTTACACTTGAATCTTAGTAGAATTAATGGAGTTGATAATAAATGATATTTAAGCTATAAACTATAGTCAAATGACAAGTGACAAAGGATTTTATATAAGCAGATGTATCACTGTAGGATCCAGTTCTATACGTTGCACCTTGAGAGTGAGGCCGATCGATTTGCATACTGCGCTAGTATTTAGCGTGAGCACTTCGAGTCCATTGACATCCACATTACTCGGATGTGGACAACGTGTGACATGCTGGGCGAGACTCCTCCATGGGACGAGGTTGCCCGAATAGTTGTGATCTCTATAATCGTATGGTCTAGAGATGTGGTTTGCCAAAGTATACAAAAGTGTAAAAGTAGTTCTATTCCCTCCTGTCCAGAAAACTCTTTAACACTGCTTCTACTTTCTCCTCCAAAAAAATATTCATAAAAGTCTTTAACACTACTTCTACTCTCATTTGCCCAAAAAGCTCAAGAAAACTCTTTAACCCTGTTCTTTTTACATAGTAACAAGATCTTGTCCTCTCCGTAAACACAAAAAAAATTTCGTAAATCCTTTAGCCCTTCATGCTGAATCCTTTCTTCTACGTTACAATCGATCGAGGAGTGTAGAAGGAGAGCCACAATATCATAGAAGGAAAACTCATGGTGACTTTTAGTAAGACTTACTAGGTAAGGTTGTGACACCCGTTTTAGAAAATTGTTAAAGTTTCTTTCACTATCTCACGTTTTGTACACTATATTGTTCTATAATGGTCGATAGAAAGTCGATCACGGTATTAACTCATTATGAATCTCAGAGCTTGCACCTAAGTTACAAAGGTATATATGTGTGTGTATATATATAACGATGACTTTTAGTGAGACTTATTAGGTAAGGTTGTAACACATGTTTTAGAAAAAGTTATTTAAATTTCTTTCACTATCTCACATTTGGTACACTATATTGTTCTGTAAGGATCGATAGAGAAGCGGTCATGGTATTAACTTTCTAAGAATATCTAGAGCTCTCACCTAAGCTACAAAAGTTATCACTCTATAGACTATGCCGACTGAGGAAAAGAAAACTAGGATTATTGGGAGGAAGTGCCAAAGAGAAGAGAAAGAACAATTTGGTGAAAACCTTCTAGAGGAAGAAAAATCGGCGAAAACAATGGCGGTGGTGAGTGAGACTTTTTCTTCGTTTCTATATTTCGATAAATTATTTAGAGATTATTCGTTATTGTTGTTCTCATAAAATTTTATTACTCTTTTGCTAAATTATATCTAATGAAATTTTGTTTGATGCATGATGAAGTAAGATTCAAAGATGTGAGGATCTCGGAGTTGTTAATTCTAATTAAGCAGTCAAATGGTTACCTCAATGGAGTCTCTGTTCGTTTCAACAGCAATACTATTTGGAATGATGGTCAGATTGCTGAATCTGGAGTTTAATATAGTCCTTAGAATTGAGGATCCTGACATCTATAACATGGCCAAGGCGATGAGAAAGCAGTTTAGATTTAGGGTAAGTTCTTGCTGTAATGCTTGCACATTATTGGATAATTAGCTTTTAATTCAAAAATATTGAGTTTTAGTTCAAGATTAATATAATTGAAATATCTTTTTTGGGTTATTTTAATGTAAAGTAGAGTTGTTAATTTTATCTGGTTTGAGGGTCAAATGAAGTAGCCATATAATAACTTTTTAAATATTTGGTTGTTTATTATTCATGATGGCATTTTTTGGTTCCGCCTAGTTATTCATAAGGGTACTGGTTATTTGGTTCCGCCTCATATACGGGTTACTGGTGCTTCTCTGGCCCTTCATGTTGAATCTTTTCTTCCACGTTATAATCAAGGAGCATAGAATGAGAGACACAATATCATTGTAGGAAAACTCACGATGTCTCTTAGTGAGACATACCGTCTTAGAAAAGTTGTTTAAGTTTCTTTCACTATCTCACGTTTAGTACACTATATTATTTTGTTAGTCGTCGTTTACTTTCGAGGGTAGGGATAGCTGGTACTAGGATTTATTCCTCCTTTGGTTGAGGTTAACCTTTCATAATCGAAACCCTCGACCTGTTTACATTTCAGGTTAGGAGTGAAATCATTTTACTAATTTACCCTTGTCAAATTATTCCTTGTGACCAGAATTAAAGTAAGAAAATTACAATGTCGTTGATTTCAAAGAAATTGAGGATCATAAATTCTTTAATCACTTTAATCATGGGAACTATTGCCTTTCGGAGGTAGAAGTTTTGTAAGAACACGTCGGCGATGAACATGGATCTATCGTCTTGCCGTCACTTGAGCCACAAATAAGGTAATTATGGAGAAGGTGGAGACAATGGTGATGAGAGTGAATAGAGTGAAAGCAGAGGGAAAGAATAACTTGGACGTCGCTAAAATCTTGTAATGTAGATCCCCATCTGGGTTTGCCGATCTGTAAATCGCTGGAGACTATGTAGATCTGCAAAAATCAAAAAATATTTTCCTCCTCTTCAAATTATCAAATCCACAATAACGTATATATACTTCTGTGAATAGTATCATATCCAAAAATAGTGTATATAGGCTTCTTCTTTTTCAAATTATCATATCCTAATTTGATTGTGAGTGAGAAAAAGAAAAGAGAAATGATGGTGGAAGAGAATCTCCAGTCGAAGAGGATCTCCAGGGTAAAGAGGAACCACCGCAACATGTCTCTTATCTCTCTTGATTTCCCCAATTTCAGGTGTAAAATAATAATTTTCCTTAAATAACTCGAGGGCTACATTTTATTCGCCCAAATTGGGCGGCCTATTAATCTCTGGCTACCGTGCAAATAACACCGGGCCGACAAGTACCCGGGGGTTATCCGTCGGGCCTAACATGTAATGTAAATACCTTTTGAACACTCTTTACTAAGGTTGAGTTAGGGATAACCCTTCTTATCCCCAAATGTAAACGGCGACTTAGGGTCGATAGAAAGGAGGTCACGTTATTAACGCGCTAAGATTCTCTAGTGGTCACACCTAAGCTACAAAGGTGTATATATATATATTATAGATATCTTACTTAAATTAAGAATGTATAGTATCTTTTTTTCAACATAATAAAATTATACACATATAAGTATACGTATATATGTCATGATAATTTAATAAACTTAAATGATATGTTTTTATTATGATATTTAGAACTTATTTATCAAATACTTGAAAAATATATTGTCATTAAAAGTTCTACACATTCTACCATAGTGGAGAATGTGTTATTACACTGCAGAAACTTCATGCTCATTTTACACCAATAAAATGGGTGAATTATCCAAATGTTTCTACATGAAACTTGTTCATCTATGTGTCTATTATGTTACTATAAAATATCTTTGAAAATCATTCACTGAAATAAAAGTTATATGTGTTTTACTAATCTGTAACAGAATACATACGGGAAACTTAAGCAAAAGTTCATCTCTTTATTTAACCATTAAAACGAACAAATTAGAGAAATGACTATGCATGAAAATGTTCAACTATGTGTTTAATAAATGCAATAAAACAGTCTTTGAAATAAATTAGCAGTTAGATAGTTATAACCAATTTGCCAAACTGTAACATCATGTGAACTTAAAAACCTTTATACAAGTTCCTTGTTCTGTGATGCTTATTTCACAATACTAATTTGGGCCAAAATGATCTATCTAGAAATGAAAAGAGCTTCGAAGAACAAAATTAGAATTTAGGAGCTTATTTGATCTAGTGAAATAAGATGGAGGTCCAATCCGACCCTTTGCCCATTAAAATATTATATCCCTTAACTTACTACCAATTAAATTAAAATACTATATTAATCTTCATGAAAAGTTACTGAAATAATAATAATTATTTTTAGAAAGCAATACAAATAAATATAAGTATTTTACACTACTTAAAATTACTATAAAATACCCTATTACCTTTCTCAGGATATAAAATTTTAGGAAAAATCATTAATAGATACACACTTTTAACCTAAATTACTATGAGATACAATGAATTCAAATAATTATTCTCACATACAAAATATTAAAGTAAAATATCAAATATAACCTTATAATCCCATACACTTTTAAACCACCAACCCTACCCCTCACCCACCCACCCGACGGACCGGCATTGACCTGCGTTGACCGTCGGCCGGACAGCCATTGACCGGCGGCCAGACAGCCGTTGACCGCCGCCGCCTGCTGCCGGAATTTAAAATGTTCAAACAAAATGTGCAAAAATAAAATTGTGCAAACCAAATTGTGCAAATACATAGGGGTATTTATGGTATCACAATCATAATTGTGTAGTTATGAGTAATAGTACTTTGAGTCATGTAGTTTACATCAATTATGCATTATTTTATGTATCCAATAGTAATTGACCCAAAATTTTATTTAGAAAAATAAATAGTTAGCCCATAACATAGACGAGTGGAGCAGCCTAACAAATTTAGAGTAATTACGGTATAAATTTTATTGTTGATTAATTAAAATTTAAGTAATAAAAAAATTAATATGGTAAGTAACAAAGGATTTCATATAAGTAGATGTATCACCGTAGAAAAGTTATTTAAGTTTTTTTCACTATTGCTTGTTCACCTTTTTGCGTGTCCCCAAGTGTAGGGAATCAGTTGCAGATAAGCGTATGACCAAGTCTATTATCGAACTCAAATGATAATTCTAGACTTACTATTTAATCTATTTATGACAACTCTAACCTAAGACAAATCTGGGTATAAAAAGTGAATTAATTAAACTAATGATACAAAAAATAATTACTAAAAATATAAAATAGCAAATAAAATAATTATGGAAGTATTCAAGAGAGAAGATAGATAACTCTAGGCAATCCAGTTTAAATTGGTTAAATCAATTCACCAGAAAATCGGTTAGAATTCCTGCAGATATTATGAAAGCAATCAATTAATTATGTTAAATCCCTTTGATGAAGTAAACTTAACACATAAATCTGGTTCAAACTCTCAAATGCAGAAGAATAATTCCTACTCCCTTTCTAGGTACTTCATGCAAAATTCCATTAAAGGTTAGAGCACTATACTTCCCTTTATATATACTTAAGAATTAATCTCCAATTCCCACCTAACAATCTAAGAAACCAAATGATAAGTCATATTTTAGCACAATTATTTGGTTGAAATTTATGTTTATTTGATTGACTTGTGTGCTAATTGGGTGCTAATATTGCCTTATTTTATCTTTAAGAGATAGTTACTTTAATTATATGAATTGATGTGGAAACAGGCTAAATTAGGAAATAAATCGGCCAACATATTTTTCACATGATTGAAGGCCCATATCTGAGGTGAGAAGCACGGTAAAAGAAGAAAAAGGAGAAAAGAAAGAGATCCTAGAGATCAAGCAAGAAAGGAAAGAGATCAAGTGGGATTACTCGGGGGACAAGAAAGCAAATAAGGAAGATATTTTATTTATTCTTTTGGGTGATCACAAAAAAATACACGATCAGAACGACAGTTCCTGGAGCAGAACACGATCATTCGGGGCAGAATTGGCGTGAAGTTGAAGATCATCATCGGATCATCATCGGTTTTTATATTTTAATTTTTTTTTGCTATGAACATGCGGGGCTACTCCCCTTTTCTAGTTTAGGATTTCGTGAACCTCCCGTTGAATGTTAGATTAATTATTAAGGATTTTTATGTTGAATCTTTTGTGCAAGTTTTTCTATTACATGCTTTGATGTTCTTTATAGCATTTTAATAATTATTTTAGCCTGATCAACTAGTGTAATTATTTTATTTCTTACTGTTGTTCCGTGAACTATAATCCGTAATTGTTGTAGGAATTAGATTAAGTAACAAATAGAGATAATTCTCTCTAGGTGTAATTGGATCTAGGTTGTATGATTCCTAGCCGGATTTCGTAGCCTAGAAATTCTATGTTTAGAGTTTTAATGCATTTACGAGTTCAAATCTATAGGGTCACTCGTAGATAGTTCAATTTAGTGGTCGTACCCTAGTTGATGAACATAAGAACATTTAGGTTGATTGCTCGTACCATCAATCTAGGGGTTTGAGTTTGCACGCTAGGCTAGATGTTTAAATCCTGTAGTTAGTTACTTTAGTAAACAGGAAGGGATCGTCATCCTAAACTAGGTTTTCATCACTTGGTTAATTTAAATATTAATTTTCATCTACTTGGTTGTTACGTAAAATTGAGTTCATTCAATACTTGTGTTATTTTCAATTTGTCACCAAAACAAAACCCCCTATTTATTTTATTGTTTTCAACACTTTAATTTAAATAAAATTTATTATACTCTCTTGGGTTCGATCCGTACTCATTGCTATACTAAGTATTATAGTGAGTCGGAAATAAATTGTAGTTTGGTAGGCCGGTAACAGCTTATCACCAAATCCTCTAGAATGATAATTAATAGATATATTAAGTGTCCAATATTAATTATTCTAATGAATAAATGTTATATGGTTAAGTCCCCTTTACCATAACAAATTAACAAATATAATTCTTATATAACACAAGCAATAAACATAAACAAGCATATAGTAATGTCACATTCATGAATAAGGACAGATCATATAAGACAAGAATATAAGTCTCAATCAAAGCATTAAAATTGAAATAAGTATACAGCAGAAATCCAACTATGGATCATCAATTCAAACCAATTCAACATTCAAACCTAGCACTATCCAAGAAGTACTAGCTCATGGTGTTACAAGCAACACCCATGGTTAGATATGAAAGCAAACCTATAGGTCTATTATTCAAAATTAAGAAAGGAAGAATAAGAAAAACCTTAGATATGATGTGATACTCCGTGGTTCTGAACCTTCTTGTTCTTCTTCTCAAGTAAGCAACACCGATGAACTCTCCGAGAGGTTGGGATGGTGAATCTTGATTTCGATATGGTGGCAGGGAAAAGGTATGGAAAAGTATGAAGGGTTGTGGAGAGTTAGGGCTTATGACTCCCAAGTGTCTCTTTTATAGGTGTGAAATTTTCCTTTCATTAGGTCTCTCACGAATTGGGCTTTACAAACATGTCTGGTCCAAAAAACAAGTACTTGAAGAAATTCACGATGATCCTCTTTTTGCTCGTGCATTATCTCTGACCAAGCACGCGATGACAAACTTTCTCCTCGTGCATTCAGAATTAATGACGTATTCTGGTCATGCATTCCGCTTCTCATATCAAACGCACGAGGACTAAAGTCTTGACCATGCATTATCACTGTTTGAACGCACGAGGACCCTTCTTGTGGTCGTGCACTTCTTCGCAACCTCACCGCTTTGATCATAACTTCTTCATCCAAGCTCCAATTTAGGTGATTCTTGTGCCAAAACGATCCTCTCTTCCGTAGCTTTTCAAGCATATATGTCATGATCAATTTTGACTTCTATAAGAACACAGAAAAATTATGGAAAATGCTCATGCTTTTTTCAGCATTCTTCACAATTTCACCCTTCATTCCAACCTTACACTTTTAATCCTTTTTTCCACCTAAAAATATGAAATAACACCTCACACGCATCTTTTATATAAATATATACAATATAACCAAAAGATGCTCAAATACGGATATAAATATGACAAAACGGTGCTAAATCGGACACTAAAACACACAGATTTTCACACTAAACAACTATCTCACGTTTTGTACACTATATTATTCTATAATATTCGATAAAAAGGCGATCATGGTATGAACTCGTTAAGAATATCAGAACTCACACCTAAGTTACAAAGGTATATATGTGTAAGTATATATATAACAATGACTCTTAGTGAAACTTATTAGGTAAGGTATTGACACCTATTTTAGAAATTTTGTTTAAGTTTCTTTCACTATCTCACGTTTGGTACACTTTATTGTTCTATAAGGATCGATATATTTAAAAAAAATTATATATATATATATATATAAGTATATGTATATATGTCATGATAATTTCAAAAACTTCAATGATATGTCTTTGTTATGATATTTAGAACTTATTTATCAAATATTTGTATTTGATAAATACATGATCATTAAAAGTTATACATATTCTATCATAGTGGAGAATGTGTTATTATACTACAGAAACTTCATTCTCATTTTACACCAATAAAATGGATGAATATACCAAATGGTTCAATATGAACCTTGTTCATCTATGTGTCTATTATGTTACTGTAAAATATGTTTGAAAAATATTAACCGAGAAAAAAGTTATGTGCCTTTTACTAATCTATAACAGAACGCATACGGGAAACTCAAGCAGAAGTTCATCTCTTTGTTTAACCATTTAAATGAACGAATTAGAGAAAGGGCGAAGAATGAAAATGTTCAACTATATATGTGTCTAATATATGAATATAAAATAATTTTTGAAATAAATTAGCGGTTAGATAGTTATAACCAATTTCCCAAACTATAACACCATGCGAACTTAAATACAAACTCCTTGTTCTGTGAGGCTTATTCATAACACTAATTTAGGCCAAAATGATCTAATCTAGAAATGAAAATTCAAAGAAAAAAATCAGATTTTAGGGGCTTATTTGATCTGGTGAAATAAGATGGAGGTCCAATCCTACCCTTTGCCCATTAAAATATTATATCTCTTAACTCACTACCAATTAAATTGAAATATTATATTAATTTTCGTGTAAAGTTACTAAAACAATAATTATGATTTTTTGAAAGGAATACAAATAAATATTATTATTTTACACGATTTAAAATTACTATAAAATACCCTATTACTTTTCTCAGAATATAAGAAGAAGATACATCAATAAAATTTTATTAAAAATAATAATTTAGAATTAGATAGCCTATAACATGGACGAATGGAGTAGCCTAGCTAATTTAGAGTAATTATAGCATAAATTTTATTATTGAATAATTAAAATTTAAGTAATAAAAAAGAAAAAGGCTTGAAAAAAAAAAGACTTCCGCTTCTTGTACTCTAAGTTTTTAATCAAATTCTATTTCTTTTGATATGCTTTAATCTTCTACATTATGATTGTGGATTTAGACTCAATTAAACGTGATTTAACTCATTTAGTTAAAAGAAGAAAAAAAAGGACTAAATTTTACATATATTAATTTCCCTCATTTAAAAAATATTATATTTCTTTAAAATAATTTTAGGCCATGACAAGTATAATATTAGAGTAGGTTTATGATTCTGTAGACTTGCATTTACAAAATAAACAAATTAGATTTTGAAACGTGAAATATAATATTCCAAACTCTACTCACATGAGGTAAATTATTGGAGGACACTTTGATTTATATATAAATTTACAAAATGTTACATGATTTAGATATTTAACCTTTCATGATTAGTTACTCTCTAGCTACTGAAACATGTTATACTATTTAAATATTTAATCAATTTTGTTACACTTGAACCTTAGTAGAATAAATGGAGTTGATAAGAAATGATATTTAAGCTATAAATTATAGTCAAATGGCAAGTAACAAAGGATTTTCTATAAGCAGATGTATCACCGTAGGATTCAGTCCTATACGTTGCACCTCAAGGGCCTATCGACTTGCATACTGCGCTGGCATTTAGCGTGACTCCTCCAAGTTCATTGACATCCACATTACTCTGATGTGAACATCGTGTGATATATTTGGCGAGACTCCTCCATAGGAAGAGGCTGCCCGATAGTTGTGAGCTCTATGCTCGTATGGTGGAGAGATGTGGTTTGACAAGGTATACAAAAGTGTAGAAGTATTTCTATTCTCTCCTCCAAGTTCATTGACATCCACATTACTCTGATGTGGTTTGGATTGTATAGTAAAAGTCTATCTTTAGTATGAACAATGTTTAACAATTTATTTGAAATGAGAATCAATGATCAAATGATTGCATCATATAATTTATTTATATGTTCGATGCAATAGTCCACTTACTTTATACTATAGATAATATGTTGTGCGACAACACGCGGAAGATCATATTATCGGTTTCCTTATAAAGTATAAACAAATGCTCACAACCGAGATAGATGGGGACTTTCTATCGGGATGGTTGTAGTATGATTTGGTATTATTTTGTCTTGACTATAGAATCACATTAGTGCACTTCGTGTATATTGAGCAGGACCGCTTGAGATCGTTCAATTTATATTGACTATATAGGAGAACTTGATCTCTGTTATTATGGATGTTCGTGCTCTTAATCTCTATACAATAACCTCGACACGTAAGAGTATGTATTTCTTTGATTCATCAATTGGTGAGATTTAGATATAATTAAATCAACAAACTCGGTAAGTTGGGAAATAGTGTTGTCTCTATGGTGTGATGTTGATTGTAGAAGGAATCAGTGTCCATTATAGGTTGATGATGTCCCCTTGAGGAGCTCATAAGGATTATCATGTAAACCCTGCGGGTGAATTTATTTCGGCATGATAATGAGGTTGAGTGGTACTACTCTCGGATGAGATATTAATTAATGGAGTTGTCAGTAATTTAATTAATTAATGGGCATTGTATATCTTAAACATGGGGAGACTAATAGCTCATAATAAGAAGAAGCCCATAACGTAATTATGGGATTAGAATGATAGTGCAGTAATAATATTTTAGTGGTATATATTATTATTATTGGACTTAAGTATAAGCTTTGGGCTAAGCTTGGATACTTATGCCCAATGGAGGCCCAACTCTAATTTCTCCTCCTGGTCCCTACTGTAGCCCATATATAAGTCATCTCAACTGTCTGGAAACCCTAACTAAAAATTAATTCACACCTAACACTATGAGGAGGGTGAGGGTATAGCAGATTGAGATCTCGAAGATCGTCGCCCACACAATGTTGAGATTGGACTTGGGAATACAGCAGAAAACCAAAAGGTTGTTTGCTGCTGCTGTTTGTCAACTTCCACAATTTTTATAAAATCGTGTGAAACTCAGAATTAGATATGTGATATACTGAAGGAAAGCCATGGAAGAGAGGATCGTTTTGGCGCATAGATCACTCGAATGGGAGATCAGACGAGGAAGTTATGGCCAAAACCGTGAGGCTGCGTAGGCTGCTGGCGAGAATCCATCTTCTTCAACATACCCTGGTGAAAGGTAATACGCTTCTTTGATTCCTTGCTTCTGCTGAATTAGAAATATATGGAACTCTAACGGTTTATAATAAGCAAATGATCGAACGCCAACAGACATCGTGTGACATGTTGGGCGAGACTCCTCCATGGGACGAGGATGCCCAGATAGTTGTGAGCTCTATACTCGTATGATGGAGAGATGTGGTTTGGCAAGGTATACAAAAGTGTAGAAGTAGTTCTATTATCTCCTGTCCAGAAAATTCTTTAACAATGCTTCTAATATCTCCTTCCCCAAAAGATTCAGAAAACTCTTTAATACTACTTCAAGAAAACTCTCTAACCTTGTTCTTTTTACACAGTAACAAGATCTTGTCTTTTCGGTAAACACAAAAAAATTCGTAAATCCTCTAGCCCTTCACGCTGAATACTTTCTTCCACGTTATAATCGATCGAGGAGCGTAGAAGAAGAGCCACAATATCATAGAAGGAAAACTCACGATGACTCTTAGTGAGAATTACCAGGTAAGGTTGTAACACCCGTTTTAGAAAAGTTGTTTAAGTTTCTTTTACTATCTCACGTTTTGTACACTATATTGTTCTATAATGGTCGATAGAATGTGGTCACGGTATTAACTTGTTAAGAATCTCAGAGCTCGCACATAAGTTACAAAGGTATATGTATATGTGTGTGTGTGTGTGTGTGTGTGTGTGTGTGTATAACGATGACTCTTAGTGAGACTTACTAGGTAAGGTAGTGACACCAGTTTTAGAAAAGTTGTTTAAGTTTCTTTCACTATCTCATGTTTGGTAAACTATATTATTCTGTAAGAATCGATAAAGAAGCGGTCATGGTATTAACTCTCTAAGAATCTCTAGTGAAACGACCCAATTTATCATAAAAATGTAAATAACCTTTTAAAAGAAATTTTAGATCCAATAAGATTTAATCAAAAGAGACTAACAAATTTTACTGAGATATAAAATTATTTGCCGTGGAAATAAATTAACAGGACAACAAATAAAAATGAATCATATTCCCTAATATAGTTAAAAAGAGGACTTTATTTGAGAAATAAAATGATCATGCAATAGAAATTAAAATACTTTATTTCAAGTAAAAATAAACAATGAAAAGATTTTCATTAAATAAAATTACTTCCCATGAAATATAAACAAATATAAAGCTATGACAATTGAATAATCATAGAATAGTTCACCACAATAAACATGTTAATAAATGTAAAGAATTGGATGATAAACCCAAATAAATACCAATTAATTACTTTATCACCCATCGCCTCTCTCCGTACTCCATTTCCTTTAATATGTGAAATGTTTAAATGATGGGATGAGCAAACCACAACTCAGTGGGAAAACATTTGTCTAAAATATATAACTCACATAAAAACATCAATAAATCACAAACAACACGTAAATCTTATCTGTGAACATGTCTGTGAATGATTGATCATGAAGTACGGCGAGCGTTATCCAAGGATTACTTTAAAATCCCGATACTTGAAAGTGCCTTGACTTAAATAAATGTACTAGCACAGCGGGTTTTTCAAGGACCATTTACAATCCAAGAATTCCCGAGGACATTTTTATCAGTCCCGGACCCATGTCACGGTCCCTGGCTACATGTCTGTAAACAGTATTACGAATACCCTATGTCCGTCAACAGTACTACGAGTAATACTCTATGATTGTGATGCAAGCAGTAATTTATCAATGTAAACACATAAGTACATGCAAAAGACAAAGTTTAGATTTCTCCACTTGGAATGAATGTCGATGATGGATGGATGCACTTGAATGCGTATGATAATCAATGTCTTGTAATAACTTTTATCTATCATAAAACTATACTTATCTCAGATTAATATGAAAATATAAAATATGAATAATATAATAGGTAGGTTTGAATCTTTAGAATATAGTGGAAGTGACACTTCAATATTTGAAATAAGAGAGATTAACATAATTTACTATGAATGATTTTATCAAATACTCCCTCCGTCCCATTGAAACGCACGCGTTTTTCCATTTTGGTCCGTTCCAATACAAAGTGTGTATTTCCCTTTTTGGTAAAGAGGACCCACACATATTAATTACTTCGCTCTCTATGGACCCACATGTCATACTAATACACCTACCCACTTTACATTAATATATTATTTCTCTCACCTCACTACATATTAAAATATTATACTCCTTAATCAACGTACAAAAAGCAAATGCGTACGTCGTAACGGGACGGAGTGAGTACCAATTTATAAATAATTTATGACTGATAAAATAAAAATAAGATCAGTCTGAAATTTAATATACATGTAATCATTTGTGAATGGAAAAACATATTCAAATTTAATAATATAATACGATGTAAAACTATATGTTTTGGATTTTCAAAGTGATTGTAGTAAAATTTAGAATTTCTCGTAAGTACTGATAATAATTTAATATATTTAATTTTAAACGATGAAATCATATGAAAATCATATGAAATACAATATAAAGTATATAGTAATATATAATTTATCTGAAGATAATGATTTTTAAGGATTAGTAAATATGATTTTCATATTTTAAAAGATTAAGATAAGACAATCTTAAAACAGCTTAAGCAATAGTAAAATATTTATTATAAATATTATATAATACCAATGAACATGAAAAATATATAGTAGACTTAAAATATTAAAATATATGACATATATAAAAATACGAATATTTGAATTCCTTAAAATATTTATTTCATAATTTAAAATCAGAAAGAAGAAGTTGGAACGAATCATATATTGCTGTGATATAAAATCAATGAAAAATCATATATATTATCAAAATTATTAAATATATTATTAAGAACTTTAAACTACATAATGTATGACATATAATAAAATTATAATAACGTGAGGTCATTAAAGTTGTTTTGAGATAATATAAATGAAAACAGAATATATAACCGTTCATGTACAAAAGTCAGTATAAATTTAATTTAAAATCATTTACTCATTTTTTCAATAGAATATTTTATCGTGCATCATAAAAATTGTAATATAAAACATATAAAAATATAATAATATTTTAATATCTTTAAATATTTTATTTGTAATTTCAAATCAGTAGTGAGTTCATGATCTAAACTGAATGTACTAAAATTGTAAAATTTGTATTAAATAATACAGTACTCCAAATGATCTGAAATTACCATAGATTACAAGAAACATCATAAAGTATAACATATACGAAAATAAAGATTTTTAGAGCCCTTTAAATATGCTTTTATTATTTCTAAACAGAAAACATAACATATTTGACGGCATGATCAAAAATATTGAAAAATTAACATAAAATAATCTAATTATATTTTTGGTGACAGAACATCAAATAACTCATGATTTATATCATATCTAAAATTCGGAGTATTTGAAAGGTATTACTATATAAATCAAATTTTCTAATCACGTATTCATAAAATTTCAGATTCTGCAGGCATATGTATAAAATAAAATACAACTCCAAAAATCATGAAATTTTAAATATAAGTCTAAAACTAAATATTTAACTACATATTAGAATTTCTTAGCCATTGGAAGTCAATAGATACAACTTTGAAATTTTAGAAATGGATTACCTTGAATGTGTAAATATGGTTGAAATCTAAAAACGTCAATTCCATGGATGTTTGATGATTGAAATGTCTGGATTTTTCGTGTGCATTTTTCATAGGAGAGAAAATGAAGAAAAGTTTATTTCTGCTCTTTCTTTCTTAAACCCTAACAGTTACGGCGATTAGAATAGACGGATTCCTTTCTTTTATTTTAAATGTAAATATAAATAAATTGGGCTTGAAATTATTTTACTTGGGCTTAGGCTCATTTTTAAATTTGTTATCGTGAAGTGAAAATGATTTAAAGTTAAACCCTTTTAGAATAACTAAAAGTTTAATTTGCTTTAAATAAAATTATTTTAATGATTTAAGAATACGTAAAAATATCGGGATATTATATTCTCCTCTGCTTAAAAATAATTTTGTTCTTGAAATTCAGAATATTATATATTATAAGTGAAGAATTATGTATGAATGAATTCATGCACCTTTGTATATAAATATTTTACCTTTTAAATATTCTAATAACTTAACTTTATTTTAACGAGGAGAACTAAATAAATCCACACATCTTTTTTTTTTAAATAGAAAAATTCATTGATTTATTTTGCTCTGCAAGTAATCAAACTTGATGATTTTAAAATAGTGCATGAAATATAATGAGTACATAATACTTGAAGCATTATGAAATATTTATATTGGAGGTAGCAAATTTTGAGGAAGAAGATATTTGAGCTTAACTGTAAAATGGAATTATTTAACATTTTAGAAGTGGAGATTATGTGAAGAATTTATGTATGCCCTTTTTTTTTTAAACTTACATACGAACAATGGAAACTTTTACTTTCTTCTACTTAGATTAGGGCATGATGTCTTCGAGAAGTGAAAATTTTAGAAAATAAAGGGATGTCCAATTGCACCCATAATATAAAAATAATGAATAATTCAATAAAATATAAATCTTCAGCTAGAAGAAAATAGTTGATACTTTTGAAATCTCTTCCAATTAAGGAAACTATGAAAGTCATATGACATATGAGAAATGTTATGACATGCAAATGTATATGAGAAATCATATTTCATGTTTCATGTAAATGTATAGTGTTGAATGAAACGCACAACTGCATAAGCGTATAACTGTGTCATTGAAATGCGTGAATCATATCACTGAAATATTTGATTAATAAATATGAATTCTTGAATGATACATATGAACTTGATTATATATCAATGATGTCATGTTTAAAATGGTATCTTTAAATGAGATTTATGAAGAATATGTAACTTGAAAAGTGAAATTTTAAGTCTAAAATAATTTCTAGAAAATAAATGAAAAGTCAATTATGTTGAAATATCAATCAATACATTGTAGTGGAAGACTAAGCCACCTTTTTTTCTGGTAAAAACCTTAAGTCGTGATAAATTCATTTATTTGAAGTATACTTAATATACTAGTATATATTAAGAAGATTTGGAGATGAAATGATAAAAGTAAAATGATAATTTCTTTGGTTTTCTTATTTTCTTCTTTTTTTCAATGAACAACTGTGAATAATAATGAAATATGAAATTTTGTAAATTTGAAATGATCTTCAAAATGAATAAAGTTTATGAATTATGAATAAAGAACTTGTGATTTGAATTATTTTTTTTAAAAAAATCAAGGTTGTAATAATTATAACGGACGTTGAGATTTTTTTTTAATAATAGTGAAATATCAATGTTTAAGGTAACAATTTGAAACAATTAGTTTCTTGTATTTATTGGGAATTTGAAAATTTTGATGTAGCAACATATGAAATTTCATAATTAAATGTTTAAAAATAAAAGATTTACATTTAGACTTTCTTTTATGGAAAATGATAAGATGAAAAGATTTAAAATCTCTAAATTATATATTTTGAAGGTTTAAATTATAAACTTGAGAATTAAATACTTTCATCAATGAAATCTCCAAAATCGAATAATTTTTAACTTATACGAATTATGAATCATGAATATTATGAAAATTATGCTTGAATATATATATACATATATATTTTTTATTAAAATAATTTCCTTGATAATTGAAAAGTATAAATAAACTCTAGGAATTTAAATGACTTGAAAAACTTTAGAATTTGAACATTTAAAATGAATGGAAATATTGATAAAGGGATTCATAACATAGAGTACTTCGTTGCTTACATTATTTTGAAATGAAGTGTAAATGGTTAAACAATTGTAGATGAAATACTGATCATTTTATAAATTGACATAACGTGATACTAAAATTTAATTTGAAATTTATGACCAAAACTTATGATCAAGGGACTTTTAAAGATTGTAACAAGATATTAATTAGAAGACAACATTTTGGATTTGACTGAAAAAGGAAATTAATATGTACAAGTATATTTGAAGATCATGTCTCATTTTCGTGTGATGAAATGTGTAATGACTGGAATGATATATACAATTGTACTACTGTGTCATTGAGGTATTTGAATCCCTTCAAGAGATACTTGATTCATGTCATTGCAATATTTTATATGCCATGGAGATACTTGAAACATATCATGAGAAACTTGAATAATGTCATTGTAATACTTGATGTTTGATGCTTAAAAGACGAATCATGAAATGAAATATAAGATACACTTGATGATATATTCAGGCATCATTCTTTAGATGAGGATTTTGAAAAAATGTAAAATTACATGCTTCACATGATAATCATGAATAAGATATAGACTATCATATCCTGAATGTAAATCAAATGTTAAATGAATGTACCTTCTAGAGTTGGAGCGGCGAGACGATGATGGTAGTTTACAGAAACATAAACCTGCTCTGATACTAAAAGAAACGACCCAATTTATTATAAAAATGTAAATAACCTCTTTATAGAAATTTCGTGGCTTGTGCTGGAATATTATTCCTTTCCTTATACCCACTACATCAACCGTCTATTGATGATTAGTTGTAATAATATCATAAGTATCTTATCTTATTTTAAACTATTATCATATTTTAAGTATATATTTTCATTGTTATGGCTAGGTGATGTTAATTGTGAAGAGTAGAACTAAGGGCGTGCATTTGCATAAATTTAACTTTCTACAGTTTTCAGGTGGGGAATTCTAAAATATTTTTGTCTACTGTATGTGCTTATGTGTTTACATTTAATGAATTATTTCACAGTCCCACAATCATAGAGTACTCTCGTAGTACTATCACAGTTATATGAACCAGGGCACTTTCAGGTGTCGGGATTCATAAGTGGTCCTCGGGTAACGCCCAGAGTTCCATGATCGATCATCACAGTCACAGAAAATTTCATGGTGTATGATTTCGTTTAGGTGAATATGTGTGCCTTATGGTAGACGAATATTTTTCCCACTAAGTCATTGTTTACTCACCCCTTCCAATAAAATTACTTTCACAGGTTGAGGAGTGAATGAGCAAGACGAGGTATGACGGTAGAAACTAAATGCTTACCATTAATAAAAGATATATTTCTTTAAAGGCTGTTAGAAAAAGATTTTTGTTTATTTTCTAAAAACGTTAGTTGAAAATTTTATATTTTTATTCTAAAAATATTTAGCATTGGACCTGATCCCGTAGTCTTTTATGTATATTTTATCTTGAACTTTACGATATTTTTTCACGATAGGTCAGTATATTTTTAAGAATTTTAAATCTTAAATTAATTTTCCTTAAAAATCGTCACATTAGATGTGTGCTTATCATTTAATCATTTTATTTATATATTTATTTATCATATATATTATTTTCTTTTCTTTTAACTTAAATAAATTTGTTTGCTATTTGGTGGTGTTAAATTACACAATTGAGTCCCTTATTATTTCCTTTCCTAAGTAAATTATAGAAGTTATTTTCGTATTTTAGAAATTTGGATATGTCATGGGAAAAGCTTGTTTACAATACTATTTTAGAAATTTAGATACTTCATTCATAATTCAAAAAAGGAAATAAGTGTATTAATAGAAAAATTTACAAAACTGCAAACATTTTTGTTTATGAACTTATATACATATATATATGAACATTTATATTTTCTTTTATAGAATTTTGTTAATAACGGTATGTCATGGGAATTGTGAATTACTATCCAAAATTGGGCCATGAACTTAGACTCAATTTAGGTTATAAATTGATTAAGGTAAGCAAACCTTATCGTTTGTAGTGAGTGATCAAGTTTAAATATCGAACAAAGGGAGATTTAAATCAAGAGTGTATCCGTGTTTGTTTTCAATCAATCATACTTTATAGAAGTAATCGGATTTTGAGTTTTGAAAATTAAAAAGAGCAATTAAACTACCAATTAACTAAGCAAGTCCCAAATTAAAGCAATTAACAACTAAGATGATGAAACAAAGTATCAAATAAACACAATAAAAATGAAATGGATGTAGGACAATCTAAAGAAGAGCAAGGCTAACGACATTCAAGATTAAGGACACAACATGACTTGTTGAATTCAAATGGCAAATATCAATGATCGTTGGAATAGAAGCAATCACATATACACCCTAATCCCTAGGCCAAGGTAATTAGGTTCTAAACTCATAACAAGTTTTAAGCACAAAAGATTTAATCTCACTCTCAATTCCCTTAAGGTACTATGATAACAAGATTGGTCTCTTCACTCAATTAATCAACCAAATATGATAAACCAATTAAGTGTTCTCACATGAATGTTCTAAGCATATGAAAATGCTACCACATACTTCACATACTAACATACAAAATTCATATTATAACATGATTCAGTCAAAACCCTAATCACAATATTGGATTGGCCCTCCTAATACTATAACTAGAGAATTCAACCACACACATCATAATACAAATTAAGTAAATCATAGATCATGTAAGAAATTACAAAGATCACATCAATTAAACCATTACAAATTCAACAAATCCATAGATCCTTAATCCATCAAGTGGCTAGCCTCACAAGAGGTCTAGCCAATCACAAACATCAACAAAACATCAAAACAATATTTAACAACATACATTGTAGCAATACAAATTAAGAAAATGCAAATCAAAGGTAATTTCTCCCATATTTTGGTGATTGGCTTGAAAGTATCCTTCAATATGCAATCCTCCTTTCTTCCTTGATCTTTCTCCTCACTTGGATAGTGGATTTGATGGTGGAATGATGATAGATGGAATGGATGATGAAATGGATAGAGATGGTGGTGTAAAATGAAAGGAATTGTGTGTGATCTATATGTCCAAGTGAAGACCTAATCCATCCTCCTTTGAATGTTGAACATGAGAGTATTTATACCCTTTCCCAACTTGGGCCTCGAATTTTGTGTCAACTGGACTTTAAAACACATTCTCCACGCACTGGAAGGTGAAAACCTAAATTTGCCCAAAATGACCTTACTCGACTTGGTCTTCCTTACTCGAGTTAGCTACTCGAGTCAAGTTGCTTGTACTGTAACTCGAGCTGACCCAGCTCTACTCGAGTTAGCAACTCGAGCACTCGCCTGTTCGGTCGTGTTGCGAGACTTTGAAACTGAAATGCTTCCGAAACCCTACTCGACACGAGTTGTCAAGTCGTGTTGCGACTTGCAACTCGAGTAAGCACACTGTATGAATTTTGGACGCTGCTCTGCTCCGCACGACCTCCAACTCGATCTGGATAATGCCCCAACACGACTTGTGTTGCAACTCGTGTTGCAACATGCAAGTCGAGTTGGCCCTCTGGATAACTTTCGGCACCTCAACTCGACTCGATTTGCAAGTCGAGTTGGGTCTTGCAACTCTAGTTGGGTCACTGCATGATTCTGGACACTTTTCGGACCTCTACTCGACTCGAGTTTCCAACTCAAGTTGGGTTATGCTAACTCGAGTTGGGTTTTCCTCAGCCCGTTTCTTGCTCGCTTCAGCACCCGACTCTATTTTTCACCTGTTTTCAACATATTTAGGCTCATTCACACACATTTCCATGAAAACACGACACAACCAAGATGCACATAAAATACGAATAAAATAATACGAAAACACATACAAAAGACACTAAAATTTGGGTGAAAATAGTGACGATCAACCCCCCAAACTTAAAGTGTTGCTTGTCCCCGAGCAACGAAAATGATAAACTAAGAGGAGAAATTTTCACCTAGAAAAAGACCTAACGAATATAAGCAATAACACATCAATAGCAATAATAACTACAACTTATGCTAAGTCATCCTACAACATTAGATTCATGACATGAGGAATTAACAAGTTCAATCAAAAGAGAATAAAGTGTAATATAATCTCTTTTTAGTCCAAGCCTCACAACGGATATCAATTTCACTCAACACTCTTTGATTTAGGTAAAACAACACTTATTAATCGATTGGCTCAACTCGCTATAAGCTTGCTCGTGGACTACATTCACAAACCTCCAAAGTTTTAATTAATGATCAAAAAGGTCTTTTATTAAGGATGTAATGATAGGTTCTTTGGTAGGATAGGAAGAATATGGATAATAGTGACTATTCAAGTGTAAGTAATCGAAGAGGTAGCTACTTTCTTCCCTTCCTCCACTCTTCTTTCTTCCTTTCTATCTTTGTTGGTCACAAGCACTATTCATCATCTTTCTCCTTTGTA
Organism: Pogostemon cablin; assembly: GCA_023678885.1. Taxonomy (NCBI): domain Eukaryota; kingdom Viridiplantae; phylum Streptophyta; class Magnoliopsida; order Lamiales; family Lamiaceae; genus Pogostemon; species Pogostemon cablin. The sequence goes on from CM042976.1 coordinate 16,826,646, forward strand.
ATAAGCTTTTTATGATTGTATGCTTCCTTCTTTGGACTTTGATCTCTTGAGCATCTTGTTGTTGCTTTGCTCATTTTCTTGTTTAAAGGTTGCATGTGCATTCTTGTTTTGCTCTTTTCATCCTTTTTCTTGCTTGCATTACCATTTCCTTTTCTTCTTTTGTTATTCAATCAATCATTTCTAGCCACCATCTCCTCAATTACTCACACAAAAGGTGTATATGTAAGGCTTAAGTGGGTAATCATGGCTTGTAATGTGCTAAATTCACAAGAAAAAGGCTTATAGGCTCAAAGTGGTTGACTAGGGATAATGTTCATGGTATGGAATTATTTGGCAATGAATATAAATAACAAGGATGACCTTAGATCATATCACTAATCTCCACTAATCGGGTTTGTTCCTATAGTCCTTGAGCAAGTTCTAGCTTATCAAACATACCGATCCACTCATGAAGAAATACCATGTATGCACGGTTGAGGCTCAAACGCTTACAAGCTTATGCTCGGACCTTAAGGACTTATTACATCACATTCATCTCAAAATTGAACAAGTTAAATAAAACATGTCACAATTCGAAAGTGTGGAGATTCTTAATCATAATTTGTCATCACTTATCACAACATGTCATTACTCACATCCAAAAATGACTCACGACATCCCAAAACAAACCATCAAACATCCCAAGACAAAAATGAAAATACACACAACACATACAAGAAAGACACGCCAAACAAGAAACAACACAAAAACACATAACATGCAAAACAAAAATCACCACCATAAGACAATTAAGCACACATTCATAGCATCCATAATCAAATAAGCTCACAAACATCCCACCCTTAATTGAAAAATAAAATCCTAGATTACGAAAGTAAACCTCCCACAAACATAACACATGAAGTAGCATGTCAATCCAAAACAAGTCAAATCAATATTAATTCATGTCAAGCAAATAGAAGTGATGAGATGTAGAGTGAACTCCCTTAGAAAGACATGGTTGGCACGAGCTTCCGGATTGCATCCACAACGAATCTCGACTTGATCTCTGGGCTCAATTCGTGCCTCTACTACACTTCATTTATGCTCAACAACTCATAAAAAAATATTAGCTCAACAATTGCAATAAAATAGGACTATCATGCACTTCAACACAACCAATTGTACCAAAATCATGCCCAAACTCATGAGAATTTTTTTTAAATTGACCCAATTTTACAAGAAGATCTCTCAATCAACATAATAAGCACACTCAAGTGGTGAGTCATAACACACTCTCCTCCAAACTTAAATCGAAACAAGAGTTGAGACTTAAGTTTGCAAAAAATGGTGAGACTTACCCTTGTAGTTTATATCAATGATCTTCTTGTAGAGAAGCATATGCATCACAACTCTCAAGGTATGTCCACCACGCACTAGCACCCCCAAAACTTAACTCGAGATAAGAGTCGAGAATTAAGTTTGCAACAAGTGGTGCGTCATTCCTCTTTGAATTCATGGAGCACTTCTCCTTACTTCAATGTGCATTTTCTCATAAGCACAATCCACCTACAAGGCCAAAATGCAAAAAAATATCAAATCCACAATCCTTATTGAAAGCACTAAATAAAACAATAAAGATAGTGATGGGTTGCCTCCCATCTAGCGCTAAGTTTAACGTCTTCAAGCCGGACGATATTTTCATGATGAGTTTAAGAAGAAAGGGTGTCCATATACACTATCTCCTTTTGAGAATGAGATAGGTAATGCTTAACCCGATGCCCATTAACAATGAACTTATCATGGGATCCTTTAAGTTTCAATGTATGTCCTCCGATGACCTTCAACACTTCAAATGGACCCATTCACTTAGACTTGAGCTTTCCCGGAAACAACTTTAATCTTGAATTGAATACTAGCACTTTATCTCCGGGAGCAAATGTCTTATCTCTCAACATGGCATCGTGCCACTTTTTCACTTTTTTCTTGTAAATGGTGGAGTTTTCATATGCTTTTTCACAAAATTCCTCTAACTCCACCATTTTTAGCAACCTCTCTTGTCCGGCTTCCCTCTCATCCATGTTGAGCCTCTTGATTGCCCATATAGCACGATGCTCCAACTCAACGGAAAGGTGACAAGCTTTTCCATACACTAATTGATAAGGAGAAACACCTAGAATTGTCTTGAATGCCATTTGATATGCCCACAACGTATCATCGAGCTTCTCACCCCAATCCTTTCTTCCCCCATTGATTGTCTTCTCCAACACTAACTTGATTTGGCGGTTTAAGACTTCCGCCAAACCATTTGCTTGGGGATGATAAGGAGTAGCAATCCGGTGTTTCACTCCATACTTCTTCAAAAGTCCTTCCATCAACTTGTTCACAAAGTGTGTACCACCATCACTTACTAGAGCTCGTGGGACTCCAAATCGAGTAAATATGTTCCTTTTCAAGAACCTTTTAACAACAAAAGCATCATTCTTCTTTGTAGGGATAGCCTCTACCTACTTGGACACGTAATCCATGGCCAACAAGATATATATGTACCCTTGAGAAGAAGGAAATGGTCCCATAAAGTCAATACCCCATACATCAAAAATTTCCACTTCAATATTCAAAGTCATAGGCATCTCATCCCTTTTTTCGATTCCTCCCACTTGTGGACACCTATCACAACTTTCCACAAACCTCTTAGCATCTCCAAATAAGGTAGGCCACACAAATCCCGATTGAAGAACCTTAGCTCCCGTCTTATGGTGACAAAATGTCCACCACAAAGAGACGAGTGGCACAACTCTAGAATCTCCTTAACCTCTTCGTTGGCTACACATCTCCGGATAACTCCATCCGCACAAGTTTTAAACAAGAATGGCCCGTCCCACATATACTTCTTCACTTCCATGTAGAATTTCTTCAACTTGTACTCATTAAGAAGCGTGGGTCCAATGTCACAAGCAAGATAATTCACATAATCGGCATACCAAGGAGATGAACCAACCATGAGAGCAAACACTTGGTCAACCTCTACCTAAAGGATCTCCTCATCTGAAAATTTATCACCAATTGGAGTCAAATCTTCATCTCCCTCTTCTCTTTCAAGTCTTGACAAGTGATCCGCTATCACATTTTCAACCCCTCTTTTGTCCTTGATCTCCACATCGAACTCTTGTAAAAGCAATACCCACCGAATCAATCTTGGCTTTGCATCCTTTTTGTTCATGAGATACTTGATGGCTGTATAATCTGTGTATACTACCGTTCGAGTGTCAACTAAGTAGGAGCGAAACTTCTCAAAGGCGTAAACCACCGCTAGAAATTATTTCTCCGTGGTTGTGTAATTCACTTGACAAGAATTCTAAGATTTAGAGGCATAATAAATGACTCTAAACTTCTTCTCTTTGGTTTACCCAAGCACAACTCCTATAGCTTGATCACTTGCATCACAATGCAACTCAAAGTGTACACTCCAATCCGGAGCTACAAGTATGGGGGATGAAATCAAAGCCTCCTTGAGTACCTGAAACGAAGCAAGACAATCTTCATCAAATTTAAAATTTTTATCCTTTTCAAGAAGCTTACACAATGGCTTAGAAATTTTTGAAAAATCCTTAATGAAGCAGCGATAAAAGCCCGCATGGCCTAAGAACGATCTAACTCCCTTCTCACCAGTAGGAGGAGGTAGACGTTCTATGGCTACGACTTTTGCTCTATCCACCCTCAATCCATGCTCCGAAATGTGGTGCCCTAACACAATTTCATCGGTAACCATAAAATGACATTTCTCCCAATTAAGCACAAGGTTTGTCTCCTCACAACGCTGCAAAACAATAGATAGGTTAGTCAAGCACAATTCATATGAAGAACCATAAACGGAGAAATCATCCATGAAAACCTCTATGATGTTCTCTATCAACCCACTGAAAATGGCCATCATACATCTTTGAAACATGGCTGGATTATTGCATAAACCAATTAGCATCATCCTAAATGCAAAGGTGCCATAGAGACAAGTAAATGTTGTTTTCTCTTAGTCTTCAGGGGCTATCAAAATTTGATTGTACCCCGAGTAACCATCGAGAAAACAATAATACTTGTGTCCCGCCAATCTATCAAGCATTTGATCAATGAATGGAAGTGGAAAGTGGTCTTTACGGGTATTGTCATTGAGTTTTCTAGAGTCCACACACACTCTGTCCTCGTGGCAATTACCTCATTAGTATCAAACCTCACTATGGTCATACCACCCTTCTTTGCTACCACATGCAAAGCGCTCACGTAAGGACTATCACTAATTAGAAAGATGATACCCGTATCAAGCCATTTCAACACTTCCGTTCTTACAACCTCTTGCATTATAGGATTAAGACGACGTTGGTTTTGTACACAAGACTTATCTTCTTCCATTAAATGAATCTTATGCATGCATAGAGAGGGGCTTGTACCTTTCAAATCCTTAATGGACCAACCAATGGAAGATTTGTGCTCTCTTAACACCCTCAATAATTTCTCCAATTCTAAGTCACTCAAGGATAAAGATACAGTTACCGGATAGGTGTCATTTTCTCCCAAGTATGCATACTTCAAGTGCTCCGGTAAAGGCTTTAACTCTTCCTTTTTCTCATCTTTTTCCTATTCTTTGGGCTCATCATTAAGCTTCTTTTCAAGCACCTCTCTCGCTTCCTCCATTGTAAGTTTACTACAAGAATTCAAACAATGCAAATCATCAAATATTTCATCATCATTAAAGCAACTAGGAGAGTTAGAAATATCAAAGGAATAAGAGTGGCTCATTATTAATTCCAAAGGGTCCTTGGAATGAATACAATGTAGATGCTCTTCAACAATATCCTCCATCACTTCTACTCGTCTACACTCATTGCTCTCCCTCGAATACCTCATAGCTTTTTTTAATGAAAACACCACGTCTTCCTCATTAACTCTAAGGGTCAACTCCCCTTTCTCCACATCAATCAAAGCTTTCCCCGTGGCTAGAAATGGACATCCAAGAATTAATGGAACATTTGAGTCTTCATCCATATCTAACACCACAAAATCAACGGGAAACACAAATTTGCCAACCTTCACCAAGACATCCTCTACAATGCCCTTTGGATACGTCATAGACCTATCGGCCAATTGAAGAGTGACCGATGTAGGCTTGACTTCTCCAATGCCCAACTTCTTGAAAATCAACAAAGGCATCAAGTTGATGCTAGCACCCAAGTCACATAGAGCCTTGTAGCTCTCATGTTCCCCCATCTCATATGGACTAGTAAAACTACCCGGATCTTTCAACTTAGGTGGGAGCTTCTTTTGTAATATGACACTACACTCCTCCGTGAGATTCACAGTTTCATGCTCACCTAAGCTCATTTTCTTTGCCATAATATCCTTCAAAAATTTTGCATAGTTGGACATTTGTAGAAGGGCATCCACAAAAGGGATATTGATATGGATTTTCTTTAGCATTTTCACAAAACTTTGCAATTTTTTCATCTAAGCCCTTCTTTAAACATCTTTGTGGAAATGGGATTGGTACGGATAATTTAGGAATCCCCCATTCATCCCTTTCGAAGTCTTCCTCTCTCTCTTTCCTTTTTGCTTCTTTACACTTTTCCCACTTCTTCGGGGATTTCACTTCCTCTTCATCAAGTGTAGGGTTCACTTCATCATTCTTATCTAACTCAACTCCTTTCTCTTTCTCTTCTTCATCCTCAACTACCACGGGCTCTTATTCACATACTACTTCTTCCACTTCCTTAGGCATTGGAGGTCCATCATATTTTGTTCCACTTCGAAGTTCGATGACCTTGCATTACTCCTTAGGATTAGTGATAGTAATAGACGAAAACTTCCCTTGTTGATGAACACTCTCCATTTCACTTGCTATTTGGCTCATGTGGTTCTCTAATGCATTCATTCTCTTTTCATTCACTTCTTTTTCTTGCCTTCTTTCCTCTTTTTCAAGCTTTCTCTCTTCTTTCTCTATCAACCTCTCATCCCTTTCATGTTTCAAGAGCTCAAATATTTTACCCATTTGATCCTTAACCGTAGACTTCCCTTCATTATTTTGAGCTTTAGCTCCCGGATTGATCCTCGGTGGAAGTGTAAGGGCATTACCTTGATTTCCATATGACAAGTTATCAAACCTCCTAGGTTGTTGAAAGTTACCACCAAAATTCCCTTGACCAAATCCACCTTGCCTAGGTGGGTAACCTCCTCCTTGGTATCCAAAATTTCCTCCATAATTCCCTTGGAAGTTCCTTCCTTACATGAAGGCAACTTCATCGAGTGACATCTCGGGTTCTCCCCAAGATTCTTGAAAGCCCATGTTGGAGGTCATACCTTGGAGAGGCATTTGAGTGTAGACAACTGAACATTCGGACTAGGAAACGGTTGACTCATTATGGGCATAGGCATAGAGTTTTGAGGCACTTGCAAATTAGCATTCATCCTCTTGAGTATCTCCGAGATAGCCTTTTCAGTGACGTCTTCTTTCGGTGCTTCCACTTGTTTTATGCACACTTCCTCCATCTTTGCTATCATTTCTATCTCATACATCCCTAACGAACGATCCAAAGGCCACTGTCCTGAGTTCAAAGAAATTTCTTCACAAGTAACGACTGCCATCTCCGGTGTTTGCCCTAATACCGATCCTCCCGATGGAGCATCAATAAGTATCCTAGAACCTCCATTCAATCCCGCATAGAAAAATCCTACTTGTTGATCGAGGGGAAAACCGTACTGTGGACACATCCGAAGAATCTCCTTAAAGCGATCCCATGCCTCACTAAAGGTTTCAAGAGGCAATTGCTTGAACTGAATGGTTAAACTCTTCAAATGCAACATCTTCGATAGTGGAAAGAACTTGTTCAAGAACCTTTGAGCTAACTCTCTCCATATAGGATTGTATCAAGCCTTAGCTCGATCTCTTAATGAGAAGGAAAAGAGTTTCATCTTGATAACATCCTCACTCATTCCGTTGATCTTGATGGTGTTCGCTAACTCCATGAACTGAGCTAAGTAAGCATTCGGGTCTTCCATTGAATCACCCTCAAACTGATTTGCTTGCACCATATTAATCAATCCCGTTTTGATCTCGAAATTATTGACATTCAATGGCGGCCCCATAGCATAATTTCTCACTTGTGGTAGAAAATGATCTCTAATATTCATGTTGCCTCCATTATGCACTTGAACTTGATGTTGTTGCACTATCGGAGGAGCTTGTGGATTATTTCTAGCCTCTTGTTGTGTTAGCAATTGTTGAATAATGGCTAGCAACTGTTGATTATGCAAGTGCACTTAGTGGAAATTTGCTTGTTGCATAAGCTCCGGATTCACTTGAGCCCCATGTGCATTTTCCACACCATGCTGGAAATTTTGTCCATTCCCGTCTTCATCAACCCCATTGCCATTAACTTCTTCCAATCCGTGATCCATCTCTTCCTCCATTGGATGTAACAACTCTCTCATTCTTCTTCTTAGTGTAGCCTCTAACTCCAAATCCAAAGGCTCGATAGATTGAGACCTTGAACGAGTGTACATACACCTACAAGATTCACCAGGTTAGATCACAATACAAACACAATAAAAGCAAATAAAAAGAAAGCAAGTAAAAGCACTCCTAGTAAAGCTAATTAAACGCAAACTCATTAATCCCAAGATTTAATCTCTCCCGTCGGAACAGCGCCATGAACTTAGACTCAATTTAGGTTATAAATTGATTAAGGTAAGCGAACCTTATCATTTGTAGTGAGTGACCAAGTTCAAATATCGAACAAAGGGAGATTTAAATCAAGAGTGTATCTGTGTTTGTTTTCAATCATACTTTATAGAAGTGATCGGATTTTGAGTTTTGAAAATTAAAAAGAGTAATTAAACTACCAATTAACTAAGCAAGTCCTAAATTAAAGCAATTAACAACTAAGATGATCAAACAAAGTATCAAATAAACATAACTAAAATGAAATGGATGTAGGACAATCTAAAGAAGAGCAAGGCTAACCACATTCAAGATCAAGGACATAACATGGCTTGTTGAAATCAAATGGCAAATATCAATGATCATTGGAATAGAAGCAATCACGTATACATCCCTAATCCCTAGGCCAAGGTAATTAGGTTCTAAACTCATTACAAGTTTTAAGCACAAAAGATTGAATCTCACTCTCAATTCCCTTAAGGTACTATGATAACAAGATTGGTCTCCTCACTCAATTAATCAACCAAATATGATAAACCAATTAAGTGTTCTCACATGAATGTTCTAAGCATATGAAAATGCTACCACATACTTCACATACTAATATACAAAATTCATATTATAACATGATTCAATAAAAACCCTAATCATAATATTGGATTGGCCCTCCTAATACTATAACTAGAGAATTCAACCACACACATCATAATACAAATTAAGTAAATCATAGATCATGTAAGAAATTCTAAAGATCACATCACTTAAACCATTACAAATTCAACAAATTCATATATCTTTAATCCATCAAGTTGCTAGCCTCACAAGAGGTCTAGCCAATCACAAACATCATCAAAACATCAAAACAATGTTTAACAACATCCATTGTAGCAATACAAATTAAGAAAATACAAATCAAATGTAATTTTTCCCATATTTTGGTGATTGGCTTGAAACTCTCCTTCAATATGCAATCCTCCTTTCTTCCTTAATCTTTCTCCTCACTTGGATGGTGGAGTTGATGGTGGAATGAT